>OX381598.1:11118779-12595669 GCA_947458855.1 Monopis laevigella | reverse complement strand
TTCTAGGCACAACTTCTTGGTATAGGCGTTTTATTCCCAACTTTAGTACCATTGCTGGTCCCTTGAATAAACTAACATCTACTAAAAAGAATTCTACTTTTCATTGGTCTGATGAAGCAGACCGAGCCTTTATTGGACTTAAATCTGCTCTTGTACAGGCACCAGTGTTAGCTTGTCCAAATTATAACTTACCGTTTGAAGTGCACACAGACGCAAGTAATTTCGGGGTCGGCGCAATGCTCACTCAAACTGTCGATGGCGCGGAACACCCAATAGCGTATATGAGTCGATCATTGTCCGGATCCGAACGCAACTACAGTGTTACAGAAAGAGAAGCACTGGCTGTGCTTACAGCTCTGGAACACTGGCGTTGTTACTTAGAAAACGGTAGGACTATAACTGTCTACACAGATCATTCAGCACTTAAATGGTTTCTCTCTCTAAATAACCCTACTGGTCGTCTTGCAAGATGGGGAGTCCGTCTTTCAGCTTTTAACTTTATAATTAAACATCGTCGTGGTCAGGACAACGTAATCCCCGATGCTCTTTCTAGATCTGTTCCTTTAGAACTTATTTCTTCATCATCTTCAACTACCAATGACGAGTGGTATTTAAAAATATTTAACGGCTGTAAAAATTCTCCTACTAGTTTTCCAAATTTTTGCATAGATAATAATAAGGTATTTAGGCGTACAAAAAACGATAACCCCCTTACATCTGAATTCGAATGGAAAGAGGTCATTTGCCAGGAACAAAGAACGGAAATTATCGCTAATAATCACTGTCAGCCAACGTCAGGACATTTTGGGATATTTAAAACGCACAAACGCATATCTTTAAATTTCTTTTGGCCGGGGATGTATCGCGATGTAGTTAAGTATGTGTCTTCTTGCGAAGTTTGCCTCGCTTATAAACTCCCAACACATACAACGCTAGGAAAAATGGGCAGACCAAAAGTATGTTCCAGACCTTTTCAAACTCTCTCTATCGATTTAGTAGGACCTCTGCCCAACTCGAAAAAACAAAATTGCTATATTTTTGTCGTTACATGCTGCTTCTCTAAATACTGTTTTCTATTTCCGCTCCGAAGAGCTACCGCTAGCTTAATTTGTAAACATTTAGAGGATGACGTCTTTCTTGTTCACGGAATCCCTCAAACTGTTATCCTAGGTTCTCAGTTTATTAGTAAAGAGTTGGATTCTTTATTTCGTAGATATAAAATCCCCAATATTAATTTTACACCTAAGTACACACCACAAATAAACACAGTAGAAAGATATAATAAAACTATAGTTACATCCATTTCTACATTCGTCAATGATGATCATAGGACGTGGGATATTAATTTGCCAAAAATACAATTTGCAATTAATAACTCCGTCAATGAAATCACTGGCTTTACTCCGGCATTTCTGGTTCATGGAAGAGAGTTAGTAACGTGCGGGTCCCATTATATTGAAAATGATGACCCAAGCGAAACTGTTTTGCAACCCAGAGATATCTATGCTACCAACCTAGGTCATTTATCTGTAATTTTTGATAACGTTCAAGCATCTCTTTGGCGTAGTCATTTGAAAAATACACAACGATACGATTTACGAAGGAAACATGCTGAATTTGAGGTAGGCGACATAGTATGGAAACGTTGTTATTATCAGAGCGATAAAGAAGCATATTTTTGTAAAAAGTTAGCTCCTAAATTCCAAAAGTGCAAAGTAATAGAAAAACGTTCTCCCCTAGTGTATATTCTGGAAGATATATCAGGCCGTGCTCTAGGCGCTTGGCATATCAAGGATCTTAAAATTGTAAATAGTACCGTATAGTATATCTTTATCATATTGTACAATGGTTCTTAGGTCTGATGGATTTGTTCTGTATGAAAAAATCCTTTTCTGAAGGGGGGGTAATGTAACAATGCATCTTATTATTAAAATATAAGATGCATATATTACTACAAATTGGTTCAAAATAAATATCTAATCGATTGTTTCAATCAAACCATACGCATCCCATTACTAGAATGTCTTTTGCGCGCGCTTGCTGAGACCGTTAGCGGTTATTTAAGACCTACCTCACACTTTTCTAAATCATAGGCCGAACTGTTGTTCTTTTAACAATATTCTTATTTTTTTTTACATTATTAAAATTGTAATGTTATAATATAATTTAATACATAATAAAGTTGTTAAGTGTTGTAGTTCCCGTACTAAGGGTAAGTTAAGTTGTGCAAATACTATTAGATTTAGTTAGGCTGTGTTAGTTAAGTTTCATAATGTATTAAATAGTGTATAAAATATATTATGTATTAAATAGTCTGTAAATAGTGTTAATATTAGTATTATATTTAGTTATAAGATTATAAAAGTTTAAGTAATAATAATTATTAGGTTTAAAATATAATTTAGTATAATTTTGCATGAACAAAGTTTCTGTTTCTTTTCTTAATTAATTTACTTTATTTAGCCTATTAGCCCCTTTGTAACCGTCACTGCCTAGTACATGCTTGCCTGCCAACTACCTAGATAGCTAGTTTATAATTTAAATATTCGCCTCCTCGCTTCGTTAATTGGCCAAAATTCTCACATCAGGCAGTGAATTTAAATTAATGCTATGGAACGGTTAATTCCAGGAACTACGTCTATACTTAAACCTGAGCGCTCAGCGACGACACCAAGTTGTGTCCTCCGCACTGACCTGGCATCACGGCAAGTTGAAAACGCGACGCCGAGTTTCAGAACGCGACGCCAAGTCTTCAGGACCGACGCCGTGAAATGATTCCAGGGGAGTGCGGTATTTAATATCAAATACGGAGTACCTTTGACCTATACTCACGACCCTCTTACTTACTTTAGCTCACTTTTAATTATTCCCTTTTCTAACTTTTTCTCATATTTATAATTCTTGCTTACTTTCTTAATTCTTATATTCTTTATCATAAACCTTGTAATTTAATCTTTGCTATTTTTTTAATAAACCTGTAAACTTAAATTTTCGCATTTTACTTTCTTTCTTAATCTTACCAGCGGCCACATTCTGTTTCTTATAACGTGATCGTTAGATTGTCAAAATAACGAATTCCGTTATTAGCGCACTCTCCTCCAATCAGCGAAGGTTAAAAAACTACTCTGATTGGAGGAGAGAGCGCTAATAGCGGAAATCGTTATTTTGACAATCTAACGATCACGTTATAAGAAACAGAATGTGGCCGCAGAAAGTCTAAATGTGACAATACGAAGGAAAATATTGGCTAGTTCTATCGGACGCATTGTCAAAATGGATCGAGATTAAACCCATGAATAAAATCACTGCCGAAAAATTATGTGAAAATCTTGATGAAATTTTTACGACTTTTGGTTTACCGCAGATTATAGTGTCCGATAATGGGCCACAGTTTACTTCACAAATTTTTAAACTTTTTTGCAAAAACAAAGAAATTCTACATGTGACATCTTCTCCTTACCATCCACGTACTAACGGATTAGCTGAACGCTTGGTTTGTACTTTTAAGACCAGCGGCCACATTCTGTTTCTTATAACGTGATCGTTATATTGTCAAAATAACGATTTCCGCTATTAGAGTGCTCTCCTCCAATCAGAGTAGTTTTCTAAACTTCGCTGATTGGAGGAGAGAGCGCTAATAACGGAATTCGTTATTTTGACAATCTAACGCTCACGTTATAAGAAACAGAATGTGGCCGCAGAATGTCTGCAAGTAAGAATGACGAGCTAGATATTAAAGAGCGTCTTAATAGTTTTCTTTTTACATATCGCAATACCCCACACAATACTACAGGCAAATCACCCGCTCAGATGTTATTTGGGCGTCAACTTTCTTGTGTGCTGGACAATGCTCGACCCAATACCAAACGATCATTGGAATATAAACATCTACAAGCCAATATAAACAGTGCCGATCATACACCAACGTTCAAATCTGGTGACAAGGTCTATATTAGAACCGGGATTGATACACATTGGAAACCTGCCATCATATCTGAACAAAAACATCGTTATTCGTACATTGTCAAAGATACAGATGGTGTATTTAAACGTCGGCATGCTGATCATATAAGACCGAGAGTTTCAAGTTCCGTTGAAGTTTTGGATAATGTAGCTGGACTTTCAAATTTTAATAAAACACCACTTCATAACAGGGCAGTAGTATCTGAGGCCCAACCTGTTGATGACAGCCTTGATGTTTCCATTGGTGATGAGGAGTTAAAACGGGATAAGTTACCCAATGTTGTTCAAGAAACAACGTCACCACCACAACATGACAACCCAACCGTGAGCAGAAAAACATTGACAGTTCACTCACCAATCATACGTCACAGCGGCCGTACCATCAAACCACCTAAACGGCTCGTTGAGCAAATGGAGTAGGTAGGGAGGAATGTTATGAAGCTATTCGTATATAAAAACATAATGTCACTTTGTTTTATGTCATTAAAACATATTGTACAAATACTGAGAATAAATGTTTACTTATTAATATGATTATTATTTATAACCGCATCATTAACCGGCAAATATATTAATCATATTGGGAGCGATCAATGCTTTTAAACAACCATGTATTGATCGACCCCATTCATAGATTTTGTAGATCTGCTTACCATTAGGTGGATACAAAGTAATATGCCGTGCTACAAAAGAAAACGAACATAATGTGGTATATAAGTCGACAACACCCTTGTGCGGCCCGACAGTGTTACCCACATTGTCCTATGTGGCCCTTGGCCGGAAAAGTGTGACGACCGCTGGTATAGGCGGTGGTAAACAGTCCGGCCGGTCGGCCTAGCGAAGTTATAGAGGCCTTCCTCTCACCTTAGTACCCCTTTTCCCCACTTTCCAATCCAAACCTATTTATTTCCCCATTGATGAAAGCGAGTTAATCATTGCAGAAAAAGTAATGGCAAAGATGAATTCATCCTCCTGTATCCGTCTTTCAAAATACTTTTCGATCGGTCTCTAATTATTTTGACATCATAGTACCTAATCAGAGATACTCTAATCTTCTGTGACGATGTGTAAAAGTTTCATAATATTTTAATGAGTTTTAGATATATATGTATATCATCCAGGCCGGACCTGAGATGGGTGACCGCTTTATACAATGAGACTACACCATCATAAACACCACAACAAGCTCGCCACTTGTTAGGTGTTGCCTCCGAATACCATCGACGAAATAAGGACGGGATATTCTCTCCCCTAGTTCTCGGGAGCCAAAAAGACACCCGTGAGCAGTCATGGGGTATTTAATTATTATATAGCATCACGGGTTTTTAATTCCACCTCGTCGTAGCCGATGGTATGAGCCTACACCGAACAAGTGGTTAGCTCGTCGTCTTTTAGATACTTAGTAGGTAATCAATATAAATACCTACTAGACGATGGCAAACTGTACAGAAAAATGTACTAATATTTTTACCATGAGTGTGAATCGTACCCACGACCTCCGGCGCAATCACTAAACCACAGAGGCCGTAGTTAATAATATATTATTTATTTTGAAAAATATTTACACCTAGGTCGGTACATATTTGTTTAAGGTAAGAGAAATAAAAACAAATTAAACTTAACAAATAATTTAATCAAAAAAGTCTTTAGCTGTCATCCTCGATCTTCTGGCAACATTAATTTGTAACAAATTGTCTGTGAGATTATTATCAACTTTAACACTGTCGGAATCACTTATTCTATTGGGTGTTGCCAGTTTATTTACGCTAGGAGTTGTGACAAGCGGTCTCTTCGGAGTGGGGGTCCGTTTCGGTGTTGCCACATGAGAGAATATTCCTAGATTATTTGGTGTGAGTTTTGATCTTGGTGAAAGCAGATGTTTAGCCGCTAGTCTCCTTGCGGCTGGCGACATACATGCGATACGTTCGGTGTGGGTTCTAAAACTAAAAAAAAAAAACTTTTAATATACTTTATACAGATTATTTATTACAGGGACCTCATTCCATGATTGCTACCGCTAAACACGACAAGACGTTGCGTAAACTATAAATATGGAAATATAAGTTCTATTTCAATGGATATTTAGTCTGTATTAGGTTGGCTATAATAATGCCGCCATCTTGAAATACACGAATTCTTCGCAAGTTTGAACATGTTTACAGCATTGGAATTTCAAATCTATAGAGTTGAAATTCCAATGCTGTAAACGCGTTAAAGAGTTTGCGCGTTGCAATCTTGGAATGAGGCCTCTATTCTGAAACATATTAACTGTGGGATCGCATTTTCCATGCAAAATGAGCTTTCGTACTTCCAGTATTACTCGACTACTGTTTGTCACAGAAATAAACTACATACATATCAATGACCGACAAAAATATTATTTTAATTCTGCGACAAACTGTAATTGAGTATTACTGGAAGTGCGAAAGCTAATTTTGTATGGAGAACGCAAAGTTCGCGATTGCGACTCCACGAACCTTAAACCAGGTTTAGCTTAATTTGTGTTTTGTCACTTTTGTTTTATTACAATAAAGAAAATATAAATTTTATTATTGGGGCCCAGGTTTTCCAGTCCCTTTTTAAGATATTCCCTGACCTTTCTCGGGCTTCGAATCTTTTCTCCCTAAAAATATAGTTTTTATTATATTTGAAAAAAAAAAATGATTGCTGTTAGTTAATAATTATTTATTGAAAAATCTAAATTTATTAGATTTAAAACATATCATCACGGGTGCCTCACGGCGCCCGAGACCGCCTAGACGGCCCCAGGGTACCCAGCGGAGGGGTTTTAATCCCACCTCGTCGTAGCCGATGGTATGCGTCTACACCAAACAAGTGGCTAGCTCGTCGCGATGTTTTAAATAGACTTAATAACCCATCTATAAACAGTTTCACAAGTTGGTATAGTAAAACCGGGGCCGACAGCTTAACGTGCTCTCCGAGGCACTATAGTGGTGTTGTCAAACAAATGTACATAATTTTTTTAATTAAAAACTCATTGGTACACACCGGGATTCGAACCAGGGACCTTAGTGTTTTTAAGTCCAAGGTCTAACCAACTCGGCCACCACGTATATCTAAATTTATTATATTTAAAATATATCGCTTAGGTTGTCAGGCGTTTAAAGTTGCCAGTTGTCTACTTTATTTGTTTATATGTAGGACAATTTGCACATATTGCTCTGGTCAAAAACTAAGCTCTAGGCTTGTACTATGTGTACCAGAAGCAACGATATAATATATATTATATTTTATAAACTCTCAGACCATGACAAACTGTACAGAAAAACGTTTTTTTTTTTTTTTTGCCATGGGTGGGAATCGAACGCACGACCTCCGGATACAACGCCAAAGGCGCAACCACTAGTTTATGGAGGCTGTGATTTTCTCTGACGCTTCCCTGACTTTTCCCGATTTTCCCTGTTTTCCAGAAATTGGCCATCCTGCCAAACTATGGCGCTAGGTGTGGCCATAAACCCTTGTCTCTGGATACCATTATTGGAGTATAGAAGGTAGAACATCGACCGTCCTTACCTTGGACTCTGCGGCGTAGGTTTGGGTGTAGGCCTCCGTCTCTTAGCAACTTGTTCAGCTAATTGTAAAGCCAATCGTTCTCTAGAATAAACAATAACTTATTTAAGTTATTTTAATTTAATGTAAACACAAAATAGAAAGTGTTTTGTCTAAAACACGTAATAACCACTTGACCTAGGAGACTTGTACGTACTATAACAGATAAAAATCTTACCTGATTCCAACATCCAGCATCCTATAAGAGTGTCCGCTGACAGGAGTGGGAGTGTCCCCCCCATCCAACCGGAAGGGAGTCCCGTCGACCTCCCCCCACGTCATGAGGGGGGAGCAGTCAGGCCCCACCCCCGGATTCGGGGTGGGGGTCTGAACCAACGTGTAGTCTTCTGGTTTGTCGCCACCAGAACACGAACCATCCATTCCTATCTTACCCGATACTATAGAGCCCTGATTGGAAAAAAAAATGTTTTATGAAATATATTTTTTTGATCTGAAATTTGTAAAATATAAATATGAAAAACAATGATCTCAGCCATCTTATCTCATAAAAAAAATAACTAATTTTTTTAGTAAAATTAATGCGAAAGTAACTCTGTTTGTTAAGTTTTCACGCCTAAACCGCTGAACGAATTTAGATAAAATTTGTTATAAGTATAAAATTAGTTTAATGTCTGATGGGGTGCAGATATACAGTGTTTTTGTTTTAAGAGTTTTTTTAAGAAAAATAAATAAATACACCAGATAGAAAAGAGTTATTTGAAGAAAAGTTGAATATATTTTAATGACATAAAACTCCATTTAATTTTAAATAATGAAAGTAAATATAAAATATTTTAAATTTTAATAAATTTATTTTTTCATATAAAGTTGACATTTTATTTGAATTACATTTTATCTTATGCGACACATGGTTTTATAGGAAAAGCTAATTGACTTGCTCAGTAGAGCCTCATATTAGCCCAAAGAGAGAGACAATGTTCTTAGCTATCCATGGCTTCTCCATGCGGGTGCCGGGTCCATCGCGTGGTTGGGAAGCAGGGTAATGAACTGCAGAGTTCCCGGACTTGAGACCGAGAAGTAGGTTTAAAGGCCTTTTGAACTCTCACCTGCACTGTGTTCACTACCCTCTCTACTCAACCAAATACTATCCGATTCTGTTAGCGCTATCTTGGAAACACGCTCTATAAATGCGTGTTTTCAAGATGGCGCTAACAGGATCATATAGTATTTGGTTGACAACTTTTCAAATTTATTATATTGTAATGTTTATAGTTGTATATTGTTAATAGTTTGACCCAAAAAAAAGTTATAAAAGTACCTGTGTTTTAGCAATAGCAGTGATGGTTTCCTTGTTCTTGCTCTGGTCGAAGGGGTTGGCCGGCAGTCTTGTGTTTTGATGCAGCAGGGTAGGCTTCATAGAGTGAGGTTGACTGCTTCCCCCGTCTGGGACATACATTATGTAGTTCCTGGCTTTGAATGTCCATGTATCTAACTATGGATGCAGAGAAAGAGAGAGGTTATTTTTTGTTTTATAAAATTTATATTAATTTAAATGTACTATACAAATCCAAATTAAATTAAGATTTAAAATCTATGTAAGTTTATTATTTTATTTAAATTATGGAAATGTGTATGGTCGATGTACAGTCAACAGCAAGGTAAAGTATACGTTTTTAAAGTAAATCGACCCTTAATACAAAGGTATAGAGTGCGTGGGGGCATACCTTTACCTTGCCGTTGACTGTACTATGTTATTTTAATTTGTATCTATTGTGTAAATATTTGTTCTGTCTGTTTCCTTACTAAACGAAGTGTGCATTCTCCATAAATAAAAAAAAAGCTTTCGCACTTCAAGTAATAATCAATTACAGTTTGTCGCAGAATTAAATTAATATTTGTGCTGGCCATTGTATATATTGGTTTTTCTGTATTGGGGTTTTTTTGTAATCACAATTTTCTTTTAATATTATTAATAATACATAAATATTTATTACCCACAATGATAAATTTTTGATTACAAATACCAACTGCCAAGTTGTAATAATGGAAGTATGTTTGTATGGGCATCAAGAGGACTGCAGGCAGAGCCCTCAAAATATTAAGTTGTGCGGATCAGCTAGTTCATTTATATGTTTATATAGTTATATTGTTTAAATAAAAAACATGTTTAATTCCAAAGGTTATATTTTGCTTTATTAATCAATAAAAATACATATTATTTTATTGCTAACGATTCCCTCGTATTCACACGGATTACCTACTACTTATTGAAGCGAAATATCGCTTGCTTTGCTTGCATTTTCCCTAGGGCCTTGGTCTGTCTAAGGAATACTATTTCGTTATTTATTGGGGATAGTAGGTAATTATACTTTATTTGGAACCAGGTGGGAAATTCTCGCATTTTCAACATGCATGCTCGAGGTATTTCATGAAAATTTTATATGAAGATCTGTCATCATAAAACGTAATTTTTTAGTTTTCTATGGGCAATTAGTTAGCAGAATACGTAATATGACAAATAAAGCAATTGAAATTTTATTACAATGCGATTGAACAATATCCAATTCATTTCGTAAATTTAATTAGGCCCCAGTGTTTTTATATTAAGTAATATGCAAAAATGTCAATAAAAAATTATCCACCTCCATAAAAAAACATAAATAAATCTGCTTACCTCCCCAGGAGTATTAGTCTGATCTGCTTGTTGTTCTATAGAAGGTACCACCATAGACGAAGCTACCAGGGCAGCAGAACTGGTCTCTGCCTCAAACTGGTCGGCAAACGAAGACATCCGCTTCTTATTCTCTAATGCTGTTAGGCGATCATAGCTAGCATTATCTTCACTTGTGTGATTAGCTAGGTAAGAATCTAGAAATATAATTTAAACTTATTACTCTTAATTGCATTTTGTTTAGAGACAGAACCATATTAATTATCTCACTTAAACATGGAGCCCAAGTCGGTTGGATCATAGAAGTCAAACAGTTTTAAGGTCACAAATTGACTTTTTGTAATAAAATATATTTGTTTGGTAACATCATTATAGTGCCCAGAGAGCTGCCTACCCAAGTTTCATTTTTCATTTTTTCAGAATTTTGGCAAGGAGTTGGGAATAGTTGCTCAAGAATCATACATTAATTAAGAGTTCACTTTAATAAAATAAGCATATTTTTAACTTAGATAGTATCGCCCCTCTTAAGCATTTTCCCTGACATTTCCATGACTTTTCCAGTCTCTGAAAATTCCCTGACTTTTTCCGATTTTCCAGAAAGTGGCTACCCTGTATAGGCTTGAAAAGTTTTAGCATACTGGATTGTGACCTTTGTAATAAAGAATTTCGACATTGACAAACTTTTAAAATAAACAGAATATAGCCTTAAACTCCTAAAAAAACATAATAATGATCTGATTAAAATAATCAACATTCTTAGGTGGGAGGATGGTCTTTATATATAACCTTTTTAGGCTGACCGGTGGCTCATTACTACCGCCCATACAGATGCAAAAACCGTCAAGTGACTTAGTCATGTTTCGGATTTAGTCTGTGGGTTCAACGGTTTTCAAGAGACTACTGCATCAATTTCTTATTGAGGTGGTAGTCTCCTTTCAGGGTGCGATTACGAAATGGGTAGTTAAATTGACAATAAGGCAGGCAGTATATTAAAATATACTCGTAGGCGCAATTCATCATTGTCGCCCTTTTTCGTAATCGCATCATTTAGCCGGCATAGTGGGAGCGATCAATATTGTTTAAAAACAATTATTGATTGACCCTATTAATGGACTTTGTAGGTCTGCTCACCACCAGGTAGATACAAAGTCACATGTCGTGGTCCAAAAGAATTAAAAAACATAAGATTAATAACGACAGAAATCTCTTGCTATTGACACAACAAATCAGTAATTATTAAAGGAGATGTTATAACAAATTAATAGGTTTTTATAAACAAGCAACCTTACATGTAAAAACATACTACTTACCTAAACTATGCTTGTCTGTGATATCTTGTTCCTTCTTGGTATGGTCATTTGTAACTGAACCCTGCTCTCTGCTGTTAGGTGGAGCTGGTGTGAATGGTCGATCTACTCCTGGGGTATCAAAAGTAGCTGGTGATGCATCTGGTGAATTATAATATATTGTTTCAGAGTTTCCTTCAGCACAGTATATTCTCACAGGGCATTCCCTCAGCACAGGGCATAGTGTGAACTTGTATTTGTATGAATAACTTACATGAGCCAGTCAATAAAATGTTAAAAGCAATTTTCATTTACAAGTAACCTTGTAAATAAGTGTTTTATAATGTAAATTTAAATAGGATTTTTTTTCAAATTGGGTTTTTTTACAGAAATAATAGAGCAGAGGAAGCCTTGTCAACAAAAACAAGTAACATAATATATGATAAGACGCTGACATGGATGGAATATTAATCTACCTAAAACAAATAACCAATCTAACTATGAAATTACTAGGAATTCAGTGAGGTAAAAGAGTAAAATTTGGCTTTATAAACATGGCAATAATTATGAAGCAAATGATTTTTAAAATTTCAGTAGCCTGGCTGCAATATTTCACTTACATTATATTGGAAATGATTTGTCCAAAGAGCATACTGTAAACCAAACTTAACTTTTATTAGATACTCAATATGATTTAAGTATTTATTATGATAAGGATTAGGATTTGTAAAAATTAACTTTCTTATTTATACTTTATTTTATTACAAAAATTGTTATTGTGGATTTAACTGTAAGTTTTATCAAAGGTGTTACATAATATGGTTTAAGCAGAATAGGTAAAGGAAAATACAGGGATTTTTTTTAGCCTAGCAAAAATTACCACGACTCCAGTAGTATGAACAATATAACTTTCCATTATAACCAGTCTATCCGATAGTACACTAAATTAAAATCCTTTTATTACTAAATGAGATTAGAGTGTCATTACTAGTGATAGGACATTCAGGTGCAATTATACCTTACATATATCATCACTCGTGCCTTATGACTCCCAAGACCTAGACGGCCCCAGGTTACCCAGTGGAGGGGTTTTTAATCCCACCTCGTCGTACCCGATGGTATTAATCTACACCAAACAAGTAGCTAGCTTGTCACTATGTTTTGAATAGACTCAATAACCCATCTATAAACAGTTTCACAAGTTAGTATAGTGAAACCTGGACTGACAGCTGACAACAAAGCAAAACAAATGTAATTTTTTTTTTCATTTAAAACTCATTGGTACACACCGGGATTCGAACCTAAGTGTTTTTAAGTCTATAGTCTAATCAACTCGGCCACCACTTATATATAATATACCTTAACTTCATTTAAAATAGTATGCCATTCTAAATATTTATTTATTTTTCAAAGAAATATTTAGAAAGGGGTGTATATGCTGTATTATACTTGCACCTAAATTTCCAAACACTAGTGATGAGAGCCAGTAGTATTTACACTATGTAAAGATAGTATGTGAAATATACTATATGTGACAATATGATACAATAAGCAACTAAAGTCAGAATATAAGCTCTAGTCTTGTACTATGTGAAACAGAACCAATGATACTAAAACTGTATAGAAAAATAATGTATTGCCATAAATGGGAATCAAACCCACAGTCTTCGCATACAATACCCAACTTTTAGGTCATTGTTAATAATTAAATATAATTTATACTTACAGGGTTCAGTTGGAGGTCGGCTGCCTCCGCTATATTTACTAATTATTTCTCTTATTCTAACATAATCTTTGTTTTCACTTGCTTCAAGATATTCATTTTGTACTTGTAACTTATCTAAATCAGGAAAGAAGTCCCTTTGAATAATTTTTGCAATACCCTAAAACATATGTCAAATAAATTTAACTAAAATAAGTAGATTGTAATGTTAGGTGTTATAGTTTATTTAATGGATAATTCAATTGTAAATACCTCTACGTATTCATCTTCATCGAGAACTATCGTTTTCTTGATCTTAATAACTTTTTTAACTGGAACTCTAGGCACCTTAAAAACACCACTTTCAGACTTAAGTAGTTTCATGTTTTCGAGAGCCGTTTGTCCTGGTTTCTTCAATTCATTTGTAACCGACATATTACTTACAATATAAGAAATATTAATAATTGTTAAAATTTATTTGATAAATCATGAGTTAAGTTAAATCCATTTTAATGAAATAAAATTACTACCTATCTTGCACAACAAAATGGAACAAAACTGAAAACAATCACAGATTAAACAGAGTACTAAAAACAATATATATTTTTTTTTAATTAATTTTAACATAGCATTAGATGCAAGTCCATCAGCCGAAATCTTAACATTTTAAATAAAATATATAATTAAATTGAAAATAAATTATAAACACCCTATTTTTGTATTACAAAGGTAATTATATAAATATTTAAAACAGTTAGCATCACTCAGTATATTTTTTATTGTAATGGGGCGGGAGGAATCTATTTTATCAGATATATCTGCTGCCATTGTTAGTCTTTCCAATTTGAAGTTTGAACATTTTAACAATAAATGTTCAATATCAGCATCAGCTTGATTACAATATTCGCATTTATTGCTATTTACTATATTAAATCTATTTAAATGTTTTGGGGTTTTAACATGACCTAATCTTAATCTAGATATTGCTGTAATAAACTCCCTATTACTATAATCAATATTAGCAAACCACGGTTTTCTAGAAATATTACTCTGAATACTATAAAACCATTTTCCAATATTTTTAAATTCTACAAAATATTTCCAATATTCAAGCCACAGATCCATTTTAATTTCTACGATGTGCATAAAACTGTCTGTAAAGGGTATTACAAAATTATCAATTACAATTTCATTAATACCTAATACTGCTGCATTATCTGCAATTTCGTTTCCAGTAATACCTTTGTGAGCAGGAATCCACATTAATTCTACATTTTGCATACAATAATCATTAATTTCATTTTCATTCTCACGTGTTTTTAAATACATTTTATAAATTATTTCTTTAATTTCATAAATTAAATAATTTAATTTGTATTCTAATTTAGGCAATTGTAAACACTTAACAACACTAAGCGAATCAGATAGAATACGTATGTTATTATAAATATTTATACTATATAAATATTGTAGTGCCTTTAGAACCGCTAAAGCCTCAGCTGTAAATATGCTTGCGAGTGGGTTAATTTTATAACTTTTTATAATTTTAGCTTGCGGGTCATAAAAAGCTGATCTTACTATGTTAGAAGATTTACTACCATCAGTGTATATATTATAACACTTATATTTATTTAATTCATATAATAGTTCAGAATTATTACAAATATTAGAAATATTTACAAGTTTACTATTATATGTCCCTGTAAAACAAGGCCAATACAAATGGGAATGCAAATCAGGAAATTTGTTTTTTAAATTATTTATAATTGTGGCTAAAGATGGGAACTGGTTATATACAAGATCCATACCTGAAATTAAATGTTGGCTTTGTAAAAGTGGATAATTGGATACATTCATATTAAAAATTGTAGTTTTAAATGGACTTATGTTACATTTAAGGCAAAATTTTTTTGCTAGATAAAGTCGTCTAACTATTAATGGTTCTATAACTGATTCAACTTCCATGGATCTAATTGGAGTTGAACACATAGCTCCTAAAATAATCCTGAGGCATTTGTTTTGAATTATATCAATTTTATGTAAAGTTTTAGGGTTTGCATACATATAAGCTAAAGAACTATAATCAAAATGACTACGAACGATGCTTTTATACAACATTATGAGTGTGTTAGGGTCAGCTCCCCAAGAGCACCTTGCTAGACATTTAATAATATTTACACTGGTTAAAGCCTTTTTGGATATATAATCTATATGTTTATTAAAATTTAACTTAGAATCTAAAATAATACCTAGAAACTTATGTTTATTGGTAAAAGGAATATCGCTATTATTATATTTTAATTTGGTAGGATAATTAATATCATACTTGTTAAAGATCATAACGGCACTTTTCAGTGGGTTAATATTCAACTGTAATTTATTATAGTAATAATTATGTAACTGATTTAAAGCTGTGTTAAGTAGATTAAAATTATTATCAATATTTTGACTAGTACTGTACAGAACTAGGTCATCTGCAAATTGAAGTATATTTACATGTGTAGTGTTTACATATTTTAAAACTTGTGATACATATATATTATATAGAATTGGAGATAATACCGATCCTTGCATAACTCCTTTATGTACAGATACCGGATCATGTAAAATATTGTTAAATTTAATATGTACATCACGATCATTTAGGAGATTATAAATCCAAAGTATTAGTTTACCGGGAATTGATAGTTCATGTAATGTCTGTACTAATATTGGCAAATCTAAAGAATCAAAGGCTTTTTGGACATCCAAAAACACACATACCGTGGAAGAATTATTTAAAAACCCGTTTCTTATATTTGAAATTAAACTCATAAAACTTTCTGAAGCACTTTTACCTTTTCTGAATGCGTATTGATTTTCAGGTATAATATTGTTGGTTTCTATAAACCATTCTAATCTGGTTTTTATAATAGTTTCAAACAATTTACAAATAGAAGAAGAAAGAGTTATTGGTCTGTATGAATTAGCATCCTTGGGACATTTATCAGGTTTGAGAATCGGAATTATACACTGAGTTTTCCAAGCTGGAGGAATTAGCAGTTTCTGCCAAAGTTTATTAAATATCTGAAATAATTTGTATTGAGCATTAAAATGTAAATTTTTGAGAAGTATGTATGGAAAATCGTCTAATCCTGGTTTGGTATTTTTACGAGTTTGTAATGCTGTAGAAAATTCAGACCACGTAAATGGAAATAGTAAAGAACTATTTTGATTATTAGATATAAAATAATTGGATAAATTAGGTGTAGTAGGATTATTATTTGTATTATAAACCAAGTTTAATTTGAAATTATTTATCCATTCATCATTTTTGTTGAGCTGAGTGTTTAATTTGGAATGTTTAAACTTTTTAATATAATTCCAAATTCTTGATACTGGAGTATTCCGATTAAACGATGTGCATAATTCTTTCCAACTATTAGTTTTTTGTTCACTTATAACTTTTTTTTTTAATGCGTCTATTCTTTTATATGATATAAAGTTTTCTATGGTAGGATTACACTTATAATATTTAAATGCTTTTTTAGAATTATTAACGGCTTCTAGACATACTTCATTCCACCATGGGACAGGTTTTTTAATTAACAAATTTATTTTAGGTTTACTTACAGGTACATACATTTTTTTGAGTTCATCGAGTTTACTACAAAACGCATTATATACAGATAGAGTATTTTTACTCTCAACATCCAAATCAACAAAATGATATTCTGAATTATTTTGAAAAGTACGCCAATTTGTTCTATTATAAATATATCGTTCAGTAGAATCACCGGTTTCATACGTACTTGGGTTAATATTTATTGTCATTAATGTAGGAAAATGGTCACTACCCATAGGGTCATTAAAAACTGACCAGTCACAAAGAGGAGCTAATTCAGCACTTATACAAGAAATATCTATTGAAGAAGGTGACTTATTTGGAGAACCTACCGTTGTAGGGTGTCCCGTATTTAATACACAAAAGTTATAATCATCTAACATATTATAAATATCATTGCCTCTTGAAGTAGAAGTCAGACAACCAAAGGCTAAATGGTGTGCATTTAAATCTCCTGATATTAATGTAGGTCTAGGTAAGATTTTAACTATATTTTTTTAATTTATTAATATTTAATCTATTTTTATTTCCAGGGGGACAATATAAACAAAGAATTGATAATGTACCAATAGACGTCAAAATTGAAATACTTATGTTTTGAATATTTTGATAAAAAGGAGTATCGATTATATTATATTTTATATGAGTTTTAATCAAAATAGCCACGCCACCGTGTTCATTATTAGCACTTTTAAAAATGAAATTATAGCCGGGTATTTTAAATGAACAAGAAGATTTTGTCCAAGTTTCGTTTAACAAGCAAATATCAACATCTTCATCTACTAGAAATTGTATTAATAATGGTTTTTTATTATGTAAGCTGCGAATGTTATATTGAACTATCTTTAAGAATGAATCGTTAGTAATCATTTTGAATAAATTAAAAAAAAAAAAAAAAAAAAAAAAAGAAAGAAAAAAAAAAACCTAAGTACCTCAACTATTTTTATAAAATACCTTGCGGTAAATTAGAGAGTAATATTTCTTTAATTTTATTGAGTGTCATTGGCCCCTTATCAGAGCTAGAATTACTTATTACTAAAAGTGATTTTACAATAGCATTAAGAACTACGTCATTATTTACAATGTTTTTAGTATCAATTTTAATAAGATCGTCTTTTTGTCTTAACATAGGTTCATATTTTTTCTTTAACACTGGGAAATTGTCATTATTATTTACAATAACTTTATTTACAACACTGGCATACGACTTGTTTCTTTTTTCTTCTATTTTCTCTATTGGGCATTCTCTCGATATGGCTAAATGGGGAGCTTTGCAATTAGCACACTGTATAAAGTCATTAACACAGTCTTTATAGCAATGAACTCCAGAACAAGACGAACATATTTGATCATTTCTGCAAACTTTGGCAGAATGGTTGAACTTTAGGCATTTAAAGCATTGTAAAAGAGGTTGAAAGTATTCATGGATTTGATATCTCCATAGATTAATGTAAACATATTTGGGCAAAGTATTAGACATAAAAGTAATAGATATTGAACTCATGGGTTCTAAAATTCCTTATTTGTTTTTTTTTTGAAACCGTCTAATAGACACAATTTCAAGGTCACTAGTTAATTGTTTATATATATCTTCATTAGAGTAGTCCTTGGGAACATAACGTACAACACCAATCTTTTCTACAAAGTGAGCCGGAATGTAGGCTTTTAAATTATATTTGTTTAAAAAATTGTCCATTTTAATAAAATTATTAGCCAGATTAGGTCTTTGGAAAATAACGGCAATCTTTAATGCATTAACGCGTTGCATACGTATTATTCCCTTTACATTGTCAGTGAAAATATTTGTTAGAGAAATTGGGTTTCGATTTCCAATTTTTTCTTGGTCTTTCGACTCAATATAAACCGTGAACTCATCTTGTAACGAATTTTCTGGATAAAGACGTGTATAATTAGGTTTAATATAAGGTTTATATTTATCTTTTTCTTTAAGACTATTTTCCGCTTGAATTACTGCAGGGTCGAGACGCCTCTTCTTGGGATCAACATTTTTACCACCACTATTAGCACTCATTTTACTAACTATGAAATATTAATAATATTTATTAATACATAAGTCACTATTATTACTAGATATTTACATAAATTAGCTTGTAAATATTAATTAATCAATATTTTAATATTTTTTTACATTCAGTTTGACTTCCCGCCAAAAAAGCCCTAAAAACAATACTTTTTGACAGTAATATTTTTTTTTTTGAAGAATATGTAAAGGATAGACAGCCATACCACTTAGTCATAGGATATTTTTACAAGATATATATAATAGAGAAGTGCCCTAAGGCCTAAAAAAGCTTTTCAAAACATGATTAAACTGCTAAGATATCTTATAACAATTAGGGGCCTAATCATAAAACTGCAAAAGTATTGACAGATCGCTATGATCTGTCAATTCTTTCGCATTTATAGTTTAAGTTGTCATCGCTCTTATTTTCAATGCAATAAAGGCTAATGACAGCTCCAATTGCAATCGATCACGACAGAGGTCTGTCAAAATTTAGTTTCATAATTAACTGTACATTAAAACTTTTTTTGTGAGGCAATTAAGGCTTTCACAGATGAGCGAAGATTATAGGAATGTGTCAAAATAACGTTACATAAGTGAGGACAAAATATGGTGGTTACGAACATGTATTTCATTCCGCTCGATTTTGTAAGAAATAAAAGTTGGTAGCTATTAGCTATTTATCTCTTTTTCATTATGTAGTTGCAAATTAGTGTGGGCCATACATCAATTTAAGGACACTGCATTCGCAATCGTCTTCTACATACAAAATAAATTCGCACTTCCAGTATTACTCGACTCTGTCGCAGAATTAAAATAATACCTATTTTTGTTGGTCATTGTATTTATTAATCTTTCTGTGTCGTTTATTTTTATCAGAAAAAACAAAAAAAACTTTTCAAAAAAGTATTTCAAAAATATTTATTACCCACAACAATGATTTTCGCGTACAATTACCAACATAAAAATAATAGTTAAACTTCGACTAACAGCAAATTGTAAGTTGTTATATTGGAAGTACGTTTGTATGGGCGTCAAGACGACTACAAAGCCCTTAAATATCCTGAGTAGAATTCAGAAATTTATGATCTGAATAATCTTTATTACCTACCAAATAGATACAGAAATAAAAAATGTGAACAATATAAATAATTTTATATGTCTCTCCCGCACTAATTTAAATCTACTTACTTACATACATTACATATACAGGGTGAATTTGAAAGGATGTACTTTGGGCTAATATGAGGTTCTGCTGATCAAATCGAACAACTTTTCCCATGGTACTATGTGTCGCAAATGAAAAAAAAAATTGGCTTCCCCATACAAATTGGTCATTTTAATATTACTAGTTTGTATAATATTTCAATTATTTAATCCGTTGCTGCCCATTTTGGAAATTCCCCGTAATATCTTCAGTCGACAATTCTTTTAAAAAAATATTATCAAAAATTTAAAATTTATATTTTGACGACAGCAGTCCGATTATGACTACTTTGTTATTAGTTCTAATCAGGTTCATATTTAGTCAAGCTTTAAACTAGTTCTAAATTAGAACTTCTTAGTGTAGATATTATGCCATATCTACATAATCAACTTTATCGAAAACTCGGCAACTTGCCAATTGAAAAAAATATAATGATTGAACGAAATAAATACTGAAAAAAACGTCTAATTAAATGTTTTTCAAGTATGTTACTGACGACAAAAGAATAATAAACCATAAATATATAAGTTTTTCGTTTCATTTTATATCCTTATAACGTAAAAAAATATTAAAAAAATATATTCATTTAGTTTTTTTTTTAAAGCAACACTGAACTCATAATATTTTGGAATAATAAATGTAATTTAATATATGCGGCGAAATAAATGGATAAGAGGTATTATTAGTTTCAATTAATATTTATTTAGTTTAAAAGTGGGAGGAAATTCACCGGTTTTCAGGAGACTACTTCATCGAATTCTCGTCGAGGAGTTATGCTCCTTTCAGGGTGCGGTTACGAAACGGGCGGTTAAATAAAATACATTGTCGCCACCGTCTCGTAACTGCACTATTTAGCTGGAATAGTGAGAGCAATCAATGTTGTTAAACAACAATGTGTTGATCGACCCCATTCATGAACATTATTATTATTATTAAAAAAAAAAAAAAAACTTACGTGGTGGTAAGCAGACCTACAAAGTCCATAAGGTCATGAAAGGAGAGCATTGGGGTCCTCTAAAGAATAGGTATAGTGAAAATCACTTAGCTAACGTTCACCCATAGACGAATTTTAAAAAGTTCAAAGTGAGTTTTACGATCTACAAAAAAAATAGTTTAGTCATGAAGGACTCGAGAAGCCACCTGGAAATTCATATGAGAGAGGAGCATTGGGGTCCTCTAAAGAATAGGTATAGTGAAAATCACTTAGCTAACGTTCACCCATAGAAGAATTTTAAAAAGTTCAAAGTGATTTTTACGATCTACAAAAAAAAATGTTTAGTCATGAAGGACTCGAGAAGCCACCTGGAAATTCATATGAGAGAGGAGCATTGGGGTCCTCTAAAGAATAGGTATAGTGAAAATCACTTAGCTAACGTTCATCCATAGACGAATTTTAAAAAGTTCAAAGTGAGTTTTACGATCTACAAAAAAAAATGTTTAGTCATGAAGGACTCGAGAAGCCACCTGGAAATTCATAAGAAAGAAGAGCATTGGGGTCCTCTAAAGACTAGGTATAGTGAAAATCACTTAGCTAACGTTCACCCATAGACGAATTTTAAAAAGTTCAAAGTGAGTTTTACGATCTACAAAAAAAAATGTTTAGTCATGAAGGACTCGAGAAGCCACCTGGAAATTCATATGAGAGGAGAGCATTAGGGTCCTCTAAAGAATAGGTATAGTGAAAATCACTTAGCTAACGTTCACCCATAGACGAATTTTAAAAAGTTCAAAGTGAGTTTTACGATCTACAAAAAAAATTGTTTAGTCATGAAGGACTCGAGAAGCCACCTGGAAATTCATATGGGCAAAGGGCAGTGGGGTCCTCTAAAGAATTGGTATAGTGAAAATTACTTCCACAAATTAAACTAAATTTTTCCCACATTTTTTTTTTCAGTCAATTTTTTTTTTTTTTTTTGCAAAAAGTCAATGGTAATATGTTTAATTATTTGTAATAACCTTACCTGAGGAGACGCTTAGATTAGTTAAATTTATTTATTTCATGAATGACTCTTTAAACTAGTCGGATTATAATTGGCCGCGAACTTTGGCTGCTAACTTCACACAGGTATAAATAGGGCCGATCAATACGTTCTTGTTTAAAATATTGATCGCTCCCACTATGCCGGCTAAATTATCAAATACAAAATGGGCGGCGACAAAGACAATATCCTCGCAATTTTATCGTCAAATCAATCGCCCGTTTCGTAACCGCACCATGAAAGGAGACTATTACCTCGGCGAGAATATCAATGCAGTAGTATATGAAAAAGCTTAGAATCCACTGACTAAAACCGAAACATGATTGGGTCACTTGACAGTTTTAATATAATTGTAATAATTAAACTTAGAAAGTTTCGCAAAATCAATTTTAAAGAAGAATTTTACTTGTAAAAGTTAGTACAAGAGTAACTTTAATTCGTCTAACAGAAGAGGTCGTGATTGCAAAATATCAAGTTAAACTTTATAAGTTCTAAATTAGATCTAATAAATGTGGGCATAATTGGGCTGCAGGGCATGGGCTCAAGCAACACTTCCCATTAAATATGGAGGTCTGGGCATACGATCGATTTCAAATCTAACACTACCAACTTTTCTTTCATCCGGTTTTAGCACACTACCTCTAATTAGTAAAATTTTAAACCATAATTGTGACATAACAGACAACTCTCTATGTATCCTTAGCAACGCTTTTGTTTTTTTTTTTTTTTTTTTAAATGTTATTAAAATTAATATATTTATTATTTAATTAAATAATTATGTTTCATGGTGTCAGAAGTGCGTTTTAACATTTAGTTTATTATACATTAAAATAATATACGTTGTATTTGGAAAATGTATCCAACAACAAGTAAAATGGATCAAGAATCCAAAGATGAATCGGTTCATGGAGTAAGACCACCAAAACCATTAATAATTTAAAAATTATGAAACAATGGAGACAACAATTTGAATGGTATGCTACAGCTGTACAACTTCATAAAAAACCAAATGAGGTGCAAGCTGCAACTTTTATGGCAATTATAGGTGTAGATGCTATACCTATATTTAACAACTTTAACTTAACTAATGACGAAGAAAAAGATTAAAACAATTAAAGAGAAATTTCATCAATATTTTAACCCTAAAACCAATATATCGTATGAAAGGTATGTTTTCTTTAAAATAATACAAAATGAAGATGAACCTTTTGAACAGTTTTTAAATAATATTAAAACAGCAGCAAGAAATTGTGAATTTAAGGCATTATACGATAAACTAATTAAAGACAAAATTGTTTTGGTATTCGAAATGATAATGTCCGTGAAAAACTGTTAATCGAAGATGATTTAACACTACAAAAAGCAATTTCTATATGTAAGGCAAGTGAACAAGCTAAGAATCAGTTAAAAATATTTTCATCAAAAGAATCTTGCAGCGAAGTCCTAAAAATTAATAATAGCAAACAAAATATTATTAGCAAAACAGAGGAATTTACCTGTAGAAGATGTGGAACTAAACATGTCAAAAATAACTGTCCAGCTTTTAACAATAAATGCTATTATTGTGGTAAAAAGGGTCATTTTAAAGAAAATTGTTTCTCGAAAAAAAAGATTCATAAGAAAGATGTAAGATTACTTGAAAATGATGAGGATTATGAAGAAGAAAATAAAGAAGAAGTTTTATACATTAATTATGTAATGAATGAAGAAAACGATTGGCAAGAATATGTAAAAGTAGGAAGAAAGAAATTTAAAGTAAAATTAGACACTGGAGCACAGTGTAACGTAATTCCTAAAAGCATTGCTGATGAACTTCAAGTAGAAATTTTTCCTTCTAAAACCAAAAAACTTATAAGTTTTTCTGAACATCAGATAAATGTTATTGGCAAAGTTTTATTAACTTGTGAAATTGGCGAAAGAAAACATGAAATTCAATTTAATGTAGTCAATGAAAATGTACCACCCATTCTCGGTAGAAAATCATGTTCGGATTTAGGATTAATTTTACGAATTAAATCTATTAACGAAGATATAGCAGCTATGTATCCAAGAGATATTTTTGGAGGTCTGGGTTGCCGAAAAAATTATGAATATGATATTGACCTTGTTGATAATCCAGTTTTTAAAATACAAGCTGCTAGAAGAATAGCGTATTCCATTAGGGACAAAGTCAAAGAAGAAATAGACGACATGGTGAAACTTGGAGTAATAATTCCTATAAGTGAACCAACTCGAGTGGTAAGTCCATTAGTTATTGTAAAACAAAAAAATAAATTAAGAATATGTATTGATCCAACTGACGTTAATAAAAATATTTTACGTCGTCATTTTCCTTTAAAAACAATTGAAGAAATATCGGCTGAATTAACAGGTTCAAAATATTTTACACTTTTGGATTGTAAAAAAGGATTCTGGCAATTAAAAGTAAGCCAAAGGACACAAAAGTATTAAGCGTTTTCTACACCTTGGGGTAGATTTACTTTTACGCGTTTACCATTTGGTATAGCTTCCGCACCGGAAGTATTTCAAGAAATGATGTCTATGCTTTTTGAAAAAGAAAATAATGTAAAAGTTTCTATGGACGATATATTAATACACGGAAATGATTTAGAAGCACTTAGAAAAACAACTATAAGAGTTATGAACATTTTAAATAATGCTGGTTTAAAATTGAATAAGGATAAATGCATATTTGAAGCTAAAAAACTAAAATTTCTTGGACATTTTGTTACAGAAAATGGATTAGAAGCAGATTCAAATAAAGTTTCAGCGATAAATGCTTTAAAAATTCCTGAAAATAAAAAAGAACTGCAAAGAATATTAGGCATGGTTAATTATTTACATAAATTTATACCAAATATGTCCGAACTTACTGAACCATTAAGAGAAATGCTTAAAAAAGATGTTTCTTTCCATTGGGATTCAAATCATACTGAAGCATTAAACAAGATAAAAAAAAGTGTTAAGTGAACCTCCAACTCTCAAATTTTACGATGTTAATTTACCAGTGTAGATAATTATTCAGGCTTTATAGACTTCAAAAAATTAAATTCATTAAATAGCCATGAGATTATAAATCATCTGAAAGATTGGTTTTCTGTACATGGAATACCTTTAAAATTTGAAAGCGATAATGGCCCACAATACATTTCTTATGAATTCAAACAATTTGTGAAAGATTGGAATTTTTCTCATTCAACTTCAAGTCCGTATCATCCTCAAGGTAATGGTTTGGCCGAAAGGGCTGTGCAAATAATAAAAAAATTGCTACGAAAATGTTCATTAGATGGCACGGATATAAGACTTGCTTTACTTAATTGGCGCAATGTTCCAAGAGATAGCCAATTAGGCTCATCCAATCAAAGATTATTTAGCAGAGTAACTCGGTCATTGTTGCCTGTACCTATTGATTCCCTTAAACCTTTTTTAATGACTAATGTGCCTAAAAATTTGGAAAACTGTAGATTAAAACAAAATTTTTATGCTAATTCAAGTGCAAGACCGCCTAAAAATTTCGAATATGGAGAGCAGGTTAGATACAAAGTAGGGATCAGACTATGGAAGAGTGGTGAAGTAATTGGTATTAAACATCCGAGATCTGTTTTAATTAAGACCGAAGTTGGTAAACAATTAAGAAGAAACACTGAAATTGTTCATAATACTAAAGCTAATATACCTGAAGAGAGAGTAGTGGTACCAAACTCAGTAATATTACCAACTTTAAGTCCACCTAACTCAGAGGAACTTTTAATGAATTCATTGCCAAATCAAAATAATTTGATTAGTCATCCCGCAACAGAGTCTGTTTGTCCACCTGTAGTTCAGACACGATCAGGAAGAATTGTTAAGCCTGCACAAAGACTAAACCTCTAAAACGGGGGAGATGTGACATAACAGACAACTCTCTATGTATCCTTAGCAACGCTTTTGTTATTTTTTTTGGACAATTAATAAAATGTTATTAAAATTAATATATTTATTATTTAATTAAATAATTATGTTTCAATAATCACACTGACTGTGAGGTAGTTGATATACCGGAAGCTAGGTCTGCCTGGGGTGCTCTCTTCCCGAGCCAAGAGTTTCCAATCGAACCTAGAAAGCAGTGTTCATGGGATGAACCTGGACTAAAAGTGACACAATCAAGGCACCTCACTCGATGCCCAGATAACTTTTATCGAGCGCGACTCATAGCTGTCTCTGAAAAAGAATCTGGTTTTTGGTTACATGCATTGCCATCCAAAAATTTAGGAAATATTATAGACTCTAGCAGTTTACAAATTTCAATGGGTTTACGACTAGGTAGTAGTAGTATTAAGATTTGCGAGCCTCACGTCTGCCTGTGCGGCAAGAACGTGGATCAGTTTGGATGTCACGGACTGTCGTGTGCGAATGGCGCTGGCCGCATATTCCGTCACAGCACCATAAATGATTTAATCCGTCGTAATCTTGCTACCGCCTCTGTCCCGGCAACATTAGAACCACCCGGAATGTTCAGAGACGATGGCAAAAGGCCCGACGGTAAAACACTCATACCATGGTTCATGGGACGTGCCCTGGTGTGTGACGCCACTTGTGTGGATACACTAGCGGCATGCCACATTCAGGGCACCTGCCGTGAGGCTGGAGCTGCGGCCGGTCACGCTCAGACACTCAAGCGCCGCAAATACTCACAAATAACTACAGATTATGAGTTTGCGGCGCTTGCGTTCGAAACACTGGGTCCGTGGTCGTCCGACGCAAAATTATTTATTAAAGACCTCGGGAAAAGACTGGTTCTCGTCTCAGGTGACCCAAGGGCTGGCAGTTACGTTGCGCAAAAACTTAGTATTGCAATACAAAGAGGCAACGCTGCCAGTGTTTTGGGCACCATGCCGCATGGGTGTGACCTAGACGATGTATTCGTTTTGTAAATATAGGTAGGTAAGTTTTTAGTTTTATATAATATTTTTTTTTTGTTTAGGTAGTTTTTCTTTTTTGCTAAATTAGGTACTAGTTTATTTTTAGGTAATATTTGTTTATATTTAGTTTTTTTTTTGTTATTTTAGGTTTATATTTTATATTTATTTAATTGTAATTACATATTTGTGATTTAAATTTTATCAATAAATAAATAATATCATTACATAATAATTTCATCACATGAAATTAATATAATAATTTTATTAATTTAATAAAATAATTTGAATGAAATTAATAAAATTATTTTATTAATTTCAATTGACGAAATTATAGTGCGTGTGTGTGGTGTACCATCCACAAGAAGGTACATCTAGGGTTACGCAGGGGCTCTAGAGAAAAAGCAGGCGAGGCGACATGTCGCGTCGTCTCAGTCAAAAACGTATGTATTTTGACAGTGACAGTAGGCGTGAGGTACGCTGTCACCTGCCAAAGTCTATACAATTTTGATTGAAGGCGGCACGACACGTCGCATCGCCTGATTTTTCTCTAGAGCCCCAGGACTGGGTATTTGGGGCTCTAGAGAAAAAGCAGGCGACATGTCGCGTCGCCTCAATCGAAAACGTATGTATTTTGACAGTGACAGTAGGCGTGAGGTACGCTGTCACCTGCCAAAGTCTATACAATTTTGATTGAAGGCGACACGACACGTCGCATCACCTGATTTTTCTCTAGAGCCCCAGGACTGGGTATTTGGGGCTCTAGAGAAAAAGCAGTCGTCATGTCGCGTCGCCTCAGTCAAAAACGTATGTATTTTGACATTGACAGTAGGCGTGAGGTACGCTGTCACTTGCCAAAGTCTATACAGTTTTGATTGAAGCCGACACGCACGACACGTCTTTTTTTTGTTGTTGTTTTTTGAAGGAAATGGTTCTAAGGGGAATAGGTAAAGTTTGAATTCAGAAAGCAATTATTGTATCAGTAGCAATTTCCACAATTTCGGTTTAATAATAATTTCTTGTTCCCTTTTTTGTATAGACCCTAGGTCATGAAGGTAAAAACCATGCCCGTCCGCGCGCCGCTACTGGAGTAAGCATCATTCAATTTGCAGGGTGCCGCGCGAGTGACAAATTTGTCACTCACACACACTTTCACATTTTTTACATCCTCAGTCTGATTTGTGCGTTCGGCGGAGAAAGTGAAAATAAGCTCCGCTTTTATTGTAGGAAAAATGGTTAATTGTGCATTAAAGCTATGTAGAAACTACTCTTAAAAAAAGTACCTAGGGTCACGTTTTTCAAGTATGTATTTAACATGTTTTTCTTGTATTAAACCTCAATAAAAGATAATAATAAAACCCATGATTAAAATATCTAAATCTGACGGTTACTGTCAAACTATGTGCATCACTTAGAACTAGTGATGTGTTTTTATTTTTAATGAGAATTTCGATACTTTAAAATAATTTATAATCATTTAAATTTAATTTAATCAAAAGGTATGGCGACAACAGAACCGTCCAACGAGGTTTGTCAGTTACAATTTTGTGATGTGATTTTATAGTTGATAAACTCGATTTTTGTAAATACTTTCATGGTTATGAGATATTATACAATGAGGAGTTTTCCAGTAGTTATTATTTAACGCAACAGATGGCGTTTAGTCGCTATCTACAAAAACTCTCAAAATCGATAGCGGTAATATATAAAATACACCCAAAATTTAGGGTAAATAGGAAAAAAATACCTTTATACGAATAATTTATAAAATTTACTTAACTTTGTTTAACATATACGCTAATATCCTGAGCACTTGCCTTACGGCACCAACTTAAGCAATATTTTTTCTTTTAAATATCATCATATTAGTAATTAAATTTGAATTTCTAAGGTACCATAGTCTTTTTTACGAAATTTTTCTTGACAGGGTATCTACTAATGATTATAGAGAGCAAGAATAACGAGTAAGTAGATACATATAAAAGTGACAAAATATGGTAAAAATATAACACGTCTTGCAATACCAAAATTTAGTTTTAATTCATAGAGAATATGAGTCTATATTGAGTAGTCTATTTAAAAATATAGACTACTCAAGTATAGAATCTGCCTTTTTTGACAGTTTTTGTGGATATCTCTCCTGCTGCCATCTAGTGGAATATTTTGGAACCGTCAAAAAGAAAACTCCTCATTATTGTTTTTTTTTTATATATAATACTAATTATATTTTCTATACATACAGTTTCCCGAAAGATCCGGCATTAAAACATAAATGGGTAGAGGCAATTAAAAGAGAAGAAAATTGGTTACCATCAATCATACCCGTGTATGTTCAGTTTGAGGAATCAAGCTACGATTTAATTGTTTTTCACCTTTTGTAGTTTGCATCGACTTTTATAACTTCCTCTTGGAGGTCGGTCAAAAATGTTGAGATTGCGTTTAGTAGGTAGTTAGTTGTGCATGTGTTTTAATTTAATAAATAATTTAATTTAATAAAGTAGGTATTTTAATTTATTGTTATATATACCTACATATTTTAAATCCACTAGTATTATAAATGTGAAAGTGTCTGTCAGGGTGAATTTGAAAGGATGTACTTTGGGCTAATATGAGGTTCTGCTGATAAAATCTAACAACTTCTTCTATGAAACCATATGTCGCAAATGAAAAAAAAAATTGACTTCCCCGTACAAATTGGTCATTTTAACGTTACTAGTTTGTATGGAGAGGGCCATTTTTTTTCCTTTGCGATACATGGTTCCATGTGAAAGTTGTTTGATTTGATCATATTAGCCCAAAGTATATCCTTTCAAAGTTATTGAGTCTATTCAAAACATCGCGACGAGTTAGCCACTTTCGGTGTAGACTCATACCATCGGCTACGACGAGGTGGGATTAAAATCCCTCCGCTGGTTACCTTGGGGCCCGTGATGATATGTGTGTGTATTACAATTGTATATCGATTAATAATTATTAATCTTTGATGATCTCTATAAATCCCAAAATATTTGGTTTATATCGATAAGTTATAATATTAGTTGTCGGTGGCAACACTATCGAAACTCCAAACTGCAAGTATACAATTTAAGATTTAGCTTATTATAATAAAAAAACAAACACTTCATAGACACGCGCACACATTCCTCATCGCGTTCCGTGCTTAGCATCGCTGCCACGGATCGCTGGTTTTTTTAGCCAAGGTCGTTTCACCGCGCGGAAATGTTAGCAATTCAAGTTATCATCAATCGTTCCGCGACCAGAAATTTTAACACGAAAAGTTAGCACGGCTACTTTTTGACAGATGTTTGTTTACATGTGAATATCTATCTACAAATTGGAATTTAATTAATTATTTTATATATTCATATCTGTTTTAGTTTTAAAAGTTCGATTAAACCTAAAAAATAAATATCGTGTAACTAAATTCAGCTTTGGTATGTTTAGCTTGAGGTTGTTAATTAAATTAATATTGTGATATTATAAAATTATTGTATTTAAATAATAGTTAATTAAAAAATATTGATTTATTATATAATGATAAGGTAGTAATATTTTTAATTTCAATTATTTAATTCAAAATAGTGCTTCTTGTGAAAAAGTGGCATCAAAAATCAACACCGATCGTTTCCGAGCTGCATTTTAGCATCGCTAAAAAAAATGACATGGCTGTGTTGAAACGGGCGGTCTCGCTGGTTTTTGAAGTCAGCACGAGAAACTGCCCGCGTTAGCTCTCGGAACGCAGGGCCTGTTTGACAATAGCTAACTTTTATCTCTTTTTTTCTCAAGCAGTTTTTTAAGTGTCAGACGCGTTTAGCTGCCATTTGAAGCCACACCTTTTTCTCCGTTCTTCATTTGTTTGCCTCAAGAATTGGCGACACCGGTATCGTACTATTATGAAACAATTTATGTATCATGCTTACTCCATTGGCGCGGGGCGCGTTTTTTTAGCTTCATGCCCTAGGTTATTAATTATCACGACCAAAATTCTCAAAGTATAAATTTTAATCAATCATATATAAAACAAATGTCAAATTCAAAAGAAATCATTTGTAAATAAATAAACTGATGAAGTTTTGAAAATTTAAACTCGGACTAAATATCTACGTAATATATGTGTATGGCTTATCTAAGATTAAAACTTATACGAGTTTATTTAATTAAGTATTTATTTGCTATTTCAAATAAGGTAAGTAATTAAAGTTAAAATAAAACACCAATCATCATGGTTTCAAATACTACTTTTCTTTATTTTCAATTTCTTTCTTTGGTCGCTTCTTGATGTAAGTTTTTATATAGAAGTCGACGAACATAAAAAGTATAAATATGTTGTGGGGCAATATTGTCAAACTGACCCATTTGGGGTATTCACACGACGGCTGGAACAACACTTGACCAAAGTGGGTGATCAATATAAAGAACTGCACCTAAAAATAAAATAAAAACAATAAGTAGTACCAACTCAATTTTAATAAAAATAATTCTATACAATAGTATTGAATTCATGCATGTTGCATGAGGGTTAGCTCCAGCATACCGATAAATATTCTAATGTAGGTAGGTATGTAAAAACATGATACGAGGCGAACCATTTGCTTGACGTGAACGTCATCGCATTAATTCGGTCTGCGACAATAATAAGTGTGCATTCTTGCGCTAAGCAAAAGTGTTATACGCCCACTTAGCTCTGCCAATAGAGCGCACGCAATGTTTGTTCTTTTTTTTTATTTTTTTTTGGAGCACGGCAAGTGAATTTTGTATCTATCTAATAAGCAGATTTACAAGTCGAAGATTGGGGTCGATCATTAGTTACTTAGCTATATGCACACCATCATGGCGGCGGGTGCGCAAAACCGTTTAGACGGCTATAGGGTACCAAGCTGGGAAGGTTTATTCCCGCATAGTCGTAGCCGATTTAATTCTGACTTACCAAACAATTGTCTAACTCGTAGCGTTATTATATAGAGTCATCAACTATAAACAGTTTCTCATGTTGGTATAGTGAAACTGGGACCGAATGAATGAATAATATTTATTCGCGGAATGAAGTAGGTATGTATGTTTTTTACTATAATAACACCTATCAATCTATAGATTGCTAGAATAGATTGTAAAAACAAAATCTTATAATCTCAGACCTTCAAAGACCGTAAGTAATCGAAATAATGTGCTGATTGAAAGATGTAGAACGAATGTGAGGTGACAAAGAATAACTAAACAAATAAATTAAAATACAATACATTTACTATTAATATTAGGTGCCATCATTAATTATATACCTAGCTCTGACAGGTTTAGGTGAAAGGAAGATCTCTATAACTTTGTTAGGCCGACCACCGCCCATACAGATGCAAAAACCGTCAAGTGACCTAGTCATGTTTCGGTTTTAGTCTGTGGATTCACCGGATTTCAGGAGACTACTGCATCGATTTCTTGTCGAGATGATAGTCTCCTTTCAGGGTGCGGTTACGAAATGGGAAGTTGAATTGACGATAAGGCAGCAAGTATATTAAAACGTACTCGTAATGCAGTTCGTCATTGCCGCCCCCATTTCGTAATCGCATCATTTAGCCGGCATAGTGGGAGCGATCAATATTTTTTAAGAATTATTGATTGACACCATTCATGTACTTTGTAGGTGCTGCTCATTACCAGGTAAATACAAAGTCACATGTCGTGCTCCAATAAAAAAAAAGGTAGTAATACTTACAATTTGCATCTGTGTAATATATTTCTTCCACCACTGGCGAACCCAAGTCGGCTTCAATAGCGCCACTAGATAATATGAGTACATAACAGTGTGGACCAACGAGTTTATTGTGCCCAGCATTACTCCATGACCACCTATAATACAATTACCAAGAATTAATTTTCTTATAAGAGGCCGTTCCAAATTGTTAAGTAATAATTACCCGAGTTATTTGCAAATTGAAGAGCAAAGATTGGACGATGCTAAAAAAGTTGGTATATTATGAAAGAAAGGTGGAACTCGTGGTATAGCTTACAACTTTCCCCGCAGTCTTGCGCAGTGGCATAGCAGGAATAAAGATACTAATTGCACCGTTATGCCCCTCAATATTTTTTATTTGTGAACTTTAATGTACTTAGTTATAATTTTATTTTATTTTTGTAAGCCATATCACATCAGGAAACACCATACTCAGACCGTATCCGTAGATAGTGGTTGCGCCTTTGACGTTGTATCCGGAGGTCATAGGTTCGATTCCCACGCATGGCAATAAAATATTACCTAGTACATTTTTTCTGTATTTATCATGGTCTGGGTGTTTATAAAATATAATATGTATTATATCGTTGTTTGTGGTACACATGGTACAAGTGTAGAGCTTAGTTTGTGACCAGAACAATATCGGTACGTTTGAGTACTGCTTAAAAGGCTTACAAAGCTAGCTTATTTTACTTGACAGGTGTTTTTTTAGTACTTCGCTTTGCTTTGGATTTTTGATGACGTCACAGAAAAAAGCAAATTACGTCATCGAATTCGCTGCGAACGCTTTGAAAATACGAGTAGTGCAATCAAAGTAAATTGTCTGTGGTCACAATTATGTATCAAATACTTTTTTTTTGTTTATTTATATAGTTCCCTCCCTTTCACTTAATCGTTTTTGAACTCTATTTTGTATTCTCTTATGAATTTTATATGATTTTTATTTATGCACATAAAACTGTTCGAGTACTCCTGCAAACGCTGCGATGGCTTTGCTTCGCTTTGTGTACTTTGACGGCTGTTTAGATTGGCTTAAAGCCTAAGCGCTATAAGTGAAAAACAGTAGTAAACGAACACACTGTATGTGTAAATTGTCTTACATATTATTATATTTTATTTTTTTATATAAATACATAAAAAAAAGATATTAAAAAGATTAAAATTATGTAGGTATCTAATTAATTATATATTTACATTTACAAATTACTGTTGATCCCTGGGGCTCTACCATGGGTTTGCACATTGTAGAAACGTAACGTATTTATTTACGTATACGTGAGCAACACACAATAGGATCGCTTTATTTTTGGTAACAGAATTGAATAAAGCGATCCTATTGGTTGTTGCTCACGTATACGTAAATGAATACGTTACGTTTCTACAATGCGCAAACCCATGGTGGAGCCTCTGGCCCCTGTGCTAGGTTACCCTGTGTTACAGGAACCAGTTATAACCGCTCCATGCTTATGTAGGTATAATATTTACAAAAAAAATACAATTCAGCAATAGTACTATTTCTTACTATTATTTGTACTATTATTTCTTCTGTGGCTTTAGTAAGAATACTCGAATACCTAAATTAAATAAATTTGTGTCTGTGAAATTTTATGTGCGTGCATGTTTGTGTGAGTGTTTTTTTTATAAGAGCTCAACATGTGACCTTGCATCTACCTGATGTTAAGCATTATGCAATGTCCAGGAATGATAGCAACAAGCGGATGCATACAGGTGCACCGCTGGTTGCCATCATTATGCCGGCTTAAGATGCCTATTCACGCTTCGTTTAAAGGACTCTAGGTTATAAGAGGAAGGAAACACGCAAGCTGGTAGAGCATTCCACATTTTATGTGATAATAGCTAATAGTACGGCAGATGTATGATGTTATAAGTAGGTACCTTTATAAAAGTATTATATTACCTGGTGCATACTTGGTACCCATGTATCCCAATACACACATTCCCATGTGATGATAAATATGTAGGAATGTTATCTGATTATTTTTCTTGCGAAGAACGAAGAACACCTGCAAAACGACTTTCATCATATAACCATTACATGACCAAAAAGAAGTTGCATTCTTCATGGTATTTATTTAATAATGCAACTCATAAGTGTTTATTTTGTACAATCCTTGGATACCTTTCAGGTATTGGCTACTTCAATGTAAACCTTTTACTAAAATAATCTCGTAATCGTGATCAATTATAATCGTGTGATACTTCGTTGCCCCGCCACAGTAGATATTTGGATCGTACATAACTTTTTAAAAAAGGTACTATAAAGCTTTCTGAAAAATTCCACAAAAGCAGGTGGTGCGTTCAGAGGTTTTACCATGGGTTTGCGCATTGTAGAAACGTAACGTATACGTAAATGAATACGTTACATTTCTACAATGCGCAAACCCATGGTAGAGCCTCAGGGGCCTATTTCATAAACGTGACAATTGTAAGTTACCATGACAATTTATAATACATTGTTTGGTTTAGTTAGTTTTAAGTAAATAATTCCAACTAAACCAAGCAATGTATTATAAATTGTCATGGTAAATAAATTACAATTGTCACGTTTATGAAATAGGCCCCAGGGAGTATGCTTCCTAGCCCCCAGTGTACATGGAGATCACTGGTATACTTAATAGTGTTAAAAAAAATACGTTTATTGTTAATTTTATTCATATAAGCAATGTACTAAAAGTCATTACCATGATTAATACCTTAAATAAAATAATGCTTCTACTACAGTAAAACAATAAGGATTCCTTAATCCTTCCCAATAGAATTTCCTTAATTAAGATTTAAGCAGCCTATATAGGCTCCTTAAACCATTTTAAACATTCTTCTATTTGTGAGATCGATTCCAACACACCCCAAAAACTTTTATTGCAATTTTACCTTATTTATTATTTCATTTAATTTCAATATAGGTAGGTAACAATATTCAGAAATTATAAAAAATAGTAGGTACAATACTTATAGATAATATTACCGTATCTAGTAGATCCATGATTTTGATCATATAGTACTGCCAGACTCTATTCACAACGAACATTTCCATTGGTGAAGTGTCTGTCTGTAATATCTTTTGACAGCTAATTTTATAATGACCAGACCCATATATGGCAAACCCCTAAAAAAAAAAATATTATTATTACATTGTTTCTTTTATGCATATTAGTTAGTTGACATCTCAGGGGACTATTAATTCAGATGCTGATGTATGTTTTTAATTCAGATGCTGATGCAGGTTTATTAATTCAGATTATAATGTAAGTTTATTAAATCGGATGCTGATATAGGTTTATTAATTCAGATGCTGGTGTACGACAACTGAATTAAGAGGAGTGTCTGATGAGGCTCTTCGATGCTCATGCTGATTCAACTGCAAAGTATTACCTCTCCCCGCGCATGACGGTGAGTCGGTGACCCTTCCATACATTTATGTATACCTTCCCCCCGACCCTTAATAAGAGAAAGAGCACGTATGAGATTATACCTCAATTTAGGCAGCAAAACGACTTTCGGGGCATAACTGTTTTCTACCCCTAAACTTTAATGGATTTGAAAAAAAATGGCTCATTTTATTAGAGAGACAATAAACGATGACTGTACGTTTTCCTTTTTTTTAATTTTCTGCCATGATATTTTATAGGAATTATTTTAATATGAGGGATTTTTTTGCGATTTTCTTTTCAGGGGTTGATATGATTTTTTCTATACTAAACTTTAAAAAAAGGAAAACGTACGAGCCTAGATATAGGTCTTATTTATAACGTCTCCAAAACTCATAAAAATCTGTGAATGTTTAGTGGGGGGTAACAGTTAGGACCAAAAGGTCGTTAATGTATGGAAAATGTTTGATCAGACTCCGCCCTTAATAAACATTCAGATGGCTATCGTCAATATCCAAACTGCATTATCTGAATTAGATGATAATAAAACAGCGACAGAAATATCTACATAAAAAAGTGTCTAAAATGTCCTCCACGACACTGTTAATAAATAGTATTATCATCATTACTATCTGTCGTGGAGTCCTTCAGAACCCTGTATTTTAGACGCGTTTATTATTTATTTTATTATTTAATCATATAATTTAATCATAGATCTGTTTTATAATGTGTTATTATTTAATCAGTGTTTAAGTTTATGCAGCGCTATTCAAAAACATTTTCTATTCCCCTGATGTAACTGAACTGTAATTTAATAAGTAGGTATTTTTACACAGTTTGGTTACACCAGTGAATAACAATAGTTTTATTATTAAATGATTCTCATTACGATGCTTTTTTCTACGATTTGAAAGGTTATTTACTTTGGTTAGCGTACTTACTTCCCAAGCCAACACCGCAGACTTATAGATTTGGTAAATATTATAGACCACGAGTAGGTATTTAAGGTTAAACGGCTGTCTGTTCTTCATGAAATCCGGACCCCATTTCAAGATAAACTGGCGATATACTATGAGAAGTAATATTAAGGGTATCGGATTGGATGTCATGGCCAGGCCTTTGACTCGTGGATCTAAAAAAAAATATAAAAGTGTTATACAGGGTGATTTTGTAAGGTTGTACTTTGCAAATATAAGGCTTTTCTGATCAATTTGAACAACGTTTCCAACGAACAATGAGTCGCAAAAAAATTAAAAACGGTTTTTCCGTGAAAATTGGTGTTTTAACATTGCTAGTTTGTATGGTATGTATGTAAATTTGTTCCATGGGTAAAGATATTCGATTTAATCAGTAGAGCCTCATATTAGCCCAAAGTACAACCTTCGAAAGTCACCATGTACGAGTATTCATCATCATCATCATGCCAGCCTTTCGCGCGTCCACTGCTGGACATAGGCCTCCCCCAAGGATCGCCACAACAACCGGTTCTGCGCTGCCTGTATCCATCGGCTTCCCGCGACCTTTTTCAGGTCGTCGGTCCATCTTGTGGGGGGCCTGCTCTGCTGCGTCCTCCAGCACGCGGTCGCCACTCGAGAACCTTAATGCCCCAACGGCCGTCCGTTCTGCGAGCTATGTGGCCTGCCCACTGCCACTTAAGTTTGGCGATTCTGGAGGCTATGTCGGTTACTTTGGTTCTTTTGCGGATCTCGTCGTTTCGAATATGATCCCGCAAGGAAACGAGTATTATCAGACTTAAATTGAAATTATTTTTTACTTTAATCTCACCCATTTTAACTTTGTCAACGCCTATTAAATTTTTTTTCACCATAATCTTATTTTTTGCGTTAAGTGTCGTCAAAGTATTAAACTTCGTTGTATCTAAATAGATATAATAAAACACAACTTACCGCTTAAGTCGTCGTTTACATAGTGGTAGAAACTCGTAATATTTTGTATTAATGTCGCCATGGTAAATTAAGTTGATTAACTCTGAAATAGAAAAGGATTTTTTAATTGCTAAAATACCAGTTTCACACTGTGAGCATAGGATTGAGGGGCGACATTTTTTATAACAATAATTATTTGCTAATAATTCATGTGCCCGCAGTTAGCAAATATCGAGTTTAAGTTTGTAAAAAACATAGGGTAGTTACAGGGGAATTCATGGGATTATAGGCAGTTGCTACCGTTAGTTGCTTCCCTCCCTGCTAACGAAGTGCACTTCACTATCTGCATATCTACACTAGTTACAAACTTATAAAATTGGTACTCATTCTTATAGTTTGTAAAAAAAATATACTCTTGAAGTCTTGATCCTGATCATTTTAATCTCTATCTTTTTTTTATTCTATAAGATTTTTACAAAGGCGAGCCTTAGGGATTATCTACCACCTTTAGAGAGTGAAATTAGTTATTGAATGGTGCTTACTCATAGACCAAGCAAGAAGAGAGAATTAAAAATATGCATTCCTGGGCAGTGCATCTAAGAGAAGAGAGAGATACCACCAAAATCATCGAAATTTGCCTATCAGCTTCATTTTATTTTTTGTTATGCTAAAATAATATATAATTTTGACTGCGCATAATTTAGGACTTTGTCAGTAATAATAATTCGAGTGAACTATTAGTTACCTATATTTTTCTGTGTGGGTTCACCGGTTTTCAGCAGGGCGACAACGCAAAGATGATGCAATGAGGGGCCTATTTCATTAACGTGACAATTATAATTTACCATTACAATTTATTATGCATTGTTCAGTTTAGTTGAAAATATTTACATAGAATTAACTAAACCAAGCAATGTATTATAAATTGTTATAGTAAATTACAATTTGTTTATTAAATATGCCCCTGGCCTATTACACCGTACAACGTTAAGCTAAACTTTAACCAACATGAAGTAGTTGTCTGTTAATTTTCAATGTCACCAAGTTTGCATCAGGTACTTCAGAATTGCATCATATAGATAAAAGCTTACCGGTGTGCGCGTAATTGGTGATATTGAAAAATGGCATAATTAATTACTTACGTCATTTTGGTTCAAATTTAGCTCAACGTGGTACGGCGTAATAGGTCTACAGAAGGCTACTGGATCGATTTACTCTTGAATTGATAGTCTCCTTTCAGTGTGCGGTTACGAAACGGGCAGTTCATTCGATGTTATAATATCGAGGATATTAAAGTAGAGTAATAATGCAACTTCGTGTTTATGACCACCAATTTGGAAACCGCATCGCGGCATAGTGAGACTGATCAATGCTGTTAACCTACAATATATTGATCGACCCCATGCATGGACTTTATAGGTCTGCTTTCAATCAGGCAGGTCATGCCTGCTCCAATAAGAAATATCCTGCCAAAAAAAATCTTAAAGCCCAACTAACTAATCTGCCCCTGTCACATGGGCGTCTATTTTTTAATGTTTTTTTGTCCAAATTTTTGAACGAAAAAAAAAAACGCTATCGTCACCTGTTCGGGGGGCTTTACCACCTACAAACACTCAACATACGCCGCCCCCTGTGTACTACCCCATACAAATTTGTCTATTTCCAAACATTTCGGGGGGGCTTGAACCCCCAAAACCCACCCCCATGGCTATGCCCATTCCCTGTGTACCAACTTTTTAATAGGATCGTAATCAAACTTAGATTAAGGAATAGAATAATCAAACATCTACATCATTAATAAAAAAAAAATACAATGAAGTAATAAAATATATTTTTATTACCTACTTATTTATCAGTCTATTATTAGCAGTTCATTTGTAAAAGTGCCTACCTAATTTAATACGACACGACGACGCGGCTTTCTTGTAATCAAAATGCTAAATCAAAGTGCGGTCTTTCTAAGTTTCTAGTAATAGTTGTTGTTGCATTAACATTGCGACTGCAACTTTGTATAACCAATATTAACATTTTATTACAAAATTCTTTCTTTCATAAGATAATTATGCAATCAAGAGATTTTTGTGTTTTTATAATCAAGTAGCAGTCACGAATAGTGTTGATTTTTGTTATATACACCTAACTATATACAGTTTGTTTATATAACACTAGATGCAGGGTGCCTGGGACCTCTTAGACCACATAAAGCAGGTCAAGGTGTACCCAGACCATGGTAGAGTGCACATAAAACGTACTAATATTTTTTTGCCATTACTGGAAATCGAACCTACGACCTATGGATACAATGCCAACGGCGCAAGCGACTACGGTGGCGGTCAAATAAACTCAAACCATAAACATATAGAAAACTTATTGCTTTTAAAATACACAACAGACATACAAATACGAACACTAAATAAACATATTAATGAAGTTTAATATAGGAAAGTAACAAACAATTAACATATAAAACAATATTTAAGCTAAAACTAAAATAATAGAAAATTTAAGAAATATATAATACCTATACTTAAAAAAAATAACTACACAAAACAAATAAAAACCTACTTAAAAAAATAAAAAATCCCTAACTAAGCATATCCACTGCATCCAAACTCCTTCCGGGGCTGAACGTACCCATAACTCTGGCCATGTTGCCTCTTTAAAGTAATAATAAATTAGGTATCGACTTATTGGGACAAAAACAGACCGCGGGCGAATTTTAATGTCGTAATTCTGACGTAGTGTCTACTTCTACGTAGTATCTTCAAAAACTATAAGCGTGACATTACAAATTCTGACAAAACTACGTCATACAAGTTGATGACATGCACTCTATTCGCAATTCATTGAGTGCGCGTTTATAAATATCCGATTGGGCGGCCATATCGTCGTAAAAACGCTGGCTTTGGCATATTTGTTGGCGCTTTCGGTAACGAAAACTATAGAGCAATATAACCATAGATATTATGTTATATTTATGTTTCTTACTAGGTAAAATATATAAATTGAAGCCAAAATCCAAAGAGAGGCGAAATATTTGGCAATAAAATTTTATAGCTTCAATTTATATATTTTACCTAGTAAGAAACACGTGCACATCTAACACACTTTATTTGTTTCAGATAAATGTTATATTTATGGAAATTTTGCCTTTAGCGAGAAAGTGAATATTCATGTCCGGATTAATAGTCGTTGCTTAGCCTGAGCCATTACTTGGAACTGTCAAATTTTAGTTTTTTCATACGCAGCTTGACAGTCCGGAGCATCGGCACGGCCACTGCTTAGCAACGACTATTAATCCGACCTATAGATTTTAATTTTTTTTTTTCCTATAGATTATCGAATTACGCATTATTTGACACGTTCCGTGAAAATATATAGGTTTGCTTCATATCAACAAATGTTTAGGTCGGTCCATATAATTTTAGAAAAAGTTTGTTTTGCAAATAAACGATTTATTAATTTATTATCATTATAAATAGTCAATTTAACGATTTTGGACCAAGAATAAAAGTCTCTAAATTAAAATAAAGGAAACAAAGTTGATCAAAATGGTCATTGTCGCCAGCCATATTCTATTCTTACTTCTGTAGCTCTCAGTTTTTGCAAACAGTTTCTACGATAGTAATATAGATAAGGAACAACCAATAGGATCGCTTTATTTTTTATATAAACCTGTCTTATAGTTTGATTTCTATCTATAGTTACTAGCGACTATAGTAGAAACTGTTTGCAAAAACTCGTGGTAGAGCTATTGCTCTCATGTCCATTTATTATATCGGAGCACGACATGTGACTTTGTATCTACCTGATGCAAAGTAGACCTACAAAGTCCATGAATAGGGTCGATAAATACACTGTTGTTTAACAATATTGATCGCTCCCATTATGCCGGCTGAACTATGCGGTTACGAAATAAGCGGCGGCGACAAAGACGTATTTTATTTCGCTGCTTTATCGTCAAATCCGTCGCCCGTTTCGTAGCCACAATTCCCATAAGCCGTGTTATTCCCACTTTCACTCAAGGATATTTTGTCTCATTCTAACTTCCTTGATTTGATAATTGGGGAAAGAGACAGGCGTTCCTTAAGTGAAAGTGGAGTGGAAAACATTACTAAAATACGGGGGTAAAATCTTGACAAAAAATCGGTGCAGTAGTCTCCGAAAATCCGGTGAACCCTCAGACTGAAACCGAAACGTGACTAACAGAATAAATAATAAAACAAGTAATGTAACCCTATTAGTAAGTTAGTACGAAAACATTAATAAAACATCGTACGACATACCTACGTAAATATATGTTTAATCTATTGTATATTGTTAGTACTTAGTTAGTTAAATTAAATTGATTAATTACGCATTGACACAAAGGAATTAAATAAGTAAGTAATTAAATGTAAAAATGTAGGTATATATATAAAATTATCCTACATACACTTACGTTGAGTTGCTCCAAAGAGTCCTTTAAGGTACCGTTTTTTTTTTATTTAATATTATTAAATTTTAATTTAACTAAACAATTTTATTAAGTTAAAAATGGCGTCGAATGTTCCAGCTGTTATTTGACTTTCGAAATAAAACTGGTACTTTTTTTTAACTTTAATCGTTACATTTACAAAGAGATCATTATGATGCCGTCAGATGTAAAAACCTACAAGTGACCTATCATGCTTCGGTTTTAGTCTGTGGATTCTTCTACTACATTGATTTCTTACCGGGTTGGTAGTTTCCTTTTAAGGTGCGGTTACGAAACGAACGGCGGATTTGACGAGCAGCAAGATATTAAAATAGTCACAAGTTATGCAAATTCTTCTTTGTTTTTCGCCACCTATTTCATAACCGCATCATTTAGCTGGCATAATTAGTAGGAACAATAAATATTGTTAAACAATAATTTATTTATCGACACCATTGATGGACTTTGTGAGTCTGCTTACAATAAAAAATATAAAAATGGGCCAACGGGTGAAAGAAAGAAGAAAGGAAAGCTGAATTCGTATATTTTAAACCCTAGCCACAGAAGAAATAATAGTACAAGCCCCAGCCGAATCCCTAAACCAATTTACTAATGTTGTATGGGTAACTTTGAAATCTGACCAACCACTAAATTAATAATATACCCCCGTATTCTAAGACGTATCCTTAACTCCACTTTACATTCAAGGAACGTCTGTCTCTTTCCACCAAATGTCAACTATAAAAAGCAAGTTGAGACAGACGAGTGAAGAGTGGAGTTAAGGAAACGTCTTAGAATACGGGGGTTAGTGTTGGAATTCAGCTGGTAGTGCTGCGACAAGGGAGCAACCAGGTTTTTTTTTTTTGGATTTCTAAAAGATTTTAAAATTATTTTCTTAAAAATTCTTTCGGCGAGCATACTGTCTAACTATAGATATATGTATCATCACGGGTGCCTTACGGCGCCCGAGACCGCCTAGACGGCCCCAGGTTACCCAGCGGAGGGGTTTTAATCCCACCTCGTCGTAGCCGATGGTATGAGTCTACACCGAACCAGTGGCTAGCTCGTTGCGATGTTTTGAATGGACTCAATAACCCATCTATAAACAGTTTCACAAGTTGGTATAGTGAAACCGGAACCGACAGCTTAACGTGCTCTCCGAGGCACTATAGTGGTGTTGTCAAACAAAATGTACATACATTTTTACATTAAAAACTCATTGGTACACACCGGGATTCGAACCAGGGACCTAAGTGTTTTTAAGTCCAAGGTCTAACCAACTAGGCCACCACGATAGATGACTAGCCTTATAAAAAATAATAGGTTTTAGGTAAGTTTCGATGTTTTAGTGGGGGATGACGTTATCGTGATTGCCCATCGTAGAACTTTGATGTCATACCGATGATCTTAAATTTAGTGTAATGCACTCTTGTGTACCTACAGAACTAAATAAATTGGTGACACACCGCACCGTAGTAAACTCATGTAAAACAATAAATGCAACCAAACAAGTCACACATTGCTATACTATAAAAATCACTTTACTAATTACTACCAAGTGGTTTCTCAAAAAGCCAAACAGCGATCCATTTATCACCACAGTTTGAAGGTTTTCTTTTTTATAGATACTATTATAAAATTAGGCTATAAACTACTTTATTTGTATCAAACCAAAAGGCATAAATCCGCGTAAGAGTAGCGCTGAAGATCCCATGATGGTATTATCGGCGTGAAAGTAATCTACTTTATTTATTGTTTCGTAATACAAATTCTTCTTTACTAACCGTTTCGTAACCGCACCAATTAGCCGGCATTGCGGGAGCCATCAACGCTTTAAACAACAATGTATTGATCGACCCCATTCATATATTTTGTAGGTATGATTACCATCAGGTAGACACAAAATCGTATGCCGGCTCCAATAAAAATGCGGGTGAAGAACTTGTATCCAGTGATGTTAAAATAAATATATAAAAAGTATTAAACAAAAACCTACACGTGTAAGAAAGGTGTTTGAGCAGAAAATACAAGTGCCTACACTGCAGTAACTAGGTCAATACAAAACCCTAATTGAATTTTGCAATTTTAAAAATTATAAATGGTAATGTAGGTCATAACATCAAGTTGATTTAAAATTCAAAAATACAATTCATCAGAAAATTATGCTTAAAAACGAAATTCCATTAAATTATTTTTTAAATACCTCTAGCCAGATCCTTGTTGTATATTTTTAATTCACAAAAACTGTCACATTAATTATAAAATTCGGGTATAGTTGCCCTCATCAGGGTACAAAGCCCGGGCGCCTTCGCCGGTGGTGACTTAACAATGACTGAGGTACTGGTGGCATTGCGATGTACAATACTATATTAAAATGTATTTATACGACAATAAACGCAAGTCAGTGATCCTCGGTCGATTATGCGATTTAAGCATTACTTGTACGTATAATATATACTTATTTACTTATATATAAAATATTGTGGTCCTGCAACTTTATTAACATAAAATAAATAAAATTGGAACTACTGGAGAACAATCCACTGGTGGTAGATTTCTTGTCGAGGTGGCAGTCTCCTTTGCGTTTACGAAACGAGCATTTGACGATAAATCAGCGATTGACTCACAAGGCAAATTCGTCATTGTGATATCCCATTTCGTAACCGCTCATTTAGCCGGTATAGTCAGAGCGACCAATGCTATTGAAAACAACAATATATTAGTTTGAATTTGTGATTCTGCTTACCATCAAGTTGATAGAAAATCGGATGCCTATCGTGCCAAAATACCTATACCAAAATCGTGCCTCCTATATGAGAAAGGTCGCCTGAGGTCGCCGATTTTAGAGCTTGATCTCGTAGATTAGTAGTTTCATATAATAAATTACAGGCCCATTGTAGAACCTTTTCTTATGTAATAAAACCTGAAAGAGTTCCTACCAATTAGCGTCGGTTTTTGTACAGATGAGTCAACAATTTATTAGATACTCAAAAGAAGGGGATGTTTCACTCTTTATTTTTATAGGTACCAAATTTAGACCAAAAAAAAGTGCTGTACTAAAAATAAAAACTATATTTTTTTGTGTCCGTCCATCAAATGCATACAAGCAATACATTGCTTGTTTCATTACAAATCCTAAGCTATAGGGCATTGGATGTTTTTCATTACCCCATAGTTTATATTTGGTGACATTTTGCGCATCTTTGATTGATTGATGACTGGTGACTAAAAATAAAAACTATATTTTTTTGTTTCCGTCCATCAAATGCATACAAGCAATACATTGCTTGTTTCATTACAAATCCTAAGCTATAGGGCATTGGATGTTTTTCATTACCCCATAGTTTATATTTGGTGACATTTTGCGCATCTTTGATTGATTGATGACTGGTGACTAAAAATAAAAACTATATTTTTTTGTTTCCGTCCATCAAATGCATACAAGCAATACATTGCTTGTTTCATTACAAATCCTAAGCTATAGGGCATTGGATGTTTTTCATTACCCCATAGTTTATATTTGGTGACATTATGCGCATCTTTGATTGATTGATGACTGGTGACTAAAAATAAAAACTCTATTTTTTTGTGTCCGTCCATCAAATGCATACAAGCAACACAATGCTTGTTACATTACAATTCCTAAGCTATAAGGCATTGGATGTTTTTTATTACCCAATAGTTTATATTTGGTGACATTTTGCGCAAAAATAACCAAGATCGAAAGTACCCTAATGAAACGACTATGGTGGTCCGAATCATGATAATATAAAGTAGGACCTATACTAAAATCATAATTATACCGCCACTTGCCTAAAGGTATTTTATTTGCATGATAAAATACCTTTACGCAAGCATGATGCAACAGTGCGTACATATGGTAATTTATATTTCTGAATTCCTAACAAACATCGATATTAGATATATATACCTACTATCTATAAGAAAAAAAAAATCGCAATCCATAAACACAGAAAGCTCTTAAAATGCCTAGTGAACGAAGGCTCTAATAAAAAATATTTTATTTATTTTAAACTAAGCATTGCATTGCATGCAAGTCCATTTAGCTTATAAATATTATGAAAAATACTATAAAATTTTCATATAAACTGAAATTTGTATTGCTGAAAAAAAAATTTCGCAATCCATAAACCCAGAGTTATAAAATGCCCTTAAAATGGCTAGTGAATGACGGCTCTAATTAATCATATTTTATTTATTTTAAACATAGCATTGCATTGCATATAAGTCCATTTAGCCTATAAATATTATGAAATTAAATTTGTCATTTTTTTGTATAACCTAAAATGTCTGAAAATTATGTCACAAAGAAATGTTTCACACGCGCAATTTAATAAAAAACAAATATTATATTCCATTTATAATAAAAACAAGAAGTCAATCATTGGATCTATCGTACAAAATCATAGGTTTCGATCCAAGAGATTCGGACCCTCCACCGATACTCCTTTTCCATGGGTTTTTGGGTAACAAACAAAACTGGCAAAATCAAGGCAAGATCTTGGTAAAGGTGCTGAAGTGTTGCGTGATTTCCGTGGACCTTCGGAACCATGGCTGGAGTCCTCATGCTACTTCCCATACGTACGACGCTTTGGCAGATGATGTGTTGAAGTTGTACAAAAAGCTTATGATAAAGAAAGCTAGTTTAATCGGGCATAGTATGGGAGGAAGGACGGCCATGGTTTTGGCTTTGAAAGAAGTAAATTTAATTTCTTTATAATCTAAATAGATATCTTTCTGTAATAAAATAATACTTTTATGTACGAGCACGGCTTGAGCATACGGCACTGGTGCTAAATTGTTTTTTTTTACTGAAGCACAGCATGTAACTTTGTATCTACCTAATGGTGAGCAGGCCTAAAAAATCTATAAAAGGGGTCTATTAATACATTCCTGTTTCAGCATTGATAGATCTCACTTTGCCGGCCAATTGATGCGATTACGCACCCTGAAAGGAGACTGACGACCACCTCGACAAGAAATCGATGCGATTGTCTTCTAAAAAACCGGAGAATCCACAGACTAAAACCAAACATGACTAGATCACTTGTAACTTGTACAACGTTCACCGCCCTTTATCTGTACTAATATCGGTATTAAGTATGTTCATCCTATTCAAAGGAAACGCCGAAAGCGAAATTAACTTACATAAATTGCGTGACGATGAAGTTGAGTACGCTCATGCTATGTGTGTGTTTAATTATTTTTTTTGTTACAGCCTTCAAAAGTAGAAAATCTAATCGTTATAGATATTTCTCCAATATCTTCCACTGCTCATTTAACTCAATACTTTCCTAAAGTCCTCGAAGTTATGAAAAACATAACATTTCAAGACACTGACACTGTTGGAAAAGCAAGAGCCCTAGCACGAAAGCAACTCGCCTCAACAAACATTATCAAAGACGATGTTTTACTAAATGCCATTGTAATGAACATAAATATAAATAAAAACAATAACAACAAAATAGGTTGGATTTGTAACCTAGATGTTCTGATAAAAGATTTTCAAAATCTAACAGAATTTCCTGATTCATTGAAAGAAAGAAGTTTTTTTGGACCAACTTTATTCATTGGTGGTCAAAAATCTGATTATCTTCCGTAAGTATTGTTTTATTGGAGCCATGGAGATTAATATAGGGATGCGCCCACGGGCCTTAAATCGCCTCTCCAGTTGTGATAACAGAAGATGGCCGCCGCCATACATTTTTTATTTTAAGTAAGAACAAAATCAATCACTGGGCATTGATTGGTTGAAGTGAGAACAGAATATAGCGGCAAAAAACTCGTTTGACATTTCGTTTTATAGACTATTTAAGGCATTATTAGGATTAGGAGGATAGGCCACATATTATTATTTTTATGGAGCACATGTACATGTGACTGTGTATCCATCTGCCTGTAGCTCTACATTGAGCTATTCATTAGGATTTTATTTTTCAATTTTCCATTTGGTAGAACCTACCGCTACGTTAAAGTTACGCGAAAACTTATGGTAGAGCTACTGTTGGTAAGCAGACTTACAAAATCCATGAATGGGGTCGATGTCGAACACATGATCGCTCCACTAACGCGGATAAAGGCTGCAGTGTTTGTGAAATTTTATTGGAGACGTAATCAACATCTCCAATAAAATTTCACAAACACTGCATCCAACTTCACCCAATAACATAATATGCCGTATTTTAATAATTTTTATCTTTGATTGTGCCTGCCACCGTTAGTTAATACATACAACGTAATGTCACGACACGGTTGCCACTTGCCACCACCAGCAGTGGCAGATTTGAGGTTGTGGTTCCCTAGGGACTTTCTCTCAAAACCATCATTATTTGCCTAAAATCTAAGGAAAGTCGTTGCTTAGCCTGAGCCATTGCTTGGAACTGTCAAAATTTAGTTTTTTTTTATATGCAGTTTGACAGTCCGAAGCATCGGCTAAGCATTAGCAATTGCTTAGCAACGACTATTAATCCGACCCTAAAAGTAATATCTATAAAGTTTCGATTTGATACGCTGCAATAATATAAATTGTTTTTTTTTGTTAATCATTAGATCCGCCTCTGTCAATAAAGCTGTTCGTTCATTCGTTATTGCATAATCCAAATAATGTGCGATGTCGTGTACAGTGGACAGCAATAGTACTAATAGAGTTCATGTGTTTTCTTAACTTTACCTAATATACTTTTAAAATAGAAACCATGCAGTCCACTTTCGTATCTATTTGATTTTATGTTTGTGTGTAAGTTGGTCCTTTTTTCAGGCCGGACGACTTAACTGGCATTCGGCGGTTGTTTCCTCGAGCTGTGATCAAGTACATAGCGAAGGCCGGTCACAATGTACACGTCGACAATCCTGTTACGTTCTTACATCTCGTTATTAAGTTTCTTAGAATAAATTCTTCACCTTAGTTTGTTTTTTACTAGAGCACGGAATGTAACTTTGTTTCTACCTGGCAGTAGGTCATCATCATATCAGCCTTTCATGCCTCCACTGCTGGACATAGGTCTCCTCCAAGGATCGCTACAACGACCGGTTTTGCGCTGCCTGTAGCCATCGGCTTCCCGCGACCTTTTTCAGGTCGTCGATCCATCTTGTGGGGGGCCTGGCTCTGCTGCGTCCCCCAGCACGCGGTCGCCACTCGAAAACCTTAATGCCCCAACGGCCGTCCGTTCTGTAAGCTATGTGGCCTGACCACTGCCACTTCTGGAGGCTATGTCCGTTACTTTCGTTCTTTTGTTGGTTTTTAAACACTGCAGTATTTGGGACGAGAAGATATTACGTATCCTCCCGAATGCTGCGCAACCGAGTTGGATTCGACGAGAGATCTCTTTCTCGAAGTTGGATTTACCTGTTTGGATTGACTGTCTATAATTGTCGACCACTTCGAGTGCGGAGCTTCCTATTTTTACCGAAGTAGGTATAACATGGGCGTTCGACATGACTTTGGTCTTATCCATGTTCATGTTTAGGCCCACTTTTTTGAAGCCCCACTGAGATCATTGAGCATTATTTCGAGGTCCTCCAGGATTTCAGCCATGACTACGATATCGTCGGCAAATCGAAGGTTAGTGATGTACTCGCCATTAATGTTGATGCCAAATTTTCTTCAGTGCAAGAGTTTGAAGACATCCTCCAATGCCGTAGTAAACAGTTTCGGGGAGATTACATCTTCCTTTTTGCTCCTCGCTGTAATTGGATGGGTCTTGAGGTCTGGTCTTGGAGGCGAACTGACATGGTGGCGTTTTTGTACAAACACTTTAGGACTTCGATTTAGCGGTAGTCAATTTGGCACCGCTGAAGTGACTGCTGAAGCATCGCCCATGTTTCTATCGAATCGAAGGCTTTCTCGTAGTCCATGAAAGCTAGACACAGGAGTTGATTATATTCATCGGTTTTTTGTATAATGTGCCTCAATGTGTGGATGTGATTTATATAGCCTTAATCCGGCTTATTTGGGAGGCTGGAAGTGCAGCTTCGCGCTCATTTATCGTCAAATTAACTGCCCGTCTCGTAAACGTACCCTGAAAGGAGATTACCACCTCGACAAGAAATCGATGCAGGATCTTCTGATAACCGGTGAACCCACATGACTAATATGTGGTTCTACTGATCAAATCAAACAACTTTTCCCATGGAACCATGTGTCTACATACCTAAACATAATACTACCAACTACAAAATAAGAAAGAAGAAGTACAAAGTAGAATAATGAAAGATGGATAAAAACTGAATTTTAGATAGTAAACTCTCTATGAATTTAAATAGTTAATAAGACTCTTTTTACTAGTTTGTAAGGAGATGGCAATTTTTTTTTTCATTTGCGACTAATTGCGACCCATGGTTGTGATGGGAAAAGTTGTTCAATTTGGCCAGTAATAGTTGCGGTGTAACCAAGGCATTCTTTGCGACAATACAATATATTGTATTAAAACAATTCATTAAAATTCACCCAAATAAATTTAATAATCGCGCGCAATAAAGCTGTCGTCCATTACATAATCACCGCCGAAATTGTTCTGAAACGCATTTGGCAATCCAATGCGTGTGCAACTCGCAGCACGCAGTGCAAAGGCCAAGGGTTCGCTATACCTTGTTGTCCGTTATAACACCTAAACTAAATTATCCATGTACAATGTCTATCTATACATTAACGATTTTAGGGTTCGGTACGTTAAAAAAAAACAGTGCTCTAATTATAAAACAGCGAATCATAGTCAATCTGTCACTGCGCTAGAAATTTAAATAGTCATCGAGATTCGTATATTGATTTGTTTTTTTTTTATTTATAGATATTACTTTGGTCACAAACTAAGTTCTAGGCATGTTCTAGGCTTGTCAAATATTATGGGTATCAAAAACAAAGATATAATATATAATATATATTATATTTTATAAACACCCGTAGTGTATTTTAAACAGACTATTACAGACCGTACAGAAAAACGTACTATTTTTGTTTTGCCTTGGGTGGGAATCTAACCCACAACCTCCGGATACAAACAACGCCAAAGGCCACTAGCCTGTTTTTATTTTTTTACGTGGGGAATCCTCATGGATGCCATCGCGGGGGCGACAACCAGCCAGGTTATGTCAAACTCTTACTGATTAAACCCCACGGTGTTCCTCCGGCCGCCATAATGGTAGGGCCACGGGTGCGGTTACGCATTTGTCCGCGATCCCGGCGCGGCGTGAGCTCCCTGCGCGGGCACCGTCTCGAGTGGAGGAGGGTGAGGGCCCTCGATAACCTCTAGTACGGAGTCGGTCAATTATTGTTCTTCCTTTTTCAAGCATTTTTACGATTTATCGTCGTTATCTATTGTCCATTAAATAGCAATGAAAAAAAATACTGAAAAATAATTTACTTTCCGCAGAATTATATTTGCTTTTAAAAAATTAAGCAACTTAAAAAAAAATCTTAAAAGAACACTTACAGAGAGAAATTTATATGAAATTATAATAAAAACAAATATTAGTTTTTGTTGCGAGCTGTAGTTACAATATTATTTAAACAAACTCAGTTAACATGAAAAATAGTAAATATTAAGGAAAAACAAAAGTACAAACAATTACTTACAATACGGGTGCGGTTACGCAATAGGTTGAATTGCCGATAAAGCAGCGAGTATATTAAAATATACCTTTAATGCAATTCGTCTTTGTCGCCGTCCATTTCGTAATCGCATCATTTAGCCGGCATAGTAGGAGCGATCAATGTTGTTTAAGAACAATTATTGATTAACCCCATTCATGGACTTTGTAGGTCTACTCACCATCAGGTACATACAAAGTCACATAGCGTGCTCCAATAAAAAATAAAAAAACTTATTATTGCATTCATTATATTTATTTACTAATTATAATTTTAATATTTTATTAAATTTGCATTATTTTTTACATACATACATACATAACATCACAGGTGCCTTACGGCGCCCGAGAGCGCCTAGACGACCCCAGGGTACCCAGCGGAGGGGTTTTAATCCCACCTCGCCGTAGCCGATGGTATGAGTCTACACCGAACAAGTGGCTAGATCGTCGCGATGTTTTGAATAGACTATATATATATATATAGTGGTGTTGTCAAACAAATGTACATATTTTTTTTAATTAAAAACTCATTGGTATACACCGGGATTCGACAGGGACCTAAGTGTTTTTAACTCCAAGGTCTAACCAACTCGGCCACCGCGTATTATTTTTCATTATTAAATAAAACGTCCAATAACAAATTCCGATACCAAAAATTAAAACCTACTTTCGTAGGTTTATATTGAATACCAATACTGTACCTGTACAACAACACTGTACCTGCAGGTGGGCAATTCTCGCGCTTTCGACATTCATCTCGATTCGAGATTTTTAAACGAAAAATGACTAAATATGTCATTTTTCGTTCAATATTCGATATTTTTTATTTATTAATTAATATTTATTATTTATTTCGTTTAATGTTCGATATTTTTAAATGAAAAATGGCATATTTAGTAATTTTTCGTTTAAAAATCTCGAATCGAGATGAATGTCGAAAGCGCGAGAATCGCCCACCTGATCATCCACTGCCATGGAATGTGTAGGTCTGCTACCAACAGGTATATACAGAGCCCAATGCCGTGTTCTCGTAAAATTAAAGTAAGTACCAATAAAAAATCGAAAGGTTAAATTATTAAAGTACCCATTCAAATTGGGTCGCTCGTAAACTGCTGTTTAAATTATTATATTGACACTTAGTAATACCACTGCTTGCGTAATTCTTATTGCATAACACTCAAGACGCAAATGGTAGTCTCCTTTCAGTGCGGTTACGAAACGGGCGGTTGATTAACTCTTGATACAAATTCGTGATTGTCGGCCCCCCATTTCGAAACGTATCATTTCGCAGTTAGTGCATTCATATGCTGTTAAATAATGTATTGAAGGACATGGACTTTGAATCACATGTCGTGCTCCAATCTGTGTATATTAAAAAAAAAATAACGGCATGGACTCTAAATAGGCTATAGAACAATCTTTTTTTTTAATTCCAATTTACCTGTCTTTGTCGCCGCCCATTTCGTAACCGCATCATTTAGCCGGCATAGTGGGAGCGATCAATTTTGTTACACAACAATATATGATCGACCCCTTTCATGAACTTTGTAAGTCTGCTTACCATCAGGTACCCGTACACATGCCATCCACAAAAAAAATCCTTAGTAAAAATATAGATACTAAAGTTGACTTATATTGTTATCGTAACTTGTAATACTACATGGGCTATTGGGATCTCAGAACGTAATTCTTATTGCATAACACTCAAGACGCAAATGGTAGTCTCCTTTCAGTGCGGTTACGAAACGGGCGGTTGATTAACTCTTGATACAAATTCGTGTTTGTCGCCCCCCCATTTCGAACCGTATCATTTCGCAGTTAGTGCATTCATATGCTGTTAACCAATGTATTGAAGGACATGGACTTTGAATCACATGTCGTGCTCCAATCTATGTATATTTAAAAAAAACGGCTTGGACTATCAATAATAATAACAATCTTTTTTTTTATTCTGTCTGTTTGTCGGGGCATCACTTAAAAACTACTGGACCAATTTATACGTGGTCTTTTTTGTAGAATAGCTATTAGCTCTGTGGGTAAAATAAGGTATATTATATTTCGATATACATATAGATATATAGGATGTTTAAGTTTTAAGAGTCTCTAAGGAAAAGTTTTTAAACTCACCGGATAGAAATAAATGTTCTATGAAGCAAAGATGGATATTTTTGAATGACATAAAACTGCATTAAACATTTTAGATTTATTTTGCCATGTAGCCATGGTTAACATATTTACTTTGCTTTACTTAGGTGGGAGGAAGGCCTCTACTTCGCTAGGCCTACAGACCGGACTTGTGACGAGTACCATCGCCCATACAAATGCAAAAGCGTCAAGTGACATGTGTCGGTTTTAGTCTGTGGGTTTACCGGTTTTCTATGGGCAATGATTTCTTGTCAACGTGGTAGTTTTCTTTCATAGTGCGGCTACGAAACTGGCTATTGATTTGACAATAAAGTAGTGAGAATATAAAAATATAGATACCTACTCATAAAACAAATACCTGTCTTTGTCGCCGCCCATTTCGTAACCGCATCATTTAGCCGGCATAGTGGGAGCGATCAATTTTGTTACACAACAATGTATGATCGACCCCTTTCATGAACTTTGTAAGTATGCTTACCATCAGGTACCCATATACCAGTAAAAATATAGATACTAAAGTTGACTTATCTTATGCTTCTTACGAAACAACTGCTGATGTCGAGAACTCAGTAGCTTTTGTCGTAACTTGTAATACTACATGGGCTACTGGGATCCCAGAACTATTAAAATACAATAACTTTTTCCCCCATGACTCCTTTTAGCATTTTTCGCTATTCTTTGTAATTTAGGATTAAAGGCCCACTTGAAAAAATCACCCCAGTCTAAGATCCCGCATACAACGACATTCACCGAGCTGGTTAATGGATGAAAAGCATGAAGCTAAAACGCGGTAGCGGCGCACGGACGGGCTCGGTTTTTACCTTCATGAAGAAAAGTATTTTATATCCAATTAAATATGTCAATAAACCGCATATATTGCAAATGGATTGTCTAAAAAAATTAAGTCCAATTCAATTCAATTTCTTGTTTGTATGGCCTCTCGCTTTTCGCGAATTTTGCCAGTGTCTAGTTATGAAACAGGCACTAAGGAGTTAAAATAGTTAGATTATGACAAGTTACATTAGATTAGTCTTCTATTTTAGAAAAACTGTATTAGTATAAGACGAGACAATACATAAAATTGATAATATGTTAAGATTAAAAGGGGGTACAGCACAAATTAGGATTGAAGTCGCAAGGGCCAAAAGTTAACGAACACAGGACGACACAGACATCTGAAAAAGAAACAATTAGGAATTTACTACAAAAATATATAGGTATACAGAGTTTAAAATACTACTTTATATCCTGTTATATAGTTATATAAAAAACATAAAGATGTAAAGTTAAAGATGTCACCAAATTTGAGAACCAATGAATCTAATGTACCTCACTCTTTCCAAAGAAATAGTAGGGCAAACAGCAGTATTTTAAATATATTTGTGGTTAGCATCTCCGACTGTCACCGGAGGCCCTTGGGTAGGATTTATTAATAATAGAACTCTTATAGTTTTAATTTAAACTTCTTTATGTATTTAGCTAAGGCACATAGGCCAGAAAAGCTAGACAATGTCAGTAGAGTATTTAGGTTTGTGGGGAGGGGTACATCAGGTGGGAGAATGTCATACCATGAAAGCAAGTATGTATTGGACAGTTAAAAAATATATGTTCAAGGGTTCCCAACTCAGAGCCACAATCACATAGAGCGCTTTCACGAACTTTAATTTTGTTAAGATGGATTGGGGAGCTGTTGTGCCTCAGCCTAAGTCGACAAATTGTAGAAGTAATTTGTTTACTACAATTGTTAAAAGTAAAAAACCAAGGTTTTAAGTTTATATTTGGTTGTATTTTTCTATAGAATTTGGTTTTTTCAAGATCTCTATTCCATGATATCTCCCACAGCGAAGCGAGATCTGATTTAGCTAAGGGATTCAGTCCAGAATATGATTAATTAGTAATTTTTTTTTTTTTTTACATGTACATTTTTTTACAAACCAGTGAATTTAGTTAATAGACAAATTCCATACCAATCGAAAGTATGAAACCCATAAAATATGCAAACGTTAGGTCGGCAATTTTTTTCCCGTCACAACTTTTGGGTAGGCAGGTATAAACAGGTAAATTGATACTAGTAACTTGCACCGGTCTGGTTAATTAATTAAAGTTAATTAAAATTATTTTTACGAACACGGCGGCGACTTGCCTTATTTTTTTCCCCTCTGCTATTTTTAACCTGCAATACGACTCAACCCTATGACAATAGGTATAAGTTTTGCACGTTGTTAGAAGGCTTCGACTCTGTTCCGATTATTTACTCATGTGATAATGCCGCCATCTTGAAATACACGAATTCTTCACAAGTTTGGAGCATTACAATTTTAACTCTATATTTAACAGAATAGAACTCATATTTCAATATTTATGTTTACGCAACGTCTTGTAGTATTTAGAACTCAAACGTTAAAAATCATCTTTATATTGTTTTCAGTGATAATAAAGTTTTTTTTTATGAAAAAGAACATGGTGGTGCAGATTTTATTTACTTGATCCTAGTTACATAATTTACCTATTTATAAAAAATATTAAGTTTTAAAATGACAACTAAATTTTGGTTTATTAGTCTAAAAATATTACATTTTTAGAATAATAAATCAAACTTTGGTTATCTTTTCAAAAGTTAATGGAGTTTTATATAGAGACTATCTAATTAGAATTGTGTAAGTAATATTTACACCTCCACGTTGTTTTTTCACTCTGGTTTTTTCTCAAATATATATATATAATATCACTAGAAACAACATTTAGACGCTTTTTTTTTTATGAGAGCTCAACATGTGACCTTGCATACACTTGATGTTAAGCAGTATGCAATATCCATGAATGATAGCAACAAGCGGATGCATACAGGTGCACCGCTGGTTGCCATCATTATGCCGGCTTAAGATGCCTATTCACGCTTCGTTTAAAGGACTCTAGGTTATAAGAGGAAGGAAACACACAAGCATTCCACATTTTAATAGTACGGCAGATGTATGAATCGCCAAAACGTTTAGTACGAGTTGGTACATCCGCCACGGTATACATATGCATTTTTCAACCAGTGCGTGTTATCCTGTAACGGAAAGGGGAAGGGGGAATAATGTTAAAAAGCTCTTCAGAGCACTGTCCATAGTATAGGCGGTAAAATACGCTCAACGATGCCACATCCCTGCGAAGCTGCAACGGCTCGCAAGGTTTTATTGAGCTTTTCCTCTCCAATAATTCTCGTCGCTCGCTTCTGCAGGGTATCGAGAGCAGCCCCCCTAGCCAAGAGCATCGGCGCTTTTTGCGACCAAGCGTCGCAGAACGGACAGTGATCGACAGAAATCGGTAGCCATGAACAATTTTTGACGTTAACTTTCATTCTGTCGAACGAGGGAGGGCGACCGCTCGGCTCGATTATTGACGTTCCGATAATATATTCAAAACCCGCGAGTAATTTTAAGTATGATGTTTTATAACACATAATAATTATAATTACGAATGAATTGAGAATATAAATTAAAGCAATATACATTTTTTATCATATTAATGGTGTAAAAATTATTGTACAGTTTTTACAGATTTGTATATTAATGTTATAATTAACTTACATGCCTAATCGGAACGATATTCGTTATTTTAGTGATAAAGAGAGAGAGATAATAATAAATAAATCCTATTGGTGTAACTATGTGATATCTCGTTTTATTTTACGGGCCAATGCTTTTTACATTTGATTACAAACAAAACCAAGGAACTTAATACTCTCTACGAACAAACCTAATAGAAAATAGAAACATTGCAGAAAAACTCTTCGGCATTATTAATATAACACTTTTAAGTTGTAAATATAAACTGAAGAATTCTAAATATAAATTCGAGGCATCCGGGGCGGCCCACGACCAATTTATTTTTAACAATTCTCTGATCAAGGAAGAAATATTGCAGTTATATCGTTCTCGGATTGGAAACTCACTTTTTGAATAGGTAAGAATCAAAATAAATAAGTGCTTCTAAGGTTATATATTTAATAATTGATTAGACACATTGTTAAAACATTTGTATGCCGAATAGGCGAAACAAAACGGACCTATGTGTTTACAATACCCATTTATTTACCTTTGTTTCTCATACAAATAAATGTTATTTCAGGTGATTTCGGATATGCCTTGGAACCATGATTGATTACCCCTGCCGTACCTAATTTATAGCTCAGCGGACCAATACACTGCCAAGTCAGGATATGTGTGAAGCAGGCAAATGGTTATCTCAGGGGGTCATTAAAATACCTTGGAATAGACAGAGTTCTGCACTATGAATCTGAAGAGTCTTCCCAAATTGTAATGGCTTGTGCAGCGTAATAACCAATATGATGTTACACTATAGGTGAGTTAAGAAAAATAAATTACAAATTGTCCGCTTACTTTTTTTAAAATTAAATTAATAGTATTTGGTTGAGTAGAGAGGGTAGTGAACACAGTGCAGGTGAGAGTTTAAAAGGCCTTTAAACCTACTTTAAGTCCGGGAATGCTGCAGTTCATTCCCCTGCCTTTCAACCACGCTATGGACCTGGCACCCGCACGGTGAATCCATGGTTTGCTAAGAACATTGTCTCAAATTCACTCTCCTACTATATTTAGAAACGTGGAGTCAACTGACACAGATAGTCAAACCTGACTCCAACCCAGTTATGTTGCAATTGTGATTTTTGTTTTAAAAAAAAAATGGTCTTTTTATTTTTGTATTTTTTTTATTTCAGGTATTTATACTTTGCAGAGTTTCAAGGACCCCCTTCTCCAACAAGAGAGGTCACAAACTATGGTGCTCAAAGTTTAAGAGTGGCCGAAGCCAAACAAAATTATTAAATAAATATTTACTTTTAATTTGTTTATGTTTTATTGTGAATATTATCCAATTTTAAGAAATCAATATTCTGGGAAATATTTAATTAAATATACATTAACAGAATCAATATAGGTGGCACAGACATATAGGTGGACAAGTTTAAAGGTGTCTAGGTCTGTCGGATGGACCCATTTAAACATAGCGTATTGAATAAGAAATGCCGGTATCATTATTAACATTTCTTATTGATACTTGTATCATTTAAATGGGTCAGATTTATGAAGATTAATATTTTTTATTATGAATTTTAATTAATACCAGTCTTAATGATAAAAATATAATAAAGTCCTTGAAGAACACTTTAGTTAAAATAAGTTTTGTTTCTTTTTTACTTATTTATTTTTGTTTGGTAAAAAAAGAGACATAACCTACTATATATAAGTGTTCTTCAAGGACTCAAAAAGTTTTTTTTATGAATACCAGTGTGTTTAATATTAAGATTTGTAGATATGCTTACCATTATGATAAGTATATCTACAAATGCCTACATTAGATACATGTAATTCCCTAATAGTATTCATATAAAATAAGGAAACGTTACTCTAAGTACCATCCTAACTATTTATAGTGCTTGCATGGATGGATGGAATTTAAATTCCTCTAATTAAAAGAGCTTGTATAAACAATATAGGTCTAATAGTACATACTACATATACCCTACTTAGTACCATTTATATAATAATACTAAGTAGTTTTTACTTAACAATATTATACATATATATTACAGCGTTAAGTGAATATTTTTGTGTGTGCATGTATGGGTCATATAGTGTATATAATAAAATACCTAATATTGTAAAAATCTAATGTGGCTGAGTAATGAGTATAAATTGTATATATTATTATTACTAAGGCTAGGATTTTTTTTAAATAATAATATACCAGTATAAAAGGATTCTTTTAAATTTGAAACTCAAGGTGAAAAGTCATTCTGTACAACTACAAAGACCATCATCAGTCCCTGAAATACCAAAAGTTGTAACTTTATTAGTAATGGTCAAGGAAAATCATATTCTTTTAGGGCACTATATACAATTATATTATTAAAGAAGAATATAGCAATATATATTAAACCATAAGTTTGTGCGGCTTGTGAAACATTCTAGGTCTTCACAAAGGCTCTGAAAAATCCTTTGTTAAGCCTAAAATGTTACCTAAACTCTCCCTGGTATCCCCAATTTCTTTGAAAATGTGAACTTTTCATTAAAAATAAAGAAATAAATAAAAATAAACTTTATTTGTTGATATATTACAAGAATTTATACATGTTTTCTTAACTTATTGCCTAATATTGGTTTGTTTGATTTAATGTTGTAACACTTCTATCCAATATTATCAATCAAGACCAGATATTTGTTCAGGTTGTCCTCGGACATAGGCCTCCTCCAGCAAATACCATTGGCAGCGGTCTCCAACTACTCTTCATTGGGATGTCTTGATTTTTTTATACTTCTTTCAGAGGCCTGAGAACATACATACTATTCTATGTATTTCTTTCTCCATTTAAAGTTTTGGAGCAATTGTTTGACCTAAATAAAAGTACCTATTCAATTTCTTGATAATTTACTTTCAGGGTTTGTTTATGTCAGCTTTGGTTTTCACACATGGTTCTTTTAAGCCCCGCTTTTCCACTTCTCTTGCTAGTTGTTTGCATAATAACTGGAACTAGGTCATCAGCAAATCTCAGTTGAGATATTTTACTTCCATTTATGTTAAGCTCATAGCTATTCCAAATAATTCCAATCAATGTAATTGACGAAAAATTTCCTCCAATACAGCCGAGCAGAGTTTGAGGGATAATAGGTTTCCTTGTCGGACTCCTTTTATTCGTAATTCTTCTCCAATTTTTCCTAGTCGTACTTTTGCTGTAGGTATAGTTTTAAAATTGTTATATTACTCCTTAATCCTTATGATTCTTGAATATTTAGTTCCTTGATTTAGTTTGATCACACTCTGTGTTTTGAGATGTTTTGTAAGTATGAAATAGAGAGAACTTTTCGTTGCTCTAATCTATATTTGGCGTCGATGAAGACGCCACTCGTTATTTGCAGTGTCTAATAAATTTTATTTATGCATTTTAATTTACACAACGCAATAAAAAACTTCTAAAACAACAAAAAACAATACTTTAAGTTAATTTAAATCAAAACAATGGCGTCGTTTTGATAGAATATAGCTCGAAAGGGAGACCCCGACCACCCGCCCGTATACAGTCGAAATTAGCGTCTAGCATTCGCAAAAAACGAACAAAAATGTGTTCTTGGCTGGCAATTCCCTCCGAGTATGTAGCGGTTTCTGTCAAAATGTATGGGGAAATTGGCCTCTCGCGAGCGCTTTAACGAAAACGAATGCCCAACGCTCACCGTCCGTGTACTTGGCTGGCAATTTATTCTGTCACGCATTTAACGAACGTGACGTCATCACCAAATGTCATCTTCATACAAAACTTTCGTGCGCGCTTTTAGCGCTCATGCTCTTGGCTAGGGGGGCTGATAACAGATATTTGGCAGATCCGTCTCAAAGATGCGAACAGTATTCCACACACGGTCGAATTTGAGCCTTATATAGCATTATTCTTAACCTGGGTGTGAAAAACCGACGCACCTTATTAATGATGCCAAGTTTTTTTGAAGCTGTTTTTGCATTGCTCTCGATATAATTACGACTGGGATTGACAGTTTAAGAAACCACTTTCGAGAACTCGAACGTCTAAAAAGTAGTCCTGTAGCTTGAAAAGTAGCCAATGTGCAACCAATTCCCAAAAAGGGAAATCGATCCGACCCCAATAACTACCGCCCCATTGCCATCACCTCAGTCCTGTGCAAGGTTTTAGAAACCATCATTAATACACAGGTCATGCGATACCTTGAAGGTCACTCTATCCTGAATGATCGTCAATATGGTTTTCGCCAAGCAAGATCAACGGGTGACCTTCTGGCGTTCATTTGGTTGCACATTGGTTAAGATCGGAACGTATATCTAAACCAAGGACATTGAGGGATTGTAAAAGCGATAGCTGGGTGCCCTGAAGAGAAGGAAAATGAGTAAAAGAGGATTTTTTCGCCGTCATGAGATACCTTGAAGGTCACTCTATCCTGAATGATCGTCAATATGGTTTTCGCCAAGCAAGATCAACGGGTAACCTTCTGGCGTTCATTTGGTTGCACATTGGTTAAGATCGGAACGTATATCCAAAACCAAGGACATTGAGGGATGGTAAAAGCGATAGCTCGGTGCCCTGAAGAGAAGGAAAATGAGTAAAAGAGGATTTTTTCGCCGTCATTACACAACATTGTGTTTTGCTCGGATTAAATTGGACTAAGTTTCTCGAATCCCAAGTCGAAACCTTTAGCAGGGTTTGATCAAACTCACTTATTAAAACCTTTCTGAATTCCTCCTCCTTTCTAATAAATATCTAATACTCTTACAATTTTTCCAAAATCTATACAAAAACGCGACGAGAATCATTAATCGAAAACCATCATCTACGACGAGGTAGAAATAATACATCTATACTTATACTGGGTATTCTGTAGCCGCCTAACTGGTCTCACCGGAGATGGTACTTTTTCTTAAAAAAAGATAACCCCAACTAGCGATCCTGGGTAATTTTGAACGAGCTTTCTGCTAGAGGGATTAATGAAGTTTGAAGTTTGATTTATTATTCTAAAAATGTAATATTTTTAGACGAATAAATCAAACTTTAGTTGTCATTTTAAAACTTAATATTTTTTATAAATAGGTAAATTATGTAACTAGGATCAAGAAAATAAAATCTGCACCACCATGTTCTTTTTCATTAAAAAAAACTTTATTATCACTGAAAACAATATAAAGATGTTTTTTAACGTTTGAGTTCTCGAATCCATTTCCTGGGGGGTCATTCCAAGTTGGCAACCGCTAAATACCACAAGACATTGCGTAAATATAAATATTGAAATATGAGTTCTATTCTGTTAAATATAGAGTTGAAATTGTAATGCTCCAAACTTGTAAAGAATTCGTGTATTTCAAGATGGCGGCATTATCACATGAGTAAATAATCGGAACAGAGTCGAAGCCTTCTAACAACGTGCAAAACTTATACCTATTGTCATAGGGTTGAGTCGTATTGCAGGTTAAAAATAGCAGAGGGGAAAAAATAAGGCAAGTCGCCGCCGTGTTCGTAAAAATAATTTTAATTAACTTTAATTAATTAACCAGACCGGTGCAAGTTACTAGTAATAATTTACCTGTTTATACCTGCCTACCCAAAAGTTGTGACGGGAAAAAAATAGCCGATCTAACGTTTGCATATTTTATGGGTTTCATACTTTCGATTGGTATGGAATTGGTCTATTAACCAAATGCACTGGTTTGTAAAAAAATCACATATAAGAAAAAATAAAAAAAATACTAATTAATCATATTCTGGACTGAATCCCTTAGCTAAATCAGATCTCGCTTCGCTGTGGGAGACATCCTAAAATAGAGATCATGAAAAAGCCAAATTCTATAGAAAAATACAACCAAATATAAACTTAAAACCTTGGTTTTTTACTTTTAACAATTTTAGTAAACAAATTACTTCTACAATTTGTCGACTTAGGCTGGGGCACAACAGCTCCCCAATCCATCTTAACAAAATTAAAATTCGTGAAAGCGCTCTATGTGATTGTGGCTCTGAGTTGGGAACCCTTGAATATATATTTTTTAACTGACCAATACATACTTGCTCATTGTATGACATTCTCCCACCTGATGTACCCCTCCCCACAAACCTAAATACTCTACTGACATTGTCTAGCTTTTCTGGCCTATGTGCCTTAGCTAAATACATAAAGAAGTTTAAATTAAAACTATAAGAGTTCTATTATTAATAAATCCTACCCAAGGGCCTCCGGTGACAGTCGGAGATGCTAACCACAAATATATTTAAAATACTGCTGTTTGCCCTACTATTTCTTTGGAAAGAGTGAGGTACATTAGATTCATTGGTTCTCAAATTTGGTGACATCTTTAACTTTACATCTTTATGTTTTTTATATAACTATATAACAGGATATAAAGTAGTATTTTAAACTCTGTATACCTATATATTTTTGTAGTAAATTCCTAATTGTTTCTTTTTCAGATGTCTGTGTCGTGCTGTGTTCATTAACTTTTGGCCCTTGTGACTTCAATCCTAATTTGTGCTGTACCCCCTTTTAATCGTAACATATTATCAATTTTATGAATTGTCTCGTCTTATACTAATACAGTTTTTCTAATATAGAAGAATAATCTAATGTAACTTGTCATAATCTATTTTAACTCCTTAGTGATAGTGCCTGTTTCATAACTAGACACTGGCAAAATTCGCGAAAAGCGAGAGGCCATACAAACAAGAAATTGAATTGAATTGGACTTAATTTTTTTAGACAATCCATTTGCAATATATTTATTGACATATTTAATTGGATATAAAATACTTTTCATCATGAAGGTAAAAACCGAGCCCGTCCGTGCGCCGCTACCGCGTTTTAGCTTCATGCTTTTCATCCATTAACCAGCTCGGTGAATGTCGTTGTATGCGGGATTTTAGACTGGCGTGAATTTTTCAAGTGGGCCTTTAATCCTAAATTACAAAGAATAGCCAAAAATGCTAAAAGGAGTCATGGGGGAAAAGTTATTGTTTTTTAATAGTTCTGAGATCCCAGTAGCCCATGTAGTATTACAAGTTACGACAAAAGCTACTGAGTTCTCGACATCAGCAGTTGTTTCGTAAGAAGCATAAGATAAGTCAACTTTAGTATCTATATTTTTACTGGTATATGGGTACCTGATGGTAAGCATACTTACAAAGTTTATGAAAGGGGTCGATCATACATTGTTGTGTAACAAAATTGATCGCTCCCACTATGCCGGCTAAATGATGCGGTTACGAAATGGGCGGCGACGAAGACAGGTATTTGTTTTATGAGTAGGTATCTATATTTTTATATTCTCACTACTTTATTGTCAAATCAATAGCCAGTTTCGTAGCCGCACTATGAAAGAAAATTACCACGTTGACTAGAAATCAATGCCCATAGTCTCCGGAAAACCGGTAAACCCACAGACTAAAACACACATGTCACTTGACGCTTGGGCGATGGTACTCGTAACAATTCCGTCTGTAGGCCTAGCGAAGTAGAGGCCTTCCTCCCACCTAAGTAAAGTAAAGTAAACATGTTAACCATGGCTACATGGCAGAAAAATTCTCATGGCAAAATAAAGAGACTATCTAATTAGAATTGTGTAAGTAATATTTACACCTCCACGTTGTTTTTTCTCAAATATAATATCACTAGAAACAACATTTAGACGCTTTTTAGACGTTCGAGTTTTTGAAAGTGGTTTCTTAAACTGTCAATCCCAGTCTTACTATACCACCTTCTAATAAATATCTAATACTCTTATAACTTTTCCAAGATCTATACAAAAACGCGACGAGAATCATTAATCGAAAACCATCATCTACGACGAGGTGGAAATAATACATCTATACTTATACTTGGTATTTTGTAGCCGCCTAACTGGTCTCACCGGAGATGGTACTTTTTCGTTAAAAATATAACCCCAACTAACGATCCTGGGTAATTTTGAACGAGCTTTCTGCTAGAGGGATTAATCCCCCATGGCTATGCCATGGCAATAAAATATTAGTACGTTTATCTGTACAGTTTGTCGTGGTCTTGGTGTTTATAAAATATAATATGTATTATATCGTAACTTCTGGTACACATAGTACAAGCCTAGGGCTCAGTTTGTGACCTGAGCAATATGTGTAATTTGTCTATATTATTATTATTATTGCATATTTATTTATTTTAATATAGCAATGGATCAAGTGCATGAGCCTAAAAAAGTGTCAGTTATAGTTTTAATTGGCAAAAGCCTATGTGTACGACTCTGGCAGGATTATTCCGAAAATCCCCCATGACCGGACACGTCCACGTGGATTTTGATTCAGGATTTTTTTCCCGGAAATTTTTTTTTAAAAATTTTGTGAAATCGTCCAAGTATCAAAACACATATGATCAGCGTTTGCTGGGCATTAGATAATTTTATAAAATAAAAGTACGTGCAATATTCTTAATTTCTTTATTTTTCTCCGAGCCCACTCTGTAGAGTACGCTGTATTCCAATTTAGTTCCTCATATCTTTTATTTACGCGAATTCAATTTTATTTTCGATAAAAACGTGATTCGTGTCAAACACTAGTGTAATTATCTGTTGAGCGGAATACTACTATCTAATGCCCAGTATTTTGGTATGATCAGCGTTTTGACGTTTGGGGGACTTCAGGAATCTGTATTCTAGAAATCCTCCACGAGGTGGCTCCATTTGATTTTGGGAGATTTCAGGAAAATAAACCTGAAATCCCTCACGTGGGGGATGTCCAGAATAATTCTGCCAGAGTCTTATGCTGAGGCTTTCGTCAATTAAAACTATAACTGACAGTTTTTTAGGCAAAGGTGGTATGTTAGAGATCTTTGCCTTTCACGAGGTGGAACAAAAATAGCCAAAAGCCTGTCAAGGGCTATGTGACGTTTAAATATAACCAAAAAATTTTAGTCAAATGAAAAATAAACAAAATTTTTGTGAAAATGATTCTCCAACGTTTATGTTTAAATGGTGTAGTAAGAACTATTAAACCAAATACTAAACTTATACCTGTTATATCCCAGCGTAAGATCACATCTGCCACAGATTCTGAAACTGTTGAATTATCTTATGCTTCTTACGAAACAACTGCAGATGTTGAGAACTCAGTAGCTCCTGTTGTAATACTACATGGGCTATTGGGATCTAAGAACAATTGGAATAGTATGAGTAAAGCCATACACAAGAAAACTGGAAGAAAAGTAATTAGCGTCGATGCAAGAAACCATGGCGACAGCAGGCACTCTTCGAAGCATTCGTATATTCATATGGCCCACGATGTCATGAAACTATTAAAGAAATTAGAGTTAAATAAGGTGTCTTTAATTGGTCATAGTATGGGAGGTCGGACAGCTATGGTTATGTCATTACTTTGTGTGAGTTACTTATTATATAAATATGTTAACAAAGAAGGTGTAAATAGCAATGTGTAGTCCTTTATTTTACTGTTAGAAGGTACATTTTACTATGCAAATAATAGATTACCTTCTTAGACAGCCTTACTCTTATTTATTGCTTCTCAATTTGAACTGAGGACATGATTGTAGAGTGAAAAAGGAATTATATTACAAAACCTGTTTATTAACATTTGCATTTGTTGGACTACATTTAAACACGAGAACTTATTTTTTAAGACCACCTAATTATATGTACTGTGTTTTTATGGCAAATAAATGATTTTATGATTTTTTTACAGTCTGACCTAGTATCCAGTTTAATAGTAGTAGATATATCTCCAGTAAAAACTAGCCCACAAATATTTTCTATGATGAATCTGTTTGAAGCCATGGGTGCAGTATCCATTAGACCTGGCATACCAATGTCTAAAGCAAGAAAACTGGCCGACGAACAATTACAAGCCATAACGCCAGATGTTAATTTGAGAAATTTCTTAATTACGAATCTCGTTCAGACAAATTCTGGTGATTTTACTTGGAGAGTAAATCTGCCGGCACTGAAAAGTAACTTCCAAACTCAGATTTGTAGATTTCCATCTAATCTTAGAGGGTTGCAGTACAGTGGACCTACCCTATTTGTTGGGGGAGGTTTATCTGATTATATTGGGTAAGAATTAGTTGTAAAACTATTTATTAGTTTTTTTTTTAAATGTATATTATAAGGTTAAGCAGATGACAACAAGACCGGCCTGGGATGGGTGACCGCTTTATACAACGAGGCTATTTCATCATAAACACCGCAACAAGCTCGCCACTTGTTAGGTGTTGCCTCCGAATACCATCGGCGAAATGAGGATGGGTTAATCCCTCCGCTGGGACCCTGAGGCCGTTTAAAAACGGTTCTCGGGAGCCAAATTGGCACCCGTGATGGTATTTATTTTTTTATATTATATGTAATTGGTGCCAACCTTAAGTGTGCGAAATCTTTTAGATGGCTTTAGCACACATAAATATCTTAATATAGATTACTTACATGAATTAATTTTATTTTCAGTAAGAGTGATCTGCCAGAAATAAGAGAATACTTCCCCCTGGCAGAGCTGGTGTTTGTAGAAAATGCTGGTCACTGGGTACACAGTCAAAAACCAGAAAAGTTTCTAGATATTGCATGCAAATTTCTACAAGAAAAATAAATTATTAGGGAACTATTAAATACTCAAAAATTTTGTGATGTTTTCTAACAAAATTTATTATTTATTTACAATTTATTATTATCTAGTGCAAGTTAATTTATTGAAACTAGTGTATATTTTTGTGATTGTAGGAAATAGGTAGACAATTTTATTGTTGTGATATTTTTGAATTGTTAATAAATACTGTTACTATAATTTTTATGTATTTTAATTTTAAAATCTATAATATAACTATTATAAAAAAAAATAGCTAACAAAAAAAAATACTATTTACACATAACTATACATGTATGTATTTTAATTTAATTTTGTTTCTTCTGATTTGGTGGGTAAATACCTACAGTAGTTTATTTTTGTTATCACCATGTGAATATAGTTTGTGGTTTATGTATCCTATTTTTTTATCAAAAGCAAAAACTCAATCATAAATGTACCAAATCACATTTCCTAACTGTGTTTTAGGGTCACGTAAGTTATTCAAATGTTCTGTAGACAGCAAGGTCCACCCACCTATTGTCAACAAATTAAACTTTAGACTGGACTGGTTGCAAGGTCAATGTATAGTATGTATATTTGTAATGAGATTAACAATCACCCACAGACAACATTTTAAAAACAAAGGCTCAAATTCTAGGTGGCAGGGAGACCTTGTATTACTTTGCTAGACCGACCAATCGTTTTCGCTACCACCGCCTATATGATACAAAAACCGTTAATCATGTATCAGTTTTGGTCTGTGGGTTCAACGGTTTTCATGAGACTTGCATCAGTTTCTTGTTGAGGTGGTAGTCTCCTATTCTATCAGGGTATTCAGAGTGCGCTTACGAAACGGGAACTTAATTTGATAATAAAGTAGCGAGACTATTTTATTTGAGCACGGTATAATGTCCTTTTATCTACCTAGTGGTAAGCACATCTACAAAGTCATGGATTGATATTAAGTCTAACCAAACATTAGCGACGAGCTGACCACTTTTTCGGTATAGACAGTCACAGGTGGGAATAAAACGACGCCGCTGACCCTAAGGACGTCTAGGCGGTTTTGGCCGCCGTAAGGCACACGTCTTAGTACGAACCAAAGAGTAATTTATTGTACAAACGTTGCAAATTAACTATAAAAAATCTTTCTTTGAAATACCTACCAACTTAGGTACGATTTTTTATTGGAGCATAGTACATATGTAACTTTGTATCTACCTGATGGTAAGCAGACTTTGTAGATAATCAATACATTGTTGTTTAACAATATTAATCGCTCTTGCTATGCACGCTAAATGATGCGGTTACGAAATAGGCGACGGCGAAGACGTATTTACATTACGAGTCTATTTTAATATCCTCGCCGTTTTATCGTCAAATAAGTCGCCCATTTCGTAAGCACCAAGAAACGAGACTACCACCTCGACAATAAATCAATGCAGTAGTCTCCGGTTAATTTGGTGAACCCACAGTCTAAAATCGAAACTCGGTCACTTGACGATTTTTGCATCTGTATTTAATTCTAAAACATAGACTCTTGCATCGGCGCATGGATGTGGTGGAAGTTATGAAAGTACGTAAAGAATGTGTTAAGTAGCGTACATTACTATCTGTCTACCTTTTATCAGGGGATAAAAAGCGGCCCCAGCCTAGTGGTTAAGTCACTGCGCAACTGATCACAAGGTTAAGCAGATGACAACAAGGCCGGCCTGGGATGGGTCACCGCTTTATACAACGAGGCTTTTTCATCATAAACACCGCAACAAGCTCGCCAGTTGTTAGGTGTTGCCTCCGAATACCATTGGCGTTATAAAAAACTTTTCATAAATTACATAATACCAGTACTGCTGTCTATTTGGGCAACTACTCAACCGATTTTGGTGAACTTTGGTATCGAGGTAGATTGAATACAGAGGGTTCAGATATACAGGTGATGGTGTTTTAAAAGTCTCTTAGGAAAAGTATCAAAATACAACAGATATATAGAAAATAATGGTCTATGACGCAAATCACAATAAGTAAATTTTAGAATTGTATTTACTTTTTGTGATTTTTAGGTTTACGTATATTGGCTACTTCGATGATTGGAAAAGAAGGTAAAAGTAACGTAAAAAAAGTCAAATTAGTTAAACACGTAGGTATGTAGCCTCCTACATATTATTAACTAGCCGACCTTTCCCCGGTTTTGCAACATTCTTCATTGATGCTCCTGTCCTATTGGGCATAGCGTGATGCTATTTTAGTGTTTATCGAGCCTTGCTCGATAAACACTGGCTGATTTGGCATTTGGTGGGAAATTCTCGCGCTTTCGACATTCATCTCGATTCGATATTTTTGAACGAAAAATTACATATTATGACATTTTTCGTTCAAAAATATTTAACATTAAACGAAATAAATAATAAATATTAATTAATAAATAAAAAATATATAAATATTGAACAAAATAATGAATATAATAATTTTGTAATTTTTCGTTCCAAAATATCGAATTGAGATGATCTCGAAAGCGCGAGAATTGCCCACTTGGTAGAAAGAGACTTCAAAATGGAGTTCAAAATACGAATTAAAAAACAGGGGTTAGTTCTCAAGATATTACGGTTACGAAACCCTAAAAATAGCAAACAATTATCTGTTTCTGTGGTTATGCACTCAAACCTATACCATTTCCTTCCTACTTTGTAGTGTTTGCACACGACCCGTCATATTTTTTTAATATAAATAACCGGGATATACATTGACTACCATAAGCTTCACAGCTTTGTGAAGTGGAACTCTTACTGCATAGTTAAATAGTTTATGAAATCAGTCGAAATGGCTGATAACATAGTGGAATCCTTGACGCTGCTGTTTGACCGGCCATCGGAACCCCTTATCACCCCTAAAGGCGAAGGCAATTCAGTGTTCCAACTCACTGAACAGTTTTTGGTAAGTACTTTTTTATTATTTCAAATATTTACCTACTACAAAATTTAACTTTTTTACCAGTTTAAAAAGTAACTCAGCGGCGGTATTTTATTCCCAGCTGGTCGTAGGCGATAGTTTTCTGAGTCTACACCGAACAAGTGGCTGGTTGTGGTGTTTGGATAGACTCAGTTACCCATTTAGAGACAGTTTCACATTTTTATTGGAGCAAGGCATGTGATTTATATATCTACCTGGTGGTGAGCACTACAAAGTCCATGAATGGAGTTAACCAATATTTGTTCTTAAACAACATTGATCGCTCCCACTATGCCGGAAAAATGATGCGATTACTAAATGTTATCAACAAATGTTTTTTTTTAATTAAAAAACATTGGGGACCTAAAAGCTGAAGCGTGTTTAATTGTAACACCTAACCAACTCGGCCACAAAATTTAAACCAGGTGGGCAATTCTCGCGCTTTCGACATTCATCTCGATTCGAGATTTTTAAACGAAAAATGACTAAATATGCCATTTTTCGTTCAAAAATATCGAACATTAAACGAAATACATAATAAATATTAATTAATAAATAAAAAATATATAAATATTGAACGAAAAATGACATTTAGTCATTTTTCGTTTAAAAATCTCGAATCGAGATAAATGTCGAAAGCGCGAGAATTGCCTACCAGTTCTAAAATATTCTAATTTTATCTATATGACTTTTCTTTTCTACTAAATTTCATTGAAATTGGTTTGATCGCCACCGGCTTCGTCCTTACTAGCGGCAAATGGAAAAAAAAATGTTGCTGGCTAGGTGTGACGAGGTTGTGTAGGTATACATTCGACAATAACGTCATAATGTTTGCTATTAATTATGTTTCTCTATAGTCACCAGAATATGCGAGTAACGGAATCGAGCTAAACGACCGTTATGGAGATGATGCCTCAGTCAAGATCCCGCTGAAGAACCTCAGCCAAATTCCTCAGTTCCGATTGGCCAGACAACTGCCCAAGGATGCAGACTTCTCGCTCTTCCTACCGAAACATCAGGAGATGTCTTCAGAAGTCATAGATGTTCTTATGAGTTAGTCATTTTTTTATTTCGTTTTTTTTCAAGCATTTTTGAATCACTGTTTTTGAGATTTAGGCATTATTTATTGGAATAATGTTGATAATGTGGTCGAAAATCTGATACAAGATTAGTTTATCCTGTAAGCCTTACCCCAAAGATACAGGAGCACTATTTATGCTAATTTCTTTAGTATAACTACTTGGAATTGTGGAATTTGACTGTGACCTAGTGATTTTTCAGTATGTTTATAGAAGTATTTAATATGTAATTACATAGCTATGATGATTTATTATTGTTATGTTGGTGTATGTTGATGCCTTCGCCGCACATAATGTTGCTGCTTAGCCTTTTGCGTTTTTTTTGAAAAATACAATAATAAAAAAAGGACAGTTAGAATCACTTTAGAAGCTGATAATAAATAAAAGTTATTTTTAAAGGGTCTTATTCGAATGATTTATTAAATATTAATCTGTACATAAAAAATTTTAGATGTTCCAGAGAACCAATTACAGGATTTCCTTTCAACTTGTGCCTTTGCTAGAGTCAATCTTAACCCACAACTCTTTAACTATTGTTATTCCGTTGCTTTGACACACAGGTAATATATATATAAATAAATTATAATTATAAAAATATAATTTAAATTAAGTAGTTTTATCACTAATTTTAAATTATTATTCCTTAGACGAGACACTAGAAATGTACCAGTACAAAACTTTGCCGAGCTGTTCCCGGCTAAATTTATGGACTCTCAAGTATTCTCACAAGCTCGTGAAGCCGCCAGAGTTATTCCAAGAGATATTCCTGTAAGTTAAATTATTTTTTCTTACCCTCACAGCAATTATCACATTTTTTGTCAGTGCCAGAACAAAATATTGGTTTGTAGTTAGGTGTCCAAGGCCCTAGGCTATCACTGGAGTAGAAATCCATAGGATAACTTTGATCTTCCTTTAACCATTTTCCATTTCCGAGAGTCACTGAGAACTCATAAGGAGTCAGTAAAGGTTTGGGAAAAGCTGTCCCCCAATCTATAGATAACCGTGGACAAGCCACCTGTACAAAAGCATCTAATTTAAACAAAGATAATTTACTAGGAAATATTTCCGATAACAAAATCTTTACATATTTTTTATCTGAATTTCTAATTTGTTTTTCCAAATTACTTAGAACCTTTGTACTGCCTTGCCGACCTAAAGTACCAAGTATTAAACCAAAATATTCAGCATTTTCAGCTATTTTAATCTGATTATGTCTATTTTCTTGCATTAATTTATGTTCATATTCTTCTAATGTAAACTTTTTTTCATAAGGATCATATTTGTATGCTGGTATTTGAGGATTCGCTATCATTATAGATTCTAAATGAAACCTGCCATCTCCTAAGTAGATTATGACATCACAGTCTACTTTAGGTGCTGTGCAGCCAAGTATTTCACCTGGTGATAGAGGTTTGCATTGAGGAACTGTGACTACATAATCTTCTGTCCTCAATGTTTTTGCTACAGAATGTAGCGTTGTGACAAATTGTATAGTACTAACTATAGCCAAATGTGTTTTTGTAGGAAAATTTAATTTAATTGTATCCATAAAATGTTGTGGATCTATTTTTATATCCACAAATATATACAACACTTTAATTTTGCTAGTTTGGTCTATGGGTATAAGGCATGAGTGACCATAGTGTACAAGAAGATCTACTCCAAGTGCAATAGCTGTGAAATCATCAATACAGCAAGCTCCGTATGTTACATCTCCCATAATTACTGTATCAGCTTCCGTAAATGTTTCTATAATATCACACAAAGTTGTCGCAAACATTGTTAAACCTAAAACAAATGTAAAAGATTATAATTAAAATACTTTAATGTTTTCAGATCAAATTTGATTTAATAAATTAAATAACTATAGTTACCTTCTGGTAATTGTAAAGCAACTCTTGTGGACTTTAATGTCCTTATTCTCCATATTGTCTTGTGTATCTCAAAGTTATAGTTTTGAGGAAGAGTTTCACATGCTTTATTAATTATAGGATCATTTAGAATATCATCAGGAATTTTATTTAAATTTCGAATAGTTGGCTTGAAGGTTTTTCGCTGCCCTTCAGGTTTCGCGTGTATAACCACCACACCACTGTTACCAATGTAATCTTCCATTGTTGTACTTTAATTTTAACACATAATTATAACTGTATTAATCCTTAAATTTGTCTAAAATTAAAGGTTACTTTTACAAAAATAAACACGTTCAAATTCAGCGAGGGCCTACGTGACTTTTGTATGAAATTACGTTCCGTTTCATAAATACAAAATTCTTAAAGTAATGTTTTTTTTTGCTTCAATAGAATGATTTAATTTACTTCATAATGTTATTTTATTTTGAAATCATAATATCCTATCCTTTTCTTGAATAAAATAAATTTCTTAATACATTTCACGTGTTACTAGTACAAAACATTTTATTTTAGAAAATGCTGCATAAAACGAATCACTAAAATGTTATGTGACAGTTATCTTTTAATGACTTTTAGCTTTTATATGGATTATGGCCATGTTTAAAAGTAAAATAAATAAATTACAGCGTAACCCTATTATCATCCCACGGGACTATACAGCGACTGATTTAGAAGAGGAACATCGTTTGGCTTACTTCCGTGAAGACATTGGCATCAACCTCCACCACTGGCACTGGCATCTCGTCTATCCGTTTACCGCTTCCGATAGATCCATTGTTGCCAAAGATCGTCGTGGGGAGTTATTCTTCTACATGCATCAACAAATTGTGGCTAGGTATATAATTTACCATAATATATTAATTTAGTTTTTCTGTAAATCAAGGACTAGCAACTAAGGTCCGGAACATACAACATTTTAGATATTACATTAGACAAATTAACTAAATAAAAAGCAGTTTTCTTTCTACCATATTATGTAGATTTAAATATGCGCAAGCAAGACAAATGAATATTTGCGATTTGTCCTTTACAAGGTGTGTTACAGCACTTCCATATATAAGTATATTATTCATACTTTTAGAGCATTCACCACCACAGTTCATTCGACGAACTTTTCTTAACGGATGGATAGTAGGTATAATACCTAACTGTCGAAACTTTACCTACTATATTCGGTAGGAATATAACTAATTTGTGTTACACCACAGAAGAAATAATAGTACAAGTACTTACACTAGTTATTGTGAATAGCATAATAATATATACTTTGAAACTTGTACTTTGGGCTAATATGAGGTTCTACTGATCAATACGAACAACTTTTCCCATGGAACATGCCGAAAAATGCATGAAAAATGCAAAAAAAAAATTGTCTTCTCCATACAAACTAGTAATGTTAAAATGACCAATTTGTATGGGGAAGCCAATTTTTTTTTCATTTGCGACACCTGGTGGGCGATTCTCGCGCTTTCGAGATTCATTTCGATTCGAGATTTTTAAACGAAAAATGACTAAATATGTCATTTTTCGTTCAATATTTATATATTTATTAATTAATATTTATTATTTATTTCGTTTAATTTTAGATATTTTTGAACCTGTAAATCAAGGACTAGCAACTAAGGTCCGGAACATACAACATTTTAGATATTACATTAGACAAATTAACTAAATAAAAAGCAGTTTTCTTTCTACCATATTATGTAGATTTAAATATGCGCAAGCAAGACAAATGAATATTTGCGATTTGTCCTTTACAAGGTGTGTTACAGCACTTCCATATATAAGTATATTATTCATACTTTTAGAGCATTCACCACCACAGTTCATTCGACGAACTTTTCTTAACGGATGGATAGTAGGTATAATACCTAACTGTCGAAACTTTACCTACTATATTCGGTAGGAATATAACTAATTTGTGTTACACCACAGAAGAAATAATAGTACAAGTACTTACACTAGTTATTGTGAATAGCATAATAATATATACTTTGAAACTTGTACTTTGGGCTAATATGAGGTTCTACTGATCAATACGAACAACTTTTCCCATGGAACCATGTGCCGAAAAATGCAAAAAAAAATATTGTTTTCTCCATACAAACTAGTAATGTTAAAATGACCAATTTGTATGGGGAAGCCATTTTTTTTTTCATTTGCGACACCTGGTGGGCGATTCTCGCGCTTTCGAGATTCATTTCGATTCGAGATTTTTAAACGAAAAATGACTAAATATGTCATTTTTCGTTCAATATTTATATATTTATTAATTAATATTTATTATTTATTTCGTTTAATTTTCGATATTTTTGAACGAAAAATGGCATATTTAGTCATTTTTCATTTAAAAATCTCGAATCGAGATGAATCTCGAAAGCGCGAGAATCGCCCACATGGTTCCATGGGAAAAGTTGTTCGAGTTGATTAGCAGAACCTCATATTAGCCCAAAGTACATCCTTTCAAATTCACCCTGTATACATATAATATATATGTACGTATTTCTTTTTCAGATTTAACTGCGAACGCCTGTGCAATTCTCTTCCAAGAGTAAAGAAGTTCAGTAACTGGCGTGAACCCATACCAGAGGCCTATTTCCCTAAACTAGACTCGTTGACATCTGCCCGGGGCTGGCCTCCACGACAATCTGGTATGAGGTGGCAGGACCTTAACAGGCCGGTGGATGGCCTTAACATTTCAGTCAGCGACATGGAAAGGTTTAGAAGAAATCTCAATGAGGCTATTGCAACAGGCACTGTTAGACTGGTAAGTTTACTCTAAGTTCCAAAATGATTAATAAATTTATAAAATGTATTTTATAGAAGCTTTAAATGGGCATTATAAGATTCTTGCAAACAATATTAGGTAGTTTTTTTTTTGTATTTCTGTTTGAATTAATAAGCATACAATTTTAATCCTGCGCGAAGGACCAATTTATTTGATCTAGATTAGTGCTGCATTTACTGTGCAGTGTGTAGGGGCGAATACACACACATTGATAACATATATATTTTTTATGTGGATAAAAAGGCAAGGAACTTTCGGCAGTAAAAATATTAGTTTTTATTAATAGGTATAATTTTATGACCTAACATTCGAGTAGGTCATATTTTTTAAGTAGTTTTAATATTATTTTATTTTCGTGAATACATATATTAAAATAATGAATGTTTTCACCTATTTCAGCCTGACGGGTCTACCCAGCCCCTGGACATTGATATGTTGGGCAACATGATGGAGGCCAGCATCCTGTCTCCTAACCGCGAGCTGTATGGCACCCTACACAACAATGGCCACTCCATGTCTGCATATATACACGACCCTGATCATCGCTACTTGGTATTTACTCATTCTACTTATCTTTTTAGGAGGTTTATAACTAATTTACTAATTGAACTCAAAATGGCGACAAATGTTGCCTGAAACAAAAATTCGACGCATCTAATTGATATTAATTTAATCAGGAATCATTTGGAGTGATCGCTGATGAGGCCACCACGATGAGAGATCCGTTCTTCTACCGCTGGCACGCCTGGGTCGACGACACATTCCACACACACAAGGAATCCACTTACGTCAGGCCCTACTCACGCTCTGAGGTATGTACTTACCTCATAATATCGGTTATATAGGTGGCCACACACTTTAAGGCCGCCTTACAGAGGGACTGAAGAATAACGCAAAAGAAACACTGGACAATAAAAAGGAAATCCACCTGTAGTCAATGTTTACCCAGAAATAAAGAAACGAAATTTTAACAGATCGCTATCGTGATAGATTTCAATTGGAGCTGTCCAATATAAGCCCTTATTGGAATATAATTAAGCGCGATAACAACTCAAATTATATATATATATATATAACACATTGACAGACCGCTATCGCTTTGACAATTTTATAATTAGGCCCCTGCACCGGTCGTCAAGCCATCAAAAGTCCAGTCCTGAAGCAGAAATAATTTCGTACAGTAACTCAACACTACTTACTTGTGTCGCTCGCGCACTAGTACAATACCGCCCGCAAGGACTGACTTATCTGACTCCGCATCGTATATAGCCGGTACGTTTGAGTACTGCTTAAAAGGCTTACAAAGCTAGCTTAATTTACTTGACAGGTGTTTTTTTAGTACTTCGCTTTGCTTTTGATTTTTGATGTCGTCACAGAAAAAAAGCAAATACGTCATCGAATTCGCTGCGAACGCTTGGAAAATACGAGTAGTGCAATCAAAGTAAATTGTCTGTGGTCACAATTATTGTGTATCAAAAATTTTTTTTTGTTTATATTTATTGTTCCTCCCTTTCACTTAACAGTTTTTGAACTCTATTTTGTATTCTCTTATGAATTTTATATGATGTTTATTTATGCACATAAAACTGTTCGAGAACTCCTGCAAACGCTGCGATTGCTTTGCTTCGCTTTGAGTACTTTGACGGCTGATTAGATTGGCTTAAAGCCTAAGCACTTTAAGCGAAAAACAGTAGTAAACGAACACACTGAGCGCAAGATTATTCATAGACAAGTTATTCCAAGCATTTTTTTTTTTGCCAAAAGTTAGGGTTTTCTGAAACGTTAAGGGAACCCTATTTTTTTCCTTCCTTAAATATAACTCGAGTTTAAGTACTGTCTTGGAAAAGGTTTATAGTAGGTATACATTATTTCTTAATGTCATCAGCGTCCATTTTAGAAACTGCATTATTTTTAACTACTCTTGATATGCGTCCTATATATCTATATAATTATTAATCGTGTTGTCATATAACAGCTAGAAAACCCAGGCGTGCAAGTGGAGTCTATCCGCATAGAAAGTCAGGGTGGCCAGCCTAACACCCTCAACACCTTCTGGATGCAGAGCGATGTGGATCTATCTCGAGGCCTGGACTTCTCCGACCGCGGGCCCGTCTATGCCAGGTTCACACATCTCAACCATAGGCCCTTCAGATATGTGTAAGTTTTTATTTATTTTATACTTGTTAAACTTATAGAAAAAAAAGCGGCCCCAGCCTAGTGGTTAAGTCACTGCGCAATTAACAACAAGGACGGCCTGGGATGGGTGACCGTTTTATACAACGAGGCTATTTCATCATAAACACCGCAACAAGCTCGCCACTTGTTAGGCCTCCGAATACCATCGGCGAAATGAGGACGGGTTAATCCCTCCGCTGTGTACCCTGAGGCCGTTTAAACGGTTCTCGGGAGCCAAATAGGCACCCGTGATGGTATTTATTTATTTTATTTATTATACTTGCTACAAACTCCGCCAAGTCATATTCGGTTTTAGTCTGTTGGTTTACGGGTTTTTAGGAACTTACTACATCATATTCTTGTCAGGTAGTTATTTACTTTTCTTTAAGAATAAAACTATTTGCATAAATGTTAACGTATTTATTATTAATTGAATTAATAATTGAAAGTTTAAGAATGAATAAGTATCACAACAATACAAACTGTTACTTAGTTACCCAATAGTTAATACGTTTTAATAATAGATTCAAAAGACACGTTCAGAAGGATTAATATCTTCTTAACACTTTCAGAGTGCGGTTACTAAACGGGCAAGTGATTTGATGATAAAGCAGCGATTAGACTCCTAATGCAAATAAGTCTTTGTCGTAACCGCATCATTTAGCCGATCATTGTTGTTAAACAACAAACATTGATCACTTCATGGACTTTGTAGGACTGCTTACCACCAGTTCGATACGAAGTCACACGTGCTTCTATAAAAAAATAACCTTAAATGAACGTGTGACGGGCTGTTTCAATACAAAAAAAAAATCGAAAGTTATAAATAATAATAAATATGTAGGACAATTTACACACAAACTAAGTTCTTGGCTTGTACTATATATACCAGAAACAACGATATAATACATATTATATTTTATAAATACCCAGACCATGACAAACCGTAAAGAAAAACTATAAATCATCGTAGGTACTGTGTATATATAAGTCTGCTGGTTTTCCCAGAATTAACTACAACAACACGGGCAATGCTCGTCGCACCACCGTTCGTATCTTCATGGCGCCCAAATCTGACGAGAGGAACCTGGCGTGGGCACTCTCCGACCAACGCAAGATGTTCATAGAGATGGACAGATTCGTCGTGGACAGTGAGTATTAGTTAATTATATAAAACCTATTTACTACCCTTTGTGGTGTGAATTTACTTAAAATAAGGAAAATTTAATAGAGCGCATTTGTCAGTCTTCAGAGTAAATCTTAATTAATACTTATATGTACTTATTTTTAACTAAAAAAAGTTAAGCAATTGTGCAGTTTTAACATTTAAAAAATACCTAAATAATATTGTGTGCCCTCCGTTACAAGGTTACGTAGTTGAATTTTAATGAAGTGCCAAATGTGATCTATTAATTTGGCTCTATTTTACATTTATAGTACTATAATATAGGATACCCTTCAGTGAATTTTTGTAACTACCCCAAAAAACCATATAGCAAAACCTCAGATCTTAGATTGTCAAAATAACCAAATCCTTTGTACAATTATCACCACACGGAATGATAAAAACTGTCAAAGGCAAAGCAGCTGTAACAAAAAGAAATAAAGTACTTGCTGAGGCAAAAATATAACATTAGCATTGAGTATTTGAAAATAAAGTCTACACAGACCGTTCACCGTACCTATATGTCCCGCCTGCCGTGATGATGGCACTATGGCAGGCAGGGACATTTTACTGTGGTCTGTAAATTGCTATTACCCATGTATGAAACACCATACACGATGGCTGTCACTACTAAACCTACTTTGTTAAGTATTATCTTTTTAGTCCGCCTCCATGGTTTAGTGGTTGCTCCTTGGGCGTTAGGTATATGGCGTGGGTTCGATAAAACAATTTGTGTACCTACCTACATTTTTTTGTACAATTTGTAGGTGTATTTATTGAATAACAGCATGATACTCTTGGACCACGATAAGACTGTTAAAAGCAGGCTTCTAATTATTATTATTTTTTTTACAGTTTCATCAGGCCAAAATGTGATTAGCCGTCAATCGACACAGTCATCAGTGACCATTCCATTTGAGCAGACGTTCCGTGATCTCTCCGTTCAGGGATCGGCTGCCAACCGTCCTAGCTTGGCTGCCTTCAACTTCTGTGGCTGCGGATGGCCCCAGCACATGTTGGTACCCAAAGGCACTGAGGGAGGCGTCACTTATCAACTCTTCGTTATGCTGTCCAATTACGATTTTGATAGAGTAAGTTTTATTTTTAAGTAGCAGTAGTGGTGGTAGAGAATACCTAGCATTATAAAATTAATAAATACAATCACGGGTGCCTTTTTGGCTCCGAGAACAGTTTAAACGGGGTACCTTAACTTAGCGGAGGGATTAAACCCGTCCTCATTTCGGCGATTGTATTCGGAGGAAACACCTAACAAGTGGCGAGCTTCTTGCGGTGTTTATGATAGTATAGCCACGTTGTCACGGTATGGCCGCTTTTATACTTGTACTTTATACATTAAATTATAATAAGGCGATAAAATAAAATATATAACTCGCGAAATAATTTTCCCTATTTTCTTTAGTTCTCTTCATAAGTTATTTTATTTTTAATAGTAATAAACATACTTCTGAACCGATTACGTTAGGAAGATAATGAAGGATATTATAAACTTTAATGTATTATAGGTAGGTACAACATATACTAACAGAAATTTGAATATGAATGACGTCATAAAGCATTTTTTATAGAATAATATTTATTTGTTAGCCCAATAAAATGTATTTAAGCTTTCCACAAGAGCTGCTATACCATTAGCGTGCGGTCACAAATACCCCAGAATATAGGGTATAAATAATCTAATGGCTATATATTATTTTCACGCCATTGCTATATACCTACTAATATATTTGTTAATACCAAAGGTGGAACAACCAAATGGAGCCCAATTGACCTGCGACGAAGCGTCCAGTTTCTGTGGCCTCAAAGACCAGCTGTTCCCCGACAGACGCTCCATGGGCTTCCCCTTCGACCGACCCTCGCGTTCTACCAACAGCATCGAAGAGTTCAGGTTACCCAATATGGCGCTGCAAGATATAACGATTGTGTTGCAAAACACAACCGAACAAAATCCTCGGAACCCACGCTCTTAATTCTTATTCTACATCCATTCTTACACTCTGAAATTTAATTCGAGATCAAAAATCTAAACTAATGGCCTTATTTTTAAAAACTTATTGGGCCCTTGAAGAACACTTTAGTTAGGTTTTGGATATTTTTACGCATATTCATTGTTTCTAAAAAAGACATCACCTACTTTAACTAAAGTGTTCTTAAAGTACTCAATAAGTTTTAATGAATAACATACATACTCCTTTGTTTGGTAAACCAAACAAATACACCTTTGTTTGGTAAACCCAACAAAGGAGTATGTATGTTTTGTGATACATTGCTTGTTTCATAACAATACAAAAAAAAATGCTAATGGAAAATATTCAATATACGAAATTGCCTTAAATTGTACAATTTTTATTTTAAAATAAAAAGTGATTTTGGATGGTTTTACATTAAGTTAAAGCTAAAAAATGATTATTTTCCATTTAATGTGCACAAAATCAAACTCAATATTTCAGTACAAAGTCTTATTTACCTTTTTGATCTTAAACATCATTTCAGAGTACATCCAGAAGTCCAATAAAATGGTCTATTGTATAGGTCTTAAAATTTCACACACCAGCAGAATACCTTTATTTACTGAACAAAATATTTTTAATACATAGATTACTTATGGATATTTCCAATACAATATATATATACCATACAAATCAATCTAAATTGCTTACTAGTGATAGCTTTGTATCTAAAGATTATTCAATTATTGAGAATAGCAGTTATAATTTGCTATCTATATCTAATGTTAATTTGTATTATCCTAATAATCTGTGGTCTATATTACCTAACAGGCAGGTGATTATGAGTTATTAAGTTCTAAACTTAAGTTTTAAAACATTTTAAGGTGTAAAAAAATTATTAATTTGTAATTACCTTACCTGTCATGGTTCTTTATACCTATGTATCTATAGGTTAAGTTTGCATGAGAAAAAAAAAAGTCTGATATAAATTTTGTCATAAGTTGTAAATACTTGTACATATCTACTTAAGAATTAATTTTTAGTTTTGACCTGTATTTTAAGTTAGTAATAAATGCATAAAATGAAAATATTATATTATTTTTTATCTAGATATCTTAAACTTTTTCCCCACTACTGAAAAACTAAGCAGTCATTGGCCTACCTACATTGTTTTTTATGTATGCTAAGGCTCATCGAAAACTACCAATTTTAAAATGCTAAATGAAAAGTCAAAAGTACTGTAATGTAAAAAAAAAGTCATAGAAGTTTTAGGAGAATAAAAGAAACTATGGTTAAATATAATTACAATTTTATTTAACAAAATAATATATAAAATAACAATAAAAATTATTACTTCTTTTTTCCTTTTTCATAGGACTCCTTCATTTACCTGCAATCAATAAAAATCTTATTAATTTCTTGTTAGCTGCTCGCAACTATCTCTAAACTTATTATAGTATTTTTTATCAGACCTATCATTTAATATCATGTTGTAATCAAACAACATATTTTTGGCTCTATGTTTCTTATCATCATATCAAATATTGATTCAATAACACGGCTTGTTAATCCATTCAAATATTATTGAATAAAGATATCTTAAATTTAAGTACAGTAAATAAATCAGCCAAGACTGTATTATATACAGTATGAAATATTTTTTATTTAGGTATATGAAAAAATAATTTATTTCGAGAATATTACCTTTTCCATTCTTATTATTTTTTTAAATAGAGTTTCAAATTTCTCTAAATAATGCATTTTGAATACATATTTATTCATGTTGTCTTAATGCTGCACCGGATTGAAGTAGTAGTTTAAAGGCTGACATCTGATTATGCACAGATGTTACATCATCATAAGGTACTTCAAATTATGCCACTTAAACTGATTCCAGTATCTTTTAGAAGTATGACAGGCATTAGGTACATTTCTTTACATTGTATTTTTAATTTTTTGCTGACGGCCCAGCTCATCTTCTATCTTTTCTTGTTCTTACAATTTTAATCACCTAGATCCAGGTCCACTGAAAATGAAAAATAATAAACCTATTAAAATTTTGAGTATTTCAATACAGCTAGGTTTACAAAAATGTTTTTAATATCAGGCCTATCATTTATTATCATGTGTTATATCAATAATACACATTTCGGCTCGTGTAGGTTCTCATCATTTTACATTAACAACTTACTTTTGCTAACAATATTATTTTATCAGAGTAAATTTGTAGGTATTAAAAGTATTTACTGCCTGTTTTTTTTTACATACTTAAATAATACCTAACATATTTTATATACTAAATAGTGTTTAATTCAAAAAAGTACCACATTATATATTATAAAAATAATTTAATACATTAAATAAAAGAAATCTTTGTATTCATGTCCTTTTTTTAGTAGCGATATTTTTTTTTACATATTAACCACGTGGAGTGTGAACACTACCTAATGTATAAAACTATCTATATCCATTATATTATATATACCTAGTAGTGAGAAAAGGTTCGTGTTATTTACTTAACATTTCTAAATAATATGCAACCTTACTATTTCAGTAGCGGGCTTATCTATTGGTGGCCACTGTCCTAAACAAATATTTGCTTCTTACGACTATAGTTGTCATGTATCCAGTAATATTTGTTATTGTACTATTAATCGATATAGAAAAAAGAAGTTTAGAAAAATTAAAAACTGTTATACAGAAAAAAGAAACACGTGTTTGAAATTTTATAGGTTAAACACATGAATACTTTTATAATATTGTTATATTTACTTACAGCGACTCCAATGTTTCTGCTAATTAATAATACAGTATTTTTTAATGTAAATAAATTAGATATAAATTATAAATATCCAAAAAACTATTTTTATGCGACACCTTTACTTGCATAAAATAAATGAATGAACGAAATGGAAGAATGAATGAATGAATGCGATCACAATGATGCGATGACAATGAACCGGAACAGCCCCCCTAGCCAAGAGCATGAGCGCTAAAAGCGCGCACGAAAGTTTTATATGAAGATGACATTTGGTGATGACGTCACTTTCGTTTTTATTGTTGCAGAAATAACCAAAACGAGACAACAATATAGATACACCAATAGGATAATAAATTTGTTATCTCCCTCTCTTTCACGCTTCTACAACGTTCGAGCGTAAAAAGCGACCATGCTCTTGGCTAGGGGGGCAGGGGCTCTAGAGAAAAATTAGGCGAGGCGACGTGTCGTGTCGCCTCAGTTAAAAATGTATGTATTTTGACAGTGACAGTAGGCGTGAGGTACGCTGTCACCTGCCAAAGTCTATACAGTTTTGATTGAAGGCGACCCGACACGTCGCCTCGCCTGATTTTTCTCTAAGGCCCCTGGTGTTATTTTTTATACTAAATATATATATATAAACTTTTGAAGTTTTTTTTTTGTAAAACATTTATTTCTATAAAAATACTAGTATACTTAATGTAAAATTAAAATACAGACAGACATACATACAAAAACACAAATCCTCTCTCTTTATAATATTGGTAAAAGGCTTTTTCTTCATTGATTTATTAAAGAAATCTCGCAGATTATTTAGCTACGAGAAAAACCCTTTTTATTCATCATTCATCAGTGTTATCACAAATTAAAGAACGAAACGTACCGAACGTACGAACGAATAGAACCGGATATATGAACGAATGAAAGAATATTATAAATAATAAGAATGAAAAGTAATATTACTAATCATTCGTAACTGTCTTGCATTCTCCCGATTCCCGCTAAAAAAACAACCTTTTAATTAAAAGTTAGACTATAATAAAAATGTAAAATAGTTTTAGAGCTAGAGTTCAGTGCCGGACATTGTACTATTTTTACGGGGGTTAAAATAGGTTCCTATTTAAATTATTTTAATAAACTTTACCTACTCGTACCTTTATAATGTTTCAATCATAAGTTAACACCTTCTATAATAAGTATTGATTTTAGATTTTTCTTATCTTACTGATACTACCGACTACAGACCGATAGACCACCCTAAGATATCCCCCGTAAGTACCTATAGAAGACTATTTGGCACTCAACAAAAAAAAACTTGATAGTGCGCGGGGGGTTCCGTTCATGTACATATATATATTTACTATAGATAAACGCCCACTACTCGTCTACAGCGAAGTGTACTGTTGTAGCCCTAGTGTGAGTTTTTATAACATTTACTTTCGCGTTAACTATACTACTACGTTAACACTTTGACCAATCACACGCTCGCATTTTTAGTTCTCAAAATTTTCGCTTTGAGCGCTGAACTATTTCACATACAAATTTTAGCGTTTTTCAAACGCAAAGTAATAGTTAGATAACTCACACTAGGGCTACTGTATATAGGTATACGAGTATAAGGAGTGATTGTGAGGAGTTTATATGAAAATTTGAAAAGTGTAATATAATATTACAAACATACATACATATCATCACGGGTGCCTTACGGCGCCAGATACCGCCTAGACGGCCCCAGGGTACCCAGCGGAGGGGTTTTAATCCCACTTCGTCGTAGCCGATGGTATGAGTCTACACCGAACAAGTGGCTAGCTCGTCGCGATGTTTTGAATAGACTCAATAACCCATCTATAAACAGTTTCACAAGTTGGTATAGTGAAACCGGGACCGACGAGCTTAACGTGCTCTCCGAGGCACTATAGTGGTGTTAAATACATATTTTTTTAATGAAATAAAATACATATATTTTCTAAATGTACATTTTTTTTTTAATTAAAAACTCATTGGTACATACCGTAATTTAATATTAAGTTTATAAATATTAATCAATACATATTTATTTATTTATGCATATATATTTATAAAGCCATCTCCATTGTCCGAGTGAGAGGTGTCCCTGCCTGATTGCATAAAGAGATGCTCCGCAGGAAAGGAGTAGTTATACCAATAAATGCATATATAATATATATATTATATTATATATGGCCGTAGGAAAACGCTTTATATATAAAGCGTTTTCCTACGACCAGTGGCCTTATTCCGAACTAAAAACTATAAATATGAAAATATAAGCTCTATTCCAATGGTTATATAGTATGTATTAGGTCGGCTATAATAATGCCGCCATCTTGAAATACACGAATTCTTCGCAAGTTTAAACATGTGTGGAGCATTGGAATTTCAACTCTATAATTAACAGGATAGAACTTATATTTCAATACCAGTACTTTACGCAAAATACGTGACGGTAAACGTGTCAAAGCTCGGAATAAAGCCCCAGGCTGTGCAGTGCGCCCGATATACTCTGCTATTGTCGGTGTTATGAGGTGGATATCTGCACGAAGCTCTCTGGCCAACAACATTGCCCAGGGGGGATGACCCGCATAAGGCAGGTTCACCACCAAGCAGTCCCGTCCATCACTGCAAGGTTCCGCATTCTGTAGGACGCACAACGCCGCAGTAGCGGCTTAAGTTAGTGGTGGCGACGTGCAAATGTATATTCGGACTTTAGGTGTGCGTCTGGTAGTCCAACATCGTCTACTTGGACGTACCTACGCTAGCGGCCAAGACAGCCAACATAATACTTTCCCCTAATACATATTATGTACATATCCCTTACATATTATGTAGGACAATTTACATTTGTTAGTGTGTATTGTTACCCCAGACAAAATAACATATGGTTCTTTGATCGAAGATTGTGACGAAGCCCTAAATTAGGGTGAGGTGAGTTCAGAGATTGCGTCGATAGCTTAGATTAATCATATGTCTGTGATATAGGTAACTGAAACATAAAATAAAATAGTTTGTTAAAAAACTTTTTTTTGTGCTCATTAATGTAAATGAAGTTTTTATAAAGTGTAAATTGTATACACTAAATTTTTGGCCAAAATGCACCGCCCCCAACTTTATCTTTAGTTTTAAAGTGACAAATCCTTTTTACCCGAAAAATCATACCTAATTCTATGTAGGTACAATACAATTTATTTAAAAAATCACCGCCCAATAATAATAGAGTACTTAGCGGATAGACTCGTATTGCACATTCTTCTTTGTACCTACCAGTCCATTTCGTAACCGCATCGTTTAGCTGCATTAGTGGGAGGGATGATGTTGTTAAACAGCAATATATTGTTCGATCCCATTCATAGCCACCCTTTATTGCTTACCATCAGGTGGAAAGTCACATGCCAGGCTACTTTAAAAAATACATTATATCACTGCCATAATCTGAACACTGTCATAATCTGAAGTTGCCTGTGCTCCATAATTCATTTTTAATTAACATTAATTTATAGGTTTTTAGTAAATAGATAGGTACATATATAAACTCAATGCAGTAGCCAAGTACGAAAGAATATATGCACAGAAACAAAAAAATATATATGGATACAAATTAATAATAAATAAGTAAACCTACATTAAAAATAAACTAAATTAAATTAAAATATTCCTCAAGTTTGTCCTGAGGCAAAGTACCCAAGACGCTGACGGCGTTACCTTTTTGAATTGATATAGATTTTTTTTTCTAAAATACACGCCAGCACTTGGGTCGCCGGTAGCGTCGATAAGGAAGGGCGCCAAAGTTTTATAAATAGCTTTGGCGTCCTGATTCCAAGGACCAAGCGTTTCCACTGCGAAAGCCAATAAATTAATAAACATTTTTTAATTCATCGTATTTATTATGTTTATTGACTTCCGCAGTGGATGCGGCCGAACCCGATAAATAAGACAAAGCCATGGTGTCCACACATGTAGCATCCCACACCATAGCTTTGCCGGATTTCCAGGGAATCAATGTCATCCCATCAGGTCTCTTACCATCACTTCTAGATAGCCCTCCGGGCTCCAATATTGAAGGGATGTTGGCTGTAATAAGAGACCTGCGTAGGATGTCATTGATTTCGGCATGCCTGCGGTATCGTTCAGCACTTTTTTCACACAATATGTCCATGAAGTCCTTCCGTATCGACGCTAGTGCCACAAGGACAAACATGAGGTTCGCACAATTTAGCGCCTACGCGTAAACAAACAGCAATCCTTATCGTGCTATTGTTTAACAAGGTGCCTATGTTGGGAGAAGGATAAGCCTCCAACCAGGCACCAGATTCCTTCTTCGATTCGAAAGTAATCAATTCAGGTAGTCACCACCAGATCAAACTACCCATTTCCATTATCTACCTCCATGGGCGTAGCCAGGATTTCATATCGGGGGAGGTTTTAGACTTAAAATGTTAATAAATGAAATGGGTAGTTTGAGCTGTTGCCGATTGTACATACATAAAATGAAAATTAAAAATATATATATACTGTTGGATACCTATTTTTCATAGACAAATGTGATTTATAATTAAAACAAATAAAATTTTAATAACACATTTATTTTATAAAATAATAATAAATTAGTAAGTACACTATAAAATATATTTATGTTTTTTTTTTTAAATAAATTCTACAGTTATATTTATAATACTAGTTTAGTCTTCTTCATCATCCTCATTAATATCTACTGCTTCAAAAGTATCTACTATGCTACTTCCATCAGGCTTTTTAATAACTTCAAGCTCTTCTGCTGCTATTAAACATTTCTGAGCATACTTTGTTATTCTGGCATCCTGTGCATTATTCAGTTTTGTCAATGCCATTAAAATCTCCATAACATCAGTTTCAAATATTTTTGCAGCAATGTCCTTATCATCTTTGACAATATTATACAATATGTATGTTCCTCTGAATTGCAATTCCTTATTAGGATTTGCTAGTAAGCACCGTAAAGTCTCCAGCCAAGGATTGACATCCAAAAGTTTTCTGCAACAGACTTTGCTAACTGATGTCAGCACACATAGAGCACCTGCAGCAGCCAATGCAGTTTCTACATCTTCATCTTGGCACAGGATATATAAAAACTTAGTTTTATCATTGTCTCCTTCATAAGACTTCACCACAACTTCAGACTGGACCAAGTTGCATATACATTGAGTGGCCGCCCTTACCAACATCAGATGATCTTCATATATGTAATGCTCTATCTTAGCTAAGCCACCTTCCTTTAATATTCTATTTCTAGTAGTTTCATTCATACCTGCTAAATTACACAGAGCCATTAAAGATTCAAAGTTCTCCAGCGCTGTACAATTTGGATGAAGCAGATTAAGTAATGGCCTCACTAATTCTAAACTTCTTTGGCCTGGGAATGCCACCTCTGGGTTAATAGTAATGGCAATTCGTGAGAGAGCCTGTGCAGCCTGCTTTTTCCCATTCTCTGTACCTTCTAAAGCCATAGAAAGTAATACTTTTACAGCACCTTGTTGGACAACCAGCCCTCGTAGTTCCTGTAGACTGCAAATAGCATTGAATACTCTTGCTATTAGTTCTTTCGAATTGTGACTTTCTGTTTTCGAAAGAGCAACAAGACCCGTTGAAACACCAGCCTTTGCAAGGATTGCTATTCTTTTATTCACAAAATCAGGATCATCAAGTTCATGTTGCTCTGGTATATGATGTTTTGCAAATTTAGCCAATTCTAACATTTCTGGCAAAACTTCTTGCTTTTCATAAGCATTGCACAAATTGACTAGAGTGGTTACCACACCATAGAGAGCAGATTGATCACCAGTTTTTGCTAATTCTATAAGAGCTTGAATAGCCAGTTTATCTTCAACTAGTTTTTCCTTAACATCAGCATCAAGGGTAAGGTAAGAAAGACCTTCTGCAGCCCACTTTCTCATATCTTTATCTTTAGCTGGGTTTACAAGAAACCTCTTACAAGCTTCAGCAAGTTTTCTTGTGGAGCCTTCAGCAAAAGGTCTGATTGATGCATCATCTCCTCCAAAGCTGCCAATTTTGCATAATCCAACCAAAGCTCTAACCCTGACTGCATCATCTTTACCTTTATATAACTTCTTTAAAATATCAACTCCCTTATCAATAATAGCTTTAGCTTTATCCTTCTTTGATGCGGCTGCTATTAAACATTCACAAGCCACTTTTTCCTGAAGGGGATCTTCTGTCTGGGCCATTACTAAAATCATTTCCATAATTCCCTCTTTAGAAAGTATAGAATTACCAACATCAAGTGGACCACGTAGCAGAGATGTTAAAGCAACAGTTACTCGTACTTTTGATTCCAAATCTGGAGCTAATAGTTTATCTCTCACAAATTCATTTACTTGTTCATTGAATTTCTCCCTCGCTTGATCATAGTACATATTTTCATATATTCTAGCCAGACAAGCAGCTGCTATTGTTTTAGAAGATGGTGTAATGTTCATAGAAGATTCATACTTATATTCTTCAAGCTCACTGCACACTTCTAATAGACGTACTAAGCCTTTTATTTCTACAAACTTCTCAGCCCAATTAAGGGTAGTGTGATGGCAATTTTTCATAATTAATTCCATAATAGCATCTCTTGCTAAACCTTTAATAACTCTGTTAGTAATAGAATATGTCAAGCAAGTCAGAAGAGTATCTATTTCAGTTTTATTTTGCTCACATAACTCTAGGTTAGGTTTAGTTTCAGATTTCATATCCAATCCAGAGAAGGTATTTAGTATGATTTGCAGACAGTATTGTGCTGCGGTCACAACTTCCTCTTTGTCACTGTCTATGATCTCTAGGAACCACGGCACCCCCACTATATTAATCACTCCTTTAGTTCTTTCCTCATGCCTCTTGCATAGCTGACCAATAACACGAACACCATTAATATAAATATCTGTATTCTTTTCAACTTTAAGTAATTGATGTATTTTTTGCACTACTCCATTCTTGTACATAGATTCAGCACCACTGTTTTCTTTAGAAAGAACAAGTAAATTTGTCATAGCTTTTTCTCTCTTTTCCTTGTCTTCTGATAAATTAAACACTAGTTTAAACATCTGTTCTACTTTATTGCTTGTTAGTGCATTTTTAGATGCTCTCTCTTCCACTATAGCATGCAACCTGGTCAATATTGGTTGTATAGTTTTATTTGAAGGCTCCACTGTAAATATAACCTTAGCATCTCTGTATGCTTCTTCGAACCTCTCCAACGATTCGTAAGCTTGTGACCTCCTGAACAGCGCCTTGGGATCTTCAGGAATGATTTTCAGAGCATCTGTACAATCTTGTATAACATTTTCGTACTGCTTCGTCTTCAAGTAGGCTGCCGCCCGGTTTTTGAGATAAGTTGATATCTCTCGGGAGTCCCTCTCGGCGAGTTTAATTGATTTACTGTAGTATGAGATCGCCTCCTCATAATTTTCAGCTTTAAATGCTTCGTTACCTTTATTTTTATAAGTTTCTGCTTCTTCATTATGAATCGCCATTGTAAATTATTTTATAATTATGCTTGAAGTTGCTCCACTTATATAGACTTACGAATATTCTGGTAACATGTCGAATTCAGTCGATTGGTCACGAAAATACTGGAAGAAATCCAAAATAGAAATTTATTTTTACACTCAACAAAGCAGTGTTTGACACACTTTTGTGAGCGTTCCGAATTCTGAAATAATCTGTAAATTGAACTGAGACTAAGAATAATATACGGAAATGCCCTAAGGCCTAAACCGCTTTTAAAAGTTCCCTTAAAACGTCAAAAATAATTTAATGTTACCTAACTGCTCCCTAATTATGGCCGCGTTCCGACCTCAGCATCACTGCCACGGAATACTGTTTTTTTTTAGCCCAAGTCGTTCCACGCGTGGAAATGTTAGCAATTCAACCCTGCGTTCCGAGAGCTAGCGCGGGCAGTTTTTCGCTCTTGCTATGCACGCTAAATGATGCGGTTACGATATGGGCGACGGCCAAGACGTATTTACATAACGAGTCTATTTTAATATCCTCGCCGCTTTATCGTCAAATAACCCTGCGTTCCGAGAGCTAACGCGGGCAGTTTCTCCTGCTGACTTCAAAAACCAGCGCGAACGCCCGTTTCAACACAGCCATGTATTTTTTTTTAGCGATGCTAAAATGCAGCTTGGAAACGATCGGTGTTGATTTTTGATGCCACTTTTTGACAAGAAGCACTATTTTGAATTAAATGATTGAAATTAAAAATATTACTACTTTTTCATTATATAATAAATCAATATTTTTTAATTAACTATTATTTAAATACAATAATTTTATAATATCACAATATTAATTTAATTAACAACCTCAAACTAAACATACCAAAGCTACATTTAGTTACACGATATTTATTTTTTAGGGAACACGAAAAAGTGCCCCGGGAGGGGCTCCGGATTGGGATCACTTATGAATTCTCGCACTGTTCGCTCTATTTTACCATTATAGGACGGGTCACTGTAGGGGTAGGGGATCAATTGCCCCTTCAGGTGGTTACCCATAATATTGGCTCTGCCTTGGGGGGCGTAGTGTTTATTGCCCTCTACGTCAAACAGGCGATTGGTGGGATGGGGAGTTTGGGTCAGTCTCCTGGTGAGGCGATACAGGGTTCCTAGTGTACCATCCTCACTGACGGAGTCCATGTATTTATCCCAGGATCTCCCTCGGAATGCGGCGATCTCTGCGGAAGGCTCTTCGGTGACTCTGTTGAGTTCCCGCTTCGTGGTCGTGAAATTCCGCTCAGCGCTTTTGGAGTCGCCGCTTGTGTTGGAGTTTTTTCCGGAGGTGATTAGGGAGAACTTGTGTGGAGGTAGCTTGTACCGCCTCCTTGGCCGAAATGATGGACTCCAATAGGTGGTTGGCTGCCACTTTAACATCTTCCGGCGTGTTGATGGGACCAGCAAGGAAACAGATGTTAAGGTTCGCTCTAAACTGGTCCCAGTTAGTTCTATCCTTTTGCGGCGGCAACGTCGGTTTGCGTGCCCAGCACCACAAGCAAGGGGAAATGTTGGGTGTCCACATCGTACAAGACTTCGACGTGAACAGGGCTTGCTATGGCCTGGGCCAATGCATTGTCGAGGACGTCGGCCGCATGGTTCACCGACGTTGGGACGTGTGTCGGCGAATGCCCAAGCACTTCTAACCCCATTCGTTCGGAATCCTTGAATAGAGCCCGGCCCGCTAGGTTAGAAGGTCGGGAACCCCACGCAGGGTGTTTTGCATTCAGATCCCCGACGACTAGGGTCGGGGTTTTTCCATCAAGGATCCGGGCGAGGTCCGAGAAGTTAAACCGGTAGGTCGGAGGGCGGTAAGCTGCGTAGATGTTAAGGTTGACGCCAGAGGTTTGAGACTGACCCTAATTGTGCGAATGTTATCAAACTCCGCGTGCGGGAGCTCTAAGTGGACGAGGTCTCTATGAACGGTCGGTAGCCGCAGCCCCGTTCGGAAACCTCGTCCCGCCTGTAGACGAAGAAGTTCGGCACACGGAGTTCGTTGTTGGGCTTAAGTTTCGTCTCCCCCAAGAGAATGATATGGGGAGCCCTTTCCTAGGCGAGGAGATGAAGTGCTTGTCTGTTGACTTGAACACCTCCGGGGTTCCAGCAAATGATCCGGAGACCTAGCCCCGGAGGTGTGCGTGGAGGTGCGTCAGGCCTAGCAGTATGGCCTCCGCCGGTTTCTGTCCGCTATTCACCGCTTGTAGAACTCCTAGGAGGACCGTTATAGCCGCCTGGATCCTTTGGCGGCCTCGGTCCTCCAAGCACCCGCAGCGGTGCGGCGCTTGATGCTGTCCGTTTGGGTCAGCGGATGTTGGTAGTGGGGGACCGTGAATGGCCGTTCGTATGGGCGCCTTTAGTGGTTGGGCGCGTACTTGAGTTTGGTGAATTGGTGGGTCCATTGTGGCTTGGGCTTGTTGCCCCTGCCTTTTTTGTTACGTTGACTGGGCTAGTTGGGACATCTCCCTTGTTTTTGGGAGTGACGGCCAGTCACTGATTAGGGGGCTGGAAAGGCGGGGGCCCGGGACAGGACCTCAGGCGCCTGTCTCTGAGTAATTATTTGGGGCGGAGGTGCTTCACTTGCTGGAGCGGGACCAGGTGCGGATTTTTGAGTAGCTGGTACTTGCCCTTTTTCTAGATCTTTGCTCCCTTTATTTCTCCTCTTGGTCTTCCTCCATTTAGGAAGATCGGACTGGGATGGTATGGGTGCCCTGGTTGTTGCATCTCTTGCTTGGGCCATTAAGTTACGAGTAGTTTGTTGAGGTTGTTCTGGGATGTCTTGACTCCTCCAGACTGGTTGGTCAACCGCTCCCTTGGGGATTGGCGGTGGTATATGTATGTCTGCCTTCCTGGGCTTGTGGCGGAAGGCTGGACAAGTCCTGTTATTTGCTGCGTGAGGCATGCTACAATTCATGCACTTGATTGCCGATTTTTCGCGATCGCATTCCGACGCCGGGTGAGCGCCGGAACAGCGAACGCATCGTGCAGGCCGGACGCATCCCAAGGACGAGTGTCCAAATACATGACACCGATGGCATTGGGGTGGGCCCTCCCTTCGGACCCAGGTGCTCACCACGATGTTGGGCATGCTGAAGAGTACATTTATCTTCATAAGCTTTTTCTGTTCGTCCTGTTCTAGATGTGGAAACTGGACAAAGAAGGTCATCCCTGGGCGTCCCTTTCTTGGTGGGATTTCATTAATATAATCGGGCTTTGTTCCAATTAGTTCGCAGAGATCTTCCTCTAGTTCGGCCATATTTTGTATAGACCCAATAACCCATCTTTAAACAGTTTCACAAGTTGGTATATTAAACCGGGACCGACAGCTTAACGTGCTCTCCGAGGCACTATAGTGGTGTTGTTAAACAAATGTACATACATTTTTTTTATTAAAAACTCATTGGTACACACCGGGATTCGAACCAGGGACCTAAGTGTTTTTAAGTCCAAGGTCTAACCAACTCGGCCACCACGTATATATTTAAAGGTATTATTCGCACTTATATCATTCCACATAATCTACCTATACTACTTGTACCTACTATATTTATTTTGTGCCTATACACCAAAATGCAATATTTAGTTTCATAGACAATGTAGTTTGCCTTATGGCTTCCGTATCTCCTTAGGTTAAAATACCTATGCAGCTGAAATCCATTTTTTTTTATGATCTATGTGTACCTACTACTAAGTACCTAACCTAGGTTTTGTTTAAAAGAAGACAACCCTAATAGAGTAAGATCCCAGTCACCCCAGACTTATGTCATTTTAGGAAAGATTAAATTTTTAGGATTGCTTGTATAACGTAAACTTAGAAAGGAATGGATACTCGCTAAGCTGAAAGCGGGGAAAGTTTTACAGGTAGCAGGTATCAAAGGTGGAAAAAAATCATGCCAACTTACGTCAAAGTTGGAAGGCTGCGGGGTGAGAGGGAACTTTATTTAACACTTTTGCTTTCGTCAGTGGAATCGTTTTCGTCTTGTCTATGGCCAGAACATGTGTGAATAATATACGGAAGTGCTGTAACAGATCATGTAAATTATTAAAACTGTACCATAATTCTTTCGATTCATTTTTAGAAAAGAGATAAATATCAATTATTCGTTTTGTATAATTTGTAGTACATTAAATCTTCAACAGATGTCGCTCATATCATATTGCAATGTATAGGATTAAATTATTTGTTAGTTACATATAAAATCCGACAGATGTATCGATTGAAATGTTTATTGATATACAGAGATTACTATTCAAGATTGAACTCGAAAATACAAAGGACAGTAAATAAAGCCGTTTTCTATAAGAACGCAGACTTTTTATTTGGGACCAACACGGGCATCCTGGTGCCGCACGGTACGGCGTTGTACATTGGTCCTTCGAGCCGGATAACCGGCATAGTGTGATTCACGGTGTTCGACGAGCAGCGCGGACGTCGGTCTTCCCGCACCTTTGAAGAGAAGTGTAGCAGTAGCAGCAGCTGAGCCAAGGGATCCAGCAGCGGTCAGGGGCGATACTGCAGACGACAGCCGAGAGCCGCCAGTCGTCAAGGACTTCAGTCAGCGGGAAGAAGGGGAAGCCAAGCAGAGGCTTCGACACAACTACTCAGCGGTATTGGAGGTTTCAGTGTTGGTATATTCGAAGTGAGTACATTTTTTAATAATTAGTTTAAAAATCAGACAGCCGTCAAAGTGCAGAATTTTGGACTTAGAATAATTTGAGAAAGAGATAGAGACATTAATAAATGTACAAGACGATTTGTATTTGCGTATTAGCAAGGCACGTACAAATTTAAAAAAGTCTCCAAAAGAACGAATTACTAGTGAATACATAGAAAATAGGCTGGAAGTGTTAGAGAGCTATTGGCAGGACTTTAGAGCTGGTCATAAAGAACTCTTGCAGTCAGTAGATAGTGCTTCACTTAAAGCTCATTCATACACCAGTAATGAAATATACGAGAAGGTGGAGGAGTTGTGTCTGGTGTACAAAGGTGAACTAAAGCAGATCTTAAAGCAAAAGATTGGAGATGCTGCCACCACTCCGGTTGCAGCATCTACTTTAGAGTATCAAGTTAACAGAGTGCACACTAGATTGCCTGAGATAACTATTCCTAGTTTTTCAGGCAATTATAGAGAGTGGATTAACTTAAGGATTTGTTTGGTTCATTGATTCACCAGAACAAATCGCTTGACCAAGTCCAGAAGCTGCACTATCTCAAGAGTTATTTGGTAGGTAGGCGGAACAGTTCCTTAGGAATATCACGGTGTCAAATACCGATTATGACCAATAATCGTTTTAATACAATAAAACTGCGTGCTTAAGAGACTGTTTGGGTTAAAGAACAATAATATAGAGTCAGCTAGTTTCCTTAGGGGCTTGTTGGATATAACAACAGACTGTCTGAACACATTGACTAACATTGGCGTTGATGTTTCAAACTGGGATATCATAATAATTTATATGTTGAGTTCAAAATTGGACCCAGAGACTAAAAGGCAATGGGAGTTCCATGCCTCTGGAGACATCAAAGCTGATGTTCTGCCGACCCTTTCAGATTTCAATAACTTTATTGTAAGCAGGTATATGGCTCTTGAGTTTTTAGAAACAAAAAATGAAAGTAAATTTAGTAGTGTGTCCAGCAATAGTAAGTCAAAGACACATCATGTAGCCAATAATAGTAAATCTAATGTTAATTGTGAATTTTGTTCGGAAGGTCACATGTTATGTTTTTGCAAACAGTTTGCCAGTGAAAGTTTGAATAAAAGGCGAGAATTTGTAACCAATAATAATTTATGTTATAATTGTTTGGGCAACCACCACCCTGTGAAATCCACTAATTGTAGAATCTGTCGGAAACGCCATCATTCATTGCCCCATCCAAATCATGCTGTCATCCAAGAGAATGCAGTTCAGGCAGTTCAAGACCATCCAGCTGGGAATGAAATTAGGTCGGTTACGTCCTATTTTTCGAAAGGTAAAGTATGTAACCAAATTTTATTAGCCACAGCTCTGGTCAGAGCTGAGTCTAGAAATGGACAATAAAAAATATTCAGGGCTTTGTTAGATCAAGGCTCTCAAGCCTCATTTGTAACGGAGGCTACAGTCAAAAGTTTAGGTCTTATAAGGATACCTATCAACGGTACAGTATCGGGGGTAGGAGGTAGTCAATTACTTGTAAATATCAAACATACAGTAATTATAAAGGTTCAATCCTTGGCTGACCCAAACTTTGAAATGGAATTAAAAGCATATGTTTTGAAAAACATAACCACTAACCTTCCAGAAAGAAGGGTAGTTGCCCTGGATTGGGTTGAACTAAATAATATTTGTCTTGCTGATCCAAGCTATAATAAACCCAACAGAATAGATATTATATTGGGTGCGGAGGTGTATGGGCAAATTTTAAGAGACGGTGTAATAAGAGGTTCTGTGATGTCTCCTGTTGCACAAAACACCACCTTAGGGTGGATTTTATCAGGCTCTGTCAACTCCGCAGGGACGAAAAGTAAAATAAAGGTAATGCATATACAAATGAACCAAGAAGATGAATTATTAAAACGATTCTGGGAGTTGGAATCAAATAAAAATAAAACTCAAAAAATGATATTAACTGTTGTGGCAAACTATGAAGCGACAGCACTAGGCACAGATGATATAGGATTATTTTTTATGAGAAGTAGCTATAATTACAATCACAAATTATAGTTATTCTTGAATAATTTAATATAGCTAGTATTTTTTCACATTAAATTTAGATTAGCAGGAACAAAATCAGACAGACAAAAATTGAAAAATATATTATTATGGTGTATGTACGGTATATACATCCATATTCATTTAGTATGTGGTGGCCGAGTTGGTTAGATTTTGGACTTAAAAACACTTAGGTCCCTGGTTTGAATCCAATGAGTTTTTAATTAAAAAAATCATGTACATTTGTTTGACAACACCAATGTAGTGCCCCGGAGCGTAGGTTAAGCTGTCGGTCCCAGTTCACTATACCAACTTGTGAAACTGTTTATAGATGAGTTTTGGGCGCCGAAAAGGCACCTGTGATGATATTTATTATATATGGTGTATCATCACAGGTGTCTTACGGCGTCCGAGACCGCCTAGATGGGTACCTGTTAGTATTCATAATAAATATTTAAGTACCTGTAATGGCAGTCTGTGGACCATCGTCTTTTGAGCAGGAAGAAGTACAGGCCATTCCTAAAATATATGTTTTATTAAATACTTTTTGGTCATAGATTGTTAGTTAAAAATAATTACTATATGAGAACCATCTTTTGTTAACCCGGTTTCTCCCATCATAATATTTACAAATAAAAAAAAGGTAACCATATTAAATTATTAGCCCTTTCTCATCTATCCCTATTGAAATTTCCGAAAATAGTAAAACATCTTTTAGATTTATAGGTAGACTACATATAGTTTAATTATTTCTGTAATACCCTACAGTTGTCCTCTCCCACATTCCTATATTTAAATCTTTATTGCATACAAAATACCTTACCGATATCTTCGAAAGTATTTTGAGGTATGCCAGTAGAAATTTCATCAGCAGTAAATAATGTTAAAAGGTTCGTTATATGACGAACCTTTTTTCAAAATGTTTGTGACACAAGTGGAGCTTGTAAAGTTGTTCCAAGATTAAACTCTCAATTTCAGAATCCTGAAGTCATTTTAACCATTTTAATAGTTTTTGTTCAATAGTTGGTAGTCGGTGAAGTTTAACGTTCTGTCGTACACTACTACACGCACAAACACAGCACACGTTATGCAATATACATATTGATGCATGTAAAACACGTGAAATATTATTATTTTAAACGGAGAGGCACAATAAAGATATAAACTTTACTTACTCGATCGACAAAAAAAAAACAGTAATGGCGGACGGATGTTGTTTGTTATTAAAAACCCGACGATAGACGACGCCCGCGCAGCAGAGGGGAGGTAAGGGGGGCGAAAGGCAAGGTAATAAACGTCATGTTCTAATTTGAAACCATAGACCACTACGGTTAGATTTTTTATTAGCAAGATTACCAGCCGTGGCACTAGGTTTTGTTCGTTGTTTGTGTCGAGTTACGTATTCAAAATTACGACCTTAGAATTAATAAATACTTATATTATAACTTAACAAGTATATTATTGAACCGCCTCCGCAAAGATTTAACATTAACCCAGGAAGAAACCAAATATGAGGAATTATTTTCACATACCACACGACGAGATGAAGAAGGCAGGTATGTAGTAAGTCTTCCTTTCTGCAATATTCCAACTTTTTGCATAGTTGGAAGATCCCGAGAGATAGCAGTTAGACGATTTAAGTCATTGGAAGGAAGGTTAAGTAAAGATAGTGATCTGAAACGAAGATACACCGAGGTAATTAATGAATATATACAATTAGGACATGAAATTAATTACGGAACCGGAATTAAATTTAGATAATTCAGTGTACTTGCCACACCACGCTGTAATAAGAGAGGATAAGCTGATTACAAAGGTCAGAGTGGTATTTAATGCCTCATGTAAAAATAAAAATGATATATCATTAAATGACACTTTAATGGTGGGACCTACTTTGCAGCCTGATTTACGTTGTCTGATAATGCGTTGGAGAAGACACCGTATCTGTCTGGCAGCAGACATTGTAAAAATGTATCGCATGGTGAAAGTCAATGAAGAAGATACAGACTTTCAGCGCATTATATGGAGAGAAAATCAAGAAGACAAAATGTGTCATTATAAACTCTGTACGGTGACATTTGGTACAGCATGTGCACCATATTTGGCTGTGAGAGCGCTGAACCAAGTGGCTGTCGATGAAGGAAGTTTGTATCCAGTGGCCGCAGAGAAGGTAGCTAAAGAATTTTACATGGATGATCTTATGACGGGCACTCACACAGTAGAAAAAGGTAAAAATCTCTACGAAGAAATGACTAAACTTCTAAAGAAAGCAGGTTTTGGATTGTAAAAATGGATTACTAATAACGAAGAATTACGTAATAAAATAAATGAAAGCAAGGTTGTAGAAAGTAAAGAAAGGCTAGAAATCAAGTTTGATAGTTTAGTAAAGATATAGGGACTTACCTGGAACCAGAAGACCGATGAATTCCAATACTCGGTAAAGCTGCCGCCGCTGTCAGAACCTGTAACAAAAAGAACAATTATTTCCGATGTAGCACGTTTGTATGATCCTATGGGATGGATAGCACCTAGTGTAATTATAGCAAAAATATTTATACAAAGGCTAACCAATAGATATTTTAAATGATTGGCTTACTTACCGGGATGAACTTTCAGAACTCACAAACTTCAATTTACCTCGGTGGTTAAAAATCGATTCGAGCGATTGCAAAATAGAACTGCATGGTTTTTCCGATGCATCAAACGTCGCATATTCTGCAGTCGTATACACTAGAATAATAAGTTCAAACGGAGAAAGGCATGTATCTTTGGTTGTCGCAAAAACACGAGTAGCACCAGTTAAACAGGTCAGCATACCCCGCTTAGAATTATGTGGTGCTATTAGCAAATTTATTAATAGAGGTAGCTGAATTATTGGATATTCCAAAAGATGATATACGAGCGTGGACAGACTCTACAGTTGTCCTTGCTTGGCTAAACAAACACCCGAGTAACTGGAAGACATTTGTGGCCAACCGATTCTCGGAGATTATAACAGTTGGTTTAAATGCATCTCAGTGGTTTCATGTAAATTCTAAAGAGAACCCTGCAGATTGTGCATCTCGAGGTGTCACACTATCAGCGTTGAGTGATCATAATTTATGGAAATTTGGTCCATCATTTTTACAAGAAGAAAATATAATATATAAAAAACTTAAAAATAATAAAACAGATATGGAAGAGGTAGTTAAGGTTAATTTAGTTACATCAAGTGAACAAGGTATTTTATGGTATAAATTTTCATCACTAAATAAATTGATAAGAGTCGTGGCATTTTGCAGACGATTTCTTACAAAGAAAGATCCACGCCAGACTGAAGACGAATATAAATATTTGAATAGTTGGGAACTTGATGAAGCTTTAAATCTATACTAATATTATAAAGCTGAAGAGTTTGTTTGTTTGTTTGTTTGTTTGAACGCGCTAATCTCAGGAACTACTGATTCGAATTGAAAAAATATTTTCGTGTTGGATAATCCATTTATCGAGAAAGGCTATAGGCTATATAACATCACGCTACGACTAATAGGAGCGGAGTAACAAAGAAAAATGTTGCAAAAACGGGGAAAAATTATTCCTTTTAAGAGCGTACGCTGCGTAAACGGTTAAATTTAAACGCGCAGACAAAGTTGCGCGGGTCAGCTAGTTGTTGTATAAAATTGTGTCAAATGGATAATTTTAGGGTAGAATTATTAGAAATAAAAAAACACGGGTACATAAAAAATAAATCAAGTAAGATAATTTCATTAAATCCGTATATTGATGATAAGGGTTTAATGCGAGTAGATGGTAGAATACATCTGGCTTCAATAGAAGATAACATAAAACATCCTGTCATTCTACCGCATAAATCAAATCTTACTGATTTAATTGTAGATAACGCTCATTTAAAGACGTTGCATAGAGGCCCTCAATTGATGCTAAACTATATACGCACAGCATATTGGATAGTAGGAGCGAAAAACTGTATAAAACATCATGTGCTTAAATGCATTCGTTATAAACTACATAAGAAGAATCAATTGATGGGGTCTCTTCCACCAGTTAGAGTTACACCGGCTAGACCATTCTTCAGAAGCGGTGTTGATTATGCAGGTCCAGTTAGTTTAAGGACTTCGAATAGTTAAATAGTTTACGATTTGTTTATTTTGTATTATATTCTCAACATTTGTCTGTGGGAGGAATGGCGACCTGGGGCCTTATTCCGAGTTTTGACACGTTCACCGTCCGAATTTTGCGTACGTTTTTTCCGTTTTCGACGATCACCTTTGTATGGGATGACAGCTGTCATTTTTTAAATGGTATTACGAGTAATTGGCGAAATTTTCGTCACGCACGGTCGCGCATTTATTGTTTTGTCTATGAATTTTAGTATGGATTTCTTGTAATTTTGTATTACGAGTTGCATGCATTCAAACAAACGAAAAAAATGTTTTCTGCGACTGCCATAGAGTATAATTAATATCTAAAGAAAGCGGCGCTTGTTCGTATACGTAGATTTGTGGTCGTCAATTTCAATATAATTTATTTTTGTTAAAGAGTGGATATTTTTGTAATTTATTTATTAGTTAAATCTGACTATTATTATTATAGATTATTGTGGAATTGTTGTAATTTTCGTTGTGTTATTTTTTGTTCCTTTTATGTTTTTTATATTTATTGTGTTTTTTAGCCTGACTATTATTATTATAAATAATTTTGTTCCTTTTGTAAATATTATAATTTGTGTGACTGTATTGTGTTTTAATATTATGATATAAAAACCTGTTTATTTTTTATCATATTTTTAACATTTATCTAATAAACTATTCTCCTTGCGGAAGAAAAAATAACAAATAATTTATAATAACATATAATTAAATACTGGAACCCTTTGTGAATAAAATTAATAATGGATTGTAGGGTAGGCAGAAAAAACACACTCTTTTGAATTGTTATATTTTTAATTAATTATTATATTAATATTAAAGCATTGAAATATATAAATAAATGAAAGTGTAAATTACTTGAAGCACATCCCTGCCTTTTTGTTTTTCAACATTATTTACTCCAAAACAATCAACATTATGGAAGTTGAGCCAATGTCAAAACTTTTGGGCCTGGAGGACAAATTTGAGAGGACCATGAAGACTTTTGAAGCACACTTTTCATCTGCACCTCTTTCCTCAATTTTAAGGGCGCAATTGGCTAAGAATTTCAATACTTTTAAGGACTTTGTACGGGAAACACGGTCACTGCCCAAATCAATAGTGTCGCTATTATCGCTAAAGATATTGGGAACAGAAGCCGGCATAAGTTTATTATATTCCAGGGTATAAAAGAAGAAGTTGGTGAAAGCACTCCCAATACTATTTGTAATGTGGTGTCCAACAGGTTACATCAGCATTGTACACCAAGTAACATAAGTTTTAGCTATCGGCTTGGAAAACAAATTGAGCCGGACAAACCTCGTCCAATTCTGGTAAAATTTCAAGGTGAGGATATCCGAGTCAGTATTTAGCAGGCCAAAAAGAGTCTTAAGGGCTCTGGTTTATCACTAACTGACTTCATGACACCAACTCGGAGGCAGATTTTCATTGAAGGCCGACAATTATATGGTCTTAATAACTGTTGGTCCCAAGATGGCAAAGACTACTTAAAATTGCCAAATGTTCAAAAACATTGCCTGCCTTCTGCTGCCCACCTAAGTGAATTGGCAGCCAAACATCCACCGGTTCAACCTGAAACACAAATCAATAGGAAAATCCGTGCTGCAAAAACTTCTAAAACAAAATAATTCAAGAAATATTGTTAATTATGTATATTTACCCAGGTCTATAATTTTCTGTATAAAGCACTCCCAATACTATTTGTAATGTGGTGTCCAACAGGTTACATCAGCATTGTACACCAAGTAACATAAGTTTTAGCTATCGGCTTGGAAAACAAATTGAGCCGGACAAACCTCGTCCAATTCTGGTAAAATTTCAAGGTGAGGATATCCGAGTCAGTATTTAGCAGGCCAAAAAGAGTCTTAAGGGCTCTGGTTTATCACTAACTGACTTCATGACACCAACTCGGAGGCAGATTTTCATTGAAGGCCGACAATTATATGGTCTTAATAACTGTTGGTCCCAAGATGGCAAAGACTACTTAAAATTGCCAAATGTTCAAAAACATTGCCTGCCTTCTGCTGCCCACCTAAGTGAATTGGCAGCCAAACATCCACCGGTTCAACCTGAAACACAAATCAATAGGAAAATCCGTGCTGCAAAAACTTCTAAAACAAAATAATTCAAGAAATATTGTTAATTATGTATATTTACCCAGGTCTATAATTTTCTGTATATTAACATCAATATCTTATTAGTAGTTTTAGTTTTATTCCCAGAAATGGTTATTACAAGTTAAATTCATATTTTCTGTTTGTAAGTGTATTTCTCTATATGTTAAGTGAATACCTATGCTTGCAACTAAAAAGGCTCTTACCATAAAAATTAAAATTACCAAATGTTTTCTTTCACAAATATTCACAATGTTTGTTTACATTTCTGTTTTTTTTTTTTTTTTTTCTCTTAAAATTTGTATGAGCTTTGGCAAAGGTACTGGAAAAGGCTAAGATCAATGTATCATGGGGTTCTGTGTTATCCATAAATTCCATAATACTTATTAACATTACTATTGCCTATCTAAATATATAATGTTTAATTATATATATCTAGTATTTAATTTAATTACTGCCTTAATTTATTGATGTTGAGTTACGTATTGTTTTCTTTTGGTGATTTCTCTTCAATTGTGAACCAGCTAACTGGCGGTTGATTTGGCACTTCAAAATATTGGCAAATTATTGCTGTTTTAATGACTTTATACATATATATATTGTTTATATATTTATTATACTTATTTTTATATATTATACCATATTACCTATATATTATGCCTAACTCATCTTCAGAATGAATCTATAGAATTTTATTCGTGTAACTCATCCACTTCTGATGAGTTTGAAGTCAGCAGAAGCGATATTCTTTTTGGTAAAGCATTACATAACACTAATTTCAACGTTTTATAAAAATTTTAACCTTTTTCATATAAATGCCCAAAGTATTCCAAGTCACTACTCTGATTTGCTAACCGTTTTAATCTCGATTATAAAATCAAATCCCAAATTCCTGCTGCCTATTCTTATTTTAATGGGGAAAATTCTTATGTATTGAAAAATTGAGACTTTTTCCCGATTTTTCATTAGGTGGAAATTTTTCCTACTTTTCTTAAAATTAGATTTTTTTCCACTAAAAAATCATTTTTTCGTCAAGTGGGTTCTTTTTCCTACTTTTAAAAAAAGTGGGACTTTAAAAAAAAATCCCTCCAAAAATATTTTTTTCGTCAAGTGGGACTTTTTCCTACTTTAAAAAAAAATGTTTTTCGTCAACTAGGACTTTTTCCTACTTTTTAAAAAAGTGGGACTTTTTAAAAAAATCCCACTAAAAAACATTTTTCTGTCAAGTCGGACTTTTTCAGGATTGTTCGCAGTAGTTCCATTGCGTTGTTCCATGATGGAACTAGTGCGAATTTTTTTTCGCACACATTTTTTAAGAGTAATGGTAATAATGGAAATATATATAAACTACTGCGAATAATAAAATAATTAATAATTCGCACTAGATCCATTATGGCACTATTAGTTATTTTATGCAATAGTTTCATTTCTATTCAATAATGTTGCTGCGAATAATAAAACTAAGTTCGTCACTTGTAATGACGATTATGCTTTAAAACAAATATTCCGCAATGCACCAAGGAACAGATCCAGGAACTCTTGATTTGAGGGGGGGCTCGGGCCTTTTGACAAGATTTTGAAATTTTTTTTTTTGCCGTAATAATATACGTAATGAGCCTCAGTGGCGGATCCAGGGGGGTGGGGGCGAAAGCAACGAAATTTATGAAAGGGATGAGGAATTGGTTACAAACGTTCATGTAATGGGTGAAGCGTTAGTGATTACGTGACCGATGACACATAATTTCTGTAGGTCATTATTGTAACGTTAAAGCTACGTTCGCACGAGTGTTTAATAAAGCGTTAGGAGTTCGGTGTTGGTAGTTTTTTTTACTAGTTTTATTTTAAACTAGTATCCACGTTGTTCTTTATGAAATAGGAATGGTATATCTTTTTGAATTATCCAAATCGAACCATTAGTTACGGAGATATTAAATAATAAACATAGAGCGTTCCTGCTGCTAAAAGCCAGTGTGCCAAGCACGCGTGACGTCACTGTGGCTGACAATTTCGTGCGCTAGCTGTATTTAGCGCAGCGAGAACACATTACAAGATAGCAACAGCGGTAGCGGCTTATTTAGGTGTAGTTTTTGTTATGCAAATCAATTATTATATTAGCCGCGACAACTTGAAGATCGGCACATTCATTTGATTGCTACTAGCTAATTTTTAGTCGTATGACAAAAATAATTACACCAATTTTTTGGATTTTTTATATACTTTAATATTACATTCAAAACTAAAATCCTCGTTGATCCTCATTCACACGTTCCCAAAATTCCATCTTTATGATAATTTTCCCGTAATTCCCACTTTTTTTTACTAGAATTTAAAAGATTTAAAAAAGTTAAACATTGTCACGGGCGGCCCGAGAGATTTATTATACCCTATATATACAAGACATGAGTCTTGTCTTGAAGTGGCCGTGCAGCTATGTTTATAAATTTCTTGTTTTCTCTAGGTACAGTTTAAAAAACTGCTACTTTTTTCTTCTTATTATGGCAACTCGTGCAACTTGTACATTTCTGCCAGTGTCACGTCAGTGTATAATTTAACCTTCAGATAACTAACAGATTTATTTTAATTAAATTTATTATATATTCATATTCTAATGTTTAATAGGATGAAAATTAAAAATAATAAACAATTTTATTTCAATCATTTATTACAAAATCTCAAAAACAAAATATCACCTTTTTACCTACAAAAATAATGGAATATTTTAACTTAAAAGCCAAATATATATATATTATATCATTACTAACATTGTATTATCCCTTACATTATAATATACAATAGAATATTTAAAAAAAACATAAAAATGGTTTTTCTGTCCATTGTTCTAGGACAAATACAAATTTGAATCTGTGAGCACGAATTGGGCATTCTGATTTCGTTTCTTCGACAATTTTTCTAAGATAACGAATATTTTTTGGCGTTTTTCAATTCTGTTTTATATTCTTCAAATAATTCTCTTTGAGTCTTAATCCTAAGTTTCTTAGAGCTTATTGCCATATTATACATTATCTATAGACTTTTTTTTTCAAACTTCCAAATTCATGTTATATTTCTAGTAAGCATGTCGTTAAATTGTAAATTACGTACTAAGAAAACGACATGATAATATGAAATGCTTCTATGCCTGTTCTATCAGAGGCCCACAAGTAGGTAGTTCTTTGTCGTATATTAATAAACCAAGAAGTTCTACGAGCCAAGAGCTTATTGTTTTAGAAGACAGTATCTACAGAGTTTTTTTTTTCTAACTTCCAAATTCATGTTATATTTCTAGTAAGCATCTCGTCAATTTACAAATAACTTACTAATAAAACGACATGATAATATGAAATGCTTCTATGCCTGTTCTATCAGAGGCCCACAAGTAGTTCTTTGTCGTATTCCAATAAACCAAGAAGTTTTTAGAGCCAAGAGCTTAGACATTATCCACAGGGTTTTTTTTTTCAAATTTACAAATTCATGGTTTATTTCTAGTAAGCATGTCGTCAAATTGTAAATTACTTACTAAGAAAACGACATAATAAAATGCTTCTATGCCTGTTCCATCAGAGGCTCACAAGTAGTCTTTGTCGTATACAAATAAACCAAGAAGTTCTTCGAGCTCTGTTATTATAATTTCTATGCTAGTAGGGCCTGTCCTGGTTTCAATGAAGCAAAACTGTATTTGTTTTTGTAATTTTTTTCAATAAAAAAACGCTTTGGGTATAATGACCGTGTCCAGCAGCGGACTGCTACAGGCTCAAGATACAATATTTTAAAATATAACACAAAAAACAATGAAAAGCCCTATAAATACAAAAAAAATAGCACTTACTAAAAATAGCAACGTGGGGTATTAAACCCCACGTTGTACGCGGAAGGTTAAAACTCAAAATCACTTTACCGCGATACATCGAAAAGGTTTCTTGTGTTACCAAAACTAACTTTTTTAACTACTTCTCAGAACTAACTAAGATGAAACAACAACAAAAAATATATAAATTTTACTATTAAGTGAAATAAATCACCAAATTTACAAACTAATTATTACCAATAAACTTAATCTAATATACTAAATTAAATTCCTCCATTATCAAACTTTAACTTAATATTATTTTCTCTTTAAAAACACATTAAATTATAAAGTACTTCTTAAGACATTATACTAAGTACTAATGCTTTGGATTTAATTTTCAAGGTTTGAATAGTCTGTGCAATGAAATAAAAATATATTAAAAAAACTTTACGCAAAAACTGTTTTGTCTATGGTGCTTGCGACAACGCGAAAGCACGAAGTTTAGTGACTCGTAATACGAATCGACGTCATCGCAACTCACGAAAAAATTGTAACGTGCGAACTTGTCGTGTTTAACGTTTGCAAACTCGGAATAAGGCCCCTGGCCAAGTGCACACAGGACCTTATAAATACTTTTTTTTTTTTTTTTTGACTTCTCATAAATGCCTGTAAAGGTTTACATGAAATAAATATTTTTGACTTTTGACTTTTCTCAAGGTAGAGGTCACAAATCCTATAAAGGATATATATGTTTGTTTATATGTATGGTTACAAAGGCTAATAATAATAATAAGGCGATTTGTCATCTCGAGGCTTCATTCCAGCTTTTAAACGATTTGTATCAAGGAGAGGGCATTGTGCTGAGTTATGGAGCGACAATGCGACTAATTTCCACGGGGCAACCAAAGAATTGAAGGTTTTGTTTGATGCTGAGGCATCTATAAATAAAGAAACTGTGGATTATTTAGGTACTAACGGAACAACGTGAAACTTTATACCGCCAAGGGCACTGAATTTCGGCGGATTATGGGAAGCCGAAATAAAGGCGTGTAAATATCACATAAAACGAGTAATTGGTGACTCCGCTTTAACTTTCGAGGAAATGGCGACACTTCTCAGTCAAATCGAGGCGTGTTTAAATTCTCGTCCATTATCAATAGTAAATAATGATCCTGATCAATCCATTCCATTAACACCTGGACATTTTCTAATTGGTGAACCTATAGTTGGCGTACCAGAAATTAATTATGAAAATTCTAATGTTAGTTCTTTAAAACGATGGCAATTACTTCAAAAAATGTTACAAAGTTTTTGGCGTAAATGGTCAAATGAATATTTAACCCATTTATTAAAAAGGTACAAATGGACTCACAAAGCGTCTGAACCGCAAGTTGGAGACATTGTTTTAGTTAAGGAGGATAATCTACCTCCCTCAAAATGGCTTTTCGGCAAGGTTGAACAGAAACATCCAGGCCTAGATAATATTACCAGGGTCGTAACGTTAAAATGTAAAAATACCTTCATAAAACGCCCTGTGTCTAAGATATGTATTTTACCTGTTGCTGACTAGTTATAAGTTTAGTTGGTATTGTTGTAAATTGAATAATGTATAATTATAAGATAGATAAATCATGTGTATAGTATAATAAGGTCAAATTAAATCAATAATTTGTTATAAATTTATAATTGCGTAATCTCATGGTGGGTGGTAAGGAAGGACATATTGTCCTTGGTCGGCGGCATGTATCTTTTGTAGTACATTAAATCTTCATCAGATGTCGCTTATATTATATTGCAATGTATAGGATTAAATTATTTGTTAGTTACATATAAAATCCGACAGATGTCGCTGACATCAAAAAACTTTGCACATGGTACCGATTGAAATGTTTATTGATATACAGAGATTACTATTCAAGATTGAACTCGAAAATACAAAGGACCGTAAATAAAGCCGTTTTGTATAAGAACGCAGACTTTTTATTTGGGACCAACACGGGCATCCTGGTGCCGCACGGTACGGCGTTGTACACGTTTCTTTGAAGAATTTAATCGAAAAATCATCAACCTAATAATTTTGAAGATGCATTACAGCACTTCCGTATACTATTAATATATATATTTAACATGCAGTTTCTGACCATAGACAAGACGAAAACGAATCCACTGACGAAAGCGAGTGTTAAATAAAGTTCCTTCTCACCCTGCCGGTTTTTACATATTTTATATATGATATTGTTTTAACCATGAAGGTAAAAACCGTGCCCGTCCGCGCGCCGCTACTGGAGTAAGCATCATTCAATTTGCAGGTTGCCGCGCGAGTGACAAATTTGTCACTCACACACACTTTCACATTTTTTACATCCTCAGTCTGATTTGTGCGTTCGGTGGAGAAAGTGGAAAAGAGCTCCGCTTTTATTGTCGGAAAAATGGTTAATTGTGCATTAAAGCTGTGTAGAAACTACTCTTAAAAAAAGTACCACGTGTCACGTTTACCAAGTATGTATTTAACATGTTTTTCTTATATTAAACCTTAATAAAAGATAATAATAAAACCCATAATTAAAATAAAAATCTGACGCTAACTGTCAAACTATGTGCAACAGTTAGAAGTTGAAGAACTAGTGATGTGTTTTATTTTTAATGAGAATTTCGATACTTTAAAATAATTTATAATCATTTAAATTTAATTTAACCAAAAGGTATCACGACAACAGAACCGTCCAACGAGGTTTGTCAGTTACAATTTAGTAATGTGATTTTATTTTATAGTTGATAAACTCGATTTTTGTAAATACTTTCATGGTTATGAAATATTATACAATTATTGTTTTTTTATATAATACTAATTATATTTTCTATACATACAGGGGCCTTACCAAAGAGCCGATCGATAATCGAATCGAAATACCCATCGAAAGCCAAATGTATGGGATTTGACGTTTCTTGGCGATCGGACTCTACCCATAGAGTAAAATTCCTATACAATTTTATCGATCGATGAGGCGATTCGATTGGCGATCGTGTTCTGTGGTCAGGCCCCAGTTTCCCGAAAGATCCGGCATTAAAACGAAATGGGTAGAGGCAATTAAAATAGAAGAAAATTGGTTACCAACAATCATACCCGTGTATGTTCAGTACATTTTGAGGAATCAAGCTACGATTTAATTGTTTTTCGACTTTTGTAGTTTGCATCGACTTTTAAAACTTCCTCTTGGAGGTCGGTCAAAAATGTTGGGATTGCGTTTAGTAGGTAACATGTAGTTGGTTGTGCATGTGTTTTAATTTATTTAATAATTTAATTTAATAAAGTAGGTATTATAATTTATTGTTATATATACCTACATATTTTAAATCCACTAGTATTATAAATGCGAAAGTGTCTATCAGGGCGAATTTGAAAGGATGTACTTTGGGCTAATATGAGGTTCTGCTGATAAAATTTAACAACTTTTTCTATGGAACCATATGTCGTTGGAATCATGAAGCTAAAAAAACGCGCCCCGCGCTAATGGTGTAAGCATGTTACATAAATTGTTTCATAATAGTACGATACCGGTGTCGCCAATTTCTGAGGCGAACAAATGAAAAACGGGGAAAAAGGTGTGGCTTTAAATGGCAGCTCAACGCGTCTGACACTTAAAAAACTGCTTGAGAAAAAAAGAGATACCAGCAAAAATGAATGTGTGAGCATGTCTATGAAGTGTATAGTTTTTTTATTATAAAAAGCTAAATATTAAATTGCATACTTAATAGTTTCGATAGTGTTGCCACCGACAACAAATATTATTACTTATCGATATAAATCAAATATTTTGGGATTTATAGAGATCATCAAAGATTAATAATTATTTATCGATATACAATTGTAATACACACACATATCATCACAAACCCCAAGGTAACCAGCGGAGGGGTTTTAATCCCACCTCGTCGTAGCCGATGGTATGAGTCTACACCGAACAAGTGGCTAGCTCATCGCGATGTTTTGAATAGACTCAATAACTTTGGAAGAATATACTTTGGGCTAATATGATTAAATCAAACAACTCTCCCATGGAACCATGTATCGCAAAAGAAAAAAAAAGGCGTTCTCCATACAAACTAGTAGCGTTAAAATGACCAATTTGTATGGGGAAGTTTTTTTTGACCCTCTCGGCTTTGGTGCCGTCGCTAATGTTGACAGCATGTGGCTGCGTAGCGTCGTAGCTAAGGGCCTTGAGGACGGCTGGCTCGTTGGAGGCCCACTGTCGCAATTCAAAGTGGCCTCGCCGATGGATGTCTCGAACCTCGGTGGCGATTCTGATGGCATCTTCTTTGTTCCGGAACGATTGTATGTAATCGTCCATATAATGGTTCTCAACGATGGCCTTTGCTGCATCCGGATGAGACGTCTTGTATTTTGATGCGTTGAGATTTTTGACGTAGATAGCTGTGGTTGGTGAGCTGGTCGCGCCGAATATCAGTGAAGTCATTCTGAATTCTTCTGGCGGTTTGTTGTCGCGACGGCTCCCTCGCCATAGGTATCTCAATGCGTTGCGATCTTCAGCTTTAATCTTGATCTGCATGAACATCTCTGTAATGTCGGCGGATACGGCGACTCGATGTTTCCGGAATCTCATCATAACTCCCGGTAGTGACTGTAGGAGGTCCGGTCCGGTGAGCAGTTGATCATTGAGAGATGTTCCTCCGCTTTTGGCAGCTGCGTCGTGCACGATCCGTATTTTGTTTGGTTTCATCGGGTTGAAGACAGCGAAGTGAGGTAAGTACCATATTTTTCCGGCTTTATCGGATGGTGATGCAGGCTCAGCGTAGCCCTTGTAGAGGAGAGAGTTCATTTGTTCTTCATATTTAGTCTTGAGCTGCGGGTTTTTATCAAGCTTCTTCTCAATATTGTGTAAACGGCGACGGGCGTTCTCGTAGCTATTTGGAAGTGCTACGACGTGACTATGTTTCCATAGTAGCGGAGCGATGAGCTTCTTCGTATCTCAGGCTGTCTTCTATCCCGGTGAGATGTTCGCAGTCTTTCAAGTCTTCATCGGCGATTGATTGCGCCGATATTTTCAAGTTAGCCATCGTCCGTGCGCTGATTTCGTAGTCGCTCGTAGCGCCGCGTAGCGTGATGTTAACACGTCGTGACGTCAGCGCAGGTATCTTTGTGTTAGCGATGGCTTCAATACATAGCGACTCCTCCGGTCCGTCGGCTCCAATCTGGCGGGCTAATTCGCTGTCTACGAGCGTTATCGTAGAAACGTCGTCTAGCAGTGCGAAAGTCTTTATTTCTCCCGCCGGTCCGGAAACGTAGATTGGTACTATCTTCAGATATGTTCTGAGGCGATGTGGCGTCCAAGTTGAAACGACGGTTTCTTTTCTTTGTTCTATTCTCGGAGCATAGTGAAGGAGGCTGTGATGTGTTCTGAGGCATCCGTCTACGCCGCATTTTTGTCTTCGACAAAAGTGCCTTGAATTCCGCGGGCGTAGACATCCGAAGCATAGTCGATGTTCCTTTGTAACGTCCCATCGGTCATCGCTGTTCAGGCCAATGAAAGTTGAACAACCGCTCATTCTGTGGTTGCCCTTACACACGGGGCATCTGGACTGCGCTGTTTCTATCGTCGGGGCTGTGGCGTTGTCCATAGGAGCTGGCTGTTTCTTGTGGTTGCAAAGGTTCGTGGCTTCAGTGATTTTGTGAGTTCTCTGCATGGCGCGTCTTGAGGTTGCGATGCCTTCTGCTGGGATTATTTCTGGTTTTGCAAATGGTGAGCTTAATTCTGCTTCTCTTTGCAAAAAATGTGCCATGGTCATGATGTCTGCCTTTGACTGCTGGGTTGCTGAGAAGTCGTACCAGCGGTACGTTTGGGCTGGCGTCAGTTTCTCGACCATGTTTGTCAGGAGCTCCGGTGTCAGTAGATACGAGAGGCATTTGAGAGAGCGTAGGGTGGCTACGACGTTTGCTAGGCGGCTCGCGGCTATCCCGATGTCCTTCGGCTGATTTGTGAGGCGTGGTAGGGCCCTCAGACGTTCTATGTACGTCTGTGCGATGGCATCGGGGCGCCCGAATCTTGTTTCCAGACGTCGTACTATTTCGTTCGTTGGCACTCCATATTCCAACAGGCTCTCGACTGCTTCCTTGGCTCGTCCTTTGAGACTCTTCCGTAGTCTTCCTCGGTTTTCAGTCTCCGTGAAGTTGTTCGAAGAGTCCCGGTATGCGTTGTAGAAGCCAATCTTGGTGAGATCCGTTGAACGTCGGTAGGTCGATCGATCGGTAACTGTGCCCGTCCCTGGCGGCCATGGCTATGGCTGCCGCTAATTTGGAGAGATCAATGTTCTGCTCATTTGTGGCGACGACTCCCGCCGCCGTGGATTGTGGGTTGAAGAGGGTTCTCGGTGTCTGCATGAAGGCCTTTTCCCGGCCGATGGGGCTCGGCGCCGATGCATAACGTTGGCTGGGTCTCAAAGGTGCGGCTGCGTACTGCTGTTCATTTTTGTCTTCAATAGTTGCTGCCCCCGGCTGTGGGAGCGGCACGGCGTAATGGACAGCGGTAGGTGTCGGTGCCTTTTCAATGGCTAACACGTCGGATTGGCTGGCGGCCAACCACTCGTGCACCCTGACTTGAGATCCGGCTGATGAAGCGTGGCTGCTTCTTTCCTCTTCTTCGCCACTAGATAACTGTTCCTCCAACACGGCCAATTCCGCTTCAGCTGCTTCGACCTTCAGGCGTGCCAATTTTGCACGCGCTTCAGCTATGCGTTGTGTACGTTTGGAGGACCCGCTCCGGGTTGAGGATCTTCTCTTTGACGAGGCTTGAGCGGGGTGTTTTCTTCTCGTCGTAGCTTCTGTAGTCGTAGTCCGTTCGGTCGTCAATTTCGTTCAATGAAACTTCATTTCTTTAGTAATTTTCCATCGGGCAATGTTCGGGCAGCGTTTCATCATAGTCCCATTTCAGGGGACCCGGGACCAAGCCTCAGGAGTGTACTTCTCGTACCGGATTGTCGAATTGAACTGATTGAACTAACTTTTTCCTGAGACTTGGTGCCTGTTATATTGTCGACCCGCGCACGCAATCGACTGTGTTTCGCTACTTGCGAAAGTGGGCGGGGCGACAACATTTTTCGGCTACCGCGCGAAACATTACCCTAATGGGAACCATTTATTTTCATATTTACAAAAATCCTAAAACTAACACATTATACAAATTAAACAAAATATAAAACTAATAAAACACGAATAAAATATAAACAGAATACTAAACTATAACACAATACAAAAATACAGAAATCTTAAGCCTAGACACGAGTTAACTATAATACAAACGAATTCATAATATTAAGCCTAGTGAAAGTTGATAATGGAAAACTTTATTCATTTAAACTTAATATTACACGCTGTACATAATTAGTTGTCCCGTATGTTGTCGGCTGTCCCGTACATCATGTATATAAAATATAATTAGTATTATATAAAAAAAACAATAATTGTATAATATCTCATAACCATGAAAGTATTTACAAAAATCGAGTTTATCAACTATAAAATCACATCACTAAATAGTATCTGACAAACCTCGTTGGACGGTTCAGCCCCCCTAGCCAAGAGCATGAGCGCTAAAAGCGCGCACGAAAGTTTTGTATGAAGATGACATTTGGTGATGACGTCACTTTCGTTTTTATCGTTGCAGAAATAACCAAAACTAGACAACAATATAGATACACCAATAGGATAATAAATTTGTTATCTCCCTCTCTTTCACGCTTCTACAACGTTCGAACGTAAAAAGCGACCATGCTCTTGGCTAGGGGGGCTGTTGTCGCCATACCTTTTGATTAAATTAAATTAAAATGATTATAAATTATTTTAAAGTACCGAAATTCTCATTAAAAATAAAAACACATCACTAGTTCTTCAACTTCTAACTGACGAACATAGTTTGACAGTTACCGTCAGATTGATATTTTAATTATTGGTTTTATTATTATTTTTTATTAAGGTTTAATATAAGAAAAACATGTTAAATACATACTTGAAAAACGTGACACAAGGTACTTTTTTTTAATAGTAGTTTCTACACAGCTTTAATGCATAATTAACCATTTTTCCGACAATAAAAGCGGAGCTCTTTTCCACTTTCTCCGCCGAACGCACAAATCAGACTGAGGATGTAATAAATGTGAAAGTGTGTGTGAGTGACAAATTTGTCACTCGCGCGGCACCCTGCAAATTGAATGATGCTTACTCCAGTAGCGGCGCGCGGACGGGCACGGTTTTTACCTTCATGGTTGGAATTGTTAACTGGTGGAAGAGCTAATGAAGTTGCAACTGGACATGTTGATGAAAAGGACGCTTTATGAACGTGACCATGATGAATTTTAAACCCACCTCTATGAAGTTTTCCATTATGACAAAGATTACAAGAAACGAGAGACATAAATACCTACAAATAAAAAAGTTACAATAAAAATCTTAAGAATAATAAAAAATAAATTAATGTAATAAAAATAACTAAATAAATTAATATCTATATACTTTATATAATAAAAGAACACTCCTAAAAAAATAAAAATTAAACCTACCAAAGAAAATATATAATATATAAAAATTATATATATTATTCATTTACCACCATATCCAAACCCCGTCCCGGTCCGAAAGTACCCATAACACTGGCAGCATTACCTCGTTGAACTGCCAGTGAAATACGTTGTTTAAAAAAGTAACCGGACTGAGAATCACCAGAGGCCTCGTTTAGACGAGCACATACCGTCTTCCCAAAGACCACGGCTTCGGATCCCCAAACCCCAGTCGTCTCCACAGCAAATGGGACAAATAAATATTCAGGTTTCAAATTTTGATATTTTACATGTTTTAGTTTAGAGGCTGCTTCAGCAGCTGCCCCTGACGAGCCCACACAGGCTTGTAAATGTGATGCCGCAAATGTATCGACGCAAGTTGCATCCCAGATAAGACAACCTCCTTTATAAAACGATAATAAAAATATCTATTTTAATAAATAAAAATGTTCATAAAATTATACACTTTATAACAGTTGTTCATTTGCCTCGATTATTGCATGTGAAGACTGTGGGACTCTACCCTGCTGAATTTCGGAATTATATAATCATCGATATTCTTCCTTCTTTTGTAAATAGTATATTAGGTATATATTTTATTAATATTAAATTGAATTTTTGATATTCTTCCTCCTTTTTTGTAAAATAAAAAAAAAATCTGAAAAGCTCAAATGGAATATTATATATCTAAAAATACTGGCTTGGGTACACTTGGGGTATTTTCCTTCATGTTATAGACATCCTTGGGATATCAGAACTTTTTAAGGGATCGACTTGTTTTCTCACAAGGACCGTTCGATTTTTACTTTGAAATTAGTGAATATTAATGATCAGTGAGTGATCTTCTTTAATTTAAAATAGGATTTGCACTTTGAAATAACTTTAAATTTAATAATTAAATTACAACAAAAATTATGACTGTTCAATTCAAATGACATTAGGTGAATATAAATGTAGGCCATTAGAGCTGTGCGATCTGAACTGAGCTTTATTGTGTCGGTGCTAGAGTCGCTATTTATTTGATTGATATTTCGAAGTGGAGCTTCTGTACTTGTACTATTATTTCTTCTGTGCACGATAACCAAAAGTGGACAGAGGAAAAATATAAACTTTCCCCTCGGGCGGCCCTACTCGGGAGAGTAAGCTCGATCCCACGGAAGGGTGTTTGGCCCCACCGGATTCGGCAAGCCCGGCAGGGCACTGGACCCGATGGGATCTGTTTGTCTGTTGTTTCGACTTACAAAAACCGACGTGTGGTAGGGCGACCAACTCGTATTTTTGTTGTCAGGCAGTTCGCCGGCCGAGCAGTTAGAGGGGACTGCAATTGTTTAGAGTGCCCTTAACACTCGGTCGACGCTTAGCGATGTTTAGCGTGGAGGAGAGTGGGTAGGGTAACAATAAATGAAACGCAAGTCCTCTCTCGACCGCCGTTATGGATGGAGGGGAAATTTAAAGTGAGAGTTCGTCGTTTTTAAGTCAGTGGAGAACATTTTTGCGACATCAAACGACACCTATTGAACGTGAACTTGTTTTATTTATTGTATATGGTCAATATGACCATGTATTTTGCAGAGGCAAAAGCTTGCTTATGCCACATTCATTGTTTATATGATCGAGATTTGTGACGGTTCTTTATCGTTTAATGCCAGTTCATTCATTGAAGGGGTAGGGCCTTTTATTTTAGCCCCTTTGTAGGTTTCCCTGGATTATATATTGGCTTAATCATCAGCAGCTTTATTAATTACCTACGCTCTTTACCGACCAATACAATGGATTGCTTCAAGGTTTCATTCGACCAGTCGACTTCGCATTAGGCTGGCCGCAAACGTTCGGTTTCCTGACCAGGAATTCAGATTCGGAATCTCGTGAGACTAGCGCAAATATCCGGTTTTTTCTATTAGGAATTTTATGCGGCCAATACCTATAAACGTCAGGATTTTTTCCGGTCGGAAAAAACAAGAGCATGTGCACTTTGTTGAACATTTTGTACGTAAGCAGAGCATTCAGGTTTCTGAATCTGAATTCCTGATCAGGAAACCTAATAAGGAAACCGATTGATTGTGTTTAGCCTTATTCCACAGAGCTAACGCATTAGGCTACGTTCGCACGAGCGCTTTTTCGACGTTTTTTCGCGCGTTAATTTAAACGTTTCGAATAATCCATATGACTTCTAGGCTATGTGTTTACACGCGAGCGCTTTTAACGCCGGTGGTTTTTTTATCCGTCACGCTCCATTTTAAACGTCGAGCGGAAAGCGCCTATACAAATGCAAACGGAAACCTACCGATGGGTCACACGAGCGCTTTTTTAAACGCCAATAGGGCATCTGTTGCGCCGGCGATATCGGCGAGTAAGCGCGTGTTTGTGTATGTAATCTCATATTTGTATCATGCAGCGTTATTCTATGACCCACAATGGCTAGTAATTCCACATCTTATATAGCAATATGTACTGCGTCACGACCGTGAGTAATTCGTCGACGTATTCGTTGCGCTGTAGTTAAAGTACTTCTCAGCACCCGTAGCACGGCCAAGCCAAGACAAGATATAAAGTCGCGAGCGGATGTCAAACAAAACATTTTTTTTATATCAGCCAATCAGGTGCAACTTTGCAGCGCTCTGATTAGTTGATATTAAAAAATAGTTACTTTTGACGTTGGTTCGCGACTTTATATCTTGTCTTGGCTTGGCCGTGCTAGGGGTGCTGGATAATAATATTAATATATTTCTTTATTTAAAAAAAAAAAAACAATAATGAGTATGAGGAGTTTTCCAGTAGTTATTATTTAACGCAACAGATGGCGTTTAGTCGCTATCTACAAAAACTGTCAAAATAGATAGCGGTAATATATAAAACACACCCAAAATTTAGGGTAAATAGGAAAACAAATACCTTTATAAGAATAATTTATAAAATTTACTTAACTTTGTTTAACATATACACTAATATCCTGAGCCCTTTGCCTTACGGCACCAACTTAAGCAATATTTTTTCTTTTAAATATCATCATATTAGTAATTAAATTTTAATTTCTAAGGTACCATAATCTTTTTTACGAAGTTTTTCTTGACAGGGTATCTACTAAAGATTATAGAGAGCAAGAATAGCGAGTAAGTAGATATAAAAGTGAAAAAATATGGTAAAAATATAACACGTCTTGCAATACCAAAATTTAGTTTTAATTTATAGAGAATTTAGAGTCTATATTTGAGTAGTGTATATAGAAATATAGACTACTCAAGTATAGAAACAGCCTTTTTTGACAGTTTTTGTGGATATCTCTCCTGCTGCCATCTAGTGGAATATTTTGAAACCGGCAAAAATAAAACTCCTCATTATTACTATGGCCGTAGCCAAGTTTTATCCACTCGTTGCCCGCGCAACCAAGCTAGCCTCTTACGTCCGAGGTTCTCGCGGTCAATCGCTACACGTTTTGCGTAAATTTCACTAATACTTATCTGTAAAAGTATATGATTATGGAAATAAATGAACTATGAGGAGTTTTCCAGTAGTTATTATTTAACGCAACAGATGGCGTTTAGTCGCTATCTACAAAAACTGTCAAAACAGATAGCAGTAATATATAAAATACACCCAAAATTTAGGGTAAATAGGAAACATATACCTTTATACAAATAATTTATAAAATTTACTATAACTTTGATTAACATATACACTAATATCCTGAGCACTTTGCCTTACGGCACCAACTTAAGCAATATTTTTTCTTTTAAATATCATCATATATAATTAAATTTGAATTTCTAAGTTACCATAGTCTTTTTTACGAAGTTTTTCTTGACAGGGTATCTACTAAAGATTATAGAGAGCAAGAATAACGAGTAAGTAGATACATATAAAAGTGACAAAATATGGTAAAAATATAACACGTCTTGCAATACCAAAATTTAGTTTTAATTCATAGAGAATTTAGAGTCTATATATAGGCTGTATGGTTGAAAAATCTTTGCCTTTCCAATTGTGGAAAAACAAAAAAAAAAAAATTTGAGTCTTTATTTGAGTAGTCTATATAGAAATATAGACTACTCAAGTATAGAAACCGCCTTTTTTGACAGTTTTTGTGGATATCTCTCCTGCTGCCATCTAGTGGAATATTTTGGAACCGGCAAATAGAAAACTCCTCATTGTAGGATGTTTCCTCCAGTGCTATGTTAAAATAAATTAATTAGGATGTTTCCAGTATCCTGTTTTTTTTTCAGTACGATTTAAAAAAAATAGAAATGGCTGTGTTGTGGAAATCAGGCTCTTATAATACTACAATAAAACATTGAGTGAAACGTTACCTACTACTAATTATAAAAGAAGAAAATGATATATTTTCTTCATATAGCGTCACAAATTGGCCTTGTATTAACCATAATTTTAATATTAATAATAATATTTAATATTAAATCAGTTCAACAACTATATTAATTATAATTAATTGCATGACATACAAAATTTTATTTTATTAATTTTGACACTGTATTATTTATACTTACTTGACATTATTTATTTGTTCTATTAATAATATATTGTGTTTATTGTGTAATTTATTACCTACAGTGACAAGTGTCATACCTTTACAGCTGCTTTCATTTACGTATTTTGTATTATTTAATGTGAAATGATGTGGATCTCTTTGCTTTCATTACCAATAGTTATGGCTGTCCAACCAAGACTCATTCCATTACTTATGGAATAGTTACAAATGTAGTTTATTATTATTATTTTATATACCTAGGTGTATAGTTACTGTAAATATATTGACAAAACCGAGTGTGCAGAAATGTATTGAATGGTGAATTAATAAATATGAATATGAATATTCATTAATAATGATAATATTTAATACTAAATTAACTATGTATACTATTTTTGATAAACTACAGATTAATTTGCATGTCTTATTTTTTTACTTATGTCATTATTTTATTTTATTAACCACTGTTCGTTTAATTTAAAAAAATATATTTAAGCTGCCTAAGTCTCACTATAAAAGAGAAAAAAAATAGCCTACGCATTCTTTACCAAAATGTACGTGGACTCCGAACTAAAACATTAGAGTTCTGTAATAGTACTTTAAACTGTGAGCATGACATAATATTAATAACTGAAACATGGCTCTGTGATGGGATTTTGGATACTGAGTTGACGGATACTAATAGGTACAGTGTGTTTCGTCGGGATCGCGGGTCGCGCGGCGGTGGAGTAATGGCTCTGTGTGCAGCGGGACTAGGTATGCAAGCGCGGGACGACTGGCGCCGGGACGATCTGGATGTCGAGTACGAATGGTTGACGGTGGAAGGTATATCCTTTGGTGATAGTCGCGACCTACACATTTGTTTGGTTTATATGTCGCCCGACCGCATGTTACCACAAAGAGTTGTAAACTTATCGAGCATGATTAATAGTGTAATTAATTTAAACCCAAGACATTACTTTATAATAGTTGGAGATTTTAACTTAAGTTTTATTAAATGGCAATCATTTGAACCTATATATATAAAAAAAGGTAGCATAGAACTGTATAATGCTGGAAAAGATTTTATTTCCCAAATGTCATTTTTAAATTGTACTCAATATAATTCATTTACCAACTCGGCGGGTAACACCCTGGATCTTGCCTTTTAAAATTTTCCTGTGCGCATTTTATGTCATAATGACCCCCTTGTTAACGAGGACAAATATCATAGTACTTTAGACATAGAAGCCCTTGACCTTAACATTACTCCCCTAGCCAAGATACCGCATAACAAATTTATTTTTTCAAAAGCAAATTATTTTAGAATTAACACAGAGATTAATAAAAATGATTGGTTTAAAATGTTGTCTACTGGGTCATTAAAAAACATCCTAAGTATTTATGGAATTATGTCAATTCTAAGCGAAAAAACTCCATGAACTATCCTAGTACAATGTTTTTGAATGGCAATAGGGTAAATGACGGTCACAATATCTGTCAGGCATTTAACAGTTATTTTAAAGAAATGTTCACCGCTGCCGGTAAACATGACAATACTTTTCTTTCCGAGAATAACTTTCCGAATATTTTAAGTAATTTAAATGTATCGGAAGGCCAAGTTAAGAATCTACTTCTGAAGTTAGATATTGCCAAGGGAGCTGGCAGTGACTGCATCCCTCCTGTTTTTATTTTTAATTGCTCTCATTCCCTCTCGCAGCCGCTCGCGATTATTTTTAACCGATCTATTAAAGAGGGTACATTCCCTACTCGGTGGAAGGATGCTCATATAGTACCTATACACAAAAAAGAATCAAAAACAATAATATCCAATTATAGGCCAATCTCTATATTGAACTCATTTTCAAAAATATTTGAAAGGGTAGTGTATAACTCTGTTTACCCTATAATAATGCAGGGAGTACCATATGAACAGCATGGTTTTGTTAAAGGGAGATCGACAACTTCAAACCTTTCAAAATTTACCAATGATGTACTGCTCGGTATGATGCACCTCAGGTCAAGTTGACGTGATATATACAGACTTTGAGAAGGCATTTGACAGAGTTGATCACATTATTTTACTTAAAAAATTGCAAGAATTAGGTATTCACGGTGATCTTTTACGCTGGTTTAGGTCGTACGTCGATAATCGTAGACAAGCTGTAGTGGTTGGCGGACATAAATCAGACTTTATTACTGTAACCTCAGGTGTACCCCAGGGTCCTTTGCTCGGTCCGTTGCTCTATGTGGCTTTCATCTTCGACATAAAAAAATGTTTTAAGTACTCACGTTTCTTAATGTATGCTGATGACACGAAGATTTATTGTAATATTAACAATATATCAGATTGCATCAATATGCAGAAGGACCTGGATAGGCTGTGCAAATACTACAAGAGCAATAGAATCGACGTCAATGTAGGAAAATGTGCTCAGATAACGTTTAGTAGAAAAAAACAACTAACTAATTTTACTTATAAGCTAAATAATAGTATTATCTTAACGACCAACACCATAAAGGATCTCGGTGTAACACTTGATAACAAACTAACGTTTTCTGATCACATTGAGTATATTACTAACAAAGCCTATCGTAGTTTAGGCTTCGTAATTCGCGTGTGTAAACCTTTCACTGACAAGCAATGTATAAAAATGCTGTACTTTGCTTATGTACGTAGTATACTAGAATACGCTAGTCCTGTTTGGAACCCCCAATATATAATTTATGATGAGGGTATTGAGCGAATACAAAATAAATTCGTTAAATATCTTAATTATAAAAGTAGTTCTCCGCCTGCTAGTTACGAGCTATTGTGTAAGAGACATAGCCTAAATACTCTTAAGCAAAGAAGAATTATAAATGATTTGATGCTGCTTCATGATATATGTTCTGGTGCGATTGATTGCCCTGAATTGATCTCTGATATCCTGCGTCTTTGTGTGCCGGACTCCCGTACGCGACACATCAACCTATTCAGTGTACCGTTCATACGAACTAAATACGCATCAAACAGTGTCCATCAAAGAATATTACTCACCTATAACAAAGGATTCTCAGAGATAGATCCTTTTTGTTTAACAAAATTAAAATTTAAAAAAGGGGCATGTCTTATTTTAGATACTCTATCATGAATTGTTCTTTGTATATATAATATTTTTAATTTTTATTTATCGTTTATGAGTACCTAATATCTTTATTTATACTTATTCACTAATTCAAACATATTATATTTAACATTTTATTTTTACATATAGTCTTAAGTACTCACCATATAAATATACATATTCGAATACATATGCACACAAACACTCACTCATGCACGCAAACACTCATGCACATAAACAATCACATGCTTTTCCTACTTAATGTGTAAACTTACTAGCAACATAATTAAAATCCTATTATGGCATTTAATTCTGTATTAATGTTTAGTACTTAAAATATGTATTTTATGCTGTGGATATTTTGTTTAATGAATAAAATAAAATATTATAAAAATGTCGTTTGAACACCGTCGAATCAAGACGGTAAAAAAACTCCCAGCGCAGACCTCCAAACGCTTTATTACTTAATTGTTCAGTGCGCTTTATTCATAGGCTTTATTAAACGCTCGTGCGAACGTAGATTTCTTGTCTTTGGTTGGACCGCAGGGAGCAGGCAGCCTACGGTCTTTGTTTGTCTTGTCTATCTTCAAATTTATTCGAGAAAAGAAACTGTCGGTTCCTCGTGTTTCATCCCAAATACAGTTGACTATTAATTAAAATCATTATGGCTGCTATAAGTTTATTAAATCCGAAAGCTGAAATTGCACGTGCAGCCCAAGCGTTGGCTGTTAACATATCGGCCGCGAAAGGTATTCAAGATGTAATGAGAACTAACCTCGGGCCCAAAGGGACAATGAAAATGTAAGCAAAATTACACTAACTACATTATTAAAAGTACAGTATTGTAATATTATTTAAAGTTTACGTTCGATTACATACAATTAACGAATTATTAATATCGACAATCGTATATAACTTGCAATTTTTAATGAAAACAAAACCATACTGTAAAAAAAAAATACCGAATAAAAGGCATTCTGACTCAAGTACTACTCAACCTGTCTAATAATTATTGTTACTTCCTAAAATGTTATAATAATTATTATAATAAATAATCAACTTTTACAAAAAGTTAAATATGTTGCCCTATAAAGTAGCTAACACTAACACCAATTCATCTAATATTTTCTTTGTTAATTAAATCAAACCTATTGAACATACATAATTAATAAAATATCTTTTTTTTAGGTTAGTATCTGGAGCCGGAGATATTAAAATAACCAAGGATGGCAATGTTCTTCTGCATGAGATGCAGATACAGCATCCCACGGCTTCCTTGATAGCCCGAGCTTCCACGGCCCAGGATGATGCTACGGGTGATGGAACCACTTCTACTGTCCTTCTTATAGGAGAGCTGCTGAAACAAGCTGATATTTATATTAGTGAAGGTATTCATCTTACACTATACTAAAATAGTTACACCTTAGCAAAAATTTTTTTTTAACCATCTTATTAACTAGGAATTATAAATCAATATGAAAAATAATATATATATACATATATATGTATATTATATAAGCCTCACTAGAGGCAGTTGGTGTCTATCCTCAACTTAATTTTAAGTCTATCTTTAATTTTAACTTAAAATGTTACCTTGAAACACTGCATTCTTAGGACAGGTTTATTAATGTTTATCAGGCAAGCAGTCAATACAGCTGGTGAAGCTTGTATCTTGTTATTCTTGGGTGTTAGTTATGTCTTAGCCTGGGCCTTATCCCCAATTTCACCAACTCTTAGGGAGCCCCTAACAGTTTAAGTTAAGGGACAGTTGTTTCATAGCAAATATGACAAAATTCTTATTTAGGGGCTCCTTTAGAGTTAGGGATTGTTGGTGAAATTGGGCATTATTCTACAAAATTTATTGTTTATCAACGTCATATAAAAGTTAAAATTTTATATGAGATTTTATTTCCATTATAAGAAACAACATGGCAGCTGGTGTGGTTTGTAGTTGTCCTATAATGCCAGGATAGGCTATAAAGAAACAACTTTGGTATTTAAATATAAATATTTGTGCAGTTTGATTACCCATAGGCTTTCAAAGGTCACATGCTAAGGAAAGAGGTGACTTGTAAAGTAACTTGGTGCATCTAGGGTATGACTCCCATGTAGCTGTCAGATATTGGATTCCAATTACACTGAATTGGTCATGATAATAATACCTTTATATATATTAAAATAATTATAAATGATTTATAATAAATTATATTATATATTACATACATACATATCATCACGGGTGCCTTACAGCGCCCAAGACCGCCTAGACGGCCTCAGGGTACCAGGCGGATGGGTTTTTAATCCCACCTTGTCATAGCCAATGGTATGAGTCTACACCGAACAAGTAGATAGCTTGTTGCTATGTTTTGAATAGACTCAATAACACATCTATAAACAGATTCCCAAGTTGGTATAGTGAAACCGGGACCACCTGCTTAACGTGCTCTCCGAGGCACTATAGTGGTGTTGTCAAACAAATGTACATATTTTTTTTTATTAAAAACTCATTCGTACACACTGGTATTCGAACCAGGGACCTAAGTGTTTTTAAGTACAAGGTCAAACTAACTTCGCCACCACATATATATTATATTTTATTATAAACTAGCGGCCCGTCCCGGCTTCGCACAGGTTTGTATAACTTTAACTATATGCTCAGCGCACGCCACGGAAGGCCTCAGAAACGATACTTTTCCCCCGTTTTTAAAACATTTTTGGTTACTGCTCCACAACTATAGGACCTAGCGTGATATTATATAGCCTATGTTACTTCTGAATAATGCAGCTTTCTAATGGTGAAAAAATTATTGCAATCGGTCCAGTAGTTTTTGAGTTTATTCATTACAAACATACAAAAATACAAATCTTTCCTCTTTATTATATTAGTATAGATTAGTATAGATGTATTATTATATATCAATGATAATTAACAACCCTTACAAAAGGGAAAAACTATTCCTATACATGGTGAATTTGAATGGGTGTACTTTGGGCTAAGAGAGAGAGAGACAATGTTCTTAGCAAACCATGGATTCACCGTGCGGGTGCCGGGTCCATGGCGTGGTTGAAAGGCAGGGGAATGAACTTCAGCGTTCCCGGACTTGAGACCGCGAAGGAGGTTTAAAGGCCTTTTGAACTCTCACCTGCACTGTGTTCACTACCCTCTCTTCACTACCCTCTCTACTCAACCAAATATTATATGATCCTGTTAGCGCCATCCTGGAAACACGCTCAATAAAAGTTCCGACGGCTGTTCTCGGAAGGCCAAGATCCTTCAATAGACGGTGCAAAGACCTTGCTGGAATTCCTCTTGCACCAACTTCCACTGCATAAAGTTGAGTTTTAAATCCGTTTCTAGTAATTTCGTTTGTGAGATCAAAATATTTGTTCGACTTGATGTTGTGGTCCTTAGGTATGTTTGTTTCCCACGGAACGGTGAGTTCTATAAGTATTACTTTCTTCAAGCACCGAGAGTACACCAGTATGTCTGGTCTATAGGCTGAAACTGCTAGTTCGTCTGGAATCTTGTAATGTATTTTAAATGTATCCATGAATATTTTCCAGTCTTGTGCTTTGTCCAGGATTGAGAAAGGTTTACTTTGAGTTTTCTTGAGTTGTCCCTCCTTTACAAAAGTAGTCAGTCTTTCATTTGTTGTTAATCCTTTTCTGGCTCTAGCAATACTGAGACTTACAGCTTCACGAATAATTTCTAGAACTTTATCATGTCGGTGCGAATAATGACCTTTTTCAAGTAGAGTTTTGCACCCAGCAAGTATATGTCTGGCCGTCCCTACAGCAAAACCGCACAATGTACATGTCTTATCTGTTGCCTTCCCCCATCTTACCAGATTACTCTGGTCAGGTAGGGACATTTGAAAGGCATTCAGATAGAACTTAATAAGTGCCGGAGACCAATCGTACATGAGTGTGCGCCATTTCAGGGCTGGAGGAATACAAACTTCCCCCAAAGTAAGCCATTCATTCTGTACTTCTAGGGTCATCGCGTGAACTCTGTAGCCATGCTCTTCATCTTCCCTAAGAAAAGATTTAATAACATCTTTATCACATTCCTTTTTCTTCCAACCTAACCCCCTTTTGCTGATCTGGGCACCGCTTATAAATGATTTATGAAACTGAAGTCTTGACTCCATCTCAGAGGCCAATGAGTCTTTTGGGAGAGATGCAATCAGATTATCCCGAGAGTTACTCAGGATTTGTTGCTTGGTTACACGTAGATGTTTGTACAACTCAGATGGTTTTTTAAAATTCATCCCAAATTGTTGCTGTCCCCTGAACAGCGTAGAGGAGTCAGCGCCCTGAGCTAATCCAAGCCAAGACTTAAGTTTTCTTATGATAGTTGCATCCAGATTTAAAAGAGTTTTGTTGAAGTCGTATACAAGAAAAGGCCATGTTAGACGAGATGTTAGGTAGTTGTCATAAATCCAAGCTTTCTTGACATTACTAATTGGCTGTTGATCTACCTTGTTGATGTCATTAATAAAGCGTTCCACAACCACATCTAAGGATGGTGTTCTTCCTTTAAAATCGATCCTTCTGCCCAGAAATTTGAAAGGCATGGCTTCCTCTACTGGGGCTACTTTCTGCCCTGCTATGAATAGTTCTGGGTCGTATGACGTAAACCTAGTATTTCGTCTGCCCAGACACAGACAGAAGCATGATGTTCTACTGATCAATACGAACAACTTTTCCCATGGAACTATGTGTCGCAAATGAAAAAAAAAATTGCCTTCTCCATACAAACTAGTAAAGTTAAAATAACCAATTTGTATGGGGAAGCCATTTTTTTTTTTCATTTGCGACACATGGTTCCATGGGAAAAGTTGTTCGTATTGACCAGTAGAACATCATATTAGCCCAAAGTACACCCATTCAAATTCACCCGTATAATAGTCCTAATTTTGTAAAATAAATTTCTGGAGATTTAGTGCATTATTTATATAAACTTATTGAGCCCTCGAAGATCTTTTTAGTTATAGAAGGTTTTGTGAATAAAGAAACAAAACCTAAACTACAATGTTTTTCAAGGACTCAGTTTTTATGAATACTGTTGTTAGACTACACCTCAAAGGTTAAAATATTAAATATTATTTGATACGCTAACTGCTGAATTTATTTTCTTTTATTTATATATTTTGCAGACTGTTTTTAAAGTAATTCACTATTGTTGCACTTACAATATCCCCTGGTAGAGATGTAGACAAAACAACTTAACTTTCATGCTTTAAACACTACAAGACATTCTTTCTTGGTATATAATGACTATATTATTAGTAATTTATTTCATCTGTTTATTGCAAACAAAAGTTTTGTAAATAGGCAAATAATGCCTCAGTCATTATTTACTAATATACATGGTGGCCGAGTTGGTTAGACCTTGGACTTAAAAACACTTAGGTCCCTGGTTCGAATCCCGGTGTGTACCAATGATTTTTTAATTAAAAAATGTATGTACATTTGTTTGACAACACCACTATAGTGCCTCGGAGAGCACGTTAAGCTGTCAGTCCCGGTTTCACTATTCCTACTGTTTATAGATGGGTTATTGAGTCTATTCAAAACATTGCAACGAGCTAGCCACTTGTTTGGTGTAGACTCATACCATTGGCTACGACGAGGTGGGATTAAATACCCCTCCGCTGGGTACCCTGGGGCCGTCTAGGCGGTCTCGGGCGCCGTAAGGTACCCGTGATGATATATATTATTATTTACTAACTTGTTAAATTACATTACGTAAAAATATTTACAACAATTTGCAACATTGTGTTCAAACATTTTTAACATTATCTGGAACAATTGTAATGTTTAGTTTATAAATAATAAAACCTTTCCCAACATTCAAGCAATCATCAGTCTTATTCTCTAGGAATTTCAACAGTTCTGTAAAATGTTTTAGGACTTCACCCAAGAATCATTACCGAAGGCTTTGATGTGGCTCGGGAGAAGGCACTGGAAGTCTTGGAAAATATTAAGATACCCATTGAAGTGAGCCGAGAGAGTCTACTTGATGTTGCTAGGACTTCTCTCAAGACTAAGGTAATGTCTATAAACAATTTTTTTCATAGATTTTAAGTTATGATGATTTTGATTAGAGTGCCTAGATAACTCTTAGAAAATGCAGTTAAATTTTTTGGTAGACTATTATAATATTAGTTAATAGGGCTTTACTTTACCTTGCAGTTCATATAACAAATATTGCACTGGACACAAACTAAGCTCTAAGCTTTTCTAACTAAACAACGGTGTGAATATTAATATTGTTTTGGAATGTAAATACATCTTTGTCGTCGCCCATTTCGTAACAGCATCATTTATCATTAGCTGGGATAGCAGAAGCAATCAATATTGTTTGACAGCAATGTACAGATTGACTCCATTCATGCATTTTGTAGATCTGCTTACGACCAGGTAGATATAAGGCCACATGCCATGCTCCAATAAAAATTATAAACACAAGAGACCATAAAAACCACAGAAAAAAAAACTAATATTTGTTTTCCAAGAATTGCATGAAACCCACAACCCCTGCCCCTGGACAATTCCAAAGGTACAGATACTTGTCCACAGAGGAGGTCAATACCTAATTATTTAGTTTTTTTTTTTACTAACTGACTTTGTAATTCTAAAAATAAATTTTGGTTTGATAGGTCCATCCAAGCTTAGCCAATGTGCTGACAGAAGCATGTGTTGACGGAGTGCTGGCTATCAGGACTCCCGGCAAGCCTGTGGACCTTCACATGGTGGAACTCATGGAGATGAAGCACAAAACTGCTACAGAGACAACACTTGTCAAAGGTAAATAACTATACTGCATTCATAGCCCAGAGATATACATAGGAAGGCTCCCGGGTGAAGATTTATATCTTCACATCACACTTCCAAACATGAGTACAGAACACGGCGAGAGAAAAAAAAAATTAAATAGAATCATAATACAAATACATCTTTTCTGTCGCCCATTTTGTTACTGCATCATTTAGCCGGGACCGATCAGTTGTTAAACAACAATGTATTGATCGACCTCATGCAGGTAAGTGGGATTTATAAAACATAAAGTAAACAAAAGTGGTATAATAGGTTGGTAACGAGTATAAAAAAATAAGGAATCTCTATTGACAATACTTAGTAATACTCTTACTATAATAATTGCTTCCTACCTAGTTATTTTAGCAAACAATATAAATACCTATTTATATAAACACAGGTTTAGTAATGGATCATGGAGCTCGTCACCCTGACATGCCCAAGCGTGTAGAGAATGCATACATCCTCACATGCAACATATCCCTTGAATATGAGAAGACTGAAGTCAACTCCGGTTTCTTCTACAAGTCTGCCGAAGACAGAGAGAAGCTGGTAGCCGCAGAGAGAGATTTCATAGACAAGAGAGTGCAGAAGGTATGTTTTTTATTATTATTTTGGTTGTTTATTTAAATATGATTATTCCACCAACTATTTTTGTTTTTTAATTATACTTGATTGTAGATGTAAACAAGCCAAAGGGTGTAGTGCTCCTAAAACTCAAACGAGAGTATACACACATATAAGACTACACAACTACTAATTCCAGTTACCAGTCTACATATGTAAATTAGAATAGAATAAAATATTTTTTAAATCGGTTCCAATACGCTATTTGACTACTTTAAAAATTTTATAAATTGTAGTCATCCTATCAGACAATGGCGTAAATAAACATATTTCACTTTATTTTAATCTTTTGTAGATTACATGAAATAAAATTAAATATTTTTTACAATTTCATTTATAACAAAAACATCTTTTTTTGGTTGATACACAGATACATATAAATCATGTGGATGAAATAGAATAGAGTATAATATAGGAGATTAATTAATCTGTGCTTGTTTGTTTATTTGCGTGTGACGTCACACTTGACATAGACTGCGAAACAGCGTTTTTAGCACCATTGTGGAAATTCAAACTTTAACATTGATTTTTATTAATAATCTTTAATTAAAATATGTTTTGTCTCTTTTACACATATTCATATTTGTGGGTCAAGGCCTTAATTGGTATAAAAATTTAATGATTAATCTTATCTTTCTTTCCCCTTTTGTACTTGCCAAGTTGAATTAACTGTTTTTTTTTTCAGATTATTGCTCTGAAGAAAAAACTGTGCGATGGTACCGACAAGTCGTTTGTGGTGATCAACCAAAAGGGAGTGGATCCTCTGTCCCTAGATGCATTTGCCCGAGAAGGCATTGTGGCTCTACGCAGGGCTAAGCGACGCAACATGGAGAGACTGGCTCTGGCTTGCGGAGGTAATTGTTATACAAATCCTCCATTATTAACTTTTAAAGAATAAACTATTAACAAAAAAATTGGACAACAAATTATAATATGAAGGACAATTTACACATATTGTTTTGGTCACAAAACTAAGCTCTAGGATTGTACTATGTGTAACAGAAAGGTATACTTTTTATACCCAGACCATGGAAAACTTTAGAAGAACATACTAATTGTTTTTTTTGTCATTGGTGGGATGTTCATGTTCATGGCGGGCTCGTTTTCCGCAATTAGCCAAGAGATTAGGCCTTTTTGCGTGAGTCGGCTGACTATTCTAGCCAGCCCAGCTCCTTCCAGAAGGCGACAAGAAGTCCGGGTCTTCCGCAGGCCTCAAGAAGCGACCTCGGTGTTCCGAGGATTTTCGCCCGTTGTAAAGCCACCCCGGTGCAATGAAGCAGCACATGGGTGGGTGTTTCTTCCGTTTCCATGCAACTTCTACATAGAGGGCTGTTGGTGATACCTAAAATTGTAAGGTGCCTGTTTAATGGAAAGTGTCCGGTAAGTATACCCACCACCATACGAAGGTTACCTCTGTTGAGATTGAGCAGGTTCCGAGCTAGGCGTGGGCTAGGTTTGGTGACCGCCTCTCTGGCCTGCCTGCAGTTTTGTAAGTTAGCCCAATACTTACAGTGATGGTTGAAGGTATTGTCGCGTAGCCAACTTTTCAACTGATTAAAAGATAAAGGTACATACGGTTTGGGTCCTACCGGTGTTGTAGCCGAACCTCTTTTCGCCAGTTCGTCAGCCGCGTCGTTACCGAGGGAGTTGCTGTGTCCCTTTATCCACTGGAGAGTGACCCTGTTACCAACTGATATAGTCTCCAGTGCGTAGTGGCATTGTTTTACCAGACTTGAGTTCATCTGTTTGTTCTTCAATGCTAGTAGTACGGCTGCGCTGTCAGATAGTATGGGTATACCAATATCTTCTATCTTTCTTGCGCGTATTGCCGCTGTTGCTTCTATTATGGCTATACACTCTGCTTGGAAGATGGAAGCATGTGTGCCAAGAGCTGTTGAAATTCTAATGTTTAGGTCGAGTGAGTACACTCCTGCGCCTGTTCCGTATTCTGTTTTTGAGCCGTCCGTGTAAATTCTGACTTCGTGTAAGCCAGATTGATCAGTCGGTTCTTCTTGCATGTTTATTGAGTAATTTCTCACAAATATGTGCACGCGAGGACATCTGTCGTTCACTGCATTAATGAGTGGTTGTATCTCAAGGTGTTCGTTTAATGACTGTGTGTGCCTCGCTCGGTTGTCTATATTCCATTGTCCAGAGGCTCTGAGTCTTATGGTGGCGACAGCAGCTTCGTATTGTATGTATAGATGTAAAGGTGTCAGGTTTAGTAAGGTTTCGATAGCTGCTGTCGGTGTAGTCTTCATACATCCTGTTGTGGCTAAACAATCCAGTCTTTGAAGACTCTGTAGGTTAGCTGTAACCGTGGTCTGAGTGGTTCTAGGCCACCACACCAAAGCTCCATAGGTAATAGTGGGTCTGATAACTGTAGTATATAGCCACATGGTAATCTTGGGTTTTAGTCCCCATGTTTTTCCTAGAAGTCTTCTGCATTGCCACATTGTGACGCAGGCTGTCTTCAGTTTGTTCTCAAGATGCTTACTCCAGTTCAATTTATTGTCTAGCGTTATGCTAGATACTTGACATCTGTAGCTAGAGTAAGTTCTGTATTAAATAATGTTGGTAGTTTCATGTTCCTCAATTTTCTTTTATTGGTGAAGAGGACCAGTTCCGTTTTGTTAGGATTAACATTAAGGCCATTTGTTGTGCACCAGTTTTCAATGATTCTTAATGCGATCTGCATCGAGTCACATAGTATGTTCTCGAATGCTCCGCTTATGAGGATCACTAGGTCATCCGCGTAGCCCACCGTGAAGTACCCTTGGTCGTTCAATACTCTTATGAGTCCATCTACAACTAAGTTCCACAGAAGGGGGGACAGGACCGCTCCCTGCGGACAACCCTTTGCTGCTATGCCTCTGGTCGTACTGTCCACGGTGAGCTGCACAGCGCGTTGTTTCAGCATATTCTCTATCCATCCTATAATGGTCGGCTCCACTTTATATTTGATTAGGGCCGTAGATATGCTGACAAAAGACGTTTTATCAAAGGCCCCTTCGATATCAATGAAGGTTCCTAAAGTCGATTCAATCTTACTTACTACATGGTGTAGTGCTGACTCCGTTGATTTTCCTGTTGTGTATGCATGCTGATAAGGATGCAATGGTTCTTTAACTAAGATCGTGTCTCTTAGGTGTTTGTCATAGCCTTTCCATTGTTTTAAGCAGAAAGGAGGTAAGGCTGATTGGTCTGAAGGATTTAGCTTGTGTGTAGTCACTTTTTCCCGGTTTTGGTAGAAAGACTACTTTCACTTCTCTCCATTGTTTTGGAACGTACTTATGAGCTAGGCACGCGGTGAATATTTCTGTTAGTAAGGGCAGTAGGTTGGCGAGGCCCCACTGAAGGAGGGCTGGGAAGATACCATCTATACCTGCTGACTTGAAGGGCGAAAAACTTTCTATAGCCCATTCAACCTTTGTTGTCGTGATGACTGATTTCGCGATTTTCCAGTCCTCATCCGTTGGTGGCAGAGCGGTACTTACTTCCCAGTCTCTATTGTCAGTCAGTTGACAGTCTGGGAAGTGAGTTTGCAAGAGTACCTCACTTGTTTCTTTATCTGTGTTTGTAAAAGTGTTGTCGGATTTTTTTAGCGATCCTATACAATTTTGGTTGGTTGTCATAATTTTCCTGACTCTGTTAGCTTCATGGCTTGTTTCTATATTCTCGCAGAAACGTCGCCATGATTCCGTTTTCCAATGTTTGACACGCTTTTTGAAGTGGGCTTGGGCATTTTTATATTTTGTCCAATCCTCTTCTTCTCTTGTGTTCATCGCGCGGTTGAAAAGCTTTCTTGCTTTGTGTTTAAGGCGGTCTAGCTCCGGGCCCCACCAAAGATTTCCTCTCTTGTTTGGCGGTGGTGGTAGCGTCAAGGGGCAAGACCTATGGTAGCTTTTTGTTATATTGTCCATAAGTGTTTCCACGTTATGTTCTATATTAACAGTTATGTTTGTCATATCCTCCAGATTTGTACTAGTTATAGTGTTTTCCAGAGAGTTGCGGTATAGTATTTTGTTGGTTTTCCTTGGATTTCTTTTGGATATTGGTTCCGGAAGTGCCATGTTAAGTGTGAAGCATATTCGCCTGTGATCTGCAAGCAAGGCTTCCCTCGAAACATGCCAATTTGTTATTAAGTCGCTTACCTCTGGTGAAGCTAAGGTGACGTCTATCACTGTTTGACTTCTGCTTGTGACAAATGTTGGTTCTGAACCCCTGTTGAGTATAGAGAGGTTAGTGGTAAAAAGGTATTCAACGAGTTCCTCACCTCCCTTGTTCGATGTCGCGCTTCCCCATAATGGGTGATGTGCGTTTGCATCTGTTGATATTATAGTTTGCCATCCTTGTGCGGTACAGTACGCTACTAGGTCGGCCAATTCTTTCGGTGGTGGATCCCGGTCTCCCGGCATATAAACCGAAACGAATACTATAGTATGGTTGACCCAACTACTGTTTGAGGCGTTAGGGAGTTAGGTCTCTAGAACAGAATTGTGTTAGTAGTGTTACATGTAAATTTTGGGGAACGTATATACACGTCCTCGGCTTTGTTACAGTGTTGTCATATAAGAGCTTACCTCCTATGTTTCCATTGGTGGGAATCACACTCACAATCTCCAGATATAACACCAAAGGCGTTATCAATAACGCTTTGCAAAACTAGTCTATGGAGGTGGTCACTACTTAATATAAGAATTATACACCAGTGCTTGATACAGGCCTATCAGCAGATAATTTATAATTCTATTTAATACCAGAACATAAATAAAGTCTGTTTAAAATACCTGATGGTAAGCAACCCTACAAAGTTCATGAATGGGGTCTATCATCATTGTTGTTCTAACTTTATTGGTCGCTTCCACTATGCTGGCGAAATGATGCAGTTACGACACCGGCGGCTTTAAAGACGAATTTACATTACAAATCTACTTTATTATTAGTCAAATTAACAGTCCATTTCGTAACTGTACCCTGAAAGAAGACTGTCACCCCAACAAGAAAATTATGCAGCAGTCTTCTGACACAGGCGCGGATCCAGCGCCAGGTTGTGGGCAAAGCTAGTAAATTAATAAACCTGTAAAATGTTAGTTTTATCACTCATAATAATAACAACTCACTCATAAGTAACTGTGTGACTACTGAACAGATATTAATGATTTTTTTACATTTTTTTTTTGTAAAACGAACTTCAATTATTTGCTGCCATCTGCGTTCCGAATCACGTCAGAAACACGATTCATTTATGCTAAAAAGTTTTTTAGTGAAAAAAGTGGAAGACTTTCGCTGACCAAAGAACATAAACACTTCAGTGAGACTTATACAAAAGAGAAGGTAGCATACACTAATCCACCTTCAAAACGACCTCATAATCCTGCAGTAGACTTTCAATGCAATCCACCAAGCATTGAAGAAACTGTCTGAGTGTCTATTGCATTGATTTAGATAAAGCTTTTGTTTTTTTTTTTCCCAATAGACCGTGAACGTGTGACGTCACAAGTCTGTTAGGGGTGTGGGCATGCCCTTCGTGCCCACAACGGTGGATCCGTGCTTGTTCTGACATCTGGTTAACTCAATGACTATATGGTTCACTTAATAGTTTTTCCATCTGCAGTGGTAACAAAACCTGTTGATCAATTTAGAAAATTTATATACCTCTCTTATATATATATATATATTTATTTATTTATAGGTACTGCAATGAATTCTGTAGACGATCTAACAGAGGACTGCCTTGGCTACGCCGGTCTGGTCTACGAACATATTCTTGGTGAAGAAAAGTACACCTTCGTAGAAAACTGCAAGAACCCCCTCTCAGTCACTATTCTCGTTAAGGGACCCAACAAGCATACCCTTACCCAAATCAAAGATGCTGTAAGAGATGGTCTAAGAGCCATAAATAATGCTATTGAGGACCAATGTGTTATTCCTGGTGCTGGTGCTTTTGAAATTAAAGCTAACACTGAGTTACTTAAATTTAAAGATACTGTTAAAGGAAAATCTAGGTTAGGCATACAAGCTTATGCTGAAGCTTTGTTAGTAATCCCGAAGACGTTGGCTATTAACTCAGGATTTGATGCACAGGATACTATAGTAAAGCTTCAAGAGGAGTCCCGGTTGAATCCTGATCCAGTGGGTTTGGATTTAAGTTCTGGGGAAGCCATAAAACCTACAGATTTGGGCATTTATGATAATTATATTGTTAAGAAGCAAATAATCAATTCTTGTTCGGTTATAGCTAGTAATTTGTTGTTGGTGGATGAAATTATGCGAGCGGGAATGAGTAGTCTAAAAGGATAATTTGGATTGTTTATTTTAATATTTGTGGTTAGGATGGCGCGTCTAATTTTATTAATTACTTAATTTTGCTTTATTGCATTTCACAAATTGTATTACTTGCTTTTACTACTTACTAGCTTAACATGGATTAAATATTATAATTAACGAAGTATGTTTTTTTTTTACTTGTCTATTTCCATATTTGTGTCTTACCTCAGAAGAAATAATAGGATACTAATTACATATGGTTAGATTTCAAGACTTACGGTGAGTAGCACCAAAGAGTTTTTAACTCATTGTAACATAACGGGGGCCCAAAAACAGGAGTATTTTTAACGCTTGGTTGAACCAAAACAAAGTCTCTGTAAATGTAACTGGTACAGTCGACGCCATTTTTGACTTTCAAGTTACCAAAGATAAAGTTAAAAATGGCGTCGAATGTACCAGCTGTCATTTGACCTTCAAAATAAAGCTGGTACAATCGACGCCATTTTTAACTTTATCTTTGGTAACTTGAAAGTCAAAAATGGCGTCGACTGTACCAGTTACATTTACAGAGACTTTGTTTTGGTTCAACCAAGCGTTAAAAATACTCCTGTTTTTGGGCCCCCGTTATGTTACAATGAGTTAAAAACTTAAAAAAAAATATATATATTTTATGTAGGACAATTTCCACATATTGCTCTGATACCAAACTAAGCTCTAGGCTTGTACATGTATACCAGAAACAACAATATAATACATATTATATTTGACAACACCGCAATAGCACCTGGGAGATCATGATAAGCTGTTTCCAGTTTCACAACTTGTGAAACTGTTCTTAGATAGGTTAATGAGTCTATCCAAACACCGCGACGAGTTGAACATCACCGATGTTCAACTCGTCGCGGTGTTTGGATAAACTGAGTACTATCGGTTACTATGTGGGAATAAAACCGCGCCACCTGGTACCAGTGGTGTAGCCAGGGTTCGGTTTGGGGGTTCGCAATTTTTTTGTGAACGCGTCTCACTAATTTAGAGACATACAGCGTTACTATATTATAATAAGTGAAATTGTGACGATGTCTTTTTTGCTCATCAAAAATTTTGGGCAAAAAAAAACAACTTTAACGAAGCTTAAAACCCCCTAAGTCTAGGCGGTCTTGGACGCCGTAAGGCACCCACGATGTGCGTATTTATTGGAGCTCGGCGGACCTTGTATCTGCCTGATGGTAAGCAGACCTACCAAGGCCAAACAGCATTGGTTATGCGATACTTCGTGGCCCCGCCACAGTAGGTATTTGAATCTGGCATAATATTATAAATAAATAAATATAAAGTAAAATAAGATAAATAATATACGTGGTGGCCGAGTTGGTTAGACCTTGGACTTAAAAACACTTAGGTCCCTGGTTTGAATTCCGGTGTGTACCAATGAGTTTTTAATTAAAAAAAATATGTACATTTGTTTGACTACACCACTATAGTGCCTCGGGGAGCACGTTAAGCTGTCGGTCCCGGTTTCACTATACCAACTTGTGAAACTGTTTATAGATGGGTTATTGAGTCTATTCTAAACATCGCGACTAACTGACTAGCTACTTGTTTGGTGTAGACTCATACCATCGGCTACGACGAGGTGGGATTAAAAACCCCTCCGCTGGGTACCCTGGGGCCGTCTAGGCGGTCTCGGGCGCCGTAAGGCACCCGTGATGATATGTATGTATAAATATAAAGGTATCTGAGAGAAATTAACAAAAACACAGATCAATGGTATAGTGCTCAAACTGATTATTAAAAATGTACGTTTATTGTTCATTAATATCATAATATTATTTTTCTGTAAATCAGTTAATTTTTTTAGGGTACATCAATGTCTATTTCTCTACATTCTTTGTTTGTGAGTGTATTGTACCTAAATAAAAATAAATAATAAGCTATCTATTAAAAAAACATTGCCTACATGCTATATACTAAAAATAAAACAGTACAATGACTATGACGAAATTATCAGGCGTTCCTGATAGTTTCGTCATGGATTTTATTTCATAATTATTTATTACTCTTTTGCTCATCTAGTTGAGCAAAAGAGTAGCAGCAAAAATCGATGTAGTAAGCTCCTAAAAACCAGTGAACCAATAGACTAAAAATGAAACATTAGATCATTTGGCAGTTTTCACATCTGTATGGGGTAAACCCAGTGGTTAAGTCACTGCGCAACAACGTTATATTTTTTATATGGGGTAAACCCATGAAGGTAAAAACCGTGACGTCCGCGCGCCTGCTACGGTGCGTTTTTTTAGCTTCATGGGTAAACCCATTTATAAAAATATTAAAAACTAGCTTTTGCTCGTAGACATTAATAAGTTAGAAAAAAAGAAAGGTACTTTTATAACTTTAAATTAAGTACTTTAGTAAGTACTTTTATTATGATAGGCGAGCAGTCGTGTATAAGATAATTTATAAAGAAATATGTCAAGTGGTTTCCATGGTGCCATAGACTATAATTAATATATACTGCTTTTAATTGTTATGACAGCTTGTGAAATTAATATAAATTCGTAAAGTTGCATTAATAGTTTTATTATAATAATCCTCACATTATAATAATAACCTTCGAAATCATTTAGTTAAGTAGCCAAAAAGTTTACATAAAATGTCAAATTTTATGTAAACTTTAAACTTAAAAAAATATATTTCTCAAAACATAAATTCAAAAATATTTTACATACATATCATCACGGGTGCCTTACAAACTGGGAATAAGGCCCCTGGTGTATATTTATCAATTCTAAGAGACTCTTAAAACACAAACAGCTATAGGGGGTGTATATATAAATATATAAGTATCCATTAGTTTAGATACGTTATTATGTATCTAATTATTTCGTAAAAAAAAGTTTTTCTAGGTAATAAAAATTAACAAATTTTATTTTTAAATATATTTTATTGGACAATGATTGATTACAATGAAAGGTTTCTAAGTAAACTTACATACTTACATTTTTTTAGGCTTTGAACCTTCGCATAAGTACATTGTTTTAGGATTTATAACATGTTATAACAAACTAACAATAATAATAATTTAAAAGAAATATAAAAATACAAAAAAAATCTCTTCATAAATAAAAACTTAACAGACTAGTAAGTAATTATAATTTAAATTAAACGATACTAAACAGTTTATTTGATTGACCATACTTATATGGTCAATCAAATAAACTGTTGACCCACTAAAGAACCTTATCAAAATAAATTATTGTGTCAAAAGTTCCCAGTTTATTTATATGTAATAAATACGAGGTACAACTTATATAGTTGACTGTACCATTAAATTAATAAATACAATAATTGATAAGTCAAACAAATACATTGACATTACTACTATAAACACACAGATAAGCTAGCCACCAATTTTCTACTTGGGATATCAAATTACTTACAATACCTACCACACGCTCTTTCTTGATGTGTTTAGCACAATACGAAATGTTGTGAGTAATTGTGAATCCGATGCGATTGCCCTAAACTTAATTTAAACTCTGGAGAAGATCATCATGATCGAGGTGCCACGTTTTATATAATAAGAATTTGCTAATAATTTTTATGCCAGCAGTTAGTAAAAAGCTAGATTTTTTTAAATAACATGTAAAAAAATCCTCACACTTTTAAAGTTGAAATAAGAAAGTTACTTCGGATTATAGTTGGTCCCTTCATTCTGACATTTTAGGCTAGATTTTTATTATCCGCAGGCATACAAATAATTAGGAAATTCTTATTATAACAGTATAACAGTATAAAAGTTATATCAAAGCACATACACAATTGGGTTAAGCTATTTGATGTACTTGTGTGTGTATGGCTAGTATAAGTAAACATCTAATAGGAGTATAATATATATATATATATATGGCTCTGTATTATTTTTATATCTACCTCAGAGATTCAGATGACTGGTCATAAAAGTGTTTTTAAAGATTGCTATTCCTTCAGCATAAACAATGCTTAAGATTGTCTGATTTATCAATGTTACTATGATTTGTTAAAAAACTAAACAATGTATTTTATTTAATATTATAAATTGGTCAAAAAAACATCACAAAAAATAGGTATACTTACAACATAACTAGTATAAATATCAAATTAAATGATACCATCAAGAGGCAAACATGTCAGAACTAAAAAAATAAAACTGTCCAGTTTTATTTTTTTAGTTCTCAATATGTATGGACTAGGTTTTATATGTACCAAAAATCTTCAATTGTAAACAGAGATCATAATTATACAATTTTTAAGAAATGCTATTGTTAAAATTATTTTTTAATCCAAAATCTGTTAAAAATTTTATGGGTTAGGGAGTGCTTTTACATATAATTTTACTTCTAGCCACAAATGTGCACAGAAACAACAATATTAATATACATTACATTAGTATGAACCCCCAGACTGAATTAAACTTACAGACTAATATTGTTGCTAAGGGTGGGAATCAAACCCACAACCTCTGCATAACCAACAGACTATGGAAGTAATAATAAACTTTGGCCACAAACAACATGCTTTATAATTAATAATAATAAAAAGGTTTATTGAAAAATACAATTATCACATTCACTTAGGTTTCTACTTTAATTGATGAGATGTAAAACAATTACTACTTTAATATTATACTTAACTGAATACAAACTAATAGGAGACTTACTGTAAATAAATATTTGTATATTCAAAATTCATATAAATTTCAAGAAGGTTAAGGAGTAATAAGTCGACAAATGAAATAACTGTTTGCAAAGAATACAAAAACCTCAAAAGAAGCTGTTTGGTATCTAAGGGAATGGAAGGTAGTTAACAGGTGGGAAAATTAATAAATGAATAAAAATAACAGAATGACTGATGTCACAAACTCATTCCATCAGTCATATCTATATTAAAATAAAGACAACTAACATAAATTGTAGAAAGCTCCTTTTTTATGGGGAATGTAACTTGGCAGCCACTAATGGCAAACTCAAGTTGATACCTATATTTAATATGTTAGCTGGTAAATAATGCCTAAGGCATTAAGCTTACCTTCATAAAAAATGTTTCAGTGCAATAAAGAACTTAAATAAATATGTTTCTAATTAAGTAATTTATAACTTATTTACTATATTTAATTTCCAATTTAAATAGTTATTAAACTTTATAATATATTTATAAAATGGGTAAGTCTCCAATAAGTTTTACACATAATTTTCTAGTCCATAGTTACTCGCTCTTTTGAAGGGCTGCAGCTCTTTCATTGACATCAATAGTGGCCAGGTTGAGAGAGGCCACTATGCCATGCAGCACAGATATACCAGCCTTCACAACTGCTACAGGCATGCTCAAAATCACAATAAGTTTGAATAGACCCACGCCAAGAACTAAAGAAAAAAGATATTTTATGCTATTACTTTTAATTATTCTTAACATAGATGAGAGCCCTATCACAGGAAGAGGTGCCTAGGACTGACCCAAGTCTAGGCATTATAAATAACACTAATATGATTGAAAGTTATCTATGCCAGGAAAAAAAAATAAAAAAGGTAATTAAAGCTATTTGTATAGAGCACAATAATACTGTAATTTTTAGGATTTATGTAGCCCATTAAATTGATTCTACATTTTTTTATCATACCTTTTCTTTCTCTGCTTCTGTTTTATCAAACAGTTACAATCTGGGTCTTTTTAATACTAGTAAATAAGCATTGACAGCGTAAGAGTTCTTAAATTCAATATTATTCCATCAGGCACAATTAAAGTAAAATGCAAGTCTCTGTCAATTATAAAATAAATATTGTAATGTAATATTTTGGTTTTAGTCTGTGGGTTCACTAGTTTTCAAGACACCGCTGCATTGATTTCTTGTTGAGATGGTAATCTCCATTCATGGTGCATGGAAACAGGCGATTGATTTGACGATAAAATTGTGTAGATTTGCAATACAAATACGTCTTTGTCACTGCCGTTTTCGTAACCGCATCATTTAGCCTACATAGTGGGCGCAATCATTATTATAAAAAAACTATGTATTGATCAACCACATTCATGGACTTTGTAGATTTGCTTACCATCAGTTGGATACAAAGTCACATTTCATGCTTCAATGAAAAAAAATCTCTAAAACAGGTTATCACAAGCAGGTCTTACCTGTAGGTCCAGAATAGAAGTACAAAACATATAGAGCTGCATAAAAAGCTTCATTCCCAGCACACATACAAAACAATACAGTTCTGTTAGTATAGTACATGTGCATGATCGGGTTTTCTGCCATATCAATGAACTTGTGTGAGGTTTTCCCTTGTAGAGTGGAGGTATGGAGGTACAGCCAATGGCATGTAATATCTATGGCCATAGAGATTTGGAACCAGAAGGTGTACATTGGATAGAAGGTTGCCAGAGTCATCATAAGGCAAGCTGTGCCAGCTCGGTCAGTTAGCTGGTCCAGCATTGCTCCGAATTTGGTACCTGGAATTTTTAAACAAAATATTACTGAGTATTTTTTTAATGAATAATATATGGTATTGCCCTAATGCCTAAAACCAGCTATAAAACTAAACATCAAATATGTTCATTGCAGCCATATTGGGTTCTCACTTCTACCAATCAACAGAATTTATGCATAGCTTACAATAATTTTGTTGACTTTTTGTTTTGAGTTTGTATGGCAGCAGCTATCTTCTGTTCTCACATTTGGAAAGGCAATTTTAGGCATTAGGGCGGCTCCCCATGATTTTTTTACATCATTAGTAACATTACTTTTTCACTTCTCATGCTCTGAAAGTGCTCATTAACAAATTTTATTAGAACAATAATAATAGTTGACTTTACAACTAGTGCATAAAACGAACCATTTTTATCCCAAAATAATCTATCAGCCCTTGCCTTCGGCTCGGACTGCTAAAAGTCTCGGATAAAAATGGTTAGTTTTGTACACTTGTTGTAAAAGCTACTATTATTATTGTTCTAATTTTATTAAATTTGTTAATGAGTTCACACTCTCTAATTGGGAGACCCAGTCATGATATAAATTATTCTTAATAAAATAATATGTAGGACAATTTATCTGATCAATTTATATTGATCTGGTCACAAACTAAGCTCTAGGCTTGTACTATATATGTAAAAACCCTTGGGCTTTTTGACAAGCTTTTTCGAGGATTTTTTGTAATAAAAATAGTAGGTTTTAAGTAAATTTAGATGGTTTCCGCAGCACTAGCATAATTTGTAGCTAGAATATGAGGGAAATATTCCAGTAAGCACATTACTACAACCGTACGGTAATGCTATAATCTAATTAATGAAAACATACACTTACTTTGATTAAAATATCTGGCTGCATGACCATCGAATGCATCCAAAAGGGCAGAGGTCACGTAACAAGTACAGGCCAAAATGCAGTGTGTGGGCATAAAATAAAACGATATTATAGCAAGAATTACCCTTGCAAACCCTGAAACCATAAATTATATTATAAAATATTATGGTTTATTAAATTTGCGATCTATGGATATATTATCCATTTATTCTGAGATCCAGTGAATATGATAAATAAACTTACCTATTATATTGGGCACAAATAAAAACACATTTTCCCTAGCTTCGGGCATCGTACTTCTATAATAAATTTTATAAAATTGGAAGAGGAAAATGTAACACCAACAACAACGCCAAATCCGAGGAGAATGTAGTATATATATTATTAATCTATGGGAGAATGAATGATTTATAAATAAACGAATGAACTAAAATGAATAATAGTTATGAAAGTGCTGTAACAACACATTGTAAAGAATTTATTAATCACAGATATGAATTGATTTTAATTGTAAAGTATAAAACATAAATATTCACATATATTCGCGAATATATATGAATAAGCGTCCTACTATGGGTTCGAGTAATCTTGCGAATGCGAGGGACCCGGGTAATGTCATACAAGTGCCGACATTTTGTTTTCTCACCTCTATTTTTGTTTTACATGTCAAGATGATCTACAAGTGTATTAAAATAACAAAATAAAACTGTTTTTAACTTTTCTGTGGTGCTTTATCGGCACCTTAAAGAGGCTGACAGACGTACAAGCATTAAAATCGCGGTTTTAAAGTTCGCGTACTTGCTCGGATCGACTCAGTGACACACGTGCAAGCTTACTCACATTATAAGGCGAGTTTTTAATTTGAGTTGGTTAAAAGTTACACAAAATAAATGCCAAATACCATGAAATACGACTGCCGAAACAAACTTAATTAAAACAAAATTAAACTTTCATTACGTATAATTATTAAAAGTATTTTATTAAACAAATTATTGTTTAAATCCTATAATATTATAATTATTAATTTTATTAATAACATAATAAATAAATTGTTATGATTAAATAATTAATTATTAATTTTATTAATTATTTAATCATAACAAAACTGAATTTACTTACAAATCATCTTTTTTAGGTTTTATCCTCAGATTAATTTATTATTATTATTAATCTAAGGTTTTATCGTATTTTTTCATTAAAACAACTATAATTTATTTTTTTAAATCATTAAAATCCGATTTGTAGATAGATATTTACATGTTAACAAACCACCTTATTACGCATGTTAAAATTGTTAGATTTTTATGTTAGCAATTCCAGTTTGGTTTGGTAAAGAAACGCTTTTAATATCTGAATATATCAGTGGCCTTATTCAGAGCTTGCAACCGCTAATCACGACAAGACGTTGCGCAAACTATAAATATGGAAATATAAGCTCTATTCCAATGGTTATATAGTATGTATTAGGTTGGCTATAATAATGCCGCCATCTTGAAATACACGAATTCTTCGCAAGTTTGAACATGTGTGGAGCATTGGAATTTCAACTTTATAATTAACAGGATAGAACTCATATTTCAATACCTATACTTTACGCAAAATGCGTGACGGTGAACGTGGCAAAACTCGGAATAAAGCCCCTGATATTAAATTTTTTTGGTAATGGAACTACTTGTACCAAAAAAAACTAACTTTACACGCTAACATTTTCTTAAACGGAATGGGGCCTTTCCAAAGAGCCAATCGATAATTGAATCGTAATCTTCATCGAAAGCCTTCCCCTCCATCAAAATGTATGGGATTTGACGTTTCTCTTTGATCAGCTCTACCCATAGAGTAAAATTCCTATACATTTTTATCGATCGATGCGGCGATTCGATTGGCGATCGTGTTATTTGGGCTATTTACTCTATTTATATATAAAAGGTGGGGTGAATGTAATTATTATTCATTTTTACTCTCAAATTATATTTATTAATGTCCTTAAGAGTCTTCGACCAAGAGTGAATGAATACGAAAAATAAATAATATTAAAAAAAAAAAACTCAAAAATCGCCGCCAGAGGGCGCCGCTCGCTCGAGTAGTCTTAAAAAATGTTAGCCGGATTATGTCGAAAATGAAGAAATTAGTTTTAGATGTTATTAGGACATTAGAAACTTTTTAGCTAAATTATAGTACAATGTATTAGTTAAAATAAACTAGTGGAACAAGTGAATTTGAAGCGGCATAAGTGTAATTTGTGTACATTTTTGTCGTAAGATTTGTCATCTGACTGTTCCTTCAAGATGGCTCCGCCACCGGAGTACGATAAGGAACCAAAGGCTCCAGATAAAAGTGTTGCGAATACAAACGATGATATAAAGACTGTACTAAATGTAGTTAGTGATCAACAAACAAATTGTGACGACAAATCCACTGGTGCCGCTTCCAATGTCGAAACACAGGTGAGTTGACCTCTTTTCTGCCATTTTTCACAATATTGACCAAATTGTTTTGTTGCTTAATTATATTGTTCAATTATTTTAATATAGTTCAGATATTTGTTTCAAAAAAGTTTCAAATATTTGCCACATGTGCCTCGGAAATCATAACGCTGAAATTTTATGAAAATGGCGATACAGAAGTGTCAGATTTGCACATAACTGCAACAATTGGTTAGCGTGATTATGCACAATTTATAAAAGTCGGTAGATATAATACCTATTTTGAGTTATCTTATTAATAACGGTGGGTTTTAATATATATTTTTATAATTGATTTCGTTTTGTAATGCAAGGAAGGCAAATGTTATTGTTCCAGAAAAAAATACCTATTTATTTCTTCCAGAAAGTTTCATATATAACATTTTTTATTATAATTTTGAATTCCTTATACACCAATATTATTGTATAAACACATAAAACAATACAGATCAGTCAGTACACAAAATAATAGAAGAGTTTTTCATTGTTAATCAATGTATACCCAATGAAATACTGGTATTTCTGTAGAAAAAAATCCAATATAAAGTTTCTTATGTATTCTACACCTCACCTTCACTGAATTTACTCTACACAACCAATATATCAATAAAGTCCCTCAACTATTATAATATCTATACTTAGTATAAACAAACCTGCACTATGTTTACTACCATCTCTACTCAACCAAATACTATATGATCCAGTTAGCGCCATCTTGGAAACACACTCCATAAAAGTTCCAATGACAAAATACCATTTTTTTTCTTGCGAAGCTTTGGCATGTCGCTAGTATAAAACATATTGTATTTATTTAAGATCAATAATAACCAATTTTAATAAACATGTAGAATAACAAATATTATATAATAATATGTAATCATTAACACTTGATAGAGATACACTTAATCACTGACACATTCTGTTTTCTTATTAAAAAATTCTCTGCTGCATTCCAATTCCATTATCAGAACCTTCAACCAATACTGCTTACAATACTACCTAAAATATTTGGACTTCCTCTAAGGCTCTGAGGTCCAGTGGTTGCTTCTTTGGCATTGTATCCAGGGGCCGTAAGTTGGATTGGATGACAAAATAATATTAGTTGGTATATTTTTCTGTACAGTTTGCCATGGTCAGGACCATGGCAATGAAGCTGCAAATGTTTTTAAAATTAATAAAGCTGTTCTCCAGATGGAAACGATTGATTTCCAAGAAAAAACTGTTTTAAAACACAAAAATATGGAAGTAAATTGCCAAGAGTTTTGGATAAAATTTGTGTGTGACAATAAATACCCGGAACTTAATAAAATAGCTTTAAACTTTGTACTGTGTTTGGGTCAACATATATTGTGAAGCAGCATTTTCTAAGATGACCGCGACAGTCATGTTCTTTTAAAAACGGACCCCAAATGAAACTAATTGGTGAGCTCTGGTCTAGGTGTTATATAAAAAGTTATGTGTTTTAGTAGTTTGTGACCAGTGAATGTGAGTGTTAAATTCTTAAGGACTTTCAAACCTACTTTATGGCTATAATTTATTCTTATAAATTTCCCTGCCTTTCACACAGATTTAATCCTTTGTTAGCAGATCATTGCCTCTTTGGACTTAAATGTTTTCTCAACATAACTGCATTCTTAAGCCTATATAATAATAATAACAACAACTTATATTGTTGACCATTGTATTAGTCTTGTTGTGATTAAGCTAATAAATGTTATAATATAAATACCCAGACAGCAAATGTGCCCAGAGTGGGAATAAACTTAATACATAGGTTACAACTTAATACAAGGTCCCTGGTTCAAATCCCGGTGTGAACCAATGAGTTTTTAATTAAAAAAATTACATTTGTTTGACAACACCACTATAGTGCCTCGGAGAGCACGTTAAGCTGTCGGTCCCGGTTTCACTATACCAACCTGTGAAACTGTTTATAGACGGGTTATTGAGTTTATTCAAAACATCGCGACGAGCTAGCCACTTGTTCGGTGTAGACTTATACCATCGGCTACGACGAGGTGGGATTAAAACCCCTCTGCTGGGTACCCTGGGGCCGTCTAGGCGGTCTCGGGCGCCGCAAGGCACTCGTGAAGATATATATTAATTTTATTTTTTATCTTTGATATTTAAAAATTATATATAGGTATATATAAATAACTTTGTAAATTATTGCTAGGTAAAAATATATATATGAATACAAAAGATACTAAATTATAAAATATATCAGAAATACTATATGATGCTAGACCATATATAATAATTCATAGATATGATTTTAACAGCAGACCCCACATAGACCTGTAATATACAAAATTATGATTAACAATACTCAGATTACCTACCAGTAGACAAGAAATAAAATGAAATGCAAGTTAAATACATACTTAAACTTAACTACACAAAGAAATTGCAAATAAAATTTTAATTATGAGTGCATGCAATAATAATTTATAATGTTAAGTGGGCAGGAAAAGGATTCGCCAACTAGAGCATCAAAAAACATCTAAATGTTGTTTTCAATTATAATAAAGTTTTTTTTTTTTGGAAAAAAAGAACATGTAGGTGTAGATTTTAATTACTCGATCCTAAATACATATTTTTTAAATATAAAATCTGTTAGTTTTAAAATGAGAACTAAAGTAATATATTTAGAATCATAAATCAAACTTGTTGTGTCTTTTCAAAAGTTAATATATTTTTTATAAAAATACTATCTAATTAGGATCGAGTAAGTAATATTTACACCTCTATGATCTTTTTCATTAAAAATAAACTTTGATATCACTGAAAACAACATTTAGATGTTTTTGGATGTTCGACATCCCAAAACCTTTTACTGGCTTCTTAAGGGGCAAAAGCTTATTACTGCACCCATTTCCATGAAGGACAAATATTTTTAGCTACATATGGTTCAAATAATTTCACATTCAACTCTAAGCATAGAATTATACCTAGCTAGAGTATCAAAACATTGTTGTCCAAGAACTTTTCTGAGATAAGTTTTTCCTACTAGTTTTTTGTTATATTATTAAGGTGAATATAAACCAATAATAGTCTCACCAGAAGCATGTGTTTATTTATACAGTGTAGATTGGGTACTCTAGAGGCAGGGTCTTGTCTATCCATAAGAAAGTCTACACCCCTTCCATGACCTCATCAAATAGGTAGAGTAGGTGAAATAATTTGCTGACATAACTTATTAAAACAGTGCCTATTTGTTTTATATCTTAATTTAATAAAGTTCAAGGTCGGCTTATTTCCTGCTATATAACACAGGCCTTTGTGCACAATATCTATCCAAATCTGTAAATAAAAAAAAACTTTCATTTAATATGCAATTTACAATTAAAATTTTACATAATAATAGGTAATATGTTCATTTTTTACACATATTGCCTTGGTCATAAACTAAGCTAAGCTTATACTATGTATACCAGAAACAATGATACTAATACATATTATATTTTATAAACATGCAGACCATGGCAAACTGTACAGGAAATCATACTAATATTTTTTGCCATGAGTGGGAATCAAACCCACAACCTTTGGATACAATGCTAAAGGCGCAATCACTAGAAAAATAATAAATAAGTTTTGCATGAAGATAAATTAATATCTATTTTGCCTTTGACATTATTAGCTGAAGGTTAACAGATGTCTTACGAGAATTTATAGATAATACAGTAAACATACCTACTGGGGAAGTATGCATTATAGATTTTGTTGTTGACTGAGGTCTTGGACTAAGTTAAAGGTTGGTCATTTTCCTATGTATTGTGGACCCATTACAAAATATACAAAGATAGATATAACTATGTATTTATGTTGTATCTTTTTTATTTCTCCCTTGGCTTTTTCTATTGCTTTTTCTGGTGCGATAATTTAGCCACTGACAAGTATGAGTGTTTTCAAGTCTTCACATAATTATATGTACTAGTCTTCTTGGTAGTTATCTTCTTTAAGGCTTGTTATATAGGGATTATAGTACTTGACGGTTAATGAGGGCTGTCGATATACACGCCAATGATTGTCAATTGCCCAAAACTCAAACTTGAATATTTGAGTATTCTAAAAATCAAAATTAAATAAAAACACACATTGGTTAGTACAAATAAGAGATGAAATCCATTAGTATGCAAAAAAAAAAAAGTTTATATGAATAGAGGATAAATTAAATAGTATTCCATGTAGATATAGGTATTAATAATACTATAGTTTAATATTAAAATGAGAGATGTAGTATGACCGAGTTTTAATAAATGGTAGTAGGCTTCTAAGATTTGTTGGGCGAGAAATTTTAGGCGGAAGAATGTCGTATAATGAGAATGAATATAATGGGCAGCTAAAAAAATGTGGTCAGGGGTGCCCACAGCCAGACTTATGTATCACTGGCTGCTAACAGTTGACAGTTGTCCTGTCAGATTTGTGCGGGGCCCATGGCCATATTCTGTTTCTTAAACGAAAACGTTCCCTAGTCAAAATAACGAAATTCTATAAAAAATACATTGAACCTCTATCCTTGTATTATATGTGCTTTAGCTTGAAAGTTTTTAGCATTCTGTGTCGTACATAAAGGATTTCGTTATTTTAAAGAAATGAACCAGAATTGTTTTCTTTTTAAACAATTCTCAATGAAGGTGTATTATAAGGATTATAACAATTATTTTTATCAGTATTATGTTATATCAGCGGCCATTTTCAGTGGCCACGTTCTGTTTTTTTTTTCTTTTTCTTCTGGCTTTTTCTATCGCTTATCTTGATGCGATAATTCAGCCAATAACAGATATATTTATATTAATCTTTTGTTTCTCACAGATTCAGAGTACTAACATTATCTTCTTTATTTGTTTTAGGCTTTTTATTGTGGCTTGTTTGTTATTGTTTTAGTACTCCATATGCAATCTTTCTCTTGGTTGGCTATGATATCTACACATTCTGTTTCTTATAACGGAAAAGTTAGGTTGTCAAAATAATGAAATCCTATGTACAATTGTTACCTCACAAACTGCTAAAAACTGTCAAAGCATAACACAAGGGAATAAAGTTTTTGCCTTTTTAGTTATTGTTGTTGCTGATTGTTCAATGTCATTTTAAAATTATTTCAGTATTTTGACTATAGGTACGAGTATAACGATGCCGTTAAAAGAACCAAAATATGGCCGCTGCTATGACATAATACTGCTCTAAAATTATTGTTATAATCATTGTGATTTACCTTCGTTTCAGAATTGTTTAGCCTAAACCTAATTATGTTATGTAATGCATAAAATAATTAGGTTTAGGGTCATAAGTAGGTTATGGTCACTTTTATTACATATCTATCAATATGACTGAGAAAACAGAGGTCAACATTTAATAGCCAGACTCTTTTCAATTATGGTAATTGAGCAAATCATCGTATTATAGTTCTCTGGTTTGTGTGTGTGTTATTTATTATAAACAATAACAAAAAAACCCGCCTCAATCGTCACCGGTTAAGCATTACTCGTCGCGCTACCGTCATGTAGTTATATTTCGGTTTTAGTCTGAGGCTTTACCGGTTATCGGGGGACAGCATTGATGTCTCCTTTTTACAGAGTAAGCGTGCTATTTCTTCGACCCCATCGTTGCTTTCCATCAGGCAAAATTGTGGTCAAACGCAGACTGTGGGTAATAAAATAAAATTATTTTGCCTTTTCTAGTTTGGTCCAATAAGTGGCTTTTGCGAGCCCAAACGAACAGACAAAATTTTCCAAATAACTTTTTTTAAACTTCTATTTCTTATTTGTCGCGTCTTCCACTACCTTTTTTTTTGATGTACAGATTTTACTATGTGCTCCAGGGTTTTGTCTGCATTACATTTAATTTAAAAAAAATACGATTGTTATTTTGTTTTCGCATAGTGTACTAGTGTTTTTGCTTGTCTCGTAATGATCGTAGCGTCATGTTTAATAGCCTATAGAACCTTCCTCAAGAATTTTTCAAATTCGACTGATAAATTCTCCATAACAGACTATAATGTTTTTTTTTACAAAGCGCACACTAGTGTCAATATAACATAAAAAGATGTGTTAATATATTTTGCAGTATAATTTAGGGCTGAATTTCAATCGTCAGATAAAGTTATTCGACAGTTAACTTGTATAAAATATTCAAATTTATTCTTTCTTAATACAAGTTATCTGTGGAATAACTTTTTCTGACGATTGAAAAGTCAGCCCTAAGGCCTTGTAACTTATCTTGAACAGTTGCTAGTAACCACAAAAAAGTGATCAAACACCGGAAACCACTGTAACCACCGACAATAGATGGTTAGTTTGATATCCAGTGACACTGTGTGTGGTTTCTATTTTAATTATCTTACTGGGATAAACAACATAATTGGAACTTCTGAAGAGCTTTGCTGTATTTATAGCGTACACGCAACTTCGTGTGCGAAAAAAAATGCTAGTTATGTATCACCGCCTCCGTAGGCCTAGCGAAATGACAGAGACCTTTGAGAGAAAGAAATATACATTTATTGACATAACTACAATTAAAATACAGAATTTTGTAGAAAAATATTTAAATGGCAATGGGACCAAACGTCAGTTATCCTGCTGAGGAATCTACACGGTAGTAGAAACTGGTTTTAAGAATAGCCCTTTTCTATGGTATTTTTTTATATTTACAATAAGTAATACTCGACTTTTTGTCCCCATCGCAATTGGGAACCGAACCCATGACCTTCAGACACAGCCCTAATGGCGTAAACAATAATAATAATATGAAGAACATTACACTCATATTGCTCTGGTCACAAACTAAGCCCTAGCCTTTACTATGTGTACTAAAAACCACGATATCATACTTATTATATTTTATAAACACCCAGACCGTGACACAATACAACTGTACAGAAAAACGTACTAATATTTTTTGCCATGAGAGGCATTCGAACCCACGACCTCCGGATCCAACGCCAAAGGCAAATATACCAATTTAGTTTAAATAACACTACATTTATATAAAAATATTTTTATTTAATAAATAAATTACGAGTAAATGTATTTTGTGTTTATATTACACTATATATTTATTTATTACATTTCAGGTACCTAATCTTACGGCTAAATTTATAGTTAGTTATAGTGCCTATTTTAATATAAGGCCATTAATAAGTTTACACATATAAATGTAATGTGATGCATAATAATAGTCTTATACCAAACAATAATATAAACAAGACATATATAAATACAAAGAAAATAACAAATAACATTAAAGAAGTGCAAACAAAATTACCAATTATACCTAAAACTAAACTCTGGCCCACTAATCGGCGACAGTAATCAGTTTTTGCTGAGACATCAACTTACCAAGTACGTTAAATACATAACTATAAAATTCAATGTTGCTTGAAATAAAAAGTTATTTAAATAACTATTGTTATCCTAAATTGAACATTACACCATGAAATTAAAGTCCAATTAAATTTCCGACTTTAATTTTCGGATATTTATATGGCTTGATAAATGCAAGAAATCTGGGGTCATGTTAAAAGCTATGAGGTACCTTTCTGGGACGTACGCGGGAGGCTGATGGGTCAAGGTAGTCGGATATAGGTCACGGTGATTACTCTCCTTGCTGCCCCTCTTTTTGCATCTTTATCCCCACTCTGTAACTTATTTGTGACAATTTATTGTATTTGATTGATAGATAGTTGTTCTAAACGTGGTAGCTGAGTTATTTACACGTTAGACTTAAAAACAACACAGTTTTTGTCCTCTTTGAAACCCCAGAGAGGAAAACCAAAGAGTTTTTAGTAAAAAAAATGTACCTTCATTTGTTCGACAACACCACTGTAGTACCTCAGAGAACACGTTAATCTATCAGTCCAAGTTTCAGCTTGAAACTGTTTATAAAAGGGGCCATTTGTTCGGTCTCTCAGATTACCGTTATGGCTATGACGTGGTGGGAATAAACCCCACTGCTGACCCTGATACCGTCTAGGCGGTCTCGGGCGCCGTACAAAAAAACTTACTGAATGTTGAAAATATTGTGAGACTAAGGTTTTAGTCTGTTTGTTAGCATACATAGAATATCGAGAACTACTTGTTCGATTGACATAGTTAAAATTACTCTTAAGAGACTCGTTACAAACTAAATAGTAGTTCTATTATGCGACTTCACAATAATAGACCATAGGACCGCTTTATTTTTTAAATAAACCTGTATTATATTGGGTTATCCCTATCTATAGTTACTAGCGACTATAGTAAACAGCAAAAACTCACGGTAGAGCTACAGGTAGCTGGTAGTGTGACACGATTCACACGATCCTGGCAAGTGATTTCATATGCCTCTTCTTCTGGATCCTTACTCTATACTTACATGATTGGGGTGTGTATGATCTGGACACGGAGTAGTCAGGGATTCTAAGTCTCCCTATCTAGGTCAAGGTACACCAACAATTTAGATGCGAGTGATATAATATGCCTATTATTTTGGAAGGTCCATCCCTACTCCATAGTTTCATTAGTGCAGTCTGTATGCTCTGGCCGCGGAATATTCAGGGCTTTCAGGTCAAGGCGGTCTCTGTATGTAGGTCAAGGTGGTGTCCCACAATCTAGATGCGAGTGATAATTGATTTTATATAACATGTCATAGGTAGAATGCTTTACGCAATATTGTTTTGTCTGAGTAAATTGTTTTTATTTCAAATTTACTTTTCTCAGCGTTCAGCTCTGTTTATTCTGTTTCTTTACAAGAAACGTTGGCTTATAAAAAAAAATGGATGTCAATTGCATATCAAAGTTTACATGTTTTCATATAAAATGTGACACATTACACATTGTACATTTCATATCCAATTATATTAGGGTTGATTTTTCAATCGTCAGATAAAATTAATAAACAGACCCGTGAAAAATTAATAAATTTGACTGTTCGTTATACAAGTTAACTGTCGAAGAACTTTATCGAAAATCCGTGAATGGGGTCGATCAATACATTCTTTGGTCGCTCCCACTATGCTGGCTAAAATTTTAATATCCTCCCTTCTTTATTGTCAAATATATTACCCGTATTGTAACTGCCCCTAAAATAAAACTACCACTTCGCCCTAAATTCGCTTGCACGCCAATCGTTATAACGTCATAATGACGTAGTTCAAACCCGGCTATTTAACAATGGCCAATACTTGCACCTACTATTGTTTCTTCTGTGCAATGGCTTCAAAAATTTTTAGAAAATTACGTCATCGCGATTGACATGCTAACTTTGATGAGCGTAATCTAGATTTTTTTACAGACATAATCAAGTTTTTTTTAAATATGTATATGTAGAACAATTTGCACATATTGCTCTGGCCACAAACTAAGCTCTAGGCTTCAAAGTCAAAATATTTATTTCATATAAACCTTTACACGTATTTATGCATAGTCAAATAAAGGTCTTAGTGTTAGGTGAGGTTAGGCTCATGCATACATAAAAATAAATAGAAATGAAACCACCACACCAAATAACCAACTAGTGTAAGACTAGGTGGCTTGTACTATGTGTATTAGTAACAATGATATAATACATATTATATTTTATTGTAATATATTGTATAACTTAGATATATACATGGCGGCCGAATTGGTTAGACATCAGACTTAAAAACACCACAGATTTTAGGTCCCCGGTTTGTGCCAATAAATGTAAATAAATGTACATTTGTTTGACAACACCACTTTTATACATCGGATAGCGCGTTGAGCTATCGGTCCCAGTTTCACTATACCAACTTGTGAAACTGTTCATAGAAGGATTATTAAGTCTATCCATATATCGCGGCGAGCTAGCCACTTGTTCGGAGTAGGTAGACTCGTACCATCGGCTACGACGAGGTAAAACCGCTCCGCTGGGTACCCTGAAGCCGTAACTTAGATGAATGCTAAACAACATGCATTTATCGAGTTATTGTTAATTGTTGCTACGAGTAAAGATGTAATCGCTGCAACCTACTTCGTCTGCTCATAATTATAGCCGATTACATTAATGTAAACAATATCATATTGCTGTTATGTAATGACTGTCTATAGCACAATATGCAGAGGGAAGTGAAACATTATTTTTTGTTACTATGGCAACACGATTATGAATAATGTAATAAAATACTTTTTTTATATTCTTCTAAATGATAAAATAATAAATAAATACCATCACGGGTGCCTATTTGGCTCCCGAGAACCGTTTAAACGGCCTCAGGGTACCCAGCGGAGGGATTAACCCGTCCTCATTTCGCCGATGGTATTCTGCTAACAACTGATAACTGATAACAAGGTTAAGCAAATGACAAAAAGGCTGGCCTGGGATGGGTGACCGCTTTATACAACGAGGCTATTTCATCATAAACACTGCAACAAGCTCGCCACTTGTTAGGGGTTGCCTTCTAAATGATGCGGTTACGAAATGAGCGATTGATTTGACGATAAAGTAGCGAGGATATTATAGAATAGGCTCTAATGTATATATACGTCCATGTCGGCGCCCATTTCGTTGTTAAACAAAAATGTATTGATCGATCCCTTTGGGACTTTGCACTTCACGGACTGTGTTGGTCTGCATCAGGTAGATACAGAGTCACAACTGTGCTCCATCAAAAAAAAAATTTTTGGTTATTAGTCATAAACATTATTTATCAAATATAATATCAGTTGTTGCCATATTAATTTCAACAACAACAAAAAATTATGTTTTTATTAGTCTAAAATTAAATTACAACTGACCATTAGAACCAGTAGTTGGCAATAAGTTTGAGTCACGAAGTTTTGTTTAGGGCACATGACATCTACACACTATTTATAAAATTTATATCACAAAGACCACTTATTTTATTTAAAAAAAAAACAAACGAGATAAAACTAGTTTCGAAAAAAAAAATTCGATGTCACTTCAACTGAAATATTTATCGAAGTGGTAGTCCCTTCAAGGTGCGGTTACGAAATGTCAGTTGATTTGATGAAACAACAAAGACATTAAAGATTCGTAACCGCATAATTTAGCCGGCGCATAGTGGGAGCAATCAATGGTGTTGAACAACAATGTATTGAACGACCTCACTCATGGCCTTTGTAGATCTGCTTCCCATCAGGTAGATACAAAGTCACATCCGCACATAAAACAGGTGAAATAAAATATGCCTGTTACAAAGCGAGCGAGCGAGTGAGAAAGAAAAAAAAATCTCGCGCGGAGTTCTTGTAAGAAGTAGTTTTACTACACAGTACCTACCTAGCAGGTATATTTATTTTTTATGTAGATATTGTATTATATATATGTATATATGTTTATGCATGGAATGTATTATTTATTATGTATATATTGTATAATATATATGTAATTGTATTATGTCCTAATTTGGGTCCTTAATTTAAGTTTAATAAAATTTAAATTAAGCACCCGACTTCAAACACAATCTTAAAGGTTAGCTGGTAGATAATGCCTAAGACATTAAGTTCGCCTTTGTACATAACTTTTGTTTACTGTGCAATAAAGTGTTAAAATAAATAAATAAATAAATAAAACTTTCAAAATATTTGAATTTTACAAAAACGCTAAGCTAAGTACTAGCTAGATCTTATACATAACATAAAAGCATTGCTTTATAATCTGCTACATATTGAAGTAAATAGATCGATAAAAAATGGACGAGTAACTTTGCGATTTTTTTCTATCGAGGCAACTTTATGCTATTACGTTTTTCGAGCCAGTTACTTCTAAATATCTTGTATTATTCCTATGTTTTTTTATATATTAGTTATGTTTGAAGTATTCTCGGAGATCTAGATTTCTGATTCGCTTTATGCGCCCCCATACAAGATTTCTGATTCGCTTTATGCGCCCCCATACAAGATTTCTGATTCGCTTTATGCGCCCCCATACAAGATTTCTGATTCGCTTTATGCCCCCCATACAAAATTACATGCTTCGAGAAAATAAACTTAAAACTTCAAAGAAAGATTATTGTATTGCTTTCACTTGAAACTGTAGGTATCGTTAGATGGCATGTCGCCAGCACTGCAGGCTCCTGTAAGTCCCGCTCTGCTGGCTTTTGTCCAGTTTAAGCTTTGATTGTCAACACGTTAGACCCGTTAGGTACGTTGGAGAAAAACCTATAAGAAAAAATGTGCCATCACGGGTGCTTGATGCAGTAGTATCCAGTAACTACCATTGGTTTTTGTTAAACAATCTTTCACAGGCATTGTCATTCCAGGAATAATAATATATATTGCACCATTGTGTATAGCACTAAGCCTGAAAGAAATAAGGTTGAATATTATATACAATAAAATAAAGTATTTCTAAAATCATGGAGTAAAATGTTCTTTTTTAACTTTTATATAAAAAATGTAACTGGTTTATAATACATACATAAATATCATCACGGGTGCCTTACGGCGCCCGAGACCCCCTAGACGGCCTCAGGGTACCCAGCGGAGGGTTTTTTAATCCATCGTCGTAGCTGTTGGTATGAGACTACACAGAACAAGTGGCTAGCTCGTCGCGATGTTTTGAATAGACTCAATAACCCATCTTTACACAGTTTCACAAGTTGGTATAGTGAAACCGGGACCGACAGCTTAACGTGCTCTCCGAGGCACTATAGTTTATACCCTAGTATAATAATAAAGCTAATTAATTCTGACATAAAATAATGTTGGTACGGCACGACATATTGAGAACATTGACGTGAAATTTATTTCCCAAGGCATTATTTGAGATTTTTTAATGGATAATTAATTATAAATATTTTATTTTATTCTTTCCCTAAATAATGGTTTTGTAATTTCTTATGTATCTATTAAATTGTATTTAAGCTTGAAAAAGGGGTAAAACTCGACATTAAAAGATTCTACTTTTATGCGAATTGAGGTTGACACTGTATTATAGGAAAAAAAGTTTTGAAAGCCAAACGATAAAGTGTGGCAAGAACGCTTCGCGTCGTTACCGCAGTTTGTTGCGAATCAAACGTAAATGTTATATAAACAACGTTAACTAGAGCAATACTTATCTCGTAAAATCTTTGCCCAATCAATAAAACTAGGCTGGAATTAAAAACTATGATTAAACAATCCTAGTGCACTATTGTAAGTTATGGTAGTGGGAGGAAGGTCTCTATAATTTCGTTAGACCGACTGACCGGTTCGTTACCACCGCCCATAGTCAAGTGACCTAGTCATGTTTCGGTTTTAGTTTGTGGGTTTATCAGTTTTCAGGAGACTACTGCATCGATTTCTTGTCGAGGTGGTAGTCTCCTTTCAGGGTGCGGTTACGAAATGGGCATTTGAATTGACGATAAGGCAGCGAGTATATTATATATAATATACTCGTAATGTAATTCGTCTTTGTCGCCACCCATTTCGTAATCGTATCATTTAGTCGACATAGTGAGAGCGATCAATGCTGTTTAAGAACAATTATTGATCGACCCCATTCATGGACTTTTTAGGTCTGCTCACCACCAGGTCAAAGACACATACAGTGCTCCTATATAAAATACTAAAAGTTGTAGTAAAACAAGCATGTATACTGTCCGACGAAAAAGATAGTCCGATTATTGAGAATTGCCGTAACTAATTATCTAGATTTAGAACCGCGGTTTTTGCTTTTGTCAGATTTTCTCTGTAAATTTTACTAACTCGTTATTCCTAATGACGTTAAATCGTGAAATCTCCTGATTACGCAGTGTAGTCACAGTTTTATTGTAATTTTTAGTTCACATTCCAAAATAGATTTTTATTTCTATCATTGGTTTGAAATAGCAGAGCTATTATACAGGGAAAACTGTTTGCATATCACTTAGAACCTATTTAGATTATCTTGTTAATGCTGCACGGCATGTGATTTTGTATCTACCTGATGGCAGACCTACAAAATCTATTAATAAAGTTAATCAATACTTTGTTATTTAGCTATATTTTAGCTGCGTTATCGCTCGTTACGTAACCGTGCCCTGAAAGAGACTACCAACTCGACAAGAAATCGATGCAGTAGACTCTTGAAAATCGGTAAACCCACAGACTAAAACCGAAACATGACTAGGTCACTTGACGGTTAATGCATCTGTATGGGCGAAAAAAAATGGGACCATGTGTCTCAAATGAAAAAAAAATATATAAATTATTACTTCCCCATAAAAATTGGTTATTTTAACATTGCTAGTTTGTATGGAGATTTTTTTTTCTTTTGCTATAGACAAAGTTGTTCGATTTCATCAGTCAAATTAATACAAAGTCAAAATGTATACCTAGTGAAGTTTTCGAGACTCCCTCTCTCCTCAAAATGGTTCTGGTTATTGAATCGATTTCAGAGGAGTCTCTCCTGACACGACCCTGACCCCTGGGGCCTATTTCATAAACGCGACAATTGTAAATTACTATGAGATAATTCATAATACATTGCTTGTTTTGATTTATTAAAAGTAAATAATTGAAAGTAAACTATAATAATAGATGGTAAATTAAAATTGTCACTTTTATGAAATAGGCCCCTGGGCGTTATCTACCTTTGCCGTTGCTATATTTGACAAATATTTTAAAAGCTTAATTTATTTATTACCAGCACAAACTGCTTAGGTTTATTTTATTTTAATGGAACACAGCATGCGACTTTGTACCTACCAGGGTTCTTATTTACTAAATCTATTGTGTATCGACGTCGTATGAAAATTTAATTTTGACACATTTTGTATGGGAAATATGTCAAATTTTAACTCTTTTGACATGCAGTTGATATCCAATGCATTTAGTAGACTAGGCCTCCTTATAGTAAGCAGACTTACTAAGTTCATGAATGGGGTCAATCAATACATTGTTGTTAAACAATAGCGATCGCCACTATGCCGGCTAAATAATGCAGTTACGAAATGGGCGGCGACATGAATGGGGTCAATCAATACATTGTTGTTAAACAATAGCGATCGCCACTATGCCGGCTAAATAATGCAGTTACGAAATGGGCGGCGACATGAATGGGGTCAATCAATACATTGTTGTTAAACAATAGCGATCGCCACTATGCCGGCTAAATAATGCAGTTACGAAATGGGCGGCGACATGAATGGGGTCAATCAATACATTGTTGTTAAACAATAGCGATCGCCACTATGCCGGCTAAATAATGCAGTTACGAAATGGGCGGCGACATGAATGGGGTCAATCAATACATTGTTGTTAAACAATAGCGATCGCCACTATGCCGGCTAAATAATGCAGTTACGAAATGGGCGGCGACATGAATGGGGTCAATCAATACATTGTTGTTAAACAATAGCGATCGCCACTATGCCGGCTAAATAATGCAGTTACGAAATGGGCGGTGACATGAATGGGGTCAATCAATACATTGTTGTTAAACAATAGCGATCGCCACTATGCCGGCTAAATAATGCAGTTACGAAATGGGCGGCGACAAAGATGTGTTTGCATTACGCAAATACATCTTTATCGTCAGATTAATCGCCCGTTTTTTAACCGCACCATAAAAAGAGACTACCATCTCGACAATACATTAATGCGGTGGTCTCCGGAAAACTAGTGAGTGAACACTTTTATGGAACCAGGTTATAGAAAAATCCAGTTTCGATTCAATTCAAAATGTTATAAATTAAAAATTATTAATTATCTGAATTGTGCTTAGTCATAATTTATTAATTATTAAATCGCATTGGAGCTAACTTGTTTACTTCATTAATAATAAAGTAAAAAATATATTACGCGGACCGCCAAACAACTGGTACAAAATCACCTTCAAGCCGGGACGTTCAGACATATCCCAGAAACCGGGACGTATTGTAAGCCTGTATACACACAAGGCTCTCTGTAGAGTTGTATACTTATACACAATATAGAGTATTATCTATTACTTAGGTAAACAAACATTATACCTAACGTTTCGTAACAGGAGCTTGCTAATATTTATCTCGAGGCCAATTGTAAATAATTGATATCATCCTTACAGATTATGAAATTGTTTATTGGTTCGTTATAATAATCTATTATAATTTTCCAATAAGTAACTTTATATAAACAATCTTCTCAAACAAGTTAATAGAAAAAAAAAATGTTATAATTCCCGAAAAACTGTAGTCTGTTATAATTCCCGAAAAACTGTAGTCTGTTATAATTCCCAAAAGACTGCTCTGTTATAATTCCCGAAAAACTGTAGTCTGTTATAATTCCCAAAAGACTGCTCTGTTATAATTCCCGAAAAACTGTAGTCTGTTATAATTCCCGGAAAATAACTTTGCTCGATTTATCTATTACATGTATTCAAAAGTTTCAAAAGTTAACTTACCCCTATTATAGTTATTTGCTACTTGGCCGATTTATTAAAAAAATGTAACGGATATACAAAATGTGAAAGATGTGGACTGTATATATATATTATTAGGCTGGTTATTTGGATCATTTTGGGTACAAATAGTAATAGAAAAACACAAGTTTATTTACGTGTTTACAAGAGCAATCAGAGTGACAAACAGAACGTCATATAAATCAAAGTCTTCAAAATAATCTTGTTATAAATAGGTAAATCTTACAGCCAGTGTCCACAACATATGTTGTTTATAACAAAATACAGCGCGAATTCGAAAGGTTGTACTTTGGGCTAAAATGAAGCTCTACTTATAAATCGAACAACTTTTCCCATGGTATGATGTGTCGCAAAAGAAAAAACAAAAAAAGAAATTTAATTACCAAAAAATGTATAACCAAATAATATGATTACCGAAAAGTGTTTAAAAAGTGTAGTTTAAAAAAAACAATTACAAAACAACTCCATGGGTGGGTTTTCGCACTTCGCACGTCTTTTTTTTATTTCCTAGTTAAAGTTTCGAGTCAAAATTTCACATTAATTTCGATGAAAAATGGTTAAGGTAGAAAATAATACCAAATCGCTAATTTCGTATGTATTCAGAAAATATTTTAAAATGAACTACTTGTCCTTATACCCCAATAAAAAAGGTATATTCTAATCTTCATACTACTTATTTAATTGAATTGTATACAGGGTGAATTTTTCAAGTGTGCTTCAAGGCCAAATCCTAAACTACAAAGTCATGCTGCATTATTACACCAGCTGTTAGTGTCGCTTATAAAAACTAAAACTATGTCATTAGATTTTTGAAAAAAAAATCTCCTAGCCGGGAATTTTGAAAAAAAAAAGTTATGCTGTATTATTGCACCGGCTGATAGTGACCCTTATAAGTATCAAATTCTGGTAAGTAATATTAAACGGTAAACTAAAGGAAAGGGATAATTTTTATGATATTATGTTAAAAAATTTGAAACCCTAACTAATAAATTGTTCGAAATGATAGCTATTATTTTCAATACATAGGTGATTTTATTTTTCTTACGTTTATTTAAAAAAAAATTATGTTGTTTTCAATGAGGATGGGTTTTGAAGAGCATTATTTTAAACAATTTATTTAGTTTGTAAAGTAGACGGTGGTAAAGTATGATATTATTTTTATTAAAAATGAGCACTTTCCTTTAGTTTACCTTTTAATATTACTCTATTAATATACCCTATTTAATCCTTTTAAGCGACATTATCAGCTAGAGCAATAATACAGGTGAGTTTTTTTTTCCAAAATCAACCGGAATTTAATCCTTTTAAGCGACATTATCAGCTAGAGCAATAATACAGGTGAGTTTTTTTTTCCAAAATCAACCGGAATTTAATCCTTTTAAGCGACATTATCAGCTAGAGCAATAATACAGGTGAGTTTTTTTTTCCAAAATCAACCGGTTCGATTCCCGGCTAGGAGAATTATTTTTTTTAAAATCTAATGATGCAGTTTTAGTTTATATCAAAATCGGCCGCGAGACTCCTTTGACCATTTTTCGATATTTCTTATAGTTTAGGATTTGGCCATAAAGGCACACTTGAAAAATTCATCCTGTATACTATTTTTTTTTAAATAATAAGTAGAAATAAATATAAAATGTTATATGTCTCGATTGCGGAATATCTGTTTGTAATAAATCATTATTTCACATAAATATGTATAAAAAAACCTCTAGTAAATTGTATTGTTTACAATATTTAATTTATAAATTGATATTTATGTCATTTTCCTTTTTTTTTTCATTTATTTCTTCAATGATTTCGATTTTATAGTAATATATATTGGTAGTTGTTAATTACTTAAGGGCTCTGCAGTCGTCTTGACATCCTTACATACGTACTTCCAATATTACAACTGGGCTTTTAGTTATCTTTCTGTTATGTGCATTTTTTATTCTGATTTCGAAAAAAATATTTAAAAAAAACAACACAAAAAGATAATAAATAATACATTACAATGAGCGACAAAAATATTATTTTAATTCTGCGACAAACAGTTTGTTTATTGTTATATTGCCACCAGTACTCCAACCGGAGCTCGGTTAAGTCCAAAGTTACAATATGTATTTATTATATAAAAATATATAGGTACATAAGTTTAATAATTTTCATAGGTTTTTGTACCGTTTCTATTTTTCATGGCATGGAGCGAAATGTAGGCTAAGAATCCAAGAAAGCAAAGAACAGTTTTTTAATATAAAATTAAAATGTTGCCTACTAGGACACAACTGTAAAGAGGTCTCATCGAGAGTAATTTAATTAAAAATAAATAAAACTTATAACACAGTAATCGAGTATTACTGGAAGAGCAAAAACTTATGTTGTATGGAGAACGCAGACTTCGCGATTACGAATGCAGTGTCCTTAATTAAGGGATCCCCTTAGCAAACATAAAGTCAATGTAAAGCTAGTATTTCATAACACTCCGTTATCCAATGTGTCAGTTAACGATATCGATATAAATGCAACGATTAACGTTGACAACTTTGTTGATAAGATAGCTTACCCAAATGCTGGTGAAGATAACCATAGAGTATTTGACTCCTTTTTTAAATCCGTTTTATATGATCCTTCATTACATAATAAGCACACTACATTGATATTTCCGGGATGTCTACTCTGTTATTAATAAAAATCAATGTTAAAGTTTGAATTTCCACAATGGCGCTAAAAACGCTGTTTCGCAGTCTATGTCAAGTGTGACGTCAGACGCAAGTAAACAAACAAGCACAGATTAAATTATCTCCTATATATTATGCTCTATTCTATTTCATCCACCTGATCTGTGTATTGTTTTGTTTACTTGCGTGTGACGTCACCAGTCTTCAACCAATCAAAGATGTTTTTGTTATAAATAAAATAGTAAAAAATATTCAATTTTATTTCGTGTAATCTACAAAAAAAATATATAATTTAGTTTAAAATAAAGTGAAATATGTTTTTTACGCCATTGTCTGATAGGATGACCACAATTTATAGTATATTTTTAATGTAGTCAAATAGCCTATTTAGTAGTTATGGCTTAAGAGCTTGCTTACCAAACTGACTTACATTAGGTTTGGGTGGGAGAGAGATCCCTTTATCTTCGTTAGGATCCAATTCTTCAGAAATCTAGATTTCCGATTATGAGAATACTTCAAACCCAACAAATATATAAACATAGTAATACATACGGCACCCGTGATGATATGTATGTATGATAAGACCGTCTAGACGGCCCCAGGGGTTTTTTAGTCCCACCTCGTCGTAGCCGATGGTATGAGTCTACACCGAACAAGTGGCTAGCTCGTTTTGAATAGACTCAATAAACCATATATAAACAGTTTCACAAGTTGGTATAGTGAAACCGGGACCGACAGCTTAACGTGCTCTCCGAGGCACTATAGTGGTGTTGTCAAACAAATGTATATATATTTTTTAATTAAAAACTCTGGTACACGCCGGGATTCGAACCGGGGAATATATTTAGAAGTAACTGGCTCTTTGAAAAACGTAATAGCATAAAGTTGCCTCAATAGAAAAAAATGGCAAAGTTACCTCTATTTTTGTCGAAGTAATAGGAAATCCTATTATTTCAAATAGAGCAGATTATAATAAAGCCATGTTTTTTATAAGTTATGTATATATGTATAAGATCTAGTGCATGGCCTAGCGTTTTTATAAAATTGATAATATTATGAAAGTGGAAAAGTTGGAAAAAATACAGTTTTTGCTACAGTAACTGTATTTCCTTTTTCCAAGATTTCGCACATTTTTTTTTTGTTTCTCACTGCTTTATAAGATATCTTTTATTTCAACAGTTTTGTTTGCCTTTAAATCAATTTTAATCGAGTCGTAATCGCATCATAACACATAAAATCACACGCGCTATTTTTAATAGTTTCAGTTTATGGTTAATTAGTTTACCCTATATTCAAATTTGATTATAATAATTATTATATACAAGAAAAAAATAAACAGCCTCAGGGTACCCAGCGAAGGTTTTTACAGACAGGACAGAATAGTAAAACAGTTTTATAAGTTAGTATAATTGGGACCGTGCTTAACGAGCTCTTCGAGGCATTATCGTGGTGTTGTCGAACAAATGCACATTTTTGAATATTAAAAATTCATTGTTACACACCGGGGTTTGAATCAAGCATCTAAAATCTATAGTATTTTTAAGTATGAGGTCTAGCCAACTCTGCCACCATGTATATGAGGAAAGTCAGGCAGATTGGTAACTAAGTCTCACCAGACGTTTCGTTCTATTTTTCGCAATGCTAAAAAGTTTATTTATTATCAGTCTGGCTCTCTGACTATTTAGATTGTTTACAGCTATTACAGTTTTAATGCATTGGCATGTATTTCATACCTTGACGTTGAACATTTTGCTATATACAATCTGTATAACATTCCAGCGGCCAAATTTTGTTTCTTTAACGGAAACGTTAGCTTGTCAAAATAACCAAATTCTTTATTAATTACATTGAACAATGAGCAACAACAATAAGTAAACAGGCATGGACTTTATACCCTTGTGTTACAGGTGCTTTTGCTTTGGCAGTTTTTAGCAGTCTGTGTGGTGATAATTGTACGTAAAGCAGGGTGGCCACTTGCTGGAAAACCGGGAAAAGTCTGAGAATTTTCGGAGACTGGAAAAGTCAGGGAAATTATTTAAAGTACTCACACAACTTGCTACTGTAAACAACTGGCAACCTAAGCGGGGCAATTCCATCTAAGTTCAAATATGCTTATTTTTAAGAATGTGAAATATTACGAGTTGCTCTATATTTAAAAAAAAAAATTGTATCGTTTCTAATACTCAAATGCTAGGGTAGCCGGTATAATGATTGGCACCTTAAGACGTCCATCACCATTGAACCTTTATAATTCGAAATAAAGTTTGAAATCGTAATACGTTTTGTGGCCAGTCGTTTAGTAGGAATATCAGTATGACAATAACATCTTGCCCATGATAATATTTCTCCACTTTTGCTACTTTATTGCTAAGAACTTAAAACATCTCCTAAAACTACAATCATTGGCCCCAAAATATAGTGATTGGCATAATATTAGTATAACGATTAGCATGACAATAGTTGTATTTTGTGTTTATTAGCATTGCCAATTATTATACCGAGTAATTGCCAATCACTAAAATTTTGGTTGAAAATACACGATAGTGTTGTATACTATTACAACTTTACTTTTATCGATTTATGGGTAAGTAATAATAACAAAGCAAAAATATTATTGGAAAATATTTATTAGTAACTATAAAAAGGCCATAATCAAATAGGTATAACTTTAAATATAATAGATGCATAACTTAAAAAATTACAGGAAATTGTGCTAATCAATATTAACAACTTTTACTGCTTAATGGAGCAACTCTGTCAGGGTGAAAATAAATCACTTTATCATACATTTGCTCTGTATCTACCCGATTAAAATGTATAGAATTTTTATTTTATTTTTTTGGGCAGAGTTGTTCCCATAAAGAATGTTGTTCATTTGTATAACAACTTGTAGGGTGCTATATATAAGGTTTTTGTTACATTGAAGGCGACGCGACATGTCGCCACGCCTGATTTTTCTCTAAGGCCCCTTTGCACCTAGTCGTCGTAGCCGATAGATAATATTCTAAACAAACATTGGACAAGTGACAAGTTCGTAAAATAAAATAAATACATTTTATTGATATATATTTTAGTTAAATTATCAAAATCTTAATAAAAGATTATACTATGTTATTTTAAATTATATCGACACAATAGGGCATCACTATACATTTTTTGATTCTTTTGTATAAAGATTGGCATACATATGAGTACAAAGATTGGCATGCCAAGCACGTAAAAAGTATAATGATCAGCACTGCCAAGATTTGGTTACAACTATCATAATCCACTTTAAAGTATATACTACAAAAAAATATTATCTATAGTTCGGATCAAGAGAATAAAATTGTATCATTATTTTAAAGGGTTCGTACTATGAATGGCACCCCTGCCAATCAATTAGTTGTCCATATATATCGACGGCACTAATTTCGGCATAGCAAATTTTAAGTTAATTTAAGATTTTTTCCTTCAATTTATATTTATAAACCTAAAAGAAATGTATATTTACATGATAATGTCGCATAATACCTAATTTGATAAAAATACAATAGGTATATAACAGTTTAAAAGTACTAACTTCTTAAGATTTTCCTAATAAAATTAACACTACACCAATTTAGGATGTTGCATTCACAATTTATTTTTTTAATCAGTATTACCAGTTATAAAACATAAAATCTACCTATTTATTTCAAAGTGTTGTAAATAAAGAAAATATATATATTTATTTTTTAGTAGTTTGTCAAAAAAAACTCTTAATAATTAAGATTTAAATTCATGCGGCCAATCATTGTAGGGGGGCCAATATTAGTACTACTTACCCTATATATTTTTTCCAAAAATCAATAAAAAAAAGCAACTACTAATATATTTTTGGAGTTTTTTTCTTTTCTTTTTGAAGCTCATTAAGGTCAGAGAAAATCTAAAAAAAGTGCTGGAAAATCTGGAATAGTAAGGGAAATTCGTATCCAATAAAAAGTGGTCACCCTGTAAAGGATTTCGTTTATTTAATAATCTAACAAACTAAACAGAATTTGGTTGCTGATATGTATTATATTATACAGGATAAATTTGAAAGGTTGTACTTTGGGTTAATATAAGGCTCTACTGATTAAATCGAACAAATTTTCCCATGGAACCATGTGTCGCAAATGATTTTTTTTTATGGCTATGTATGGGGACATATAAATTGGTAATTTTAACAATACTAGTTTGTATGGAGAAGGACATTTTTTTTTTCATTTGCGACTCATGGGTCCATGGGAAAAGTTGTTCGATTTGATAGTAAAGCCTCATATTAGCCCAAAGTATAACCTTTCAAAGTCCTGCCCAGGTGGGCGATTCTCGCGCATTCGACATTCATCTCGATTCGAGATTTTTAAACGAAAAATGACTAATTATGTGATTTTTCGTTCAATATTTATATATTTGTTATTTATTAACTAATATTAATTATTTATTTCGTTCAAATTTCGATATTTTTGAACGAAAAATCACATATTATGTCATTTTTCGTTCAAAAATATCGAATCGAGATGAATGTCGAAAGCGCGAGAATCGCCCACCTGTACGTATATACAGACACAAAAAGTCATTATTATAGTCGATTTTTATTAAAATTATAGATTATTATTATTTTATAGTTAATAACATTCTATTATAAGATTAGTGAAAATTACAATGTGGATTTAAAGACAAATTATTTATTATTATTATTTTGTTTGTTTATAAAATTTGTTTGGATAATGGAACAGAGGTATTTTTCGCTTCCGTCGGACGTGTAAGTTTTGGTCTAGACTAGACAGTGTGTCTGGCATTGCAGCTAGGTTTGGCAGTCTTCCATAGACGACACTTGTAATAACTTGTAAATCCACCTAGTAACTAAATGTCTTAAAATAACCTATTTTGTGATGAAAAATCTTATTTGCGCCTGTAGATATAATAGGGTTTTAAATTTATTTATTAGCTGTTTTTTTTCATATGTAGGACATTTCACATAATATATTACCTTGGTCACAAACAAGTTCTAGGCTTGTACTATGTGTATCAAACAATGATACTATAATTTATTTTAGAAAAATGTTTAATATTGTTTTTGCCTTGAGTAGGAATCGAACCCACGTATTTGCATTACTAGTCTACTTTAGTATGTCCATTTCGTAATCGCACCCAAAAGGAATACTACCACCTCAATAAGAAATCGATGCAATAGTCTCCTGAGAACCAGTGTCTACCAAACCTAACGTCTATTTTTAAAATTAAATTTAAAATTTGTGCATGCCAACTTCGAAATTAAATAACATGGTAATTTTAAAATTATGTAACTTAGAAATTTACGTTTAACTCTGTAGTCTCTGGACATAAGACTTAATATACCCTCATAAATAATATTAACTATCATCGTGGTTTTGTCTCTTTCTAACACATTGACAAAGCAATACGAGTCCTTTCATATTAATTATATATACAGTTCACGTAACATAACATGCTAGTCCGTCCATAAGCTATACAGTTCATTAACACTAATAATAATTGATTAAATTGATGATGATATAATATTTTATTTTTATGACTTAAAACAATCTTAATCAAAGTTATTAATTAAACATAGGGGCTTAGCCACGTCGATATAGTTTGACAATCGATAAAATGAAGTTTATGAATGAACATTCATTCATAAAATCGATGTATCGATTTTGTCGATTTATCGAGCCTATTGATACTGTTGTGCTAAGGCCCATAAATCAATTAATTCTAAAAAAAGGATATCGCAATAAAAAAACGACGTAACATATGTAATACAAAAACATAGCTTTTATGAAAGAAAATGCCCTAGGCACAGAAAACATAGTTATAATAAAAATGGAGAAACTTTTCATTTGGAATTTCGAATGGACTGGCTTTTATGTAAACTTTATTTCCACATTTGAATGTATTCCATTGTGGAAATAAAGTTTACATAAAAGCCAGTCCATTCGAAATTCCTTTTATTATTGTTTTTTTTTGTGTAAAATATACAATATATTTACAATACCATAATTTGGTTCAAATCCCGGTGTGTACCAATGAATTTTTAATTAAAAAATGTATGTACATTTGTTTGACAATACCACTATAGTGCCTCTGAGAGCACGTTAAGCTGTCGGTCCCGGTTTCACTATACCAACTTGTCAAATTCAAAACATCGCGACGAACTAGCCACTCGTTCGGTGTAGTATAATGCCATCGGCTACGACGAGGTGGGATTAAAAACCCCTCAGCTGGGTTCCCTGGGGCCTTCTAGGCGGTCTCGGGCACCGTAAGGCACCGGGATGATATGTATGTAATACCATAATTTCAAAGTTTTTGTCCGAATACCATCGGCGAAATGAGGACGGGTTAATCCCTTCACTGGGTACCCGGAGGTCATTTAAACAGTTCTCGGGAGCCAAAAAGGTACCTGTTATGGTATGTTTAATATATTTACAGATTTAGATTGGGCATTTGCTTCATACCCCTCTTGTATTGTTGCAGGATGACCAGCAAGTAGGGGCTCTGGACGAGGGTCGGCTGCGGGCGCTCCTCGATGAGGTTATGACATACAAATGTCCCAAGGATCGGGAAGGAAAGAGTAGTCTATTTAAGGTGAGTCCTATTTCCTAACCTCTCAAAATGACGCGAGAAATAATTAATCAACTTACCTATGTTCGTCTCCAGTCAGTAAATCAGATAGGCATCACTCTTAACTATAATGTTAACGCTTAAATAACAAAAAGTTTTCATGTCAAATTTATAAGTACTCTTAACAATGTTAAAATTATATTAATATAATTGATTGAATCAGGCGTTATTTTGCGGAATTCCATTATTTTATATAATAATATAGATGTAATATTTACTTTATTGCAAATTGTTCCGCTAGTTAAACGACGACATAAACGACGTCGACATGTGTCGCATCTCCACGAAACATCTTCAGGACTGAATTTTAATTATGATGGCCGAAATAAGTTGTGAGGATAGGTGAATTTGTAACGTTGATTTGTTCATTAATTAGGCTGTCTGTCGAATTTTTAACTATTTCTAATTGTTCCCAAATATTCAAATGTAATCCTTTTTGACAGGTATGTAGTATTTCGAAATTGTGGTTTATAGAATTTTGATGATTTTCTAAAATATGTTGAGCAAATTGTGACCTTTCTGGGTTATTGTTTCTTATCGCCGCTGTATGTTCTTTATGGCGAATGTAAAAACTACGACCAGTTTGTCCAATATATATGTCGCTACAATCAGAACAAGTTAATTTATAAATACCGGATTTTTTGTTATGATCTAATTTATCTTTAGAATTACAGATATTTCTTACCTTATTATTTTTTTTAAAAGCAACTTTTATTTCGTTTTTATTTAATATATTTGCTATTTGTTGTGACAGTTTTCCATAATATGTCATACTTGATTTAAACTTTTTAATTATTTTATAAGCAGAGGTTGGATACAATTTATTCATAATAAGTTTATTTTGTTTTTTCTTTATAATATTATTTATAATAATATATTATAAATAATATTATATTACTTATCTATAATCTATACTATACTAATATTATAAAGCTGAAGAGTTTTTTTTTATTTTTGCGCGATCAAGCGCTAATCTCAGGAACTACTGGTTCTAATTGAAAAAATATTCTAGTATTGTATGTCCCATCGTCGTTCATGCAAAGACGGGGAAAAGTTATTCCTTTTGAGAGCGTACGCTGCGTTAAAGTTACGCAGACAAAGTTGCGCGGATCAGCTAGTTTAAAATAAATTTTAATGGCAACACTTTCTTAAGCTCTCGCTTTGGCCTCCATTTTGTCGTGTAGCTCGGACATCTTTTGTCAAAACAAATTATTTAATTTATTATTACAGTTTTTATTTTACTAATAAAAGTCAAGTTGAAATTCGAATACTAAAAAAAAAATAAGAGGCAGAATTCGCGCAAACAATATGGCAAAAATGTTAATGCTAATGTAATACAAAATACAGCCAAACGCGCAGCTATGCAACTTGACCAGCTGCGCGTATTTCGGAAGTATTTTCTCATACCTCTAGCCTTAACACTGCCCAAGAGGTTGTGAGAGCTTTCCAGCCCCCTTAGCCAAGAGCGCGGTCGTAAATAACGCTAACGAAACTTTTGTATGAAAATGACTTGTGATGATGACGTCACTTTCGTTTTTATCGTTGCAGAAATAGCCAAAACGACACAACAATATAGATACACCAATAGGATAACAAATTTGTTATCTCCCTCTCTTTCACGCTTCTGCGACGTTCGAGCGAAAAAGCGACCATGCTCTTGGCTAGGGGGGCAAATCGGTTACAAACTAACTTGTTTTTAACTCCGGGAAATTCGAAAACTATATCTAGGCAACACTAAGAATGAAATTTAATGCCCAGCAGACTCGCCACTTGATCGGTGTATATTCAGTGTACCTACCATCGGCGACGAGTATAGAACAAAAAACCCCTCCACTGGGAGATATAAATAAAAATATTTAATAAAATATTTATTTATTTATTCAATGATTGAAAACTTACAGCATTAGTATGATATAACTATGAAATATAAATATGAAACAAGATGTATTTTGAGTTTTCACAAATAGCCAACATTATTAATACTTAAATAATATGTAAAAATAAATATATACAGCCTCCGTAGACTATTGGTTGCCCTTTGGCGTTGTATCCGGAGGTCGTGGGTTCGATTCCCACCCATGGCAAAAAAAAATATTAGTACGTTTTTGCTGTACAGTTTGTCTGGGTGTTTATAAAATATAATGTGTATTATATCGTTGCTTCTGGTACACATAGTACAAGCCTAGAGTTTAGTTTCTGACCAGAGCAATATGTGTAAATTGTCCTACAAATTATGATTATGATATACAGTAATATTAATACAATCTTCTGTGTTCTATAATATATATAGAGATATACCCTCCTATTACTCTGTTATTTTTCCTCATCAAAGAATTTCCCGCCATTCTGCGTCTAATCAAGTTAACAACTATGTTAAGACTAATATTAAATAAATCAATGTATACTATGAAAGTGTCCTACAAAGTCCATGAATGTGTTTAACAGCGTTAGTCGGTTCCTTGCCGACTAAATTATGCGGTTACGAAATGTTTGTAATATTCTGTGATAAATAATAGTAATAATAGTACGCAACTTTTGCGCATGCAAAGGAAGCTCTCAAAAGAAACAATTTTTCTCCGTTTTCCCAACATTTTTCTATGATGCTATCCAACACTAAAAGAATTTTCAAAATCAGTAGATTCAGAGATTACCCACTACAACCTCATAAACTTACAAACTTTACCTCTTTATTATAAGTAGTATAGAAGTAATCTTTAATCAAAAAATCTCTCAAGGAAAAAAATATTCCAATACAATTCGACTGCAGTTAAATCTGGCGCGGAAACTATTACATACATGCTACTCGAACTTTTTTAGAAAAATCTACAAATTTTGATGCTTTAATTAAGTTAGTTATTAAAAACGCTTTCAATTCTTTAGATCGTACAACAAATTTAGACTCTATAAATGAAACCTTTCCTTTTGTATATAATTATATTTTTCGAAATTATGGTGAGCCATCTTTCCTTTTTTATAATAACTAATTGATATTATCTTCTACTAGTTGCCAACAAGGTGATCCACTCGGACCTACGCTTTTTAGTTTAGCTATCTATAGTAAAATAACTGCACATTCATCTGCGTTAAATTTATGGTATTTAGATGATCGAACAATAGCCGGAAACATAAATGATATTATTTCTCATTTGAAGAAATTAATACCTGATTTAAAATCAATTGGTCTAGATATCAATTCTAATAAATCTGTAATTTATTTTAATCCCAATAAACAACCCAATGAAATACATGACATTGCATTAATAATTTAAAATATACTCCCAAATTTAAAAATATTGAATTCTGAAAACCTTATTTTATTAGGGGCTCCATTATTAAATAATGGTCTAAACAACAAAACTTATTACATTTTAAAAATCGTCTACTTAACATTTCCATTAATAAAATTAAAAATTGATAATTTCATAAATTCAGATAAATAAAGATTTTTAGCATCTCAAATAAAGAGTCAGGTGCATGGCTCGAAGTCATGCCGTCTCCAAATCTAGGCACCTTGTTAGACCGACAAACGATAAGAATAGCAGTATCCCTCATGATAGGTGCTCCCATTTGCCTCACAAGTGCACTATGGTTACGCGTTTAGGTCACTATGGTTTATCCTGCAGGCTGAGTACTGGACGTATACCGAGACATAGTAATTTAAATTACATATTAAAACGTGCGTTAGCATCCGTCGGTATACCCAGCACTCTCGAGCCTGCGGGGTTAGATTGTGATGATGGAAAAAGACCGGATAGGATGACCATAGTCTCATGGCAGAGAGGCCGAGCATTAATATGGGACGCCACTTGTGTGGATACCCTCGCCCCCAGTTACGTCCACGTCACCTCTACATCTTCCGGTGCTGCAGCATTACTAGCTCAAAATAAATAAATAAACAGGAATACGCTAGACACTGTTCCTCCTATGAATTTCTAGCGTTTGCGATGGAAACTTTAGTGCCATGGTCTCCAGATGCAAAAACATTTGGAAAAAAATCTAGGAAAACTTTTAATTGATGCATCTGGAGTACAACTTGCTAGGTCCTATTTTTTCCAACGCATATCGCTGGAAATTCAGTAAAGGAACAGTGTCTAGCGTATTTCTGTTTGTTTTTTTTTTGAGGGATAGTATGAGTATTGCGGGCACGTGCGCAGCATCGTATATATGTATGGTTATTGTTTATATAATAGTTTTAAAATATTCTGGAAAAAGTATAGAAGTATAGATAATATACTAATCGTGCTTGGTCTTAGCTATACAAACAATAACTAATTTAATTGATCGTGTTCGTGATGCCGACCTAAAATTTCCGCCATACGATACTAGTAACAACGTCATAAACAGCCGAGAGGTCAGGCGTTTCTTAAATTTAACATCGACCTAATTTGGGAGTTATCGCCCTTGTTATAAGGGTGAATAATTTCGTGATCGCTTTACATATCGTGAGCAAACCCCTTTGTTCTTGCTTACCTAAATTTGGAAAGTTCATTGACATTGCGAGTATTGCGACCTAAGTATATTTTCTCTGTCGGCATTGTATACGGACGGTGCCTGGTTCGATTCCTAATCTGAGTAAACAATATGATTGTACATTTCGTGGTAATTTTTTATATTACTTAAGGATTATTTTACCGTTTTCATATGCCTTCATGTGGTTACAAAATGTGACCCTAAGGGGGTTTTTTATAGGACCACGGATTGTTACTTTGTAATACTTTTTTTTATTATTTATTGAGCCCGAGTCACCTACTACGAAGTTATAGAAACTTTCCTTCCACCTAAAAAAATGCTGAATGTTAAATATATTTTTTAAAAGAATTCGTTAATTTGACAAGCTAACGTTTCGGTTATAAGAGACGATATAACTGGCTGGTCGTGTCTAATTTAATTATACTAATTATGTGGGTAGGTTTTTGGCTAATTGCTTGCTCGTCGTAGGTAGAAGGACGAGTGCTTTTTGGCATTCGGCTGCCGACTGTCATGTAAAAGGCCTCAACTCTATATACTATGGTGAACTCTACAACTTTTTTTAACTCAAAACATGTCTTTCGGTATTCGCTCCCGACTATCGTATGAAAGAAAGGCCGCAATTCCCACTCATACTAGGGGAACTCACAACCTTTCAGTCATATTATAAACAAATACATGAAAAGAAAATACTAGAAGACAAATTAAATACTAATTTTTCAAAAAATGCTTACAAATGTGATACATAATAACTTTAAGATCTACATACTCTGCCAGTTTTGGCATGCCAAATGTAAATCACGATGCAACTTAACAAAAACAATCACAAATCACAATACAAAAAAAACATTTAAAAGTAACTAAAACTTTTAGTGATATCCAATTGCCCACCAGTTTCCAGAGGTTTCACTAATCTTGGCGGTCCTTAAACCTTAATTAATTAATGTACTTAATTGATTTTTAACACAGGGTCTGTTAGAAGAAGTAGAACAAGACGAAGAAGCTTGTTCAGCGGCCAGTATACGTGCCTGGGGTCGCTCTGCCGGACGTCGGCGCGGGCGTCGCGCTTTGCCGCAGAGCAACTCCATGCAGGACCTGGTCGCCGCTCTCGGAGCCGCAGAGGGCCCGCCCCGGAGACGTGTCTCTCCAGTTTCCTCTAGGGGCAAACAGGGCGGCAGTCTGCCTAGCGTCGATACTTGTGAGTGTTACCAACAGGACCTGGGCCTTATTCTGGCGCTGACTCAAGTAGGTTCGATGCATTCCAGTGAAAAGTGACCTCCATGTTTCATTCGAATACATCGAGCCGACGTGCATATTTTTACCTGGTGGTGAGCAGACCTACAAAGTCCATGAATGGGGTCAATCAATAACTGTTCTTAAACATCATTGATTGCTCCCACTATGCCGGCTAAATGATACGATTACGAAATGGGCGGCGACAAATACGAATTGCGATTTTTTTTTTTATAAGAGCTCAACATGTGACATTGCATCCACCTGATGTTAAGCAGTATGCAATGTCCAGGAATGATAGCAACAAGCAAATGCATACAGGTGCACCGCTGGTTGCCATCATTAGCCGGCTTAAGATGCCTATTTACGCTTCGTTTAAAGGACTCTAGGTTATAAGAGGGAGGAAACAACGCAAGCTGGTAGAGCATTCCACATTTTAATTACGTGTATATTTTAATATACTCGCTGCCTTATTGTCATCGCCATGTCGAAATAAAAGTCAAAAGTCAAAATCATTTATTTCATGTAAATCTTTACAGATATTTATGAATAGTCAAAAAAAAAAAAAAAGTTTAACAATGAGGTCTTAGAGTGCGTTAGGTTAGGCAGCTATTCATTAACAAAATAACGACAAATATTAATTGAACTTAGACACGATGGAATGGAAATCTTAATATGAAAATTACTACCGAACCGAACTCACACTACATAACCAACTAGTGTAAGACTAGGTGGTTAGCTGATTCCATTGACCTGTCAATCATTATCTGCCATACAAGAGAGCCACCAAGGCGACCAACTTCACCGACCATATCCATGCCTTAAATATTTGTTGTAAATAAAAGCAAAGTAACCAATCACATATAAGTAAAGGTATAAGGATCGGTATTTTTAAGGGCATAAACACTAACTGTAAAGTCGATCCCCTCAGAGACACCCCGGAGAAAAAGAAACCAGCAAGTAAAAAACTCTAGTGCTTCACACAAACTAAAAGAGGGGTACAGCTATTGATTGACTTATGCTATATAGCATACATATATATAATATATATATATAGTAACATACTCAAAATGCACCCCACTGATCAGCATGCGCAGAACACCCTATGGCAGATTATTTGTTACTGTACCAATGTACATAACTACACAGTATACTATTAGTATAAATTAAGTATAAATAAGTAGGTAATCATCAATGATTACCTTATCCAAAGACAAAATTTACATAATGTAATGAAAATAAATTATGTAATATAAAATTATTACAATATCGGACATTATATACCTACTAAACTAGGGTAGATTCTACATAAGCAATTTGTTTACTAGTTGCGAGACCTCAGTTGCATATCAGGACGGATCCAGACGTCTTTATCGTTAAGATAGTCTTTTACACTATAGTAAGCCTTATTGATTAATATGTGTTTTATACAATTTTTGAACTTTATTTCACTCAGATCTATAATGCTTTTAGATAATTTATTAAATAACCTTATACTGTTAATGACGAAACATTTATTAGTTTTTTGCAGTCTAAACTTTGGTATATCGATTTTATCTATGTTTCTTAAGTTTAAATTATGTCTATCGCCATTTTTACTAAACATATTTAAGTTTTTCCTAACGTACAATAAATTTTCATAAATATATTGAGATGGTAGTGTCAGTACATCAATCATAGGAAAGATTTCTCGAAGAGAATCACGAGCTTTCATGTTATATATTGCCCGAATGGCCCTTTTCTGTAGAATAAATATAGTATCAATATCTGCCGCAGATCCCCACATTATAAGACCATAAGTCATTATACTGTGAAAATAGGCGAAGTATACTAGTCTGGCTGTTGCAACATCAGTTAACTTTCTGATTTTTCTGACTGCATATGCAGCAGAGCTCAGTCTATTGGATAAAGAAGTAAGGTGAGCTTTCCACTGTAGTTTGGAATCGACTGTGATCCCTAAAAACACAGTGGAGTCAACAAATTCCAGGTCAGTACCACCTATCTTCACTGTGGCATTGATATTAGATACATTAGGCAAAGTAAATTTCAGGCACTTAGTCTTCTTTGCATTTAAAACTAAATTATTTGCCGTGAACCATTTTGAAACCATTTCCAGAGTGTCATTTGCTGCCGATAATATATTATCCTTCCTACTAACTTTAAAAAGTAGGGATGTATCATCAGCAAATAGCACTATCTGTGCCATCTCCTGTACCATATGTGGAAGATCATTTATATATACTAGGAACAGGAATGGGCCTAAAATTGATCCCTGGGGGACACCCATCTTTACAGAAATCGCGAGAATTCCCCGTGTCCCCTCTAGCTAGACAATAGTATGGTCGCTAACAGATAACGTTTAATGATGATGTTATTCTTTACAAGTATCAGAAAAAAAAACAATATAAATTACCAATTTGATGAGTTACGCAATGGGCGACGATGTGGTTACGATGAGGTGGGATCAAAACCCTTCACTGGGTACCCTAAAGCCGTCAAGACGAGCACTAAAAGATACCCGTGAACATATATTAATTATTTAATAACCTCGCTGCTTTATTATTAAATCAACCTCATGCAGGGTGATTACGCGTCTTAAGTTCGCTCGCACGCCAATCGTTATGACGTCATTCTGACGTAGATCAAGCTTGGCTTCTTAACAATGGGTCCACAAAAATCTTAGAAAATTACGTCATAACGATTGGCGTGCGAGCGAACTTCAGACGCGTAATAACCATACTGTTTCGTAACCACTCAGTATTCCTCCTCGAAAAGGAATCGTTGAAGTAGTTTATTTCATAATACCCACTACCGTAATATCACCGACGAGATCATTCGACATTGTTTGCCTATAGATGTTATAGAGGAGAGCTCAAACCTAAAAATATTAAAAGATCTATAAAATCTATATTATATCCTCCCACAGACCACCAAGAGTCGGGCGGTTACGTGGCCACCGTGCATTGCGTTAACCCCGCACCGCATCCGCCGGTAGAACGCCGCGTTTCAGCTTCCGACGCTCACTCTCCTGCTGAATTGGAGCTATTGCATAACAGGTAAGCTTGCGTAAATAGTGCTACTAAATTAATTAATTAAACTGACTATTTTCCATACATTGACACAGATGTTTTTTTAGGGGTTCAGCGGCCATATTCTGTTTAGTTTACTAATTTTCAGGCACCCTTATTTAAGGAAATATATTTTATAAAATATCTTTAGGCATGTTAAAAAAAAACGGTAAAGCACAAAAATAAAAATAAATACAACAAGTGTACAGTTATTAAAATTAAGTAATACAAAATATTGATATTATGAAAATAAGGGCTGATTTTTAATCGTCAGATTATTCGACAGTTAACTTGTAGGAAGAACTGACAAATTTTATATAAGCTGTTATTTAAAACATTTAGGAATCAGTTAAGCTGCGACACATATATTTTAATCACTGCAATACTTACGGGCTCTACGCCCATACAAACGTACTCTTCCAATATTACAACTTTGCTGGTAGTTGAGGTTTAATTATATTTTTTATGTGGGTAATACGCAATATACACAAAAATCTTTCTGTTATAGGTAATTTTTTTTTTGTATTATTATAATATAAAAAAAGTTTTTTTTTCTGATTTCGAAATCAAAACACCCAACTCAGAAAGATTAATAAATACAATAACCGACAAAAATACGATTACGAATGCAGAGTTCTTAATGTATACTACGAGTATCTATACTTCTATTATAAAGAGGTAAAGTTTTTGAGGTTGTAGGATCTACAGATCCGATTTTGAAAGGCTATAGGCTATTTACTTATCTACCTGCATATCTGAAATATGTATAGTATACGATTAATCTACATTCACGTATACCGACTAATGACAAAACTTTGGATATATCAATACTTTTACCAGATTTAAATAACTGTACACTGGGATTTTAGGAAAAATATATGCTTTACCATAGTCAATTATTTTAACGAACTAAAACGTTTTTGATTTAGATAAATATACTAATATTGGTTAAAAACTTGTACTGTAATAAATTACAATGGATAATCATGTAAATTTAACCTTAATAAAAGTAACAGTTAGGGGGTGTTTACCATTATTTTGTTGTTTGTATAATTTAAAGAAATATTAAAAAGTCATAAAAAAAGATTCAAATACATATCAAAGTATAGCAAAATTTTATGTAATTCATTTAGTACAATCAAGTCCTAGGTTGTTTGCAATTAAGTAAGGCTCGATCTCTTCACCATTATACAAGTACATATTTATATACAGACTTGTACACATTAGTAAGCATCAGAACAAGCACATTATAAATGCTAGGTAGTGTAAACCTACACTATGCCAAACATCCTAAGTACTGACCGGGATTATTAGCTTGAAAATTAAAATTAAAAATTGTTTATTTACCAAAATGTTACATTGTTTGGATGTTGGGACCCCTGTGCTAAGTCAAGAGACCAGTGTAACAGGAGATCCCGCACTTCCGTCAAATAACATTTCACAATTTCATTAGTAATTAGACAAAAAAAAACAATAAAGTAAAGTAAGGTGAAAAATATCTAAGTAAAAGATAATAAAATCAAATATGCATTTTTTTTACTTTATTTAATAATTAAAGGTGTAATAACAAATACTAAAAAGTATATATGATTTAGTAATAGTATTCAGGCGGACACAATCAGTTGCTCGTCTGAACTAACTTTGTCAAACGATTGCAACGATTACCATTTATATCTCAGATGGCGCTGCTATCGCTCAACCCTTAGTTTTGATTTTTATGTGCGATTATAAAAATAACAGAAAAGTTATATCGACAAAGTTTTTGTGTGAACAAATCAATCAATGAAAGATAAACGTATTTTCTGTTTTATAATACTTCCATTATTCCTAAAGATATTGTGTCTATTGGCATAATAAAATGTGTATGAAGTTTGTTGGGTGAAGCGACAGCAGCGCCCTTTGTGGAAAATTTTCCTCATTTTACAGCTTTTTTACATTTGGTAAGTTCTTTAAGGGGTCTCCAGTCGCGATGACGGCCATACAAACGTACTTCTCAATATTAAAACTTTGCTGTTAGTCGTAGTTTAATTATTATTTTTATGATGGTAATTGTACGTTGAAAACTTTCAGCTGTAACTTTTTTATTATTAATAATATTAAAAAAGTGCTTTTTATAATTTTCATAACAAAATATAATTTCTCTACAACCGAAAGATTATTAAATACAATGATTGACCAAAATAATATTTTAATTCTGCAACAAACAGTAGCCCTAGTGTGAGTTTTTTTAATATTTACTTTCGCGTTAACTATACTATAGTTAACATTTTGACCAATCACACGCTCGCATTTTTAGTTCTCAAAACTTTCGCGCTGCACTATTTCCCACACAAATTTTAGTTAACTCAAAGTAATAGTTAGAAAACTCACACTAGGGGTACAGTAGTAGAGAAAGCTTATTTTGTATGGAGGCGCAGGATTCGCGATCGTGAATGGAGTGTTCATAATTAGGGTTTCTAGTGGAATAGCTCCGGTTTCCAGTTGCTCGGATGCCAGAACATCGCTTTTGATCATCAACAGGTAGGTAAGCTGCCTCTTAATTTAATTGAAAATTTACAATTGTATCGCAAGCGAAATGTATGTCAAATTTCATACATTTGGCTCTCGATTGCTATTGGTCGGATTTTCAATTTGGTCAAGAGGCAATAAATTCACTGTATGGCAGTGCAATAATTAGCATCAAACATTTCCTTAAAATAAGTTTTAAATCTTTACTGATTTTCGGAAAATGTTTAATTCTTATTTATTGTACTGGATATGCGTAACTTATTCATGGCACACTTGAAATACATCGGTATCAATACACAGTTAAATAAATGAAACAGTGCGGTGGTGTGAAAAGATCGAGCCTTTCGCGGTATTCATTAATATATATAGTTAGACCATACACAAATCAAACAATATCATAAGAGGCGTATTATTAAATTCCCTTTACTCGTAAATCCGTATAGTCGCGAAATAACTGCGTTCTCTATTCGCGTAATCACTAATAAAAACATCTCCAAAATACCTCTTTAATCCTTAAAATTAACTCTCAAATAATCATTATTAATTTAATTCCTACCGTAATATTCCAAAATCCGTTCTAAAATCCGTTTGCAAACTAAACGGGCCTACTCTCAATATCTCGTCAATTGTCGATATAATTGTCTCATCATAATAATGTAAATTTTACGGTTCTATACATCGTAAGTTGATGTTGCTCATTTGGCAGTAAATTCACTTAAAATTGTAAAAATCTAATAATAAAAAATATATATTTTTTCCTGCTTAAATGATAAACATCATGTAGTTGATTTTTATTGCCGTAAGATTGCAATGACGAGACATTGAGAGTGGCCTAGTAGAGTCTGCAAATAACTTGCCTTGTTGCAGACGGAGCAAGGTGGCGGTGTATGCCCCCACGTATACGGCGCGCGCCTCGCTGGAGATAGGGAGCGGCAGTGTTTGCTCGGGCCGCGCGGTCACGACCACCACCGCGTCCAACCAGGTGCGTACCCTTGACAGCCCCCACACTCGCGACGGTGGTGGTCGACCCGGACCGCGCGGCCCCACGGTGCAAATAGACGTCACCAAATACAAACACGCCCCCCCTGTCAAAAAATTCATCCCGACTGCTAAATCCACAAACAAACAAAACAAACCCGATCCGCCGAAAGAAAAACCACCCATTTACGGTCCGCCAGATTCTACCGTTTTCAAAGAAATGAACCGAAAACCCAAGTTCAACGACCGACGTCCCTCGAATAATGTTTCCAAAAACGCCCGTGCGAACGATGGAGACGCCTATAAAGAAACGGCCGGCAAGTTTAGTCAAGATATTTCAGATATGTTAGAGAAAGATGATCGTAATGGATGCGCGGGCGCTTCGACAGCGAGTAATCGACCTGTAAGAAATTACGTCAATAACGATGTACGATATCCTATTAGCAAATTATTGCCTTCAATGGGTCGCGGGTTCCCTAAAGATGATAATTATACATCGCATCCGTGGCCCAGGGATCTACCGACATTTGATTCGCCAGAAGCTATCTCAAATCAAACAAGACAGAAACCAACTAAATCTATACCTAAAAAGGTATCTGGCAAAAATGAAAATGTGAACGGGCCGTCCGATAATAATAATAATTCTGGTGTAAATGATAAATATTTGCCAGGAAATAGACTAGTTCAAACCCTGTTGCCGGATCGTAATAAATCTTCAAGAAAGCTAAATTCAAAGAATTCAATTCCACAAGTCGACAACGAAAAACAATTACCAGATTCTGTAAAAGAACCCGGTGAAATTGTTCGAAAAAAGAACCATACTAATTCAGGTGATGTTAAAGCGGCCAAAGTTAGTTCAAATACCGATAATAAACAAAATTGCGGTTTAGGAACACATGGCAATAAAAGTAATAAGAAAACTTGCCAAAATGTATTTGCTCAAACAAAATCCCACCTTAATACCAAAAATGCACAATTAAAAGCCCAAGAATGTGACCCGACAAATAATGAACTTGTTCCCATCACTGGTAAAGTTATAGTTAAAGAAATCATTCCTAATAAAAATATAATTACGAAAGGGGAAATGAAAAATACAATTGTTTCTGATAAGAGCAAACTGTCAAGTTCTCCGATAGATGAATCTTCTAGTTCTCTAAGTAAAATAAACATTCCAAAAGAAAACAATGTGATTGATCAAGATATTTATAAAAGGAAAAAACACCAATTAAAACAAAAGTATATTGATGTAAGTGAAAATTCAAACTCTGGCGTTACCGATATAGTTAAATTGGATATCCAAAAAAAGGACGTACAAAGTACGAAAAGTCAAGATAAATCAAAGTCAGATGATATATTAAATATCAAAAGTGATATTAACAACTGTGATATTATTGAAAATTCTGAAAAATTAAATACTTTAAATAAGTTAGTGAGTGAGTGTGATAATAAACTGCGAACGAATGATAGTCAAACATTATTGTCAGAATCTGATGTAAATAATAAACAGATCTATAAACAAGTTTCGATTAGCTCTCTTTGTTTAAGTGGAAATAACATATGTGAAAGTGATGATGATAAAGTTAAAAAATTAAAGAATAATAAAATTGAAAATAGTATGCCTGCTAAGAAAAATGTTAAATGTTTAGCTAATAGTGATATTGTTAGTGATGAAAATACGACAGAAATAAATATAGAAAAGAATAAAGAAAAATGTGAAATTATTATTAATACGGGCGAAAAAAATGTGTATGAAAATCGTGATAAAGTAATTATAGAAATGCCAGATGATGCGGAAGAGATGCAAGAAATCGGTAAAGTAGCCATAGAGACTATAGAGAACGCGGCGTACGAAGAGAAAGGTGAAGAAAATGTGGATAAACTTAACGGAGAAGCTAAAGAGGTCGAAATCGATATTGATGTGACAGCCGACTCGGCGGGGGAAGAAAAAATTGTTAGAAACTTTGATTTTTCACTTTTGTCCGGTGAACAATTAATCTTTACCCGGCTTCATAACAATTCTTTTATTTTCTTGGAGTTGCCTAACCACCTGTGTGTGACCGAGAGCAATAACCAACTTCTAGCTATTAACAACTCGAGTGACAACTCTAACGTTATTTCCGTCATCCCCCTAACCAAATACCTGCAGGAGACTAACAAAGACGATAACAAAGATGTTCATAAGACTTCCAAGCTTAAGGACAACAAATCCAAGAAACGCTCAAAGAGGTCTACTAACACCCTCAACACTATAAATGAGGTAATCTCCCTTTGCTTTTTTGAAATATTTATTTTTCTGTCTTTTTTATTTTATTATTATTTCTTATTAAGATTTTTAAAAGCTGAGACAAATATACAAGTTTGCGACCTAAAGCTTCTTGGGATTAGATATCATTGAGCTATATTACTGGGATTTACTAGTACGATCTATACCAATAATGGTATAAATAGCATAATTGGCATTCCAAGTCCATAAATAAAGCTTTACTAATATTAATAATAAACAAATTAAATAATGCTATATAAAATTAAATAACGCTATACCTCCGTAAACCTTCGGGGTTGGTAAGCGGAGGTCGTGGGTTCGAATCCCACTCATAGCAAAAAAAAATTGAGCGATATTTGTAAATTGTCCTACATTAATTATTATTACAATCTATAATAACGGATCGTTTATTGCTATATAAAAATAACAGATTTAATAACAGAGAAGTTTCCCAGTAGTACATTATTTAACAATAGGTGGCGTTTGGTCGCTATCTACAAAAACTGTCAAAACAGATAGTGGTAATATATAAAGTACCCAAAATTTAGGGTAAGTAGGAATATAAATACCTACATACGATTAATTTATAAAATTTACTTAACTTTGTTATACAATAATCCTGAGTAACTTAAGTTGGTGCACCAACTCAAGTAATATTTTTTTCTTTTAAATATCATCATATGAGTAATTGAGTTTAAGGTATCTTGGTCTTTTTACGAAGTTTTTCTTGACAGAGTATCTACTAAAGATTATAGAGAGCAAGAATATAGAGTATGTAGATACATACAAGAATGACAAAATATAGTAAAAACTATAACACGTCTTGCAATACCAAAATTTAGTTGAGTTTAAGTTAGAGTAACTAGAATTTCCATATTTGAGTAGTCTATGGAAATATAGGCAACCCAAATATAGAAAAGGCCTTTTTGACAGTTTTTGTGGATATTAGTACGCTTTTTCGTTTATAAAAATATAATATGTATTATATTATTGCTGGTACACATAGTACAAGCCTAGAGCTTAGTTTGTGACCAAAGCAATATGTGTAAATTGTCCTACATATTATTATTATTATATCACTCCTGCTGCCATCTACTGGAATATTTTGGAACCGTCAAAAAGAAAACTCATTCTATTTGTCATTTTACTGATAAGCTCCTGAAAAATAAAGTAATTTGGAACCCTTGGTACACTTAATATTTAAAAGCATACACACATATTTAAGCTTTTTAACTAAAAGCTTAGATAAATATGTATTAACCATGCTGTTCGTACCAGCTCATTTGTCAAAATAATTTCGTGTATATTTGCCTCAACTTTTCTCATCTCATTTTTATTGTTAATGTGTAAATTATGTATTTGTTTCCCATTAGAGGTCCGTAGAGGCGGGTGGCACCAACACTCAGTATGATGGGGTTTTACAGGTGGATGCCGGGGTGCCGTTCAGTTGCATCACCACCCCAGAAGTGGTCTCTAGTTGTAACACCACCTCTTCTACATCGCAGGCTGTTGCTGTCGATCCTAAGGTAACTTGTCTAACCACCTAGACACGGTCTGAATCAGACCATAATGGAAATTAGTACTCTCAAAGGCGGTCTTAATAAGTGTTTGCTAACGTTAGATTATTTGACAGTAGTAGTGACGTCACTACAGACGCCATGTTGGATTTACAGTCATTTTGCTTTTGCATAAAATTCTGTTTTACTTGAACATATAATTATTATATACTTTGGATACCAAATATAAATACAATGAAAAACTGAAAGTGTACAATATTTTTTTTACGTTTATGGGAGAAATAATAGCCTTGACAAACTCACACTATGACTTGTTAAAACATTTTTAGGCTCTTCATAAATAAATGACTTTAATTTATTGTTTTATCTACCCTTTACCGTTTATTTAATAATAGTAAGGCCATTTTTAATACTGGCCAAAAAATAAAATACTTTTCACACACATATCCTGCGCTTTTCTGTGCTATGTGTACCAGAAACAACTATACTAATAATATAGTAACGATCCATATAATATTTTTTAAACACACAGACTATTATAACAAACAGTACAGAATAACATTTTCTTTTGTCATGAGTGGGAATTGAACCCACTTTCTCCGGATACGACTCATAATGTTACTATAGAATAGAATATAAATAGTTTTTATACAGTTGCTCAAAAAGTGGCGTATTGCAGGGACGTATTGCGTTCGGGATGTGGGTATTATTACTACACGAGCTTTTTTTTACCTTTTCCAAACGCGTTCTCTTTCCCAACTGTCAAAATAATGTCTATTAAAAAGATAAAACCAACCACGAAGTTTTTACTAAAAAAAAATCAAAGAAGCTACTAATTTGTTTCAATATCAGGTTTAATGATTTGAGTCAATGAATGAATTTCAATGAGTTAGGTTAGATTTCATTTCATCTCATTAAATTTCATTTTCAATTCATATGAATAAAAAAAAATATTGAAATCTTGGCTGTATGGGTATTAACAAAAAAAAAATCTGCTTATATTCTTTTTCGGTTGGCGCCATTTTCTTTTTTTTTCATTTCATTTAATTTTTTTTTGCGAGTTTAGTTGTGTTTTTATTATATTATTAAATTGCTACATTTTTCGCAACTGTATTAAAAATAGTTGTTCAGTACACGTGCGGAACCGTCATTGCAACTTGTTCGGACTGTCAACCCTGACCTTCGGCTGCGCCTCGGCTCGGGTAGACATTTGTCGGAACTCTTTGCAATGACAGGCTTTCCGCAATCGTAATGAAATATACTATTATTGCAGTAGTGAACCAATAGGTGTCGCCACTTTCATATTTGGGACCACATTCATTTTGGCTATCATAAGTTACACAAATTCATAATTTTTGGCTTACTCTTTTCAGCCTCGCAACGTGTTCGCCAGTACCTTCAACGGCATACGAAACTATGGCTCTTCCAACTGCGCGATCGAAGACAAGGTATGAAATCAATTATATTAATATGGTAGATATTTCTAGTCACTATACAAAATTAACCTTTTCGGTAGAAGTAGCTGCAAGAGGAATACCAGCAAAGTCGTCTTTGCATCGTCTTTTAAAGGATCTTGGCCTTCTAAGATCGGCCGCTAACAGAATCGTATAGTATTTGGTTGGGTAGAGAGTAGTAAACACAGTGAAAGGAAAATTTTAATTGGGAAAGGATTTTTAGCCCTGCTTCGCCGGTCTCTGGTCCGGGAACACGGTAGTTCACTCCCCTGTCTCCCAAACACGTGATGGATCCGAAACTCGCACGCAAAATACATGGATAGCTAACATTGTCTCTCTCTAATTTTAAAAGCATTAAATTTTCAGAAATCACTGGACGAAAACGGCAATTCGGTACAAGGTTATTCTCTCACGGGATCTAGTCAACTCAAGAAGAATAGAAAGAAGAAATCTTCCAAGAACGAGACAGTCATCAACATAGACCAGATGGATGGTTACCAAGGCAACAAGGATGTCAATGAGCTGCTGCGGTTTATAGAGTCAGATGCTTTGGACAATGCTCGGGGAACCAAGCTGGGGGGAAAGAGCAAACATAAGGACGATAGTGACGATAAAGGGGGAAAGAAGAGGTCTACTGAGAGGAGGACCAAGGATAAGGAGACTAAGGTTGGTTTTAGTCTGGGTTTACCGTTTTCTACTAGACTATTGCATCAGTTTCTTGTCCAGGTGATAGTCTCCTTTCAGGTTGATGTTTAGGAAACGGGCACTTAATTTGACGATAAAGCATCCAGGATAATAGATTCGTAATGCAAATTCACAAAATAATGTTTTTGTCATTGCCATTGTTTCGTAATCCATGAAGGGTATGAAGTCCATGCCGTTAAACAACGATATATTAATCGATTCCTGTCTTTGTAGGTCCTGCTTACCATAGGTTAGTACAAAATGACATACTGTGCTGTAATATTTTGACCGCCTAAATTTATATAACTCTAGATCAGTATTTCTCAATTAGTTTTTTCTATGTACCATTCCAAGAAAGACCTTACTAATTGGGAAACACTGCTTTAGATGTCTCCATAAATTTCTCAGTTTCGTTAGAATTATTTACTAAGAACTATCTAAACCAAGCAATGTATTATTAATTGTCATGGTTAATTTACATTGTCACATTTATGAAATAGACTTCTGGTTCAATCTTCATCTATAATAATAACATTAGTTTTGAACTTCGAAACTAATAATACAATTTCTTCCACAGCTATATAAAGTAAAGCGAGCAACATCAATGGAAGAGCTTTCCACCCGCGTCCCGAGCCTCACTGGCTCTGAGAAGGAGTCGCGACGGTCCTGGGACGACGCGGCGCCCCCCTCCCCGCCGCCAGCGGACCTGGAGAGGGACTTCCAGACCGTCACCAAACGCAAGCGCACCCGACGCAGACCCGTACCAGACGTGGTGCAGTGCTGCAGGAGAGATGAGCCCACCAGACCTGATGTCTTGGCTGCTGATGAGGATTTATCTGGAGTCACGTTTGGCTTCGACTTGGACCCCAGTTTACTTGGCGAGCCGGTCCGTCCCGGATTGTATTATCGGGCGCCAACACCAGTTAGTGGAGGGGATGGGCATCTACAGCGATTGGTCGCTTATGTCAGCAATGGTGAGTTTTTTTAAATATATTTATTAACACGCTCGATATTGCCGATCACGCGATATCACTTGTTACGGTGTGGCCGACCACGCGATATCGCGTTACGGCAATAGTAAAGGAGTCGTCGTTGCACTAAATGGTCGCCATGTTAGTTAGCAATGGTGAGTTTTTTTTTAATATAAAGAACGAGAGTAAAGGAGTCTTATCGCGTATGATATCGTTGACTTAGTGCAATGCTGTAGAAGAGATGAGCCAGCCAGAGCAGATGTGTTGGCTGCCGATGAGGATTTGTCCGGGGTCTCATTTGGCTTCGAGGTGGACCCCAGTCTGCTTGGGCAACCGGTCCGCCCCGGCTTGTACTATAGCGCGCCCACCCCGGTCGGTGGAGGGGACGCGCATCTACAGCGATTGGTCGCTTATGTTAGCAATGGTGAGTTTTTTTTTTTAAATAATTATTAACATGTCCATTATAGACTACTTGGTATCAAATGATGCGACCTGGTTCGGGTCTACATCTGATGATCTGATGTGGCCGATCACGCGATATCGCGTTTTAATGCCTGTCCATATAAAATAGTTTTACAGCATTACAATACGTGTATTATAATGTTATAGACCTTTTTTAATATTAATAAAAATAGCATGTATAAAACATACACTTAGAAAGAGAGCGACAGAAGCGTTGCGCGCACCACTCCATACGACAGAGACATTTACACATCTCCACGCTCGCGTAAAGTGTAAAGCCATTTATCAAGAAAATAAAGAAAAAACCATGACGGTATATTAATAACTCTTGCTTTCTTAGGCTGAGTTGCACCAAAATAAACTCTGTAAATTTAACGATTAAAGTTAAAAATGGCGTCGAATGACAGCTGGTACATTCGACGCCATTTTTAACTTTAATAGTTACAATTACTTTAACAGACACTTTGGTGCAACTTTATAGTTTTCGCGTAAAGTGTAAAGCCATTTATCAAGAAAATAAAGAAAAAACCATGACGGTATATTAATAACTCTTGCTTTCTTAGGCTGAGTTGCACCAAAATAAACTCTCTGTAAATTTAACGATTAAAGTTAAAAATGGCGTCGTATGACAGCTGGTACATTCGACGCCATTTTTAACTTTAATCGTTACAATTACTTTAACAGACACTTTGGTGCAACTTTATAGTTTTGCTGAGAATAATGTAGGTAAACTATATGTGTTCCAATTCTTTGAGTCATAATCTCTTAGCTAATACTCAATTTACTTTAATAACTAATTGGGGAAGTTGATGCAATTATAGATAATTAGAATTTGTAATATTGACAGCATTGTCACAAATGTTTCCACCAAATGTCAAATAAAAAAAACAGGCTTTACTTGGGTGAATGTACTTAGAATGACAGTGATATATTATTTAGTTGGGTAAAGGGGATTCTGAACACAGTGAAGAGAAGAGTTTATATCGGAAAGGCCATCAACCCTGTTTGCAGTTCACTCCCCTGCCTCTAACCAAGATTATAATTGGTTTCCTTTTCCCCGGGGGGATCGACTTACAACAAGTGTTTAGTCCTTAAAGATGCCGATCCATATAACCATGTTAATGCGATTGATGGTCATTCAAATATATTTAGATCCAATATAATAATTTATGAATATTTAAGGTGTGGATATGGTTGGTGAGGTTGATCGCCTCGGTGGCACCCTTGTATGGCAGATGATAATGGGATGGTCAGTGGAATCAGCTAACCACCTAGTCTTACACTAATTGTTTATGTAGAGTGCGTTCGGTTTTGGTTTTTTTTTTAATCACACCTTTTGAAAATCCACTTTAATATGTTAATTTCTATATCAAGTTAAAGAAAAATAGTCTATAATGATTATATATATAGCAGCCAAACTAAACGCACTCTAGCCCTTATTGTTAAATCTTTTTTTTTTGACTATTCATAAATATCTTTAAAGATTTACATGAAATAAATAATTTGATTGGATTGAAGAAAATAGACCCGACATCCGCACGGAGAATCCATGGATAGCTTACAACATTGCCTCCCTCTCTCTCTCACATAGCATATTTTGTTGCAGCTTGGGATGACATCATGCGCTGCGGGAACGGTAAAGTGAGATTCTACTCGGAATAGTGGGAGCTAAACAGACTTTTTTACCTAATTATCATTACTTGTACAGTCGGTGTATAAATATTTATACAATATCAAATATATTATAAATGAAATTAAATATACGAAAAGAATATGTTAAAGTTGAAAAAAGATGGACAATTGATAGTGCGGACTACGAAAGACTAAAAAAAGTGAAACATTTTATAGTGTAGTGTTGCTGTTGAGGTGTAATAGTGCGTTTGGATATTTCTTCGCTCTGACTTTTGAGTAAATATATATGTTTAGATAATTTTGAAGTCAAGTGAATCTGTAACTTAACATATAACTAATATAGTAATTATATATATATATATATATATATGTGTGTAGGGGTATCTCCCCTTTTATAACTAAAATTGAATTTTTGTTATCATATCTCAAAAATTACTTATCACTTGACTGATATTTCTATACAAAGGGTGCACTGTAATAATGATGGATGATATTTATTATAATTTATACTGTTTTTTTTGTTTAGCTTTTGCGCTTTTTTATATTTGCAAGTTTTTGCCTAATTTTTCGTAAATTTTTTTGAAAAAAAAAAACATTGATGATTGTTGCCGTGTACCCTTTGCACTATATGTGACATGTTGTCTATTTAACAAAAAGTGTGTTGTTTGAACTTTATTCAGAGTTATAAATTGTAATGAGATTTTCATTGATATCGAGATTGTGGGACATTTGTTTGAATCGATTTAAAACAAGTATAAGAACGAATACATCGGTGTTGCCAATGTTCTACGGTGTGATGAGGTTCGGGTTGTCTGCATGTGTTGTAACTTTACCTTGTCATTTACTGTACGAGGCCGAGTTGCTCGAAATGTGGTAATAGTGTAATCCTCCTTAAGCTGGATCTTTAATTAACGGAGAAACGGTCGTAGGTAAATTGTTAAAGCTAGCAGTTTGGAGAAGGTCGTTTAACTTAATTTCTTTGTAAAAATTCCATAGTATTTGACGTTTTTAATATTAATATTATGACGTCAAACTATATATTTTTACAATGGGAAAGAAGAAGAAGAAGATTTGTTGCAAAACTTTAAAGGAATATGAACCTTATGTCTGCGATATAAAGTTAGTATCTATAGCAGATTTACTTCGTATCGAACTACTAAATACATTGTGTGGGTCAAGTGAATATGCCTATACACAGCGTTGTAGCCATGGGTCTTTAAGTATTCTAAAACATATATTTATCCATATATTATATATAAATGTAGTTATTTATGTTTTTATACTAAACAAATATCATTGACAAAAACAACTAAGCAAAAATTCTTTACATATAAAATTATTTTGATTTATGTGACGAAATATAGAAGAACAAATATATATTACAAATTAATTTAACCACAGATTTGTGAACGTGATTTATATTAACTATTAAATAATGTTTTAAAAATAAAATAGATTTTAGTTACTAACTAAAACTTTAACTTAAATTTTAACTAAAACAAAATTATTCTTTTTAGCTACATAAGTTGATTTTAGGATTTATTACCTAGTTAAATTAAAAATAAATTATAACTCAAAGGTCCGTGGCTACATTATTAATTTCTCTTTATAACGTGGTTTTAATGACAAGAGAATGTAATAGCTATAATAATTAATTGCTTTGTGCTTCATATGCTTTATTATACGATTGGACGCATTACATCTATAGGCACAGATACTAATATTGTTATTGCAATATGTAGAATATAAAATGGCTGCCGGTTATAATTTTAAAAAATGAAATAATTTCTATTTTGAGCTTAAAAGGCCATGGTTTATAATGTATAATAAAAAGTCCGTTTAAAACGCAATATCGATTTCAAATAACATAATAAATATTGTTTAAGATATTATCAGTATCTGTGCATATGTTATGATTGTTTAAAAGCTCGGAGATTTATTTATAGTTGGTAACTCAGCGCGAGGGGGCGTGGCTCGCGTCGGTCGCCATGACACTTTTTCGCTCGACGCTATTGGCTGCGTTGCAAGTCTAGCACGGTTCACATTACGTTGTAAATTTTGTCGCTTGTCTATGAGGAGGAAGAAGTATTTTTTTTAGGTTGCCCGTGCTAGCTCTTCTTTTTCTCTTACGATATTGTACTTTTAGTTAATTGATCCGATTTTGGCCAGGAATAGTAAGGTAAAGTGTTTTTTTATGTTTGCCGCTAAGTTATTATAAAGTTGTTCGCTATCAAATTATACTGATGACCTTAAAAGATTGTACTTTGGGCTTAATTTAAAGCTTCTTACTGGTCAAATAAAAAAAAACCCATGGAATCGTGTGTCTCAAACAAAAAAAAAATGCCTTCTTCATATTACATGACTAGGGTTCAAATTAATTGTTATTGATCTAGAAACGAACTGTGTAAACATGTTTTAATGAATTCTAGATTTTTTTAAAATAATTATTTTGACATTACTAGTTTGTACGGAGAAGCCATTTTAGTTTTTCATTTGCGACTCATGGTTCCATGGGATTTTTTTTTTTATTTGATTAGTAGAGCCACAGATTATCCCAAATTACAACCTTTTAAGATCACCAGGGATATATTTTAAATGTTTCACAATTAATTTTTGAAATTTAGCTTCAAATGATGTATTGTAAATAATAATAAGTAACTATATGAATATTGTGGCATATAAACAGTTTTGGAGAGAGATTTGTTATAAAGTTGGCGGTAGCTGGTTGTTGTTTTAATAATAAAAATACTAAAATAATGGGCTTTGTACAGTTTTATATACTTTATTATAACTATAATGAAATTTGGTGGTATGCTTGTATCATTCTGTTGACTACCAAAAAGACGCTAAAATTGCTTAAAATGACTATTACTAGAAAGTAGACGCTAAAATTGCTTAAAATGATATATATGTTTGTTATTACATTGCTGGCCAACTTTGGATCGTGTTACGTATAGATAGCACATAGTTTTGTTTCTGTTGACGTTTGTTGTGCTTTTATTGTTATAATAATCACTTTTATTTCTTAATTATAAATATAAGTACTTTATTTTTCATTCTTTTGTTATGTATTTTTAAGAAACATCATTTTTTTATTTGTATATAAAATAGCAAGATCTTTAAGATAGATTGGCCATCTTTCATCAATGTTGAATTTAATATCTTTAAAAAAACTCGTGTGAGTGGTTTGACCAAAATCTATTGTATATAAATAATTTGGCACCAAGTCACCGTGCCAGAGCGTCGTATGTACCAGTCTATTGAGAGTATTTTTTTATGTCGTGTACAAAAAAATAAATAAATAATATAATATATTTCATAGCGTCAAACAGCGTGATGTAAATATGGTAAATAATAATAGATGTTTCAGTCATGTATTATATTGTAGATATAGTCTGTCGAAAAAGTCAGGTAAATTTATTTAAAAATATAAAAATAAGTAAAGTATCAAAATTGTTTAGCTAGCGTATTTATCTAGGCAGTGTTGCCAACACTATTCTATTTATCTTGTAAAGTGACTTATTTGACAGATGCAATAATATGCCCCAAGTCGTTTTTTTTAATATCTATATTAGGGTGCCGTCATACCAATAAGCTTAATTTTCAGTTGTTGATTAAAGTTAATACATCATGTATCATGTAATACTTGTTTATTTTAACAAAATATATTCGCTCTTCTCATCTACTTTCATTTAAAACAAATTTAAACCAATATTAATCCACCAATACAATACAATCTAATTATAATATTAATAATAAACATTGGACAAATTTTAAACCTAATTGTACTATCTTCAATTTATAATATACAGGGTGAATTTGAAAGGTTGTACTTTGAGCTAATATAAGGCTCTATTGATGAAATCGATCAACTTTTACCATTAAACCATGTGTCGCAAATAAAAATAAATTGGCTTCTCTATACAAATTGGTCATTTATTTATTTAACATTACTGGTTTGTATGGAGAAAGCAATTTTTTTTTCATTTGCGACATAAGGTTCTATGGAAAAAGTTGTTTTATATGATCAGTAAAGCCTCATAGGTATTGGTACAAATTATAAACTTTCAAAGCCATTCTTAATAAAAAACATTTTTTTTGCCTTTATTTTTTATACTTATAAAGCAAATTATTTGTATATAAATTACATCCTTAATTATTGTTTATATATAAATAGTATTTAACAACCCTAACTATATGGGACTTACTATAACAATATAATTGTAACATATAAATCAATTAATGTTTTTGTATATTATATTATTGTAATATTTATTAAGGTTTATATGGCGTCTGACGGCATCCATGATTTTAACAATATTATAAATTAAATGTAAGGATTTACTTCTTTATTTCAAATAATAAATCACCATATCTAAATCTTAAATATACTAGTCGAGGAAAGAAGAATATATACAGGGTGATAACGTTAAGAGCTGATGTGTTATGTTTCGAAGCGTGCGAATAAGAAGCAAATTATATAATTCTCGCTGAGGATTCGTTAAAACAACTTTATTTTATTAGTTATAAATTATAAATATATGATTACTTGGAAATTATAATAAATTATTTAAAAACACGCGGGATGTTATACAAATTTAACACTTATTAAAAATATTGTTTTATCATTTGCTCTATATCGAAATTTCAATTAAAAATTAAGGTAATTTTGAGTTATTTTTTTCTATTGGGGAAACTTTGTGCTAATAATACGTTTTTAAAAAGCCAGTCTCAAACACATATATTGTATTATGATATATTTACATAAGTGTCTAGAGCCTGATTTGCTTTATGCCGCCTCTTATTTGAGTCCAGGGAATATACAAAATATATTTTATTTACGATATATTCGCCTGGACACACATAACATTTTCACCCTGTATATCAAAAGGAGGCCAATTAAATTGAAGACCCACTGTATAACCTCGTCGCATTAATTACTATATACATAAAGTACTCAGTTGTTGTCGCAATTAGAACAACAGGATTCAGTTGGTGCGAAAAGGTTCTATAGTGGGTTAGAGATTAATTCGGGTGGTATTATAAACATGGCGAAATGCTGGGGTAAAACTATATATAAAGTATATTTGACTTTTAGTTATTTTCTATTCTATTTAAAATATATATTTATCAAAATAACATAAAGACTAAAAGGTAATGTTTCGGACAAGTTATCAAATATATTATATGTCTTATGTATTTAATATAAATAAAGTGTTGTATATTATACAATGTATAAAAAAAATAACAGTTTAGAAATTTAAGGTAAATTTAATGTTTGTAGTTATTTACTTATATTTTTGTGTCTTATGCAGAATAATAAAAAAAACATAGTTATACTTATATAATAAATAAATATATAAAAAGTAATTATATTAATTACTATAGTCATGTTTGCGCAAAAATATATCAAGACAAGTATTCTAATTTCTCTCTTATACCCTTGTTCACAATATCTGTACATTTGTATAATTTTATACAACACTTAAGTTGCACAGGTTGTAAAAAAACATTAATAGCTCTTCATCATGTTGTAGGAACAACTTTCACTAGAGGAACAACTTTATCGAAGTGATAAAAAACGAGTTGGTTTTATATTTTCCTTACTCAATAAATGTATGAGAACAGCTGGTTTTGTTTTCACTCTGACACAGTTGGTCGCACAGTGAAAGTTTAAATTGATGAGAGGAATACGTTGTTGTATGTATACAATGGAGTTTGTGCACAAAGTCAACCGTCGTGAATATAGAGGGCGCTGCTGTGTTTATTTACTTTTTATTGGAGAGGCCAAAGTACAGGAAAAGCAAGAAGAATAGTAATGTCAAATTACAATCCCTGTGCATTTTTGCCTTGTAGTTCATTTGTGTAGTCCAGTTGACAGAACAAGTGGGATCATTTCCCCAGCAAGGCAGTCGATAAATATTAATATAATAAAATTAACTTATTGCAGACATGCCAACTGATTTCTTTTAGACCCACTATAGAATTTTGTTCCATGTTTATTTTTAATCAATTTAATTCACGTAGCTGTGAAGACATCTCTTCCCAAGGAAAAAGATGCATGAATGTTCATGTGTAGTACATTTAGTTCCCATAAATCATGGAACACTATAATATGTTTAACAAATAAAAATTATTTCACCATGTAGTTTTACCTAAACAGTCTCAAGTAATAATTTTATATATCCATAGATTATAGTTATATAGTTACGGCACGAGCGGCGTTGTCTTAGTGCACAGACTACAGGGCGTCATTACGAGATGTACAACATTCACCGTCACACAATTTGCGCGCATTATTTTAACTTATCGGTATCACAGTAGTTCTACCGCAAGTGTGCCGTTTACTATATTCGATAGTAACTTTAGATAGGGATCAACAAATAAAATAGGTTTGTTTAAAAAATAAACGCAGAAAAAACTCATTGGAGAAAGATTGTGGCCTAATTATAACTAACGCGATATCGTTCGGATTTAAATTCTTACCGCTTTTATTTTCAATGCAATAAAGGCTATGACAGTTCAAAATACAATCTATTACGATAGCGATCTGTTGAAATTTCGTTTCTAATTATGAAACGAAATTTCAACAGATAGCTGATTTGCTCCGCACATACAAAAAAAAAATCTCCAAAGGCGTAGTTAATGAACGCAAATGTGACATTGAAAATGAAAAAAACCTCCCAATGATTCTCCAGGCGTGTGAACGAGGGATAAGAGAGTCTGCACACGATTATTGTGCCTTTATGTCGTTTGTGATGATAAAAAGACACGGGTTAGTTAAAAAGATGTATCGTGTGTATTTTTTGTTCTGAAGCTGGATTGCATTATGTTAGCTAAAATGTTTATATGATGTTAGAACGGATTTCACTTACCAGTATTCTGAACGAAAGAAATATATTATATATTACACTTTCACACACACGAAAAACACTAGAATTAATATCTAGGGAGCATACCTTATATTATTAATTTAATACTACATTAAAATTCCTAGTACAATGCACTGTGTTGCTAAATGTTTAGAGTGCAGTTTTGTAGTACGAATATCCAATATAGTTTTAAAATAAAAATGCTAAAAGAAATGGCATTCGAGACTATAGTATCTCTCAGACTATAATATAGAATCATAACTTTTTTAGTGTGTTTTTGAGTTTGCATGATGGAGTCCAGCCTAAGTAACAGACGTACCTTAAGTCATTAATTATAATAATAAATAAAATTGTAGTGCTTGTCACACATTTTGCTCAGCCACCTTAGCCAAGAAAATATGGACGCTATCAATCAAATATCTTTATACCCAATGTATGGAGATGAAATTTCCATTCCATGGTGACGTCATTCTACATTTTTAGCAAGATTTTGGATTAATAGCTGCCCATATTTTCTTGGGTATGGATCACAAACTAAGGTAGGCTTGTAACATGTTTACCAGTAACAACGTTTCTTATTATATTATAATACCACGACCATAACCACTTTACTACAGGGAAGGATTGACTATTTTTGTTATACTTCTTGGAAATACAAAGGTTAGTAATATATTTATAAAAGGATTTAGGTTAAGCCTGGTATTTATAGTACAGAGCCTAATTTGTGACCAGCGGTTATATTTTTAAATATCTACATATTTTTTTTACTTCGCGGTCCGAATCACGATATAATAACTTAGCAGTGTTGTCTAAAATCACCGGTCCGAATCAAAAAGCGTGGTATACACTGCGCTATTAGCGTTTCAGTGAATCTGAACAGTCATTTAGCGGTTACATAAACATCACTTGTCTCTCTATAGTATTTATTTTTAGAATTTGTTTCTAAATTAATGTCAATTTGACAGCGGTCAGAGATTTCTTGCAGAAGCAGTCCCACAGACGCGGCGCTGCAGTCGCGCCAACCAGTGTTATTTTTTTTTTTCGTACTTTGGTGGCGTTTACATCAATATGGCGTCACTAGTCACGTCACTATTAATGTCAAATCATCTAATGTTAGCGCGCTTAAATCGAATCGGACCGCCTTTGAAAACGCTATTATCGATTATAGCCCAATTCGGACCGTGGCTCAATGATATATTATAATTAACGGCTCAAGGTGCGAAAATGAGTCATACTGAGCTAGGCTTTCGTATCGTATTGTAGCAGAATTTTGGGATATATTATTATTAGCTAACTTATCTCGGTGTCGCATACCTATGTGTTTATAATAAATATATGTCTTGTACATTTGTATCGATGTTGTTATACGGTTATAGTAGCAAGTTTGTCTGCGAGCTGTTTTATAGAGCATTTGTGTGTATATAACATTATATATTTAAAGTTATATTATTATAATATATATATTAACAAAAAATAATAAACATAAAAATGCTAAAATCAAATCGAATGCGCGAGTTTTAGCTTACGAGCGTGCTTATTGCGTATATATTGTTTTTATCGTATTATATTTACGATAAAAATAATATGTACTTCATACAATATGCCGTATTATACGATAAAAATAATATATAGTTTAAATAAATTTTATTAAAAATCACTTGTATTGTAAATAACAAGTGGATTATTTTTAGTCGCGTGCAGTTATTATAGATGATGCCACAATTTCTTGAAGAAATAAAATACTTATAATATATTGTTTAAACCTTAAATTAACACTAGAATATAAAATCTAGTGAGAGACCTTTATAAATTCTTAGGACTTGCATGACATTTTTTTTAATGCATTTATTTTACACTAAATAAACCATCGCCTGTCAAAATATTTTTTTATTGCTTAAATGCCTATTTAATTAATAAAAGTGGAAGGTATGTTAACATAATTATATTGTTTTTTTTTATTGGTCTATTATCTTATTATTTTTGAAACTGGTAACACTTTATGTACTATCCAAGCCAGACAATAAATAAAAAATATAAAAAATTCATATGGTCAGATAACCAGACCACAATTTGGTTGGAATTTATTGTAGTTAATAATATTAATATAATATGTTAATAATATTATTGTAAGGGTAAATTTTAAAATTTAAAACATATGGACCAGTGTAATTTTATTATTTAAAAAAAAAACTAGCATTTAATAAAACTATGTTTTACTGTTAACTTCATATACTTGTTCAAGTCCTTTTAAGTACTTATTAAACTTATATTACAATAAATACATTTAGACAGGGCTGTTCCAAATTATGTGTAATAATTAACCGGTGCTATTTTTAGGGAAAAAAGAGATGAAGATATGTAATTTGTGTATATTCTATATCTTGCTTTTCCCCGAGAGATCGCAGGAGCACGGTTTTGAACAGCCCCCAGTGAGCGAAGAAAATCTTTGTATTGGAAAAATCTTCACAAATCCAAGAAATTGTGGCATCACCTTAATTAACATAGACCTAAAATGATTGTCACTTTGCAAATGCTCATATCAAACGTTTATAGGAATATTATTTATTTTTTCTTTTCTTTTGTATATAATAAAAAATATGTAAATAAATGTGCAGAAATATTGGATTTTAATCGCTCTAACATTTAGTGCATAGACTTTTTAGAAGAGTTTGTCTATGGTTATATTATTTTTTTGTTAATTTATAAAGCATTTTGTATGTATAAAATTTCTATGACTGGAAAACTTAACTTTTTGTATACATTCATATTAAAGTAGAATATTATTATATCGAGGTATTTTATTGATCGCGAACTAACGAGCTTTGTGTAGAAGTCTTCTCTGTCGAACACTCTCATTTACTGGAATGCCGATACCAAAACATAAGTATCGAATATATTTACATATAAGAATTCAAAAATTAGGGTCTGTTCCGAATTGTGTGTAATAATTAAACTGTGCGATATCTCGGAAAAAAAGATAGAGACGCGAGATATGTAATTTGTGTTTATTCCATCTCTTTCGTTTCCCCAAGATCGCACGAGTTTTTTTTTTGACAGACTCGATGAGTTATTATAATCTTACGATTGACTATAGGTATGCAAAAGGGAATCAATTTTTATATGTTAAATAATATTAGATGTTATAATAAATATTTATAGTTAATAAATAAAAATATAATATATATTGTGTATATATGATAGTTAATGAGCTATAACAATTATTGTGTCAATAATTTTTTCAAATATAATAATTGCTTACTTTTATGTAATGTTATAGTGGACTGACTTAAACAAAGAAATTTTTAATATTTTGGGTATTGATTTTCTTTTGCATAACGAATGTCAATAATTTACACTATATGAATGCGTTCCAATTAACGATAATAATTATTCGTGATATCTCTGGTAAAAGAGTAAAACAAAAAGGCTGGGATATGCAGGAAACATGCCCTGTGTGTAAACATCTCTTGTGCTAACAAACCTCAGTTAAACTGTATCTTATTATCATTTTATGTTTTGTTTCGGTTTATTTAATTCGGTTACACTACGGAAAACAACCATTTGTAGTACAAAATATAAGATCAAAAATATTGGTCAACCTTGTTTTCCACTTATGTGTAAACACAGAAATAATAAAACAAGCTAAGACATAAAATAATAAAAGTTAAAGCTCATATTATGTATTATTTAGGTATATATATATATATATATATATTACAAGATATTTTAAAGCGAGAATATAAACATTTAAATAATATAACAGTACTATCACAATATATGGATATACCTACCTTCACACGCATATGCACATAATAGTAGATTTTATAACAAGTGCACAAAACGAACCATATTTAATAGTAATGTCTAAGATAAAATGGTTTTGTGTACGAGCTATAAACTCTGCTTTTCACTTCGATTGCGAGGAAATAAAACAGTAGTATAACATTTCTTTAATTACAATTCAAAGTAAAATTGATGTCTTAAAAAACACAAGGCAAATAAATTTAAGTAAATATTATAAAATAACAAATTCTATCTACAAACTTCTTATTGTGTTTGGCTGTATGGCTCATTTTCTTTGCCTTATTATAAATACATTTATGAGTAAATACGTTAATGCACTTGTGCACAAAATTCGATTTTGTGCAGCCTATATCCTGCACAAATAAGCACTTTCAGAGCATGAGATGTGAAAATTTATATAATACACAGTCATTCTAAACGGCTTAACTTATTAATGATTGTGCCTTTTTCATAACTAGACACTGTCAAAATTCGCCAAAAGCGAGAGGCGATATAAAAAACAAATTAAAATGTTGCACAGAGTTTGATGGCATTTTTTGTAACAAATAAAATAATAACAATATTAGGTGAAACATTAGTAGGTACTTGCCATAAAATAAAATGTTTAAAAGTCCTCCCTTCATTTTTACCTAAAAATTTATTATCTCTAATTCGGAACGGACTCTATTTAGTTGAGTTATCAGTAAATGAGAGACTGTATTTGTGTTACGTTAATATTTATGTATGTTAAATTATTATATCTGCTTTTTTTTCTTACTTAGCTAAATTATTTACTCCGCGTTGTTTGTAAACAAAAACTACCCAATATTTTTTTATGAAATAATTATTTACTAATTTGTAATTAAGCAATTATTTTGAGACTTGTTACAATACCGGAGTTTGTTTGGTACTGTCAATATATTGTTTATTGTAACGGGCTGCAATTTACGATTATGTACTTTTTCACTGTTTCCGTTTTCTTAATAAAATATTTTAAAAATATTTTCTTATTTTCATTTATCTAATCTATAGGCCTTAACTCGCCTTTTCAGTTTTGGGAACAGAATATGCCGCCGCCATACTAATAAGAAAAAAGATGAGAACAAAAGCAATCACAGCGTCGATTGGTTGAAGTGAGAACAGAAAATAGCGGCAACGAATTCGTTTGACATTTAATTTTTTTGCCCATTTAAATCATTAAGGCGGTTCCAAATTTTATTAGTTTCAAGATACCCACCACAGATTATATACTATAATGTACTACGTACAGATACAAAAGCTTTTATGTTTCCTTATTATTATTAATCTGAGATGTTTCCCATAGTCGTTATAAATTCGCCCTCTAGTGGAGAAGTTTGGACTGCAACCAATAGGAGATCGCAGTACCCACCAATCGGACTCTTGTATAACAGAACGCCAAGTTCATAATAAATAAATGCCAACAGCGTAAAGCGCCTCGCAGCACAAACCACAACAAACTCATTAAAAATGGCCGCCGCCGCCGTGATAAGAGCGACATCTGTCTATCGCCCAACTTCATTTTTTACGCGTTTAACTGTCAATAAAAAAGCGGCCCAGCCTAGTGGTTAAGTCACTGCGCAACCGATAACAAGGTGCAGATGACAGCAATGCCGGACCTGGGATGGGTGACCGCTTTATACAACGAGGCTATAAGATCATAAACACCGCAACGCGTTCGCTACTTGTTAGGTGTTGCCTCCAAATACCATCGGCGAAATGAGGACGGGTTAATCTCTCCGCTGGGTACCCTGAGGCCGTTTAAACGGTTCTCGGAAGCCAAAAAGGCACCCGTGATGGTATTTATTTAACTGTCAATATATTAGTACTAGCTGTCACGGCCGTGATACCCAGTCATTCGGTACTAGATGTTATTCGAAATAAATTTGGTACATTCGTCGCTATTTTTAATTTAAATCGTTACATAACATTAACATATACTTTGGTACAACGGAGCCTACATTTTCTGAGGCTCTATTATATTATTTTTTGTTGCTAAAAAAAGAGAAAACCTTCTTAAGTATTCAATTAATGGAAGTTCAATTTTTTTTTTTCATGTTCGTAGTTCGTAATAAATAAAATCTTTCGGTTGTGGGTAATAATTAACCCAACACGGAAAGATTAATAAATACAATGACCGACAAAAATATTATTTTAATTCTGCGACAAACAGTATTGGAAATGTGAAAGCTCATTTTGTATGGAGAACGCGGAGTTCGCGATTACGAATGCAGTCACGGAATAGAAAAAACAAGTGGAAATGCTATAAAGCACCAAATGTATTAGAACCGATGTCGCCAAAATCTATAAGTATAGAATCTATAACCACTTCGTCCTGATTGGTTGCAAATATACACAGCAATTTTAAACACTATTCTCCAAATAATGGGATTTAAATTCATATAAAAAAATAATCATGCCATCTATAATAAAGTAGTAAGAACCTCCTATAAAAGGTTCTGCTATTCCTACACAGATGGCGTGATTACTACAACATTCGAATAAATGTTTTGTTCAGTCGACATTAAGGCATATTATCTTTTATATAAAAAAAGTATTTTAGTTTATTCTAGAACTTTCCTTGCATAAAAATATAATAATTCAAAGGCGGCGACATAATAAAATATTTAAAGTATCGATATCGATGCTTTTTTTAAATATAAATGTGCTCTATACATGGTGACTTTGAAAGGATGTACTTTGGGCTAATAAAAGGTTCTACTGATCAATACGAACAACTTTGCCCATGGAACCATGTGCCGCAAATGAAAAAAAAAATTGCCTTCTCCATACAAACTAGTAATGTTAAAATGACCAATTTGTATGGGAAAACCAAATTTTTTTTTCATTTGCGACACATGGTTCCATGGGAAAAGTTGTTCGATTTGATCAGCAGAACCTCATATTAGCCCAAAGTACATCCTTTCAAATTCACCCTGTATATTTAAACGCAGATGGAAGGGAAAACTTTTTAGAAAACATAGCTATAAAACTTTTAGAATATACAAAGGCTGAAAAAACTGATTTTTGAGATAAGTTTATTTTTTTAAGTTGAGTTGGGTGACGTTGTCGTGACGTGAGCACGAAACAAAACTTTGGGACGCAATCTTAATATAACTAGTATTTTTGTAATAAAAATAAAGAAATTAGGCAAAATGAAGAAATTATTTTTGCCTGGAATAATAATTAAAAAGCTTAACGATTTTCAAAGTTGGAAATGCTGTTAGTTTTGTATATTTATATCCTTTTTTTATATTAAAATATCATCTTCTATAAAATGTTCAGAACATATGGTGCTTGATTTTGTTGGCATCCAATTAATTCTACCTGTTGCATCAATCCATTTCCCTTTGACTGTGGCGTCTTTGGGAAACCTAAAAATATTTTAAATGAATGTTAGAAAGTTGGTTAAGTTCTTATTGATGACCTTTCAATGATTTTAATGAAATTATATATAAACCGCTCATTGTAACAATATGGTAAATGGTAAGTAATGGTAATGGTAAGTAATTGTAACAATGGTAGCCTACTAAATTTTGATTATTCAATTTTATAAACTATTAATTTCAATTTCTTTTTACAAACAACTGTTACTGTGTCTAAATATGAACACAATTCTTCGTAATAGAGAATGGCTGCTGCGCTATAAAGATTTTTTTATGTATGTGTTTTAAGGTAAACCAACCAAATTGTGCTGACTTATACGTATAGGGAGTTTATCGTTTTAAGAGTTTACACGTACATTTTATTATTCTAAGCGCACACTATTAAAAAAATTGTATGCGATACAATTTTAATAAATATTTAAAAAAACATGTAAGTATATAATTTTGTATAACTGCCGAAACTGTTCCTTCTTTTCTTTAAATAAATAAGTTATATCGATATATCGATAAGCACCCACTACAACACTAACCGAGTAGCAAAGAACTTTTGAAATCCAAATTTCAATCTAAAGTATTCTTTATTACAATTACATAAGGTTGATTTTAACTTCATTTAAACTACAATTATTAGTAAACTAAAATAAGCTAAGGTTTTTAAAGAATACTAACAAAATCGTACTTACCGATGATACGAAACACCACCATTACGAAGATTTTTTCTCCTACTATCGTTTTTGCACTCCAGAATGCAACAATACGGCATATTTACAATAATTATGCGGAAAAATCAGGAACGACGTGAGACTACCAACTCGAAGCGATGTTAGACACGACTGATAACGACTGGGATCAAATAAGCGTAGCTACGCTTAATTGTGCCACACTAAACACGCCTACTTTGCACTTCCACTTGTTTTTTCTATTCCGTGAATGCAGTCCTTAATGTAGCGTATTAACTGACCAATAGGATCGCTTATTTTTTTCTGTTTTCAAAAATAAAGCGATCCTATTGGCGTTTCCCCACGAAGCATAACTCATTTCTAAACGTCTTAGGGCTGATTTTTCAATCCTCTGATAAGGTTATCCAACAGATAACTTGTATGGAGAAAGAATAAATTCGACAGTTCTTCGTACAAGTTAACTGTCGAATAACTTTACCTGACGATTGAAAAATCAGCACTTAGGAAAGGATAAATAAAAAAGAAACAATGCGACATAATATTTTTATTTTCAAGTATATATATAATCAACATGTTACATTATATTATGTTATGGCTTTGTATTCAAATATTTTTCTATTTAATAAAAATATTAACATATATCTTACACCCATTTTAAAATGTACAATATTTAATAGATCTTTTACAAAATATCAATGTTGCCAGTTGATGCCGGAACATGTATTAGTACCAACACCCAAATTAACTGACCCATCTTTAAAACCTTGCAGTCACAGAGTTCTAAGGTGGGTCAACAATTTATTCGGTCAACTGCTCCCACGTAACTCTGCACTGTGTAAGCTCTACATAAAACCTCATGGCCATATACAAAGTGTTTTTAAATTAACGCAAAACATATAAATTGCTCTTCAAGTTTTTTTTTTTATAATATAGGATATACCGAATGTTATATTTTATAAACACCCAGACCATGACAAACTGTACAGAAAAACGTACAATTTTTTTTTTGCCATGAGTGGAAATCGAACCCACGACCCCTGGATACAACGCCAAAGGCGCAACCACTAGTCTACAGAGGCTGTCACATTGAAAAAGTATATAAATCGAATGGAATAGGTTTAGACTTAGCAGATTCAAAGTTGTGTAAATCTTAAATAAAATATTATGTATTTTAAATAATTTATACAAAAAATATGATGTCAATGATTTTGGGTTAATTTAGTAACACATTGTATTTAATTCACTTTAAGCTTGCCTAATAAATTAGTTTGTCTATAGGTACCAAAGGGGAAACGAAACTACGACCATCTTCCCTCTTCTTACTGTTATGCAATATTATACAGAAAGGGTGAATGAAGATATTTACAGAATAGATTATGAATACCTACTTATGATTTTATTAATAATGAAATTTGAAATAATTTTAATTCATTTTAAAAATTACAGTTACTAAAATATTTAACTTATATTCAGTAAAATAATAGTGTTTTTCGGATGCCTCTTTGCCACTTTTAAAAATCACCTTTGTCTTTGAATTCTGTATATTTTAGGAAAAGAGTATTTTAAAGTTGCTTCATGGGCTTTGGTGTTACAAGATAGTACTTTGTCATACTAATTTCAAGTAGATTTCTCTTAAGAAGCCAGGAAATGGATTCATTCATTATTTTCAGTGATAACAAAGTTTAAAAAAAAAAAATTGTAGAGGTGTAAATATTACAAAAAAAAAAAAGAATATTTTTGAAAAGACACCCAAAGTTTAATTTATGATTCTAAAAATATTACTTTAGTTGTCATTTCAAAACTTAAAGGATTTTTTTTCAAAAAAAAAACTTCCCAGGTAACATTTTGACGTCCCTATGGCGTCAATTACGTCGAGAATGACACTTATGGTCGGATTAATAGTCGTTGCTTAGCCTGAGCCATTGCTCGGAACTGTCAAAATTTAGTTTTTTCATATGCAGTTTGACAGTTCTAAGCATCGGCTAAGCATTAGCAATTGCTTAGCAACGACTATTAATTCCGACCTTAGTTGACGTCATAGGGACGTCAAAATGCATTCATTATCATTGAAATGTTTTTTGACGTTCGGTTTGGTGAATCTATTTCCTATGCACTTAAGTTCTCAATTGAATTATAATAGAATCACGCGCTTGTTTTTGAGTTTTGTATGGACGATTAGTTAGCAGACTTCAAAATTTGACAAATTAAGCCATTGCGATTCTTTTACAATATAATTGGACTAAAAGTCAGTAGATTTTTGTTTCCCACTTTTCTGTTCCAAGCATTCAAGCATCTAACATTATCTTCTTTAGGCCTTTAGCTCTACCATGAGTTTTTATTAAAACAATATTTTACTAACTATACAGTTTACACTGTAGGCAAGCAATCCACCAATAGGAAACGTTTGTTTGTACTGTAGATAAAAATAGGCGAAAATATCACTTACTGTACAGTTTAAACAGTACAGTGACGGCATGTGACTTTGTATCTACCTGGTGGTGAGCAGACCTACAAAGTCCATGAATGGGATCGATCAATAATTGATCTTAGACAACATTGATCGCTCCCGCTATGCCGCCTAAATGATGCGATTACGAAATCGGCGGCGACAAAGACGAATTGCATTACGAGTATATTTTAATATACTCGCTCCCTTATTCAATTCAACCACCCATTTGGTAACCGCACCCTGAAAGGAGAGTACCGCCACGACAAGAAATCGATGCAGTAAACCGGTGAACCCACAGAACAAAACCGAAACATAACTAGGTCACTTGACGGTTTTTGCATCTTTGCAGATTTAACAAAAACTCATACTAGAGCTATACTATGTATATTATATTCACAATTTATAGATACAACAAATATTCTTTTACCCCAAACTTGTTATATTTACACTTTTATACACACAATAATCTATTTTTTTTTATTTATATATATATTTTATTATAAGTATATAAAATGAATAGAGTAGGAATGAATAAACAACAAATTATTTTATAGTATCAAAAATATAATTTGATAATGTTACTGGAATAATTGTAATACTGTATTTATATAAAATTCCTAAAAAATATACAAAAATAATTTAAAATAAGTACTTAGCTACCATATTAATTATTTTAAGGGCAAAATTTTGTCAAAAGAACTTATTTGTACTATGGCCACAACACGGAATTCCAAAATCATTCAAGCCAAAAGCACCTGTAATACAAGGGAATAGGGTGTAATCTTTTTTTTGTTAACGGCTTTATTATTTTATTTTGTTATTTTGTCAACATTTTAATGAAAATGTTATAGCAATATGGTTACTATAAATTTAATAATAATTCATAAATATAATTAGATTACGTGTGAGACAATTCCAAAAACTGACAATATTGTATAATGCGTCAGTTATAATAAACTTTCAAAGGCATTTGATTACCTCAATTGGTAGTTTGATAGGGGTACTGCTAATTTTGATTTCAATAGGTTAGCGCTTTATAATTGACTTTTGAAGTGCAATGGGTTTGGTAAGCAAACCCATATTAAAAACCCATTCAAAAACCCCCGAAGGGGATATAGGTCCGGTCCTTGTTTCCAATATTACAACTTGACTGTTAGTCAAAGTTCCAACTATTATTTTTATCTTAGTAATTGTACGCCAAAATCTTTTTGATGTGGGTAAAAAATATTTATGTATTATAATATTAAGTTATTTCTGATTTCAAGAAAAACACCCAACACATAAAGATGAATTAATACATTGACCGACAAAAATATTATTTTAATTCTGACACAAATAGGTATATCGTAGACTCGAGTAATACTGGAAGTGCGAATTTAACGAACAAAAATGAACACTTTTGTGCCTTCTCCAAAATTAGACATTGCAGAATTACGCGAAGAAAAGCTTAATAGAAAATAGAATAGAAGAATTAGGGAATGCAGGTCGATGCTTAATGCTTTACAAATGGTTGAAACTATTTTGCTGTAACCGTTGAGCTGGATTCCATCCTCATTACTTAAAATAATTATAAATTGTACTATGTAGGAATTATATAAAAACTTCACAATTCCGGTAACATTAGCATTATTGCTATTTAAAAAAATACTTTTGTCATTTATTTCATATTAAATTAAGTAAAATATTATTAATATTATATATTTTATAAAACGTTATTTACATTAACATTAAAAAAAAAATTTCGTGCTGTGATTATTTTAAACATAAAAAAATATTGAATTGGAAGATATATACGGCAGTGAATAAATACATTTTATTATAATATGTTAACATTTTATAATAAAAAAGAATATTTTATTTTAAGGGAATTCTTAGTAAACTTTGAAAATAATAAAAATAACAATTCATTCACAGCCCCTTATTTTGTTTATATTTTGAACTGAAATAGTATATATATATATACCTATACAAATAAAAGGAAATTTCAGTTCCCAAGTGTCAGAATAATAACTAATTTATGTGATAGAATTTGCTTGAGTTTTTTTATTTTATATAGAATTTGCTGGAGTTATAACATTTCATAGCCAACACCATTCCTTAGATTAAAAACATAATTTATAGTATTTTTTATAGAATGGCATAATACTCTGCATCTACCTGTTGGTATGCAGGCAATAAGATAGCTACATATTAACAGCATCTGTTTAAGAAACGCCAGCACTTACCTTCCCTTACAAGTTGTCTTTTTATTCATTATTTGTAATATTTTTATAATATCAGAAGACATAGGTGACTTTAAGGATTGTACTTTGGGCTAATATGAGTTTCTATCAACCAAAATGAACAACTTTTCACATGGAACTATAGGTCGCAAATGAAAAATTAAATTTCTTTCTCCATACAAACTTGTAATGTTAAAATGACCAATTTGCCATGTAGTTGGTCTTCTCATGCCAATTTTTTTTTTTAATTTGCGACACATGGTTCCATGGGAAAAGTTGTTAGCCCAAAGTACAACTTTTTAAATTCCCTTTGTAGTTATGATTCTGTTTATACAGGATAATCATATTATGATATAATATAGAAGAGAATATAACACAAATATAATATCTTATTGTTAAATGAAAGACCGACTATGTTGTATGGAAAGGTAACAGTGATTGTTCGGATGATTCTTAAGCGTCGGTATGCGGTCTTAACAACTTATAGATTCGGTTACAAAACTGTTACTAGCGAAAAGACAATAAAAAAAAGTAAGTAAGAGCTATGTAAGTCAACTAAATATATTTGAAATCTTATAGAAACTAATAGAAACCTTCAACTAGCAAAAACCTAAAAATAATACAAATTAATAACAGAATAAATCTGCTAAAATATTAGCTACATTAATAATTAATTGTAATATGAAATGAAGGGAATCGAATTATAATTCATACATCGATATACCTCAACCTTGTATATAGACTTTCTATCGAACATACACCAAAAATAATTTATAGCCTGACCAGGATTTAAAAATCGCCATTTTGCGGATAAAATTGGAACTAATTTATTTTCTGTAGATAGCGTGGAGCTAAAAATTAGTTCTCTTATTACCCATAAAATGGCAAGGTTTTTATTTTACTAGTCAGTCTTTCTTTTAGACACAAGTACAACAAAATAATATTGGTAATTATTGTTAGTTTTCATGTGAGTAAAATTTGTGCAAAGATAAAAACAAAATAAACAATTTATCTTTTTGGCTTTGTGATGATATCAAACCAAAAACTAAAAACGCCTAAGAAGTGAAAATTAAATAAACGCAGAACTTTTGCATTTATATAGATTGATTTATTTATCTTAGTATATACAAGATCCATGAACGCTATTTTTAAAAACCTATCCTCATTTCAAAGTATTAGGAATAGAACTTTTGGTCTGGCTTTAAAGAATTGACATCATCTTTGGCGTTTACCCAAGGCCTATATACATTCAAGTAAAACACAATTGCAAAGATCTTATAAATATAAATAGGTATATTAACAAAATTAGCCAAAGTTTGGCATTTTACAATAGCCTTGTAGGTAATGCCAGCCTCAAAAGCAAAACTAGGACTAGCTAAGATTAGGTCAGCTAGCTTACTTCTCAATGTTCATTATAGTCCAAGATCCCACGGCCGCCAGACAGACAAGCTAGCAGGTATGTGTACGTTTACTGTACTTAATACTACTCTATCTTACACTAGTTGGTTATGTAGCGTGCGTTCAGTTGGGTAGTTTTTGTATATTTTTATTAATGACACCTTTTATTAATTAATCTATAATGGTTATATATTTATATATATAGCAGTCTAACCAAACGCGGTCTAGACCTTATTGTTAAAACTTTTTTTTATACTAATCATAAATATCTGTAAAGATTTACATTAAATAAATAATATTTTATTTTATTTGAGGTGTGGCGGCCCTGGGATCTTATTCTATTAATATTAGTTTACATATCGAGTGAAATGAAAAAAAAAATACTCGTTTTCATGCTAGCTAAGCAAAACGTAGTTATTCCTAGTTTAGTTTTATACGCGAATCAATCCTTTTTAATAATTAAGAATTTTGTCTTTTTAGAATTTTATTACAAAAATCACCGGGTTCTGAGAAGTCAATAAATATATTAATTCTAAGGAGGCAACATGCAAAGTTTAAAAATATTATTCCAAATGAATATTTAGTAAATATCTAACAAAATAAAATATATTTTTTGTTTTTTTTTTAAAGTTGAGAAGTTAGTTTCGAATTTACGCCACCTTGTTGCTTTTAGTATAAGAATTTTTATAAATTTTTTATTGTAATTTTTAATCTACCTCATGGTAATCAGGGCTAAATCCATGAATCGGGTCGGGGTCATTACATAGTTTTTTTTTCTTAACAAATAAGATATTTCTTGTTTTTTGCCAGTAATTACCACATATCATTATAAAAAACTGTCTATGAATTAAAAAACTTCCCACGTTGCCTCCTAGAAAATTGTCATCAAGTTTCGTACAAAAACAACCTACTCTAGTAAGTTTTAATCAAAAGCCAGCGAATTTACAGTAGGTTAGGTTAGTAACAATGTGTCTTACATATATGGACGTACAGCACGGGTGGCCGCTAGAAGATGTCGGGGCACGGGCTCCAGTCCTGCGCGTCCCTGTGTTGCCAGTACTGGTGCGTGTAGATGTGGCGCAGCCGGGCGTCGCGCGTGAACCAGACCGGCTTGGGACCTGCCAGGGACAATTACAGTATTTTACCTGATGGTAAACAGACCTACACAATCTATAGGTAGGGATCATCAATACATTGTTGTTTAAATCTAATGCATAAAAGCCAACTAAATATAATATAATGTATAAGAGCAGACAAAATTTGTCTTATACAAATCAGGGACCGGACCTATATTTCAGGGGTTTTGAATGGGAAACCCCAACATGGTTTTTAAGGGTTTTAAACGATTTTGATATTACTGTATATAATAAGAGTCATTTTAGCTTCACTTATTTTTTGTCAGCGCAATGTTCAATATTAAACAACTGCAATAACCATCAACCTATTTTTTTCTCCCTCCCTCTTAAAAAAAAGTGGCTCAGTGTATAGTGTGCGCTTACCCTGCGGCGCATGCTCCCCTGTGCTGGCGGCGCGCTCAGCCTGCGCCTCCAGCTGCCGCCGCACGGTGCGCTGCTTCTCCTCCAGCCGCAGCTTCTCGTTGTTGGCGTCGTCCCACAGCCCCTCCTCCATCAGCCTCTGGTCGGGACGGCGGCGGGAGTCTGTAGGGGCTACGTTGGACTCCATTTCGTTTAGTTGGGCAGCTAGGAGAGTGAAGTTGTACCATCTGAAATATTACATACCTTATTTATAAAAACATCTCAAACTCAAAAATAGTATCTTATAACATTATTTAAAGTCTTCAATGTTTCACATATACCAAAATCGCTTTTTTTACGTACTTAAAAATACTGGGAGTCGAGTCATTGCTATTTGACCAATTATATTGCACCATTGACGTGTTTTGTTCAGGAACCGGATTTATAATCCCCTTCACGGGTTTTTAATAATGGTCTACTAACCAAACATTTTTTTTCCATCCCTCTTCCAAAGTTCAAAAATAATTGCACCATAGTTTTGCTGGTTGTTTAAAAGTAAGTCAACGGGTTTTTTGAAAATTGAAAAGATAATTCGTTAGCTGGCACTGTAGCCTATACGTGAGACGAGAGTCTGTAGAAAAGGGTTGTCTCACTTGTCGGAGGTAGGGGGCGCTGGGCGTCGCGTCCAGGCGGTGCAGGACTTGCCGGTCTTGCAGAGCGTGGAGTCGCTGGACGCGGACGTGACGGGCGCCACCTCGATGCGTCCGTCCCAGTGACCTTGCAGCACGTACCGGGCCTGAACACACACATTATATCATGTTAATAACACTGTACACGAAAAAGAACTGTAAGAAAAAAAACTAAACATTACGTTTTTTTTCTGTAACAATTCTTTGGGAAACAAACATTCCTAAGGACTATGAAGAACAAGTGGCTAACTCCTCGAAATATTTGGATAGACTCAATAAACCATCTATAAACAGTTTTACAAGTTGATATAGTGAAACTGGGACCGTATATAAAAAAAAAAAACCATCACGGGTGCCAATTTGGCTCCCGAGAACCGTTTAAACGGCCTCAGGGTCCCAGCGGAGGAATTAACCCATCCTCATTTCGTCGATGGTATTCGGAGGCAACACCTAACAAGTGGCGAGCTTGTTGCGGTGTTTATGATGAAATAGCCTCGTTGTATAAAGCGGTCACCCATCCCAGGCCGGTCTTGTTGTCAACTGCTTAACCTTGTTATCAGTTGCGCAGTGACTTAACCACTAGGCTGGGCCCGCTTTTCCGTATATAAACGCTATTAAATATTGTTTTCATTATTATTTTATGTGGAAGTGTAAATAATACTCACTTAATTCTAATTATATAGTCTCTTTATATTTGAAAAAAAAAGTTAATTGATTTTACTAATAACATTTATAAAGTTTTTTACTAATAATCTTTATAAAAACTTTTTCGATAGACTCAATAACACTATATTTACACCGCCACATTCTTTTTTTGTTTTGAAAAAAAAACTTATCAGAGAATGCTCAAGTCTGAAACCATTTCCTGTGCTCTTAAGAATTTAATAAAGAATGATAGTTTTGTAAAGAAGTTGGTATATTTTGGAGTTGGAAATATGGAAATTAGTATTTGGGATATGAATAAACGAATAAAAAAATATTTAATGCACAAAAACTTAATACTATTGTACATAGGCGAGCTTAATGCCATAGGCATTATCTACCAGCTACTTTGGGAGATTTTTAATATTTTATTTACTTTATTTTAAAAACTTTATTGCACTAAAATTGTACAAAGGCGGACTTAATGCCGCTCAGCATTCTCTACCAGTCAACCTTCGGGACAAGTGATAACAATTGTGAGGGTGCATGACTACTTATAGTACATAAATGAAATTCTATACATTAAATACATATATAATATTACAAATTTTTACATACACTACTAATATATAATATATCTACCATACAAAATACGAAACATATATATATATATATATATATATATATATATATATATATATATATATATATATATATATATACATCCCGATACATTATTGGCGTCCTTTCCAACTCCATTATTATGACGTCCACCATTTCTAGTGGATTTATTTTGATTTTGTTAATGAATATTGGCGTATATTTAGAGTACTAATTCAGTGGTATTAATATTAATTCGAAATATTGTGTTTTTTATTATATACATTTTTATCTAACATACATACAATTTTAAAGTCTTTTAAACCCCATTTCATTTCATGGTCATTTTGGCTTCCTCGTATATTACATGTATATTTGAATATATTTTTACATTTTAGTGGCGTCTATCAAAAAATCAGTTTAAGCGAGGTCCCATGTATATTGTTTATTCGCCAAATATTTTAAACACATTCACATTAGAGCTCCATTTAGTTTGAATACAATTTGAATTCACTGAATATTATAGCAGGTATATTTTGTGTTTCGGCGTCTAGCTAGACGCATAAAATATAAAAATATCTGTTCTATTCCGATAGACCTATAGTTTTATTTGGTTGGCTTTAATAATGCCGCCATCTTGAATAAACAAATTCTTCATATTTGATTATATATGAGTATTGGAATTTAAACTCTATATTCAAGGGAATAAAACTGATATTTCCATATGGGGGTAAATTACAAGCTATGATCGTCTTCCGCGACAAGAAATTTAATTTTACTAAAATCTTGTTGCCGAAGACGATCATAGTTCGTAATTTACCCCCTGGTAAGTCGAGCTACTGACATACGAGTAATGCCACAGAAGAAATAATAGTTAATGCGAACATCAGTCTATTGTTTAGTCAGCAATTCGACAACAAGTGTGGGAGTTGGTAAAATTTTGATAATAGTTTATATTGCATATAAACTTCCATAAGGTGAGTAATAAAAATAAAGAAAAAATAATCATTTATTAAAATCAATTTAATATAATGCAAAACAGTCACACAATACTAGGACACTTTATAAATTTATTTATTTATTTAATAGAAAAATTGTACATTACAGAATTATCTAACTAATACAATTCTTTAAATTATAATGGCTCCAAGTACCTCAGGACAACTCTTTTCGTCTCAGTCTCAGATGAAGCAAATATATCAAACTCCTTACAGTTCTGTACGATTTTATTCATAAAACTGATTGCGCGGGGAATTGGTGCACTTTGTAAGAGATGTGTGCGAGCCCTTACCTCAGCAAACAGTGTATTGCCGCGCGCGCGCAGGTACCTATCTGGTACAAACAGATAATTGTTGTAATATAGTAGGTATGTAACTTTTTCCCCTTAATATATCTAAAATATATAACACTAAAGCCTTATTACGACGAACTGCTAACGAATTAAAATTGAGCATACCCAATCGAAACAAAGTAGGATACATAAATGGATAGTACCCATAAGTCTTATTATACAAACATCTTAAGAACATTTTCTGCGCCTTTTCTACCATAAGGGTGTATGTACCTACCCTCGGATTCCATAAAATGGAGTTGAACTCCAATATGCTCCGGACATTTGAGTTGTACAACACTACCAGGGTTCCAGGATCAGAAAAGTCTCGTGTTTGCCTCATTACCCATCCTAAGTTCTTTCTAGCTCTTGCACACATTTTGATTATATGAGTGTGGGATAATAGAACACTGCTGAACGAGATCCCGGACCGTATCCAAAATGCGCGTAAGCTGGGCTTTCTCAAGCGCATAAGGGTAACTGATACGACTTTGGGATCGAGAAAAAGTCATAATTGAACATTTTTCTATGTTCAGATCAAGACAGTTCTCTGGTTTCTGGTTCAGTTTCTCTCTCCAGATGAAGTCGGAAGATTTATTAAGTAATTATTTTGACTTTATTATACATATTGATACATCTTTTATAATGAAGTCGGAAGTTTTATTAAGTAATTATTTTGACTTTATTATACCTATTGATACATCTTTTAGAATGAAGTCGAAAGATTTATTAAGTAATTATTTTGACTTTATTATACCTATTGATACATCTTTTAGAATGAAGTCGAATAATTAATAAATATTCTGATGTCATATTGTAAATATTTACCAAATTAATAAATCATTGTTGTGCTGTGTGAAGCCAATTAATTAGTATTTCAGTTATTTAAATTGGATAGGTAAGTATTTTTTATATTCATACAGCCACACTAAAACATTAAAAAAACAAATATTTTACTTTTTAATATTAGTTTAGATAGTTCACCCTAAGGGCCGGTTGCATCCAAGTGTCTGTTAACGTAATGTAACGATTAAAATCAAAAATGGCTTTGAATGTACCAGCTGTCATTTGAACTGCACAATAAAATTGGTACATTCGTCGCCATTTTTTAATTTAATCATTACATTAACAGAGATTTCGTTTTGATGCGACATAGGCTAAGCCTTTAAATCGTATTACTACTTACGAATGCAAGTAAAGAAATAATAATTCTACCCAGGTACCTACCTATCTATGCAAGCGTTCGATTAAGTTATTAATTTGGCTTAAAATCCCACCAAATGTTTGTTTGGTATATCATTTCATAATAAAATTAAAAAGGCCACGGGCGAAGCCACGATTTAGTATAAAAATATAGTCATCGTCAATATCACCTATTATATCTAAACAATCATATCGACACCAATATTTTTTTTCGGGGAGGGGTTTCAATCTCCAACACCACCCCTGCCTACTCCCACGACAAATTTATTCTTATTTGATACATTCCACAATAAAAAATATACGCAGTTGTTTTATCCAATTTGCTTGGCCGGCAAACAAAAATAAAATTTATATTAATTATACAAAAAAAAAAAAATCACACTAATTTTATTGATAAATTACTAAATTAAAATCGATGGAATTACTTTTTGAGATTAGAATGATCATATACAAAGTTGTTGGTAGAGAGAGAAGAAAATAAAATCTAGCCATAATCACGCAAGCGCGAGCGAGATACCCCACGACAACCCGAGCAGTGGCCAAGTTCGTTGACCGCGGGCAGAGACACAGCGAGTAGTGAGACTAGTTATTTGTCCAACGAGTAAGAGTGGGTTGTAAGATGTAATGGTGTGATCTTTACTTCGGTCTTTTATGAGCTCGAGCACTGCTCGGGTGCCCGAGCTGGTAAAAGACCGAAGACCCGACTCGATGCGAAGAGCACTCAGCAGTAAGACTGATTATTTTTTTATTAAGTAGGTAAAACTGGGATGCAAAATTTATTGTTTGGTGTGATAACTGTGGTGTTTAGAGTTTCCACTGTAATGTGTATTAATATAATGTGTGTCTAATGTTCGCCTAGGTCGCCCTCTTATAAATATCATATTAAGTATCATAATTCATAACTCAACCCTTTCAATCCTATTCACTATATCCACTAGTCACGACAAAATAAACAATTTTTATAAAATTATAAGATCGTCTTATAAGTAGGTGTAATTTCAACTATTATGGTTGATTTAAAAGTACCTATTTGATAAAATATGAAATGTAACAAAATGATATTAATTTGCAGGCAAGGTAATACATAAATTATAAAGTTACTTACCTTTCTTCAAAACGAGATTCAGTATTCGTTGGCTTCGAGCACTCGTTGTAAATTCAATACGCTATGGACGTCCGAACACCACGAATACGTCTGCACGAAATGACGGACAATACAAGGCCATCGGCCGGAAGCCATTAGATGCCAGAATTAAATTGCAATATACTTTGCGGATGATATACACAGAGCAGCGCCTCTGGCGGTACTTCGCCGAACTTTTGATACCCAAAATCAGTTAAAACCGAGTAAATTTTGCTTCCACCTTATTTTTGACAGGGGGCAGGACTGAGGTGTGGGGGCACGTTCCTGGTCTTAGGCTATTTGACGTCCGTATACGGACGTCAAATATCGGTGGATGCCAGATTAAATGCAAATTTAAAGCATGTCGGACGCCAAATGTATAGCGAGATGTATATATATATATATATATATATATATATATACACATACTAAGTAATACTAATAGAAAACATACCACACAAAATAATAAATATTAGAATGACGAGAGACAATGTTCTTAGCAAACCATGGATTCACCGTGCGGGTGCCGGGTCCATCGCGTGGTTGAAAGGCAGGGGAATAAACTGCAGCGTTCCCGGACTTGAGACCGCGAAGTAGGTTTAAAGGCCTTTTGAACTCTCACCTGCACTGTGTTCACTACCCTCTCTACTCAACCAAATATTATATGATCCTGTTAGCGCCATCCTGGAAACACGCTCCATAAAAGTTCCGACGGCTGTTCTCGGAAGGCCAAGATCCTTCAATAGACGGTGCAAAGACTTTGCTGGAATTCCTCTTGCACCAACTTCCACTGCATAAAGTTGAGTTTTAAATCCGTTTCTAGTAATTTCGTCTGTGAGATCAAAATATTTGTTCGACTTGATGTTGTGGTCCTTAGGTATGTTTGTTTCCCACGGAACGGTGAGTTCTATAAGTATTACTTTCTTCAAGCACCGAGAGTACACCAGTATGTCTGGTCTATAGGCTGAAACTGCTAGTTCGTCTGGAATCTTGTAATGTATTTTAAATGTATCCATGAATATTTTCCAGTCTTGTGCTTTGTCCAGGATTGAGAAAGGTTTACTTGAGTTTTCTTGAGTTGTCCCTCCTTTACAAAAGTAGTCAGTCTTTCATTTGTTGTTAATCCTTTTCTGGCTCTAGCAATACTGAGACTTACAGCTTCACGAATAATTTCTAGAACTTTATCATGTCGGTGCGAATAATGACCTTTTTCAAGTAGAGTTTTTCACCCAGCAAGTATATGTCTGGCCGTCCCTACAGCAACACCGCACAATGTACATGTCTTATCTGTTGCCTTCCCCCATCTTACCAGATTACTCTGGTCAGGTAGGGACATTTGAAAGGCATTAAGATAGAACTTAATAAGTGCCGGAGACCAATCGTACATGAGTGTGCGCCATTTCAGGGCTGGAGGAATACAAACTTCCCCCAAAGTAAGCCATTCATTCTGTACTTCTAGGGTCATCGCGTGAACTCTGTAGCCATGCTCTTCATCTTCCCTAAGGAAAGATTTAATAACATCTTTATCACATTCCTTTTTCTTCCAACCTAACCCCCTTTTGCTGATCTGGGCACCGCTCATAAATGATTTATGATACTGAAGTCTTGACTCCATCTCAGAGGCCAATGAGTCTTTTGGGAGAGATGCAATCAGATTATCCCGAGAGTTACTCAGGATTTGTTGCTTGGTTACACGTAGATGTTTGTACAACTCAGATGGTTTTTTAAAATTCATCCCAAATTGTTGCTGTCCCCTGAACAGCGTAGAAGAGTCAGCGCCCTGAGCTAATCCAACCACATCTAAGGATGGTAATCGATCCTTCTGCCCAGAAATTTGAAAGGCATGGCTTCCTCTACTGGGGCTACTTTCTGCCCTGCTATGAATAGTGCTGGGTCGTATGACGTAAACCTAGTATTTCGTCTGCCCAGACACAGACAGAAGCATTTTGATGGTTTTGTTCTCATGCCGTTCGACCATACACAGAATTCGTCTACCAGAGTAAGCAAATTCTGGCATTGTTTTGGATTGCGTGTTAGCACTGCTAGGTCGTCTGCAAATGCTAAGATGGACTCCGAATATACATTATTTAACTTAAATCTATATCCCCACTTCTTTTCACTAGTTTTAAGTTTGTCAATTAAGATGTTAATAATAATATTGAAGGCTATTGGTGAGAGGCAACAGCCTTGAAATAGCCCAACATTATATTTAAGAGGATCTGTGAACCCATCTTTATTTGTAATGACAAATCTTAAGTTATTATAATAATTAGCAATTATATCCATGATCATTGTTGGGAAGTTATACCATTTTAGGGCAACTTGTAGCAATTTATGCTGGACCGATCCAAAAGCATTTTCCAAATCAATCCAGCAGACACTCAATTGACGCTCGTGCTCCCTGGCATCCTTCAAACATTCCGAAAGTAAGGTGTAGTGTTCCAAACAACCAGAAATTCCCGGAAGAAATCCTTTCTGGTGCTGGGATAAAAAGTACTTGTTTGTGATCATAAACCTCGACATTCTTGCTTGAAGTATAGAAAAGAAGATTTTGGACATAGTGTTTGTTAACGCAATAGGTCTTGTATCTTTAGGGTCAGTAACCTCAGGCTTTTTTGGTATAAGAACAAAAGCTGCTTCTCCGAACACAGTCGGTACTTGTTTGCTTGACCATATTCTACAGTAGATGTTATGTAAACACTTGCGAATGTGAGGACACTTTTTATATACAATGTAGGGTATGCCATCCGGACCTGGTGCTGACTTTACGCTTTTCTTCTTCACTTGCTCCTCAGTCTCTTCAATGCTTGGTGGATTGCATTGAAAGTCTACTGCAGGATTATGCGGTCGTGTTGAAGGTGGATCCAGGTATGCTACCTCTCTTTGTGGCATTGCATAAGTCTCACTGAAGTGTTTATAGATTTGTTCTTTGGTCAGCGAAAGTCTTCCACTATTTTCACTGAAAATCTTCTTAGCATAAATAAAAGGGTTTTTGTCAAATCTAACTTCATGCTGGGCTTATTAAATTGATTTTTATTATCTTGTATCTGGAGACAAATTCCCTGGATTAATTTGAGAATAGATCTTAATGCCCTGGCTAACTTGTGGCACAGGTTCTTGTCTCCCATCGCTTTGGCCCAGCGAAGTTTCTTTATGAGCTCCCTCTTTTTCAGTTTAAAAGCATTTTCTTTCTTGGTATATGCATATGTGGATTCCGGAGGATAGTGCTCCACAAAGTAATTGTATACCGTAGACTGGAAGGTTTGTACCTGGCTGTTAATATCTTGCTTGGAACCAGGGCTATCGAGCAAGACTGCCAAATTAAGATCGTGCACCTTCCAAGTTGATTCTTTAATAGGGGGGATGCTAAGACGCGTCCTGATGTTGATGGACTCCTGGTTGGTTTCACATGTAGGTGTACCTTGGGACATATGAGAGTCAGCTCTATCCGCAGTACTGACCGAAGAACTTACAGACGACTGTCGTGCTTCGCTTCCTTCGTGTAATTTTAAATAATATATGATTTCATAAAATGAGCGTAAACAAGCTTTTTGAAAATGGCCCTGCTTGGTGCCTGGTATTTTTTTTTATAGGAGTTTGGCATGTGACACCACATCTACCTGATCGAAAGCAGTATGCAGGTCCAAGAATGAATACAACCAGCTCTTAGAACTGTGTTTTAAGAGCTGGTTTCATCCATTAACTCTCTCTGACTCAAGGTTATAGGTTGGAGGAAACACACAAGCAGGTAGAGCATTCCACATTTTAATGCGATAGTGCGACGGATGTACGAATCACCAAATCTTTTTTAAATATGCTTAGAAGAGCTTGTACTGAGGAGATAAGACTGACCAGGCCGTTGGGATCCTTGACGACGCCGGTGACCTTCCTCTGCGAGTCCTTGCTGAAGTAGCCGTAGGGCAGGTACTTGAGGTGCGCCACGTAGCCGGCGGCGGCGCCCGCGTCGCCCACGATGTCCATGTCGCCGTGGTTGTCCACCCACAACTTGCCCACGATTATGTTATGGACGGTCGTTGTTACCTGCACAACATTCTTATTTAAGGCCTCTGTAGTCGACTTGGTGCCCATACAAACGTACTTCCAATATTACAAGTTGATTGCTAGTTGCAAGTTCAATAATTGTTTTTATGTTGGTAGTTTGTTAAAATCTTTCTGCTGTGGGTAATAAATATTTTTGTATTAAAAATGTTTCGAAAACAATAAAATTCCAACAGAGAAATTGTGAAAAAAGATTAATAAATACAATAACCGACAAAATTATTATTTAAATTGTGCGACAAACAGTAAATGAGTATTATATTTCTCCACTGCTGTTTGTTGTAGAATTTTAATGATATTTTTGTCGGTCATTGTATCTTTCTGTATTTGTATTAATGTATTATTATACAAAAGAATTTGTACAACAGAAAGGTTTTTACATACAAAAGACTATTTGACTACATTAAAAATATACTATAAATAGTGGTCATCCTATCAGACAATGGTTTAAAAACATATTTCAACTTTATTATGTATATCTTTTGTAGATTACACGAAATAAAATTGAATATTTTTTACAATTTTATTTGATAACAAAAACAGCTTTGATTGGTTGATGACTGGTGACGTCACACGCAAGTAAACAAAACAATACACAGATTATAAATCATGAAGATGAAATAGAATAGAGTATAATTAATATATAGGCGATTATTTAATCTGTGCTTGTTGGTTTACTTGTGTGTGACGTCACACTTGGCATAGACTGCAAAACAGCGTTTTTAGCGCCATTGTGGAAATTCAAACTTTAACTTTGATTTTTATTAATAATAGAGTAGACATACCGGAAATATCAATGTAGTGTGATTATTATGTAATGGAGAATCATATAAAACGGGTTTCAAAAAGGAGTCAAATGCCCTATTACATGATTAAACTACGACTAAAAGCGAAGTTGTAATATTAGAAGTACGCGTGGGCGACAACGCGACTGCAGAGCCGAAGAGGAAGTATTTTGACAAAGGGCTTCTAACGAAAATTAAAAATATCATTTTATTTTTGATTTCGAAAATAAGATAAGAAACCAATTTCGTATATATTTTTAAAATAACTAACTGGTTTTTGAGATATTCATATTTAAAATATGAAATCTAAAAAGTCTTCGTGACGTCACAAGCACGCTATAATACACTAAAAGACGTTGAAAACTGTACTATTGGATAAATGTGGTGCGATACGCACCTTTATTAAATGAATGCGTAATTTTTTTTTTATGTATCTTACAGCATGGTAATAAGAATAAAGTATTATTATAAAATTTTATTGCTATTTTTATAAGTAATGATAATAATATACCTAAAGGATATGTTTCTAGAAACACGTATTCCGCTTAATAAACTGTAGAGTAATATCGGACCCAAATTTCATTTTACTTCGCGGTAACCAATAGAAAAGCTTATTTGTGGCATTGAAATATCAACTTCCAATCATTTTTTTTTTAAAGCAGTAGTTTTATTTGCTATCGTGATAAAGACGTAAAGCAAAAAATATAGATAAAAATTTTCAAACATAGATATCCACGTAATAACCAGTTTTTTTAAATTGATAAAAATTTTGCCTATATTTTCGTAATCTCTAGTGGCAATGACCATTTTGAAAATATTACAATGTTGAGTATTGCTTAACTTCAGTAACAATGCAATCTTGTCCCTGAAGTTGCATATACAAATTTCAACTTCGTTGATCAAGGAAATGGTTCTAATTCAGTTTGCAAGATTTAATCTAAACAAACATTGTAAATTTAATAAAAGCCTGTAAAAAGGTCTTATCTAGGTGCAAATGAAGAGTTTAATATACATACAGAATAAGATGGCTTGTAAATATAAACTAATATATCATAAAATACTTTGCCTAATGCCATAGGTAAAACCCGGGTGATCATACAATCACTCAAATGCGTTTAGACAAATGCAACCGAGAGAATATCTAAAATGTAATAATTAACGGTGATTTCAAACATTGACAGAGTGATAAAAGCATGGCGGAAAATTCGCCTTTCTTTAGAAATGTGATTTTGAATAAATATAACGTTTTATGGTAAGTTATATCGCTCCACATAAAATTTTATTTTATGAAATTTTGTTTATTAAAAAACAATACTATAATTGCAACACAGTCTCAACTGACTCTTTCTTTTTCCCTGAGGGAACGCACGCGCAATTATTGCATTTATTTTGTAACACATTCCTAATGAGGTGAAAATTGTTGTAGTACAAACCTTTCTCCAAGTGTACTTATTCCCAGAGCTGGGGAACATGGCCGAGGCTTCTCCCAGGGGAATGACTTGCAGGTACTTCCCTCTAAACTTGCTGGTCATTGTGAACTCTTGCCAACATTGCCATCCGGCTGCACCTTCACAAAATTGCGCTAACATTGGGGGGTGATGGGATACCTGGCAGAAAAATATTTAAACATCACCTTTTTCAGTCCTAGACAATTGAAGTACAATGGTGATTCTTTACTATCTACGCTGGAAAACGGAATACCAAGGTTTATTATAGAATATTTGATAGGTAATAACAACACGCCTGATGTCGGTACTAAATAAAATTGTTATCAACTGGATATCAAGTCAAAATTTTAGTTTTCCCATACAAAATGTCGATTTTTGACTTAAAATTGAATGGACTTAGTAGAATAAATATAAATTATTGAGAAAGTGAGTTGTGTGACGTCATAGACACAGAAATAAACTTTGTGACACAAACTTCTCTCATCTTTTAGGTGGGAGGAAGGTCTCTATAACTTCGTTAGGCCAGCCGACCGTTTTTGTTACCACCGCCCATACAGATGCAAAAACCGTCAAGTGACCTAGTCATGTTTCGGTTTTAGTCTGTAGTTCACAGGTTTTCAGGAGGTTACTGCATCGCTTTCTTGTCGAGTCTACTTTCAGGGTGCGGTTACGAAGTGGGTTGATTTGACGATAAGGCAGCGATTATATTAAAATATACCTACTCGTAATGCAATTTGTCGCCACCCATTTCGTAATCGCATCATTTAGCTGGCATAGTGGGAGCAAACAATTTTGTTTAAGAACAATTATTGATCGACCCCATACATAGACTTTGTAGGTCTTGGCATCACGAGATAGATACGTATTCTCGGAAAACAAAATTATGTATAAATACTAGTTTGCATACCTGTTCCGATATAGATCGCCATCCTAAGTCAGTCATTCTATCACATTCAAAAGTTTCTCCTAATAGTGGGTTGAAGGGTTTATTCGTTCTGAAACAATTAAAAATAACATATTAATTATAATATGAAGAACAGTTGACACATATTGCTCTGGGGCTGACCAAAGAACACGACCGCCAATCGATAAAAATGTATAGGAATTTTACTCTATGGGCCTTAACACAACAGCATCGATAGGCTCGATAAATCGACAAAATCGATACATATCGATTTTATGAATGAATGTTTATTCATAAACTTCTTTTTATCGACTGTCAAACTATATCGATGTGGTTATGCTAAGCCCCTGTGGGTAGAGCCTGATCGACGAGAAACGTCAAATCACATACATTTGGGTTTCGATGGGTATTTCGATTCGATTATCGATTGGCTCTTTGCTAAGGCCCCTGGTAACAAACTAAGCTCTAGGCTTATACTGTGTTACCAGAAACACTGATAATAATTACATATTGTATTTTCATCCAAACTATGACAAGTGGTACAAAAAGGTGTAAGGAATCATACCATAGACCAACAAACATACCAAAGTATCTAAGAAGTAATACTATTAATATGGGTGGTTGCACACTATATCCATGTTGTTTTCAGTTTTTTTTTATACTTTTCAGGAAAAAAAAATAGGTCTGTATTTTAATGGATATGGATTAAGGCGAGTTATGCTCCACAGTGAAATTACGTATTTGCATCTACTTTCCTATGTTATATCTCAGCATTGTAAGTACGGTTTCTGCAGCATAGCAGCGTCGTCTAGCAAGTCGCACAGAAACAAAATGTCACAAAGCATTCAAATATTAATTTATAATAATGTCAAAAAACCTGGAAAAATAAAATTTCAGAGGTATTTCCACAATTTATTTCTATCAAACAAACTATTTTATTTTACGTTTCTGTCTCCACAGTTATATCACTAATATGCTCCAGATAAAAAAAAAAAACTGTTTGTCTAAAATTGGTCACTTTATTTAAAAATTCAGAACTATCGACGCCACTTCTGAGCTCACCTCGCCTTAATTGCCTGAAAGAGTAACTATCAGAAAAACCTTTAAATAGCTTCGCGGTCTCAAGTCCGGAAACGCTGCAGTTCACTCCCCTGCCTCCCAAACGCTATGTGCCCACCACTTACGCTATGTGCACGAAGAATACGTTGGATATCTAACACCATCTCGCTGTTAGCAAAGAAAATACTTCTGTAAAAAAACAACATTACCTGCAAGCAGTAGTAGCATAGGAAGAAACAGTAAAAGCTGCTACATAAGCCAGTTGTTGTGCTGGGTCAGAGAATGTGGCCGCTTGATCTAGCAGGTGCGAGTACTCATAGTCCTCGGTCAGCCGCTGCAGCATGGAAAGTGGTTCACTGAAGTTTACAGGGATGGGAATCTTAGATAATTCTTTACCTGTAATGTAAAAAAGAAGATTTATTTTAAACTAGCTTTTGCCTACAGATTAACCTAGATCTTTATTCCAAACTGTGTTCTTTCTAAGTATATATATATTGCCTTTTTTAAGGGTACACCAGTGTCTGTTTGTTACCCCCTTTTCCATTTGTCTATATTTTTATTGTGACTGTATTGTACTTAAATAAAATAAATGATAAGAAGTGAAAAAAGCCGTAAAGTGTTCTAGTCATGTTTCAGTCTGTGAGAGTTCAGTATTCTTATGAAAAGCGGTGAATTCATAAGACTACTGAACCAATTTTTGATCAAAGTGGTAGTATCCTTTCAGGGCGCAATAAGCAACAGGTGTTAAATTGATGCAAATTAGTCTATTTTACTGCATCATTTAGCCAGAATAGTGGGAGCAATCAACAATGTTCAACAACAATGTATTGATCAACCCCATTCATGGACATTGTAGGTCTGTTAGTATTAGGTAGTTACATGTGCTGTATATGTATGATAATGTACCATATTGTGCACATAAAGAATTTATTATTATTATAATAAAGACACATGTCGAGCTTTAATAATAATATAAAAAAAGATTCGTCTTTGTTGCACAATTTCATAATCGATTTTAGTCGGTATAGTGGGAGCATTCAATGTAGTCAAACAACAATGTATGGATATTTGTATGGGCGTCAAAGTTGGTCTGCTTTTACACTAAAGTATAAAATGAAATAAATAATAAAATCTTACCTAAACAATTTTTCATAATTGACCATAGATTTAGAGGGTAGTTGGGTTTGTCGGGTACCCTCGTTCTGCGAGGGTGCCCGTCCACCATGCTGCTTGTCGTTTCTGATACGTGAGGCTGAAACATTCAACAAATACAAAATTATATTTATGCCTATGATACAAAAGATTAAACGGTTTAAGTTACTCAGACAAAGTTGCGAGGGTCGTCTAGTAAATATTTTTATTTTTATTATAGAAGCTCGGCATGTGACACTACATCTACCTGATGGAAAGCAGTATGGAGGTCCATAAATGAATAGAACCAGAACTAAATATCCAGAAAGCTTAGGGTATGTCTTGACTCTCTACCATAAGTTTTGAGAACGCATTAACGTAGCGTTAATATGTTTATTGAAGCTCGGCATGTGACTTTGTCTAATGATAAGCAAAGTCCATGACTAGGGTCGATAACACATTGTTGTTTAACATTGATGGCTACCATTATGCGGTTACGAAATAAGCGGCAACAAAGCCGATATAGCAGCCGGTTTTCAAAAATAAAATGATCCTATTGGTAGTTCCTCACGAATCAATATTACGTTAATACGAAAGCAAAAACACATGGTAGAGCTTCACGGCACTTTTAACAAAAAGCTAAACATAATTACAATATGTACATATATGAGGTGTGTGTGTGTTTGTTAAGGAAATGAAGACCTTTTTACTTTCAATACACAAATATATCAAAGATCTCGTTATCAAAAAACCTACTTCACATTTTTCTAAAGAGTCGAATATATGAAAAAAAAAACTCTTACGTTATGTGTGCCAAATTCTATAATAAACTAGCTAACTTTTGTAAAGAATTATCAAAATACAAATTTTAAAAAAGCTTTAGAAGGCCATTGTTAGTCAATTCGTATTATGATATTAGGCTGCGTTTTAAAACGGGGTAACAATTAACCTTTGCGATCTCTCGGGAAAAAGAAAGAGACTGAGATATGTAATTAATTTGTGTATATTCCAACTCTACAAAATTAAAATATTTAACCACACTGTTTTACATATGCCTGATGAGCTAATTCTGTAGACACATTTTATATTGTACATGAGAGAGACCATGTTTTTAGCTATCCATGGCTTCACCGTGCGGTTGCCGGGTTTATCGCGTGGTTGAAAGGCAGGGGAATGAACTGCAGCGATCCCGGACTTGAGACCGCGAAGTAGGTTTAAAGACCTTTTGAACTCTTACCTGGGGCTTTATTCCGAGTTTGCAACCGCTAAAGACGACAAGACGATGCGTAAACTATAAATATTGAAATATAAGTTCTATCCTATTAAATATAGAGTTGAAATTCCAATGCTCAGAAGATGTTAAAACTTGCGAAGAATTCGTGTATTTCAAGATGGCGGCATTATTATAGCCAACCTAATACAGACCAAATTTCCATTGAAATAGAACTTATATTTCAATATCTAGAGTTTACGCAACGTCTTGTCGTGTTTAACGTTTGAAAACTCGGAATAAGGCCCCTGCACTGTGTTCACTACCTTCATATAATCTCGGAATTACACGCGAATAAACATTTCATTTCAAAAACGACTACATATGTAGTGGAATACATTTCATATGTATTAGAGTCTTAAAACATCATTATCATTATGATAGCATATAAATAATTTGGCATTAGTATTTCATCAATTACTACGGGCATGCATCATGCAGTAAACACTACTGTATGGCGACTTTGCTTGGAATGTGTCCAATTAAATAAATATAATAATTAATTGTTTGGAACAAATATTAGAAACCGAAAAAAAAAGTGCAATAAAGAAAGCTAGTTTTGAATTTCTTGTCATTCGGCCCCAGTGGTTTATCGATGGGGTCGAAAACCGGCTAGGGTGACCCTGTTGCCAGGGCAGGGGTATATATGTGTAGTATGATCAGAGACCGGAAAACCCGTACCCCGGCTTAAGTCTTTAAACAATGTACCTCTTACAACGAATTACCCCGTGAACTTGCTTACCCAATTCAACGGCTATCCTATACATGAAGGTAACCCTTTCAAAAGGGAAACCCCTGCCTGTAAGACTTACTCATAAATAGCCAGCAAAACTATGGTGCAATTCTTTAAGAACTTTGGGAGAGAGAGAGGGAGAAAAAAAATAAGATGATGGTAATTGTAGTTGATTAACATTCAACATTTCGCAGACAAAAATAATATTTAAAATGACTCTTATTATATTATACAGTATTATCAAAATCATTTAAAACCCTTAAAAACATGAAAGGGATTCCCATTCATCGGGTTACACTTTCAAAGGCCTCCATTGGATTACCTCATTTGGTAAAGTTTGATAGGGGTAATGCTTATTTTGATTTCAATGGGTTAGCGCTTTAAAATTGACTTTTGAGGTGCAACGGGTTTGGTAAGCAAATCCATATTAAAAATCCATTTAAAAACGCCTGAAGGGGATATAGGTCTGGCCTCTGAGTATGACTTACCCATATTTTAATGTCAGTTTGTTTATTTTCCGGAGTAGAGGGCGTAGACTTGGAGTCGGCGTTGGAGGTGGCTTCCGAGCCGCCCATGGCGCTCTCCGCACGCTCTTTGTCTTCTACAAATGTTAACTACAACAAATGGAAAACAATGTTAAGGCCACTGCATTCGTAATCGCGAACTCTGCATTTTCCATACAGAATTAGCTTTCGCATTTACAATAATACCCGATAACTCTTTGTCACAGAATTAAAATAATATTTTTGTAGCTCATTGTATTTATCTTTTGTTTTGGGTCGTTATTTTTATTTTTTTCTAGATCAGAAAAAAACTTTTGTAATATTATAATTTAACAGGGTGGCCACTTTTTTTTGGATACGAATTTCCCTGACTTTTCCAGTCACTTTTTTTAGATTTTCCCTGACCTTAAAAAAAAAAAGTTTTTTTTAAGTGATTTTCGGAAAAAATAATAGTATTTGAGATAAAAATTATTAGAAAATAGAAACAATTATTTTGAGCAATATTTTCGGAAAATATAGACCAACAAAAATATTTCAGGATTCTTAAAAAAAAGTACATTGTGAACTAAGATGGAATCGCCCCGCTTAGGTTGCCAGTCAGTAGCAAGATGTGTGTGTAATTTAAATATTTTCCCTGACCTTCTAGCGTTTTTCCTGACATTTCCCTGACCTTTCCAATCTATTAATTTTGTGATACATCATTATCACGATGGTCATCAGCTTTACCATGGACCATGCCATGCGACAACATTCTTTTAGTTATAATATGATGGTGAGGGCATCTACGAGTATACTCTGTTCCACGTAAACTGATAGTGACGTCATCAGATTTTAACAGGCAATGCAGGTGTACTACGCATGGCTAAACACCGACCGGTACCACGGAATATGTTTTTTAAAATTAAAATTTAATATTTACATTGTTTTCTATAGACAGCGACATCAAAACGATATTTACATTATTGGGTAAGATGGAGTGCCTTAGCACAACAGCATCGATAGGCTCGATAAATCGACAAAATCGATACATATCGATTTTATGAATGTATATTCATTCATAAACTTCATTTTAACGACTGTCAAACTATATCAATGTGGTTATGCTAAGCCCCGGAGTACGTTGAGGCGCTGACGTCACTATCAGTTCTCGTGAAATAGACTTTAGAATAAATTGATGTTATACCTGTTGGGTCTCTGTCACCGTTTCACCTTCAGAGTCATCGGAACTATCACTACTTTTTAATTTGCTTTTTCTATTTACCTGCAAAAGAAATATATCCCTATATTATTTATATTCATTAAATAGAAGACAAGACAATAAACTGTAAAATTTAACAGACTCCGTAGACTAGTGGTTGCAACGCTGATGTTGAATCCGAGGGGTTCTGCGTTCAATATCTACCCATGACAAAAAAATATTAGTACGCTTTTCTGTAGTTTATCATAGTCTAGGTATTTATAAAATATAATATGGATTTATATCTTTGTTTCTGGTACACATAGCACAAGCCTATAGCTTATTATAGTTTGTGACCAGAGCAAAATGTCTGTATTATCCTTCGTATTATTATTATTATTTATTTATACCTAATTAAATCACTAATAAAATTCATTCGACTGCTATATCAATATTTAGCTAAATATTATTTCGCCGGCATAGCGGAAGCGATCAATGTTGGTTAACAACAATGTATTCATTGGCCTCATTCATGGACTTTGTAAGTCTATTATCAAGTAGATACTAAGTCACATCTCATGCTCTAAATAATTATAATTAAAATATTTAGATATTTTTATAAAATATTTGAGAAAAATCACTTATTATTTTGCGTTTTTTATTAATCAACAATTATTTTAAAGGTAATGTTAGAATGACAAAAAAATAACAAAATCCTTTATGTACAATGGCCACAATACAAAATGCTAAAAAAATGCCCTTTCAAGACAAAAGTTTATTAGTTTCAATTTTCCGATTATATCTTTCTCTCTCTCATGTAACGGAAGTGCCTAAGCGTGCCGCGTCCTTCGTCCGCGCGTTCTCCATACAAAATGAGCTTTCGTACTTCCAGTAATACTCGATTATTGTTTGTCGCAGAATTAAAATAATATTTTTGTCGGTATAAACTTTCTGTGTCGGATTGTTATTATATTTTTTTTCATAAAAAAACTTTTTAATTATAATAATACAAAAATCTAATAGCCAAGTTTTAATATTGGAAGTACGTTTGTATGGTCGTGAAGTCGGCTACAGGCCCCTTAAAATTGTACTCTCATTTCGCGTTCACGCATGATTATCAACTAGCGCGCCTCTTCAAAAAGTTGGTCTAAACATGAAATATAGATATAATTTTGATTGGCAACAGCATAGTTTCAAAGTCATGGACAAGGAAGTATAAATAAGTGTGTGTGATGTGTCGAGTCATTGCGCTGTAACTAACGCCAAGGCCGCGCTGTTCAATTTTCTATATAGGAGATGTGAAAAATGCTACTGGCATTTATGCTACGCTTGCGAGCAAAGAAATGGAATCACTTACATTAGGGGTCGTTAATACCTATTTTATTACTTAAAAACACTTAGGTCCCTGGTTCGAATCCCGATGTGTACCAATGAGTTTTTAATAAAAATGATGTACATTTGTTTGACAACATCATTATAGTGCCTCAGAGAGTGTTAAGCTGTCGGTCCCGGCTTCACTATACCAACTTGTGAAACTGTTTATAGATGGGTTATTAAGTCTATTCAAAACATCGCTACGAGCTAGGCACTTGGTCAGTGTACTCATACAATAGGCTACGACGAGGTGCCCTGGGACCGTCTAGGCGGTCTCGGGCGCCGTAAGGCAACCGTGATGATAAGTTTGTATGTATGTATTTATTAAATATTATTTAACAAAAGATACAATTTTAAAGTTCAATGATTAAGCTTCAAAACATTACCTATATTTATTGATAAAATAGTCTTGTCTATACTAATGCCATACAAAGAAAACAGTTTATTATTTGAATCACTTGAATAAATTAAAAAAATACTGAACGGATTTTTTAAACATTCACCAATAAAAAAAGCCTTATTATCAGCGAGTAATGTGAGCTGTATATCATATTCGATCCGATTTATTTTAAATTCTAAGTTATAATATCTTATTATATCTTCTGTCAGTTGCTTGACTTCTTTCTAAGAACTGACATGTGACATTTGCAGGTCAAGGTACTGGGTGTTTTGCCCACCTCGTCGTAGACGATGGTTGTCTCAGTCAACACCGAACAAGTGGCCTGTAGGCCTATTATGCTGTACAACTTTAACCGAAATGACGTATATATATAGTTTAGCTTAACGTTGTCCGCGTAATCACCCCGCATTTCGCAGACTCAATAACTTTTACAGTTTGCTCTCCAAGGCATTATTGTAATGTTGTCAAACAAAATGTACTTTTTTTTATTAAAAACTCATTGGTATACACTGGTATTTGAACCCTAGTGTTTTTAAGTCAAAGTTTAACGAACTTGGCCACCATATATATTTTAAATCTGTGAGTAATATTATTTAAAAACATATATATATATACATATAGTAGTAGACTAATGGACTTAGGTATAGTGGGGATGTGTTTATATGGACTTGACCTACAATGTTTTATGGCTTTTACTTCTTACCATATACCTTATCTAGTTCCTTTTAAGTAAATAAATGCCTTTTAGAATCCTTTTATGAAATAAATGATAATACAAAGTACTAATTATTTTAGTAAATCGGATTCCAAGGATGTCTGTCTAGATCACAGTTCACATGGAAGTATTAATATTATAGAAGGGCCCTAAGTCCGCTATACTAACTCAAAACAAAGAGAACAACATTTATTAGATATAACCTATAAATGCTCAAGAAGTGAAAACATAACATGGCGAACGCGGTAATCTCAGGAACTACTGGTTCGAATTATCAATGAAAAATGTTGCAAAAACGGGTAAAATTTATTCCGTTTGAGAGCTTCCGTTACGTGCGCTTGTAAACAGTAAGTTACGCAATAGTATAATATAAAATAATATTTACAGGCACTTTGATTATAAAAGAAGATTTGTCATCTGACGAGGCTCCGTCCTCCATGGCATCGAAGAACTCATGGTCGTCATCCTCCGTCTCGTTACCTTGGCCGCTGCTGTTACCTCCTGGAGAAAAACAAACCATTACTTGTTTGACACATAAACCGAAGTCTGAAGTTCAAATCCCACTAGAAAGTCTTTAAATAAAGGAATAAGAGCTTCGCGTATTGTCGGCTCTTTTCGCAACTTGTCGGCTTTTCGATTTCGTAGTCCCCTCTCAATATATATTTTACCACCTTATACTATTATTTTACCATTATGTATTTTAGGACTGTAACTTACCAGTGGTAAAATTAAAATGATAAATAATTATGGTTTAAGTAGTCATATACCTATAGTCTATTTAAACAACTGGTTTCTTAATTATTTTATTTTGTTGGCTAATTTTGATTATTTCAGTAACTCAGTCCTTATGTATTTTATTCTATTACAAAATTAATGTAAATACTTTTTTAAATAATTCACATTTTTTAAACAGGGTTCTGAGATTATTTTTTTTTAATATATTTCGGTACTAAAAATAGTTGTATGACGTCATAGGAAGAATAAAAATTTTGTAACCCAAACTTTGTGAGCCAACCATTTTAAAGCAAAATATAGAAAAAATTTCGCTGAACAAAAATAAAGAAATAGTTATATAATAGGTATATCTGCAACATTTTTTTTTTGGTAGTTTTGTCGCAATACTTTTTCTCAGTGTCTTAAACTTGTCACACGACGTAATAAAAAAAATATACACATTGAAGAGCTTTTAATTTTATTTAAGATAAAAACTAACTTTGTTTCTTATTTTTTGCTATACTTAGCTTATTTCCAGGAAAGAATATGTTTTTTTCCTTTTGTTTCTCAAAAACACATTAAAATATAATACTTAAACAAAAGATGTGAATGGAATAATATAAGTAAATGATGTCATAGATTGATATCTACAAATCTTGAGTTAGATTAGGTTCTTAACGTCACCAAATATCGTACATTGATAGTTTTCCATTAGCTAATCATTCCGTAATGAAACGAAACAAGCAATGTACAACATCTTTAGCATTTTGGGCAAAAATAACAATTTTACTAAACCACTGCACTGAAACCTAGCACAGGGATCATAGACCTAATGCATGACATCAAAAGATGTAAACCTCAACAAATGGAAGGTTACATCTGAACGAACCCCCTGGGTCGACCCCCTAGGGGGTTCAACAAGAATTACGTTTCTCGTTGGACCCCCTAGAAGTTGTTGGGGGTTCATGTAGAATTGAAATTCTAGATAAACCCCCAATCAATTCTACATGAACCCTCACGAGTAATGTATTCTAAACCTACACAGGACAAGTGGCGAGCTTATCACGATATTGGTCCTATTTTCACTAAACCAAGGTACACTATAATTTAACATTGTATTTTTTTTTTGTGTAAATAAATTTATTTATTATTATTATAACTGGTCACGATATATCTTAATCTCTATTATGTGGAAATTAATAATAATTACTGAAATTGTCTATACTATACTACAATCATTTACAATTTATTAGACATGAGATACAGTAAAATTGCTTAGCCATTAATGCTTGTTAAAAATACTTGGTTGCTATTACAAATGACAAGGTTCTAAGGTGAATCAGCTATTAATACTTGGATCTCAGGATAATACTATAGTCATTACAAACTAATCTAAATTTTAGTTAAAATTGTGTTTTGTTTTTTTCTTACCAATAAAAATCTTTGACAGAAAAGAAATGAAATTTATTTATTTGACAAAATCACATTATTATTATTATTATTATATATAAAGTTATTATTATATGGTATCATATTTCATTATAACAGATTACTTTTTTAATGTTATTGTTTATTATAATACCTACCAGAGATGTTGTGGAAAAGAATCAGACAAAACAAATGGAAAGGCAAAATACCATTTTAACTAAAATGATCATAAAAGTTTATATGAATAAGTGTGAAAATATACACTAGTCATTATAATGAATGAATGTTCATTCATAATCTTAATTGTATTGACTGACTCATTATATCAATATTGTATAGCCCTTGTGTGGATAATAGGTAGCTATTATATTTATTTATATTCTGATTCAAATACAAAGTCCCTCATTAGTCAATGATGTTATTAGGAAAAACAGTTACTGTTGTTTACTGTCAAAGTATTTTTTGTAACGAGAAAACCTAGGAAAAACAAAGAGTTGAAGGTAAAGAAAGAGTAGTAGTAGAACTATGGAGGGGAGACAATGTTCTTAGCAAACCATGGATTCACCGTGCGGGTGCCGGGTCCATCGCGTGGTTGAAAGGCAGGGGAATGAACTTCAGCGTTCCCGGACTTGAGACCGCGAAGTAGGTTTAAAGGCCTTTTGAACTCTCACCTGCACTGTGTTCACTACCCTCTCTACTCAACCAAATATTATATGATCCTGTTAGCGCCATCCTGGAAACACGCTCCATAAAAGTTCCGACGGCTGTTCTCGGAAGGCCAAGATCCTTCAATAGACGGTGCAAAGACTTTGCTGGAATTCCTCTTGCACCAACTTCCACTGCATAAAGTTGAGTTTTAAATCCGTTTCTAGTAATTTCGTTTGTGAGATCAAAATATTTGTTCGACTTGATGTTGTGGTCCTTAGGTATGTTTGTTTCCCACGGAACGGTGAGTTCTATAAGTATTACTTTCTTCAAGCACCGAGAGTACACCAGTATGTCTGGTCTATAGGCTGAAACTGCTAGTTCGTCTGGAATCTTGTAATGTATTTTAAATGTATCCATGAATATTTTCCAGTCTTGTGCTTTGTCCAGGATTGAGAAAGGTTTACTTTGAGTTTTCTTGAGTTGTCCCTCCTTTACAAAAGTAGTCAGTCTTTCATTTGTTGTTAATCCTTTTCTGGCTCTAGCAATACTGAGACTTACAGCTTCACGAATAATTTCTAGAACTTTATCATGTCGGTGCGAATAATGACCTTTTTCAAGTAGAGTTTTGCACCCAGCAAGTATATGTCTGGCCGTCCCTACAGCAACACCGCACAATGTACATGTCTTATCTGTTGCCTTCCCCCATCTTACCAGATTACTCTGGTCAGGTAGGGACATTTGAAAGGCATTCAGATAGAACTTAATAAGTGCCGGAGACCAATCGTACATGAGTGTGCGCCATTTCAGGGCTGGAGGAATACAAACTTCCCCCAAAGTAAGCCATTCATTCTGTACTTCTAGGGTCATCGCGTGAATTCTGTAGCCATGCTCTTCATCTTCCCTAAGGAAAGATTTAATAACATCTTTATCACATTCCTTTTTCTTCCAACCTAACCCCCTTTTGCTGATCTGGGCACCGCTCATAAATGATTTATGAAACTGAAGTCTTGACTCCATCTCAGAGGCCAATGAGTCTTTTGGGAGAGATGCAATCAGATTATCCCGAGAGTTACTCAGGATTTGTTGCTTGGTTACACGTAGATGTTTGTACAACTCAGATGGTTTTTTAAAATTCATCCCAAATTGTTGCTGTCCCCTGAACAGTGTAGAGGAATCAGCGCCCTGAGCTAATCCAAGCCAAGACTTAAGCTTTCTTAAGACAGTTGCATCCAGATTTACCAAAAGAGTTTTGTTGAAGTTGTATACAAGAAAAGGCCATGTTAGACGAGATGTTAGGTAGTTGTCATAAATCCAAGCTTTCTTGACATTACTAATTGGCTGTTGATCTACCTTGTTGATGTCATTAATAAAGCGTTCCACAACCCCATCTAAGGATGGTGTTCTTCCTTTAAAATCGATCCTTCTGCCCAGAAATTTGAAAGGCATGGCTTCCTCTACTGGGGCTACTTTCTGCCCTGCTATGAATAGTTCTGGGTCGTATGACGTAAACCTAGTATTTCGTCTGCCCAGACACAGACAGAAGCATTTTGTTGGTTTTGTTCTCATGCCGTTCGACCATACACAGAATTCGTCTACCAGAGTAAGTAAATTCTGGCATTGTTTTGGATTGCGTGTTAGCACTGCTAGGTCGTCTGCAAATGCTAAGATGGACTCCGAATATACATTATTTAACTTAAATCTATATCCCCACTTCTTTTCACTAGTTTTAAGTTTGTCAATTAATATATATATATTATTAAGTGATAGATGCCTAATTTTCAGAATTTCTTGCTTTTGAAAATAAATAATAAACTGATGTTTCTATAAAAAAAAAAACAATGAACATTGCACACTTGGACTTTGCAATATGAGTTTTCAGAAACACTAAAAGTAATGACAAAATTGTACTGACTATTGACTGTAATATTATTATTGTTGTATTACAAATTATTTTTTACTCCCCAATAATAATTTGTAGAACATCATGGCCCTGATCACAAATTAAGCTTTAGGCTATATACTATTTATACTATACCTACTAGAAATAATGGTAAACTGAACAGAAAAGTATACAATATTTGCCATGAGTGGTAATCAAACCCAGACCTTCAGATACAACAGCATTTTCAACTAGACAATGGGTGGTTAAATGTTTTTTTTTTTAACTAGATGGGACTAAAGGGACTTGGTACTGGAAACAGACTAAACTAGATCTAAAATATACAAAAATAAAAATAATTAACAATAACATCACTTGGTTCTATTTCTCTGGGATAAAGGAAGCTGATCACATATTCCACAATAGAATGGAAAAATTCATACAAGTCATTTAGGACATTAACCTAAAAAAAAAAATGTTAGGTATTGTCATAAAAAACAAGAATTTGAAAAACGTAGATGACAGTGATTTCTCACTGTAACCTATTTGGGTCCTTATTCTACTAAACAAATAATGTTCTATTTACTTAGTTAAAACTGTGATTGTTAATTTTTTTTTTTAATTGCACATAAGAGTACAAAGGTGGCCTAATGCCGCTACCAGTAAAACTTTTTATTTTATTTTTGTTACTTATATAAAATTTATTCTTGTTCACTAAATGAATTGGAATTGGTATTTTCTATAACAAAAATTTTAAATTTTTACTTTAATATACAATTGATTTAATATAATAAGGCTCCCAATATTATAAAATAAGCTCAGAAGTAGTCACCATAGTACTATTTTTATCATTTCAACGTCTGAACATCTCAATTTTGGAGCATAATATTTATAAACCAAAGTAATAATACATACTAATATTACCAATAATTCTTAATTAAAAGGCTATATAAGTGGTATTATATGTATGAATAAATTGGCAGACATCCACTGCTTACCATCAGTTAGATCACATTCTGTGTTTTTGTAAAAAAACAAACCTAATGGGTCAGATTTTACTAGATCCATATTTTATCAGATTGGTGTATTGTAAAAGAATTTCCACTTTATGATGGCATGGCTGATAAATTTATTTATTTATTTATATATATGGTAGCTGAGTTGATAAGTTGAAATCTCTGGTTTAATGCCTGGTATGTATGTACCAATAACTTTTATATTATTCATATAATAAGAAAGTTTATTATTATTAAGAAAATTTTATGAAAATACCTACTAATAATGAAGGGTGCACAGGCATAATATTTTATACATTGAATTTGTTGAAATTCGTTTTTTTAAAGTATCTGAAAAAAAAAATTTATTGAGTTTATCTGAAAAGCCAGACAAGATAGCATAAGTTATAAAAAAACATAAATATAGGCATTATATTATATTAAAAGTTGCTCAATGGGCTTCTGCCAAAAAGTTTAGTCAAAAAAATTGCAAATTTAATATATTATGTTTCACACAATATATACTAAAAGGACTACATTGGGAGACAATGCTGTTTGCTATCTGTATATCTCAGTGTGGGTACCGGGTCTAATGTGGGGTTGGAAGGCAGGGGAATGAACTGGAGCATTCCCGGACTTAAGACAGCAGAAGTAGGGTAACCAAACACATAAAGAAACAGGCTAACTGCAATTTCGTAGTCACTCCATGCATCTGATGCAGGTGTGTAAATGCTTTATCACTCTGCGAGGTCTATTTTGTTGTTTATATTTAGAAAGACTATAAAATCAAAGGAAAAAATATGGATAAAGAAAGGCGTTACAGGTTTGTTACTTAAAGAAGTTTGAAATAATTCAAATACTGTTAGGTAATTAATTAATAAAATACCTAATTAAATTTGAAAGTGATTATTAAACTTATCTTATCATCATAATTCTTAGAAACTCATTAAACCTTTAGAATATTAAACAACTTAATAGGCTAATTCTGAACAATGATATTGTTGTAAAAAAAAAAATCTACAAAAAAATATTGCATTTATACAAATTGATAATACTCGCTTACATATTGGACATATTCTGTTATAATGGAATTTTACCTTGCTAAAAACTGTAGTTTAAGATAAATCAGGTGATGTTGATAACAAGTGTCAATATATGATAAGTGCCATATTGTAAATAAAGCTATGTTGTAAATTCACTGTGGGTTTTAACAGAACAATGATTTTCTTTAAAAACATAATAATTTGATTAAAGTGTTAAGATTATTATTATTAAGGTATATCAGTATTATTATTTAGGTATATCAGTATTATGTTTAGTAAAATTTATTTAATTTGTTGTTTTTTTGTGTATATTTTTATATTAATATAAAATAAAATATTAACAAGAAAACATAAATATCTCTACTTCTTGTGATATTATTTTTAGGACTTACCACCCATATTGAGCCAAACGATATGTGTAAACACTGTGATAAGATTGATAAATAAAGAAAATAAATAAAAATATAATTCACAAGGCCAAGTTCACCAGTTACATTGTAGTCACATCTAGACACAAAAACGTAAAATATCGTATAAATACACTAATATTGTACCCATGAATACATAATTTTAAGTAGTAATTAGAATAGTTTTCGCTAAACGACCTTGAATTTAGTAGAAACTGAAATAAGTACAAATTGACGCGAACACGGAACTTGTACGTACCAAAACAATGCAAGTAAACCAGTAGTACACTAAAATAATAATTAATTGCTTATGAAAATTTAGTTTTTACTATTTTTTTTAATAATTTTAATAAAATTTAATTTGCTTGAATTTCTACGAAATTAATTTAGAATTTTTGACACTATTTGACAGAAATGTCTTTTGTCTCGTTCGCACACGTCATTTGATTGACTGCGTTCCGTTTCACAAGAATTTGTATAAAATTATTTAGCAGATTTATATATTATTCTGTGATAAAAATATAAATTTATAAATAGTTTTTTTCCTTTAATAATAACTAATAACAATGTAGTTAACTAAATTGTAACAGTAATTTTAAGAAATGTTTCTTTAGATTCCGTACAGAAATGTGTGAAGATCATTGTTGAGTTTATAAAAATACATACGATTTGTAATAACGAATTTGCCATTCTTTTTTTTTTATTATATAGGTAAATGTTCTATGACCAGCCCCTGCAGGAGCCTTAGAGAAAAAGCAGGCGAAGCGACGTGTCGTGTCGCCTTCAATCACAACTGTATAGACTTTGGCAGGTGACAGCGTACCTCACGCCTACTGTCACTGTCAAAATACATACGTTTTTGACTGAGGCTACGCGACATGTCGCCTTCAATCAAAACTGTATAGACTTTGGCAGGTGACAGCGTACCCCACGCCTACTGTCACTGTCAAAATACATACGTTTTTGACTGAGGCGACGCGACATGTCGCCTCGCCTGCTTTTTCTCTAGAGCCCCCTGCCTGTCTCGACATAGATAGCGATCGTTAACTTAGCGAATTCGGTCGCTAACTCGTAACGTTTGCGTTTTAACGATTTTTGGTAGTCTCAATTATCGACAAAGATCGCTACGGTATCGATTCCTCTTGTTAAATTTAGCGATTGTCGCAAACTTTAACGACGAATTTTGACACCCCGCAAAGTCATCGTTACGGCCGCTGGTTATATATATTGTTATCTTTGGTATCATATTTTTACGCTGTAAGAAATTGGACGGTTCCCTTGCTTAAAAACGGTTCCCTTGCTTAAAAATAACTTAAACTAAGGCTCACCTAGTTCTACTAGTATCCAAGTTCTCGTGCTGTCACACCAGTTGAACTACTACTACAAGAACCTGCGGCCACATTCTGTTTCTTATAACGTGATCGTTAGATTGTCAAAATAACGATTTCCGCTATTAGCGCGCTCTCCTCCAATCAGAGTAGTTTTTTAACCTTCGCTGATTGGAGGAGAGAGCGTTAATAACGGAATTCGTTATTTTGACAATCTAACGCTTACGTTATAAGAAACAGAATGTGGCCGCTGGTCTTTTGTTATCTTGCTTGGAAGATTTAAAAGTAGTTGTAGGAGTAAATAATGAAGAAACTCACCAGAATGTGTAGTTCTACTGGTGACAGTCTTCTCCAGATTCTCATGCTGCCTCGCCAGCTGCTCCACAACTTCTTGTAGCCTGGTCTTCTGTTCCCGCTCATGTTGTAAAGCTCGACTCATGCGAGTACTGGAAGTTGCTGCTGCACTCATGAATTCTGAACAAGCCTAGAGGACAAGTAGTTTTTGTGGCATTTATTATTAGTTTTTACTGTGCAAATAGCATACCTAATATATAGACTTAGGCAGGGCCGGCCCTACCATATGGCGAACTGAGCGGCCACTCCAAGCGCTAAGTTCCAGAGGGCGCCTCAGTGGACAAAATCCTAGCTTACCGATGTGTGATTCGGACTTTATTTGTTGAGAAGAGCGCGGACGGATCATTACCCCCCACCTCGGTAAATAGTTAGCGTTAAAATTAACAAGTGCAAAAGTGCGTAAGCAGTGATTTACTTAACATTTGTTTTGCAGTTGATTTAAATAGTTTATTATTATGTTATGTCCCATATATGCCTAAACCTAAAGACTTTGTTTTAAATAAGCACTTTTGTTTTATTAGTTTTCAATTGACAAATTAGACATAGACTTATGATGTAGTGGAGACCTCAGTTCCATGCTTTTACGAACAATAGGATCGCTTTATATTTCTAATAAACCTCTCTTGTTGGATGATTCCTATCTATAGTTAGTAGCGACTATAGTAAAAACTGTTTGCAAAAACTAGTGGTAGAGCTACTGGCGCCCCCCTCTCCAGTAGTCTACTGATATTAGGGGAAAAAGAGGGGGGGGGGCGCCGTAATTGGATTTCGCTCCATTTTAAAACTTGCTTTGGGCCGGCACTGGACATAGGCAGGAGTTGAAATAGGTGTACACCAATGGATATTATTTATATTACCTATAATATGAAAAGGCCTATGAACTTGTGGCATTTGTGGAAACCCATTTAAATGGTTGAAAGGCTTTCTAACCAAAACAGAATTCGCAGTAAGAATAGGCAAAAGCCTGACACTCATCCATTCATAGTGGTGTCCCACAAGGCTTTGCACTGGTCTGATTTATTATCATTTATTTATTGCCTTGATTTGAAAAATGTCTAAAAATTCTATACAGGGTAAATTTTTCAAGTGTGCCTTCAAGGCCAAATCTTAAACAACAAGGAATAGCATAAAAAGGCTCAAAGGAGTCTCGGGGCTGATTTAGATAAAAACTAAAACAGCATTGATAGATTTATTCAATTTTTTTTCTCCTAGTCGGGAATCGAACTGCTTGATTTTGAAAAAAAAACACTATTATAGAACCAGCTGATAGGCTTATAAAGATTAAATTCTGGTAAGTATTATCTAACGGCAAACTAAAGGATTGAAGGATCATTTTTAAAAATATTTAAATAAATGAATTTCATTACCATTTGGCTACTTTACCAACAAATCAAATTGTTTGAAATAATGTTCTTTTAAAAACATCCACATTGAAAACACACAGATGCAAAAATCTTCAAGTGACATAGTAATGTTTCGGTTTGAGTCTGTAGGTTTACCGGTTTTTAGGAGACTATTGCATGAATTTATTGTTTCCTTCTAGGGTGTAGTTGCGAAACTGGCGGTTAATTTGACAATAAAGCAGCGAGGCTACTAAAGTAGACTCGTAATGCAAATTCGTCATCGCCGTCTGTTTCGTAACCGCATCTTTTAGCCATAGTAGAAGCGATCAATGCTGTTAAACAACAACAACAATGGATTTAGATGCAAAGTCACATGTCGTAGGTACTCCAGTAAAAAAAAAACATATTTTTATAAAATAAAAATATTTAAAAAAAAAATTCAGCTATGTATTGAAAATAATTGCTATCATTTTGAATAATTTATTAGTTAGGCTTAAAAACAGTAAACATATTTTCTTAAAAATGAGCACTTTCCTTTAGTTTTAGGTTATTTTCCATCATTTGATCCTTATAAGCGACACTATCAGCTGGTGCAACAATATAGGTGTTTTTTTTTTTTATCAACCACCTCCGTTAGGATTTTTTTTTTCAAAAATCTAATGAAGCAGTTTTAGTTTTTATCAAAATCGGCCCCAAGACTCGTTTGAGCATTTTTCGCTATTCCTTGTAGTGTAGAATTTGGCCTTGAAGGTACACTTAAAAAATTCACCCTGTAAATTAATATTTCATTATGAAAAAAACTCCATTATAGGTGTGGATAGTATACCAACAATACACCTAATAACAACCTGGCTTGTATAGCCTCAATAATTCATATATTATAGTTTGACCACTATAATTTGGAATAATATTTGATTAAATTTTAACATTTTTTTCATTAAATTATATCTTTGGAATAATGATTGTATTTTATAAGAACTCCACAGAAAACTGGGAATGACAGCTTAACATGTTCTATGTATTACAATTAGTGGGCCTTGTTAATTAATTAATTATTTAAAAACTCACATTCATCATAGCATTACATGATATCCTGAATAAGGTGGCTCTTTCTGAAACTTGTTTTGTTGTATCAGACGGAGGTATTTCTAAGTCCACCAGAGATCTCTGGAGAGCTGTCCCATGCCTTGTAACTAACTCACTACATGTCCTTAAATCATGAAACCTGAAACAATAGTATTTATGCAATTTTGTCACCTTCATATACAAGAGAGAGACAATGCTCTTAGCTATCCATGGACTCTCTGTGGGGGGTCCATCGCGTGGTTGGAAGGCAGGGGAACGAACTCAGCATTACTGGTCTTGAGACGACGAAGTAGGGTTAAAGGCCTTTTAACTCTCTCCTCCATATATATACATATATGTGGTGGCCGTATTGGTTAGACCCCAGACTTAAAAACACTACATTTTTTAAGTCCCCTGTTCAAACCCTGGTGAGTTTGAGTGTTCATTAAAACGAATGAAGAATGAGTTTTAAAAAATGTAGATTTGTTTGACAACACCACTATAGTGGCTCGGTGAATATGTTGGTCTCATTCTCACTATACCAACCGCTGGGTTCCTTGAGGTTGCAAGCAGCTAATTCCAAAGTTTTTTTTATTAGAGCACGACATGTGACTGATGTTAAACAGTATGCAGAGTTCAAGAAGAATGAAAGCAACCAGTAGTCATGAGTGTGAGACTACTGGTTGATTTCACTATGTCAAAGTTACATGTTGTTCCACTATTCTTCTCTTTTTATAATGCACCCTGACAAATAAAGTATTATTTATTTATTCCAAAAGCATTAACTATTCTGAAAGTCGTATTATAATCTGTGTCAAAAGTGTATGGCAGCCAAATCTAGCACACTGAAAATATGAAATTCCCAGTTGCCAATTGCTGATAGAAGATTAGAAAGATTTTTGCTTATATGGGTTTATGTTGTTTGTTGCAAGCTGTTGTCTTTGGTGATGACACCAACTTACTATTAAATGTGTTAAATAATAGCAATTCTAATGCTATTATGAGCCAATTGATTAAAGTCAATTTAGCAAATTATTATCTATTGTTACCAATTAGGACTATTTATCTAATCTATACTTAGTTTGTAAAGTGTAATTTTAGGTTCAGTACTTGTTGACTTCAAAACAATATTGTTATTAGTACTTAAATAAAAACTACAAAATATCTCGATTTTAAATTTCTATCTGAAATAGTTAAACAGATAATATTTATTTTTCTGAAATCAAGCTTTCCCTCCTATTCCCTTTTTCGGTTTATATTGTATAGAACCCTAAGTCCCACACAGCATTTGCACTTGAGCGTTAATTAAAGTTAAATTTACAATAATATTTTCTTCTTTTTGATATTTATATTTCACATATTTTAACATGATATTAATTTTGCATGCCTTCACTGGTCCCATACAAATCTGACAGTATGTCTTCTTACATTTACATTTGTTGTTTTTTAATTGTAGTAAAATTAGCTTACCTAGCAGAAAGTTCCCTAGCAATGCCACTGGGGTCTTCTCCTGTTGTGCCTTCACCCTCTGTTCCATTGGTGGTACCAGCATTAGCTGATGCTATATCATCTTCGTCATCTATTTCTTGGTCTCTTCTATAAAAATATTTAATAAAATAATTAAAAAATACCAAAAGATTATAGGATTAATTATAAAATAAATATATAACAAAAATACTTCTTCCAGATCGCTGCAAGAAAGTGTGCCCAAAAGGCTGGCTGCGTTACCTCTCTATATTGTGAAGCTAATATGTTGACCAAAGAACTATGGATTTTTGAAATATTTCAGATATAAAATATATCTATGTATGGTTAAATTTTAAATTTAACCAATTATAAAAATTTAGTTGTAAGTTGAAATGAGACAGTCAAAATACAGAAAACTAGTCATAACATATATAAATATACTAAATAAATAGAAATAAATTTAAAGTTCAAAGTGACATATATCCCATACAAATTGTGTAAAATTAAGTCATAGGTCTTCTCATAAGAGTTCACAACAATCTTTTTTTCATAAAAATATATCAAATTTTGCCTTTAAAATCCAATTCAATAGAGGTGGTGGTGGCAAAAAAACTACTACATTCATACTTACATAGCTCTAGCCTTTGCAAGTTCCAATGCAGTGACCCAACTCTGCCGTTCTACCTCATCATTAGCCTTGATGTGGAAGGCCTGGGTTCCGCCATTACTGATCACAATTGTACAGGAATCAGATGTGTGAATTAAAGCACCTTGCAAAGATATAGTCCCACGACATGTATGTTCTACTTCTGCTTGATTTCTGAAACAATATTAATAAGTACAGTAAGTTGCTGTAATAAAATCAATAAGTTAAATTTAGTTAGATAATACATGTATCATTTTCTTTTTCATAATAAAAGGGGTCAAACAATACTGATGGAGTTGTATCTGAAGTTTATGGGTGTGATTCCCTCTCTTGGTAAGTAATGTTTCTTTTTTTTTCTATACAGTTTGCCTTAGTCTGAGTGATCATAAAATATATTATGTGGTGTTTGAAATGTATTCTATTGTTTAATTCTATTTTTACAGGTAGGTAATACTGTAAGAGATACATAATGCTATCAGCAATACTTTGGGAATAGGCTAACCTAAATAAAAATAAGGAAATATTGATTTCACGGGCATATAATCATTTACTAATAGTTTTAATTAGACACTTTGAAACATCTTACATGAGATTCATATTCAACCTAATGCCTGAAGAAATAAGATCTAAATACAGTTCAAACTGTGAAATGTAGCACTTAGCGATAATTAACTGATACAGAATGGAAAATATCAATAATTTATTAATTTTCTACTTCTTCATGGTCAAAACTGAACTCATTTTAATCAATATTATTTCTTTTAAAGAGTAACATGATAAAGCTTGGTTCCAAATTGGTAAAAATCTTATGATGACTTTCAGAACTTGAGAGTAAGGGTAAAAACCACTGTTTTCTCTGTCAATATGATATTGACCTAAAGTAAGAAAACATATTTATAACCATATTTAGTTTAGGTTACAGTAAAAGTATTCCTCTATTTAATGTTTTTGTTTACTACATTAATTGTTACAAGAACATATTATCTTAATAAATAGCTCTAAATACGATGCGATAATTGTTTTAAACGAGGTAAACTAAAGAATGGTTCTAAAAATACATAAAATTGTAAGCATTCCAAAAAATAAACAAAGATCTTTTGGCAGCGTTACGTATTAAGATTGAAATTTAATAAATACTATGGAATCTTAATATTATACTTATAAAATAAAAATGTTATTTAGATACAAAAACAATATAATTTTACCTGTAATACGACAACATCCCATTCGACAAAACAAACCATCTTCGCTGATAACCCTTCAAATAGTTGGTCCACTTAAATAACCAGCCCTTTTTCTCTGGGTCACCTTTTGTTGTAGGTTGGCTCTTTGGAATTATTAATTCAGACATTATAATTCTTGCTTGGAAAAGACGAAAAACATTATAAAAATTTTTTTTTAGCACCTAGGCCACGTCCGCCACCATCACATCACAAAATTGTGTGTTCAATCAAAACATGCTATCATAATATAATAAATTGAAAATTTAATTAGATCAATGAAACAGATGATTCATTCACTGTTTTAGTGAAAGATAATATGTATGGTAAGTATCTAACATTAAAACACTAGAAATGAATTAATTAATTTTACAATAAAATTGTGAGAATCGCATGTGAAGAACGTTTCTCAAATTTTCTGTCTCATCTGAGTTACTAACATGTTTTTTTTACCATATATTATTTAAATATAAATTTGAACGTACATTTTTGTTTATTTTAAATAATAGCTTATTTTTTTCTTTTAAATCATATATAAGTTGGAAACCGCTAATAATATATGATTATATGCTATCGATCGATCTAACTCCGGACAAAAATAATATTCGTCGCCCTTACAGTATACTAGGTTTACTAACACCAAGAGCTTGTATTTTAAAAATGGGATGTTATAATTATACCTTGGTGTAGCTAGGCATGGGCGAAGCAGGCCATCGCCCGCAGCCTCGAATTTCTAGGGGCTTTCGTGTAAGTAGGTACTCAACTATTTAATATTTATATTGCTATAACAATTAGATCTCATTGGTTACAAAATAAAATATTTTTATTTTAAATATTACTTTATTATGATTATATCTTGGACAGGCCAGGCGCACTCCGCACTTTAGGTATGAAGCTAAAAGCATAGGTCTTGATGGACCCTTTTTAGAGTGCCCGTCAACCGTGCGCCGGACCGGTATTCTAAAAACACCCGATCGTCGCGTGACCCCAGACCCGCGCGCTCTTTCGAGTCGGGAACTCAAGAGACGGGCGACGACACAGATGAAGACGCTAGCGAAGGAGTAAAGGAGAAAGAATTATTTGCTTGGTTGGGGAGGCGAATATAAGACCGCCATACATGAAAAAAAATATAGTAATATATTTAAATATTACCTAATATTTAAATATATTACTATATTTACCTCATCATAAAACCGCAAATCATTCTTGCCAAATATTTCCATAAGGTACATAATTAAAATCGAACGCGTCTACATACATACCGAATAATATCTACCTAATTAATAAACATTATTATTATTATTATTATTATAAAAAGTTGATCGGTGGGTCGCAGCGATCGATGCGGCTTATGATGTACTGAGGTTTGTTTACTTCACTGGGTCGTCGAGATCCGTGGGTCGCGGCGACCGGGTGTTTTAACCCGGGTCTCGAAACCCGTGGGTCGTGATCGACCCGGGTTATAAAAAGTGATCGACCGACCCAGGTCTAGTTTCATACTCACTTACGCACCGCATCGCGTTATTATTACTAATCAAAATGAAGCAAAATCATATTGCATTTTAAATAATACACATCAATAGGTAAAGAAATTCACGTCTATCTACAAGTCAATGTTTTTAGTGTACCTACCTAGTACACTAAACATATTTAAATAAATATCAAAACGTGTGTTTAGTAGTCTATGAATAAGAATTATAATTTTAATTACTCACCACCTTTCCTACCTAGCAAATGTGACTTTTGTTATCCTTATTTATGTTTCTCAAGTTTCTCGTATTTTCGTACTTTTTTAGATATTTAATTATTATTGTTATTAAAATATAACTAGGTATTTACAAGTTCTTTTTACAAGATCAGGTTTAGTTTTGATAAGTATACATGCGCTAACTACACACACCGGCAGAATTAGCGGTATGTTTTGACATTAATTTGCAACGACTTAAACTGTAATGAAAAAAAAATTAAGGTTTCCATCCGTCTGGGCTTGCTGCAAATGATGTTGTCAATGATTTCTTGGGGCAACCTCTGCCATTCTTCAACTAATGTATTTTTCAGCTCGCCCAGATTGTTAGGAGATGGCATTCTTGATTTGACACTCCTCTTTAGCAAGTCCCAAACGTGTTCAATCGGATTAATATCCGGGGACCGTGCTGGGCACTCCATCACCGTAACACCAACATGGTTTAGGTATGTCTGTACTGACTGTACTGACCGAGCACTATGAGCCTGAACTAAAATGAAGTCGTTACCAATAAATGGGGCAAATGGCACAACATGTTCCTCTAAAATCTCCCTGATATACCGATCAGCATTCTGATTCCCGCCGTCGACTACCACTAACTCCGTGCGAGCTCCTAAACATATCCTTCCCCAGACCATAATTGAGCCGCCGCCATATGCACACAGTTTTGGTGCTTAGACGGGTATAAATGAGCTTATACCAACTTCCTCGAATCTTCTGCGAACTGTCCGCTCACTTACTCTTACTCCTCGAACCTCCTCCAATGCATTTCGGGCCTGCACCGCCGTAAGTGTCGTGTTCCGACGAACTTGAAGTTGTAGAAAACGGTCATCTCTCCTTGAAGTACACCTATTCCTGCCTTGTCCTCTTCTCCTCACTAGAGAATTCGTCAACCTGGACCATTTGATGCTACGATGAATCGTTTCAATCGATCTGTAGGATTGGCCATTTCTTCTCATTTCATCTGCCCCGATGATTTCTGATAGCGTTAAATCAGGCATACTTAGATGTTTGTAACCTATCAATAAGCAAGAAAACACAAAAGTCTCATAAAACTGCAATATAATGTTTTTCAAATTGAATTTATGAACTTTACGAAAACGGAAAATCTACTTAGAAGCAGTCGATAGAGATGTAGAATGAAAAATAAAAACAAACGAATGCAAAAAAAATACTGTTGAAATTTTCAAATTAGCCGTTTTTTTAAATATATGTTAATAATTATAAAAAAGTAATGTAACCGGCTAGTGCTACGAAAAAAAAAAAAAACTTCCTTTTTTTTGTGTTCCGCTAATTCTACCTACCGGCAGAATCGTATCGTCAAGACGTATTATTAGAGATATTATTCATTTCTATAATTGTATAAATAGACAACATATACTTGCTCGTACATACTTTTTTATTTGCCCAATTACGTAGTTTACGTACGTAGTTAGGTACCTCCGTAGGTTGCTTAATAATAAATAACGGAGTCTAAGCAAATGATGAGGCAATATTTTTGTAAGATTTTGTTTGACCGTAGTAGGTACAATCAGGTTCCCTTAAATATATACTCCGAAGTTCAGTAGGAACTGAATGAAATACAAATACTATATCGAAAGAATTGGTATCTTGTTTCCGGTTTATGTATTTATTTAAATAGTTATAACTAAAAACATCGATGTCATTCGTTATTTAATTCTCTATCTATCAGTGTAAATTTTATAATGATAATTGCTTTGGTAAAAAAAGAAGATGCAGTTTTTTGATATTATCTTTATTTTCAAGGATTGTTATTTTTATTTTTCATTGGTATTCCAGTAAGATTCATAAATAAAACACAATATAATAATAATAACTAATAACTTGCTATATTTCGCCTTATTAGGGCGTCTTCAGCCAATAATATTCACAAAACAAAAAAAATATTAAAAGTATTTATTAAACAATAGAAATATTTAATGGAAAGTGTACTTTATATCACTATTATTTTAGTTTTTGCCTGTAATAGAATTAGAGTTCGAAAAACTTTTAAAATACCAAAATTCGATTTAATTACATACTGACTTAAGTAAAAAACCTAAAAATGTTCAAAATTAGGGTAAAATTCCTAAGCTGGCAACTTTAAATTTGACATTTCTTTGTTTTTGTATTTATGGCTGTGTTTATGTCCACTTCAAATATTTTGTGCAAGGCCGTAAGGCGTGTTTTTCAAGGTAATTATTCCTTTCTAAATTTTGCGTAATTAGAACGAAAATTGTCATTTTAAAAGTAATACACATGTCGTTTTAGAAAACAATTCACATGTGTTTTGTTAAATTCTTATCAGCTGCCAGAAAATCCCGCGAAATTTGATCTAATATTTAATAATTATTTGGTTTTAGGTTCGGTGATAAATAACTACAAAATGGGAAGTTCCTTTTCACGATCATATTCGCCCAATAGCGGCCAATGCAAAAGTTCATCGGAGAAACGTGAGTTATTACCTTATTATAGCTTTTCGTTAATCATATAAAGTTTTACAGACTACCAACGGTTACGACGATGTGGTAATAAAACCCTACCCCTGGGTACCCTAAGGCCATCTTGGGCGCCGCGCGTAAGGCATAATATACATTTTTCATAGTTTTTTGAAAACTTGTCAGAGCCCTAATGCATAAAACAATATGTTATATAAGTTTATATAACGTATTGAAAACCCCCCTTTATGACCTTTGTAGGTATGTATCATCTTCAGCCTATGTATACATTTATTAAAAAAAAAATTACACATAATATAATTGTACAGCATTTTTCAGCAGCCTTAGACATTTTCTCATCCATTTCAAAGTTTCAGAGAAATAAAAAACTTTTGTTAGAAATCCTGTCCTGAAATTCTATTTTCCAAAATTAATGATGTTTCTGTTATAGTAAGTAGGCTAAATAAAAAGAAAATGAATACAGTTTAAGAGGCTAGAAACCTTGCATGTGATTTATTTGTCAGATTTCAGCGGTTTACCCGCAACATTAATGACATTTAGATTTAATTTCTCTTTAGAGTTTATGGACTGTCATATTAAAGGCACATTATAAAACAAAGACAAGGAAAGCTGGCACTTTAATTTTGCATTAGTAGATCCAGGTGATTTTCAGACTGAATCTTCAGAGAATATGTACTTTTTAATTTCATAATCCATATTGTGAAGATATAATTGATCAGAACAAAGATTCTGTTTGACAACACAACTATAGTGTCTTAGAGAACATGTCACACTTGTGAAACTGTATACCTATGCGTTTTTGAGTCTACCCAAAAACTGCGACAAACTTCCACTTGTTAAATGTAGACTGTGAATACCAATAGCTACAACAATTTGGGAATAAAACCCTATTGTTAGGTATCCTGAGGTCTTCTAGTTTAAAAGAAAGATCTTAAATAAGATTAATGTGGTATTTATTTTTGAGGGAATTGTTTGTTAAACTAAATGACTTGTTTTACAGTATTCGGTTATTATCATGAATACATTGAATATATGAAAGGCCCTTAAATAAAAAAAAATTGTAGGTATGTATCATAATGTTATATTCAATACAAAATAATCATTGCAAAATTGTATTTGACTGAACCTCGAAAACCCCATAAACTTTGTAATTAATCCAGAGCCAATTATGTCCCTCTTATTCATAAAAACATTATAAAATATTTTAGTTAAAATGGTGTTTCAACCCTTTTATGTCAAAGATGGTTTTTGTTAAATCACTCTATAAAGTTTTTTATGAATAAAGTATAAATAATATTTTACAGGTATTTTTTAGAAGTAATATTTCTTGACCCACCATTATCCATTTTAAAAACAGACAGATATTTTCAACCTTGTTTACTTCCTACCACTTCCACTTTTGCTTGTCCATTAATACTTTTTTTTTTACTCCCAAAATCCATTTTAAAATTTATTCACTTCGACCTTCTTACAGAAATCCTATACAGATGCAAAAACCGTCAAATCACTTAACTCCGTATTTTAAGTTGTAGCCTCAACTGTAGTTTTCCCTTAAGGATAGTCTGTTTCATTCTAACTTTCTTAAATTTATATTTGGTGAAAAGAGACAGACTTTTCTTGAGTGAAAGTGGAGTGGAGGACACGACTTAGAATACGGGGACTAGTCTTGTTAGTATTCTTTCAGGGTGCAGTTTTGAAACAAGCTGTTGAATTGACGTTAAGGCAGCGAGGATATTAAAATAAGACTCGTAATGCAAATTCGTTTTGCCCATTTCGTACGTAAACTCATAATTTAACCGGCATAGGAGCGATCAATACTGTTAACGGCAGTGTGTTGTTTGACCATATTCATGTTTTTCTTACATATTACTACGTGCTTAAATAAAAAATATAAAAAATGTTTTGAAAAAGAAAAAACCTTCGCGGGCAAGTTTTCACACTTGTCGAGTATTTTAAGTAGCTATACAAAGTATATAGAGACGCAACACAACAAGTGCAGAATAGATGAAGTAATCGTGAAGTGTGTCTAATCTTCTTACAGTTGGTCACAATGCAAAACATGACTATGAGCTAGTCTACACACTGAGGATGATTAATACAACTGCAATGGTGATATCATTCTTAAACCAATATGTTTGTACGAAAAATTCTTGGAAAATTATAATGTTTTATTTATACATCAGTCTGTCTGAGGATCTACCATGGGTTTGCGCATTGTAGCAACGTAACGTATTTGTATACGTAAGCAACAACCAATAGGGCCGCTTTATTTTTGGTAACAGGATTGAATAAAGCGATGCTATTGGTAGTTGCTCACGTATACAAATAGTCGAATTAATTTATCTGACGATTGAAAAATCGGCACTAGACATTTTTTTTTTCATTCAGCAACGACTTGTGTGTGACTCATATAATAAATGTATCTACAATGAGCTGGCCAATTGTTCGATGTCGACTCAAAACACCAGCGAATAAAGTCCCACTACGGGTTCCTTGAGGTCGTCTTTACGGTTTTAGGCGCCGTAATTGCCCGATATATCTGCCCGAACTTTTGGAGCATGAGAGCCCATGATGACCAAACTCCTCGACCCTTTCCCCACAAACACAAATGTGTGGTTGACAAATTTTGGCACCAACGCGAAGACCGAAACATATTCTTATGAAGTTATTATCTAAAAGTGTACCTAGTTGTGGGGAGGGATATGTCTGAAGCCATGCACCAGACTCACGCTCAGAGCATGCTAATAAATGAGCATGATCTGAAATTGAATCACTATTCAAAAGATAATCATGGATTAGTTTGATTATTGAAGTATCCCAAGCTTTCTGTGAGTTTAGTGTTATAGGTAAATCTGAAACATTGCAAATATGCCGCCAATCCTCTGTACATTATATATACATCAGCGACCCGCCCCGGCTTCGCACGGAATATTACTAATTATATACATATACAGTACTATGTATTACAAATATAAACCTTTCACAAGAAAATTACTTAAATAATGTTGAAAACCGCATCAAAATCCGTTGCGTATAGTTTAGAAGATATAAAGACAGACATTTGGTACTTTCAGGGGTTGAAACGGGATCCGTTAAATCAGACAAAGTTTTTTATACATTGGTCAGAAATATAACATTAATTTTTTGTGAAAATAGTCAGTTAATTCATGGAGACAGAAATGGTCCAGGTACTGCTAAAAGATTATTTAAGGACATGCCAGTTGCGATCGCATTCCCATACAAAATGGGGGGGGGGGGGGTGCTAGGGTCTTTTGACAAGCTTTTTAGAGGATTTTTTGTAATAATTATTACAAAATAGTAGATTTCGATTGTCCCCCTCCCATGGATCCGCCACTGTCTCCGTCTTAGATTAAAACAAAAATGTCTCTTCTAAATCTAAGATTTACTACTGTTATATCGTAGAAATTAAATAATATTTTTGGCAGTCATTGTTATTATTAAAATCTTGTAATGAGTAGATATGTACCCACATATATAAAATTACATTGTTTAAAATTGTCCCAGGCCAGTAATAGTCTATAGGCCAGTTAAAGTCAGTTTTTTAAATATATTTGAGTCAGTAAAATCAGTTTTTTAGGCCTATAATCTTGTTTCGACTTACTTTAATATGGGCTACCGTACAAGGGTACCGTAATGATTTTTTTTTTGACTGACTAATACAGGGAGCCTTAGGGGCATTATCTGTTTCCAACAATGGCGTGGCTGCGAGATTTGCTAGCCGAAAAAGTTTAAATACTCGGTTTATCGAAACTTTCCCTGAGGGGGTGCGCTCCGACTTGGGTCACCGAGGAGGTAATGGGGTCAGGGGCTCTAGAGAAAAATTAGGCGACACGACACGTCGCGCGTCGCCTCGCCTGATTTTTTTCTGGCCGCTTCTCGGGCCTTCCACCATTAGGTGTAGTTACCGTAATGAAGATTTTTTACTTATAAAAGTAGAGATTACAGCTTTAGCTAGAAGAAATACATTTATAACGGAACAAAATGACTGATATTTTGACCTTTAGATAACATTGTTTTATTAACAAAAGAAAAGTAATTAAAACAATTATTACTCATTTTCTAAAAATAAGAATTATTGTATCATACTTAGTATAGGAATATTATCAAAACAATTGGTACCTATTCTGTTTCTCAAATTTTATAGATTTAAGTTTACTTTACTGGAGCACGACATGTGATGTGACATGTATCTACCTGAGGGTAAACAAAATGTACGAATGTGGTCGACCATTACATTGTTGTTGATCGCTCCCACTATGTCGGCTAAATGATGCGGTTACGAAGTGGGCGGCGACAAAGACATGTATTACGTGTCTACTGCTTCTTTATCGTCAAATTAACTATTCGTTTTGTAGCCGCACCCCGAAAGTAGACTACCAGTCTCCTGAAAACGTTTGAACCCATCAACTAAAATTTAAACTAGGTCACTTGACGGTTTTACATTAATTGTTATTAATTTTAATAACACTCTAACTTAATATAGCTGTAATAACTAATGCCCGCAACTTCGTAAGCGTGTTTATTTTAAAACAAAAAGTAATACTTGCTATTGTTACTAAGTAAACATTTGACAATGGCTACCATACCCGCGTTTCATATTATATATAAATCCCCGATTTATAGGTATCATTTTGGGTTTTAGTAAGTACCTACTTACCTACAAAAAGATGACATAATTGTCAACTTTTACGAAAAAATAAAAATCTCAAAAAGTACTTAAATATAACATCAACAATATTTATATTCAATTTTTTCATAATAATATACCCAAATTTGATTTATAGATCACTTATTTCTATCTATAATAATAATATGTGTTGTGTATAATATGTGTATATAAACAATTTACAAGTATTGCCCTGGCTCCTAAGCTCTAGGCTTGTATTATGTCTACCAGAAACTATACCGTTGTTTCTGGTAGACATAGTACAAGCCTAGAATACATATTATACTTTATAAACACCCAGACCATGACAAACTACAGAAAAGTCGTACCTAAATTTTTTTTTTGGCCTGGGTGGAAACGAACCCACGACCTCCGGATACAACGCCAAAGGCGCAACCACTAGTCTACGGAGACTGCCCGATCTGAGGCTCTACCATTGGTTTGCGCATTATAGAACGGAGGCCGGCAGCGTCTGTACCCAGATTGGGCGGCTTGCCGGCCGGTGTCAGCGTCTGACCCAGATTGGGCGGCTGACACGTAGAAGGACGATGGAAACATCACCCTGAGGTAAAAAGTGAGGGGCCAACCAATACGATTTCTTTATTCAATCCTGTTACCAAAAATAAAGCGTTGCTCACGTATGTGCAAACCCATGGAAGAGCTACTGGTGTATTTAAAAACTTTTTCTATGAGACTTTTAAGACATAAACACCCTATATAATTATCTGAACTCCCTCCCTTTATGTATCGACATATACTATACCCTATTTTATCCCTAGAGCTAATAGCTATTCAACAAAATAATCATGTATATCGGTCCAGTAGTTTTTAAATGCTACCCCGACAAACAGACAGACAGTCACGAATTTAAAAATAATATATTATTGTTCTATAGCCTATTTAGTCCGGTCTCCAATAGACATAAAATTAATTTCCGTGGGACTCATCTCCGCCATACAGACTACTGGTATGTACTTGTTTGGTATGTTTTCCTGAACACAAAAAGTGCGGTTGTGACTTCCTAGGGGTATGGAGGGGGGAGCAGTGACGTAGCAAATATGGCGGCCCGGCCATTCTATTAAACGGTATTTCTAGAGAACTACCAAACCGATTTACCTAAACAAGGTGTCTAATGAAAGATCATGAAATGTACTTTATTTAACTTCATACATGCGTTCATGTAGAGCTAATAACAAATGAAATATATAAAAAAAAACTACTTTTTGGAAAAAAAAAATAGATAGTTCCGTAGCTATTAGGATATGTTAAATGAGTTATATATAAAAAGTATTGCTACTTTTATTAGCTTTCTAATATACGTTAAATCAATACAATCGAGTAATAAACAATAAAGCTACACTCGTTTTTAGTAAGCCGACTCCTGGTGCGCGTAATATCAAATTGATGTAACTGCTGGCTTCTAAGCCAGTCATATTCTACATAAAAAACGTGATATAAAGCTGCATTTTTGGTATCTTATTTGGACCTAAGGGGAGTGTAAAAATACGTATTGCAAGCAAACAAAAAAAATTTCTACCTGCATAACACGTAAAAAACTGCAAAATTTTTGACTTTTTTCAGTTATATGCAGTTAAATTCAAAAGCTATGGGTTTTTTTTTATTATTACATTCTATTATCAGTTTTAAAGTAGGTATATTAAATTTGAACATAGCATGATTCGGTGATGTGAACAGAGCACTTTTTCTCTGTTTTCTGGGACGTGCAACCTCGTCCAGTGCACTCTTCGCGGCACTTGTAACAAATTAGTTTTAAGATGGCTTGAGGAGCTGGGTCTTTTGTAGAAGTAATGAATAGCAGTTCCTGCTGGTGGTTCCAGCCCCAGTTGGTTGGTTCTTTGTCTCCTCTCAAACAGTCCTGAACCTGGTGGTATTTTCGATATGCCTGTTACGCTGCAGCCTCTTCAGTTGGGGCCAGATGAACCTTATATTGCGAGTTTCTTAACCGCGAGTCCCAAAAGTGCTGGTGACTCCTCCTGTATATACACTTTTTTTTTTTTTTTTTGACTTTTCATAAATGCCTGTAAAGGTTTACATGAAATAAATATTTTTGACTTTTTTTTTTTTTAGTCACAAGAAGTTTATTTCCAGCAGCGGCGACTATTATTCGCGAATCAGGCTTTAGGAAAATGGTAGCCACCTCAACCAATTGCGGATGTTTTTGGAGGACGAGTAGCTTTTTCATCTTTCCATGTGCGAAAAGGACAAAAGTAGGCAGCTTGATCATGCAGCGAATATTTATAATATAACATTAATTAAGTTATATTACTCATTATTTACTGTTGCATACACCAATATGTAAGCACTTTAAAACCTATCAATACCATTCAATTCAGTGCTTTTGTCACAAAAAAAAAGTTTTTTTACAAACGCGACAAGGTACTAAAATGTTAACATATTGATGCACGCTGTGCTCACTTTTATAGTGCAATATAGAGTTAATTAATCCATTTATTTAAAGTGTTGTAGTAAAAACTGCTATCAAATGAAGACAATAAGCGGCACATGCTTAGCTTGCTTTATTTGGATCCCCTCATTTTCAATCCTCAGTGAAGAAAGTAGATTTATTCGCTAAGGATTAGAAAACGAGGCGATCTAAACAAAGCAAACTATAGACTGCACTATAGTTACTTGTACTATTATTTCTTCTGTGCTATAGTGTAAACAGCGTTAGATAAAAGCAGTGCCTATGAAAAAGCAATATAACTATAGGCTGTAGACCTATTCTCCTAAATGGATTGGCTTCCAATGTGGATAATGTGATCTTCCAGAAAATCGGTAGGGATGGATCTGGCTCCTTGCAGTTTTCCTTTTCATCTTTCAATCACACAGAGCTTTGTCTTTTTTGTGTACGCGATCTGTGGTTGTGACACTTTTCTGCTCTTTTCGGGCACAAAAAGATGAAAATATGACGCGTCCTCCAAAAACACGGCTGGTTGAGGTGGTATCATTTTCTTACAGATCTTCGTACGATCAGCTGCCAAAGCTAAAGTTTATTTACTAGTCTTTCCCCAATTATATAGAGGATGCAGCTCATCCCCGCCATACAGACTACTGGTATGTACTTGTTTGGTATGTTTTCCTGAACACAAAAAGTGCGGTTGTGACTTCCTAGGGGTATGGAGGGGGGAGCAGTGACGTAGCAAATATGGCGGCCCGGCCATTCTATTAAACGGTATTTCTAGAGAACTACTAAACCGATTTACCTAAACAAGGTGTCTAATGAAAGATCATGAAATGTACTTTATTTAACTTCATACATGCGTTCATGTAGAGCTAATAACAAATGAAATAATTAAAAAAAAACTACTTTTTGAAAAAAAAAAAATTTTTTTAATGAAAATAGTTCCGTAGCTATTAGGATATGTTAAATGAGTTATATATAAAAAGTATTGCTACTTTTATCAGCTTTCTAATATACGTTAAATCAATACAATCGAGTAATAAACAATAAAGCTACACTCGTTTTTAGTAAGCCGACTCCTGGTGCGCGTAATATCAAATTGATGTAACTGCTGGCTTTTAGGCCAGCAGTTACATCAATTTGATATTATATTCTACATAAAAAACGTGATATAAAGCTGCATTTTTGGTATCTTATTTGGACCTAAGGGGAGTGTAAAAATACGTATTGCAAGCAAACAAAAATTTTTTCTACCTGCATAACACGTAAAAAACTGCAAAATTTTTGACTTTTTTCAGTTATATGCAGTTAAATTCAAAAGCTATGGGTTTTTTTTTTATTATTACATTCTATTATCAGTTTTAAAGTAGGTATATTAAATTTGAACATAGCATGATTCGGTGATGTGAGTAATTAAGTTTTAGTACATTTCATTTGTACAGTTTGTCACGGTCTGGGTGTTTATAATATATAATAATAAGTATTAAATATCATTGCTTCTGGTACACATAGTACAAGCCTAGAGCTTAGTTTGTGAACAAAGCAATATGTGTAAATTGTCCTACATATAAAAATAAAAATACCTTTCATTAAGCACGAAACAGGGTCTATAAATCTTATAGTTCTCTTGTAATCGTAAAAAAAAAATGTTAAAATGGTTTTTAAATTATGAACCTACCCCTGTGGCCTACCCTAATTTAAATTTCTATTCTTCACCGAATGCCCACATTCGGTGAAAAAAAGATTAATGTTATTAAGTCATTGACATTTACTAACACACATTTACACAAAATAATTAAAATGTTGCAAACAAATAAATTTAACTTTTTTTGACTTCCGGAATTGTTGAGGCAACTTTAGATAACATACCCTCCTCAAAAGTTGTTGTTGTTGTATATGACGATATATTGTTCTTCGTTGTCAGATTCGTTAGCCTAAGGAAGAAATTGCCACAGCAGAAAATAATCTTCTTGTAACTCTGTTTGGAGCAGGATTCGCCAGCACTCTTTGCACTCGCCTTTACGAAATCTTCGTACGATCAGCTGCCAAAGCTAAAGTTTATTTACTAGTCTTTCCCCAATTATATAGAGGATGCAGCTCAACATGCGTATCGAACATACCACCAGGTGCCTTACCGGGAAGCCACATCGACAAACCGATCGAAGCGTGGATGAAATATTGTCTATGGGTAGAACTTCATCGCCGAGAAACGTCAAATCACATACACTTTATTTTCACTTTCAATCGATCGACGTGTCGATCGGTATTTCATGTGGATTCCCATGTTAGGGCCTCAGGTTTGGCACTGGTTGAGAGTAGACAAAGAACCAACTGGAGCTGGAACAGCATCTAGTAGGAACTGCTACCACTTAATTTTACAAACAACTCAGCTCTCCAAGCCCTCTTAAAATTCATTTCTTTCAAATGCCGCAAACTATAATTTAACTCTTCTTCAGATAACATGTCCCCCTCAATTTGAGGAGGACATGTTATCTGAAGAAGAGTTGTCTCAACCAAATGACACGTGTGTCAATAAATGTCAATGACTTAATAACTTTTTAGGTTTTTTATAGGTAAAAACCTATAATAGAATAATTACCTAGAATAAATAATAGTAAAGTACAAATGCCCACAATTTCATGTTAGGTTATTTTAAAAATTGTATATTGCATTTTTTTTTTACGATTCAAGAAAAGTATACGGTTATATGGGCCCATTTTTGCGCTTAAATGAAAGGTTAAATGAGCTAAGACTTAATTTCTCACAAGTTTTTCTCTTAGCCTGATCGGTTGTGCCGATATTCGGCTAAAAATGTAATAAAAACACAAAATTTCAATATTTCTGAAAACCATTAAAATTTTTCAAGAGTCATATCTGAAAAAATATTAGCCAGCTGTGGGTGGGATTCAATTATTTTAAATTGAATATATCTACTTTAAAAGATAATAGAAACAAATAATAAAAAAACCCATAGCTTTTGTATTTAACAGCGTAAATTGAAAAAAGTCCAAAATTTGGCAGTTTTTCACGTATTATGCAGGCAACTTTTTTGTTTTGCTTGCAATACGTAGTTTTATGCTCCCCTTAGGTCCCAATACCAAAAAGCTACTTTATTACACGTTTTTTATGTAGAATATGACTGGCCTAGAAGCCAGCAGTTACATCAATTTGATATTACGCGCACCAGGAGTCGGCTTACTAAAACGAGTATAGCTTCATTGTTTATTACTCGATTGTAATGATTTAACATATTTTAGAAAGCTGATAAAAGTAGCAATACTTTTTATATATAACTCATTTAACATGCCCTAATAGTTACGAAACTATTTTCATTTAAAAAAAAAAAATTTTTTACAAAGAGTAGTTTTTTTTTTATTATTTCATTTGTTATTAGCTCTACATGAACGCATGTATGAAGTTAAATAAAGTACATTTCATCATCTTTCATTAGACACCTTGTTTAGGTAAATCGGTTCAGTAGTTCTCTAGAAATACCGCTTAATAGAATGGCCGGGCCGCCATCTTTGCTACGTCACTGCTCCCCCCTCCATACCCCTAGGAAGTCACAACCGCACTTTTTGTGTTCAGGAAAACATACCGAACAAGTACATACCAGTAGTATGTATGGCGGATATGAGTCCCACGAAAATCGTTATTTGAAGACTTTTTTACAAATGGAGACTGTACTATATTAGAGTCCATCCCGCTATTTTTTTTATCATTGCCGAATTCATATTTTTCATTTGCGACACATGGTTCCTTGGGAAAAGATTAGTAGAACCTCATATTAGCCCAAAGTACAACCTATTATTATTCATATATTAATCTAGTATGTTTTAAAAAGAAAGTGGGTAAATCCTCTGGCACATCATAGCACATGTTTCCTCTGGTTGCTATGGATGGCAGTCTCAGACAACTTCCTCGGGTGTCTTCTGAACTGTGTTTGTTTATTTTTTTCGAGTGTAAAATATTTGTGTGTATTACAGAAGGCACAATCTCCCGAATGGAATCTACAAGTCACTACGTGGAAGCAGTAGTTTGCAATGAAAACGACATCAAAGACAATGAAATGAAGGTCTTCGAAGTTGGAGACGAGGGAAGGGTCCTCCTTGTCAAGCAGAAAGGAGAAATAAGTGCCTTGGGAACCAAATGCACTCACTATGGAGCTCCTCTGTCTTCTGGTGCCCTGGGTGATGGCAGGATAAGGTGTCCATGGCATGGTGCTTGCTTTAATATAAAGACTGGGGACATCGAAGACTTCCCTGGGTTCGATTCTTTGCCTTGCTACAAGGTTACTGTAGGGGAGAAGGGTGAAGTTAAGGTATGTTTTTGTGTCTTCCCTATTTTTTTATTATTATGAATGTCTTTGTGATTTTTGTGAACAGTATCTCAGGATAGCCAGTGGGGACACATATAATCCATGGATACCAAAGAAAATTTGCTTACGTCGATCTGAAGAAAGCCAATTTTCTTAGGTATCCATGGATTCTATGTGTAATCGTTAAAAACTTAGCATAGAATATATTATCATATATCAATAATGTGCAGAACATTTCCCATAAACTGCATCCGTTGATAAAACTTTGCGGTTTTAATATCAAAGTTATTAAAAATCTAAACTAATAGGTACCTACTTATTATACTTGTGTTTGACTACTTGTCTTTACTTTTTTACAAATGTGTGGTAGCTACTTACTATGAAATAAATATTTAAAAAAAGGTTTTAATAGGCAAATGGCAATTTGGCAACTACGGGAAAGTGACCACCTCCGTAGTCTAGTGGCTGCGCCTTTGGTGTTGTATACGGAGTTCGACCCCCACTCATGCATGACAATAAAAAAATTAGTACGATTTTTTGCGTTACAGTTTGTATAAATTACTAATAACTACATACCTATTATATTTTATAAACATATAATATAAAGAAAGAAAAACTTTATTTTCGCTTTACAACATAATTATGAAATTAAATTATTAGACAATTAATAGAAACATTCAAATACAATTGCAAACATTAACATAAATTTTAACCAGGGGCTCTGGAGAAAAATCAGGCGAGGCGACGTGTCGTGTCGCCTTCAATCAAAACTGTATAGACTTTGGCAGGACACAGCGTACCACGCCTACTGTCACTATCAAAATACATACGTTTTTGACTGAGGCGACGCGACATGTCGCCTCGCCTGATTTTTCTCTAAAGCCCCAGCTCAGCATAAGCTACATATTTATAATTACAAATTTATACAATTTTACATTTAATATCTATTAGTATTTATTTCTGATACACATAGAGCTCTAGAGCTTAGTTTGTAACCGGAGCATTTGTGTTAAATGTCCTACATTATTATAAACCGTCACCCATCACCGCGTCACCGATGTTTTTATAGTCTACTTTGCTAATAGGTACTTCTACCTAGGTACTTGTACGCGCTATATCGCTCACTAGTTCATGGTTTACTAGTATTTTCCTTCAAATGAGTTATATACTAGAACACTAGACGACTTTGTTCTGTTTAATTTTGTACCGATTAACGAAATTGAGGTCGGCAGTCCGAGTACAAATAATTACTTACATAGTTTCTTTAGATGTTACAAAAATAATCCACCACGAATAATTGCAATCGCTACATGGGGCCTAAGCACAAACGCTTCGATAGGCTCGATTAATCGACACATAAGTATCGATTTTATGAATGAATGTTCATTCATAAACTTCATTTTATCGACTATCAAACTATATCGATGTGGTTATCCTATGCTAAGCCGCATGGTGTCCCTTACCTACAAAAATATTACCCTTATGTGCACAGGAAATGGATTCGAACTAAACGTTTGTTTTTATTACAATAAAAAAAAACATGGTGGTGTAGATTTTACTGTATAATTTCTAAGTAATAATTTTACTATCTACCTCTTATGCGGGTATTATTTATTAGTAATATCTAATTAGACAGTACTTATATATTTAATAAGTTATTTAATTACTAATTGATTTTACTTACTCGCTCCTAATTAATTATTTTTTTTTCATAATATCTTTATAAGAAACTGCAAAGTTTTGAAATGACAACTAAAGTTGCCTTTTCAAAAGTTAATAGATTTTTTATAAAGAGACTATCTTAGGACTGAGTAAGTCTTTACACCTCCAATTTTTTTTAAAAACCTTAAATATCACTGAAAACAACATTTGTAGTTTTCCTGGATGATTTTCATTGGTAAGAAAGAGTCAAAACATTTAAACTGTTTATATTTGTGACTTGTATTTTCGTTATCGTGTTATTTATAGTGGTCTTGAATTCGGTTTTATTTTTTTCTTGCTGGTACCCGCAACAACAGAAAAACATTGTTAGTTCTGGCATGATTGAGTAACAAACATCCACACAAACAAACTTTCTCATTTATGAATAAGATATTTTCTTACTTTAAAATGTAGCCTCTACGAATACATTAGTAAAAACTTCATTCAATCCTTGCAGTAGATTATAGTTTCTGTATGATGCGGGTAAACATACAGACAGACAGATGTTCCTTAGGCTTCTGGTCTAATCGACTGTTTTTTTTTTTCAATAACTATAATGTACAGACATCGGCTTGGTTTATTATATGTATAGAAGATAGGTCTAGAAGTCGGTTTATTTGTTTATTAAAATGGGTTTGATGACTGGTTTATACAATGACGCTTATTATAACCTCATTGTATATACCATCTCAAACACCGCAACAAGCTCGCTACTTGTTAGGTGTTGTTTCCGAATACCATCGGCAAAATGAGGACGGTTAATGCCTCCGCTAGGTACCCTGAGGCCGTTAAACGGTTCTCGGGAGCCAAAAAAGGCATCCGTAATGGTATTTTTATTTAACATGTTTTTAGCCAATAAATTACTTCTTACAGGGGTTGAAACAAGTTTATAGTCCAAAAGAACAGATTTATGACTTAGATTATTTAAAAAAACTGAATTTATCTGACCTCTTTTTTTTAAATATAAAATATATTATAGGATTGATGGTTTTAGGGATAAAAATAATAGACTATTTTATTTTATGCACATATTTTTTCGAAATTGATACGAATATGAATTGACTTAAAAAAAATAAACTATTCCTTTACGAAAACTTTATGCATCAATGTTATGCTAACTTTATGCATATAATTAGTTATTGCACTCAATCCTACCTTACCGAAACAATGTGAATACACACTCACTACAACTACTGCTAGTGTTGTCTAGGTAATCTTTCAGCGGATTATTTTTCACGTTTCACTTTCTTGACCAATGTACAAAAAACTGAATTTGTTTGATTTAACTGACAGGTTCGACCCCTGAAAGTGCAGAGCTGCTTTATAGAATAAGATTTTTCTAATAAAGTGTTTGTCGTCGTCTCTTTGACCTTTATGTGCTTATAACTAAAACCCATTATCCGATTTTAGTAAATCTTTTACAAAAATATAGATATGTTTTCGGGCATAAAATTTTACGTTATGTGTCATATTTTTTGCGGTATCTATAGTTTTCTTATAGGTCTTAATGTATTCAATAGTACCGGCTAGTAATCCATAAAATAGTTATTGGTACTTCTTTGAGTAAATAAGGAAAACCTGAAACAAATAGGTAAGTAATTATTTAGCTGGCGGCTTTCCGTGGTATTTTGAAATGAATTTGTAAAAAAAAAAAAACATGCAAAATACTTAATTTAAAAAATAATTATACTGTTTGCGTCCCTTTTACGATGGATACTTTTTGAATATATTTTTTTATTGGAGCACGGCATGTGACATGAATGGGGTCAATCGATAATTGTTCTTAAACAACATTGATTGCTCCCATTATGCCGGCTAAATGATGTGATTACGAAATGGGCGGCGACAAAGACGAATTGCATTACGAGTATATTTTAATATCCTCGCTGTTTATCGTCAAATAAACCACCCGTTTCATAACCGCAGTCTGGTGGGCAATTCTCGCGCTTTCGACATTCATCTCGATTGGAGATTTTTAAACGAAAAATGACTAAATATGTAATTTTTCGTTCAATACTTATATATTTATTAATTAATATTTATTATTTATTAATTAATATTTATTTCGTTTAAGTTCGATATTTTTTAACGAAAAATGGCATACCTAGTCATTTTTCGTTTAAAAATCTCCAATCGAGATGAATGTCGAAAGCGCGAGAATTGCCTACCTGGTGGGCGATTCTCGCGCTTTCGACATTCATCTCGATTCGAGATTTTTAAACGAAAAATGACAAAATATGCCATTTTTCGTTCAATATTTGTATATTTATTATTCATTAATTAATATTTATTATTTATTTCGTTTAATGTTAGATATTTTTAACGAAAAATGGCATGTTTAGTCATTTTTCGTTTAAAAATCTCGAATTGAGATGAATGTCGAAAGCGCGAGAATTGCCCACCTGAAAGGAGACTACCACCTCGACAACAAATCGATGTAGTACTTTCCTGAATATTTTTTTTCTTATAGGTCTTAATGTACTTTTTTTATAAGTATATTATTTTGTACCTCACTACAAATATTTGCGTCAGCATATTACATCAATACAAATTAATGGTGGTTCAAAACATACTTAATTATTTAAACGTTTTGTATTGATTAAATGGTTAAACACAATAGTAATTAAGATTTATTTATAAAACGATCTGCCGGCAAACCTTTTGTTATTTATTTAGATCATCATCATTAATAGAGTCGTTCGTAACCCTCGCCTCGGTATTTGGATCCTCGTCTCCCACATTCCAGTCACGTAGCTTATGCTACGCTGCGCACTTATTAAATTCCTCTACCTATCTACATAACCTATATTTGGATATCGTCGCCTTGCCCCAGTCATAAGTAGTGTTGCCAGACGTCCTGATTTCACGGGATATCCCATATTTCGGGCGTAATTTTAAATGTCCCCCCGGCACTGACTTTGTCCCGTATTTAGAATAGAATAGATTTATTTGCTCTCTAAAAAATTTAAGAAATATATAAAATAAATACCATCACGGGTGCTTTTTAGCTCCCGAGAACCGTTTAAACGGTGTCAGGGTACCTAGCGGAGGAATTATCCCGTTCTCATTTCGCCGATGGTATTCGGAGACTACATCTAACAAATGGTACGGTGTTGTGGTGTTTATGATGGTATAGCCTCGTTGTATGAAGCGGTCACCCATCCCAGGGGCCTTATTCCGAGTTTGCAAACGTTAAACACGACAAGACGTTGCGTAAACTACAAATATTGAAATATAAGTTCTATTTTGTTAATTATAGAGTTGAAATTCCAATCCTCCACACATGTTCAAACTTGCGAAGAATTCGTGTATTTTAAGATGGCGGCATTATTATAGACAACCTAATACAGACTATATAACCATTGGAATAGAACTTATATTTCCATATTTATAGTTTATTATAGTATTTTACAAGGCCGGACCAGGGGGCCTTGTAAAATAAATTAAAAAATGTAACAACAAATTATTATATTTAACATAAAATGTAGTAAGTAATTAATATAAAGAGAACAAAAAGGTTTCCACTCGGCATATTTTAATATGCCGAATTACAATGCTAATTCACTGCAATCCGACGCTGATATACTGTGGAGACCCAGAATTATTTGAAGTTTAATTTAATTTTTAACCGTGCTCGATTTTATATTGCCTAGTCAACCGTGGTACGGTTGACAAGTACTTATACTTAAGCAATATTCGTAAATAAATGTACCTACCGGAAAAAAACAATTATAAACATAATTTAAAACGATCATTAACAATAGTTAAAAAATGTGTTTTGTTGCTTGTTCATCAGAAATCTTTAAAAAAAAAAAAAAAATATAAATGTCCCGGATAAAAAATCTGAAATCCCGTATTACCCATTAAATCACTTATAGTCTGAAAAAAAATATGGCAACACTAGTCAAGTTACAAGAAGGGTATAAGGCCCATTTGAAAAATAGTCGATTTACGGTAGGTAGTGTAATATTGATTACTTATTAAAAGAAACGTAATACACGGAAGCCTACAACTAAAACCAATCGAGTATACCTTATTTTTAATAATATTAAAAAACGAGACCCACATACAGTATGCGGGGCCTTATAATCCGCGTTTATGTTATGTTAAATGCATTCAATAAATTATTTTTAATAATAATAATATAATTGTTTATTTCAGAAAAAAGTTCCACAAATAATTTAAGCACACAGTTTTCTCACTCTTTTGTTACAATAAACAAATAATAACAATCATTTGGATATAAGTATTTATGTTTTATGTCCAATCATATAATAACCAATTATATTATAATCATTTCATAGTTTTTCGTAAAGATTAAAAATTGAATAAAACTAGGTGTTTATTTTAAGGCGCATATATCATTTTTTAAATGTATTTATATTTAAAGTCACAAAAAACAACACGCCGGCTTTATGATATAATTATTTTAAAGAAAAAAATAGGTATATAAAGCGATTTAAAATAAGATAGGCCTTGTTCCCCTCGAGTACCTTACTTTTATTATTATCATTTGGCTTCGTGTGAACGCGCGTTCCTTTCTAGGCAGTAGTACTTGTACTATTATTTCTTCTGTGGCAGTAGGTAAGCCACCGTTGCTGGCTATGTGTACAAAATTGTATGGTGTACGTACTATTATTTATTATGTGACTGTACACTACAACCTGACTCATATAACGTGTAAACGACATTACATTTTTCATTGGACTGACACACGGGCGCCAGGATTTAAAATCGGGGGAGGTTTAAGTTAAATTTTGTATTTTTTTTAGACAGAATTTTGGATGAGCATAAAAAAAACGCCATAGTCACAATATCAACTATTATAAATAGTAACGCCTTATGTATCTTAAATTAGTAAGATATGCCTTCACAAAAATTTAGCGAGTGCCCTTCATTACTTTTCGGGGGGTTCATCCTCCAACACCGCCCCCTGCCTACTCCCCGTGCCAAATTTATCTATTTTCATAGATTGCCCCCCACTGGCTACGCCCGTGGACTGTCTTCGCTATTGGCCTCGTGTAAATGGTCCATAATAGCACTAAGAAACTCAGGACAGGTGGTTTGATTTTTGTCTTCGAAGAAGCAAATATCGAAATCCTAACATTTCTGCGTGATTAAAGTTGTCTTGCGGCAACTGTTTTTTTTTTTTAAATAAGGATCAATAAAATTTACTATAACTCAATCTATCTAATATTCGGAATAGGTATATTTATAATGTAGGTGTAGTTGTTAACCTTGAGAAGGTTACAGAGTCATGTCTAGAAATACTAACATGGCTACTACACTCTTATATACTGTACCAGATGACTCAATGTCGCGACAAGGCCGAATCTGATTAAAAATTAAACAATACTTTTACTGGTGTTTAATCTATAGTAAGAAACCTTAGAATAAACCAGTTACTTTTCTAAGTAAGAAACGTTGATCATTTTACTGTTATTTGAATTGAGCCAAGGACCGATTTAATAAATAGATATAGATTACAGATTAGATAGATACATATTTTGATAGCTACGAGTAGGTTAATGTTTAATAACTATTGGTGACTTTGAAAGGATGTACTCTGGGCTAATATGAGGTTCTACTGATCAATACGAACAACTTTTCCCATGGAACCGCAAATGAAAAAAGAAATTGCCTTCTCCATACAAACTAGTAATATTAAAATGACCAATTTGTATGGGGAAGCCAATTTTTTTTTCATTTGCGACACATGGTTCAATGGGAGAAGTTGTTCGTTTTGATCAACAGAACCTCATATTAGCCTAAAGTGCATCCTTTCAAATTCATCCTGTATAAAAAGGAAAATGTGATTGGAGCATATTTTTCCAATAAGAAAAAATATGATTTGAGCAAAAATTATAGCCTCGGTAGAGAAATCACCTGGTCTGATAGGAAAAGTATTTAATATGGTGTGCATAAAGTCGTATTTTTAATTAGACGAAGTCACCTGACGTTTACTGGGTGTTGTCAGGTTTTGATGAAACAAAAATAGTGTTGTGACAAAGTGAATGATTGAAACAATCATATTATAATTATTATCAACATGCTACTTTAATAGCGTCGGTAGCCTAGTGAGTGGTTTGTACGCCGGAATATAGGGTACTGGGTTCCAATCCTACATAGCACAACTGTGCTATGTAGGTACCAATGAGTTTTCGTACTTTTCGACGACTACGTATAGTACCTACGTTTACCGAGTGCTCTAACGGTGAAGGAAAACATCGTGAGGAAACCTGCAAGTCTGAGATGATTAATTCTTTGAAGACTTCAACATCCAATAGGACAGTGGTGAGGCTATGGCCTCTCCTTACGTGCAGTGTAATTATAATGAAAATAAAAAATTACGCTTATTACAATTGTTTTTATTTATCGTCATCAGACATAAAACCATCATTGTCGCTGTCGATGACATTAATTATTAACCTGTCTGAAACACTGTCGATCGTGTGGTCAAGATTATACATTTTGTCTTCTTCTTTTATTATATGAGACACGCAGCTACTCCATTTTTCAGCGGTTACATGTTTAAGTCCTTTTTCGAAAAGATTATTTACTTCTGTCATTTTAAACATTTTGTTATTTCTTGCAACATATCCTTTAGCCTGCGCCCAAACCAGCTCAACGGGATTAAGCTCACAGTGGTATGGGGCAGACGTAAAACAATATTACCATGCTCCGCTGCCATCTCGTCCACAGCATACTTGTCGCAGTGTTCTTGTTTGTGCTGCCGTACAATGTCTATAAGAGTAGCTTTTACCATTTTTGCCTTGAATGGGATATTTTTGCTCGTTAGCCACTCTTGTATTCTTGGTTTAGTCCATAGACAACACATTGTAGGCAGCGATTCATACCAGTAGATATCGACCTACTTTTATACAGTAAAATAAAAATATAAATAGTTTTTTGTATAGTAAGATAATATTAACGATGTACTCATTCATATAATCATTAATTCCTGTGATTGAACGAAAACAGAACGCATCACTATTACATTTAACATGGCAACATTATTTCACAAAATGACATTAGCCGCTGTCAGTTTACTTCGTCTAATTAAAAATACGACTTTAGTTACTAGGTAGGGTATTACATTTTAGACAAATTGCTCTGTTCACAAACTAGACACTAGGCCTATAAGAAAATATACTATAATACTAATACACACTTTATTTTATAAACCGCGGGTTGCAAAATTTTCAGCAAAACGTACTAATATTTTTTGACGGTCAATGTATGTATAGGCTTCGATAGTATTAAGCGCCTTATTTCGACTGTGGAAAATAATAAGAGAGGTGAAATTTTAATGAATACTACTCAAGTAAATATCTATAATGTAAAACCTTTAAATTCCAGGTACGTGCAAAAATATCCGACTTAAAATCTAATAAACGCATCAAGGATATCGGTGTGGTATCTCCTTGCGACGCCTCAGCCGTGGTCATCATCGGAGGAGGCCCATCCGGAGCGACCTGCGCAGAAACTCTTCGGAGCGAAGGATTCAAGGGTCGAATCACTATCGTCGCCAAAGAAAACTGCCTACCCTACGACAGGATCAAAGTCTCCAAAATTGGTACCGTCACCGAATTCGCTAAACTACAAGCCAGGACACCTGAATATTATGAAAATGCTAATATAGATATTCTTAAAGGTGTTGAAGCTGTTAGTGTTAATACAGAAGATAGATCTGTTAAACTTAGTAACGGAAAAACTATTAAATTTTCTCATCTCTATTTAGCTACTGGATCTAAACCTCGAGTTCCTGAAATTACAGGAATTAACTTAAATAATGTGTTTACGGTTAGAGATTTTGCTGATGCGATGACAATTCTTAAAACACTCGGCTCGAATAAAGACAAGGATGTCGTAGTTCTTGGTTCTAGTTTCATTGGCTTAGAATCAGCAGCCTCGTGCGTAGACAAAGCTAAGTCTATGACAATCATAGGAAAGTACGGTGGGCCACTCGAACACGTATTCGGCAGTGATATCGCTCAGAGTATACAAAAACTTTTAGAAAGTAAAGCTATTAAATACATCTCAAATAATACCATTGTTAATTGTATAGGCGAAGGAGGAGCTCTAAAATCTGTTGAATTATCCGATGGGACCAATTTGCCTGCTGATATATTGATTTTAGGAGTCGGTACAACTTACTACACAGATTTTTTGAAAGATAGTGGTATTAACATGGAAGGCAATGGTGGGATAAATGTTAATGATAAATTGGAAACTAATATTAAGCATATTTATGCTGGTGGAGATATTGCTAAAGCTCCCGTGTTTGCTCATGATAATAAATCTATAAACATAGGGCATGTGGGTCTGGCGCAGTACCATGGAAGGGTTGCGGCATTAAATATTGTAAAGAAAGAAACGCCTTTGAAAACTGTCCCATATTTCTGGACTGTGCTTTTCGGAAAGTCTATTCGGTACGCTGGCCACGGTAGATATTCCAGTATCTTAGTCGATGGGAATGTGGAGGAACTGAAGTTTGTAATATTTTTCTTTAACGACGATGATAAAGTGATCGCTGTGGCATCTTGTCAGAGGGACCCGGTAGTATCACAGTTCGCCGAATTACTGTACCAAGGTAAACCGTTGTACAGAAAAGATCTGAAGGATGATAATTTTGCTTGGACAAAAAATATCAATTAAATACAATAATTGATGGCTTAGATATTTAAAATTAACTCTTTAAGTTTATTGAACTTTATATTTAAGTAATTATTTTGCTCTTTAATTTGGATTAAGTGAATATAAGAAATGGCCCCAAAAACTTACACTTCGAATATTGAATCTCTACATAACTTGAAATTTGTACCTTATGTTTTTTTGGGTCCACGTTTTTAATAGACATTTTGAATACCAGTTGAAGTAGTTCTCCGTGTATTTTTAGCCCAAAATATTATTTATTTATTATCTAGTGGGTATTCAAAATACTAAAACTATAATTTGTTCCTGTTTAATTTATTCCCTAATAACATACTTAAATATATAAGTAAATAATAATAAATAATTTATTCCCTAATAACATACTTAAATATATAAGTAAATAATAATAAAATATGTTTATATCAAAGATACCTATTGCAGTTGTGATATTTTCATTGTGATGATGCATTTAAAGGTAAACACTTGTTTGCATGGGCGTAGCCAGGATTTTATATCGAGGGGGCAATTTACGAGGCTTAAACAGCCTCGTAAATTTTTAATGTTTTTTTGGTAAGCAAAAAAAAACGTCATCGTCATCATATTATTTCTTAATGTGTTGACTGCTTAAAATGGATTGACTGGTTGGATTTGTATAAACGCAATAGTCGCATTACAACGCCTCATCAGAATATCACTTGTATATGGATCTTGTATCTGCTTGTCCAGGATTTTTGATGACCAAAAAAAAATTGCATTGTCACCTTTTGGGGGTTTCAACCTACAAACACACAACATACGCCGCCCCATGTCTACTCCCCCATACAAATTTATCTGATTCCAAACATTTCGGGGGGGGGTTTGAACCCCTGGATACGCCCATGCTTGTTTGGAATTTACGCCTTTTCATTAATAATGTTTATTGGATAAACCTTATTTATTATTGCATTTAAAAGATCCATAACATGTAAGCATTAATTTATTGATACAACTAAACATAACTTGCAAACTTTAATGTTTAAATTTATATTTAAAAAATATTTATTTCATATAAACTTTTACTTTTAATCAGGTTGCTACTCAACCCAAACATGCCACCAAACGTACATGATTATATTATTTTTTTATTTGCTCTATATTTGGTAAAGAATACAGATAAATTTATTTTAATAATATAAAAAAAAAAATAATTTAATAAAAATTTACGAAGCAGTGGAATGGCACTTTTGTCATTGTATGAAAAAATGCTACATAAACTATAGTGTAACCCATATTCTAATTTGTACCCTAAACTCCACTTTTCAGTGAAGAAACATCTGTCGCATGTTCAAATGTGAACTCAAGTAAGATAAAATGAGATGGACGTCCTTGAGTGAAAAGTAGAGTTAAGGATATAACTTTGAATACGAAATTGAACATGAAATCATAACTAGTACTAGGTAGTTATTACTAGTTAATATTTAGTTATACTTACAGGGTGTGATTTTTTTCTTTTAAATAATTTTTCGTTGTTTATCAGACATAAGGTGTAATTATACAGGTGTTTTTTTTAAGGAATTGTGAAAAATGCTTAAAGGAGTCTAGGGGTTGGGTTTGATAAAAACTAAATTTGCATCATTATATTTTTTTTACATTTGTATTCTCCTAACCGAATCGGTTGATTTAAAAAAACTCACCTGTATTATTGCACCAGCTGAAAATGTCGCTTATAAAGATAAAAATGGTGGAAAGTATCTCAAACGCAAACGAAAGTAAAGTGCTAATTTTAATGAAAATATGTTTAATATTCTTAAGATTCCTTGAGTATTTTTCGCTATTCCGCATTTTAAGTGTGCCGTCAAAGCCAAACCCTAAACTACAGGATTTGGCTTTGACGGTACAAAACAAATCACCTGTATTATAAAAACCTAAATATTGTTTTTTTTTGTAAAGAATTCATTTTTAAGAAGTTTACATGCAGGCGTGAAAGTGACAACTCACTTCTTATCTCTGTCACTTGCATACTAATAGACTCTGGGGCTTAGCATAACTACATCGATATAATTTGACAGTCGATAAAATGAAGTTTATGAATGAACATTCATTCATAAAATCGATATGTATCGATTTTGTCGATTTATCGAGCCTATCGATGCTGTTGTGCTAAGGCCCTCTATGTTATTTCCGTGCGAGGGGGTCGGCAGTATATTTGTGTACAAACGACAGTGATCACTAGTGTTGGTTTAACGTAAAATATTCTTATTCGTACTTTACAAATATGGACAGAATGTTGATGACATGACGTCTCAAATTATCTATACTAATATTATAAAGAGGTGAAGTTTGTGAGGTTGTAGGGGGTAATCTCTGGATCTACTGAACCGATTTTGAAAATTCTTTTAGTGTTGGATAGCCTATTTATCGAGGAAGGCTATAGGCTATATAACATCACCAAAAGGAGCGACAGATTAAGAAGCCAGTAAAAGGTTTCGCGATCTCGAAAGTCTAAAAACATGTAAATGTTGTTTTCAGTGATATCAAAGTTTATTTTTACAGAAAAAGAACGTAGAGGTGTAAATATTACTTACTTGATCCTAATTAGGTAGTATTTTTATAAAAAATACATTAACTTTTGAAAAGACACCCAAAGTTTGATTTATGATTCTAAAAATATTACTTTAGTTATCATTTCAAAACTTAACATATTTTTTATAAAGAAATTATGTAATTAGGATCGAGTAAATAAAATCTACACCTCCATGTTCTTTTTTTCCGAAAAAAAAACGTTGCGTAAACCGTTAAAGTTACGCAGACGAAGTCAGCTAGTGGCTTAATATAATTACACCCAAAATAGTGGTAGTGTTGTTGATACATGCTCCACTAATTTCCAGCTAGTTGGTTGACTAACCAAATTGATTGATTGTGTATAGACACATACTTTGCATGCGAGTACAAACAGTGAGCAGAGGGCGCAGTTTGCCGGCTAAACAACGCGGTTACGAAACGGGCGGTTAATTTGATTTTAAAGGAGCGAGGATATTGAAATACTAGTAATGCAAAATCACCACCCATTTCGTAACCGCATCGGTTAGACGACATAGTGGGGGCGATCAATATTGTTGAACAACAATTTATTGATCGACCCTATTCATGGACTTACTATCGGGTAGAGAATACTTTTTATTTTTAAAAAATTGAGAATAATGCCATTTGTTTTACCAGTGCTATGTAATAGTGATATTTAATGTAAATATATAAAATAGGTACATACATATAATATGAAAAAATATATAGGTATGTAACTATTCTTGATTGCTATTGTTGAAAATTATTACAATTTTAGTATTAAATACTGTTTGTTAACCATACCACAAATCATAACAAAAGTTGTTTAGAATTTTTATAGTTATGAAATATTGTATTTTACCTACATAATATAAGTGTATTTTGTTAGCTACTTTGAAATTATAAACAATAAATGTTTTACATTTTTTTTATTATTTTCAACCAAAGATATTATATATTTATCGATGCGGTTAGGTTTACATGATCAAAATTATTGCTGGTCACATTATGGGGCTTAGCATAACCACTTCAATATAGTTTGACAGTCGATAAAATGAAGTTTATGAATGAACATTCATTCATAAAATCTATGTGTCGATTTTGTTGATTTATCGATGCTCTTGTGCTAGGCCCTAGTATGGTATTTCTAAAGGGCTTGTTTCCAGAGCCCTTATATAGATGGCTATTACAGATCTATACAGTTTGCCATGGTCTGGTTGTTTACCTATAAATAAAGGTGAAGAGTTTGTTTGGTTGAACACACTAATCCCAGGAACTACTGGTTCAAATTAAAAAATATTTTAATGTTGGATAGCCCATTTATCGAGGAAGGCTATAGGCAGTGATCAATACTTGCAGAGTTTAAATTTAAAAAATTGTAAAACAAGGGATTTTTTCATTTTGAGAGCTTCCATTGCATGCGCTGCATAAATGGTTAAAGTTATGCAGATGAAGTTGAACAGGTCAGCTATTAAAATATATGTATTAGTACTATTAGTTCTGGAACACATAGTACAATTGTTACAACATTTTTAAAAAGGTTAAGATTAATCTTTCTTTAATCAGCGGTGACAGCATCTGCTAGCAACCCACTGAAAACACATCTTGTAAGGAGTTGCCATCCCTTGCTCAATAAACAATATATTTAAGGGCGCAGTGCCCTTAAATATATTGTTTAATCCTAATTGTGAAATCCGTATTCTCCATACAAAATTACCTTTTGCACTTCCAATAATACACAAGTATTGTCTGTGTCGCAGAATTAAAATAATAATTTGGTTGGTCATTGTATTTTATTAATCAATTATAAAATTATTGTATAATTTAATTTAAGGAGAGTGTTTCCAAGATGGCGCTAACATGATCATATAGTATTTGGTTGAGTAGAGAGGGTAGTGAAAACATAAAGGCCATTAAACCTACTTTGCAGTCTCAAGTTCAGGAACACTGCAGTTCATTCCCTTGCCTTCCAACTACACAATGGACCCAGCACCCGCACGGTGAAGCCATGGATAGCTAAGAACATTGTCTCTCTTTCATCAGAAAAAGAACTTTTTAATATTATAAAACAAAAAATAATTACCCACAACAAAAAAATAATAATATAAACAATAAAAAAATAATAGAACTTTGACCAACAGCCAAGTTGTAATATTGGAAGTTCGTTTGTATGGGAGTCAAGCCGACTCCAGGACCCTTAAGGCCTCTAAGCACCATATTTGCCTGCATTTTGTAACAATACACAAATGTCCCGCTCCGCATCTATTGTAACAGGTAACAAGTGACAGCTCTGGTTTAATAAAATCAGTGGCTGTAGTTTAAAATTATTATCTCATTGATTATTACTTCTCTGCCAATAGAATAACTTTATTTTGAAAGACTAACAAAATAAACTTATCTGATTATTAAAAACTAATGAGTAATATAGTTAAAAGGAGAGTAAATGTTAAATTTTCTTAGACCAGAGCTACAAGAAACTATTATTTCAATACAAACCTAAAATAACAATAAAAAGCACTTTTAACTAGTAAAACTATATTAACTAAATTGCTTAAGTTATACACATAAATCTATACAAAACTTATAAATCATTTTTCCCAAGCTTCGGAAACTCTCATATGCATTAATCTCTCCGCTATAGTGACATCTTCTTTGAATATTCTAGCAGTTTTGTCTTTGAAAACTTGTTTCCTCTTTTCATGTACACCAAGTGCTTTTGCATGACCTGAACTTTGCGCCTAAAAATTAAGGTTGGTCAGTGAGTATCCTTGTTTTAATATCATATCCAAGCAGCTAAGCTTAAAATTATACAAAGAATTTGACATTAGATACTGAAACATATAATAATTATAATATTACCTCAGTAAGATATGGAAATCTTAAATAAAACATATTTTTTTCTTCAATTTCAAAAGCCAAGTCTAAACGGCGTAAATGAGCAGGCTCTACTTTCTTAACCAATCTATCTTTGCCCCTGAATATATGGCCATTAGGAAGTCGGTTTCGACGTAATAATGTAAGTGTTAATCGCATTTTATCAAATAAAATAAGAAATTGTTTTGCCTTTTCTTTCAGTTTAGAGTAGAGGTGAGCGTTATGTAACGTAGATAGTTACAGTAAAGTCGATATTTCTTAAATAACTAATAACGGTTATTATATTTGTAATAACTATTTAATTAAAAAAACGTAATTAAGAAAAAGAAACATAATATTGATTTTTGAGTATTAAAAGGGTTAGATCTCATTATTTCCTTTTATTAGAGTACAAACACGATAGGCTTACGACCGACGGTTGACGAGATAAATTGAAAAAACATTTTCGACCTTAATGACATTGATCGAGTACCTTTTTTTTAAATTTCATTCGACTTATTAGATGGCATACCATCGAATTCTACCAATAAAATGCAATTGTTAATAAGGTCGAAAATCCTTTAACAAAGCTGAAATTACTTTCATTGGCTAGATATCATCGATACCTATCGAAGTACAAACACTTTGGGTCTAGGGCCAGGGGTTAATAAGTTATAATAAAAAAACGTTTTGATATGACATATCGCCAGATTACACTAATACCATAACTATGAGTTCAAAATCAAAATATAAGCCATGTGGATATAAGAGTTATTATCAAAACAAAAATTTTATACCTTTATTAAAAAAAAAAAAAAAAAAAAAAAAAAACAAGATAATTTTTAAATACAACTACAAAAAACCTAGAAAGAATGCGTCACGGAACGTACTGCAACCAATCACCGCAATAGCATGAACATCATTAACCACCTCGTCGGAGTGCAACGACGATATTTTAAAAACCGATACAAGAAAAAGAAACTAAAACGAGGATAGCAACAATAACTCAAAAAAAAAACACAACGTCAAAAAACCTTAAAACGAATGTGCAACCAATCACGAAAAAACTACTATAACAAAAATCACTAAATATCACAATCACGTGAAGTAACAATAACCACCACGTTACAAGAGTTTCCATCGTTACAAGTTACAACCGTTTCAAGCGTTTCAAAGTGATATCCATATAGATAGGTACATTTGTTCCGTCCGTTTAAATCACAAGTTGTGGAATGTCGGCGAGCAGCGACATAGCTCAAAGCGGTGATATAATGAACTAAGTAAACCAATTTATAACAACTACTACAGAGAGATGGCGCTAATAAATTAAATAATGCAGAATATAAGTATTTTGTGGTCAATAAAACTTTAGCTGTTTTTTGGATGTTAAAGATAAAAATAGATTAAAATAAAAAAAACATGTAAAAATCATAATAAAAATATGAAATTAAAAAAATGAAGTGCAGAAGCGGGGATGGAACTAGCGTTCTGTCGTTGTTAAGTTATTTAGATAGAATAGAATCATGTCGCCATTAAAAAATTAAAATAGATAGAAAATTTTAAATAAAGAAAATTTGTTAAAGAAATAATTGTACAATGTAGATAAGTTTTGTGACTGCTGTTATAGTGAATAAGTTTTTATATTAAAAAAATATTGGTACACGGGGTAAGTAAGAAAATAATTTAAAACAATGATTGTTTAGAGATTTATTTGAGAGTAAAGTAGGTACATAAAATTAAAATTATTTTCGAGGCACTACGCTTGGTTTTTGTTTTTTTTTTTTTTTTGCTTATAATTAGATTTTTTAATAATAACTATAAATAGTTACATAACCGGTGATTAACAAAAAGAAACGTAGCCGTTACGTTACAATGAAATCACGTAACGACCCACCTCTAGTTTAGAGGTTATGTTTTTTTTTTAATTTGTTCTTCCTGCGAAGAACGGGCTAAGGAAACATAGACCACACAGAGTTGTTTATTCTGATTTATTTCTTAATTCTCTTTTAAAAACGAAAAAGATTACAATATACTATCCTCACGGTCCGAATGGCGATAACACCGCTGTCAGCGCTGACGTTCATAATCACCGGTCCGATTCAAAAAGCGCGATGAGACCACTCACGGCGCTATTAGCGTGCTAATGAATCGGACCAGTGATTAAGCGCGCTCACAAGAACATCACTTGTATCTCCCTTTATCTCGCAACTAAAACATATGCTCTCACTCTAAACAGAGTGAGAGCATATGTTTTAGTTGCGTAATGTCAAATAAAACGACATTAAAAAATAATGAATTTTAATGTATTTTGTATATTTGTTTACATAAATACCAAAATAAATGAGAACACAACACTTTTAACTATCTACTTAATAATTATTTTAGAAATTTTAATACTTTCCTCAAAAACATGTCTCTAGATAAATGTCATTTTGACAGCGCTCACAGCGATTTCACCCAGAAGCAAAATCACTGTAAGTCCAATATGGCGTCTGTAATGACGTCACTATTAATGTCAAATCATCTATCGTTAGCGCGCTTACGCTCAATCGGACCGGCGCTGACGTCGATTTTGTCGCGAATCGGACCGCAAGGTATGTGATACTTCCTATAACTCTGTGGTGGTTTTCGACATTTCTTTTTAAAATCACCATGAGATCACAAATATATTTTTACGGTCTCATTTCCTCTTACGAGAAACTCTTCACTTACGTTTAAATCTATAAAGAAATATAATAAATCTCTAACGTGTCTAATCTTTTTAACTCAGTGACCACGAATACATATTTGACACACGCTATAATTTGTACTTATTTCGAAATATAAAAACTGTTAAAAGTACTACACTTATAACAGGTTTTATATTTCGAATGCCATCCGATTTAAACAATGAGGATCAGTAAAATTTAATCAAATTCAATAAAACTACTACACTAGTATCTCGTTGTTCTTTATGAAATAGGAATGGTATATCTTTTTGAATTATCCAAATCGAACCATTAGTGACGGAGATATTAAATAATAAACATAGACCGTTCCTGCCGCTAAAAGCCAGTGTGCCAAGCTACACGTGACGTCAATGTGACGTTTCTTGCGCTAGCTGTATTTACACACTACGGAGCGGCGACTGATTTTTGACAAAGGAGAATGGGCATTTTGGTGTCATTGGATAGGTCTTTTAATATGCAAAAATATTAACTATGGCGACTTGTCCCAAATCCTTGCCCGAAAACCACGGGAAGCCCCCAAAAGTTCCAGTTTATGGCTATATAATCGATGTTTTGGGACCATACGCTGCCACTAAGACCGATGCAAACATCATGACCACATGATATAATGAATGACGGAGAAAACCCGTTGCATTGCTTTCTTCAACCGAACGATGTATTCATATTAGATCGCGGCTTCCGGGACAGCTTAGATGCTAATGAAGCATGTGGATATGAATCCTACGTTCCACCATCTAGGGACAGATGGTAGACACAGCTAACTACTGAGCAAGGTAATGAAGCTCGATCAGTTACAATATGCCGGTGGGTAGTGGAAGTGGTGAACGGGGGGTTCAAACGCGATTTCAAGCTTTTGCGCCAATTTTTTTTTAATAAATCACTACCAAAAATGTTCTTCGATTGTAAAATCGCCGCAGCTATGTTAAATAACTTCCACATACCCATCGTTGATAACATTCAAGCATAGGCCTTCCTAAACATAAAATAAAAGGGAGAAAACAGATTCCGCGAATCTACTTTCGTTATGTAGAAAGAAAAGAGTTGAATAGGCGAAGGGTAGATTTTCAAAGAATAGAAAGTCATGAAATACCGAACTTCCCACTACTGACGGAAGAACAGAATATTTTACTTTCTTTGGGCACCTATCAACTGAAGCTGGCCCGATCCTACTGCAGCGAGCATTTGTCAAATGGACTATACATTTTAGAAATATATAGAGAAAGCGCACTCCAAGATTTACATGAATATGGCATAAACGAAGATGCTTGGCATTTACGTGGACGCATACAGTCGCGTCACGTACGGTCAAAAACATATTATTGCAAGGTATTGGTAAAAAACAATGTTAACGAAAATGAAACTAATATTCATAACCTTTTATGCAATTATTACTGCACGTGTTTGACCGGACGAAGAACAGTCGGCACTTGTGCTCACATGGTTTCAATCGTGTGGTATCTAGGATTTGCTAGACATGAAGGAAGCCTTCACCTGCAGCATTCCTCGACGATGTAATTATTCTAACGTTTAAAAAAAAAAAAACGTTACTTTACTATTTTTTCTTTTTTATCCCTGAGTGTTTATTCATTTTAGTACTAAAAATAAATAACGTTTCTTACTTTTTCTATTTTTTCTTTTTTATCCCTGAGTGTTTATTCATTTTAGTACTTATTAATCAAAACACACATGATTATATATAAGACAACGATATAATATCACCATTATCTTAAAAAAATCAAACAAAAATAAAAAATATTTTACACAAAAGAACTCCGTTCCGACAGCAAATGGAGACAAGCGACCCGGTTATCATTAATCCTTGTAAAAATACCTTTTCAATGATATATATATTATGGCTATTGGGCCGAGTACCGCCTTCATATATTTTTGCCCATTGTTATAAATAATAATAAATACCATCACGGGTGCCTAATTGGCTCCCGAACACCGTTTAAACGGCCTCTCAGGGTACTCAGTGGACGGTCTTAAACCGTCCTTATTTCGCCGATGGTATTCGGAGGCAACACCTAACAAGTGGCGAGCTTGTTGCGGTGTTTATAATGAAATAGCCTCGTTGTATAAAGCGGTCACCCATCCCAGGACCGGCCTGTTGTCATCTGCTTAAACTTGTTATCAGTTGCGCAGTGACTTTACCACTAGGCTGGGGCCACTTTTTTTTCTTTATGTAAATAAATAATTATTATATAACCTACATTAAAAGTGTGATTTAGATAATTAAGAAAAAAATGGTATTAATTATGAGTACTAAGAAAATAGAAACTGGTTTTGTGCAAGCTCAATCAGATTAACTTCCAAAAGTGGGTTCATTCATGCTATTTGATTATCTAGACAAATGGTTCCCAAAGTTTCTGGGCTACGACCTATCTAATACAAGTTTATAAACTCGGGTCGGGACCTATCTCTAGGAAATTTAACTGTTACGAATATGAATAAAGGACCTTTTAAATAACAAACAAAATTAAAATTCATTTTTTTGCGGCCGTTGGCTCGGTCGGTGACGTTCTACAGGCAGGGCCCACTCAATATTCGCTCGCGAGTACTCGCGACCCACCAGCGGGTCGCTACCCATAGTTTGGGAATCCCTGATCTAGGCAATAATTATATACCTACTTCGTAAAATATAGTGTTCCATTGTAGTTGAGTATTTATTGCAACATGATGTATGGAAACTCTGCATTTTGTTATTATAGGCTCAAACTTGGCATAGTTATTTCTTGGGTAGTATTGAGTAGATTTAGCCCAGTAGCCATTGCTAGCCACCGCACGGGTGTTGAGGGGAAGGGTGGGGGGAGTTTAACACTGTAAGCGCTATTGTGCCAAAACTAATATATAATGGAAACTAAGGTATAATGGAAAGTTTGGTGTCGTTTTCAGATAACTTAAGGATTAATAATTGATTTCCATTGACGTGCAGTAAGAACTGAGACATGTTCAAGGAGTAGATCAGCAAATGGATAGTAAAAGACCCTTGAAGCAAGCGCGTCACCAGTTTTCTCGAGAGGATCTCAATCGCAGGTGGTTTTGTTCACTGACGAGTGCAGAATATGCCTGCGTCGCAACGACAGGAAAGGTCGGAACTTGACATGTTTGAGGGAACGATTTGCCCCATGCTCATTTTCTGAAACGGTCGCATATAGCGGCGGTTCCTGCATGATATCGGCTAGTATCTCAGGGTGGTCATTCAAAGATTGCAACCGCTAAACACGACAAGGCTTTGCATAACTATTAATATTGAGATATAAGTTCTAGTTGTAAAATATGGAACAATCGCAAACCAATGTCAAAAGTAACTATTTTTTAATATCAACTAAACAGAGCGCTGCAAAGTTGCATCTGATTGGCTGATATAAAAAAAATGTTTTGTTTGACATCCGCTCACGACTTTATATCTTGTCTTGGCTTGGCCGTGCTACGGGTGCAGTTTCACTTAGTCCAGGTATTAATTTTATCGAGCACTAGCGGCCCGTCCCGGCTTCGCACAGGTTTGTATAACTTTAACTATATGCTCAGCGCACGCCACGGAAGGCCTCAGAAACGATACTTTTCCCCCGTTTTTAAAACATTTTTGGTTACTGCTCCACAATTATAGGACCTAGCGTGATATTATATAGCCTATGTTACTTCTGAATAATGCAGCTTTCTAATGGTGAAAAAATTATTGCAATCGGTCCAGTAGTTTTTGAGTTTATTCATTACAAACATACAAAAATACAAATCTTTCCTCTTTATTATATTACTAGCGGCCCGTCCCGGCTTCGCACAGGTTTGTATAACTTTAACTATATGCTCAGCGCACGCCACGGAAGGCCTCAGAAACGATACTTTTCCCCCGTTTTTAAAACATTTTTGGTTACTGCTCCACACCTATAGGACCTAGCGTGATATTATATAGCCTATGTTACTTCTGAATAATGCAGCTTTCTAATGGTGAAAAAATTATTGCAATCGGTCCAGTAGTTTTTGAGTTTATTCATTACAAACATACAAAAATACAAATCTTTCCTCTTTATTATATTAGTATAGATAGTATAGATTAGTAATTAGTATAGATAGTATAGATTAGTATTAGTATATTAGTATTAGTATATTAGTATTAGTATATTAGTATTAGTATAGATTAGTATATTAGTATAGATTTATGATACGAGATCAAACAAAAGGTATGGTCCAGAAATCCAGTCCGTTCGAGCGTAGAAGTATTGAAGCCAACGTTATAAGAAGAGTAGGATGGCGTGCCATCATCAAAAAATAATAAGATCGAATAAGAATCAACTGCTGATCCTGTTTTTTTTTTTAATGTTTTATCAACAGTTTTAGTTTAACTTATAAAATACTAACTACAACACCCATTCCCATGTTTCCTTTCACATTAAGTTCAGACATTATTCTTTAATAACATATTATTGAATGAATATTGATAATAATGATATATGAATATGAGAAAATGCAGCTTTTTAAAAAAAAAAAACTGTTACTATGATAAATAAAACGTTTTAGGTTGGTACTTTCTATACTGCAAATAAAATTAAATAATGTATACGAATATAAATATAATTATTATTTTATTTGGACATTAAAAATATCAGTATGGCTGTGGTTTTACTAAGTAACCAATGGTTACTTAAATTAGTGTTTGACTAAAACGTAATACTCTGTCCCGTGATGAATAATATATTTTTCTATTTACTTTTTATTTACCTATTCTAATAAACGTTATATTTCTGTAATCGTAGTAAATGTGGGTTTTAGATTATTTTTTTTCATATCAATATCTCTTACGGTTTAAAAATAAACCACGTTGGTGTATAAAAATATAGTTCATGATTTTAGTATTTTGTTTAATAATTTTGATTTTTTCTTTGGACGAGTATAGTTTTTGTTATGGAAATGAATTATTAATCCCGTAGTTATCCGAAAACGATACCAAACTTTTCATTATACCAATAGTTTTAGCAAAATAGCGCTCAAAGTGGAGCGCAGCGGAGTCAAACTTCCCTCCCTTCCCCACGCTACCGGGCTAAATCTACTCAGTACTATCCAAGAAATAACTATGCCAAGTTTTGAGCCTTCAATCACAAAATGCAGGGTTCCCATACAATATTGCACGAAATACTGCACTGCACTACAAATGAACAATATTTTTTTGGGTATTTCTTTTGGCACGTCAAACAATAGTTTATCGGGGATTTTGACAGACGTATTAACCACAATCAGCTAAGCCGAAACCACAGATAAAATAGAGTACTACGTACAGATGAACATCTTCCATACAAATTCACTAGGCATTAGAGGCGCCATCTTGCACTTCCCAAGTAATTGCAGCCATTACTTTTTTTTTTTTATCATAGCACTGGATGATAGTAAAACTGCCTAATTTTGATTTACATTGGAACAAGAAAAGATAATCTGCCCCCCTAGCCAAGAGCACCGGCGCTTTTTGAGCCCAAGCGTTGCAGAACGGGAAGTGATCGACAGAAATCGGTAGCCATGAACAATTTTTGACGTTAACTTTCATTCTCCTAAACGCGGGAGGGCGACCGCTCGGCCCGATTATTGACGTTCCGATATTATATTCAAAAACCGCGAGTAATTTTGAGTATGTTGTTTTCTAACATATAATAATTATATAACGAATGAATTGAGAATATAAATTAAAAACAATATACATTTTTGATCATATTAATGGTGTAAAAAATATTGTACAGTTTTTACAGATTTGTATATTAATACTTATATTAACTTACATGCCTAATCGGAACGATTTTCGTTATTTTAGTGTTAAAGAGAGAGAGAGATAATAAAAAATAAATCCTATTGGTGTAACTATGTGATATCTCGTTTTATTTTACGGGCCAATGCTCTTTACATTTGATTACAAACAAACCAAATAGAAATTAGAAACATTGCAGACAAACTCTTCGGCAATATTAATAAGGCACTTTTAAGTTGTTAATATAAACTGAAGAATTCTAAATATATATTCGAGGCATCCGGGGCGGCCCACGACCAATTTATTTTTAACAATTCTCTGATCAAGGAGGAAATATTGCAGTTATATAGTTCTCGGATTGGAAATTACTTTTTGAATAGGTAAGAATCAAAATAAATAAGTGCTTCTAAGGTTATATATTTAATAATTGATTAGACACATTGTTAAAACATTTGTATGCCGAATAGGCGAAACAAAACGGACCTTTGTGTTTACAACACCCATCTATATACCCTTGTTTCTCATACAAATAATGTTATTTCAGGTGATTTCGGATATGCCTTGGAACCATGATTGATTACCCCTGTCATGGATGCCGTACCTAATTAATACCTCAGCGGACCAATACAATGCCAAGTCAGGATATGTGTGAAGCAGGCAAATGGTTATCTCAAGGGGTCATTGAAATACCTTGGAATAGACAGAGTTCTGCACTATGATTCTGAAGAGTCTTCCCAAATTGTAATGGCTTGTGCAGCATAATACCCAATATGATGTTACACTATAGGTGAGTTAAGAAAAATAAATTACAAATTGTCCGCTTACTTTTTTTTAAATAAAGTTATTCACTCTCCTACTATATTTGGAAGCGTGGAGTCAACTGATAGTAAAACCTGACTCCAACCCAGTTATGTTGCAATTGTGATTTTTGTTATTTAAAAAAAATATAGTCTTTTTATTTTTTTATTTAACTAAGTACAATTTTGTATTTTTTTTTATTTCAGGTATTTATACTTTGCAGAGTTTTAAGGACAGCTACCCCCTTCCCCATCAAGAGAGGTCACAAACTATGGTGCTCAAAGTTTTAGAGTGGCCGAAGCCAAACAAAATTATTAAATAAATATTTACTTTTAATTTGTTTATGTTTTATTATGATATTATCCAATTTTAAGAAATTAATTTTCTGGGAAATATTTAATTAAATATACATTAACAGAATCAAGAGACATATAGGTGGATAAATTTAAAGGTGTCTAGGTCTGTCGGATAGACCCATTTAAACATAGAGTATTGAATAAGAAATGCTAGTATCATTATTAAGATTTCTTATTGATACTTGTATCATTTAAATGTGCAGATTAATGAAGATTAATAATTTTTATTATGAATTTTAATTAATAACGGTCTTAATGATAAAAATTTAATAAAGTCCTTGAAGAACACTTTAGTTAAAATAAGTTTTGTTTCTTTTTTACTTATTTATTTTTGTTTGGTAAAAAAAGAGATAACCTACTATATACAACTGTTCTTCAAGGACACAAAAAGTTTTTTTATGAATACCAGTGTGTTTAATATTAAGATTTGTAGATATGCTTACCATTATGGTAAGTATATCTACAAATGCCCACATTAGATACATGTAATTCCCTAATATTATTCATATAAAATAATGAAACTTTACTCTAGGTACCTTCCTAACTATATATAGTGCTTGGATGGGAATTAAAATTCCTATAAATAAAAGAGCTTGTATAAACAATATAGGGCTAATAATAGATACTACACATACCCTACTTAGTACCATTTATATAATAGTACTAAGTAGTTTTTATTTAACAATATTCTATATATATATTACAGCGTTAAGTGAATATTTGTGTGGATGTGTGCATGTATGTGTCGTATATAATAAATTACCTTATATTGTAAATATCTATTGTGGCTGAGTATAAATTGTATTATTATTACTAAGGTTAGGAATATTTTTTTTTTATAATATATGCCAGTATAAAAGGATTCTTTTGAATTTGAAACTCAAGGAGGTGAAAAGTCATTCTGTACAACCACAAAGACCATCATCAGTCCCTGAAATACCAAAAGTTGTAACTTTATTAGTAATGGTCAAGGAAAATCATATTCTTTTAGGGCACTATATACAATTATATGATTAAAGAAGAATATAGCAATATATATTAAACCATAAGTTTGTGCGGCTTGTGAAACATTCTAGGTCTTCACAAAGGCTCTGAAAAATCCTTTGTTAAGCCTAAAATGTTACCTAAACTCTCCCTGGTATCCCCAATTTCTTTGAAAATGTGAACTTTTCATTAAAAATAAAAAAATATATAAAAATAAACTTTATTTGTTGATATTTTACAAGAATTTATACATGTTTTCTTAACTTTTTGCCTAATATTGGTTTGTTTGATTTAATGTTGTAACACTGCTATCCACTATTATCAATCATGATCAGATATTTGTTCAGGTTGTCCTCGGACATAGGCCTCCTCCAGCAAATACCATTGGCAGCGGTCTCCAACTACTCGGCATTGGGATGTCTTGATTTTTTTATACTGCTTTCAGAGACCTGAGAACATACATACTATTCTATGTATTTCTTTCTCCATTTAAAGTTTTGGTGCAATTATTTGACTTAAACAAAAGTACCTATTCAATTTCTTGATAATTTACTTTCAGGGTTTGTTTATGTCTGTTCGTCATAGCTCTGGTTTTCACACATGGTTCTTTTAAGCCCCGCTTTTCCACTTCTCTTGCTAGTTGTCTGCATAATAACTGGAACTAGGTCATCAGCAAATCTCAGTTGAGATATTTTACTTCCATTTATGTTAAGCTCATAGTCTATTCCAAATAATTCCAATCAATGTAATTGACGAAAAATTTTCTCCAATACTAGCCGAGCAGAGTTTAAGGGATAATAGGTTTCCTTTTTGGACTCCTTTTATTCGTAATTCTTCTCCAATTTTTCTTAGTCGTACTTTTGCTGTAGGTATAGTTTTAAAATTGTTATATTACTCCTTAGTCCTTATGATTCTTGAATATTTAGTTTGATCACACTCTATGTTTTGAGATGCTTTGTAAGTATGAAATAGAGAGAACTTTTCGTTGCTCTAATCTATATTTGGCGTCGATGAAGACACCACTCGTTATTTGCACTTACTAATAAATTTTATTTATGCATTTTAATTTACAAAACGCAATAAAAAACTTCTAAAACAAAAAAAAACAATACTTAAGTTAATTTAAATCAAAACAATGGCGTCGTTTTGATAGAATATAGCTCGAAAGGGAGACCCCGACCACCCGCCCGTATACAGTCGAATTTAGCGTCTAGCATTCGCAAAAAACGAACAAGAATGTGTTCTTGGCTGGCAATTCCCTCCGAGTATGTAGCGGTTTCTGTCAAAATGTATGGGGAAATTGGCCTCTCGCGAGCGCTTTAACGAAAACGTAAGCCCAACGCTCACCGTCCGTGTTCTTGGCTGGCAATTTGTTCTGTCAACGAATTTAACGAACGTGACGTCATCACCAAATGTCATCTTCATACAAAACTTTCGTGCGCGCTTTTAGCGCTCATGCTCTTGGCTAGGGGGGCTGGACTATAAAGCCTATTTTTTTTTACTGAATAGGCATTGGTATTAAGGGTATATTCCATATAAATAATAATATATACGTATGGGAATTTGAATGAATTTTGAACGCTTTAATGCAAAAGAAAGATCCAGAATTTAATCCATCTCTATGATACAATTACCCTGCGGCCACATTCTGTTACTAATAACGTGATCGTTAGATGTCAAAGTAACGATTTCTGTTATTAGCGCGCTCCTCCAATCAGGGTAGTTTTTTAAACTTCGTTGATTGGTGGAAAGAGCGCTAATATGGAAATTCGTTAAATTGTCAATCTAACGCACACGTTATGTGTAATAATGTGGCCTCTGGATCGTTATTAGACCAATTTAAACAAATTTTAATCCATCGGTCATATTTGTTCCTTATAACGGACACATTAGCTTGTCAACAAAAAAAAAAGTTTAAAATACAACTATCAGTAGGCTAATTACGAATTAGATGGTAATAGCGATCAAAATTACTTTCAACATAGTTTAAAACCTTTATAAATGAGGTTGTAATGACGATTGCGTTACAATGTATTATCCGTTAAATATTTATAATTACTGCGCCATTAAATGGCGCAGTAATTATAACTCTCAAAGACGAAAATTGCAATCGTTATTATGAAAATATTTCTGTAATTAGCCCAATGAAACAAAGAGGAATACAAATCATACTCTACTCCCCTGTCTTATAGATGCTTTTGACTTGAATATCTTTATTTTGACAAACTAATGTTACCTTGAAAAAGCAACAATTATGGTCGCAGTCTAGTAACGATCTTGGGTCCCTGGACGACAGCGCTGGATTAAAATACTGGAGTCATCTAAAGATTCCTTTATTTATTGTTGTCAAAAGTTAGCGTTCATAATCCATACTGGAATTCTGAAAAAAAATCTGTAATGTTTCGTATATTTTTTATTTAAATATGTTAAAACATGTAAACTTAAATCAATATAATATAAAAAGAGCCTAATATTGTCTTATTTACTATCGCTTAGCCAAAACTACTAGCCAAAGGACTAGGTACATCATATTTAAATTAGTTTACCTTTGTGGAGACCCACTAATAATGTATCAAAATTAAATCCCGATGGGTAAAACTAATAAATAATTAATATTTAAGTAAAGATGATAGACACACTTGCAACTTGGTACGTTCTTATCAGCGAACCTTTGTTTGTACTCTTGTAAAACTAATTTACATTATTACATCTTTTTTTTATAAGTATATAGGGTGAATTTTTTAAAGTGTGCTTTAATGGCAAATCCAAAACTACAAGGTATATCGAAAAATGCTCAAAGGAGTCACAGGCCGATTTTGACACGTTCACCGTCGCGCATTTTGCGTAAAGTACGGCCGAAACACAGCGCGACTCACAACTGCCAACGGCTAACTGGCGGCGACGACGGTCACAGTGACGACACACACTCACACTCGCTTGACGATCGGCACATTCATTTGCTACTTGCTCATTTTTGGTCGTATGACAAAAATAATTACACCAATGTTTTGGATGTTTTATTAACTTTAATATTACATTCCAAACTAAAATTCTCGTTGATCCTCATTAATACTGTGTTTTTTTTTTATTATTGTTGCCCATCAGCATCGGATGGCATTTTTTTTCTTACTTTATAATAGTCGGATTAATAGTCGTTGCTAAGCAACTGCTAATGCTTAGACGATGTATCGCACTGTCAAACTGCATATGAAAAAAAAAAAAAATTGACAGTTCCAAGCAATGAATAGTTCCAAGCAAATTTATCCAGTAGCTTTGTTAAAAAAAAATTACCCATCCCCATATCATCGCCCCAGTCCACTTGGGGTCAATACGAGGAGGCTCTGCACAACTCCAAGACCCACATTACGACTTGCCTCTCCGACATACTTTGGACGTGCCATTGCTTTAACCTTTAACTAATATAGCTTAAATAAGTTTTGGTTATAACAATGCCGTCATTTTGTACATCTTATTAAGACTTTAAATTCTGTTTAAATTAAACAGAATTGTTTAAAATTTTGATGAATTCTATCGATTTTATTTCCGGCTTTCTTTTTGTATATTTTGGTTTACTTTTTTAATCTATATTCAATCTACTACCCTTTTTTTTAGTCTATGACCGACTGTTATGGCTGATGGTTGTCGTCCGTCTAAATTTTTTATTAAATTTCTATTTTATAAATATTATTAAAGTTTTGTTGATATATTTATTGTAAAATAAAAAAAAAATGGAAACTTGCGGGTGAATATACAGCATTTCATTGCAAACATCTCTATCGGTATGATTTTTATTACTATAATTAGGCATCCATGAAGTTGAGATTATTTTGATTTATATCTATTATTTATTAAATTATTGGAGCCAAGTTTCATTGACTGTGTTTTTACGTGTATATAACTGTGTATGTAAAATGTATTATATTTGGCCGGCGGCAGCGTCGTAACAGTGATTTCGTGGTAGGTACCCTTTCACTTTATTGTTCATTATTTTCGTGCTCTACTTACTGAGTTTTGCGGATTTTTTATTATTATTTCCATTATCTTAATGCCCCTAAGTATATCTGTTTCCTTGGCCACAACTTTCACTAAATGAAAAAAATCCTCTTCGTATTTTGTTGTCAAATTGCAATAAAATATAAATAATAATATTTACATTTTTTAGAGCTTCAAAATAAATATTTTAAAAAATCCACAATAGACATCTACCTTAAGAACCATTAGTCTAATTTTCTTAAAATTTGGTAATAGACAAAATATGCTAATGTTTAGGTTCAATTTAGTATTAAAAATTATAATAATAATAAGAAAATGTAAACAAATATTATAACTAATACAAATAATAAAATATACCTACCTATAAAAAATATGTACTTACCTATAAAAGAAAAATGTTTAGGGTAAAAAAAACTCATAAAATAAATAATATAAGTTTGTTATCTAGGTATCAAAAGAAGGCTTATCAAATAAAATTATATGTACACAATTTTGGAACAGAAAATACTTGAAATTAACTAAATAAACAAAATTATAATATAAAAGAGTAAAAACATAATTTACCTTTGTAATTGCTGGTTATACCTACAATAATTTATAAGATAACATATAATAATATGTAACAGTATAAAGAATCATATTTGTAAAACAACTTCTATGGTTACAATAACAAAGGCTCCTTTTATTGATTTTGTTATGGAAATAATATCTTTCTTATTGAAAAACTATGCTGAAAGGTTCATTTATGCTGCCACCTGATTTATTATTTTGGTTATTTCTATTAACTTAATGGTATTATTGTGTAACAGCATTGGTAGCTTTCATTTTGCTAAATGCTAAATAATGCAGTTATAAAATAATTTTGCAATTTTAGTGTATATTTATGATTTTGGGATATAACTCTTTTTAAACATCATAATTTTACATGTTCTTTACTGACTCATTTTCTTTAAATGTCCAGAAGGGTAAGCAGTACTGGTGCCTATCAGAAGAAGGCAACAATAAATTTTTTTGTTTCTCCAGGTGCCATCATTGTGGTGTGTTGTTTTATAGCCACCCAGATGATGGAAAGATGCATGTGGTTCTACCTTCTTGTTTCCTATGTTTTCAGGCATCGGCATCGGTAACAGAGAAATATGCATTATATTCTATAGATGATAGCCTCAGGGTACCCTTCTGATGGATTATTCCCATTTTGTTACCATAAGATAATGGCAGAATAGGTCTTAGGCAATAATATTAGATATCACTTAAAACAAATATTTAGAAGTTCTAGAAGACTGTTGGTGATTCTTAAAAAATCAGTTCTGACCCAAAGACATATTAAGTTTTTTGATTTTTTCAGATTAAGCACGAATGAAGATCAAGTGTCTTTTTAGTCCGGAGGAAGTGCTTGAATGAGAACAACCTAATCTTAGTCCCACAGCCATGGCACAAGTCGGAGCTAACATGGAGTACCAGGAGTATAAGTGGGCTTACTCAATAATGGACTCTTCCAAGTGAGTTATTATTTCATATTAAGACTGTAAATAGATCAGTTATTTAAAACATTAACATTTTATAAGTTTTTTTTATACTACAGTTTTTAGAAGTCAGAGGTTCACCCTAGTGTGTACCAATGAGTTTTTTTTTATGTTGGTTTGTTTGTCAACATCAATATAGTGCCCCAGAGAGTGCATTGACCTGTCAGACACAAAGTTACACAATACCAATTTCTGAAACTGTTTATAGATGAGTTATTGAGTCTATACTTTTTGAGGATTTATGGTATTTTCCTAAGACTCAGAATTAATTTCATCTATAGATGGAGGTAAAAAACTAAAGCAACAAAAAGGTTAGGGTGTGGTTTCAAAGCAGACAATAGTTTGGTTAGGGGGCGCCGACTCTGTGGGTGCCTGGGGGCTCCAGCACCCGTGAAAGGTAAATATAGTGGGTGCAGTGCACCTATGACTAGACATAAAAATGGATCAATATCTGCTTTTATATGCATAAGTTCTTACTTGCTAATATTATAAATGCGAAAGTAACTATGTATGTTTGTCTATCTGACTGTTCAGTTTTCACACTTAAAGCACTGAACTGATTTAGATAAAAATTGGTATGGAGATAGTTGAAGACCCTGGAAAGGACATAGGTATATCCAATGTAACATTGTTTTAACATAGATCTTGCAATTTATAAAATGCACCATCTTTTAGTCCTACTTCTGTATGTTCATAAAATGACCTTAAGCCACCCACAAGGTAATCTAAAAGCTGGTGCCCCTGGTTTGGTTGATAAAATAGCAGAAATATTATATGACCTGTGATAATTTTGTTTTTATTGCTGCCAGTTTGGTAATCACATTATTTTGTAAGGGCATAATATTAGACAAAATTTTATTTCACATGCCCATTTGCCAGCTTTGTATCAAAGACTTATGGCAAAGCTACAGTTACATACAGAGTCACATTCTGTGCTCCCAAATTAATAAAAAATATATAGACAAGGCAAATTGTACTACAAAGTTCATCAATTAAGACAATTAACACAGTTGAACAGTGGCAATATTGTATGTAATCAATGCAAGAGGATCCAATTAGATATTTTTCTTAAGGGCCCTGGAGTTGATTTGACTCCCATACAAACGTACTTCCAATATTACAACATAGCTGTTGGTTGAAGTTCAAATATTTTATTTTATTTTCGTAATTGTACGCAATAATCTTTCTGTGGGTTATTTTTTTTTGTATTATGATATTAAAAAAGTTTTTTTTTTATTCGGAAAAAAAAAAAAAAAAAAAAAACTTAACACAGAAAGATTAATAAATACAATGACCTACAAAAATATTATTTTAATTCTGTCACAAACAGTAATCAAGTATTTTGGAAGAGCTAAAGATATTTTTTTATGGAGAATGCAGATTTCGCGATATTGAATGCAGTGCCCTTAATTGCATTTTTTATTTATTTATTTACATGGATTTATTTTTTAGAAGTAAAACTAAGTTATGACAGGATAATATTGTTGTTGCTAACAAGACCTTAAACAATGAGCGAACTGTCAAAGTGCATATAAAGAATTAAATTTTGTCAGTGTAAACCATTGATCTATAAATATATTGGCTAAGAAATAACTGTTAAGCCTGCCATTAGACTTAGTCTTTCACCACCTCATTTATTCACCATTTAGCATTGTATCCGGAGGCCGTGGGCTTGATTCCCCACCCATGGCAAAAATATGTATTAGTACATTTTCATAGTTTGGGTGTATATAAATTATAATAATATATTAGTATCATTATTTCTGGTACAAATAGTACAAGCCTAGAGCTTAGTTTGTAACCAGGGACATAAGTGTCTAAAGTCTTTTATATTATATAAAAAAAAAACATTATTATACAATATATAAATATATATTTCTTGTTTATACCTAATACATATTGATATATTGTTCTTGATTATTCCAAACTTTCATCCAATGGGGTAGCTGAGTCAGCCATATAATTTATTTATTTATTCAATTATGTTATTATTTTAATTTGGTCTAGTTAACTTATTGTCTAGTCAGATATTTACATAAAGTAAAACAGAGAACCAGGATGATATGATGATATTTATAATTATGATAACATTTACAACTATGACTCCAATGTTAAATCTTATCACTATGAATTATGGCATAATATATTTATACTGTTGTAGTTTTATTATTTACATTTGTAATCGTGAAGTCCACATTCCATATAAAATGAGCTTTCACACTTCTGGTATTCTGTTGGGTTGGTCGCCTTGGTGGCACTTTTGCAGGTCAGTCAACGATTGACTGGTTAATGGAACCAGATAACCACCTAGTCTTAAACTAGTTGGTTATGTAGCGAGTGTTGGGTTTGTTTTTTTTTCTCTCGTAAGGACAATAGTTTAAAATTATACTATCTACATACATATCATCACGGGTGCCTTACGGCGCCCGAGACCGCCTAGACTGCCCCAGGGTTGAATAGACTCAATAACCCATCTATAAACAGTTTCACAAGTTGGTATAGTGAAACCGGGACCGACAGCTTAACGTGCTCTCCGAGGCACTATAGTGGTGTTGTCAAACAAATATACATACATTTTTTAATTGAAAACTCATTGGTACACACCGGGATTCGAACCAGGGACCTAAGTGTTTTTAAGTCCATGGTCTAACCAACTCGGCCACCAGTATATAAGTACACTATCTGTTTATTTTTTATTATATTTTCAACATTTGTCTGGAATAGCGACCAAGGGGCCTATTCTACTAAATGTATTGGATACAAATTGCACGTCCAAAGTAAAAATTTGACATATTTCTCATACAAAATGTGTCAAATTTTAACTTTCATATGACGTTGATACACAATTGATTTAGTAGAATAAGGCCCCTGGACACTTGGTTTTACCGGCAAAGTGCATACTTGGATTTACCTGCATTTAAATTAAATCTGATTAAAAATTAAATAAAGCCCATTTTAGCCCATGTTACTCGCCGAGATAATAGTAATTTGTATTGGTTTAAAAAAAAATCGGTTTAGAAGTTTTAGAGTTTATTTGGAACAAACAATAAAATATTTTTTCTTTATAATATTAGTATAGATACTGACCTGCAATGTCCAAATAACCTAACCATAAAGCGAACAGCCTTAGGGTGGGTAACCAGCGAATGTAATAAAATACAACGTTGTATTCTGTCTTATCCGGTAGTATTCTGAGTCTACGTAGAACAAATGGTAAGTTTGTTGCGGTGTTTGTATAGAGTAATAATAATTTCGTAAGTTGGTATAGTAAAACTGGGACCGACATCATATGCTCTCCAAGGGACTAAGGTGGTGTTGTCAAATAAATGAGTTATAATGAGCTAAGAACAAGAGGAAACATCTCGAAATTAAAAACTTTTCAGGATATTACTGCATCCATTTTTTGTCGAAGTGGTAGTCCCCTTCAGGGTGCGGTTACAAAATGGTTTAATTGACAATAAGGCAGTGAGTATATCAAAATATACTCGTAATGCAATTCGTCTTTGTCGCCCATTTCGTAATCGCATTATTTACAGGCATAGTGGGAGCAATCAATGTTGTTTAAGAACAATTATTGATTGACCCCATTCGTGCACTTTGTAGGTCTGCTCACCACCAGGTAGATACAAAGTCACATACCGTGCTCCAATAAAAAAAAACTGCTATGTCCAAATTTTTTTAACGCAATTTGCTGCTCAATTTATGAGCAATATTTTTTTGTTAACCTTAAGGTCAAGTCTGTTAAAATTACTATCTGTATAATTATTGAGTGCGATAACCGCTTTATAAGGATTCGTTTTAGTAGCGACGGACACTGTTCTGCTAAAAACAGTTTCACTATAAGCTTTTGGTTTCTTGTTTATCATCACGGGAGCCCGAGACCTCATTGCCTTGGTCACAAACTTAGCTCTAGACTTGTACTATGTGTACCAAAAACCACTATATTAAGGGCTCTGCAGTCTTGACGCCCATACAAACATACCTACTTCCAATATTACAACTTGTGTGTTAGTCGAATTCAATTATTATTATATATATTGGTGTTGATCCATGACATCATCATCGGTCTATCGCAGTCCACTGCTGGACATGGCCTCTCCCAAGTCACGCCACTTAACCCTATCCTCCGCTCTTCACATCCAGTCTGCCAGCCACCCTCCGCAGGTCATCAGTCCATCTAGCTGCGGGGCGTCCTACGTTTCGTGCACCAAGACGTGGTCTTCACTCTAGTATCCGCTTGCTCCAAAGGTTGTCGGTCCTGCCACTTAAGTTTGCTAACTTTCAGAGCTATGTCGATGACTTTAGTTCTCTTACAAATATCCTCATTCCTGGTTTCATCCATCAGAGAAACTCCTAGCATAACTCTTTCCTTAGCTCGCTGAGCGACCTTAAGTTTGTGGACTAGCCTCACTGTAAGTGACCATGTTTCGGTGCCGTATGTCATCACTGGTAGGACGCACTGATTAAAGACTTTTGTTTTCAAACACTACGGAATGGCTGACGTAAGGACGTGACAAATCCAAGATAAACTGTACAGAAAACCGATTGTTCCCATAAGGCACCACCATCTCCGCGCCACCAGTGGTGCAAAATGGGATTTTCCACCAATCGCCATCATTACTAGCAATTGATATTATTTTTTATCCCAATCGCCAAATATCACGGGTGTCCGAGGCCTATGGCCCACCTCATCGGTTACGACGAGGCGGGGTTTAAATATTATGGTATTTTAAAATAAATAGAATATCTGTTATCAAAAAATAATTATTGTAATTACTACTATATGAACGCGGCTCAAATTATCGATCATTCTTCGCAAATTAAAGCCATCACTTTTTTACAGAACATATGTTTTAGCATAGTAGGTAAGTATACAAAAAAAAAAAAAAAATCACCAGTTTTAGTCTCAAAATACTAATAATCAATTTATCTAGTCATTGTATTTAAAATATTTAATAATTTAAGGGTTTATTAATCACAGTATAATTTATAGATAAAAAAACAATTTAATAATTATTAAATTAATATAGCATGTCCTACACAATAAAACCAGTCATTTTTCACATTATAAAAGAACACGAAAATTCACCCTGTATAGTTTTATGTAAAGAAATAGGTACTGTGTGTGGCAGTCTTTTGGCAGATGTAAGTGGCGAATGGGCGAGACTGAACTTAAATACGCCCCCGAGTGTGGAATACTGAAAAATAAATAATTAATACTCGAGGACAATAAAATAAAGCTTCCATCAGTGGTTTGAAATGCTTGCCCCATATAATCACAATAGGAAATATGCATGTAACTCTAAAATATGTATATTTCATATATGTTGTGCCCTTTTTTATCTAGAAGCACACCTGACGATTTTTTTTTTTTAAATTGGGCCTGTATTTTCTAATTTCAAAACAAAAATGTATTATATTTGCAAAAACGGAACGCGCCCCAAAACGGAGAGAGTTGACACTTCAGACGCAATGACGTCACAACATCCGAAACAAACAAATTTTACGATTGTAATATGTCTCAAACCGTGCAAAAGAAGATATAGAACCATTGTTTGTTTAGTGTGCTGTGACGTCACAGCAATGGCGTGCTAGTGATGCGCCGCTTTAAGATACATTAAAGAATGATAAATGTTAATCCCTTATTTTAATGATTATCACGTTAATTTTGGAGTATTATATATGTTTAGCTTTTAATAAAGTAAATACTATCAAATACAGCAATAAAAATAATCATGCATATTCTCTATTCCATTCACAGAGTCTCAGCGTGTCTTATATCGATGCTACTCATCGTGTACGGAAGCTTCCGATCGCTGAACATAGAACGAGAAGCTCGGGAGCGTGCTGAGAAGGATAGAGAAGCTACTCTGCTCGGGGGAAAGCCCGTCAGCATCACTAGCAGTAAGTTATATAGATTATTTATGAGCTACTGCTTATCGTATTCCTACGTTTCCGACAGCTGACATGCAGCGAGAGGCTCGGGAGCAACAAAAAGCTTGGAGAAGTTTCTGTGCTCTGGAGAAAACCTATCATCATTAGCAGTATCTTATACACCACTCTCCATATACATCGTACATAACATCTTATTAAAAAAATACAAATAAGATTTTATGTATTCTCATGATTTTTTTTTTTGGATAAACGGGAATAAGGAATGGCAACATGATCGTATGCACATAAGGTACTTCTGCCAATAGAAACTGAGGCTCTACCATGGGTTTGCGCATTGTAGAAACGTAACGTATTTGTATACGTATACGTGAGCAACAACCAATAGGATGGCTTTATTTTTAGTAACAGGATTGAATAAAGCGATCCTATTGGTTGTTGCTCACGTATACGTAAATGAATACGTTACGTTTCTACAATGCGCAAACCCATGGTAGAGCCTCTGAAGAAGGAAAAAAAAAAGGTAAAATGTTAAAAAAAAACAATTTTACCGAACAATAAGGGGTTCGTTGAGATAACACAAACACTATGATTTTTTATATTTATTTATTTATAAGCCATTTATTCCTTACACAAAATCATTAAAAAATATATTTACACAAAAAAAAAAATTAAGTTTGTAAGGTCCCGTCGTTGGTATAGGCCTCCTCCAATTTCTTCCACTGCTCTCGATCTTTTGCCAGTTTTTTTCAATTTCTTCCTGCAATCTTGTCATCTTCCCATCTTTTTTGTGGTCTTACTAATGCAATAATCTCGATATTTGTGTTATCTCATGACATTTAAGATCACTATGAAAGCTTATTCTACAAAATTGATTTTTTTAATAATCTATACCAGCGATACCTATAATAAATATAATCTATACCTTTTTTTATGAGGGCCACAGATACGATTTATGTATAGTGCCGTGGGCCACAACAACCCATTATGTAATAAAAACATAAATATCTAATATAAAGGTAAATTTATTTTAATAAAGAAAAATCAAATAGGTAGATATGTTTCTGAATACATTATTTCATTCGCGCAAATTAAAATACGCAAAAGTATGTAGATCCAAACAATGTTAATAGAATTTGCTTTTTGAACAGTTTTACAAACCGCCCCTTTTTACTGGGTGGGTCCGTGCAAAGTTTCACAAACCACCCCTTTTTACTGGGTCCGTGCAAAGTTTTACAAACCGCCCCTTTTTACTGGGTCCGTGCAAAGTTTTACAAACCGCCCCTTTTTACTGGGTCCGTGCAAAGTTTTACAAACCGCCCCTTTTTACTGGGTCCGTGCAAAATTTTAAGTGGTTGACAATTTGACCGCTATGCGGTGAGCCACTTACAAAGGCTCGTTGGGCCGCAGGTTGAGTATCATTGATCTATATTAATATGTATAATGAAGGTGAAGAGAGTTTTGTTTATCGAGGGCTATATAGCACCATAAAATCATAACTCTAATGACCAATAGTTGTCAAAATGTTGAAAAACGGGGAAAATTTATTCCTTTTGAGAGATTCTGTTGCGTGCGCTGAATAAACGGTTAAAGTGCAGACGAAGTTGCGTGGGACAGGTAGTATCCTATAAAATTACATATCATCACGTGTGCCTTAAGGCGCCCGAGACCGCCTAGACGGCCCCAGGGTACCCAGCGGAGGGGTTTTAATCCCACCTCGTCCTAGCCGATGGTTTGAGTCTACACCAACAAGTGGCTAGCTCGTCAAGAATAGTTTTGAATGGACTCAATAACCCATCTATAAACAGTTTTACAAGTTGGTATAGTGATACCGGGACCGACAGTTTAACGTGCTCTCCGAGGCACTATAGTGGTGTTGTCAAACAAATGTATTTTTTTTTAATTAAAAACTCATTGCACACCGGGATTCGAACCAGGGACCTAAATGTTTTTAAGTCCAAGGTCTAACAAACTCGGCCACCACGTATATATAATTACATATGAAAAATATAACTTATCACGCGTCTACAGCTTTCGGACTACACTAAAAGATTTAACAGTTATTTGATGCAGAGAGACAGGCAGGCCGGACACTATGTCTCTACTAAGGGTTACTTTTTTGAGGAACCATTTAAAGGCAACGTGTACGAATGTATTTCAGATGTGCAGACACTGAACACGCTGCAGGCGCTTTGCTTCCCGCTGGGCTCGTCCGTGGCGCTGCTCATAATGTTCTTCTTCTTCGAGTCCATGCAGACTGTGGTAGCCATCGCTACAGCAAGTAAGTATATTACCATTGTAGCATTAAAACAACTACTGCTTTTCAGCAAAACTCCAGATAAATTTATCATTACTTGTACAGACCGATTATTTCGTGAAGTTTGCGCGAAAGATATACTGAATATTATATAATATTTTCATAACTGGTTTTCATTCACTCATTTATTTATTGTGCCTACTTAATGTAGCTATAGATACCTACTTTATAACCCTCACATCGTTGTATTAGTGTGTATTTTTATGTTGGTAACTTAGTATATTATATTTAATTGATAGCTTAAACAGCTATCAATTAAATATAATATACTAAGTTAATGTTGTATAATTTTATATACGAAGTTGTATAATTTTTTATTATATTTTTCCTTTTCTTGTTTCTTTATATTGTTTCTATACGCGAAATATTTTTAATGGTTTCCTTATTTATGCTGTAGTAATGATAAGTCAATTTATATATAGCCTTTTCCTTGTAATATAAAGTTAATAAACTAGTTACTGCATTAACGAAGCATTTTACTTTCATGTTTTTAAATCTTAGTTTAGAGACTTGAAACTCTTACTCTCATATTCATATCATCACGGGTTCCTTACGGCGCCCGAGACCGCCTAAACGGCCCCAGGGTACCCAGCGGAGGGGTTGTAATCCTACCTCGTCGTAGCCGATGGTATGCGTCTACATCGAACAAGTGCTAAATCGAACTAGCTAGCTCGTCGCGATGTTTTGAATAGATTCAATAACCCATCTATAAACAGTTTCACAAGTTGGTATAGTGAAACCGGGATCGACAGCTTAACGTGCTCTCCGAGGCAATATAGTGGTGTTGTCAAAAAAATGTACGTAAATTTTTTAATTAAAAACTCATTGGTACACACCGGGATTCGAACCAGGGACCTAAGTGTTTTTAAGTCCAAGGTCTAACCAACTCGGCCACCACGTATATTATATATACTCTGCTTTTAGTAATATTAAAGATTCAAAAAAAAATACAACGTGAAGGTCCAAATATTACTTACTCGAGCCTAATTACATAGTCTCTTTATATCTCGTTGCTTCTGGTACACATAGTACAAGCCTAGAGCTTAGTTTGTGACCAGAGCAATATGTCTAATTTGTCCTACATATAAAAAAAATCTATTAACTTTTGAAAAGACAACTAAAGAGATTTTTTTTTTTTTTTAATCTTAACTTAGTTATAAGTTAACCCCTATTACTTTACTATATCTACTACTAATATTATTTTATATTTACTATTTTTATTATCTATTATTACTTTTTGGCGTTGTATCCAGAGGTCGTAGATTCGATTTCCACCTATGGCAAAAAAAAACTTTTTCTGTACAGTTTGTCATGGTCTGGGTGTTTATAGAGAGAGAGACAATGTTCTTAGCAAACCATGGATTCACCGTGCGGGTGCCGAGTCCATCGCGTGGTTGAAAGGCAGGGGAATGAACTTCAGCGTTCCCGGACTTGAGACCGCGAGTAGGTTTAAAGGCCTTTTGAACTCTCACCTGCACTGTGTTCACTACCCTCTCTACTCAACCAAATATTATATGATCCTGTTAGCGCCATCCTGGAAACACGCTCCATAAAAGTTCCGACGGCTGTTCTCGGAAGGCCAAGATCCTTCAATAGACGGTGCAAAGACCTTGCTGGAATTCAATATTTAAATAATATATTATGAATATAATATGTATTATATCGTTGTTTCTGGTACACATAGTACAAGCCTAGAGCTTAGTTTGTGAGCAATATGTGTACAATTGTCCTACATTATCATTATAATTTTCAGTAATAGCATGCGCAGCTCTAGCATTCCTGCTGACCCCGCTGTGCCAGTACGTGTGGGGCTCCCGCGGCAGTGGGCGATGCTCTGGGCCGGAGATGGCTGCCACCGCCATCGCCGCCACCGTGGTCACTGTATGGGTGCTCACCGGTCATTGGCTGCTCATGGACGGTAATATATTTTTAACAGAACTTCTTACGCATACGAAAGGCTCCATGAAACTAAAAATAATATTTGGAATCGCCCTAATGCCACTTTCTGGAAAACCGGCAAAAGTCAGGGAATTTTCGAGGACTGGAAAAGTCAGTGAAAACGCAAGAAGGTCAGGGAAAATAATTAAAGTGCACACACAACTTGCTACTGTAAACGGCTGGCTATCTAAGCGGGGCGATTCCATCTAAGTTCAAAATTTGCTTATTTTTTTAAGAATGTGAAATATATTTTGATACTTATATTTTCCGAAAATATTGCTAAAAATAATTGCTTTTGAATGACCCGCGCGTGCACATAACCTCATGTCTTGTAAATGGAAGTTGTAAAGAATAAGGATTAATACAGAATAATATTGAAGAAGTATGTTTTATTATACTAGATATTACAAAGTATAACCTTTTAACGCCACCACGTATATATGCGTTATTATCACATACTATATAAAAGCGGCCCCAACCTAGTGGCTAAGTCACTGCGCAACTGATAACAAGGTTAAGCAGATGACAACAAGACCGGCCTGGGATGGGTGACCGCTTTATACAACGAGGCTATTTCATCATAAACACCGCAACAAGCTCGCCACTTATTAGATATCCGAATACCATCGGCGAAATGAGGATGGGTTAATTCCTCCGCTGGGACCCTGAGGCCGTTTAAACGGTTCTCGGGAGCCAAATTGGCACCCGTGATGGTATTTATTTAATTTATTTATCACATACTGGTTTATTTGCTGTTTCGCTAATTTTGAAAATGTTTGTGTTTGTAGCTATGGGCATGGGTCTGTGCGTGACGTTTATAGCGCTGATCCGTCTGCCGTCGCTGAAGGTGTCCACACTGCTGCTGACCGGGTTGCTGCTATACGACGTGTTTTGGGTCTTCTTCTCCTCGTACATCTTCACCACTAACGTCATGGTCAAGGTTGCTACTAGGTAATTATAAGTGTTTACTTTGATAATGTTATAATGAATACTGGGTGTTTTTTTAACTATGATAATATTTTTTTGATGCATTTTTAAAACAAAAAAGGTAGGTAAGTATTTTTTTCTTTGAAAAAAAAATCCGTTATATAAATTATTATATGAACAAACTTCTATATGCTCAAAATTACTCCTACAAATACATAAGAAGTCTTCGTATCTAACAAGTAAATCACAATTAGACAAGTGGTATAGTCTTTATTGCGTGAGTTTAGTATGAAAGTTAACGTGATTTGTAGATCTTTTTTGTACTTTAAGTTATTTATCTTTATGTTTTTGTATAGGCGACACTAAAGGGAAAAAAAACGTGTTTCATTATTTTCATCATAGAAGATTTTATCACCGTGACAAAAATCATTCAGTATAAATGTGGTGGTAACAATATATCCAATTCTTTCTGCCAAAATATATGGGCTACCTGTATTTAAGTCAATGTATTGTCTAAGTATATGGGTTACTTGCAGTTATGTGAATGTGCTGCTAAAAAGTATATAAAGGATAACAAACATTGACATATTTCGTGGGGGGTGTCTGCAAACTGGTTGACTCAGTTGTTGAGTGAGCACCTTGCCGCGAAATCGAGGAATCTGGGTTCGAGTCTCGCCCACCAGGATTTTTTTATTGCATTTTATCTTTGAAAAAATCAATTTACAATTTATAACAAACTAGGTAACTTCGCCTAAATTTTCCCCGTTTTCCCAACATTTTTCATTGATCCGCTCCTATTGGTCGTAGCGTGATGTTATACAGGGTGAATTTTTGACCTTTATTAGCGACACTGTCAGCTGGTTCAATAATACACATTGACTTTTTTTGCTAATCAATTGGTTCGAATCCCGGCTAGGAGAATATTAAAAAAAAAAATCTAATGAGTTATTATCTAAATTCGCCCGAGACTCCTCTGAGCATTTTTCGCTATTCCTTGTAGTTTAGGATTTGGCCTTAAAGGCCCACTTGAAAAATTCATCCTGTTTAGTCTATAACCTTCCTCGATAAATAGGCTATCCAACACTAAAGAATTTTCAAAATCAGTTCAGAAGATCCAGAGATTACTCCCTACAAGCTCACAATCTTTACCTCTTTATAATATATATTTATAGTTTAGATAACAAATATGATGTATTTTTGTAGGCCTGCAGAGAACCCAATGAACGTAGTAGCTCGTCGCCTGGGCAGCGGCATGAGAGAGGCACCCAAACTGTCTCTGCCTGCCAAACTGGTGTTCCCCTCCATGCACCATCAGGGACACTTCTCCATGCTGGGTAAGTTCGTCTTCGGTCGGTGGTTACCCTGCTGGTCATGTTTCGGTTTTAGTCTGTGAATTCACCGATTTTCAGGAGACTACTGCATCAATTTCTTGTCGAGATGGTAGTCTCCTTTTAAGATGCGGTTACACAATGCGTAGTTGAATTGCTAATAAGGCAACGAGCATACTCGTAATGCAATTCGTCTTTGTGGTCCCCCATTTCGTATGCGCATCATTTAGCCAGCATAGTGCGAGCGATCAATATTGTTTAAGAACCATTTTATATTATTGACCCCATTCATGGACTTTGTAGGTGTTCTCACTACCTGGTAGATAAAGTCACATGCCATGCTCCAATTAAAAAAAAAACTATATGCTTATTCAGTCTAGTTTTTAGAAATTCTGATAGGCGTTTTCATTTTTAAACGATTGTTTCAACGTTTTATTAGCGTTCTGCCTAACCCTGCTGGAGGTAACATTTCTAATTAAAGGAGTTAATGGTTGGTAAAAATTTGTAAGATGTGTTATGTATTTGTCTCAGGCCTAGGAGACATCGTGATGCCGGGGCTATTGCTTTGCTTCGTGCTCCGCTATGACGCCTACAAAAAGTCGACCAGCGTCTGCCAAATGGGACAAGTCCCAGGACCCAGATCTATGGTAAGGACAGTGGGATTTATTTAGAGGCACCTCTTTTATATAAATATATGCAAAGCCTAAAAATTGCATATTGCATTAATATTGGCCTTGAGTTTTGATTGTTTGTGCTGTTTTTTTTTTTTTTTTTATATATTTATGCAATGAAATAAATCCTGGTGGGCGGGACTCGACAACTGAGCCAATCAGGTTCCAGTCACCCCTCACGAATTTTGTCATTGCTTGTTTATCTACTTATACACAGACGCCCTCTATTAGCTTTCTTCTAATAACTGTATATTAGAGTGAAGTTAGAAGTCCTAGTTTCTAATACTAGATGACAGAGGAGTCTGTTTATTGTTTTTACTTATTGGATTTAAAGATAAAAATGCTAAGCTAAGATTATCCTAATAAGGAATTTATAAAAATGCATAGATGTTGTTTTAATAATAAATAATACTAGGCTTAGGTTATACCTTCCTCTCTGTCCCTATGACTTCGTAGGACGACCGACCGGTCTCGTTACCACCTATACAGATGCAAAAACCGTCAAGTGACCTAGTCATGTTTCGGTTTTAGTATGTGGGTTTACCGGTTATCAGGAGATTACTACATCGATTTCTTATAGAGGTGGTAGTCCTTTCAGGGTGCGGTTACGAAATGGGTGGTTGAATTGACGATAAGGCAGGGAGTATTTTAAAGTATACTCGTAATGCAATCGATTTTGTCACCGCCAATTTCGTAATCGGACAGTGGGTGCGATCAATATTGTTTAGGAACCATTGATCGACCCCATTCATGTACTTTGTAGGTCTGCTCACCACCAGGTAGATATAAAGTCACATGCCGTGCTCCAATAAAACAAAACAAACTTTATTTACCTGATTATTTTACTTATAATTATTAATTTAGTTAATGGCTTCTATGTATTGCGCGAAATTTTGCCAATTGTCAAAATTTTAATTATGGGGTAAGTAAAAATGGGATAATATAATGAAAAGGGACCAGAAAAATGGAATAGAATGTCAAAATAACCGTATGCAATCGTATGTCTAGTGAAGGAGGAAAAAGAATCAACTGTAAAATGGATACCGCCATTTTACCTAAATACTAATAACCAAAAAAAAAAATACATAACCTATAAAAGTTTAAAGGTGAATATCTTTTATTCCTGGGCGTCTCAAACAAAAATTATTTTACCAATAAGCTCGTAAATTAACGCTTAATATTGTAGATATTTATTTATTATTAGACGCATTTGATAAAATCATTGTATGAAAATTACCATTGTCACTACGAACAAAAGTTACTACAGCTTCTTTTAAAACCCATCTTCACTCTTTTCTCCTCAATAATCAAAACTGTTAACATTTCTTTTTTTTTACTGTATGCTAATTTATTTATTTATGTATATATATATATATATATATGTATGTATCATCACGGGTGCCTTACGGCGCCCGAGACCGCCTAGACGGCCCCAGGGTACCCAGCGGAGGGGTTTTAATCCCACCTCGTCGTAGCCGATGGTATGAGTCTACACCGAACCAGTGGCTAGCTCGTTGCGATGTTTTGAATGGACTCAATAACCCATCTATAAACACAAGTTTCACAAGTTGGTATAGTGAAACCGGGACCGACAGCTTAACGTGCTCTCCGAGGCACTATAGTGGTGTTGTCAAACAAATGTACATAAATTTTTACATTAAAAACTCATTGGTACACACCGGGATTCGAACCAGGGTCCTAAGTGTTTTTAAGTCCAAGGTCTAACCAACTAGGCCACCACGTATATATATAAATCTACTTATTTATGTATGTCTATTTATTATTATTTATGTAAGTATATATATGTATGTATTGTTATATTACCTAAAAAAATATTTATATATCCTTGTATGTTATATTATATATTGCATTAATTAGCACTCTGCCTGTTTTTGGTCAATCTCCCAAAGGTTAGCTGGTAGATAATGCCCAAGGCATTAAGCTCGCCTATGTACAATAGTATTAAGCTTTTGTGCAATAAATAATTTTTATTGCACAAAAGCTTATAATAAATAATTTTTATTGCATTGTTCTTTGTGTGTATGTAAATATATACGATGGGTATCTGCAGGGCTCCCGCCTGACTTACTTCCACTGCTCGCTACTGGGCTATGTGCTGGGTCTGCTAACAGCCACTGTCTCCGCCGAAGTGTTCAAGGCCGCTCAGCCCGCACTACTCTACCTTGTGCCCTTCACACTACTGCCACTGCTCACCATGGCCTACCTCAAGGTATGTGCGTCTACAGTTAGAAAGAACCCCACCAATAAGATCACTTTATGTCATAGTACAAATATATCTGTTTATTTGTTAAACATAAGGGTTACCCTTTAAAAAGGGTTACCTAAATGTATAGGATACAAGTTGAATTGGGTAAGCAAATTCACGGGATAATTCGTCGTAAGAGTTCACGGGATGATTCGTCAAAGACTTAAGTCGGGGAACGGGTTTTCTGGTCCCTGAAACTGGTGAACTTTAGATGATTGTTCAGATGATATAAATGAATTGAACTATTTTATGTCCTTTCATAATTATATTCATCTAATAGTAATAGTCTGAATTAAACTGTGTTAAAATTTGCGCGCCTTATAAATATATTATTTTATTTGTTTGTTACGGCAGGGAGACCTAAGAAGGATGTGGAGTGAACCGTTTATAACACCTCCAGCCAGCAAAACCTCAGAGTTTGATGTGTGAACCATCGCCCGGTGAGCTGGCTATACCTTATATGCACCGCATAGTTATATATCTATGTCTAAGTAACCCAAACATATTGATAAATCTTCCTCCACAATTATTTGGTAGAAGCAAAAACTACCAAAAAACAAAATGGCGGCAGTTTCTCCTTGTTTCGTTTAACCTAGGTTTATATAACTCGGCTACCTTAAACTAAGATTTAATCTGTGAATTGTGACTGATGAATTCTAATAAATGTTACTTTAGAGATACTTATTAAAAAAAACTAAAATAGATTAGAAAGACGATTGGAGCGCAGCCAGTTAAAATGGCGTCTTAATATGGCGTAATACTTGCAGTGTTTGTATTTAGTCGTGTTTTAAAATATTTATTAGTCTTCAAAGTTTTATTAAAAAAAGAACAAGGTACTATTTTATAACTTTTCAAACATGAAAAAGAAATTTTGATTTTTTAGCGACAGAGATTTACAGCTTTGAGTGTCGCCACTACAACGAGATATAAAGTTACACTACAACGTTAGCCTAATAATAATTAGGCTACCGTTGTAGTTAAGACTACAACGTTACTGTATGATACTGCAAAGAAAAAACCCTTCTGTCATTTTATTAATTACATTTGAAATTTGTACTGTCATAATACTTATTTGTAATGCAATAAAGACTATGACAGATCTAACCATGAGCGAAGATAATAGCGATATGTCAAAATAACGATTCCTAATTTGGCTAATGTTCTTTTTGATAACTTGACATTGGCAGAATTACGCGTAAGGCGAAAAGCCATTCCACAAGAAAATTCAATTGACTACAAGGGGTCATTCTAAGATTGCAACCTCTAAACACGACAAGACGTTGCGTAAACTATAAATATGGAAATATATCGTGTTTACCGGTTGCAATCTTGGAATGACCCCCAGTAGTACCGGTAATAATAGTAAAATGCTATGTGTGAGTATAAATATAACATACTCACAGCATTTTACTATTATTACCGGTAGATGCCGCATTGTAACTTATTGTTAAATTGAATACAGAAACTATTTTAATAGAAGTATTTTAAGTAAATATAATACCACAAAATATTCTTGTTTGAGACGTTTATTTTTAAATATTAAGGCTTATTATAGACTAAATACAATAAGTGTGCGGGTGTGTTACACATTTATAAAATTACATTAATAAAATTTAGTTGTGCACAGTAGGCCGTATTATGCCGTACACTGTTAAGCTTAACTTTAAACAAATTAATTTTTTGTCAATTTTCTATGTCACCAGGTTTTCATTACGTCAAAATTTAAAAATATCGATTAAAGTTTAGCTTACGTTGTGCGCGTAATCATACCTAAAATAATGAAATGAGTTGATCATGAATCCACCCGCAGACTTATTGTAATACATTTGCACCTACTAATATTTTTAATTAGCTCTCAGAATACAATTTTATTTTGCACCAAAATTACTAATACTGTACTAAAACGTACCCAGTTATCAAAGTTTTTTTTTTAATAAATATTTTTTATTTCTGTTTGTGACCGCAAGGACGTCGTTTGATTACCATTTATCTAGAAAGAATAATAATGTTTTTTTAGAACTGCATTTTTCTGCAAAGAAAAATTCTTGTTACATTTTATGACACTGTCATAAGAATAATTAGATTATCAAACATCAATTTTTCCTGTTTTTTTTACTATCTGGTTAACTACAAGTCGAAAACGTTTGTTTTTTGTTCAGGCGAGTTGGTCCCATAGTGAAAGTTGTTCAAAATCAATAACTAAAAGTTTAAAGAGTTGAAAGTTTTTGTTACAATCCAGTATACAGTGCATAAGCATCTGTTTTAGTGCAAGTTATTTAATGAGCTATACATGCTGGCAACATGCTTTCGTTATGTCTTAAATCAACCAACATAATTTAAGGACTATATTATATTTTTTTAATCTGTATTTCTATTGGTAGATTTTAAATATGACTATTGGAGGATTCCTATAATCTACGGTAATGGTCCGTTGTTCCCATACAAAACTGTTGAAGCCCGAAGCTTATTGTCATTTTTATATGGAAATAACTGACCGTTACAGTAGATAATAGAAATCCGCCTTATATATGTTTCGACGTAGGTAAAATCTATACTATTTCAAGAATATATTTGACTGATTTTGATACTTCGTTTGTGGTAAAAGCTTTTTAAAATATTGAATCTAATTAAATATAGTTAAGTTTTACTCATAGGTCCCACCTGATTTATCTTCTTTTTTTACATTTTTACTTTTACATTATGAAGTTTATTTAAACACAGAAGGAGGTAGGTACTAGTTTTTTTTTTGCAAACACTGTTACAACAAGTAAGTTCGCGATCTGTAGCCCTAGTGTGAGTTTTTTTAACGTTTACTGTCGCGTTAATTTTACTACTGCGTTAACATTTTGACCAATCACACGCTCGCATTTCTAGTTCTCAAATTTTTCACTTGGAGCGCTGTACTATTTCCCATACAAATTTTAGTTAACTCAAACGCAAAGTAATAGATAGAAAACTCACACTCGGGGTACTGAGGTGAGTAAAGAATCGTATTGCATTACGATTGGTTAAAACTATTTCGCCTCAACCAATCACAATGAGTGTCACGTGATTCACCCGCAGCACTCACTCAGTTGCAATAATCAACAATATAACACAATTTATAATTTAACGATTTTAAAATTAATCACCAAAATAAATTTTATTATTTTGTACTCAATAAAATACTCACTTTTTTTTACTCATGAGTGTTATTATTATACAGGGTGTATTTTTTCATAGTGTCTTTTTTATATTATGTTCTATAATGAAAATAAATAAAAAACACTTTTTCTTTTAAGTGTTGCCCATAGAAAATTTTACCACTTGACTGAAAGTATTTTATTTGCACATTACCATATTTTAAATGAAAAAACTTTTTTAACGAACACGGATTCTGCAAGCAAAAAAATACATCCAGTATTTAACGCAATAGAATCAACATTATACGTAAAATGATTTCAATTCTTATATCTTGCCCTATATTAAAATAATATTAATAAGTTCCAAATTCATATAAATTTAAAAGTTTATACAATTGCATATATTTATATAACGGGAAATTAGAAGTGTTATGTTCATCAATTAAACACTATTGACTAATAAAGTATTTTAGAAAAAAATAATAAAACCTTTCCCAGGTACCTGAGGTTGTCTCGGGCATGATGGTACATATAATATATTATCACTTCTGTTTTCTTATTATTCCTGTGTGTTTACTTTATATACTTTTATTTTATATAAGTAGCTGGTAAATATTTATTTTTGTTAAAATCCCCGAGGAGAAATAAAAACTATATATTGCCTTAAAAACTGATTTATAATTCTCCTGGTATTACTTTTTTCGTCAACTGTTTTTGTTAAGAAAAAAATTGAGAAATAATTCTTATGATATTTTTTTATGAATTATTGAATCTCATTTTTGTATCCTCTTTTTATACAGTTGTAGTTTTATAATTTTAAAATTTAATGTAGAATATAATAAAATCACTCCTAGATATTAATTTTTATTAATATTGTTGACTTATATATGACATTTTTTTTAATTTATGTTATAAATAATCAAATTTATCACAAAAAAATAAATATAATGTAACTAAATTCACCTTAATTTTTTTTACTAATCCACCATTTTTATGTCACAATTAATAAAGGTTTATTGTTTTGTTATATAATTAATTTAAAATTAATTATAGTTATGGATAAGTTTATATAAGTCATGGAAATTATATTATTAGGAATTTTACTCTTCTAGGGTACCTAAGATTTTCATATCCTTATGTCTTTTAATAAGTTAATCACCAATAAGCTTTTTCTACTTTGTTTAGTTTTAAAAATTATAATATTTTTACTGCCTTAGACTGAAGTCTCAGAATGTACATGTAGCGTTTTTGTTAGATATAATTAAGTTAAAATTAAGCTATCTATAAATACCTATCTATAACAATTTTTTGTTGTATATTATTGCCTCCATGGTCTAGTGGTTGCGCTGTTGGCGTTATATCTGGAGGTTGTGTGTTCGATTCCCACTCATGACAAATAAAATCAGTACTTCGCTTATGTCTGGGTGTTAATAAAATAAAATATGTACCTTATATATATTGTTGTTTCTGGTGCATATACTACGGGCACAGCTGGACGGTATGTGTTAAGTATACTACATATTATTATTTAACATAATATATTTGAGACAGTTTGGCCAACAATTCTAAAAACATTTGTCTTTTTATTTTGTTTATTACAAAAACTATAATTGCACAGTACTGTTTAAAAAATAATTCTTTCTTTTTCTTGAGATATATAGCACAAGTAATTGTTAAACTTGGAATGCACTGTTGCCAAAACTAAAGCTTGACTGACAAATGGACAGCCTAAATTTTGTGGGTCTAACAACATGAAATTTTGCACAGGATCACTAAATAACACTAAGGCAATTAAGTTCGACTTTGTATTCATTTAAATAAATAAACATTTAGCACTAAAAAAAGATTTTTGAAAATTCAAGTAAGTGGTGAAAATTTGTATGAAAGACCAATCAACAAGCCTATTTTTTTTTTTTTTAATATCATACACATATAAATTCCAACCAATTTTGGAAAGACAAAGTGATTTTATATTGATACACTTATTTTTCTAAAAATAATCACACCTAAGTTATTCTGTGAATTTGTTGGTTTGCTGTCTCATTAAAATAATAAGAAATTAAAGCTTATTTTATAAAGTGTGATTGTTTTCTTTTAATAATAATTAGTACTCTATTTTATATTAATTAAGAGAAATAGATAAGATTTTTGTTATGTTTAAGGATGATTAATACCTATGTTACACTAACTGAATTAAACAGTATTGTTGTAAATTTTATATTAATGTCTGTCAATGCCAATGTGTGATAGCAAAAACGAGGCTTGGACTATTATTGCTTTTCAATATTAAATAACACAAGAATAATAAAATAGTAGTTTCTTGAAGAATAACTCTAAAACAACCAGTTGTTAATACATTTTTATATAATAGGTACCAATTAAAAATACACCTAAAACTCATGATGTAAACTTTAATATTGTTTGTTTTATTAATAGCATTGGCAAGTTAAACATGTAACTTTTTGTAATAAACACTATTATTATTTCTGTGGTATTTAAATAAATATTGGTACTATTTTTCCTATTATAAAGATATTTTTTTAAATTAAGCTCAGCGCAATATAGCCAAATTATTTTAAAGAAAGACTCTTGACTGTTAAGACTATTTTAATTGTGAATAATTTTGTGGGAAATAATGTTATTAATTAATTAACCTATGTATGTTGAGTCAATATTGGGCTGAGTCATACAAAGTGTATATTTGTTGATTTTTGGGTGTCACTAGTTGATTTTAAAAACATTATTGTAAATACTTTCATGTTTATTTACCCTAAAGACCTACACTTACCTTAAAGTCTAGGAACCCTAAAAATATATTTTTAAATATAATTATGATTTAAGATAAAATAATACATATATATCATGTTTTTAATGGAAATACTGAACAAAATTAAAATATAAAGTTACAGACTTGTATTAGATCTTGAAAATTATGTGGAATAAAGTATTTAGTGTTATCTGTCTGTACATTTCTTCATGATGTAAATATGGCATACTAATATTTGATAAATTAAATCCTGACCATGCATTTAATATTTTTATATGTATCTGTCAGATCTATTAATATTGCAATACTTAATAAAAATATTAGATGAATTTATATATTTTTTTTTTTTCAATTTCTATTCCATCCCATTGTTGAATGAGCATTGCATTAAATTACACAATTAATGTTGAATATTATTCTTATAATTTATACTGGCAGTTTAAAAGTAATAGTATATGAATGTTTGATGGAATATTCGATTGTATTATCAGATTGTGTGTCTTTGTGACGTGTATTAAATAATAAAGGAAAAATATTTCTTTAAACTAATATAAGTGCTGCAATTTCTTATTTTATAACAATTAAATGCAAAAGAGTTCCCCAAATAAATGCGGGAAAATCTAAGGTGTTAATACATGAAAGAAATGAGATAACGAATGCGACAATTATGGTTGATAATGTGAATCTAGAACAAGTGTCAGAATTTATATATCTGGGTACTATTCACTAGGGATGGTTGCTCAGAGTAAGATGGTAGATATGAAAAAGACATTGAAGGGTGAGCGAATGCAGGCAATAGTGACAATGGCGCACTGCGTTCTTTGGTGGTTAATTCAATCAAATGTTACTACAGAAACAAAGAGTGGGTGTGAATGAAAGTATAGTCATAAAAATGAGGAAGGGCATGCTCCGCTGGTTTGGGCATGTAGAAAGAATGAGTGATGAAAAAATTACGAACCAGATATATAAAAGTAAGGTGGAGGGTAAACGTAGCCGCGGGAGACCAAGACTGACCACGTTAGAAATAATGCTCTTACGAGGTTAGTTCTTTCGCAGAAATTTAATTTTTGAATTTGTGCGATTTTGTAAGCCTATTTTAATTTCGCTAGACCGCTTAGTTCAAAAGTTACAGTGGTGGTCCTGCTGATAAAACGTGACATCGGCAGGACCACGATAGAAATAATGCACTTACGAGGTTAGTTCTTACGCAGAAATTATTAGTTTTTGATTTTGTGCAATTTTATTTCGACAGACCACTTGGTTTAAAAGTTACAGTGGTGGTCCTGCTGATAAAACGTGACATCGGCAGGACCACGATAGAAAAAATGCACTTACGATGTTAGTTCTTTCGCAGAATAGGTAGTTTTTGAATTTGTGCGATTTTGTTAGCACAAATTCAAAAACTACCTATTCTATTATTTTCATATCGCTAGACCGCTTGGTTCAAAAGTTACAGTGGTGGCCCTGCTGATAGAAATAATGCACTTACGAGGTTAGTTCCTTCGCAGAAATTAGGTTGCGATTTTGTTAGCCTATTTTCATTTCGCTAGAACGCTTGATTTAAAAGTTATGGTGATCAAACATCTACGGGTGCAGTCGCAAAGAAAAGTGTAGACACGTAGTAGTTTAGTAGATGTAATTTATTTATGCATGGGTTTTTTGATTATAAAATTAATTAAATATAAATAATAAAACCAATAAATATAATAAACCTAAGCAATGGTATATTAGGAAAGTAAGATCATTGTTCGAGATTTTCATTTATATTTTAGCACACTTTAAAAAATTGCATAACAAAATGATAAAACAGATGGAGACCATGTTTATTAATGGAATTAAATCTAGCAAAACATACTATAATAAACAGATATGTTGAAACATTTACTTATATCTAAAGAAGACCCAATTAGTAACAAAATTACTGAACATAATAAAATGAGTATGATGAGGAAAATGTTATCAGCGTTCATCAAGTATAATTATAACTAATATATAATTTAACGAAAGTAAATAACTTAACTTATAATATAAACTTTAGAAAATTTAGATTATACATTAAAACATATTTACACAGTTTGTTTCTAATTCTATTACAATTAATTTGAGCCCTTGTCACCACACTAGGATTCCCTGTGTCGTGGCGGTGAAAGTAAATGGATCATATTAACGAAAAAATTGAAATTGTTGAATCCTCTTTCAAAACAAACCTTGGAAAGCGCGTTTTACAAAGCGAGTATCTGACAATCATCAAAAAAAAATTGCAATTAAAATCGCTTGAATCCCAGAAAATCAGGTAAAACCCGATATCATAATAGAACTGAACCTGGAATATTAGGAAAAACGCTAGATCTATGATCTAGCTTTCCTAATATACCACTACTAACCTATTTTCAATATACAATATAACAAAAATATTATTATGTTTAAGTGTTTTTTAAGGACTCTGTATGAATACTAGTGTTGAATGTTTTAAAATATAATTATTTTTTTGTATGAGATAACACGCACTAGGCTTTTCAAATGACAATTTCATACAAAGATATCACATTGCTCCGCTGCAGTGGAGTCGGACCTTTACTGCATTCTTTACACAAATGAAGTATAGTTGACAGTGAATAGGTTGAGTGTAGGTTTTTAATGAAACAAATTATCTATGTAGCACCAGCTGCAACTTCTTTATTTGTATCTCTTTTTTGGATAAACCTAAGTTGCTTCTTTCTCATTCTCTTTATCTTAGCAGTATTTGTAATAACTTGGACCACTTCTGCTTTCTTTCTATTCTCCTCTGCTCTCTTTAAATTCACTCGCCTTCTCTCTTTCCTGTCTAGTTCCTTTTGTTTTAACTGTTCTTTCATTTCGTTAGACAAGCCTTTGATTCGCTTTAATTCCATACGAAGCGCTGTTTTCTTTTCAAAATCTTGCTTCAATCCTTTAGTTTTGTTTATAGATGAAAATCTGTAAATGTTGTTTAGTTATTAGAAACTTATTTAATTATTTGTAATATTTGTAAGTGTATGTATAAATCGTACCTTTCACGACTGGATTTCCAAAATTTCCCAGACTTTGGTATTCCTCTAGTCACCGGCTGTTTTGCTTTTATTTTTTTTTCAGTTATATTATCAGCATTTTTGTTGATGGTAGAAGAACTAGATTTTATATTATCTAATAAAGATAGTACCTTTTCACTCGTAGAATCACTCATTTTGAATTATTAAAATAATATTTTTACATTACAAAAATTACGAGACTCCACGTGTTGTATATTTTTTTTATTCACAGACCATAGATTAATAATATATTTACGCCACAGACTTGAGAGCGCCCCTTTCTCAAGGAGTTTTCTTTTTGCCGGTTCCAAAATATTCCACTAGATGGCAGCAGGGGCTTTATTCCGAGTTTTGACACGTTCACCGTCGCGCATTTTGCGTAAAGTATGGGTATTGAAATATAAGTTCTATCCTGTTAATTATAAAGTTGAAATTCCAATGCTCTTATGATGTTCAAACTTGCGAAGAATTCGTGTATTTCAAGATGGCGGCATTATTATAGCCAACCTAATACATACCATTGGAATAGAACTTATATTTCCATATTTATAGTTTGCGCAACGTCTTGTCGTGATTAGCGGTTGCAAGCTCGGAATAAGGCCCCTGGGGCCCATTTATAAATATGGAAATATAAGTTATATTCCAATGGTAATATAGTATGTATTAGGTTGGCTATAATAATAAAATACACGAATTCTTCGCAATACAAATAATACAATAATAAATAAACAATATGCAACTACGCACCTGGGAACGTATGATAGTTCCCAACTATCATACGTTCCCAGGTGCGTAGTTGAATATTGTCAAAAAAATAAAATAAATAATAAGTAAATTTATTATATTTTCTTAATTTTAATGTCATACGACTGAAGACGCCATGTAAGGCAAAAAATATATAAATAAATAATATCTACTTACTCGTTATTCTTGCTCTCTAGAATCTTTATTAGATACCCTGTCAAGAAACACTACGCACCTGGGAACTATCATACGTTCCCAGGTGCGTAGTTGCATATTGTTTATTTATTATTGTATTATTTGTATTGCGAAGAATTCGTGTATTTTAATATTATAGCCAACCTAATACATACTATATTACCATTGGAATATAACTTATATTTCCATATTTATAAATGGGCCCCAGGGGCCTTATTCCGAGCAAAAAATATATAAAAAAAAATCCGGGCAAAAAATATATAAATAAATAATATCTACTTACTCGTTATTCTTGCTCTCTAGAATCTTTATTAGATACCCTGTCAAGAAAAACTTCGTAAAAAAGACTATGGTACCTTAGAAATTCAAATTTAATTACTAATATGATAATATTTAAAAGAAAAAAATTTGCTTAAGGCAAAGTGCTCAGGATATTAGTGTATATGTTAAACAAAGTTAAGTAAATTTTATAAATTATTCATAGGTATTTGTATGTATGTATTATTATTTATCCTGTTTACCCTAAATTTTGGGTGTATTATATATATTACCACTATCTATTTTGATAGTTTTTCCTTGCGGTCCGATTCGCGACAAAATCGATGTCAGCGCCGGTCCGATTGAGCGTAAGCGCGCTAACGATAGATGATTTGACATTAATAGTGACGTCATTACAGACGCCATTTTGGACTTACAGTGATTTTGCTTCTGGGTGAAATCGCTGTGAGCGCTGTCAAAATGACATTTATCTAGAAACATGTTTTTGAGGAAAGTATTAAAATTTCTAAAATAATTATTAAGTAGATAGTTAAAAGTGTTGTGTTCTCATTTATTTTGGTATTTATGTAAAAAAATATACAAAATACATTAAAATTCATTATTTTTTTATGGCGTTTTATTTGACATTTAAACAGAGTGAGAGGAGCATATGTTTTAGTTGCGAGATAGAGGGAGATACAAGTGATGTTCTTGTGAGCGCGCTTAATCACTGGTCCGATTCATTAGCACGCTAATAGCGCCGTGAGCGGTCTCATCGCGCTTTTTGAATCGGACCGGTGATTATGAACGTCAGTGCTGACAGCGGTGTTATCGCCATTCGGACCGTGAGGTTTGTAGATAGCGCCTAAACGCCATCTGTTGCGTTAAATAATAACTACTGGAAAACTCCTCACTGAGGAGTCTAAACGAAGTAAAGCTTTAAAAGTTATCATTGTAAAAATATTATAATAAATTTTTCGTGACGATGATCCATGCAAATTCGCATCGTTTTGAGAATATATAGATGAATATATTTGGTAGTGTTTTAAAATTAATTTGGTATTTTTTTTAGGGAATATGCATGTAACTCTGAGAAACACATCTCTCAAAATATTTTTTGTTTAAATTGGTCCATTATTTTCTAATTTCAAAACAAAAATGTATTATTTTTGCAAAAACGGAACGTTATCTTATTCTGTACCCCTAGTGTGAGTTTTCTAACTATTACTTTGCGTTTGAGTTAACTAAAATTTGTATGGGAAATAGTTCAGCGCCCCAAGCGGAAATTTTGAGAACTAGAAATGCGGTCGTGTGATTGGTCAAAATGTTAACGCGGTAGTATAGTTAACGCGAAAGTTAACGTTAAAAAAACTTACACTAGGGCTACTGAGCCGTGTTCGTAAACTAACAATTTGACACTGGGTTATGTCACTAAACTATATGCATCTGTTTTTCTCTAAGCATTTTCAATATTTTTATCGCACTCTGTGACACTACCCAGTGTTAAAGTGTTACGTTTCCGAACACGGCCCTGACGTGTGACCAGTGGTGACGTCACAACAGCTGAAATAAACAAATTTTACGGTTGTAATATACTTCTAACCGAGCTAATGAAGAGATAGAACCATTGTTTATTTAGTGTGCTGTGACGTCACAGCAATGGCGTGCTAGTGAAACGCCGTTTCGGATACATTAAAGATTGTTAAATGTTAATCCCTATTTTTAAGGATTATCACATTTATTCTGGAGTTTTTATATTTTTTAGGATTTAATAAAGTAAATACTATAAAATACAGCAATAAAAAAAAAAACATGCATATTCTCTATTGTGTTAGTTTCAATGCGAGACAGTTTGTATTATTTATCGCGTTCCGTGCTTAGCATCGCTGCCACGGATCGCTGGTTTTTTTAGCCAAGGTCGTTTCACCGCGCGGAAATGTTAGCAATTCAAGTTACCATCAATCGTTCCGCGAACAGAAATTTTAACACGAAAAGTTAGCATGGTTACTTTTTGACAGATGTTTGTTTACATGTGAATATCTATCTACAAATTGGAATTTAATTAATTATTTTATATATTCATATCTGTTTTAGTTTTAAAAGTTCGATTAAACCTAAAAAATAAATATGGTGTAACTAAATTCAGCTTTGGTATGTTTAGTTTGAGGTTGTTAATTAAATTAATATTGTGATATTATAAAATTATTGTATTTAAATAATAGTTAATTAAAAAATATTGATTTATTATATAATGATAAGGTAGTAATATTTTTAATTTCAATTATTTAATTCAAAATAGTGCTTATTGTCAAAAAGTGGCATCAAAAATCAACACCGATCGTTTCCGAGCTGCATTTTAGCATCGCTAAAAAAAATCACATGGCTATGTTGAAACGGGCGGTCGCGCTGGTTTTTGAAATCAGCACGAGAAACTTCCCGCTTTAGCTCTCGGAACGCAGGGATAGGGTTCTCACTATATAGGGCCCGTTCGATTTAGAAATGAAATATTATTACAATGACATTGTGATAATGATCATTGTGATAATGATCATTGTAATAATAAAAAAATATGCGGAATTGCGTTTTTTTTGGTTAGTTTCACTCACAATGCCACAATAGGGAGTATGCATGTAACTCTAAAATATGTATATTTCGTATATGTTGTGCCTTTTTATCTATAAACACATCTGACAAAATTTTTTTTTTTTTTATTAGTCCATTATTTTCTAATTTCAAAACAAAAATATTTTATTTTTTCAAAAACGGAACGCACTCCGAAACGGCGAGAGTTGACACTTCACGGCACGGTTAGAAGCTCTGCGGCCACATTCACGTTATAAGAAACAGAATATGGCCGCAGATTTTATTAATCAGCAGCCACATTCTATTTCTTATAACATGATCGTTACATTGTCAAAATAACAATTTCCACTATTAGCGCTCTCTCCTCCAATCAGAGTAGTTTTTTAACCTTCGCTGATTGGATGAAAGAGCGTTAATAACGGAATTCGTTATTTTGACAAACTAACGCTTACGTTATAAAAAACAGAATGTGGCCACATTCTGTTTTTGCTGAGGTTGTAATATACTTCTAACCGTGCAAAAGACTTCGGCGGCGTTCGAGTAGGTTGTTATTTTTGCCAAAACGCCACTAAACTATGTTAAAGGATTTTCGACATTAATGACAATCGTATTTTTTTGGTAGAATTCGTAGGTAAGTCGTATGAAATAAAAAAATAGGTACTCGATAAATGTCATTAAGGTCGAAAATGTTTTTTCAATATATCTCGTCCACCGTCGGTCATAAGCCTATCGTGTTTGTACTCTAATAAAATAATAAATCTAACCCTTTTTATTGTTCTATTATCTTCCAAGGCTACTGAGTTGGGGCAAATGCTCCAGGAGCTCAACACTGCAAGCCTCGAAGTTGGACCAAGGATGGATATGTTGAAGACCAAGCTTTTGGATATGTGCATTCTTCCCATCCCAACTTATGAAGCACAGACTTGGTCTTTGACTGCTCAACAGAAGTTCAAAATCGGGGTTAGTCAACGAGCCATGGAGCGCAGTTTACTAGGCGTTAAACGTATATATACGTACGTATAGATACGAAACAGCATACTATGCTCTAGGACGCGGATAGCCGATGCCACTCAGAAAGCCGCCATGCTCAAATGGGACTTGGCTGGCCACATGTGTCGAATGCGAGGCGAAATGTGGGCGAGGATTACCACAGAGTGGGTGCCACTGGCCCGGAAAAGACAACGCGGTAGGCCCAGGAGGAGATGGAGATACGAGCTAGACGCCTTTTCAAAGGATTGGCCCAGCGGCCACATTCTGTTTCTTATAACGTGATCGTTAGGTTGTCAAAATAACGATTTCCGCTATTAGCGCGCTCTCCTCCAATCAGAGTAGTTTTTTAATCTTCGCTGATTGGAGGAGAGCGCGCTTGTAACGGAATTCGTTATTTTGACAATCTAACGCTCACGTTATAAGAAACAGAATGTGGCCGCAGTACAGGTAGAAACAGGAAAAGATGGAAGGAGGGAAGGGAGACCTTTGCTCAGCAGTGGGACACAATAGGTTAATAAAAAAAACCCTTTTAATACTCATAAATCAATATTGTTTTTTTTTCTTTATTACGTTTTTTTAATTAAATAGTTATTACAAATATAACAACCGTTATTAGTTATTTAAGAGATAACGGCTTTATTGTAACTATCTACGTTACGTAATGCTCACCTCTAACATAAAACTATCTAATATAATCTGTGGGTGGAAGAATAGAAAAAAAGTGATTCAATTCCCTCACGGTCCGAATGGGATGACACCGCTGTCAGCGCTGACGTTCATAATCACCGGTCCGATTCAAAAAGCGCGATGAGACCGCTCACGGCGCTATTAGCTTGATAATGAATCGGACCAGTGATTAAGCGCGCTCACAAGAACATCACTTGTATCTCCCTCTACCTCGCAACTAAAACATATGCTCCTCTCACTCTGTTTGAATGTCAAATAAAACGCCATAAAAAAATAATGTATTTTGTATATTTGTTTACATTAATATTAAAATAAATGAGAACACAACACTTTTAACTATCTACTTAATAATTATTTAAGGAATTTTATTACTTTCCTTGAAAATATGTTTCTAGATAAATGTCATTCTGACAGCGCTCACAGCGATTTCACCCACAAGCAAAACCACTGTAAGTCCAATATGGCGTCTGTAGTGACGTCACTATCTATGTCATATCAGCGCGCTTACGCCCAATCGGACCGGTGATGACAGCGCTGACATCGATTTTGTCGTGAATCGGACCGCAAGGTTCCTTTTCGTTCCTATATTTTTACTCGTACCTATTTTTATTTATTACATTATTTATAATAGATAAATAAATATCTATTTATAGCTAAAGTACTTGTGTGTACGTGAAAGTTCCGTAAAACTATAAATTAAAGTCTGAGAAGTAAGAAGACCTGTTATCTTTCCCTGTTAAGGGCGTTGTTTCTTTTATTTATTTGAAAAACTATATATTTTACTATAACAATGCCGGTATGTATCTTTAAAATCATATCAACCTAAACTCTCCTTATAATTCTATGACCTAAACATTGATTTACTTTAAAGAAAACCATTTCATAAACATAGTAAATAAATTAAATAAGCCTATAAACCAATATTGTAACTACATTGAAGGGGATGCCACTTGGCAAAGTATCTATAAATCTGGTGGCACTTCTACACCAAACAAGTGGCAAGCTAGTTACAGAGTTTTAGACTCAAGACTCATCATTATAGATTATTTGCATACATTTATATGTTTCAGGCATATCACTCTACTTTAACAGATTACTCTCAGTCTTTTGGTAACCTAGCTGTTCTTCCACTGCGGACTACCTTCAGAGGTCCCGCATCTGCCGACAGCAAACTGGAGTTGGATGTTATTGATGAAGCACTTAATTATTTTAAGGCTAATGTCTTCTTTAGATTCTATGAGATTAAGGTATGGTATTTTATTTTTCCTAAGGATTCAGTCTGTTTATTTATAAGAATTTATTTAAAATTCTTTATTGCACTAAAAGGTTTGTACAAAGGCGAGCTTAATGCCTTAGGCTTTATCTACTAGCTAACCTTTAGGAGAGTGAAAATTGTAATATAGGGTGAGGGTAAGAATGCATTTTATGAGATTACTTTGTCTGTCAATCTATCCTTACCAATCTTGAAAAAAATCATTTTTTTTTATACCTGGAGTATAATATATACTAATCACCCCTTTTTAAATAAATATAAAGCACTGTTATAATTGTTGTTAAATTTTTTATTACCTAAACTATATAAGGACAGAATTGCTAATTTGAATTGATGATGTGTGTTTATTGCAGTCAGATGCAGACAGAGTTCTCATTTATTTGACATTGTATATATCAGAGTGTCTGAAACGTCTGCAGAAGTGCTCAAACAAGAATCAAGGTCAACAAGAACTTTACACATTGGCTATATCTAAGTTTGATATTCCTGGAGAATATGGATTTCCACTTAATTCTGTTTATGCAAAACCTTCAACTACTCAAGAAGGAGGTGTGTATAAAATTTTGTTCAATTAATACACGGAATAACCATTATATATTGATATAATGGTTATTCCCAATTGTCACCACCAGCTTTGTTGCTAATGGTGAGTGGCACATGAATGTTCTAAGTGGTCACCACCATGAAAATTAGTAATAGTTTAATATTAAAAGTTAAACTATTAATAATAAAATAAAAATATTTGTAAAGTGTCAAATATAAATAAAAGTATTAAGTCTTGCTACATGCTTTTTAATATAACTTATTAATATACAGTATGGCATTTAACTCTGTAAATACCTGTTTGTTAGCAGTTCTAAAAATCTGATTTCACACTAGTTACTATTAAATTTTTTAAATAAATATTATACTATTGCGCTTTCAGATTTAATGAGACAATATATGCAACAGTTAAGACATGAAACAGGCACTAGAGTATGTGAAAAGGTGAGTTGTTTTATTTCTATTGAATATCTAGAACTCATCCTTTCCTCCTTAGTCTTAATTTACAATAAACCGTTTTTTTGCAAAAAATAATTTGTACAAATCTCTATAGTTATCGGTGAAACAAATATATTATTTTAAAATGTTATACTGATTTCCTTTGTGATGAATAGTGATGGGAAATTTGGGTGCAATTATAATAATAATGTGTTGGACAATTTACACATATTGCTCTGGTTTGAGGCTTGTACTATGTGTACTAGAAATAACAATATAACAAACTGTACAGAAAAGTGTACTAAATAACAATATCTGCAACAGAGTAGTGAATGCATGGAACCAGCTACCACAAGATATAGTGCAAATTTCCACTTAACACTTTCAAAAATAAACTGGACAAGTGGTTAACTACTAGTGAACTAAAACTATTGTTTTATGAACATAATGCTTGATATAGGCATATCAGAAATCTGCTGCTCGCCTATTATTGAATAATAATTATTTTTTTGCCATGGGTGGGAACTGAACCCACAACTTCTCAATAAAACACCAAAGGCGCAACCACTAGTACAAAACACACCTAAACTTCACTTTTCCCCCAAGAAAAAAATGCCTTTCTGAATATTTTCATATAAATAATACCAGATTCCTGGTATTTTTAATATAAAACAAATATTCTGAAAGGCATTTTTTTTCAGAAAAAGTTTTAATTGCACCCAAATTTTGGATCACTAGTGATGAAACTATTGAGTGACAATGTCTTTGTAGTTCTTAACATATCTTGCTAATAAATATTTCTTGTAATTTAGGTTTTTGCAACTGAAGATGGCAAACCAAGCAAGTGGTGGTTGTGCTTTGCCAAAAGAAGGTTCATGGAGAAATCATTATCTGGCCCTGGACAATAGGTAGCAAAATTGGAGCCTTTTGAACAATAAAATACTTAATATAAATGTATAACTTTAATAATATAAAAAAATCTTTTACAAGTGACAAATATTTGAGTTCTTTTAATACTTAATTTTATATAATATTTTGTTTTTAAAAACAATAAAATACATTACAAAACCAAAATTTAGAAATTTTATTTACACAATAAGCCATTCTAAAAAAATATTTAAGAGAAAATAATAAAACTAATATAAACTAAGCAGAAGGCAAAATACAGGTACATAATTCTTCTAGGTAAATAATATTTGCACTTTTACTTACAAATTGTTTTTCCTTAATTTAATCCTAAATAACAATGCAGTCTATACTTATTTATTAAACTATAAGGCTCAAAGGAGTTTTTAACTTCTTCCAACGTTAACCCTCATAGTGAAATTAACTGCTGCCCCTTGATTAATTATCATCATATTATATAGTAACTACTCAAGTAGCGGTAGATACTATCAGTAGCGAATTGGACTCTATGGGGCAGTAACAGAAATATCACATTTATAAATATTAATTGAGACCATATTCCTTAATCAGTTGTCCAGCTATAACTAGTCTTTGTATCTCAGATGTTCCTTCGTATATCTCAGTGATTCTAGCATCGCGGTAATGCCGCTCGGCCGGCATATCTGACACATAACCCATTCCTCCTAGAATCTGAAACAAATAAATTAATATAAAAAGTGGAAAATGCGATTTTTCGCTAAACCAGAAAAAATAGGTTTTTTATGAATAATTCCGAAAATGGTGTTTTATTTGAATTTAATGAAAAGTTCACAATGTAAGTAAGTTACATGAGATTTTACGTTGGTGCTTGACATCCTTTCTTGAAGTAGGTATAGATAGCAGCAACTTGAACAGTCTGGTGTAGAGATTCACACAGAATTATATACATAATTTTTTTTTTAATGTGATTTTTACCAGCTCTTCGATTTCGGTGAATTTTGCCAGGCATGAAAAATATACTAACACTAAGGAACAGAAAAATAATTATAGTGACTGATTCTATTAGTCTTTTAGTTTAGAATAACCTTGTTAATGAAATAAAAACATGACATTTAAGGAATGGTTTGGGAGGGGGCACAGTATAAAATAGGAAAAATGACACCAGGGCCAAAAGTCAAAACATACATGTCTATTTTATGCATATTCATAAAACCTATAACTAAAGGGTTCTTTCAGGATAAGTTTATATAGATTTTATTGAACTCAACCTTAAAGGCTCTTACTTGAATGCTTTGATGTGATGCAAATGTAGCTGCTTCAGAAGCTGCCAGTTTGGCCATGGCTGCCTCTTTAGTGTATGATTGCTTGTTGTCTTTCAGCCATGCTGCCCTCCAAGTAAGCAGTCTAGCAGATTCCAACCTTAAAGCCATATCAGCTAATTTTTGCTGTATAGTTTGCAGCTTCATTATTGGTTTGCCGAAAGCTATTCTTTTTGATGCATATTCTATTGCTACATCTAGGGATGCCTAAAAAACAAATAGTGATTTTATATAACTGGTAAGTCGAAATATATGTATGTGTTGCCGGGGTTGGTTAGACTGCAGATTTAAAATCACGTCATAGTTTCAATCTCAATTTAATAAATCCCAACACCAGTATAGAGCCCCTGTCAGCAAAGCTGTCAGTCACAGTTCTTTTATACTAACATGTGAAACTGTTTATAACAGTGTCTATACACAGTTATGGCGACAAACTAGCCTCTTGTTAGATGTAAGCTACAATGAGAAGGAAATAAAAACCCCTCCCTAGGTAACCCTGATAGGACATACATCTAATATTTTATTAAAGTATCATAATATATTGTATTAATATATTATTACATTTAGGACCCTGCCTAAAACACAATGTATTTATTGATCAACCCCATTCATGTACCTAACCATCAGGTCACATGCCATGCTTCAATAATTTTTTTTTTTAGATTTCATTCCTAGCATAAAAATGTTAATCACTAATATTCTAGTTTCTCTTGTACAAAACAGTGAGTAAATAAGAATGGGCTACTTTTTTTACTACTCTAACTGTATTCAAAACTATAAATATGGGTAATTTAGTTTTCAAAATAAAACAATAAATTGTTTAATTACCTGTGCAATACCTAAAGCTTGAGCAGCAATCCCAATTCTGCCTGCATCCAAAGTCATCATGGCTATTTTAAAACCAGCTCCTGGCTGACCCAAGATATTTTCCTTTGGAATTTCACAATCTTCAAATATTAATGAGCAAGTTGAAGAAGCTCTGATACCTAACTTATCCTCTTTTTTACCCAATTCTAAACCTTTAATAGGTTTAGGGACCAGGAAGGCAGAAATTCCTTTGTGTTTTAATGTTTTGTCTGTGGTAGCAAATAACACAGAAGCTTTACTTTCATAACCATTGGTTATCCAGCATTTAGTTCCATTAAGAATCCATTTATCTCCACCATCTTTAGCTGTAGTGGAAGCTGCTCCAGCATCTGAACCATTTCCTGGCTCTGACAATGCAAAACATCCTACATTTTCACCTATAATGTTATAATAGTACACATATCAAAAATAAACGAAATTTGTTTCATTTTTTTTTTATATAGTAGGAAATATAATAATAAAAATCCTTACCACTACAAAATGGAGTAATAAATTCTTCTTTCTGTTTATCATTACCAAAACCATTAACCGGTCCCAGATAAAGGCTATTATTCACAGACATAATGACTCCTGCAGATGCACATCCTCGGGAAACTTCTTCTAGACCAATAGCATAAGCCAAGTAATCTAACCCCGTGCCTCCTAACTCCTCAGGTACCGCCACAGCCATTAGACCAAGATCACCCATTTTTTTTACAGCTTCTTCTGGATATAAATGCTCACGGTCATATTTAGCCGCGTTAGGTTTTAGTTCCGACTCAGCAAAATCACGACACGTTTTATAAAGCATCTGGTGAGTCTCCGGTAAGGAAGCTACTGAGGCAATTGCTCTGCTTTGTTTTACTACTGGATCTAAACACAAATATCACAGTTTATCTACTCATTTTCAATAATATTAAATTATAATCAGATTTTTTAACGTTTATGGCTACCTATGAGTTTTAGAATATATATATAATAAGAGATTGGTTTAATAAATATTTTGTACTTACATAGAGCTTGTGAAAGTTTACTTATACTGTTCAACATTTTATAAATTAGATTTACAGAAAATTATTGAAAATGCTAAAAAAACAAAAACTACTTTTGAACTTTGATACTTTGGCTGGCTGGAATCACAGACTAATAATCATAGAGTATATTTAATATATAATCTAGCCAGCACCGTTCCGACCGGTAGCGCGGGCAGTTTTTCGTGGTGCCATCAAAAACCAGCGCCACCGTTTCAACAAGCCATGGGCTCTAGAGAAAATCAGGCGAAGCGACGTGACGTGTCGCCTTCAATCAAAACTGTATAGACTTTGGCAGGTGACAGCGTATCTCACGCCTACTGTCACTGTCAAAATACATACGTTTTTGACTGAGGCGACGCGACATGTCGCCTCGCGTGCTTTTTCTCTAGAGCCCCATGTCATTTTTTTTAGTGATTCTAAAATGCAGATCTGAAACGATCGGTGTTGATTTTTGATGCCACTTTTTGACAAGAAGCACTATTTTGAATTAAATAATTGAAATTAAAAATATTAATACCTTATCATTATATAAGCACATAGCACATTATATTCATCTCATTCGTCATTGCTTATTTGTGCAAAATTAACTTACTTTATCCGATGTTCACCATTTTGGAAATATCAAAACTTAACATCTGCTTTAGATTCAGAATTAAAAAACACATTAGAAACATTCAATATTACATTTGAAAATTATTCGTGGGATCAAGCAACCCTACCGGTAAGCTCTGGGGGCCTTGGAATTCGCAAAATTTCTAGTATTTCATTACCTGCATTTATTGCTTCTGGTTCTGCATCCAACAACCTCATTGGTAAAATTCTTAATCCATCACTTGGTTGTGATTTTGAGGTTGTGGATAAAGACGAAGCAATAAATGTATGGAAATCATTAGTGCCATTATCAGACCTACCAATAAATCAAGACATTCAAAAGCAATGGGATCAACTCATTGTAAATAACACTTTTAATTATTTGCTACGCAATGCCTCCCACCATGACAAAGCACGGCTTTTGGCAGTTACAGCACCAGAATCCAATGCTTGGCTGCAGGCTTTTCCTGCTCCAGGTATTGGAACCCTTTTAGATAATAGCACAATGCGGATTGCCGTTTGTCTGCGTTTAGGAGCAAAATTGTGCGAACCTCATATCTGTCAATGTGGCCCGAATGTCGAAAAGTATGGGCTCCACGGACTAGCGTGCAGAAAAAGTGCTGGCCGTATCTCTCGACACGCAAGTATCAACAATATCATCCGTAGGTCTCTTGCCACCGTTTCGATGCCTTCCATACTAGAACCTCGAGGTATTTTTCGAAGCGATGGCAAGAGGCCTGACGGGATGACTTTAGTTCCCTGGAAGAGGAGTAGGGCCTTAGTATGGGATACTACTTGTGTCGATACCATGGCCCAATTTCACATCCAGGAAATATCGTGTCGAGCAGGATCTGCCGCTACCACAGCGAAAGCCAACAAACGCCAAAAATATTATAATATTTTGAATAATTATGAGTTTGTTGCCTTCGCTGTGGAAAAATTGGGTCCATGGAGCGAAGATGCCAAACTTTTTTTAAAAACCTTAGCACCCATGCTTGTGGACCTAACAGCACCCCTAGCCAAGAGCATGAGCGCTAAAAGCGCGCACGAAAGTTTTGTATGAAGATGACATTTGATGATGACGTCACTTTAGTTTTTATTGTTGCAGAAATAACCAAAACGAGACAACAATATAGATGCACCAATAGGATAATAAATTTGTTATCTCGCTCTCTTTCACCCTTCTGCGACGTTCGAGCGTAAAATCGACCATGCTCTTGGCTAGGGGGGCTGGCGACTCGAGAGCTGGCGGCTTTTTTAAACAACAGATAAGTTTAGCCATACAGAGGGGCAATCGTTCCGCAACCAGAAATTTTAGATTAAATGTTAGCCGGGCTACTTTTTGGCAGGTGTTTGTTTACATGTGAATATCTATCTACATATTGGAATTTAATTAATTATTTTATATATTCATATCTGTTTTAGTTTTAAAAGTTCGATTAAACCTAAAAAATTAATATCGTGTAACTAAATTCAGCTTTGGTATGTTTAGTTTGAGGTTGTTAATTAAATTAATATTAAATAATATTAATGCTTTTTTTTTTTAATAAATCTCTTTAAGAAAACCATATAGAAATTAATATTATAAAATTATTGTATTTAAATAATAGTTAATTAAAAAATATTGATTAAATATATAATGGTAGTAATATTTTTAATTTCAATTATTTAATTCAAAATAGTGCTTCTTGTCAAAATGTGGCATCAAAAATCCACACCGATCGTTTCCGAGCTGCATTTAGCATCGCATTTTAGCATCGCTAAAAAAATGACATGGCTGTGTTGCGCTGGTTTTTATGTCACCACGAAAAACTGCCCGCGCTAGCTCCTCGGAACGCAGCGAAGATCTTGGCATTAGTACTCTATTTAATCTGTGTCTTGGGCTGTTGGCCCTTGTGTGTAGTGGTGGGTCGTTACGTGATTTCATTGTAACGTAACGGCTACGTTTCTTTTTGTTAATCACCCGTTATGTAACTATATATGTATTTATAGTTATTATTAAAAAATCTAATGATAACCAAAAAAAAAAAAATTAACATGCGTAGTGCCTCGAAAATAATTTTAATTTTATGTACCTACTTTACTCTCAAAACAATTATTGTTTTAAATTATTTTTTTACTTAGTAATACTTTACCCGTGTACCAATGATTTTTTAATATAAAAACTTATTCACTATAACATAAAACATATATATTCAGAAAACTTATCTACATTGTACAATTATTTCTTTTGTGACTTATCTAACAAATTTTCTTTATTTAAATTTTTCTATCTATTTTAATTTTTTTATGGCGACGTGATTCTATTCTATTTATAACTTAACAACCACAGAACGCCAGTTCCATCCCCGCTATTGCACTTCATTTTTTTAATTACATATATTTATTATGTTTTTTACATGTGTTTTTATTTTAATCAATTTTTAACTTTAACATCCAAAACACAAATAAAGTTTTATTGACCACAACCTACTTATACTCTGCATTATTTAATTTATTAGCGCCATCTCTCTGTAGTAGTTGTTATAAATTGGTTTACTTAGTTCATTATATCACCGCTTTGCGCTATGTCGCTGCTCGCCGACACTCCACAACTTGTGATTGAAACGGACGAAACAAATGTACCTATCTATATGGATATCACTGTTGAAACGCTTGAAATGGTTGTAACTTGTAACGATGGAAACTCTTGTAACGTGGTGGTTATTGTTAATTCACGTGATTGTGATATTTAGTGATTTTTGTTATAGTAGTTTTTTCGTGATGCAACTATGCACATTCGTGTTTAGGTTTTTGTCGTTGTGTTTTTTTTTTGCGTTTTTGTTGCTATCCTCGTTTTAGTTTCTTTTTCTTGTATCGGTTTTTAAAATATCGTCGTTGCACTCCGACGAGGTGGTTAATGATGTTCACGCTATTGCGGTGATTGGTTGCGCTACGTTCCGTGACGCATTCTTTCTAGGTTTTTGTAGTTGTATTTAAAAAATATCTTGTTTTAGTTTTTTTTATAAAAGTATTAAATTTTTGTTTTGATAATAACTCTTATATCCACATGGCTTATATTTTGTTTTTGGACTCATAGTTATGGTATTGGTGTAATCTGGCGAAATGTCATGTCAAAACGTTTTTTTATTATAACTTATTAACCCATAGCCCTAGACCCAAAGTGTTTGTACTTAAACGATAGGTATCGATGATATCTAGCCAATGAGTGTAATTTCAATTCTTCGACCTTATTGACAATTGCATTTTTTTGGTAGAATTCGGTGATATGCCATCTAATAAGTCGAATGAAATTAAAAAAAGGTACTCGATAAATGTCATTAAGGTCGAAAATGTTTTTTCAATTTATCTCGTCAACCGTCGGTCGTAAGCCTATCGTGTTTGTACTCTAATAAAAGGAAATAATGAGATCTAACCCTTTTAATACTCAAAAATCAATATTATCTTTTGTTTTCTTAGTTACGTTTTTTTAATTAAATAGTTATTACAAATATAATAACCGTTATCAGTTATTTAAGAAATAACGACTTTATTGTAACTATCTACGTTACGTAACGCTCACCTCTACTTGTGTGTGTAGAGTACTGTCAAACGGAAACAAAATTCTGTCAAAAACATTTTCGTTTATTTTGGAAAAAATATAAAAAAAAATGATAAAATGGAGATTTTATTAAAGTGTGTGACCACAAATCCTATTCGAAAAGCTGTATCTAGATTATTATTAACAAATGTAGCTTATTATACCAGGTAAATTATTATTATTTATAATGTTACGTATATAACCTCGAAATATTTTATTTTGAATTAATTTAAAGAGAACATGTTGTGGTTGATGTTTCAGATTAGCAGAAGTAGGTAAATTAGAGCAACCCAAAGCATCAGGAAAATATGACACTGGACAATTAATTTTACACAAAGTATTTGGGTATAGAGGAGTAATTTTGTTTCCATGGTTGGCTAGGGTTTACGATCGGGATGCCACCAGTAGGAAAGATAATCAGGATGTATCGAACTCCGTAGACTCTGCAAATGACTCTCTATCTAACGTCGGCAAGGAGGTTAAAGGAAAAACTCACACATTTTACCAAGTTCTGATTGATACACGAGATGCACCATACATAGTAAGTGTCTTTGTTTATATATAAATGCTATAGGATTTATTGTAGTTTTCCCAATCTATGATCTCTAGAAGGTAAAGGTTGCATTGGTAATGATAGCAATATGCTGTTAATAATTCAATACAAGTAGTTAAATTCATGTACATTTAATTAAATTAATAAAAAAATTAAATATCCACTATTGAAAGAGTAGTTAAACCAGTAAAGGGCTATTAAACCTACCTTTTGCTTTGCCAAGTCTAGATTGCCTTGTTCACTACCATACAATGGTAGTAAATACACTTAGTGTCACAAGGAATTTTCTACCGGTCTAACATTTGAGACAGTTTAATAACTATGTAATTGTTATCTTATTATTCAATAAATAAAAGTATAATGTTGTACTAATTATTTTATTTATTTATTAATAATTTTAATTAGGTGAGTATTTGTGTTTATTAGGTAAGAAAGAAGAACAACAATATAGTTAAAATTGTTTTTATTTTTTCATTTATTATTTATTTAATAAAAATAATATTGTTTATATAATTGTTTTAATAATATTTGTATATTTTTGGCTGTGCAAACTACTTACGACCTGAGACCTGAATGGAAGAAAAAGGTATACCAAAGATAAATTACTGGCATTATGTGTATGTTAATACAATAACTAATGTTAAACAAGATGTTTAACAGCTTGTAAAGTTTTGTTGCATTTTCTTTTGTTGGTGTGATAAAAAATCATAATTAATATTTTTTTCTATTTCATTCAGTCTTGTGTTAGTTTAATACACATTTGTATTAATTCCTTTACATTATCATTGTCACAAGTAAGCCAAAAATATAATATTGTTAGTTAACAGGTTTTCAGCCCCACAAACATGTTGTTAGACCTCCTTTTATTGCATACAGGATTCGGAAGCCAACATTTTTTTATATACCTAAATTGTGAAAATTCAGTCATATGAAATTTTATAAACAATGCAGTTTTAAAAGTTTACAGCTTAATACTCAAGAGTGTACTTTGGTATTATCGTTGCCATTCAAATATTATATTAAAGCATCTTCACTGCAATTTGTACTCTTCCTTATTCATAAAAACTTATGAAGTACTTAAAGAACACTTTAGTTTAATTAGGATTAGTCTCTTTTACTCATATTTAATTTTATTAAAAAAAGAGACAAAAACTAAAGTGTTCTCCAAGGACTCAAAAGTTTTTATGACTACTTTTTATGACTACCGGTGTTTGTCTCTTCTGAATTTAATGTATTAGGAGGCATGGTATAATAAAAATCTTATTAAATTTAATGTACATAATTGATAACCAAGTTTACTCACCCCTAAAAAAGATAAAATATCCAATAAATTATTATTTTAGCTTTTTGGTATTTTTTATGTTATTGAATATATTATGAGGCTGAAAACCTGTTTATATAAAAATGTAACAAAATAATATGGTTTTAGAGTCATTGCAAATGCTTCCTGCAGATAAAGCAATAGTTATTCTATTTTTATCTGCCTCTTTCTAAAAGAGCCACCTGCATGACACTAAAATTTCAGTTTATTTAAAAAATATTCATTAACTTATCTATAACATATTATTATTATAAATGTATTATAACTATAAAAAAATAATTGTCATTTGTATTGTGTGACCCATAACTCAATCCACTGAAATGACAGTTTTTGAACAAGTCATTAAGCTAATCTGCAGAATCTTTAACTACATTAAGTCCGTCAACAGTTGGTCTCAAGCCCGGGAACTCTGCAGTTCATTCCCCTGCCTTCTGCCCATGCAATGGACCCGGCACCCGCACTAAGAATCCATGGATGGCTATCTCTCCCACTATTAATTTGTATAAATTTATTTCACCATCATTAATTTGTAATTTAGATATTAATAACTTATTTTTAAGCTGTTATTTTAGTGTTACTGATTATTGGTTAAACTTCAACATTTTAAATAAAAAAAATAGATGACTAATCTCAGTCAATTAAAATGTTATTTGTTCCCCAAATCCACATAAAACATAATCTATGGTATGTTTTTTATTTTTTCATTATTCATTATTAAAACTAAACAATTCATGTACTAAGTTTGGTGGAATTTTTGACATTAACTCTGCTTCCCTGTATTTATTAAATTAATATGATTCAATTCACATTGTCAGTGATGACTATACCTTGTCCACCATAAGGGTTGATATTCTATTAATTATTAGATAGTGTGATAGTAAATTACTAGCCTATGGTGATCATACTCATTGGTGAGCTACAATTAACTAAAATTATTAACACTAAGCTATAAACAAGAAATCCAAGTGGAACTTGTTTAATCTGAAAAGGGAAATTAATTTATTATAATATAGTAATTATTCTCTTATTTCTTGATTTTAACTCTTCCTGAACTATACTATCTAAATTACGGTATGGTCTACTATTAAGATTATAAGATTTTGTATTAACTATTAATAATTTCCTTCCAATAGAGAGCTCAAACTGAGGCAGTAACATTTCTGGGTAACCAAGAGTCCAGCAGAAGTTTGTATGCAATACCTGGGCTGGACTATGTAGCCCATGAGGATATTATACCATACACTTCTGTAGAACGAGTGCCACTCCAACATGAGCTCTTTGATAAGTTTCTCATGCATAATCCTGATAAAGGTAAGATTTATTTATATATATATGCAGTCGCGTACATAGGTGTTTTAGGCAGGGTAGACAAAAACATACTATAAAAAAAACACCAAAATTTACTGCATTATATCAGGAAAAATGATGCTGGATTTACCCACCTCTCATATCCTCAATATGACTGATTAAAAATATTTGAACATATCATTTTGCGGATACTTGAAGCGGCCCATAAAGGAGCCTGAAGTATCCAATTTACACAATAGGTAGTAGTATACGCATTGAAAGTAGGTAAATGGTGAGAAAAAGGAACACTGAGTGTAGCACTGAATTTATGTTAAAAATGGCAATATAATGGATTTTGTACCCCTGCTTACCATCAGGTAGATGCCAGTCGCTTGCCGCGATCATATACAAAGCACGCGAAAAAATGTCTTTTTAAAACTTATCTTTTTTCTTCAAAAGTAAGATTTAAAAACTTAAATTTTTTATATTTTTCTAAACAAAACATACTGCATTCACATTCCATTTTTAATACCTAAAGAAATTCAAATTAGATCTTGATTATTAGTATTATCTTATTAATTAGGTATATGTTATTATAGTATATTACATCGAATAAAAGCTTTAATTAGATCTTTAAAAAACTATCTCCACGATAAAAAGAATCTCACGCGTACCGATTGTGCAAACCAACTAACAAACTACATAAAAAATCAAATCTCTTCCTTGAAATCAAATGAACTCCGTAATAATTACGAGTTTATTATAAACAAAAAAAAAAGAATTATACATTTTCCTAATTATAAATAAAATCATATTTAAAAATGTTCAGAAAATTAAGAAGCTAAATTTATGTTTATATCGTGATTATAATTATGTTGGTGTCATTTCAATTTCGCGCAAAAGTTAATTGATACCTATATTATCCGAAAAGACGTGTCCAAAGGCGCTCGGTACATTGCTGAGGTTCTGTATGCGCGTGTAGTTTACTATCTTTGTATTTCATATACAGACAAGGTTTTTACACGTTTTCTATGTGTGCAAACTTAGACAGTTTAGTTCAACGTCTTACATACTTTTATGCATGAGGGCGCGTTTGTCGAATTACAAATTAAATCTAATAGTTGCCAAAAGATGGCCTTTTCTTATATTTTATGAATAGTTAACATAAATTAAATGTTTTAATAAAATATCTATTATTGTGCATTGTGTCAGGGTTATCAGGGTCGACAGTGTCTTTTTGTCTCTATGAGATGCACGCCCCTGTATATATGGGTAGTAGTTTTTTATAAATATGGTATGATGCCGATATTAATAAGGTATTGTTTGGTACCAACCTCATTAAGCCTTTATCACTGCAATATGCTGACATATATATATACATATATATGACATATACATAGTGATAAATAGTTGAGCAACATCAGATGAAAATTCAAGCAATTTATTTTTATTACCAATTAGGAGCGGTCTTCAAATAATATCTGGTAACCTCAAGGTTTATTATTACTACCAATTGTCAATGGGAACTGAACCTACTACGGGCCCGTTCGTCTTGGGAATGAGACATGATCACAATGATCATGATGACATTGTGCACACTTGCGTTTTTTTTTGGTTAATTTCAATCACATGCCACAAATACCACTATCCAAATCGAACGCAATTGTTATCACGAATCTGTCAACTGTCACTTGTCAAGTAAAATATAGGTTAAATCGTACAATCCACTAATTTTATATGCGAAATCTTTCTAAAATAATTTCGATTTAAAATACAATAAATTTGATTCTAAAAATATAAGACGGCTGCGACGTTTAAAACAACACAACCACAAATGTCAAAATATGTTCACAACGCCTCACCTATCGACTGGGGTCATTGTGATCAGTTCACAGTAGCATTCTGGGCCAAAAAAAACGGCCATTGTGGCAGATCACATCGCCACTTTTGCCGCCGAAATCTCAAAAAAGACGCATAAATATACATCGTGATCGTTGTGAACATGTTTCTGTCCCAAAACGAACGCGAGCTACCTATATGAAGGCATTGAGTGGGTGTGAAGGTCAAGGTGTGTTTGTTTACATTTTTCTTCACTATTCATACTATATTCTTGATGAGATGAAATTTAGGTTATAGCTTCAAAAATGACACTATAGGTAGGATAGTCAGATGGACTGAGTGATGCCATTAAGGTTCTGTTTTTCATTTAAGACGTACGGAACCCTAAATACCTTCTGCTATTACTATTCTTCGAAATAAAAAAATGTAATTCGAAAGATTCACATACGAGAGATTAGAGATACCTAGTTATTAAATTGGAAAAAGAATAAGAAACGGAAAAATCGCATTTACCACGCGAATACCACGCGACGCGACGAGTTATCAAGGTTAAATAAAGTTTTTTTTTTTATTAAATACGTATTTTTGTCCACAATGGAGAAAAAAATAATGACATTTTGTTGGCATTCATCGAACGTAAACGGCAAACGTTATGATCTCTTACTCATATTTTTTTTTATTTTCTACAATTATAACTATTACGTAAATATGTGTGATGTCCGTTTGTATACTTACTGAATAAAACTTGAGACTAAACCACTTATCCAATTTTCGTGATTCTGTTTTTTATTTTATTATAGACTAGCTGGTACCCGCAACTTCCTATGTGTTAATTTATTTTAAAACAAAAGAAAAACTATTTAAGAGCGGAGTCTGCTAAAACATTTTTCATACATTCACGGCCTTAAGGTCCTAACTGTTACCCCCTCATCAGACTCTCCTCTTAAAAATAATATCAACCCATGAAATTCGAAAATAATCGCAAAAAAATCCCTAACATTAAAATAATTCCTACAAAATATCAAGGCAGAAAATAAAAAAATAAAAACGTACAGTCATGGTTTATTTTCTCTCTAATAAAATGAGACCATTTTTTTTTCAAATCCATTAAAGTTTAGGGGTAGAAAACAGTTATGGTCCGAAAGTCGTTTTGCTGCCTAAACTGTAGGTATAATCTCATACGTGCTCTTTCTTTTATTACGGGTCGGGGGGAAGGTTTACATAAATGTATGGTAGCGTTACCGACTCATCGTCATGCGCGGGGAGAGAAATACTTTGCAGTTGAATCAACATGAGCATCGAAGAGCCTCATTAGACTTTCCTCTTAAAAGTAATAGATAAAACGCCGATTTATAGGAATAATAAATATTGATATGCCGCTCGGTTTCAACCGCCATCAATATTATTTTATATTTTCTTATTTGAAAATGTACTCTATATTTTAAGTTAGCAATACATCGGTGAAAATTTTATTTAATTCATTGCAGTAGTTTTTGCGTAACACCATGACTGACAGAATCTTAACAGAATTGATCGCTCCCACTATGCCTGTTAAATGATCCGTTTACAAAATAGGCAGCGACAAAGGAATTCAAATTATATTAATACTAAATAATAAAAATATACCATCACGGATGCCCTTTTTGGCTCCAGTAAACCGTTTAATCGAACTCAGGGTACCCAGCGGAGGGAGTGACCCGTCCTTATTTCGCAGATGGTATTCGGAGACATCACCTTATAGTTGGCGAGCTTGTTGCGGTGTTTATGATGTTCCTCATTGTGTAAAACGGTCACCCATCACAGGTCCGGCCTTGTCTTAATTTGCTTAACTTATACTAACTACAAAAATCAGGGCACTAGATTTCTGCACATCTCGCCAAAATTTTTCACTATTGTTCCATGCAACTCAACAAATTAGAATGAAAATTAATTTAGCAGAATTAACTATTTCAATTTGGATTTTAGATCCCCCATACATAGCCCAAGAAACGTTACGCGCCTGGCAAAAGAAGAATCACCCTTGGTTAGAATTAAGCGACGTCCACCGAGAGACCACAGAGGGAGTCCGTGTGACTGTGATACCGTTCTACATGGGCAGCCGGGAGTCACAGAATTCTGCGGTCTACTGGGTAAGTGCTGCTAAGAGTTTTTTTAAATACTTCTGACACATATATACCGACACACAAACTTAAATTAACATTAAACAATAGGGAATATGCATGTAACTCTAAAATATGTATATTTCATATATACATACTTTAGAGTTCTCTCATCTGAATTTATTTTATTTTATTAAATTGGTCCATTATTTTCTAATTTCATAAATAAAATATATTATTTTTGCAAAAACGGAACGCGTTTCGAAACGGCGGGAGTTGACACTTCTGACGTGATGACGCCACAACAGCCGAAACTAACAAATTTTAAGGTTGTAATATACTTCTAACCGTGCAAATGAAGAGATAGAACCATTGTTTGTTTAGTGTGCTGTGACGTCACAGCAATGGCGTGCTAGTGATGTGCCGTTTTCGTATACATTAAAGAATGATAAATGTTAATCCCTTTTTTTAAGAATTATCACATTTATTTTGGAGTATTATATATTTTTTAGGGTTTAATAAAGTAAATACTATCAACTACAACAATAAAAAAAATCATGCATATTCTCTATTGGCTTCTTGACCTTTCATTTGACTCTAACTTACTAAAAGATTCACCAATACAAAAAAACTTTGACTGACTCACACACACATCATGTTTATTGACTTACTTCATGGATTTTTTTTAACTATTACTATTATTCTATATACTTTAAGTCGATTGCTCGCACATAACTTCCGGCCACTGCACACAGGCTATGCCGAGTGCAGCGGCAGGAACGTCTACCCTTATTCCGCCTTCACACTACCTCGTAATTTAATTGTATTCTGTACCCCTAGTGTGAGTTTTTTAACTATTACTTTGTGTTTGAATTATCTAAAATTTGTATGGGAAATGGTTCAGCGCTCCAAGCGGAAATTTAGAGAACTAGAAATGCAGTCGTGTGATTGGTCAAACTGTTAACGCGAAAGTAAACGTCAAAAAAACTCACACTAGGGCTACTGTAAGCATGTAACCTATATTGATTAAATATATTTCTTTCTTTATTCCCTTCAATGGTTGGGAAAAATGCTTTCTGACCCAATTAATGTAATACTTTAAAAGTGTACCAATACGGATGCCTTACGACACCCTACACTGCCTATCTAGATATCTAGACAGCCTCAAGGTACCCAGCGGTGGGGTTTTATTCTCCCCTAGTAACCGTGCGGTATTCTGAATCTACACCGAACAACTGGTTAGCTTACGCGATGTCAAGATAGACTAAATAACCCCATCTGTAAACAGTTTTACAAGTTGGTATAGTTAAACTGGGACTGATAGCTTAATATGTTCCCCAAGGCACTATAGTGGTGTTGTAAAATGTAAAAGGTTTGAACTGGGGGCCTAAAAACTATGGAACAATCTATTTATTTTTTATAAACAGAACAAAAACCTCGTCTGTTTGAAGTTGTTAGTTAGCATGGAGTAGAGCCACTGGTTGCACGTAAGTGGACTGTATAATCGAGATGCGGGTGCTGTGGTAGATATATAGGTCATACCTAAAGACGCACTGATACAAACAATATATAATAAGGTTAAGGAGATGAAAGAAAGGACCTACCTCGGTATTCAACACTCCAGGATCGTCCAGAGTTCAAATCCTTGTTATGGCGGTATCAGTATGGTCCAGGCACGAGCGATGGCTCTTGTGGACGCGGTTTTGGCGAAACCTCGCATTTTTCTCGCGAGGTTATAGTGGGAGTTCGGAGCAGTAGTGCAAAACAAAAGCGGCGTATTTTATATCGATAAACGTGATTATTTTAGCGTACAGCGGCCACATTCTGTTTCTTATAACGTCAGCGTTAGATTGTCAAAATAACGATTTTCGTTAGAAGCGCTCTCTCCTCCAATCAGAGAAGGTTAACATACTACTCTGATTGAAGGAGAGCGCGCTAATAGCGGAAATCGTTATTTTGACAATCTAACGTTCGCGTTATAAGAAACAGAATGTGGCCGCTGTACTGCTTACGTTACGAACTCATCAACGATTCTTTTTTCACTCCTCTCCACTTATTGGTACCGAGCGAAAAATTACCAGTGATAGGTGCAGGAAAGGGTAAGGTTAATTGTCAAGTAAGGGTTAGTGGTCAAGTAAGAAAATAGCTGGGGTAAGATATAAATACGGGCAAATTACATATTATAAATATCAGTACATAAATGCATACGACTTAATTTACCAGCATTACCGCAAAGCGCCTTAACAGCTAGAGTACTCCTCTAATTAGTGCCTAGTATTTTATGTGCCTGGTAAGAGCTTCTATAATTATGCCCTAAAATACCCAAAATTTGGTCATGGTCTAGTCATTTCTGCGTTTCTCCAGGTTCTGTGCTCCACTCCATCGCATCTCAGCCAGCTCGGATTGCGACTTTATATTGTCGCGTGAATCAAAATGCATTGTTTCTCGGTACAGTGGCGCTACTGCATCCGCCTGGAGAACCTAGGTGGCTCAGCAGTGCAGCTTCGGGAGCGTCACTGGCGGATATTCTCGCTGAGTGGTACGCTGGAGACGGTCCGCGGGCGGGGCGTGGTGGGACAGGAGCCGGTGCTGGCGGCGCACGCTCCGGCTTTCCAGTACTCCTCGCACGTCAGTCTGCAGGCCCCAAGTGGGCACATGTGGTGAGATTTTTTTTAACTTAACGTTTAAAGATAAAGCTTATTTATTTGCGTAAATATCGTTACATAAAGATTTATACAAAAATGTTCAGCATATTTTGCCACAACTGGCATGCAGATTGGTGATTTTTTTTGTGCTACCTAGTAAACCATCAGGGGCATATGACCCGTATGGCACTAAGGAACCTCAGATTTTATATATATATATAGTTTGGGTGCTAGTTCAGTGGCTTGTTATTGTTGTGTCCATATTAAGGGCTGAAGGACCAGGAGACAGACTAGGAGTATGTCTTCAGCGGGGTTCCCTAACTAGAAATGCCACATATACTTCGGTTGCACACTCTTTATCACGGAATAGGAAAGATATACATGAGACAGCGAGGAACAAAATAGAAAGAAGCTGTCTCTGTGATAACAAATGCATGCAACTTACTTGCTGATCCAAATCCTGGAGTGCACCGTCCACATGTACTTTTAATAGTCCAAAGTCCAGAGGTATTCACAGTACACTTATCATTGACACTTCTTCATTTCTGACACACAGAAAAGTGAGTAAAAAAAGGAAGGTAGGTACGGAAATTATGATAAAAAGAGTGCGTTCCGTTTCTACACTGGCAAACAAAAGCTATTATAAATTAAAATAAAACAATAAAACGCCTAAACACAAATATTAAAGAAATAGGTAGTTAGGTACTTATACAGTTTTACTATAACATTAACTATTAAATCAATTTATAATTAATTAATAATAAGAGATTAATTATAGAGGTTTGAATTGTCAACAAACAATTCAAATAGATTTATAATAAGTAATCAAACAATAATAATAAATACCTGACTCAATAATAAAAAAAAATGTTTACAAGTCAGAAAACATTGACTTATTAAGGCATGAGGATCCTTCAGCCCTGAATTTAATTCTTTGGATTACAAAATTTGGCAAGTTTTAAAGAAAATGATAATCCTCATAAAAACTAGGACAGTCTGAAGTTATTGAGAAAAGCAGTGGCAGGAATAAAGATTCAGAGACAAAGGCCCTCTGTGAAAAATGGCGGCCAATATTTTGAATAAATTGAATTTTTAATTATTCTCCATTAGTTTATCTTTAATTTTATTTAATTATTTTTAGAAAGTATTCAGTTTTTTTACCTTTTAAGTCTGTTTTAATATATTACAGGGGCACATTTAGAATGGAGAGAGAGGATGGGTACACGTTCGACTGCCGGATACCGCCGTTCTCATTGGAAAGCAAACCGGATGAAGGGGCTCCCGTAGCGCCCACCACATGACATATATTACAATAATGCGCTTATAGACTTAGGTCCATTTGCCAACTTAAAGTTCCTCCTCCATCAAAGAAAAAAAAAATAAAACAAAAAAATACCAATAAAATTGCTTAAATAAAGAGTAACTTTTAGCTTTTTTATTTATTTTAGTATCATTTTTATGGCGGCAAAAAAATAAATAGTTCAGTAAAATATTTCTCTTGCCAAATATCTTGTGAGAATATTAATAAAGTCTTGAGCAGTAAAATAAATAAAAAATCCGCCATATGGCGGAAAAAATTGTAACTAATTTCTTGTATATACAACTCCAGCAATAAATGCGATTGCAGCGCCCCAAGATTGTTTTTTTTATCGTACTAATTTTTACTTGATATTGAGAAAAATATTGTAAACTCAACAATTGTGTTGCCATAAACCAAAGGAAGAAGATTAAGGATCTTACTTATAAAATTGTTTCAGCTATGGTTAAGATAATTAGTGTTCTGTCACTATCACTCTCACAACTTTTTACAAAAGAATACAAGAGAAAACAGTAATTAAATATTAGCGATAAACATCACTGAAATATTTTTATTAGCCCCTTAGGACCAATTTCACCACTCAAACTAAACGCGATTAATTCCAGCTAACCGAGTCCATGCATCTAACCAAGTTTAGAGCAATTTTTTTCCGTACCACCAATACAAAATTAACGAATTACAAGTGGAACTCTGTTACTTTCTGAACTCTCATACATCGTTGTTTAGCTCATTTAATCGCGTTCAAGAGCTGTTACTGTCAAGGTCAAACAATCCTACAAGGGAAATAGTTTTTTTTTAAACAAAAAAGAAATGCGTTTCGTTTATTTTCTTCCGAAACTAGAAAACTATAAAATATTTAGTTAGAAAACCGCAGTAGGTCGCTTCCATCTGTTGCAAATACTAAACGCATCACATATATCTCCTTAAATTTCGTTTTCGTAAACGCAATTAAAATTTAGCTGGTGAAATTTGAATTGAGTTTTACTAAACTGAGTTTATATAGCGAACGGTGAAATTGGCCTTTATTCATAAAAAAAAATATTAAGCGTTTTCGTCTCTTTCTTACCAATGTAAATCATCTTTGACATATAATAGATAATTTTAACTAAAACGCTCAAAGTTTTTATGAATAAGAGAGTACGTTTATTTTATTTTATTGGTTAGACTATAAGATGAGGCCAGTTCCAGCAATCTATATAGGTATCTTCCATTAATGGGGTTATAAACTGCCTTTTAATCCCGTTTGAGGGTATTTAAGCGAGTGTTCCCAAAAGTCTGTCACGTCATAAGTGTCAAACGCCATACTGATTTATGTAATAAATTTCTATTGGCAATATATTTATAACGTATTGAAATATAATTATATTGCTTAGTAATTTTTTTACACAAACAAATAAAATTAAATTTAGATTTTAAAACCTTGCTTTTTAGATTCTTACAAACAACAGATGCATTATTCCAAAAAAAACTCAGTAATTAATGAATTAATGGCTGACAAAAGGAATAGTCGTTAGAAGCGCCCTCTAAATTAAATTTTGCGTTTACAATGTTCTGTAACCTCTAAAGGGATATATATGTATACAATAGAATCGAGGTAAAGTGTACGATGTGATTAAAAGTAAAAAAAAAAACTATTAAGTAAATCTTTGGTGAATGAGTAACCAATTTTGTCTTTGCGTACACCTATGCAAATACCACCCATACAAATAAAACAAAATTCAAAGTGACTTGAAGCCATGGTTTGTTTTCAGTCTGTGGGTTCCAGTTCTCAGGAGACTATTTCATCATTTTCTTGTCGAGGTAATAAACTCGTTTTAGGGTGCGGTGCAAGATAACGCAGCGAACAACTGTAGACTCGACATGCAAATTCCACGCCGCCAATTTTCGAACCCCATCATTTAGCCGGCATAATGGGAGCGATCAATGCTGTTAAACAACAATGCATTAATCGACCCTATTCCTTTTGTTTGTCTGCTTACTGTCAGGTATATACAAAGTGTCATACTTTTAATAAAAATATACAGCGTTTTAAAACGATCACGAATCCGAAGTCAATTTACCGCACTTCTGTATAACCCGCGCCAATAAAGAAACGATTTATAAATGGTTCAAGTGCTATCTCTTTCATATTATATTTCCGTCTATACTCACACACCACGGTAAGGATCTCAAAAAAATAACTACGTCTGCATAACCCAGCGTGGGTTAGTTAGGACGCGTCAAGATCCCAGTGAGTTTGTTCTAACGTTCTCACTTCGTTAAGTGAGTACTCTCAACCAGTAGGATCGCTTAATTTTCTAAGACTGTCAAAATAAGCTAATCTGATTGGCGAAGAGTTGTCACTTACTGTGATAAGTTTAAAAAAACTTGCATTAGGGTCACAGTACGTCTGCATTAGGTTGAGTTGTACCAAAGTATCTGTTAATGTAATGTAACGATTAAAATAAAAAATGTCGTCGAATGCACCAGCTGTCATTCGAACTGCAAAATAAAATTAGTACATTAGACGCCATTTTTAACTTTAATCATTACTTTTACAGAGAGTTCACTTTGGTGACACTTACCCTAATTTATGTAAACGTAAAAATCTTGACCATACTAAATATTGAATACGATTTTGTTAATATTTTAATAAATACCATTGGTTTTGTTGATTATTTTCTTTTGAGTTATTTTCTAAGTACCCAGCTATTGTGAATAATGTCTATTCGTAGGATGGGTAAGATTATTCTCAGTTTGTTGTATTCACATTTATAAATTTAGTATCTTTTTTTACTATTTTTGATTTAAATATATCATACCTCAACCCATTAAAAGCTGTTTGTAAATAAATATAAATAAAACTAGTAAAATATTATAATCATAAAATTAGTTATGCTGACCGTACTATAAGTACCAGCCGCCATTTATAAATCGATTCTTTATTGGCGCGGTTTATGCGTATGAACAGTTAATTTATATTGCGTTACCTACTAGTCTATTAGTATACGTCTATGTCTTATTCCATAGTTTTAATGTTACTGTTTTAAAATCCCTGTTAATGTTACTTAAAGACTTAATAGAAGGTATAAAATTATAGATAATATTCTAAACGTGGAAGAAAAAACAAAATTGTATGAACATATGTTTGTAGACGATCTTATAGATCTTTAAATTTTAGTTATTGTTTATGTAATTATCTTAATGAATTACAGTATTCTGTTAATATATGGCTTTTATTTTTATTATCATCGCAATTATGTGTTGTGGGCGGCAATTTAAAGTACACTTAGGCTGAGTTGCACCAAAGTGTCCGTTAAAGTAATTGTAACGATTAAAGTTAAAAATGGCGTCGAATGCAGATTCGACTTTCAAAATAAAACTGGTACATTCGTCGCCATTCTTAACTTTAATCGTTACAATTACTTTAATGGTCAATTTTGTGCAACTGGAGCTAAGGCTGAGTTGCACCAAAATGATATCAATGTAATTGTAACGATAAAGTTAAAAATCGGGACGTCAGCTGGTACTCCAGCATTCTGTTTCTTATAACGTGATCGTTAGATTGTCAAATTAACGATTTCCGCTATTGGCGCGCTCTCCAGAGTAGTTTTTAACCTTCGCTGAGGAGAGAGCGCTAATAAATAAAATAATGGAATTCGTTATTTTGACAATTAACGCTCACGTTATAAGAAACAGGATGTGGGCGCAGCTTTCATTAAGACTTTCAAAATAATACATTCAACACTATTTTTAACTTTAATCGTTACAATTACATTGATATAAGTAATTTTGGTGCAACTCTGCCTAAGGTAAATTAAATAATACAGTTAGGTAAACAAATAGGTAAGTCTCGCTCGTAATTCAAACTTCAAACTCAGAAAGGTTAGTTAGAAAATAAAACTCATATAAATTAAAAACAATATTTATTAACACTTACATCTACAAATTATACAAAGCGAACTAACACACAATCTACAAATATACAAAATAATTATGCAACAAAACAGGTAACATATTTGTGATGATGACTACCTACTAGGCCTATTAGTAGTTTTTTTAAACTTTATTTATAATTGTTAGCCGAAGAAGCAAAATAAAATATGTAATAGAATTATTAACAGGTTTAGTTTTAATTAACTTTGCTTCAATACAGGGTGAATTTGAAGGGATGTACTTTGGGCTAATATGATGTTCTACAGATCAAATCGAACAACTTTTTCCATGGAACCATGTGTCGCAAATGAAAAAAAAATTTGGCTTCCCCCTACAAATTGGTCATTTTAATATTACTAGTTTGTATGGAGAAGGCAATTATTTTTTTTAGATGCGACACATTGCGTTCCATGGGAAAAGTTGTTCGTTTTGATCAGCAGAACCTCATATTAGCCCAAAGTACATCCTTTCAAAGTCACCATGTATATCGAAATAGCGATTACGGAACGTTCCAGCTTAAGACATAACTAAGATCTCGTAGAAACGTCATTATCAGCTTATGAATCAAACATATATTACTTTTGTTATGAAGAATTTTTGACAAGTTGCTAACTTGTTATTTTAAACGATATAAAGCTTTCACTAACTTTACAAATCATAAAACTTATTTTGTGTCTTTTTTGATTGTTTAAAAAATATAATTAAAATTCAATTTAAAGATAATCATATAAGCATTTCGTGTTGCTTTACTATTGACGGAACGCACTGTATCATCGCTATTTATATTATATAATTATTAATTAAAGAATACGAATTGTGTAGTTTTAAGCGATTGCCATGCGATTACGATTCGATAAAAGCAGGTTAATTCAGCAGAAATGGGCCAAAGATAAATCTTTAAGTTATTTGAGGAATTTACTATATTATACTATTTATATACTTATAGAATTCACCGTTCCGTAGGAAACAAACATGGACTATATCCTACCCAAGGACCGGTGTGGTCCTTAGGAATTTTTGTTTCCCACATCACATTTCCACCATCAACTCAAACAAACCGACTTTTATGCGCCGACGTCCACTGCATGAAGTTGACTTTTAAAACCGTTTCTAGTTAATTTCATTTGTGAGATCAAAGACAAATTAAATTACTAGACACGGTTTCAAAACTCAACTTCATGCAGTGGACGTCGGTGCAAGAGGAATTCCAGTCATTGCATCGCCTATTGAAGGATCTTGGCCTTCCGAGATCGCTTGTCGGTCTTTTACGGAACTTTTAAGGAACGTGTTTCCAAGATGGCGCTAACAGGATCATATAGTATTTGGTTGAGTGGAGAGGGTAGTGAACACAGTGCAGGGGAGAATTAAAAGGCCTTTAACCCTAATCACGGTTTCAAGTCCGGGAACACTGCAGTTCATTCCCCTGGCTTCTAACCACGAGATGGACACAAATATACAAAATATGGCACGGTGAATCCATGGATAGCTAAGAACATTCTCTCTCTCAATAGTATAATACAGTAAATTCTGCTTTAAGATATAAGAATTATTAATAAAGTGAAATGAGTATAATTCCTATTCTGTAAGAATTATAAAGGCACTTCCGCACCGATTTAATTTAAGCTACTTTCTATAATAATGGCCAAATCTTGAGTCATTGATTAACTTAATCCAATATTCTCTATTTTTTAAGTGCAGATATCACGGTTTATATTACTAGAAACTTGCGCGCAGAAAATTCTGAACTTTTCTCAAAACTTTTGGGTTATATTGTATTTCATTTATAATAAAAAGTCACAGTCCAAAGAGGGAATAATAGAAGATTAAAATTATTCACTCACTCAAGGTAAGACAGTAACGATTATATTCAGAAACGTTTCGAAAAACAAAGTCTAGCTAGAACTATGTTTTCTCCCTTTCACATTGATATGGAGCAAAAGTGACAAAACATATGAACCCGCTTCGATAAACCGATCGACACGTCGATTGAAGAAAATGGATAGAAAAAATAGTCTATGGGTAGAACTCGATCGACGAGAAACGTCACACCACTTACATTTATACATAGTTATATATTATATTCTATAGGTACCTCCTTATATTTTTTAATACTGTATAAGTTAAATTTACATTTAATAGAAAAGCAGGTAAAACGTTATATAAATGGTAAAACAAATTAAATATAGAATTAATTTAGGGAACTCAAAGTTTTGATTTAATATCTTATAACTATGTAGGTATATACTTTTTGTAATAAACGACTGTTTGTTTCCTGAATAAAAAAAATAAAATTCCTATTCGAATTCGATGGATCGACGAGTCGAGTGGTGTGTCGATGTGGCTTCACGGTAGGGCCCTGGTTTGTCAAAACATTTCTCAATATGACACCCGGTTTCTCGAAAAAAATAAATTACTTAGTTGTAACAAAATGCACTCACTAATGATACAGTTAAAAATGGCTTCAATAGTACCAGAAGTCATTAGAACGGCAAAATTTAGTACATTTGACGCCATTTTAAACGTTAATAGTTATAATCACAGAGAGTTCATTTTGGCGCAACTTACTTTAACTATCAAATAATAAAAAATGGCTGAATTTAATGCCAATAAAATGTTCAGAGCTTCTTAAAATCCAACTTTTGTATTAGAGTTAAATAATACTGACAATAATCGAAAAACCGGGCGTAAGTTTAAACATAATTTACAATAACATATACCACTGCCGAAATAAATAAATAATATATTATTTATTAAGGAATATAATTTATATTACATTATTAATTAAGGCTAGCTAATTGCTAAATAAGTAATATAATTTATAAATTTGTACTTTCCCCGTTTATTTATACATTGGTTAAGTGCACTGGAAAATAATTCGCGAATTCGCGCGTCAAAAAACATCTAAATGTTGTTTTCAGTGATAATAAAGTTTCTTATTGGAAAAAAAGAACATGGAGGTGAAGATTTTATTTACTCGATCCTAATTACATAATTTCTTTATAAAAAATCTGTTAAGTTTTGAAATGACAACTAAAGTAACATTTTTAAGAAAAATGATTAAAACTTTGGCTGTCTTTTCAAAAGTTAATAGATTTTTTATAAAAAGACTCAACTAGGATCGAGTAAGTTCATTCTTCATTAAAAAAAAACTTTGATATCACTGAAAACCACGTTTTTACGACGTACGACAACGCGAATATTTTTCCTGGCTTCTTAAGTTACATATTAAAAATATTCTAACCCAATATTACCTAAGCGTTATTTATAATTTTATTATTCATAAGATTTTAGTAACTATTGAAATTGTTTTATTTGTTTATATACCTTAAGTTATAAAAATAATTCAACCAGATAATATTGTCATTTTTAAGGCATTCATTTCGTAGAAATAATACCAGACAAAACACGGTTTATTTAGATTACGGAATAATTTAATATTTTTATAATAAAAGGGTGAGTGTTTTACTAAATTAAACTATTTTATTTCCTTTACAATTATTTAGTTTTAAAATAAAATGTTAAAAACAAGTAACATGAAAGCTACAAAACATAGATTTTGTATTTGGAAAAATTCTAAAATGCCGTCATTTTGTAAAATAAATTATTTATGGAACTGCAATATTAGTTTTTTTGTTTTAATTATTAATAAATATATTATTATAATCAGTAATTATTTTAGCCATGGAGGTATAGTACTGATTTGGGGTATAAATTAGAACATTTCACCAACACGCAATCAAAGAGTTATACTTCATTAGGTAACAGACAATTGTTAAATATTATGATACATATAAGACCGGTCTCGTTATACAGATGCAAAAACCGTCAAGTGACCTAGGGCCTTATTCCGAGTTTGCAACCGCTAAACACGACAAGACGTTGCGTAAACTATAAATATTAAAATATAAGTTCTATTCCAATAGTTATATAGTCTGTATTAGGTTGGTTATAATAATGCCGCCATCTTGGAATACACGAATTCTTCGCAATTTTTAACATGTTTGGAACATTGGAATTTTAACTCTATAATTAACAGAATAGAACTTATATTTCAATATTTATAGTTTACGCAACGTCTTGTCGTGTTTAGCGGTTGCAAACTCGGAATAAGGCCCCTAGTCATATTTCGGTTTTAGTCTGTGGGTTTAACGGTTTCAGGAGACTACTACATCGATTTCGTGGTAGTCTCCTTTCATGGTGCGGTTACGAAATGGGTGGTTGAATTTATGTATATATATTGAGGCAGCGAGTATATTAAAATATACTCGTAATTCAATTCGTCTTTGTCGCCGCCCAATTCGTAATCGCATCTTTAGGCGACATAGTGGGAGCGATCAATGTTGTGTAAGAACAGTTATTGATTGACCCCATTCATGGACTTTGTAGGTCTGCTCACCATACAAAGTCACATGCCGTGCTCCAATTAAAAAGTGATAACATATAAATAATCTAAACTAAAACGCTGCGCTAAAGTATGGTATAGAGACAATAATCAATTTGGTAACCATCATTGGTCAGTGTTGGTTACTCAGTCACCCACTGGATAAATACGATCCACCTTCAAAGGTGCGAGCGCAGAGTTTTAGTTCCAAAGAAAGAAGTTAAAATAATATTGCATTTTGGTATTTATTGACTTAGGTACTGATTTATAAAGAAAATAATGACAAGTATAAAATATAATTAAATATTATACTAAAATAAAGACAACTTTATTCTTAAAATAGCTAAACAATCGTCTTTGGCTATAATAATATCCTTAAATCTAATTTTAAGTTAAATATAACTAAAAAATACTGGGATACTGATGAAATTATACAACAATATATTGACGAATTTAGTTTTTAGATGGTACCTACATAGATATTTAATCATAAACAGAAGAAAACATTACCAAAAAAACGTATGTTTTATGCTGGCAACATTGCACAATATACTTTATATTGTGCAATGTTGCCAGGTGTTAACAAGTACAATTTATATAACAAATATAGGTGTGAAGATGGCAACATTGCTCTAAACAAACATGGGCATTTTTTATTTTGTTGAGTATGATTTTTCATCATTTACTATAAATATGATTTTAGAAAACTTTTTGATGCTTTTTGTATTAAGAACTGTTTCAAACAATTTACTTTTAATTTAACTATAATATTAAGTGCACAGGAAAAGGATTCGCGAACTCGAACGTCAAAAGCATCTAAATGTTGTTTTCAGTGATATATAAAAAAATATGTAATTAGGATCGAGTAAATAGAATCTACACCTCCAAGTTAATTTTTTTTTTAAACTATAAAAAAATAATAATATGGAGATGTAGATTCCATTTACTCGATCCCAATTACATAATTTCTTTATAAAAAATCTGTTAAGTTTTGAAATGACAACTAAAGTAATATTTATTGAATCATAAATCGAACTTTGGGTGTCTATTCAAAACTTAATAGATTTTTTTATAAAAAGACTATCTAATTGGGATCGATTAAGTAATATTTAACTGTGATATCACTGAAAACAACATTTACACGTTTTGAGACGTTCGAGATCGCGAATATTTTTCCTGCCTTCTTAAATAACATTTATTGATATAAAATGTGACTTTGTGGAAAATCCTATGAAAATGGTTACTTCAAACAACCATTGGTGCAATAGCGAAAAATATCTATAATATAGATATACGAGTATACATTTGAAAAAATTCATAATAACTTATATGTTATATTAAGTATAATAGTGGAAGATTTTGGTGGAGTTGAAAAATGAAATATAAGAATTTGTAAAGTACTAAAGTTACCTATTACTTAGGTATTAATTATTTTATGATCACTTACCTCCAGTTGCACCAAGTATCCGTCAAAGTAATTGTAATGATTAAAGTTAAAAATGGCGTCGAATGTACCAGTTTTCTTTTGAAAGTCTAATGACAGCTGTTACATTCGACGCCATTTTTAACTTTAATCGTTATAATTATTTTAACAAACTTATTTTATTATTTAATTAATAACTTTATTAGTATTATATAGATTATAATCGTTGCTAAGCAATTGCTAATGCAATGATTTAATATGTTAGTAATATGTTCAAGATTGGTTTAATTTTGTGTTTTCTTTTTCAGAATTTTTGATTAGCAAAAAACAACTCCATCGTCAATATCGCCTATTAGATATAGTAACCCCTTATGTATCTTAAAATACGCCTTCACAATATTTTGGGACTACCCTTCATTACGTTTTGGGGGGGTTTCATCCTCCAACACCACCCCTCTGCCTACTCCCGTACCAAATTTGCAACCTTATAAAAATAAGGTTGCCAATTGTTATTCTTATTCTATTGCTGACAGAGAAAGACTAGTCACCTTTTAACAAGGAAATGTAAATATTACTTACTCGATCCTAATTAGATACATTCTTTTTATAAAAAATCTATTACCTTTTGAAAAGACACCCAAATTATGATTCAAAAATATTACTTTAGTTGTCATTTCAAAACTTAACAGATTTTTTATAAAGAAATTATGTAATTAGGATCCAGTAAAAAACATCTACACCTCCATATTCTTTTTTTTTTTCCAAAAATAATTTTATTATCACTGAAAAATAGTATAAACCCATTTTTAGACATTCGGGAACGCAAATCATTTCCTGTGCACTTAATGCCTTTGTGTACAGTTATGTAATACAATGTTACTAGACTCAATTAATTCAGAAAAATAAACATTTATACAAATTGATATAATTTATAAGTTTTCTTGTTTATTTATATTTGCCTATTATATAATTATATTAACTTTAATAAATAATATAAATATAAGATTTATAAAACCAAACAAGAAAATAATAAAAAATGCCCATGTACCATTTGTGGTATTTTCTAATATGACTTAAAAAATACATACTTATACATTTGTATTTTTTTTTACAATAAAATTATTTTAAATTAAATATTGTAAATATTTTTACACCAAAATCTTTTAAACCAATTAATACTAATTATTCGCGTAAACTTTTATTATATTTAACATTAATATACTATTTTTATTAACATTACCAATTCTGTTATTAATTTGTTAATAAAATTTGGAAATATCAACATTAGTTCAGAAAGAACATATTTTTTTTACTAATTTTAATAATTAGCATTTTATTATTTATGGCATTAACTAATTTTACTAAAAATTGGGAGGAAAATGGTCGTGGCAAAGTTAAATGTCTGTTAAAAATACTAGAATGAAAAGTAGTATTTAATGTAAGTATAGGTAACTAAAATACATGTCACGTATAAATAAAATTACCGTTAAAAAAATATAATATATAAAAAAGAAAATTAATTCAAAAACATGTTATTAAGGCTGTGTTCCAAAAAGGATAATACTCCTGTAGATGAAACCTCATAAAAAAGAGTGAGATAAAGATAATGTAACCTAAAACGTTGACCCTCCACTGCATGTAGGTATGCACATGCAAATCAGTGGCGTGCAGTCCATATAGGCACTGCCTACTCCAAAAATTTGGTAATAAAATCATATTAAAACCCTAATATTTTGTTATGCGCCATCTATAGTTTTTTTGTGGTACTATTATCATCATTTGGTACTAGCGCCATCTATCAATATTTTTTTGTACTATTCACTCCGTATTTTTTTGGTTGCCTAAGTTTTCCTTTTAACTTTTTGTTTATTATTATTATTGGATTATGCTAAATATATATACAGAGTTAGACACTGCCTTTGTACCTCAAACAATCAAATATTTGTGATAAAACTTAAATCTAATAGGACTAGTATATAAGTAGTACTGAAATGATTTTTCGATACTATTCACATGAATACCGTAAAAGAATCGATGCTTTTTGATTATTTCTTTATTGACTGATAAAATATTATTATTATTAAATAATAATCAAGCAGCGTATTGCTGATGTGCCTATATCAAGCACTGGTGCATAGTTCTTAATTTTTAATTATTGTCTAATTTGTTAGTTAATACCAATTGTCCAGTTTATTCTTAAAAGCGTTTACAGTAATAGGAAAATATTTTTTGGGAGCATTTGCTATTTTGTATATTATTATTCAGGCTCTCAAAATCATAATGAGCAAAAAAAAAAACGCACGCGTCGAATTGAAAACCTCCTGCTTTTTTTGTTTTTTAAAGAGCTGCTGATTCGATTCTTTAACAATATTTTAGTTTCGATACACAGGGGCTTAGCATAACCACATCGACATAGTTTGACAGTTGATAAAATGAAGTTTATGAATGAAAATTCATTCACAAAATCGATATGTATCGATTTTATCGATTTATCGAGCCTATCGATGCTGTTGTGCTAAGGACCTAAGTAAGTATCGCAAGATTGATTCGATGCAAAATTCACAAAATCGATATATCGATGCTCGCAAGATTGATTTGATGCAAAAAGTACTTGGCATAAATAAAACATGGCGGTTCCACATTTTTTAATTAGTTTCATGATCCCTACTCAGTCACCCATCCATGAGTATAATACGTGGGAGCACGTATCGATAGCACCATAAATACGTAGAATAGCAGTTAGGGACGCAGCGTTTTAAATTAGATTATCTCCACTTATATACAATAACCAATAGTTAAGGTTTTAATAATACTATTTCCTAATTCAACCGTAATAATATTTACTACATTTGGAACGCGGTCTTAATAAGTTCAAATATATAAAGGGTTGCCACTTTAAAATCCAAATAATAAAAACTTTAATATTTTGTATATATCTTTGTATTAGTATTATATAAATATAAAAATATATGTGTTACTATTTAATAGTATTTAAGGCCACGCGTGGTATAAGTATCTTGTTAATTAAGCTTAAAAGAATTAAAATATTAGGCCGATTGTTATAAAATGACAACCCGTTTTGGTTCACAAGACATAAAACTTTGTCGCGACCAAAAAATTTAGTCTTATTATACAACAATACTTATTAGCCCACTGCTACGTTAAATCAGTTGAATTATTGTATGATTCTTTCCGTTGGTGTTTGTTTTTGCAACTGCGTTTTTATACAGTTAAATCCTGTATTTATTAATGTTACTCAAATTAAATATATACTTGTTTTTGATAAAATGTATAATCAAGAATGTATGAAAGAGACAGAATGTTGTATTTAAGATAGATTTTTAATTACTTATAGTATAGGTCAGGTTTACAGTAGTTCTTCATTAACATTTTATTATTGTTTATAGTTAATACTATATTTCTAATATTATGATAATTTAGGGTTACTAGAATTATTTACATCACCTAAATGATTTTGAAATTTATTTGATGTGCCAGAAATTCATTAGGGATTTAAAAAAATGCCATAAAGCAACCTTGAATTAACTACTAAAATAATACAATTAAATGTTTTTTTATTAACCATCAGAACTTGGGAAAAGCGCCTTAAAAATTCAACCAATCAAACGCAACAGCTAATCTACCAAAAAAAGATAAAAAACTATAAAAGTTACCGTGCCAACTGAATAATCAATGCTGCACACATTTCAAAAAACTCTAAAGTATGATGGCTTTGTGGTGGTAGGGATAAAGAAGTCAACTCTAAGGGGGGACTAGGAGAAAGAGAAGATCCAGGAATGGGAGAAGAACTAGAGGGAAGGGGAGTGACACTAGAAGTCGAAGGAAGGGAAGGAGTGACCAGGGAAGAGGGGGGATTATCTTCGTCAGTCTCCTCGGATTCCCCAGAAAGAGACTTGAAGTCTAGGAGATAAGACTTGTAGTCTACTTGGTAAAGCTGAAGGGACATTTTTACGAATTTCATTGTCATTTTGTTTAGGGTTCGTACTCTGAAAAGTAAAAAAAAAATTGATTAAATACTAGTACTGTAAGAAAAATACAATTTTAATTATTTATTATTATGGGGGCCTTGCGATCTTACTCAGGGCGTTATTGGAGGATTATGTTGCTACCTCGTCAACGCCGATGGTATTCTGAATCTACATCGAACAACTGGCAAGCTCGTTGCGATGTTTATTAATTCAGTAAAATAATGATACAAACCCTGAATTGGTTCGGATTTCACAACAATTTGTGAAAAAACAAGCATTTTAAAATTTTCTGGAGTTGCACCATTTGCTCCAAAAACCTTCAGATTTTTACCAAATTATGTGGAACTAAACTGGGGGAACATCCTTTAAAATAAATAAAACTCGGTTTAGATTTGACGAAGATGCGTACCGCCTCCGTAGACTAGTGGTTGCGCCTTTGGCATTGTAAGTCGTGGATTCGAATCCCATCCATGGCAAAAAATATTAGTACATTTTTCATGGTCGGGGGGTTTATAATTAGTTTATATATTGTTTCGTTGTTTCTGGTACACATAGTACAAACCTAGAGTTTAGTTTGTGACCAGAGCTATTTGTAAATTGCCCTACATATTATTATTATATATAAAAAAAAAATATCATTTAAATTTTAGGTGTTCCAATCTCCAACTCCCAAAGTCTTCATCAGTCTCTCATTTAAAAATATAATTTAGAAGGTTTTGTTTTAGCAGAATTCATAACTCCATCATTTTTAATTAAAAAAAAAAACACGTGTCAAAAGGAGAACTTACTCCTTATTAAAGTTGGTTAAAATGACAAATAATATAATTACCTGACATGGTAGGGGTTGGTGACTTTCCACTCGTAGTCCAGCGCTTTCATAGCTCGAAACACTTCCAGCATTATGTCGTTAGGTTTGCTCTGGGATCGGATTCCTAGGTGCCATTTTGCTCTGAAATAGAAATGAAAACTGGTTGTTTAAACTATATTTAATAATGTTTATATTAAAAGAACAATATTTTATCATACCAGCCCAAAGTACAATCTAACAAAAACACCATATATATATATAGATATTTTTTCGCAGTTACGACATCCATATAATAATAATATGTTGGACAATAGGCTATTTGACTACATTAAAAATATACTGTAAATTGTAGTCATCCTATCAGACAATGGCGTAAAAAACATATTTCACTTTATTTTAAACTAAATTATGTATATCTTTTGTAGATTACACGAAATAAAATTGAATATTTTTTACAATTTTATTTATAACAAAAACATCTTTGATTGGTTGATGACTGGTGACGTCACACGCAAGTAAACAAAACAATAGACAGATTATAAATCATGTGGATGAAACAGAATAGAGTATAATATATAGGAGATTAATTAATCTGTGCTTGTTTGTTTACTTGCGTGTGACGTCACACTTGACATAGACTGCGAAACAGCATTTTTAGCGCCATTGTGAAAATTCAAACTTTAACATTGATTTTTATAAATAATAGAGTAGACATCCCGGAAATATCAATGTAGTGTGCTTATTATGTAATGAAGAATCATATAAAACGAGTTTCAAAAAGGAGTCAAATACCCTATTTACACATATTGCTCTGCTCACAAACTATGTATGTGTACCAGAAACAACCATATACCTAAACAGATATAAAATTTGATATACACAGGGGCTTAGCATAACCACATCGATATAGTTTGACAGTCGATAAAATGAAGTTTATGAATGAACATTCATTCATACAACGCTTTATACAACGAGGCTATTTCATCATAAACACCGCAACAAGCTCGCCACTTGTTAGGTGTTGCCTCCGAATACCATCGGCGAAATGAGGATGGGTTAATCCCTCCGCTGGGACCCTGAGGCCGTTTAAACGGTTCTCGAGAGCCAAATAGGCACCCGTGATGGTATTTATTTATTTTTTATTCATTCATAAAATCGATATGTATCGATTTTGTCGATTTATCGAGCCTATACTCTTCTTTAAAAATAGTTTAACAACAAAAAAAAAATGGTTCTCGTGAACCAAAAAAGGCACCCATGATGGTATATATTTTTAATTAGAGCACGGCATGTGACTTTGTATCGACCTGATGGTAAGCAGACTAACAAAGTACTTTAATGGGGTCGATCAATACATTGTTAACAATATCGATCGCACCCACAATGCCGGCTAAATAATGCCATTATAAAATGGGCGGTGACAAAAACGAATTTTTGCATTACAAGTCTTACTTGATATACTTCGCTGCTTTATCGTCAAATTAATCGTCCGTTAAGTAACCGCACAATGAAAGGAGACTACCACCTCGACAAGGAATCGAAGCAGTAGTTCGGTATGTCAGTTAATCGATCAGTTATCAACCGATCAGTTTTTTTTTAAATTATATTTTTATTTGACAAATATATTTTCCGATTATTTACTGAAGAATTTTACTAACCTTAATTTTTTTCTAACGTAATTGATATTTAAAAAAATATATACCTACTAGTATCTTCTCTATAAATAAAAATCAATGTTTGACCTCTATGCGCTCCGAAACCAACAATCAAATTTTCATGACCCAATAAGTTCAACTATGGAAAAGTTAAAAATTTGGGTAAAAAAATCTCCATATAAAAAAGTTAATGAATGCATAGTGAGACAGCATTTTATTCATTAGTACATCCGTACAAAGCCGGGATGGGCAGCTAAAAATAATAATATACAATCATCATCATCATCATCATGCCAGCCTTTCGCGCGTCCACTGCTGGACATAGGCCTCCCCCAAGGATCGCCACAATGACCGGTTCTGCACTGCTTGTCCATCCATCGGCTTCCCGCGACCTTTTTCAGGTCGTCGGTCCATCTTGTGGGGGGCCTGCCTCTGCTGCGTCCTCTGGCACAATGGTAATATACAATATGATAAGGAAAATCGACATATTTTTTTAAAATATCATGGCCAGAAATTAATATAAAGATGTTTTACAATTTCAAAGAGAATTTCTACAAATAATGTGACAGACGAATCTGGGTAAAAAAAGATAAATAAAAACACTGACCGTTTGACTGGGGTAGTTCTTTGTGCAGTCTTGTCTCCAGTCTGTGTGCTGGGAGATACCTTCTCTCGCAGTGGCTGTATTCTCTCCGGATGCTGTTTATGCGACTCAGATATTGTGTGGATTGGAAGTGATGGACCTATAAACAAATATAATGATTATATTACATGGTTTCGGTACACACTATACCGGCTAAATTATGCGGTGACGAAATGGGTGAATTTGCATTACAAGCCCTTTGGAGAGATTACGCGCAAGTTCGCCTGCACGCCGATCGCTATGACGTAGTTTGTAAGATATTTTAAGCTTGACGTCAAAATAATTTTCGTGCAAACTGAATAAAAAATCTAAATTAAAAAAAAAATCTTTTGCGCGTAATAACCCGCTTGTTGTTTGTCAAATCAGCTGCTCGTTTCGTTACCGCACCCTGAAACGAGTCTACCTAGACATTAAATCAATGCAATAGGTTCCTAAAAACAGAGGTACCCACAAAATAAATAAATATCATCACGGGTAGACAGCCTCAGGGTACCCAGCTCTTCCACTATGTATATTGTACACCACATATTATGAAACGTGATTTTATCATATCACTATTATTTTCACTCTTAGTAGGAACTATTTAGCCTTTATTGCATTAGAAATAATAGTTATGATGCCGATGGTTCGAACTTAAGTGGTGGTTCCTACTATAGGCTACTGATTTTGAGGGTAGTTTTTTTTTTGACTGACTAATACAGGGAGCCTGAGGGGCATTATCTGTTTCCAACGGTGGCGTGTCTGCGAGATTCGCTAGCCGAGTTTTGAGGGTAGTCATTGTCTATGGTCAGATATACTCACTAATGAGGTAAAGATCCTTGATCTCGGCCTTCGCAGCGACATCGGCTATCCTCTTATTGTCTATGATGAGATGGTATGCGACGACCAACTGATCCTGAGGGTTCCCACTCATTAAGGCATCATGTACCTCGTCCACGGTAACTGATACTTTTTCACATACTTCTGCTATGGCTTCATGGTCTAATGCGCTTTCTTGCTGTAGGAAGTTATACTTTTATTAATGTATCTATCTATACCATGACACTAATAATAATCGAGTTTGTTGCCGCTATATTTTGTTCTCATTTCAACCAATCAACGCTCAGTGATTGGTTAAAGTGAGAACAGTTTATATTAAATATATTATTATTATACTGGTCTATATTTAAGAATGACCATCAATCGCATCAACATAGTGGATCATCATATGGATCGGTATCTTTTAAGGGCGTAAACACTAGTTGTAAAGTCGACCCCCCAGAAACACGTAAAAAACGTCTGGTGCTTCACACAAACTAACAGAGGAGCATAGCACTTCTGTACCAATGTACAGAAGTGCAAATACTAAAGACAGCCTATTTCATAACAGCACCCTGAATGGAAAGTACTACCTCAACAAGAAATCGATAAAATAGAAACTGAAAAACGGTGAACCCCGTTCTAAAACCGAAACATGACCAGGTCACTTTATTTATTTTTTATTAGAGCGCGGCATGCGACTTTGTCAATCAATAATTGTTCTGAAACAACATTTATCGCTCCCACTATGCCGGCTAAATAATGCGATTACAAAACAAAGACTATATATTTTAATACACTCGCTGCCTTATCGTAAATTCAACCACCCATTTCGTAACAGCACCCTTAATAGATACTACTACTTTAATAAGAATTTGACAGTAGAAATTGAAAAACGGTGAACCCACGGACTAAAACCGAAACATGACTAGGGCACTCGGACGTTTTTTTTTGGACGTTGGTAACCAAACCAGTGTAGAAGTGAAGTTATAGAGATGACCTAAATCTAAATTAAGTACTAAATTGATGTCAAACAATTATTCTAACCTCGCTCACCTGTTCAACTGGAGAAGGAAACAAATAGTCAGCCAAGTCCTTCTGGAACCATTCGTACTTCTTCACATCCTCAATCGAAGCCCGCTTCATAGGATCCACTTGCAGCATCATACATAGAAGACTTACTACATTCTTATTTAAATACTCTGGTATAGGAAATATTCCAGATTTGATCTTCCTGAATAGTGTTGGTACATGTTCATCATCAAATGGTAGGGTACCGCACAGGAGGGCGTACAGTATCACACCACAAGACCATACATCTACTTCGGGACCTGCATATAGTTTGCCTGATATTACCTGAAATTTAACATCTATATTATACTATATTTTTACATTTATAATAATATGTAATTGTATACATATTGTTTATATAGTATATTTTATAAATACCCTTCTGAATTTATAGATGTCAATAGAGCTATAATTATACAAACTTTTAAGTGAAATGGAACAGTAGTTCTCTAGATATTTAATGTGTATTGTAACCCCTACTATTTCAAACGTAACTATGGCTGGCCGCAGAGGACTGACCATAATTTTCCTAAATAAAATTTCCTATTTAAAATGATTTGAGGGTCCACGGACATGTCAATAGAGACAGAAACCCTTAAAAACTAAAGCGTTTTAAAAGGTACCAAGGGGGGTGTAGAGTGTACTGCCAGAATGTTTTTGTTTGACTAAAGTTGCATTTGTCGCAGATATTTGACAAATGTTTTGTTTTTTAGATTTGATCTGACAACTGTAGCTTTTAAGTGATCCTATAAATGTATAGACTTTTAGTGTCTCATCTGCACTTTATTTAGCAATGAGGTGCATTCTTCAGGTAATTTGGGCCATCGTAATGCCAGTAGAATACTAAAAACAACTTATTATCACCTAAACTCACTCTAAAATAATTACTTGCTGATAAGAAATAGCTTTTCTAATAATATGATATTCATAATATATTATATAAATCACTAGTAATTATTCTAAAACAAATATAATTGATTTTTAATTACAGGGAAATCTTAAAACTGGATTATTGTAGTTACGTTAAAAATGTTTACATTGATGTTAAAAATAATAGTAATTTAATTCAAGTGAGGTTTTTATTTTTTATTAAATAGAATCTTTTTAAAATATACAAGGTGAATTAGCTTGTAGGCCCCCCTCTCAACAACATACATATATATTCAAACATTTCAATGAGGTAGCCATTTGTTTGGTGTAGACTCATACACCAAACAAGTGGCTACAAGGATTAAACACCTCTCCTCTGGGTACCCTAAAGCCATCTAGGCCTCAGTATTTAGAATGTAGTAAGTAGTAGCTATCTTTTGTCATTGCCAATTATTGAGAAAAATAGCAAAATACATATTACACTTAGCTAAACTGAGGGCCAGTTCTCAAAATCAGCACTCATTGCATGGGATGGGCGACCTATTGACTAATAGGATAGTAAATATTTTGATGAATCCCACAGTTTTTAATAAATAAATACCATCAAGGGTGCATTTTTACCCAGCGGAGGGATTAACCCATGCTCATTTCAACGATGGTATTTGGAGGCAACTTCTAAAAAGTGGTGAGCTTGTTGCGGTGTTTATGATATAGCCTCGTAAACACGAGCACACCCAGCCCAGGTTGTGACTTTAATCAAAATACAATTATCAGTCCTTAGTTTATTTTCTCTACTCAACTAAACAATAGGTAATTAAAAAACTTACTTCAGGAGCAGCATAATTAGGTGAACCACAAGAAGTCCTCAAAAATTCTCCATCAGTCATCATATTTGATAGTCCAAAATCAGCAATCTTAACATCCAATTTATGATCTAGCAATAAATTCTCTGGCTTCAAATCTCGATGTACTATCATATGCCGATGGCAGTAGTCTACTCCAGAAATGATTTGTTGAAAGAACCTTCTAGCCTCATGCTCTTGAAGTTTGCCTCTCTTTACTATGTAGTCAAACAGTTCTCCGCCGGAAACATATTCCATGATCATGAAGATGTCTGTTGGTGTTGAAATTACCTAAAATATAAATATTGTCTACTTCACTTTACTCTAGTGTATTTTTGTACACTAGGGGTATTTTGGTGAGAGCTGATGGGATGAATGATTTATATAATAATAATACAAAGTTCAATACACACATATTGCCCTGTCACAAATAAGCCTATATCAGAAATAATGGTATGAATACATATATTTTATAAATAAACACCTGAACTATGAACAGAAATTAAGGTGGGAATCTAACCTATGCATACATTATTTATACAGCATATGCATAATATTTATACAGTAACAATCTTCCCACTTATTAATGACCGAATCAGGAATTTATACTCTTTTTGCTCCTAAAGTTCTAATATTATTAGGTTTTGGCTGAAGCATTCACATGCTACACTCAATCCTGTCAAAGTTTTTCATACTGAATTGTTTTTATTATTTTTCAGCAATATAATGTGTATATTATTATGTGTGATGAAATTAATGTATTATTTTGTTGTTTCTAAGCCTCAGCTTATAATACATCTTATAGCTCAGAAGTTTTGTAATCAAATAATTTATGCTGACTAAAATAGTTTATGTTGCTAAGTTATACAACTTACCTGATAAAGTTTAATAATATGCGGATGTCGAAACAGCTTAAGGTTCTGTATCTCGCGCCGGATCTTCCCCACAACGTCCAGAGATTTTATCTTCTGTCTATTTACAATTTTTACCGCAACCTTGTGTTTGGTAAGCTGATGTTCACCTATCTTTACTTTACCAAATGTACCTACCCCGAGAGTCGCTCCCAGGGTATAGTGTCCAATCTTAACTATAGGCTGGTTGTTTGTGCCGGCAGTTACCACTTTATCAGCCATTTTTCCCAAAATTTCAATTACCTATAATAACCCAATACCAAAACTAACAAACTTTTCACTTCACATGACCAAGTTAATTATGATATATAAATTAAAGTTTGTGTAATTATATAGTTAATTACATATTCATAAAATAAATACATCTACGACAACATAAGATAATTAAAAAAATATTATATCACTATTTTACGACTTACGACTTACGAAACATCTGTTTTTTTGTTTTTATTGAATCATTGAGAAGATAAAATCAGGTAGGAAAAAATTAAAAATAATAAATATTTAGTCTCGTAACATTATTTTGCCATATCTTCCCCCCCTCCCCTCTTTGGGCTCACAGTTTGTCTTTGGTCAGTCCACTTCCATCAATTTTTTTTAGCTTTGGAAGAGTTTGTCGTAAAATATTATAATTTTACTTTATTTAATTTAAATGGTAATAAATAGTGTGCATTGTTTAAAATATGGATAACTGTTGTGGAATATGTTTAAAACCAGCTGAAGTAAGTGAACTACATTCAAAGAGCTTGCGTGAAGCGTATTTTATGCCTATTTTTTTTAATGTTTTTTTTACGACTTTCAATAAAATTACGCCGAAATTGGGCTTTTTCTTTGATATTTTTGGAATGTTAACATGATTAGGCTTCAGGGTACGACTATGATACCAAATATTGTATAGAACGCTTTATAATATAGTATAAATATAACTTGTAAAAAAAAAACGACTAAACTTGCTTGCTTCATTTTTTATTTGTTTTAACATTGAATTGCTTTTTGCTCCAACGAGACAAAGCTTGTGTAAAAGCAAAAGTTATGTTTTGTAGATTTTTTTTAAAGATGACTTGGTGCAATATTTTTTTAATTGTTTTTCTTTAGTCTGAAAATAAACATACTGCCTGGGTTAAGTTTTTTTTTGGTCTCACACCTTTTCTTCTTATACAGCTTATGCTTTCCTTTTTAAAAACTTGTTGTTTACAATGTGTTGATCGTGGAGAAGTACTAAACACATGAAGAGGAGCAATAATATTAAGGGGCTGTTCCAAAATTCTAATATTATTAACCTGTGCAATCTCTTGGGAAAAACAATGATATATGTAATATGTGTATATTCCATCTCTTTCATTTTTCTGAGAGATTGCATGGTTTATGTAATTAGTATTAGTATGGTATATGTAATATTTTAATTTCGGAACAAATCCCTTAGATTGTAAAAGGACTATCTATACTTCTGTGGTCATAGTCTGGGTACACTGTAATGTATGCATGCTTCTTGCCCAATATCTTGTGTGTTTATATATATATATTGTATCAGGAGGTTGTGGGTTCGATTCCCACCCATGCTGGGTAAAAAAAGATTAGTACGTTTTTATCTGTACCGTTGGTCTGTATGGTCTGGGAGTTTATGAAATATAATATGTATTATATTGTTGCTTCTCATACACATAGTACAAGCCTAGAGCTTGATTTGTGACCAGAGAAATATGTGTAAATTGTCTTACATATTATTTATTTATATAATTTCTTATATTTAAATTTCTAATGAACAATTGCTTGGAGGATGGGACCCTTCAGTAAAAATATTTTCCTTATTTTAATTTATTATATATTTCTGTATCTTTTATATTGTATTGTCACTTGTTTAGTTTGTAAATTCAGAATACCATCTTTGATGACAATGTAGGACAGACAGACACCCCACTAAAGATGCCAGTTAGAAGGTTTTTGGCCCCATAACATGCACCTGTGCTGATTTATAAATATGATATATGAATATAATAATATATTGTTCAGGTCACAAACTATGCTCTAGGCTTGTAATATATGTACCAAAAACAATAATAATAAAACATATTATATTTTATAAACACCCAGACCAACTGTACAGAAAATGTAGTATTTTTTTTTGCCATGGGTGGGAATTGAACCCACTGGAAACAATGCCAAAAGCCCAACCACTAGTCTATGAAGGTGGTCATCATATAAATGTGTGGCCAGAGCATTATGATATATCTTCACCACAGTTACTTTTTGTAGAGGAATATCATCAGTATCAATGTGCAAATATTTATTTTATTAATAATTGAAAAGAAATTAACAACTATTCTACGTTTACTCTAAATACTATCAGCAAGACTCTTCTTCTGAAGGCTGTTTAGGCACCTAAAAAAAAATTAAAATGATTTTATTTGGTTTATGTTTCTAGCAACTATTTGAAACTGGAAGGAATGGTGTGGTTGCCTGTTGCAAGTGTCAACCCTTGGTGCCGGAAGTTACCTTAGATGATGCTGCTTCAGAACATTGTGTTATCCATATTGAGGTAAAAAAATATTTATTACATTAGCTTAGCTACCAGAAGACAAAAATGAATGCATGATAGATTAAAATATTATTTTTATTTATTTAATTTAATATAAAGAGAAAAAAATATTAGGATTGTGTGAGTACCTATTTATTTGTTAGTAAAGCTAATTGAATTAAAAATATAATATGTATAAGTATTTATTCTATAGTTATTATACTTAGTTTTTTTTTCTAAATTAATAATATCTAATAACTTAAATATTTAATTTAGCTCCAATTGCACCAGTGTCCATTTAAGTAATTACATACATACATACATATCATCACGGATGCCTTATAAGACCGCCTAGATGGCCTGGGGTGCCCAGCGGAGAGGTTTTAATCCCACCTCGTTGTAGCCGATGGTATGAGTCTACACTGAACAAGTGCCTAGCTTGTCGCTATGTTTTGAATAGACTCAATAACCCGTCTATAAACAGTTTCACTAGTTAGTATAGTGAAACCAGGACCGACAGCTTAACGTTCCAAGGCACTATAGTGGTGTTGTAATATTTAAGTAATTGTAACGATAAAAGTATAAAATGGCGTCGAATGTACCAGTTTTATTTAGAAAGTCGAATGACAGCTTTGGTACATTCGGCGCCATTTTTAACTTTAATTGTTACTATTACTTTAATGGACATGTTGGAGCAACTTAGCCTTAGTCTATATAAACACTGCAATGAACTTGCCACTTCAGTGTAGGTTTAGAATACCATCAGTGATACCCTTTAATAATAAATATAAGTAGGGTCAATTGGGGTACAGTAGAGCAAAAAAAGTATCTTTGAATAATGTAATTAAAAATAAAGTAGCAATTTAAATTTTAAAACATTGGTTATTTTCTCTTTGTGCCCTCTTTTTGCTCCCATACAAAGCCAACAGTTGTCAGAAGTAATTTCTTAAATTTTACAGACTAGTTATTTGTTTTGAATTATTTATAATATTTTAGGAGGAGAATAGTGAAGATTTGTACTGTGGGCTTTGTCATAAATCCTTTCAGAAAAACCATCAGCTTCAAAACCATCTCCGGAACCACAGAGCAGAGAGACGCTTTGTCTGTACATACTGTAGTAAAGGTAATTATGATAATAATAATTATTTATTAATAATTTTTCCGCCATGTAGAATCCAATCCAATTTGAACTTACGTTAAATATGTATTCTGTATACATTGCAAACACCGGTTAAAGACACTCTTATATTGAAATATTTAGAGCTCTGTATTTGACTGTCAGTGTATACCAATCGGTCCAAATAGAATATAGAATATTGAATCTGGACCAGAAATGAAATATATTTGTATATGTATTTGACTGTATTCGACGTAAGCGCAATTTGGACCACGGGACTAGTTTGTCGATTCATAATGTCGACCAGCAGCATGTGACTTTGCATTACGAGTATATTTAAAAATACTCGCTGTGTTATCGTCAATTCAACTACCCATTTCGTAACCGACCCTTAAAAGAAGAGTACCACCTAGACAATAAATCAGTGCAGTATCTTCTAAAAATCGGTGAACCCACAGACTAAAACAGAAATATGACTACGTCACTTGATGGTTTTTGCATCTGTATGGGCGGTGGTAACGAGACCGGTCGTAACATGTAGTGGTTTGAAAAATGTCTAAAAGGATTTGAATTAAAGTTATGTCAACAAGTTGGAATTTACTTCAACACATAGTCATTCATTTATTTTTGTGTTGAAAAATGTTTCTAATTGTGGCACATCATACATAATAAGAGTTAAGAATTTGTTGTTTCAATAGGATGATTAAAGAAATGCTGTTGCTAGAGTTTGAGGCTCTACCATGGGTTTGCGCATTGTAGAAACGTAACGTATTTATTTACGTATATTTTTGGTAACAGGATTGAATAAAGCGATCCTATTGGTTGTTGCTCACGTCTGTCTGTTCTTAAAAAGCCAGGAAATGGGTTCGCGAACCCGAACGTCAAAAAACGTCTTAATTCACAGTCCGAATGGCGATAACATCGCTGTCAGCGCTAACGTTCATAATCACCGGTTCGATTCAAAAAGCGCGATGAGACCACTCACGGTGCTATTAGCGTGTAAATGAATCGAACCAGTGATTAAGCGCGCTCACAAGAACATCACTTGTATCTCCCTCTAAAACATATGCTCTTCTCACTCTGTTTTAATGTCAAATAATACGCCATAACAAATTAATGAGTTTTAATGTATTTTGTATATTTGTTTACATAAATACCAAAATAAATGAGAACACAACACTTTTAACTATCTACTTAATAATTATTTTAGAAATTTTAATACTTTCCTCAAAAACATGTCTCTAGATAAATGTCATTTTGACAGCGCTCACAGCGATTTCACCCAGAAGCAAAATCACTGTAAGTCCAATATGGCGTCTGTAATGACCAGTGGCGTAGCTAGGTAACCAAGGGCCCTGGGGCAAATCAAAAAATGAGGCCCCACGGCTATCTAAGCTGGTTAGGTTTTATTAAATTGATAACACTGCCAACCCACAGACAGAATTTAGAGGAATCCCCTAGGTATAACTTTCGAATTTCTCTCAACTGAGTTGCCATGATTGAAGACGGGTTGCAACTTGTCATATTTATTTATAAAATGGGAGATATTTTCAAAGGTTCAATTCTATTGAGATTTTCTGGTAAGGATTCGAGGGGGCCCCTGAGCTTGAGGGCCCCGGGGCACTGCCCCGCATAGCCCCTAGGTAGCTAGGCCTCTGGTAATGACCTCAATATTAATGTCAAATTATCTCATTAGCGCGTTTACGCCCATTTGGACCGGTGCTGACATCGATTTTTCCGTGAATTGGGCCGCAAGGTTAGATGTTTTTTGACGTTCCAGTTAGTGAATCCATTTCCTTTGCGCTTAACAATAATATTATATTGTTACAAATATTGTAGTTGTGGTTTAATAAATGTTTTGTTATAACTTTCAGCATTCTCTCAATCCAACAACCTGCGGGCTCACCTTCGCATTCACACCAATGAGAGGCCTTACAAATGTAGCGAGTGTGGCAAAGCATTTACTCAAGTAATATTTTTTTTTTACATACATACATATCTTCACGGGTGCCTTACGGCGCCCGAGACCGCCTAGACGGCCCCATGGTACCCAGCGGAGGGGTTTTAATCCCACCTCGTTGTTGCCGATGGTATGAGTCTACAGCGAACAAGTGGCTAGCTCGTCGCGATGTTTTGAATAGACTCAATTAGCCATCTATAAACAGTTTCACAAGTTGATATAGTGAAACCGGGACCGACAGCTTAACGTGCTCTCCGAGGCACTATAGTGGTGTTGTCAAACAAATGTACATATTTTTTTTAATTAAAAACTCATTGGTACACACCGGGATTCGAACCGGGGACCTAAGTGTTTTTAAGTCCAAGGTCTAACCAACTCGGCCACCACGTATATATTTTTTTACATTTTCTTTTATTAAAGCATGGCCTGTGATTTTGTATTTACCTGATAGACTCCGCACATGACGATGAGTCGGTTACGCTACCATACATATGTATGTGAACCTTCCCCCCGACCCTCAATAAGAGAAAGAGCACGTATGATATTATACCAACAATTTAGGCAGCAAAACGAATTTCGGGGCAATACTGTTTTTTTACCCTTAAACTTTAATGGAGATAAAAAAATGGTCTGATTTTATTCAATTACCAACATAAAAATTATAATTTAACTTTGATTAACAGCCAAGTTGTAATATTGGAAGTATGTTTATAGTATGTATTAGTATTGTTGTTTCTAATACACATAGTACAAGCCTAGAGCTTAGTTTGTGGCCGGGGCAATATGTGTGAAATATCCTACATTTTATTATTAATTACCATTCAGCTATATCTATATAAGAACTGTTTATGAGTGAAATTAAAATTGTTTTCAGGTGACAAATCTAAATAACCATGTCCGTCTCCACACTGGCGAGCGACCCTACGCGTGTCCCGAGCCGGGATGCACCAAGGCTTTTGCTCAGGTAATACTTACATGTCTTTGCTGTCCCAAAGCTGATTGACCGCTTTAATTGCTCTAATGAGGAAACTATTTTTCCTATAATTGCTATTGACATGTGGAATAAATAAGGTATTGTGGTTATGGAAACATATATTTTGTTGATCTATATTTTCCGAAAATAATGCTAAAATAATTGTTTCTATTTTCTGATATTTTTTATCTCAAATACAATTTTTTTTCCAAAACTCAATTAAAAAGAACAAATAATATATTTTTGGGTTTTTTTTTTTCTTTTTGAAGCTTATAGGGTCAGGGGAAATCTAAAAAAAGTGAATGGAAAAGTCAGGGAAATTCGTATCAGAAAAAAAGTTGCCACCCTACACTTACTAATAATATAAATGCCAATGTTAGTTTATCTGTCTGTTTGTAAACAATTTCTGCCATCGCAATTGTGTCCGGAGAGAAGGTTATAGGTTTGAAATGAAATAAAAGTTTCTTTATTGCATTATCTATACTAATATAATAAAGGAGTAAAGTTTGTGAGGTTGTAGGGGGTCATTTCTGGATCTACTGAAAATTCTTTTAGTGTTGGATAGCCCATTTATCGAGGAAGGCTATAGGCTATATAACATCGCGCTACCATTCTTCATTGATGCTCTGCATCAATGAAGAATGTTGGAAAAACGGGGAAAAAGTATTCCTTTTGAAAGTGTACGCTGCGTAAACGGTTATAGTTACGCAGACGAAATTGCGCTTGTGCGCTAATCAGCTAGTGTTTAAACTAATATGGCAATAAAATAACGATGAACCGAAGCTATAGACACTTTTTTACTTATTTTGTTTTAATTTATTATAGCTTGAATAATAATTCTCCAGTAAAAAAAAAAATATTTAATACGAAAAAATTTTGTATTTATATATCCAAAATACTAATATCATTAATAACAAATAAATACAACTTTTTATTGAGATATTTATGCCACCAAATCTTCATGCCACCAAATCTTCATGTCGCCGAATAAAATGTATTTTTCCGTCCTTAGATATTATTATTTATTATTTTGTAACACTGAGAGTAAGCGTCAACGAGAAAAAATAAATTTGTGAAAATAATAAAAAAATGTGGGACGAGAAATAGGCAATAATTTAAATTTGTAATAATATCGCTAAAATATTTTTTGTGTTTTTAGAGAAGTTAGCGACCGTAACAATGACTTTGCGGGGTGTCAAAATTCGTCGTTACAACTTTGCGACAATCGCTAAATTTGACAAGCGGAATCGATACCGTACCGAGCTTTGTTGATAACTTTGACAAGAGGAATCGATACCGTACCGAGCTTTGTTGATAACTTTGACAAGAGGAATCGATACCGTACCGAGCTTTGTTGATAACTTTGACAAGAGGAATCGATACCGTACCGAGCTTTGTTGATAACTTTGACAAGAGGAATCGATACCGTACCGAGCTTTGTTGATAACTTTGACAATGGAGACTAAAACGTTACAACGCGTTACGTGTTAGCGACCGAATTCGCTAAGTTAGCGATCGCTATCTATGTCGAGACTGCAGGCACTGGAGTAGACTTGACGCCCATACAAACGTACTTCCAATATTACAACTTTACTGTTGTTCGAAGTTCTATATTTTTTATATGTTCGTAATTGTACGCAAACATCTTTCTGTTTTGGGTATTTTTTTATTATTATTATAATATTTAAGAAGTTACACTTAGGTCCCTGCTTCGAATCCCGGTGTGTACCAATGAGTTTTTAATTTTAAAAATTTATGTACATTTGTTTGATAACACCACTATAGTGCCTCAGTGAGCACGTTAAGCTGTCGGTCCCGGTTTCACTATACCAACTTGTGAAACTGTTTTTTGATGGGTTATTGAGTCTATTCAAAACATCGCGACGAGCTAGCCACTTGTTCGGTGTAGACTCATACCATCGGCTACGACGAGGTGGGATTAAAACCCCTCTGCTGGGTACCCTGGGGCCGTCTAGGCGGTCTCGGGCGCCGTAAGGCACCCGTGAAGATATGTATGTATGTGTATTTAAAAAGTTTTTTTTCCGATTTTGAAAAAAAAAATAACTCAACACAGAAAGATTAATATATACAATTTTTAATTTATTTTAACATAGCACTGGATACAAGTCCATCGGCCTTAATAAATACAATGACCGACAAAAATATTATTTTAATTCTGCGACAAAAGTAATTGAGTATTATTGGAAGTGTGAAAGCTAATTTTGTATGGAGAACGCGGAGTTCGCGATTACGAATGCAGTGCCTTTAATATTTTTTTTTACTTTTCAGGTAACAAATCTGAACCAGCACAAAAAGCGACACATCAACGGTCGGCCCATAGAGTCTTCCTACGACTGTAACATATGCGGGGAACAGTTTGAGCAAAGGAAACTTATGTATAACCACAGGTAATAATCCCTGCGTTCCGAGCGCTAACGCGGGCAGTTTCTCGTGCTGACTTCAAAAACCAGCGCGACCGCCCGTTTCAACAAGCCATGTCATTTTTTTTAGCGATGCTAAAATGCAACTCGGAAACGATCGGTGTTGATTTTTGATGCCACTTTTTGACAAGAAGCTCTATTTTGAATTAAATAATTGAAATTAAAAATATTACTACCTTATCATTATATAATAAATCACTATTATTTAAATACAATAATTTTATAATATCACAATATTAATTTAATTAACAACCTCAAACTAAACATACCAAAGCTGAATTTAGTTACACGATATTTATTTTTTAGGTTTAATCGAACTTTTAAAACTAAAACAGATATGAATATATAAAATAATTAATTAAATTCCAATTTGTAGATATTCACATGTAAACAAACATCTGTCAAAAAGTAGCCGTAACTTTTCGTGTTAAAATTTCTGGTCGCGGAACGATTGATGGTAACTTGAATTGCTAACATTTCCGCGCGGTGAAACGAACTTGGCTAAAAAAACCAGCGATCGGTGGCAGCGATACTAAGCACGGAACGCGATGTATAATATCTTTTTACTTTTTTATAAATTCCTTATTCTTCTTCTCAAATTTAAGAGCTAGGCTCTTGTCGGTGGAGCAATCACCACTCGGCCAACGTCTTCACCACTCTGTACGAAGTGACACTTATTTTCTCTTTTACTTTCTATGTACATTCTCCTCAACCTTCCTCTTCCCCTTTTTCCTTCAATCTTTCCTTCTATTATTGTTTTTAGATAAGCGTCATTCCGTATCAAGCCCAAACATCTTCCCTCTCCTGTTTTCTATTACTTGCAGTAATGTTCTTCTCCTGTTCTCCATCGTTAACACTTTCGACTTGAGCAATGACAAAATTCGTGATAGGTGATTGGAACCGGGTTGGTTCTGTGGTTGAGTACCTTACTGCGAAAGCGAGGATCGTGGGTGGGTTTGAGTCCCGCCCACAAGGATTTTTTTCATTTCATTTTATCTTTCAAAATATACTAGGTAATAATATTATGTAAGACATTTTACACACGTTGCTCTGGTCACAAACTAAGCTCTAGGCTTATAGTGTGTTTACCTACCAGACTGAAGACCGAAAGCTGTAGACTTTATCAAGATATATTTAAAAGTTTGAATTTGCCTACTGAATTTAATATTTTTTTATTATGAATTTTATATTACTTTATATCTCACTAACTGTGCGCCGCGGTATCTCTCGCGTTAAATTTCAACCGTCACTGCATTCGTAATCGCGAATTCCGCGTTCTCCATACAAAATTAACTTTCGAACTTCCAATGAATACGATCGCAGAATTAAAATAATACTTTTGTCGGTCATCGTATTTATTAATTCATAATTCATTTATTCATTTGCATTTACATACACATTGTAACAGTACATACAATTTTAAATGATAACACTGATTCGGTGTACATAAACCCTGTTAAGGTGTTGCAAATTATTTAAATTTTAATTATTTTTTAAAATTATAAATCATACATTACATTGGTGTTATTTGATTAGTAATATTACAAACATAATTTACATCAACAAATTTACACAGGTTCAAGGTAAAGCAAGGCAAAGCCCATGTAGCAAGAATAAAAAAAAAGTTTTAAATAAGACAGTCAAATTTAGTAGTTAATTAATTAATTATTAAATGTGTATATTTAATAATTAATTAATTAATATATTAGACATTTATTAGGTACTAGCTGTGCTCGCGACTTCGTCCGCGTGGAATAGTTATTTTTTTATCATATAAACTTTCATCCCCTATTTTATCCCCTTGGGGGTAGAATTTATCAAAATCCTTTCTTAGCGGATGCCTACGTCATAACATCTACCTGCATGCCAAATTTCAGCCCGATCCGTCTAGTGGTTTGGGCTGTGCGTTGATAGATCACTATGTCAGTCAGTCACCTTTGAGTTATATCATCATCATCATGCCAGCCTTTCTTTGCGCGTCCACTGCTGGACATAGGCCTCCCCCAAGGATCGCTACAACGACCGGTTCTGCGCTGCCTGTATCCATCGGCTTCCCGCGACCTTTTTCAGGTCGTCGGTCCATCTTGTGGGGGGCCTGCCTCTGCTGCGTCCTCCAGCACGCGGTCGCCACTCGAGAACCTTAATACCCGTCCGTTCTGCGAGCTATGTGGCCTGCCCACTGCCACTTAAGTTTGGCGATTCTGGAGGCTATGTCGGTTACTTTGGTCCTTTTGCGGATCTCATCGTTTCGAATACGATCTTGCAAGGAAACGCCGAGCATAGCGCGCTCCATCGCCCTTTGTGTGACTGTGAGCTTTTTCATGAGGCCCATAGTAAGCGACCACGTCTCTGATCCGTAAGTTATCACTGGCAACACACACTGCTCGAACACCTTGGTTTTTAAACACTGCGGTATTTGGGACGAGAAGATATTACGTAGCCTCCCGAATGCTGCCCAGCCGAGTTGGATTCGACGAGAGATCTCTTTCTCGAAGTTGGATTTACCTGTTTGGATTGACTGTCCTAGGTATATATAATTGTCAACAACTTCGAGTGCGGAGCTTCCTATTTTTACAGGAGTGGGTATAACATGGGCGTTCGACATGACTTTGGTTTTATCCATGTTCATGTTTAGGCCCACTTTTTTAGAAGCCCCACTGAGATCATTGAGCATTATGCCGAGGTCCTCCAGGGTTTCAGCCATGACTACGATATCATCGGCAAATCGAAGGTTGGTGATGTACTCGCCATTAATGTTGATGCCAAATCTTCTCCAGTCCAAGAGTTTGAAGACATCCTCCAATGCCGCAGTAAAAAGTTTCGGGGAGATTACGTCTCCCTGTCTCACTCCTCGCTGTAGCTGGATGGGTCTTGAGGTCTGGTCTTGGAGGCGAACTGACATGGTGGCATTTTTGTACAAACACTTTAGTACTTCGATATAGCGGTAGTCAATTTGGCACCGCTGGAGTGACTGAAGCATCGCCCATGTTTCTATCGAATCGAAGGCTTTCTCATAGTCCACGAAAGCTAGACACAGGGGCTGATTATATTCATCGGTTTTTTGTATAATCTGCCTCAATGTGTGGATGTGGTCTATGGTACTATAGCCTTTTCGGAATCCGGCTTGTTCAGGAGGCTGGAAGTCGTCAAGCCTACGTGAGAGACGATTCGTGATGACCCTCGAAAACAGTTTATAGACATGACTCAGAAGCGAGATGGGTCTGTAGTTCTTCAAAAGGGTTTTGTCACCCTTTTTGAAGAAGAGTACCACCACGCTTCTGTTCCATGCCTTAGGTGTTTTGCCCTCGAGGATGACGGAATTAAATAGCTTCTGGAGAGCCATCAGCAAAGGTTTGCCACCAGCTTTCAGGAGCTCAGACGTGATTCCGTCATCACCCGGTGCCTTGTTGTTTTTTAACTGTTTGAGAGCCATCCTAATCTCATACAGGCTGACTTCCGGGATATCTTCGGTATAGTGTCGGGTTAACCTGGCTCTTGGATCATTTTCCAGGTTTTTGACAGGAGGCCGTGTTGTTGTGTACAACTGTCCATAGAACCTTTCGATCTCCACCATAATCTCTGGTTTGGAGGCGACAACTCTGCCGTCCTCGGTCTTCAGCTTCGTTAATTGACTCTGGCCGAGAGACAGATCTCTTGCGAATACTTTAGAGCCTTTGTTTTGCTCAATGGCATCTTTAATACGATCTGTATTAAATTGCCGTATGTCGCGAGTCAAGGACTTTGAGATCTGTCTGTTGAGAAATCTTACTATAGAAGCGTCAGACGAAGACTGCATGGTCATCCCGCGTCTCTCTTCCATGAGCTTTAAAGTATGGTCGGAGATCTTTCTAGCTCCTTTGTTAGATCGGATCTTAGATATTGAGTTATAGATATTTAGATTATTCTTTAATACATATTTTTTGTGTATCTTGAACCGTTTTCACGGCGCACGCAACGGAAGGCTTCAAAGATGAAATAATTTCTCCCGTTTTTTACACATTTACCACTATATCTTTGCTCCTATTGGTCGTAGCGTGATGTTATATAGCCTTTAGCCTTCCTCGATAACTGGACTATCCAACACAAAAAGAATTATTCAATTCGAACCAGTAGTTTCGGAGATTAGCGCGTTCAAACAAACAAACAAACAAACAAACTCTTCAGCTTTATAATATTAGTATAGATTTAATTGAATTATTAAAAAATAACAATAATAATACAATTAGACATTATTACCATTATGTACGTATTAAATTATTCCATATTTAAATCAAGTGTGTAATAGGTATTTAATATTTTTGTGTTGGGTCATTATTTTTATTTTTTTCCGAAATGAGAAAAAAAACTATTTTTATATTATAAAACTTTTTTGGGTGAACATAAAAACATAATTGAACTTCGACCAACAGCCAATTTGTAATATTGGAAGTACATTTGTATGGGCGTCAAGTCGACTCCAGGGCCCTAACTAAAACATCAAGTTGATATCTATACTTCCAAAAGAACCCTTATAGTGAAACAAAAAATCCGATTTTTATAATAAAAATAAAAAAATCGGATTTTTGATATATATCAGATATATATAATTATAATAAATAATTATTTTTTATTGTTTGAAAGCCTTTTATCACTATAATAGTTTTAATTTTAATTAGGTACATATTAGTTATTTATTTTGTTAAAGAAGGTAAGTAAGCAAGTAAGTAAGGAACCCCATTAATAAAAACATTTAATTGCCTCTTAATCATTTATTAAAATCACAATATTTGACTTGGTTTACTTATGTTTTGTATTTATACTATTATAATTCCTTACCTAACTGGTAAACAAAAATTAAAATTGAAAAATATAATATAAACACGCGTCTAGTGTTCGGGCTACCCTCAAAGAATCCCTATATTATGTTATAATTGAATAAATCAACTGACAGATTATTCTTTTTTTTATTTAAGTTTAAGGCAAAGGTATCTAGCTTAAATAAATCAGCTAGCCATTTTTCTAGCCTTGACTTATGAAAATATATTAGTTTTCTAAAACTTAAAAAAATGGATATATTTCAATGATTTTTACGAAAAAATCCATTGATATATATCCTCGCACCCTGGGTGTCTGTAAATCTAAAATCAATGACTAAGACACTTGGCAGTCTCTGCATCTATATGGGCGGTGGTGATTGCGTTTTGTGTATACTAAACAAGTAAAGGAGATGCTGTAATGATTTCAGGCGAGAAGTCCATGCAGACAAGTCCGTAGCAGATACATCTCGTTCCCCGAGAATGCTGCACAATGCCATAGAGATCTCTACTGAGGAGATCGGAGAGGAAATCATTGTGCAGAACAGTGAAGACGAGGCTGATATGGGTGAGTACTGAGTATGCAATATAGGGTGAATTTTTCAATTGTGTTTTCTGTTGTGCACTTATAATTCATACATACATACATACATATCATCACGGGTGCCTTACGGCGCCCGAGACCGCCCAGACAGCCCCAGGTTACCCAGCGGAGGGGTTTTAATCCCACCTCGTCGTAGCCGATGGTATGAGTCTACGCCGAACAAGTGGCAAGCTCGTCGCGATGTTTTGAATAGACACAATAACCCATCTATAAACATTTTCACAAGTTGGTATAGTGAAACCGGGACCGACAGCTTAACGTGCTCTCCGAGGCACTATAGTGGTGTTGTCAAACAAATGTACATAATTTTTTAAATTAAAAACTCATTGGTACACACCGGAATCGAACAAGGGACCTAAGTGTTTTTAAGTACTTATAATTCATATCTAATGAAAAGTATATTGTCAAAACTACAAATATAAATAACAATATTATAACATTGTATTTCCAAATCCTAAACTTTGGGTGCATTTTGTTAGCTGGTAATGTTAGCGCGGCGCTAGCATTGGTCGTTTTTTTGGAAAAAATATCAATAAATACCAACAACTGACGTTAGTAACAGTCGTTTTTTTTGCGAAATGTTACCAATAAATGTTAACATTTTTAGCATCGCTTTGGAGGTGAATTTTTATTGTTAATTTTTGACAGATGTCAAACAATCCGTATTTTTCCGCGAATGTATTAGTTTATTAATATTAAAATTATCTTTCGAACTATAAATATTTGGTTTTCTTATATACTTATGTTTAATTTATGTGTTTAATTACTTTGTAGATTTTAGTTTTTTATTTACTTTACTGAATAATGGAGAAAAATTTTTTGAAGATACAAATTATAAAAACATTAATTTCTGGAAGAAATTATGATAATGATAATGATGATGATGAAATAGATAATTTTTTATTTCGGCTTTTTTTACGTTTAAGGTAAATGTCAAAATGGCAGATGTCAGAAATCAGTATTTGTATCGTTTTGTTTGCATTGCTAAAAGAACTAACAAATGTTAACAAGATCTAAATAAAACGTCAAAACAGCTGATTTTCATGTTAGCGTGAAATACTGGTACGGGTTAGCTAACAAAACGCACCATATAAGTAATAGCGAAGAATGCTCAAAGGATTTTGATAAAAACTAAAACTGCATCATTAGATTTGTGAAAAATTTCTTCTAGCCGGGAATTGAACCGGTTGATTTTGAAAAAAAATAGCTCACCTGTATTTTAGCACCAGCTGATAGTGTCGCTTATAAGGATGAAATGGTGAAATATAACTTCAAACAGCAAACTGAAGGAACTGCTTGTTATTGACAGCCTCCGTAGACTAGTGCTTGCGCCTTTGGTATTGTATCCGAAGGTCGTGGGTTCGATTCCCACTCATGGCAAAAAAAAAAATAGTACGTTTTTTCTGCACAGTTTGTCATGGTCTGGGTGTTTATAAAAAATAATATGTATTATATTGGTGCTTCTGGTACACATAGTACAAGCCTATTATGAGAGCTTAGTTTGTGATCAGAGCAATATTGTGTAAATTGTCCTACATATTATTAAATCAACTGTCCATTTTGTAACCGCACCCTGAAAGGAGACCATCTCTGCAGGTAGTCTCGTTAAAACTGGTGAACTGGAGGCGTCGCTTCCGCCCATTTCGTAACCTCATTATTTAGCTGACACAGAGTGATCAATATTTTTAAATTACTATGTATTAATCGACCCCATTCATGGGTTTTGTAGGTTTGCTTACCATCAAACTGATACAAAGTCACATACCATGCTCCAATAAAATTAAAAAAATATAGCGAGCTGCCATCTTCTATGGCCCTTCTAAGGTGATATTTTTTAGTTCTTATAGCACTAAGTAAGCACTCTTGACCAATCAGATTAGCTTATTTTGAGCTTGAAAAATTAAGCGATCCCATTGGTGGAGAGTACTTAACGCAGTGAGAATGTTAAAATAAATCCACTCTAGGGCCTCTGTTATCATCTTTTGACACGAGATATTAGACAAATTTAAATTAATTAATTAATATAATAATAATAAAAATATGATATGAAGGGCAATATGTGTATAATATATTGCCCTGGTCACAAGCTATAAGCCTTAGGCTTGTTCTATGTGTACCAGAAACAACGATATAATACATATTATATATTATAAACACCCAGACCATGACAAAACTGAACAGAAAGACGTACTATTTTATTTTTCCATATGTGGGAACGACCTCCGGATACAATGCCAAAGGCGCGACCACACATATTTACGAATATTTATAAATTGCAGATAAAAGGTTTTTAACTTTTTTTTTAATGGAACATTGCTGGTGACTTTGTATCTGCCTGATGTTAAGCAGATCTTCAAATGGGTGGGTCATACTACGTATGAGGTCAATCAATACATTGTTGTTTAACAATATTGATCGCTCCAACTATCCCGGCTAAATGATGCAGTTACGAAATGGGCGGCGACATGGACGCATTTGCTTTACAAGTCTATTTTAATATCCTCTCTGCTTTATCGTCAAATCAATCGCTCGTTTCTTAACCGACCATGAAAGGACACTAATCCCTCGACAAGAAATCTATGCATAGATTTCTCCGGAAAACCGGTGAACCCACAGACTAAAATCGAAACATGAATAGGTCACTTGACGGTTTTTGCATCTGTATGGGCGATGGTAACAAGTGCGGTCGGTCGGCCTTGCGAAGTTATAGAGGCTTATCTTGGTGTGCATTTCATAAAAAAAAGTACATAATTGTTTTTTTTATTGCTGGTTTGAGCATTTCCATGTCGTTGATACTTTGATGGTATTAATATTGTTATGTATGTATCCAACAGAGTCAGGTTCTGTCCCTTGCGTGTTCCCTTCATGCGGCGCTCGGTTGTCGTGTTCGCGGGAACATACGGAGCATCTATTAAGAGCACACCAGCTGCGCGTTAAGCACACGCCTGGCACCCACGCGCCTCGACGGGGAAGACCTCCTAAGGTACGGGCGTACACACATTACTTTGTTTACTAGGTGTTCCTTTTTTCAGTACCTTCTAAAAATAAAAACCTATCACACAAAAAAAAATATAAATGAAAATTTTATTGCAACATGCAAATTATTAAAGTAATCTAATCTAAAACTCTGGTCATCATGACCAATGACGATGATCAGAGTTTTAGTAGAGTATTGGTCATTACCATGAGTGTGTATTGGTTATCATCATTGGCCAGTATTGGTCATAATCATCAGCAAGTATTGGTCATCGTCATTAGTCAGTATTGATCATGATCATTGGGCAGTATTTGTCATCATAATAGTTCAGCGGCCACATTCTGATTCTTATAACGTGATCATTAGATTGTCAAAATAACGATTTCCGCTATTAGCACGCTCTTCTCCAATCAGAGTAGTTGTTTAACCATCGCTGGTTGGAGAAGAAAGCGCTAATAACGGAAATCGTTATTTTGACAATCTAACGCTCACGTTATAAGAAACAGAATGTGGCCGCTGTACTATTATAATGACCAATACTGCCCAATGATGATGATCAATACTGACTAATGACTGTGACCAAAACTGACTAATGACGATGACCAATACTTGCTGATTATTATGACCAATACTGGCCGCAGTATTGGTTATCATCATCACCCATTACTATTGGTCATCACAATTGATTATAACAAATGGTCACTATGGGTCACCGTCATTGGTCATTATTGGCATCATCATCTACAATACTACAGTTTGAGGCCAGGGTCCCTAAAAATGTTTCCTTATTCTTTTTGTAAATTCAAATTCTTCTGGTTCTCCAGAGTCAACAGTTTGGTAGCGGCCCAGTTCACTATTTAGAAATTTCCCCCAAATGGAAAAATGGTAAAATGCCAGACATGCCGAAACGTCCCTTATCTGCTTACATGATATGGCTGAACAGTTTCCGTGAGACGATCAAAGCAGAAAATCCCGGTCTCAATTTTACCGAAATAGCTAAGAAAGCAGGAGAATTATGGAGGAATATGGAAGACAAGAGCGAATGGGATGCCAAAGCTGCAGAAGCCAAGGAGCAATACAGAATATCCTTACAATCAATTAGTATTAACGGAGCTGCTGAGGGGGAGCCTGCTAGGAGGGAGAACCATCGGCAGGAGTCTGATGAAGAAGACGACGATGATGATGATAATGAAGAAGTAAGTAAATGAACTCCTAATTATTGTTCTTTAAAATTTTATTTTATTTTAACTTAAACAGGCCGGTCCAATTTGCGCTTATTTTGAGTAAACACCGGTTCAAGGTACTCTCATATTCGAATATATTTCAAGTGACGTCGAGCTGTGTTCGGCTGTCAGTGTATACCAATCGGTCCAAATTGAATATATAAATAAACAAGTATAGTGCGTATTCGACTAAAACTAATTCGCTGGGCCATGTCTTATTCAAATACATACATAACTTATAAAAACGCTTTATAATTTGTTCCATATTGAAGTAATAGGAAAAACCAATAAAAATTGCAGGAAACTTTTATGATATTTAGTTTTAAAAGTATTTAAAATAAACTTCTTCTAAAGATATCTTCTATTATTCATACATTTATTAAAATTATTTTTTTAGCATTATCGAAATCAGTAGACGTCTATTTGTGCTATATTTTTCATAGTTAAGTTTATAGGATAGAATTGTGCAAAAATATATCTATTTTGTAGAATAAGCATTCATAGTGATCTTAAGTGTAGCATTTACGCAGTGATCTCAGTGTTTGTGTTATCCTAATGAATCCCTTAACCTTCGATAAAATGCCGGTGTCCATTTTATTGTTGGTTATATTTTCTTTCTTCACTTGACATTACGTACGTACGCTTTCATACGGTACGTATGAAAGCATACATTACGTACGTATGCTTTCATACGGTTAGCCAATCCCTTTTTCCATCCTCTTATCCCACTTTTACTTTATGACATTCATTCAATTTATAAATCTACCCACTAGTCATTGGCAAAATTATGCATAAAGTATAGAACGCCATTTAAATAAAAGAAAAAATAAACCGGCTTTTTAGTAACTTCACCCTGAAAGGAGACTACCAGATTCAAAACATTTATTTTGCGGGTACAAAAAAGCTGGTATGAATGCAGTAGTTTCTGATAACCAGTGAACCCACAGACTGATACTGCTATTGTTTAATTAACCAGACGTGTTTATATAAATGTGGTGTTTTTACAGGTAATTAAACATGTGGAGGAGGATCCGCTGAAGATTGTTATAGATGTAAGTATGTTTTTAGTTATTTCTAAAAAAATCTTAATACTAGATTTTTTTTCTTTGTGCGGTATTGGAGTCTAGAGAATAAATTCAATAATTCGGACTTGCTACCAAAAACATCGTCCTTGATCTTAAGTGGACAGGAAAAGGATTCGCGAAATCAAGCGTCAAAAAACATATAAATGTTGTTTTCAGTTATAATTAAGTTTTTATTTTGGAAAAAAAGAACATGGAGGTGTAGATTTTATTTACTCGGTCCTAATTACATAATTTCTTTATAACAAATCTGTTTAGTTTTAAAATGAGAACTAAAGTGATATTTTTAGTTTCATAAATCAAACTTTGGGTGTCTTTTCAAAAGTTAATATATTTTTTATAAAAATACTATCTAATTAGGATCGAGTAAGTAATATTTACACCTCTACGTTCTTTTTCATTAAAAATAAACTTTGATATCACTGAAAACAACATTTACACGTTATTGGACATTCGAGATCGCGAAACCTTTTACTGGCTTCTTAACTTGAACGAGATCTCACGGTATCAGGGTCCGTGATTACCCTGCAGGTTGCGAGCTAGACCTGGGCCAAGTTTTGTGATCATCTCTGCAGTTTGTAAGTTGGCAGCCAATTTTTCAACTTTCTCGTGTTACTTTGTATCTATATCGTGGTAGATTTATAGGGCTGCTATATAATTTTATAGGGCTGCTATAAAATTTTATAGGGCTGCTATAAAATTTTATAGGGCTGCTATAAAATTTTATAGGGCTGCTATAAAATTTTATAGGGCTGCTATAAAATTTTATAGGGCTGCTATAAAATTTATGAAAGGGTACGATCAATTGTTGTTTAACATCATTGATCGCTATGTGTGAAATGTCCTATATATTATTGTTAATGCGTCTACATCTACTTATTTGTATTATTATACTAAATCAATTGTATATAAGTAAATTTTTTATGTTTCTTAAACAAAATGTGCCAATTTTAGTCTTTGATATCCTTTGACATTTAGTCAAATCAGGCTACAGGACTTATATTAATGATATTTGATATAGACATATATATGTATACACCCGAAATAGGTTGTTTATTATTTAAGGTATTTCTTTGTTAATTATAGATAAAAAATCTAGTGGATTAATACGCGGACGATAATTTTACTTTAAACTATATAATGCGCCATTTAATCTGCGAATTAGTGGCGAAAGCTTTTCTTATCTTTTTTATCGGTTAAAAGGACGTGTCCTTATACATATCCAGAGCCGTAAAAAAAATGTGGATAAAGCATGGAGATATATAGGGATAAAATCGCCTTTCTAAACGTAAGAACAGAAGATGGCCGCCGCCATACAAACTCAAAACAAAAAGTGAGAACAATTATTATAAGCAATCACTGACCGTTGATTGGTTGAAGTAAGAACATAATATGGCGGCAACAAACACGTTTGACAATTAGTTTTATAGGCCATTATAGGCATTAGGGCGATTCCATATATTAATTTAGTTTCATGGGGTAAATGGGCTTAATGTTGTTTTTTTTATATATAATTCATGTGATCAGTTTTCTTAAATATTATTATATATTCATGTATTGTATTTAATTTCAGATAGACATACAAAACGTTAAAACGGAGTACATCCCGAAATTGAAAGTGGAAAACATGTTTCAATGAACATTACATTGCGGCCTTTTGGAGACGTAAAGCGCCCTCTACCGGTGAAATACAAAGTGTCGCTGTTCGATAGATAGACAATGCCAGATAGTGTACAAAGTTATAGGTTGGCAAATATATTATATAGTAGTAATATAGTAATTATCAGTCCAAAGTAACCAATAATACTCGCATTTAGTCTGTCAAACTCCAGTGTACCAATGACATTTTAATCTAAAAAAATATATACATTTTTTTAACAACACCACTATAGTGCGTCGATTAGAGAGCACGTTAATCTGTCTATTCAAACATCGCGACGAGCTAGCCACTTGTTCGGTGTAAACTCCTACCATCGGCTACAACGAGGTGGTATTAAAATCCCTCCGCTGGGTACCCTGAGACCGTCTAGGCGGTTCGGGCGCCGTAAGGCACCCGTGATGATATCGTATAAAACATACATTAAAAATTTTGGCCCAAAAATGCCTCCTTTTATAGTTTTTTATTATACCTTTAAAATAAAAATTAAAGTGTGATTTCTATGGAGACAAATTTAGCCTGTGTTCTTAAGCTTAATTTAAGTATGGGAATATCACCTTTATAACAATTGGTATATATTATACTAGCTGTGCTCGCGACTTCGTCCGCGTGGAATAGTTAATTTTTTATCATATAAACTTTCATCCCCTATTTTATCCCCTTGGGGGTAGAATTTATCAAAATCCTTTCTTAGCGGATGCCTACGTCATAACATCTACCTGCATGCCAAATTTCAGCCCGATCCGTCTAGTGGTTTGGGCTGTGCGTTGATAGATCACTATGTCAGTCAGTCACCTTTGAGTTATTATTTAGATTATTCTTTAATACATATTTTTTGTGTATCTTGAACCGTTTTCACGGCGCACGCAACGGAAGGCTTCAAAGATGAAATAATTTCTCCCGTTTTTTACACATTTACCACTATATCTTTGCTCCTATTGGTCGTAGCGTGATGTTATATAGCCTATAGCCTTCCTCGATAACTGGACTATCCAACACAAAAAGAATTATTCAATTCGAACCAGTAGTTTCGGAGATTAGCGCGTTCAAACAAACAAACTCTTCAGCTTTATAATATTAGTATAGATATATGTATGTAACAAACAACTTTGGTAGTAAACATCCCAGTTAGTTTTGATAGGAATTTACATTTTTTTAGTTCTTATATTTTACATTGGAACAGTTTTTGTTTTTTATACTATTTATAAGGTATTTTTATTTACTTTATAATTTATAATATTTTGGCCTGATAATTACATAGTTTATATTTACATACATACTCGTATTTTTATAAGCACTTAAGTAAATGCTTTTGTACAAAACTTATACATTAATATAAGTATAGTATATTAATATGACAGATTACATTTTGAACATAGCAAATAAGAGTTTTAACACCAAGTTGGGTTGATGTGCAATTTCATAGGAATCATGTGTTTTTGTTAAACAATCATTCACTTACTGTATAGTTTATACTTTATCCACCAATAGGATTGATTTTTTTATTCTACAGAACAAATAAATTCTTCCCATTGGTGGATACCTGTCATGATTTCAGATCAGTAAGTAAAAATATCACCGATGACTTAGGGAATCACGATTTATTAATCACAGACTAGTGGGCGTAAGGCACCCGTGATGATACATATATTATTAAAACTCATATGTGCGGAACAAATAATCTGTCATAGACAAGAGCTACGTGCGTTTTATATACATACAATATAAACAGGTAAATGAAAACGCTTTCAGTTATTACTCTAATAACACACTTGAATACTTTTTAATAACATTTGACACTGATAATCAAAATGGCCGTCATAGACCATAAACTATAAATGCGTTCCAAAGCATGCAGAAAGATTTAAATGTTATATTGTAGTAATAACTGGGTTCTTCCAAAGAGCCAATCGATAATCGATTCGAAATACCCATCGAAAGCCAAATGTATGAGATTTGACGGTTCTCGTCGATCAGGCTCTACCCACTCTACCCATAGAGTAAAATTCCTGTACATTTTTATCGATCGATGCGTCGATTCGATTGGCGAAGGTGTTTACATTTATCCACTTTGACTATACGTCATAATAAACACAATTTTATACTAAAACATAAAAAAAAAACTCAATGGTGGAACAGAACTTAACGTACATTATCTGTGGATATTATTATCTGTCATCGGTGACTTTATTTAAGAGTGCACTCGTATTGATATCATAGGTATAATATTTTTAGTCACCCGATGAGTTTAAACAATATGTACTTCAGAAATCAATGACTATTTAGTCATATGACATTAAAATTTGCACCTCAGTAAGTGAAAAATTGTTTAAAAAAAACGACATGACTGTTCTACACAATTATATATTTGTGTAGGTTTTTTTTCTAGCGGTGGAAATTTCGTTAAAACAAACAGTTTTTTTTGGAAGGTTAAATATATGAAATGAAATCCTAACATATGTTATTGCTAAATAAATTACTGAACACCATTTTTATTATTAAATAAGATAAGATTACAAATTTCTTTGTAATGCTAAATTAATTGTTTTTGTAATAAAAGTAGAATAATTATTATATTAGAGATAATTATATACCTAAGTAGAATGTAAGAATTCACTTATTTACGTTTTAATTATATTTAAGGTTAATTAAATAGATTCTAGATATATAAATTGAGACTAAACGCAATTGATGAAAAAAATATGGCGAAATTGTCAAGCTGGGATTGGCGCCATTTTTTTTTAATTGCAGTTTTTATTTTTACTTTAAATTTTAAATTTATTTACACTATTTTATTATCTTTCCTTGAAAGGGAAATATTTATTAGATTTTTTGAATATGAAGTGACTTTTTGTAATATTAAATAAGTAGCTAGTTAATAGTTTTTTTATACGTTTTTGAATTTATTTAGCATTTTATTGGTTTATCTAGAGTTTTTTTTTTTACAAAATAAAGAGAATGGAATAAATGATTTAAACATCGAATTTATGTTTCGAATATTAAATGATTATTTTTCCATATTAAAATAACAAATTTATCAATTTATATCGTAGTTATATAATATTTGCACTGTCTAAAGTATTTATTTATGTGTGTGAACAGTAATGAAAAAAAAAATTGATTACAAAACAAAATATTAGTAAATTTATCCGTTTTATATTGTGTAGGTAAGGCAAAATTATAGCAATAATTTAAACTATTTAAGATCTCATTTTGTCAAACACACACAATATAAAAATTTATAAAATATTATGATTTTATAATAAAAATACTATCTATTAAAATTTATATTATATTTTACATAATTAACAAAAAGAAGATGTTAGAAAATCGTCGTAAAATCAGCGGCTTGTTTTGAGGTTAGCTTACTTTGGGCGCCATTTTTTTTTCTAGATTGTTTGATAGAACATAATATTATTAGGAGTTAATGAACACTACTAGAAAATTATTATGAAAACAGTCAAAATAAGCCTCTAGCTAGACGAAATAAATGTATATTTACTATTTTATGTTACCTACTGCTTTTTAATTTTATTACAAACCTATATTCATAAAATGAAGTATTAAATGTTTATAGAATATTGTATAGTTTTTAGTTCTAAATGATTACTTTAATGCCATGAGACAGAAACTGTAAAATTTGTTGTTTACTTTGTATTTACAGTACAGTCGCCAATACTACAGCTATTTCTATATTGTGACTTTGTATCAAACGGATAGTAAGCAGAGCGCAAAGTACATGAGTGGGGTAGATAAATCCGTTGGTTGCTCCCACTAGACTAGGTAATAATAATCATAATTTGTAGGAGATTTCACAAATATTACCTTGTAGTTTGAGTTTACTATTCAGTTAACTACTTTTTAACCATTTAGTAGCCTTAGTGTTAATTTTATAACTATACTTTGCGAGTCAACTAAACTGTGTATGGGTAGTTCAGCGCCCCAAGCGGAAGTTTTGGGAACTAAAAATGCGAGCGTGTGATTAGTAAAATTTTCGGTGAAATTCGGGTTAACTATACTACTGCGTTAACATTTTCACCAATCACACGATCGCAATTTTAGTTCTCAAAATTTCCGCTTGGGGCGCTGAATCCCATACAAATTAGTTACTCAAACGCTACTGTACAGAAAATCGTAGATTTAAACTGGAGTTTTGATGCGTTGGTGACTGTACTGTAAAAACACTAGAAGTCCCAATCTGTAGTGTAGTAAGTAGGGTGAAAATGTTCCTATGAATGTAAGTGTGTATGTAGGTATGTATGTATGGCTTCGGTTTCGCGTGTTAATCGCACAACTACGACGCCATTTTTGATTGTCGGCGAGTAACTAACCCTTAATTTCTAGAACGTTGGTAAAATTTATCTATAATCAAAATTAGCAAACTTTTTTTTAATTTGTAAAATAAATTTAAATGCAGCGTTGAACTTGTATCTTCCTGATTGTAAGCAGACCGAAGCAGAGAAATTCGTGGTAACACAATTGGTGGCGTTATAGACGAATTTGCATTACGTTAATATCATATTGCTGATTTATCGTTAAATCATTTTCCAGTTTCGTAACCGCACTCTTAAAGAATACTACCAACTCGACACGAAACCGATGCAGTAGTCTCCTGAAAACTAGTGAACTAGACTAAAACCGAACCGTTATTGGTGGAAAATTTAGATGACGTGAAATTACACTAATTATTTTGTTATCTAATTTTGATCATAGATTAATTTGATCATCGTTCTAGAAACTGGCAGTAATATTACCAAAATTACAAATCGTATGGATTTCAAAATGTATGTTTTGTAATTTTTTTGGGGTTGTAAAGGCAAAACTGATCCAGAGCGCGCTGCTGGCGACTGGTCCTTTGTCTGTCATTTTTTTAACGCATTTAGGTTTTATTTATTTACATAAAAATATATTTCAGTAAATATCTCCCATTTTTGGAAATAAGAATTTCATTTAAAAAAACAACTTTACTTTAACCTGTAGCTTTAGTGTGAGTTTTTTTAACGTTTACTTTCGCGTTAACTATACTACCGCGTTAACATTTTGACCAATCACACGCTCGCATTTCTAGTTCTCAAAAATTCCGCTTGGAGCGCTGAACCATTTCCCATACAAATTTTAGTTAACTCAAACGCAAAGTAATAGTTAGAAAACTCACACTAGGGGTACTGTAGCCCTAGTGTGAGTTTTTTTAACATTTACTTTCGCGTTAACTATACTACCGCGTTAACATTTTGACCAATCACACGCTCGTATTTTTAGTTCTCAAAATTTCCGCTTAGAGCGCTAAACTATTCCCCATACAAATTTTAGTTAACTCATACTCAAAGTAATAGTTAGAAAACTCACACTAGCGGTACTGAATGTGAGATTTTTAACGTTTACTTTCGAGTTAACTATACTACTGCGTTAACATTTTCACCAATCACTCGCTCGCATTTTTAGTTCTCAAAATTTCCGCTTGGGGGCGCTGAACTATTTCCCATACAAATTTCAGTACGCAGTTAAACGTAATTAGAAAACTCACACTGGCTCTACTGTTAAGTTATTTTTTGTCACACTGGCAGATTAAGGAACACTCGCTTAAACACCCTTAAGTGGTATTCCAGTTGAGGGTGTTTAAAGGCAGTTTTTAACACCATTCGGAAAATAATATTTGCTGCGTAAAATATGCAGTGTGGCTTTGCAAGGTTTTACTTTAGACTAATATGAGACTACTGGTCGAATCGAACAACTTATGGAACATGTCGCAAATGAATAAAAATGTTGGCTTCTCCATACAAAAATTGTTTTCATTTGCGACACATAGTTCCATGGGAAAAGTTGTTCATTCGATCAGTCATCTAGTGTGATTTTTTTTTACATTTACTTTCGCGTTAACTATACTACTGCGTTAACATTTTGACCATTTACATTCTCGCATTTTTAGTTCTCAATATTTCCGCTTGGAGCGCTGAACTATTTGCCATACTAATTTTAGTTAACTCGGACGCAAAGTAATAGTTAGAAAACTCACACTAGGGGTACAGTAGAGCCTTATATTAGCCTAAGAACAACCTTTCAAAGTCACCGTGTAGGTATATTACTGGTGATATGTTAGTCATCGGTGAAAGTCAAAAATAGCTTTCTAAGTCTCAACTTGTACCGATCGCGTCGTCTCGTCATCTATACAGGGTGAGAAAAAAGTGGTGACAGTGATTTAAGTACCTTTAATATTGATGATGGTAAATTTTACTGAAAGAAATCAAACCAACTGGAATCCAAAAAAATTAATACATTTTTAATTTTATTGCACCAATAGATAGGGTTCATTCATAAGTTTCAATTTATGTTAAACTAGCTGACCCGCGCAACTTCGTTTGCGCAACTTTAACCGTTTACGCAGCCCACGCAACGGAAGCTCTCAAAGGGAACAAATTTTCCCCAATTTCCCAATATATTTCATTGATGCTACGCTTCTATTGGTCGTAGCGTGATGTTATATAGCCTATAGCCTTCCTCGATAAATGGGCTATCCACTACACAAACTAAAATAATTTTCAAAATCGGTTCAGTAGATCCAGAGATTACCCTCTCCAACCTCACAAACTTTACCTCTTTTATAATATTGGTATAGACAAAATAGAATATTAAATTAAAGTTTCTTTCATAAACTTTGTTATCATAAATATTTTGGGTAATTTCCCTCCAACCAAGGCCTTTTTTTTTCACCCTGTATATTTATATAAATATGACAGCTTTGTCATATCTTCATGTATAATATACCCTTTATATAATTAGTCATATAAAAGAAATTATAATAAACGATATCACAAGAAAAAAGAACTTCTTAATGCTTCGATAGTTGTCGAGCCTTCCTTCAGAGTGCGGTTACGAAACGGGATTAAATAATGAATGTACCACAGTGCGTTCATTGTTATTTTACCTCTTGCTGTTTGTTGGCTAATCTGAAATAATATCCATTGGGAAAATAACAACGCAGTCTAAATGATTTTTAATGTATTTTTTTCATTATTTAATCGTGGTCTTCTATTATTTATTAATTAAATAAAACAAAAATAAATGCAATGTGGCGCTAGTTCGCGCCGGATATGTTTTTTTTTACTTCATTAATAAAAAGGTAGTGCTGCTGCTACGAGGACGGTAAAGGCCAACTATTAAAATAGTATTTTTTATTTTTACCCTATAACCTACAATTTTTTTTGACTCCTGCGATTATTTGGTTGGAATTTATTCGCGATCGGTTCGAGTAGACAATGGTTTGTTAGTGTCACATTTAAGCTAAGTGTATGTAAGTATGTATCTCTGAGATTTTCTATTACAATGATGTAACTTCTAAATAAAACATACAGATTGTACTTTTTATTGTTTTATTTTTAACTTTTGTCATTCCTTGAGCTTTCTGCCGTTTCGATATTGCTGTACATGAACGCCGTGACACCGGCAGGACCATAATTTAAATAATGTACTAAGGAGGTTACTTACGTTAAACAATATATAATAGTACTACGTACTTTCATTTTGCCAGATCACTTAGTTCAAAAATCATTTCAAAGATATGATAACAGTCGTGAAGAAAAGTTAACAATGACATTTGTTTTAGTCAAGAGCCAATACCTTGCCAAGAGCCAATCTTGGTTTTTGAATCAGCTTTTTAAATTTAATAAAAATAGATACAGTAAAAAAAAATCGAAAATTTATTTACAGACATTTATGAAGTGAGAAATATGTGTTTTTATTGCATACATTTAGTCACTTGACTGTTTTTGCATCTGTATGGGCCCTAAGGAGACAGATCGGTCAAATATAATAAATTAAAAATAGGTATAACATTTTGTAAAAAATAGCTACTGTACTATAGTAAAATAGCCGTTATAATAAAATAATAATAACCAAATTACGCCATTGCTAAACTTTTCTTCGCGACTGTACCTGAAAATTTTGTGATCTCATCCCAATAATCGAATATCAAAGAGGTTTAGTAAAATGAAAATAGGATAACGTGCCAGAGTAACGTGACTACGTCAGGATCACAATAGCACTTCTCTGACTTTAGTACTATTAGAATTGGCCATTTAGTTTGTAAAGAAAATTTTATTATCCTTGTCAGTGTGTTGCTTGGATACGTTGTTGATATTGAAAAAAAGTATTATGGTTTACAGAATTCCCTCAAGCTTATTATTTCATAGTTTAGTATAATTTTAACAGGTTATGGGCCCAGATATCAAAGAAAAAAAACGGAATATTAAAATAATATTGAGAGGAGCACAAAATATTAATAAAAAAAACAGTAAAACGGATCAACCAGGTGAGCTTTGAAAATGGATAAAAATTTTGTTATTGAACGGTTTGATGGTAATACAAATAACTACAGACAATGGAAATTTCAAATAAACTGTGCTTTGAGAGCGACAGATTTACATTCCTATATAAAAATACTAGATAAAGAAAACACGGACCAAAACTTGGTTAAAGACAATGAATGGTCTAAAAACGATGCTACAGCTATGTTTATTATTACGCAAGCCTTAGATTATAAACAAATTTCTTTAATTGAGAGCTGTGAATCAGCTGCTGAGGTAATGACTAAACTTGATAGCATATATGAACAAAAATCAGAACTTAATAACTTATTAATTCACGAAAAGTTTTATAACTATAAAATGTTGCCTTCTGATAATATAGCACAACATATTGCTAAAATTGAAGGTATGGCAAAGCAGTTAAAAGAATCTGGTGAAAATATTAGTGAGAAGGCTATAATAACTAAAATATTGTCAACATTACCACTAAAATATAAAAATTTAAGACAGGCTTGGTTATCACTTTCGCCTGAAAAACAAAATATTAATAATTTAACAGCCAGACTTAATGATGAAGAATTGGATATGTTAAATTAAGTAACCAAACTAATATTCAGGTAAGAGGTAAAGGTATAGTTTTAATAAAAAAGAAAATTAATAACGAATGGTATGATGGTCAAATTTTAGATGTTTTATATATACCGGATTTACGGAAAAAAATATTCTCAGAAGGTATTATTACACGTAAAGGTTTTAGTATTATAAAAAAACATAAGGATGCCTTAATTTACGAAGATGATGAGCAAGCTGCTCATGCCATTTTACGAGCAAATAACTTGTATGAATTACAATTTAAAACTGTTACACATAACGAAAGCAATTTGACACAGAAGTCAACTAATAATATTTTACAAATATGGCATGAACGACTTGGACATTTGAATATAAATGAAATTTTAAAAATGATAAATAATAAAATGTTAAATATTGATTTGTCTAAAGTTGATAAAGATCAGTTTTTCTGTGAGGCATGTTGCTATGGTAAACAAGCACGCTTGCCATTTAAAAACTCAGTTCGAAATAACTTGTCACTTGCAAGTTTGGTATATAGTGACGTTTGTGGTCCAATGGCATATACGTCAATATCAGGTCCACGTTATTTTGTTATTTTTAAAGATGCTTTTTCGAGTTTTATTTATGTTTACTTTATAAAAAATAAATCAGATACTTTAGAATGTTTTATAAAATACAACAATTTGGTTCAAACGAAATTTAATCATTGTGTAAAAACATTATTTACTGATAATGGTGGTGAATATATTAATCAAGATTTTAAAGATTATTTGGCGAAAAATGGGATTGAACATGAATGTACTGCGCCTTATACACCGCAACAAAATGGTAGGTCAGAAAGAGAGATGAGAACTATTGTAGAGCGAGCAAGAACTATGTTATATGCACGACATTTACCATTAAGTCTTTGGGCAGAGGCAGTTAACTGTACAGGGGCCTGACCAAAGAACACGATCGCCAATTGAATCGCCTTATCGACCGATAAAAATGTATAGGAATTTTACTCTATGGGTAGAGTCCGATCGCCGAGAAACGTCAAATCTCATACATTTAGCTTTCGATGGGTATTTCGATTCGATTATCGATCGGCTCTTTGGTAAGGCCCCTGTATACTTAAAGAACAGAATTACTTCTAGTCAAACAAATGATACTACTCCTTATGAGTTATGGACTGGAGAAGCACCAACCTTAAGTAATATTAAGACATTCGCATGCTTAGGATTTGTACAAACACCACAGCAAAAACGGACTAAGTGGGATAAAAAAAGTGAAAAATGTATTTTAGTTGGATATCAAGGTAACAGCTATAACTATAGAATGTTTAATTTAATTACTAAAAAGTTAATTATATCCAGAGACGTAATATTTAATGAATTTGATATTTCAGATTTAAATCAAAACTATAGAAAAGAAGAAATATTTAATATTGATGAAAACGTAGAAGATAGGATACATGAAAAATGTATTGAAGATTCAAATAATAACGAAGGAACAAATGACGATTATAATATTAACCGCAAATTAATGATAATAATGGTACTGATTTAAATAATAGGGTAAATAATTCAAATGAAGATGTAAATATAATTAATAGGAATGAAGATATTAATATAAATAATTCAAATGAAGATCTAAATATGTTACGTAATGGCGAAAATTCATATAATTTAAGGAAAAGATCTACTATTACGCAACCTTTGCGATATCAAGCTAATATAGTAGAATTAAAAGAACCACAAACATATGAGGATGCTTTAAATTGCGGTGAATCGGACAAATGGAAAAAAGCTATTAGTGAAGAACATGAAGAAAATGGCACTTGGATATTAACAGATTTACCAAAAGATAAAAAGACTATTACTTCTAAATGGGTTTTTAAAATTAAGAAACGAATAGATGGAGAAATTGATAAGTACAAGGCACGTCTGTGTGTTAGAGGCTTTGCACAAATTAAAGATATAGATTATTCGGAAACTTTTGCACCAACTACTCGTTATGATTCTATAAGGCTATTATTAAGTATTGCAGTTAGCCAAGAATATGAAATATCTCAATTTGATGTCAAAACGGCATTTTTATATGGAGATCTTAATGAAGATATTTACATGGAAATTCCAGAAGGAGTCACAGCTCAAACAGGACAGGTTTGTAAACTAGTTAAATCTCTTTATGGTTTAAAACAAGCTCCACGTTGCTGGAATCAAAAATTTAATGATTTTATCAAGAAGTTTGGGTTTAAGCAGAGCGAAGCCGATTATTGTGTATATAGTGGATTTTTTAATAATTATAAAGTTTTGCTTATTATTTTTGTTGACGATGGACTTTTAATGTCATACAGTCAGGATGTAATAAATTTAATATTATCTCATATGAAAAATGTTTTTAATATTACTATAATGAAACCAAACTGTTTTATTGGTATTGAAATAAAACGTGACAAAACCGATAAAAGTATTTTTATATCTCAGAAGCATTACATAGAACAGATTATTTTAAAGTTTAACATGATGGACGCGGCACCTTGCTATATGCCATCGGATCCCAATGTTGTTTTTACGAAACAGGATGATAATGAATGTCACTTTAGCGGCTCTAAACAGTTTCCTTATCGTGAAGCTGTAGGGTCACTTTTATTTTTATCATCTGTAACTCGACCAGATATATCATATGCAGTTAATTTAGTAAGTCGTTATGTTAATAATTTTACTAACGAACATGTTAATGCTGTCAAACGAATCATCAGATATTTAAGTGCTACTAAGGATTTTGGTATTAAATATTTTGGAAATAAAGTTTTATGTGGATATTCAGATGCAGATTATGCTGGAGATTTAGACACTAGGCGCTCTACTACTGGTTATATATTTTTAATGAATAATGGTCCGGTGACATGGTCCTGTGAGCGACAGAGAACCGTAGCATTATCTACAACTGAATCTGAATTCATGGCTGCTTGTGCAGCTGTTAAGGAATACATTTGGATTAAACAATTTTTAGTTGAAATTTCCGAATTACAAAGTGAATTTAATATGTTATATGTTGATGATCAAAGTACTATAAATTTAATTAAAAATCCCGTCTATCATAAACGTTCTAAGCATATAGATGTTAAATATAACTTCATTAGAGAAAAAGTAAATTCTGGGGAAGTGTTTTTAGAATATGTATCTTCTAAAAACCAGTTATCTGATTTATTTACAAAGTCGCTTCCAGCTACAACTTTTAATTATTTAAGAAATCAGTTTGTTGTCAAATTAAATTAAAATAGTTTTGTGTTATAAATGTATGCTATGGTGACTATTTTAAGATAGTATTTAATAGATATAAAATTTAGGGAAGGTATTAGAATTGGCCATTTAGTTTGTAAAGAAAATTTTATTATCCTTGTCAGTGTGTTGCTTGGATACGTTGTTGATATTGAATAAAAAGTATTATGGTTTACAGAATTCCCTCAAGCTTATTATTTCATAGTTTAGTATAATTTTAACAAGTACAGTATGATAACATAATCTGTTATTTGCTAAACAAATTATCAACTAAAACTTAACATAATCAGAATTAAGGTCACACCTGATGGTCCTGCTGGTGTCACGCATATAAAAATTATTTATGTTTTTATTTGGTAAACACGCATGGTTGAATAAAAAAAGAATCAAAAAGTTGTTTAAACACCTGAATATGCATTTATTCAGGTGTTTAAACAACTTTTTGATTCATTTATATTTGTGATAATAACGATGTAAACATTTAATACCAATATTGACCTTAATAAGACCGCTATATTAATTACTAGCGGCCCGTCCCGGCTTCGCACAGGTTTGTATAACTTTAACTATATGCTCAGCGCACGCCACGGAAGGCCTCAGAAACGATACTTTTCCCCCGTTTTTAAAACATTTTTGGTTACTGCTCCACAACTATAGGACCTAGCGTGATATTATATAGCCTATGTTACCTCTGAATAATGCAGCTTTGTAATGGTGAAAAAAATATTGCAATCGGTCCAGTAGTTTTTGAGTTTATTCATTACAAACATACAAAAATACAAATCTTTCCTCTTTATTATATTAGTATAGATTAGTATAGATTGCGACTGGTCCTTGGCGTTGTATGCGGAGGCCGTGGGTTAGATTCCCATATGGCAAAAATATTATCTAGTATGTTTTTTGTACAGCTTGCCATGGTCTGGGTTTATAAAAATATATATTACCTATACCGTTATTTCAGGTACACATAGTACAAGCCTGTAGGTATGTTTGTCACCAAGTCAATATGTATAACCCTTCATATTATTATATAAGAAGATATACTTAGGGCAGATTCGACCAAAAGTGGGTATAACTTAAAACGAGATTAGTGATGTCAAACCACATACAAATAATTATTCTGAGTATTAATAATTTAATCTACGAATAAATATTTGTATGGATTGGATTGGAATTTGACATACTATCCCCAGTATAAGTTATGCCCTCTTTTGGTCCGAATCGGCCCTTAGTTGGCTAACTATCTGTAATCCAATTTGTTTTGAATAAATTATATCTAATGGCCATTTAATGTGATTTTGAGTGTCGGCATTATAGAAACAACCACAGAGTTAATATAATATCAAATAAAAAAGTACATAAAAAAAAAAAATCTATAAGTAATCTAACTTACTTGTCCAAACGTATATAAAATTTGGGCCATCAAATGCATTTTTTTAAATCTCACTGGTAATTTCAGAAATTAGCGGGTTCAAAAATAGGTACAAACTCTTGAGTTTTCTTATATTAGTATAGTCTGTCACTGATGACGCCGCTCCATAGAGAGGCGAAATATTTGGCAATAAAATTTTATAGCTTCAATTTATATATTTTACCAAGTAAGAAACACATCTAACACACTTTATTTGTTTCAGATAATTCTTATATTAGTATAGATATCTATAGGTAGCTCTCTAGAACACTGGTTCACCTATTTTGCCCACCGCCCACTTTGAGAACTCTAAGTCCCAATTTTTTTTTGTTACTTAACATCTGTTGCGAATCTGAACCAGCCAATGCCACGGTGTAATTCCACTGTAATATTATATAGTCGTAAGATAATATAATATGACTCAATATCCTATTTCTGAGAAGATGTTTCAATGAGTATATTAAATTAAGTATTTTATTTAATATTCAAAGTTTACTTTATTTCACCACTCGGAGAGCACGTTAAGCTGTCGGTCCCGGTTTCACTATACCAACTTGTGAAACTGTTTAGATGCGTTATTGAGTTTATTCAAAACACCGCGACAAGCTAGCCACTTGTTCGGTGTAGATTCATACCATCGGCTACGACGAGGTGGGATTAAAAATCCCTCCGCTGGGTACCCTGAGGCTGTCTAGGCGGTCTCGGGCGCCGTAAGGCACCCGTGATGATATTTATGTATGTATGTACTTTATTTCATTACCTAGTACTTACCTACGTGAATTAGCGTGTTTTTTTTTCTTATTTGGACTACCTATATGTTTTAACCTGCCTTCTCTCTCACAGTGCCATCTCAATGCCCCCCAATTTTTTTCTTCTTTTTTTTTCTTTTTAATGGCGTTTATATATAAAATAATAGCCAAAGACACCCTAATTTTATCTGGGTCTTCTATTGCCCTCTTGAAAGTCTCAAACGCCCACAAGGGGGCGTTATCGCCTACGTTGGGAACCTATTATCTAGAAGCTGCCTTACATCATATGGCGCAAAGAAACTGTAGGTTTATATTTTATATTTATATTTAAATCAACGCATTTATCTATGAACATAGGAGATATGAGACACTAGGACCGTGGGGGCCGTGTGCAAGACAATTCTTTAAGGAATTGTCTTCACGATTGGTCTCTGTCACTGGTGACCAAAGGGCTGGCTTCTTCCTCGCACAGAAAATTAGCATAATTATACAGCGAGGAAATGTTGCCAGCATTTTGGCCACTATGCCACACGGACAGATATTAGAAGATATTTTTTTTTGTAGGACACATATATTTTTGTTATTAATTTTAATTATCTTTTACATACATAGGTAATAAAAAACCAGGGGCCTATTTCATAAACGTGAGAATTGTAATTTATAATACATTGCTTGGTTTAGTTAGTTCTAGTAAATAATTCCAACTAAACTGAGCAATGTATTATGAATTGTCATGTAAATTACAATTGTCACGTTTATAAAATAGGCCCCAGTATTTAGTTTTACAAGGCATATCAAAATCATGGTATTGGTTTATCCACTAAGATGTTCTGCACTGTGTAATTACATTTATTTGCTAAGCATTAGTTATTCTTCTTCAAAACTTCGTGATGTTAATTCACTACGTGGAAGAGACTTCTTTTTATTATCTGTAAATAGACATTATAGGGTGTTATCAAGTGGTATTAAGGATTTATAGTTTTGGTCGAATATCGTAGGAAGATTTTAAGAATGTTGTTGGAGCCGCCCTTGTATAATATGGACAAATTTTGGTAACCTTTAGACCCCAAAGGGAACTCAGGGAATCCAGCAATCAGTTTTACCTGATTTAGTTCATGGTCGAACCCCCCATTTTCTAGAACGTAAAAAAAAAATAGCACATCGTTTGTGGAATATTTTTAAATAAATGTTATTGACAGGTCCTATAAAAATTACCCATTTTTATTGTTAGGTATAGTCCGTTTCACAAAAGAGTGGAAACAAATGGAACTAATAATATTAAGAGTAAAACTGTACCTAGTGTGAGTTTTTTATTGCGTTTGAGTTAACTAAAATTTGTATGGGAAATAGTTCAGCGATCCAAGCGGAAATTTTGAAAACTGAGAATGCGAGTATGTGATTGGTCAAAATGTTAACGCAGTAGTATAGTTAAACGCGAAAATAAATGTTAAAAAAACTCACACTAGGCCTACAGTATGAGGGTTTAGTAAGTTACTCACATTATAACTTCGACAATAAAAGAGTAGCAATACATACGTGAAAAGACAACAATTTCAGCAATAAGTACGACAAAAGCCAATACAGAGGCGGCTGTCAGCGCCCTGAAAGCTGGTCCTACGTGCGGTAACTCCACCGCAGCGAACATGGCTGCCTGCGATGAGCATGTGGGCCGAGCGGCAACCACACGCCGCGTGCTTCGGGACTGCACCCCGCCTTCCATCACTCGAATTGCACTAGTATACATAAATAGCATTAATACTCTATTCCCAGTGGCGTATTTAGGTTCAGTTTCGCCCCGGGGCCATCCCACTAATATTATAAATATAAAAGTTTATTTATTACTCATTCAATTTTTATTTTTACCGAGTGACATTTTTGACATGCCTGGGGCCGCCCCTACAATTGGCCACCTTGGCCCATCATACGTAAATATGCCACTGTCTATACCTAACGTGACCATACGTCCGTTTTGAACGGGACTGTCTTTTTTTATACTCTGTCCCGGTGTCCTAGAAGAAATATTTGGGATGCCAAAGTGTCCCGTCTTCAGAAGGTTCAACACTATGATAAAAACTAAAAATCTGTAATAATAGATCTTTTCTAAACGTACAGCAAGTTTATGCGAAGTGTTTTGGATAGTCGAACTATTAAAGAAATTATGGACATATGATATACTAGCGGCCCGTCCCGGCTTCGCACAGGTTTGTATAACTTTAACTATATGCTCAGCGCACGCCACGGAAGGCCTCAGAAACGATACTTTTCCCCCGTTTTTAAAACATTTTTGGTTACTGCTCCACAACTATAGGACCTAGCGTGATATTATATAGCCTATGTTACTTCTGAATAATGCAGCTTTCTAATGGTGAAAAAATTATTGCAATCGGTCCAGTAGTTTTTGAGTTTATTCATTACAAACATACAAAAATACAAATCTTTCCTCTTTATTATATTAGTATAGAAGTATAGATATAGAAATGTGCTCCCCAAAAAATTGAATTTCCTATTTTTGTATTAGCTATCTATAAATATATAATAACTGTTGTTGTAAAAATTTCTTCATTTTAATTTTTGCAACATAATGAAATTTGTTTCATTATTAATTTTAAAATTGTCCTATTTTGGCAAACAATAAAAATGGTCACACTCTATACCTATTACCGAGTGATACTACTCCGTACTCTTGTGGTTGGCGTTTTGCCTGAGGTCGTGGTTTCGATTCCCACTCATAAAAAACTTCCGGTACCCATAGGTACAAACCTAGAGCTCTGTTTGTGATCTGGTGGGCAATTCTCGCGCTTTCGACATTCATCTCGATTCGAGATTTTTAAACGAAAAATGACTAAATATGTCATTTTTCGTTCAATATTTGTATATTTATTATTTAATATTTATTATTTATTTCGTTTAATCTTCGATATTTTTAAACAAAAAATAATATTTAGTCATTTTTCGTTTAAAAATTTCAAATCGAGATGAATGTCGAAAGCGCGAGAATTGCCCACCAGGGTAATATTTGTGAAATGTCCCACATATAATTAGGATATAGGAGGATATTAAAATATAATAGTAATATTTGCATTTTTGTCGCCGCATTTGTTATTTCGTAATCGCATCATTTAGCGGGCATAGTGGGAGCGTTTCAATATTAAAGAACAATGTATTGATCGACCCTAACTTTAAAGTCACATGCCGCGCTCCAATAAAAAAAAAACACTTCGACCGCATGCCGCGCCGTGCCATGCGGCCCCTATCCATCCACCACGCCATGCAACATTATATTCCGTACGCGAGAGGTCTCAGCGTGTAGGGTAACCATGATGGTAAATATTTTTATGATAACTTCATTTTTTTATATAGCACGATGAAAATCAAAAGTGTTATTTCGTATTATATCCAATGGACATAATATTAGCACAACGCCATATATAAATACCAATATAACCTGGTATTTACATTTAATAAATGAATACTCCCGAGACCGCCTGGACGGCCTCAGGGTACCCCAGCGGAGGGGTTTGTAATCCCACCACTTTGTAGCCAATGGCATGAGTCTACACCGAACAAGAGGCTAGCTCGTCGCGATATTTGGATAGACTTGATAACCCATCTATAAACAGTTTCACAAGTTGGTATAGTGAAACTGAAACCGACAGCTTAACGAGGCACCATAGTGGCATTTTAATTAAGAATTGGACTAGCTAGATTTTTTTAAATAGATCTCACGTGTAGGTATGTTAGATCTATTCATAATTCAGATATTGACTCAAGTATAGTCTGATTTTTTAAATATTATTTTCTTGTATTATAGCCCTAATGCCTGAAATCTCCTATAAAACGAAATGTCAAACATGTTCCGTGCCGCCATATTATGTTCTCACTTCAACCAATCAACGCTCAGTGATTGCTTATTTTTTAAATATATTTTTGAGTTGGTCGGCCATCTTCTGTTCTCACGTTGGAAAAGGTTAATTTAGGCATTAGGGCGGCTTCCTAAATATATATCCACTTATTATAGAAAATATCAGTCAGGGAATAACACATATATGTATTAACCCATAACAGGGAATTAGGAAGGGGTCGGACGACACCAAGGTTGCTGTGCCCAACTCTAGTTATGTTATTGTCAAAAAACTGGTGTGCCTAAAATACTCACGCGATTCTGAACAATTCCCTAATATGAGTGTGGTATCCAACTCCAAGATAAGGAGACGTAAATGATGTGAAGACGACTTGGCCCAGGTTACACTTTTCGTCGTCCCAGAAAGTTCTCTGTATTTCGTCGTAGCCTGCTGTCTGCTGGACGTGGAATGCGTACATATCCTGTGAAAATATTCCTGTATCATCATTTATTTTGGCTGCTTAGGTCCCAAGCAGCTGCTGTTTGGAATTTTTGATAAACGTACGGGCTCCAATGGAACCAAACCTTGCCTTTATTGTAGCGTTAGGACTAGCGTTTCGCAACAATACGATGGTCGGTGTTCTTATTCTGTTTTACCTTGACAAATAACCGTGTTTTATTGCCAAAGCTTCTTTTGCAATTCTGTTGTTAGTTAGTCAGTTAATCACGTAGTTACCATCGATCAAATATCTACTAATCTCCCGCTCCTACTAGGCATTTCAAATACCATCCAAGAATAAGACAAAGTATAAACTTACATTGCGGATTTTTCGGATTCCTTCTTCTACAGTGGAATACGCTTTATCTCCCTGCGACAGTAGTTTCTGTCGATAAAGCTGTTGGTGAGCTGGCCGAGTGTCATGCTGGAGTCATAGAGTCTTATTAGATATAGGAGTATGTACAAAGGCATTTAAACAATGACGAATCAGATACACTGGAGGTTTGTTTTTGATTGCATCATGTATCGATATTATTTAACAAAACATTTATTGATCGACCGCTTTCATGGAGTTTGTAAATCACATATCTTGCTGCAATAAAATAAAACACTTCGTCATCTCAATGCCCATGCAAATTATCGTGGAGTATTTAACGGAAACCTTATATAATAAAGTTAGATCTCATATGTCTGCTTCTTCTACAACATGCCTAATGATATAAATTTTATATATTTCACAGTTAGTTTCACGTACCGCAAAAATAACCTGGTTATAAATAGCGTCCTGAAGTCCAAGTTTCAGGGGTGACCGAAGTAGATCCTTGACGTCCTTTATATCATTAGTGGTGGATTGCAGCAGTGCCACCACGTTGGCCGAGTAACAGGTAAACAGAAACATAAATACCATCAGACCCAGGAGAAGAATCTGACGACCTATACAAGAAGGATGACAATTTTTAATACTTATCAATTTAATATAACAGTCAAATGCTAATTCAGAACCCATGACCTATGATATAAATAGTGAGTTTGGAGAAAAAACTATTCCCATTATTCTCAAATGAAAAAAAAATGGCTTCTCCATACAAACTAGTATAAATTTAAGCTGGAATTATCTCAAGCTTAAACTAGGTAAGTATAATACAACTTATATTCAGATTATAATTTATATATCGACATACCTACAACACTGACATAAATCATACATTATATGTGACTTATTTAAAAATTAAATATGTCTTTGCTGGAAATTTTATCTTTAATATATATATCTTTCATAGCCTTCATTGTATTAGAAATACGAGGTTCCCATTGGACTATCGACTATTATTTACATGACTATACATACAACCTAGAACTTACTACTAATGGAGACAGGATCACGGCAAACTCCTTGTTGGAACACAAATGATAGAGTATCAAGCACGCTATCACTAACTCTATTCCAAGAACCATTGGCTACTTGATCGGCCTGAAAGAGAGAATTGGTACGTAGTTAGCTAGTACCTATTTTGACCATGATTTGGAGATTCTAAGGGAACAAATAATAGATGATCATATTCGTTGCTTCATGGAGCAATAAATATTTATATTTGTCAGCTTCAGTCAGTACTCTAGGTTAATAGGATTTTAAAGGTTACAATATAGATTGTGGTGGCCGAGTTGGTTAGACCTTGGACTTAAAAATACTAAGGTCCCTGGTTCGAATCCCGGTGTGTACCAATGAGTTTTTAATTAAAAAAATTATGTACATTTGTTTGACAACACCACTATAGTGCCTCGGAGAGCACGTTAAGCTGTCGGTCCCGGTTTCACTATACCAACTTGTGAAACTGTTTATAGATGGGTTATTGAGTCTATTCAAAACATTGCGACGAGCCGTCTAGGCGGTCTCGGGCGCCGTAAGGCACCCGTGTAGATATATATATACAATATAGATTCAAGATGAGAATGCATTTTTTAAAGCTGCTTAAATAAGTTTGCTTTTCGGAAACCTATTGGTGACAAAGTCCAACAGGTTTCCGCGCGAATTAAGTTTTTACCTTCCTAGACTTCTTACACAGATATCGGCAAATTACTTAAACACAGTCTGTGTTGCTGAGAATTAAATATTTTGATTTGGATAGAGTCAATAACGTTTCACCACTCACCGAATAATATTCTTCAATGAATGACGAGACCACTATGGCCATTGTGCAAAAGACGATAAGCACCATCACTCCTGCCCACACCCCTCTACTGAAAGGCAGCACGAAGATATTGGTCACAGCTGCTAGTGAAGGTTTCTTGAAGATAAACATAGCTTCCATTGATGCTGGTGATAGGGTATACTGGACTATTGGCAAACGGGCTGTTATTGGTGCGAAGGGAGTTGCTTAACATGTAAAAAAAAAAATAGACATGAGCTTTAACTTTACTGTTTTGACTTCACCATCTTCTGCTAGATCTCTCTGGTTCCTGTTATTTAAATCTAGTTTGAGAAACCAATTTTAGGTCTAAATACTAAGGATACCGGGGTATTTCAATTCAGACCGCTTGGACGCTATTGTCCTTGTATCCGGGGGTTGTAGTTTGAATTTTCACTCAATGTAAAACTATATTACTTACTACGTTTTCTTGTTGTTCATTTTTCTCCAAGAATTGGTCAATCGAATTAAAAAATATTTTTGATTCCGACTGATAATTTGAGAGATTAGCGCGCTTAAACAACATTTAATTAGTATATATTGTGACTAAACACTTACCACTAAAATCTGATCTGCCGTCAAATATTTCTCTAACGATTCCATTGAAGGATCCATCAGGCTGAGGATAACCCCAAGTGTCCGTATAGTTAAGGATCAGGGTTCCATTCATGAACTCCACAATATGCTTGATCATGTAGAACGTATACTTCGTGTACGTATCTTCATCTCGCCGCCTAAACAAAGATATATTTTTTTGTGATTGACCGCCTCCGTGGTTTAGTTTTTACGTCATTTAAATTATATCTGGATATCCTGGGTTCGTATCCCATTCAAGGAAGAATAATATAGGTATGTAGGTACCTTTTTCTGTACAGTTTACCTTGATCTGCCTAATTAGGAAACGAAATTTTGGCAGATCGCTATCGTAATTGATTGCAATTGGAGCTGTTGTAGTTGTATTGGAAATAAGAGCGAAGACAACTCAAATTATCAATACATACTGACCGTCATCGCTTTCGCTGTTTTATAATTAGGCGCCTGATGCTTATTTAGGTAAATAATATATATTAGTATTGCTCTCTCTGGTTCAGATAGTAAAAGTCTAGAGCTTAGTCTGTAAGGAAAAAGTTATTTTTCTAAACCTAAAATACTTTGAAAATTTTTACTATAATTAATTAAGTAAGCAAAACGTAATTGTTACTTTTTAATTCAAGAAGATCTCTTTTGTGGTTTCGGAAATAATTCAGCTAGGATCCATTACATATAATGTGAACCGCTTGTGCCATAATATATTGTGGTGTTTAATGGCCTCAAACACATCTAGATACCTAATACTTATATGTTGAAATACGTTGCCTTTCTAAACTATAATGCATTTCCTTCATAATCAAACGTGCATGCCTCCTGTAGCCGGTACAGACTGAAAACCTAAATCGGACTAAGTACGCCAGTGTATTGAGCTCATATATTGAATTTCTCAGTTTATTTCTAGGTTTTGAACTTGAGGATTATTTTAATTTAATTTAGTTTATTTTTAATGTAGGTTTACTTATTAATGTTTTATTATTAATTTGTATCCATAAATTACTAAGTATTATTATGAATAAGAACTAAAATAATAATAAAAAAAAAACTTCTACCCTCAAAATAATAAAAGCATATTTTTCATCAAATCTTACTGATAATCTTCCAAATGATCCAAAGAAGCGTTGACTGTGATAATACAGTTAGACCTGACTGTATACCCCTGCAGGTCCCGCCTGGACATCGGTAGGGTCTCGGTGGACATATCAGCTAGCGAAAGCCCAGAGGACTCCTTCCAAGTTCCGTAATGTCTCCAGATCAATAATGCTTCGGGGTTTATTCTGTACACTGTGAAATCAGATCGTACCTTTGTATTTTTTTTTATGTGCCCGATCAACAAACTATACCTAAACCTAACCTGGTTTTGGTAAATAATCCTTTAAAATACATGGTGAATTTGAAAGGATGTACTTTGGGCTAATATGAGGTTTTGCTGATCAAATCGAACAACTTTCCCATGGAACTATGTGTTGCAATTGAAACAAAATATTGGCTTCCACATACAAATAGGTCGTTTTAAGATTACTAGTTTCTAATTGATCAGCAGAACCTCATATTAGCCCAAAGAACATCCATTCAAAGTCACCTGTATACTTAAACCGGGTGATGAATTACGTAGCTATTAGTCGCTACTAAAACATTAATCGGAAAAATCTATACGAATTTATAGAATTGCGACATTACGGAATTCCAAAATGCATGCCCTAAAACCAGTGCTAGCTAAATATTGTGATAAAACACATTTTTAACCAGGTTTAGCAAAACATTTCTGAATAGAGGAGCAGTGTGTACGCCTTAGTTGATTGGGATTTAAAAATACTTTTTTAACATCTATGTATAATACGGAGTATATTTTTAAATAGGTATGTTACATATATTTTTTTACTTATTAAAAAACATACCGTGAAAAATGTGCGGTTACAGTATAGGCGCAGGCGCACCTCAGGGGCTCTAGAGAAAAATCAGGCGAGGGTGTGACCTCTCTACTAGGGTAACAATGAGATTCAATATTTTTAGGATAACTTTGTAAGACGAACATAATATCAATGTAATGGATTTCAATATCGTCTAATGAGATATATAGTCATCAAAGCATTGTTGATTAGTTGACTATTCCAAAATGTATGTATTAGGGCTTGAGCTCCGAAATTCGGTTTTAACAAAATTCCGGAATTTTGACATATTTCAGTATCGTTTGTAATACCGGATTTGGTGAATCAACAGTATGGGATTTGACATTTTTCTTCGATCGAGTACTTATACATTTTTATTAATCGACGCATCGGTCGGTATGTCGATGTAGCTTTTCCTTGTCTTATATTTTTAAAGGAAGCCTTGAACTCGGAATTCCGGAACGGAATTGCTTATTATTGAAACCCAACACCGGAATTAAAAAATGGTTCGATATTCAAGCCCTAGTAAGTATGCTAATAAACTACATACCAGAATAAAATTGGCAACCGGAAACCTTATTAATAGCAATGTATACTTCAGTATTTATTCCAATACGAATTCCTGTCAAATTCTCCTCAATAACCCTTTTTGTATCTCCATCGTCGTTTGTCATAATATTTAAATTGTCTTGAAGAATTAACAACCATCTGGCCGGTATCATCATTTTATGTTCTTTTTGTGCCTGTAAATAAAGTTTAAATTGGCTTGTAAGTATATCGTGACCTGCCGCAAAATTCATTTACTTACAACTTCATTTTTTATTTACGGCACGGTACCTATGTGATTAGATAGTGTGTTATTGATCGACCCCATTCATGGACTTTTGTAACTCTGGTTTTGTAATTTTGAATCCATTTCTTTTACGCGCGCGGAAAGCAACAAACAGACAAAATTGCCTAAAATTACTTATTGCGTCTTCCAGTATTTTTTTAAAGTTTTTAATGTAAACATTCTATTCTCTATCTAATCTACGATTTTATTATAGGTAAGTATAAATTTAACATTATATTTGTATGTAAAAGCTTTTTTTTCATTTGCGACACATTTCTCTTCGATCGAGTATACTTAAACATTTTTATTAATCGACGCATGGGTCGGTATGTCGATGTAGCTTTCCCTTGTCTTACATTTTTAAAGGAAGCCTTGAACTCGGAATTCCGGAACTAAATTGCTTAATATTGAAACCCAATACCGGAATTTAAAAAATGGTTCGATATTCAAGCCCTAGTAAGTATATACTAGGGCTTGAATATCGAATATCGGCATTGATATCGTTGAATATAGTTAAGTTAATACCTAATATTTATAAAAAGCGGGCCACCTAACACAGGTGCTTATGTACCTAAAAGGTGTACCCCACCCTAAATAAATAATTTTTATTTTATTTTATTACATGGTTCCATGGGAAAAGTTGTTTGATTTCATCAGTAGAACCTCATATTAGCCCAAAGTACATCCTTACAAAGTCACCCTGTATATTATAAGATATAGGTGTATATTATTTGTAGAGAGCGCAGATCACTATTTCTAGATTATAAGTTTACCTTGAGTAGTATATTCCTGGTGCGATTATCCTGTAAGTCAGCGATTAAGAATGGGTGGTCCTCCTTCATCAGATCTTGGAAGCTGTTCTTCATGACAATTGTTGTCTTATTCAGGGCTTTCGCAAGGTTTAGAGGCTTCACTGGAATTTATCAAAGTAACAACAACTATTATCAAACTACTGTGTGTACCAATGAGTTATTAATTAAAAAAATTATGTATATTTGTTTGACAACACCACTATAGTGCCTCGGAGAGCACGTTAAGCTGTCGGTCCCGGTTTCACTATACCAACTTGTGAAACTGTTTATAGATGGGTTATTGAGTCTATTCAAAACATCGCGACGAGCTAGCCACTTGTTCGGTGTAGACTTATACCATCGGCTACGACGAGGTGGGATTAAAACCCCTCCGCTGGGTACCCTGGGGCCGCCTAGGCGGTCTCGGGTGCCGTAAGGCACACGTGAAGATATGTATGTATGTTATCAAACTAACATTATTCTAGGAGCGAAAAATAAATAGTCCTAATCCCCAGTTTCTAATACGTCGATCAAATTAATATGTGAACAATGAGCTAACAAGGCACACAATTGGCGCAACATTTATATGACGTGACATCATGCATTATTAGCTGATTTTGATCATTGATTAATTTAATCAATAATAAAAAAAAAAAAAGGAAGTCATAAAAGTTAAAAAAAAAAAAAATGATATTATCTACTTATTTAGATCTATATAATATATAACTTCGATCAACAATACTGAATAATAATGACGGCAAAATACCATTCCCTCTGAACGAATCCGATTTTTTCGAAATAAGTATCTAGTGATTTTAGGTATGACCAACTGCGAGTGCTTCCAGTCCAATCCAGTCTTAAGTAATAATTTCCAAACAACAGTTTGATTATTTTCGATATGCAGGTGTATAATACGAACCTATATTTGGAGACAAAAACGAAATAACAGAAGTAGGTCTGTTTTGCTGTAAAATGAAATCATTGAGAGCGAAGACTGGGAACTCAGTAGCTGCGACAGACCACCTCAAGATGAAGATAATAATCGGCGATATCATTGCAACTTCTTTCTCCAAAGCTTCTAGAGAAATGAATGAAGAACACCTATACACAGTGACAACTGATGCCTAATATCTTTTTGATACATTTCGGTTATACATAAATAAGTAGGATGTTTTGGCTGGAAATCCATTATTTTTAGACACGTAATATTATTTTTAGGGTACCGTAATTATTTTTATAGATGTAAAAAATATATTAAGAATTAAATTTTTGTTTATGATATACCCTATTTATGTATATGGCATGAAACTGGGAATAATATATGAAACCCCTAAAACCGTCTTTAAAACGAACTGTCAAACATGTTCGTTGCAGTCATATTGTGTTCTCACTTCAACCAATCAACGCTCGATGTTTGGTTATCAAAATCGCCATTTTCTGTTCTCATGACTGGAAACGTGATTTAAGGCCCAAGGGCGCCTACATTTCTATGGTATATGGCGACTTTCGTGCTTGTTTTTTCCACTAATACATGAGAAATGGTTGTACTTACTCAATGCGTGGTAGCGGTTAACCGCTCGTCAAAGTCAACGTCAGCGAAGTTTATAATAGAAATTAGAAATCGTTTGTTTTCTCTATTTATTTATTCTATGTTCGTATATTTTATCAGAAAATATTTATTTTATATAGTTAAAATTAAAATAAAAAAATAAATAAATACCATCACGGGTGCCAATTTGGCTCCCGAGAACCGTTTAAACGGCCTCAGGGTCCCAGCAGAGGGATTTACCCATCCTCAATTCGCCGATGGTATTCGGAGGCAACACCTAACAAGTGGCGAGCTTGTTGCGGTGTTTATGATGAAATAGCCTCGTTGTATAAAGCGGTCACCCATCCCATGCCGGTCTTGTTGTCATCTGCTTAACCTTGCTATCAGTTGCGCAGTAACTTAACCACTAGGCTGGGGCCGCTTTTTTATATAGTTATAACACTTAAACCTTCGATTATTCGTGAAATCAATTTAACGGTATCCTACGTCGATTTAACGTAGCGTGTCGCGTCGGTTAGCTACGAGAAACCGGGCCTAGAAGTTTAAAAAATATAATATGGAGAAGAATGTGAATTCTAGTGGTTACTAGATCTAGTGGTTCGGTTGACGAATTTACATGCTGCACCCCAAGCACAACGACAAACATAGCTGTAATAAATATCGGAGGATAATCCTGGGCCCTAATTACTTTGTTAAATATTAGTAAACTGTTAGTTTCATTAGAATATATCGAGCCGACTTTATGTCGATAGTGCGAGAATTAAAATCGCTTTAGCTTATTGATATCTCAGGGGACATTATAGTTGTTTTTTTTTCTTACTAATTTTGTCAGCTAAATTAGTAAGAAAAATCACCCTGTTTATATACTTCAAAATCTGTGGAGGACCGAGAATAAAAAGCTTTAATTGGGAAGTTGGACCTAAGCTCTTCCATTCCGCTTAGTATTTCAAACCCTTAGATCCACATAACAGTCAGTATTACCCATACTGTCTGTTATGTGGATCTAAAGGTTTGAAATACTAAGCGGAATGGAAGAGCTTAGGTCCAACTTCCCAATTAAAGCTTTTTATTCTCGGTCCTCCACAGATTTTGAACACAAGTTAATAAAATTCATGATGTAGCTGGTATAAGATTTTGTGATATAAAAAAAAAAAAAAATCTCTTAAAAAAAAATCTACAGAACCTTCGGTTTTTTTTCTAGTACCTAAAGACAAAAAACCGAAGTTTTTCATAAAATTGTTTGAATGCACAAATTATATGGTTTGATTAATTTTCTTGCCATTTTGTCTAATCTATTATTTTGGAGTATTTTTTCTTTTTGTCGTTAGCGTGCAGTGCCTGCTAGATGAATAATTTATTGTTTCCCTCACTGTTTAGGTATTTATAAGGTTTGTATAATAGTCTTATTTGAATAATATCTAAACAATAACTATACCCATGGAACATAGCGAACTGTAATTAACGATAACAACTCCGTACCTTTGTTCACAAATAAAGATCATTTCATTTTATGGTTTTTGTTTAAATGTCATTTTCGAGATATTTACTTATTAATTAAGTAATAGTATAATTGAAAAGTTTCGTAAGTAATATTATATGTGGTATCCCACTCGGTTATATAATGCAATAGGTAATGCTTACAAATCGAGCGTTACAGTTGTGTCAAATTATTGACTTTGTCAAAATTATCAGGCGTGGCCCGCGTGCCTGATAGTTTCGGCATGGATTTGATATCACACGACAAAAGGGGTGACGCGAGAATTAAAGTAATATCTCATGTTTCAACAAAAAGTATCTATAGCACATCTATAGCGATTTATACCTCCCATGGAGATAAAATAGGGAGTTCCCATGGGCGTTAAATCGCCTTTCCAGTTTTGACAACAGTAGCCCTAGTGTGAGTTTTTTTAACGTTACTACCGCGTTAACATTTAGGCCAATCACACGACCACATTTCTAGTTCTCAAAATTTCCGCTTGGAGCGCTGAACTATTTCCCATACAAATTTTAGTTAACTCAAACGCAAAGTTATAGTTCGAAAACTCACACTTGGGGTACTGTAGTGTGAGTTTTTTTAACTTTTACTTTCGCGTTAACTATACTACTGCGTTAACATTTTGACCAATCAAACGCTCGCATTTTTAGTTCTCAAAATTTCCGCCTGGAGCGCTGAACTATTTCCTACACAAATTTTAGTTAACAGAGGCTAAACGTAACGTATTCATTTACGAATACGTGAGCAACAACCAATAGGATCGCTTTATTTTTGGTAACAGGATTGAATAAAGCGATCCTATTGGTTGTTGCTCACGTATTCGTAAATGAATACGTTACGTTTCTTCAATGCACAAACCCATGGTAGAGCCTCTGAAACTCAAAGTAATAGTTAGAAAACTCACAATAGGGGTACAGAAGACGCCCGCCGCCGCCATACAAATGAAAACAAAAAGTGAGAACAAAAGTAATCACTGAGCGTTGATTGGTTGAAGTGAGAACAGAATTTAGCGGCAACGAACTCGTTTGACATTTCGATTTTTAGGTCATTTAAGGCATTGGCTGTTCTAAAGGTATATAATTATTAGTTTTATTTCATGGTATCTCTTTAATGTTTAGATTATGTCAGAGGCTCTACCATGGTGTCAAAATGGCGTCGATTGTACCAGCTGTCATTCGACTTTCTAAATAAAACTGGTATATTCGACGTCATTTAACTTTAATCGTTGCATTTACAGTGAGTTTATTTTGGTGCAACTCACCCTAAAGAATTAAAAGTGAATCTTTTGAAACAAGTACGACAAAAAATCTAAAGTGCATACTCGAATGTATACCTAGTTCAAAAGAACTAGGTAGGTATATCGAGCCATACCTATAGGTATTTATAGAGCCAAGCATGCATAAAACATGATTAGCTGTTAAGAGATAATTAAGAACCTCAATAATTTGCTAACTTCCTAATTAAATTTCATTCAATCATTGTCCAGTTACAATTAGATTGACCTCTCATATAGGATGAATAGTTTTAATGGTTGAACGAATTGAACTATATACTTTACTGTAGACCTTTTTATACAAATACGTTACGTTGCTACAATGCGCAAACCCATGGTAGAGCCTCTTGTGACATTGAAAATTGACTACGTCATTTTGGTTAAAGTTTAGCTTAACGCTGTAAGGCTTACAGTAAAGTATAGTTCAATTTCGTTCAATCCTTAAAACTATTCTTCATCCTATATGAAAGGTCAATCTAATTGTAACTGGACAATGATTGAATGAAATTTAATTAGGAAGTTAGCAATTTATAGAGGTAATTAATTATCTCTTAATTGCTCATCATGTTTCATGCATGCTTGGCTCTATAGATAGTTATGGCTAACCTATAGTTATGGCTCGAATTTAAACCTACCTAGTTCTTTTGAACTACGTATACATTCGAGTATGCACTTTAGATTATTTTTCGTACCTATTTTTTTCAAAAGATTCACTTTTAATTCCTTAGGCTGAGTTGTACCAAAATAAACTCACTGTAAATGCAATGATTAAAGTTAAAAATGGCGTCGAAAATATTATTGTGTAACTCCATCCAATATTTATCACCCTAATTTATGAAAAATGTTCAATATTCTATTTTTCACTAATGAGGAAAATGCTTAGGTACATTTATTTTACAAAATTAATTTCTTTTCTAAAAAAAGTGGTGAACCTACTTAATGGAAATCCCGAAAAGTTTTGTGGGTGTGGGTGGTATCCCACCGGTTATGACATTTTAATAACGCAATAATGGTTACAAATGTATCAACATAATATGATGATGGTATTACAATTCGATTACGTATTTTAGGGGAACAACAAGCCTTTCTCAATCACCAGGATTACAGATACAATCACCAATGCAAGGAATAGAAAATATTAATTAATGATAGCGATATGGAAGAGATTTAGCCTAATTTTTCATGTTAATTTTGTAGGATTTAATTTTAGGTAGTTAATTTTTGTATTAGATCTTTTATTTTATTAGTTTTAATTAGTTTTATATTATACTAGCGACCCGCCCCGGCTTCGCACGGGTGCAATGCTGATACTAAATACACTACAGAAAAACTGTGAACGTTGTATATAAAAACATAGCGGCCCGCTCCGGCTTCGCACGCTATTTATAGGCACGCTCTTGCCGCACCGGGCGGCCGGCCGGTACCGCCGCAAACGCTACGTCCCGCAATTTTTAAATCTGTAAATATCTTCTGTAAATATCTTCGAAAATATTCACTTAAATCATACGGTGGAAAGGGCCATATAGATCTATATTAAATGAACAATGTATTCAAGGTATTTAATTGGTTAAGGATTAATGCTGTATTGGTTAAAATCGCTTCGAAAATTAGCCATTATTTGTCGTAAAAAGTAAATGACAAAAAAAAGTTATTGTGGGTTATCCATAAGAGATAGACATATACCATCACGGACTTTTCTGTAGACCTTTTCAATGTGTACAATACTTAGTACATTATTTTGATAAAACTCGTAGGGTTCAGCCTGCGTTTGCAATGTAAGCGGAAAAAATGTAATTATTTACGACATCACATTAGAAACCTCAAAAATAACAGTACTTCTCCACTATTTAATGGATGTTATTATACATATAAACCTTCCCCTTGAATCACTCTATCTATTAAAAAAAAACGCATCATAATCCGTTGCGTAGTTTCAAAGATTTAAGCATACAAAGGGACATAGGGACAGAGAAAGCGACTTTGTTTTATACTATGTAGTGATGTAGTGATAAAATTCTAAAATTTTATTTTTCTATAGAAATAAAGTTTTACAATTCAATTTAAGTACTTCATTTTAAAAAAAAACATTTTTTTTTTTTTACTGGAGCACGGCATGTGACTGGACCTGCAGGGTAATTATTACGCGTCTCTAGTTCGCTCGCACGCCAATCGTTATGACGTAATTTTCTAAGATTTTTTGGAGCCATTGTTAAGAAGCCAAGCTTGATCTACGTCAGAATGACGTCATAACGATTGGCGTGCCAACGAACTTAAGACGCGTAATCACCCTGCTGGTGGTAAGCAGACCTACAAAATCAAGGAATGGGGTCGATCAATACATTGTTGTTTAACAGGTCGCCCACACTTATGGAATAAGCTGCGTCAAAGACGAATTTGCTTTACGGGTCTGCTTACCAGCTTCGATACTTTATCGTCGAATTAACTGCTCATTTCGTAACCGCACCCTAAAAGGAGACTACCACTTCTACAAGAAATCGATGCAGTAGTATATCCTGAAAACCGGTGAAGCCACAGATTAAAACCGAAACATTACTAGGTCACTTGACGGTTTTGCATTTGTATGGGCGGTTTTAGAAAGATCTTGGTCTTTCAAGATCGGCCATCGGAACTTTTATGAAACGTGTTTCCAAGATGGCTCTGATAGGATCGTACAGTACTATTTAGTTGGGTAGAGATGGTACAGAGGCTCTACCATGGGTTTGCGCATTGTAACAGTATACGTATACGTGAGCAACAACCAATAGGGCCGCTTTATTTTTGGTAACAGGATTGTATACAGCGACCCTAGTGGTTGTTGCTCACGTATACAAATACGTTACGTTGCTAAAATGCGCAAACCCATGGTAGAGCCTCTGAACACAGAGAAGGGGAGAGTTGATATTTAAGTCCGGGAACGCTGCACTTCCAGGAGAGGAGGGGAGTGCCCCTGCCTTCCAACCACGCCACGGAGACTCCAGGGATAGATAAGAACATTATCTTTCTCTCAGGACAAGTTCATATTATAGGTATATAATAAATTAGGTAGTTTTTTTTATTTTAAGCACGGCAAGTGACTTTGTGTCCACCTGATCGTAAGCAGACCTCCAAAGTGGAATAAAACGGTTTATTACAGCATTGTTTGCTCCCACTATACTGGCTAAATGTCACGGTAAATAAATGAGCGCCTACAAAGGTCAAGTATTACGGTTCTACATTTTATCGCGCTGCCCGCATCGTAACCGCACCCTGAAATAAGACTAATCGAAGCAGTAGGCTTCTAAAAATGGTGAATCCACAGATTAACACCGAAACATGACTAGGTCAGTCAGTACCTACTCTGTTTAAAAAAAAAGTAAGTAATTGAAAATGCTAAGTAGATAATTAGTAAAAAAAAAGAACACTGAAATAAGAAATAGGACAATACAGTTTGATTGCAGCAAATGTTATATAGTATAAACTTGGTAAACAATATAAAATTATTTGGTTAATTTGCCTTTTGTTTTTTGTCACTCGATTTTATATACTCTTTCCAGTTTGAATAATCATGTTTTATTTACTAAATAGGTAGGTTGTAGGTATATATTTTTTCACTCTAATCTTTAGGCTCGGATCAGTAAATTAACTACTAAAACAGATAAAAGAGATCAGGTTATAGGTATTCGTATCGAAAATCGAAATTTCTTGTAAATTAATATTATTATTTCCTTTGACTTGATATTTCATATTATTGTTTTTTAATAACACATTTTTTATTTTTATTATTTTTATGTAAGACAATTTTCACATATTGCTCTGGTCAAAAACTAAGCTCTAGGTTTGTACTATGTGTACTAGGGCTTGAATATCGGACCATTTTTCAATTCCGGTATTGGGTTTCAATATTAAGCTTTTTAGTTTCGGAATTCCAGAAGTCAAGGCTTCCCGGATTCCCAAAATGTTATACAGGGAAGCTACATCGACATACCGATCGCGCGTCTATTGATAAAAATGTATAGTAAAATGTATAAGTACTCGATTGAAGAGAAACGTCAAATCCCATACATTTGAGTTTCGATTTCTATCAATCGATGCGTCGATTGGTGTGTTGATGGGCTTCCCGGTAGGACCCCTGGTTTAAGAATTGCTAGGAATTTGGTTGGCAGGGAAATTTCGCGAATGCGTTCAAGCTGTTGAAATGCACGCTACGCCTAAAAACATGACAAAATTATGTATTTTTTTCAATATCGAAATTCCGGTTTTGGTTCACCAATTCCTGTATTACAAACGATACTAAAATATGTCGGAATTCCAGAATTTTGTTAAAACCGGAATTCCGGAGCTCAAGCCCTAATGTGTACCAAAAACAACGATATAATACATACTATATTTTCATTTAGCTATAGGTTTCAATTATATTTTAAACCTATGATTTTAAAGCATCGAATGAATTTAAAATGTAGATATTTAAATATGTCATTTGAATTGATCCTTTTTGTCGCTTTTTATAATAGGTAGATACATTTATGAATATTCAATGCATCAAATGAATACCAAAATCGTCATTTCAAAATGCCAAATACATAGGTAAATGAATATGTCCTTGAACATTTATACTTACCTATTGTCCTTTTTTTTTTTTTGGAATATACGATTTGTTTTAATTAAAAAAAAGCAATCATATTACAGATTCTGAGGCTCTATCATGGATTAGCGCATTGTAGCAACGTAACGTATTTGTATAAGTATACGCGAGCAACAACCAATAGGGCCGCTATTATTTTTGGTAGCAGGATTGAATAAAGCGATCCTATTGGTTGTTGCTAACGTATACAAATACAAACCTATGATAGAGCCTCAGCAGGTGTCTGTTTGTATAATTTAGGTAAGTACCTAAATTATACAAAATAATAATAAGTCTTTTGAGCGATATGTAATTTCAAATGTTCATAGGGTTCGTGTGAAAAGTGTTAAAAACCGATAAAAAAACTAGCCAAATAGCAAATACAAGAAATTTTGTGGCTGTTTTTTTAATTCTCCATTAGGCACCTATTCGTTTATACCTATACGAAAAAAACGTAGTTATAAACTTTTAGAAGTTTTTTTAAATATCTATTTAAAAGGTTGACAGGGCTTCATTGTAAATTAGGCTTGCTAGCAACTTAGTGGTAATAACCTAGGTAGATATATCATTGTCTGTGCGCAGCAATGTAACACGATATATGGTTGCATTGTCTGTGCTAAGTAGATAGTGACTAACTCATTGTGGTGACAAACTTTCTATTTAGGTACCTAGTAAGAAATAATATACAATAAATTATTATCCCCTAATTAAAGGAATAACGTTACCATTACGTTTATGTATACATAGCATTGACGTAAATAGTATAAAATATGTTTTTCATTTAGACCGAACTTTGTTTTCACCCGTGAATCAAAATAATATGATTTATTTTAATTCAATCACAATTTTCACACAATAATATGCTACACTTATATATTCATATTATTATTATTATTGAATAAATAAATGTTCTAAACTATAGGCTTATAATAATCAATTGTTAGTATATCAAAGCCAATTTTTCATTTTTCTTATACAAAATAATTATGTCAAATTTTGCCTTTGATATACAATTTATTAAAAAAAAACGATATTTACAAACAAAACCTAGGATATTAATAATAAATAATATTTTAAAATAATAATAAAAAAAACAAAAATAGGACGGACGTGAGTAAGTTAAGTAGGTAATATGAAAAATAATTATAATTAAAGTAGTCCCCGGGACGATTATTTTATGTTGCAACTGCCTTTTGGTAGTTACAATAATGCATAGAAATACAATCTACGTTCAAAGAATAAAAAAAAAATTGGTATATGATAATTCTAATTCTAATAAATAACTTATAAAATAGGTTTTATTTATAGACAAATCACAATATAATAAAATATATAATGAATGTTACAATAAATCTATCTTTTCTTGAGACATTTTCTATCGCGAATTATATTAGGCGTTTTTATAAACATCAATCTCCTTTAGCCTATTACGCCGCCAAACGTTAAGCTAAACTTTAACAAAAATGATGTAGTTGACTGTCAATTTTCAATCTCATCAGGTTTGTAATACGTCAGAACTGTATCATATCGATTGAAGTTTAGCTTAGAGTTGTGCGCGTAATTATCACGCTTGTCTCCCACATCCTTCATAGGTAGGTAGGTAGGTATGTATATTTTTATGTGCGTTTTACGCTAAAAAATGGGATAATTAAAGCACAAGACTGCAAAATATTCATGGATACATTTAAAACACATTACAAAATTCCAGACGCACTAGCAGTTTCAGCCCTAGACATACTGGTACTCTCGGTACTTGAAAAAAGTACCTAATACTTATAGAACACACCGTTCCGTGAGAAACAAACATTCCTAAGGATCACAACATCAAGTCGAACAAATATTTTGATCTCACAAACGAAATTACTAGAAACGGATTTAAAACTCAACTTTATTCAGTGGAAGTTGTTGCAAGAGGAAATCCAGCAAAGTCTTTGCATCGTCTATTAAAGGATCTTGGTCTTCCAATGAATGAATGATTCTGTATTCACGGAATAAGGTTTACATTAGTTGTTTTACAGATTTTTAGGATCTCTTACTCCACCATTTGTGGTATGTGAATATATTTAGGTAGGTAGGTATATTGTTATTTATCTAGTTATAAAATTTTACACTATCATTATATAAAAGAAAAATTACAATAATTTGTTAACATTATCAAAACCACAAACACACGAGATTACAACAAAAAGAGAATGCCACAGTAATATTTAAATAGATGTATAAAAGATCATGTCCATTTTGTATTAAAAAACTCTGCCAAATTGTAAAAGCATTTCTCGTGCAGCCAGTTTAGGAGGCATGTTTTAAATTTATTTTTTGGATGATCCTGCAAAGTTTTAGGAATCTTGTTATATATTTTAATTGCCAATATATATGATTTTTTTCGAAAACCCTAGTACTAATGTGTTGGTCTATTATAAATTTATTTGGGTATCTAGAATTACGTGTCAATACGTCTTTTCTTAATACGAATAGGTGGATGTTTTGTTTTGCAAACATGATCATTTCGTAGATATACAATCCTGTTAATGTTAGAATCTTAAATTTCTTGAATAATGGCCGACAGGATTCAAAAGGCAGTATACCACATATTGCACGCAAACATTTTTTTTGAGCGAGGAACACTTTATGTACCTCAGAATCCTCGACGGCTGATCTTGGTACACTTTAAGTACCAAGATCAGCCGTCGGAACTTTTATGGAGCGTGTTTCCAAGATGGCGCTAACAGGATCATATAGTATTTGGTTGAGTAGAGAGGGTAAACACAGTGCAGGTGAGACTTCAAAAGGCCTTTAAACCTACTTCGCGGTCTCAAGTCCGGGAACGCTGCAGTTCATTCCCCTGCCTTCCAACCACGTGACGGACTCGCCACCCGCACGGTGATGCCATGGATAGCTAAGAACATTGTCTCGCTCTCATAAAATTGGTACTTTATAAAAACAATATATTGTAATAATGTTTTTAGAAAGTAAATCATATAAACACACTTATTTACATACTTCATACCCTTATGAAGACACTTCCTTCAGTACAGAACCTACCTAGTTTGCCCTCCTCTATCTTCCCCTATATTGATGGGCACAGCTAGTGCTCGCGACTTCGTCCGCGTGGAATAGTTAATTTTTTATCATAAAAACTTTCATCCCCTATTTTATCAATGGGGGTAGAATTTATCAAAATCCTTTCTTAGTGGATGCCTACGTCATAACATCTACCTGCATGCCAAATTTCAGCCCGATCCGTCCAGTGGTTTGGGCTGTGCGTTGATAGATCACTATGTCAGTCAGTCACCTTTGAGTTATATACATGGTGACTTTGAAAGGATGTACTTTGGGCTAATATGAGGTTCTGCTGATCAATACGAACAACTTTTCCCATGGAACTATGTGCCGGAAATGAAAAAAAAAATTGCCTTCTCCATACAAACTAGTAATGTTAAAATGACCAATTTGTATGGGGAAGCCAAATTTTTTTTTCATTTGCGACACATGGTTTCATGGGAAAAGTTGTTCGATTTGATTAGTCGAACCTCATATTAGCCCAAGGTACATCCTTTCAAATTCACCCTGTATATTTAGATAGTAAGCTATCCTTAAAAGATAGACATATGCCACGGCGGACTTTTTTGTTGATCTATAAAAGATAAACAATCCCACTTGTGTTGTTTTATCTGCACTACAGATTAGGTAGTGTTTTCGATGAAAGATCCCAAACGTGTTGATTTATTCCGACATCTTCATCAATTATCGTCATATTTTAATTAATTTCCACAAAACCTTAACGAATTACACACCTATACTTTCCTCAGGAATCATTCTGTTGATTGATGAAAACCTCATGAAAATCTGTTCAGTAGTTTTTGAGATCATCGCGAACATACGGATGTAGCATGGTAGAGCTTCAGAGGACCTGACACTGCAAACAGCGTCAGTGAAGAAAATTTATGTTTCCCACATCCTTTATAAGAAAATATCTTATGAAGAACGTGGGAGACAAAGAGGTCCAGGACCGTCCATTTATACAGATGCAAAAACCGCCAAGTGACCTAGTCATGTTTTCGTTTTAGTCTGAGGGTTCACCAGTTTTCCAGAGACCACTACGTCGATTTATTGTCGAGGGGGTAGTCTCCTTTCATGGCACGGTTACGAAACGGGCGATTGATTTGACGATAAAGCAGCGAAGATATTAAAATTGACTGGTAATGCAAATACGTCCATGATCAATATTGTTAAACAACAATGTATTGATCGTCCTCATTCATTTATTTTGTAGGTCTGCTTAATATCAGGTAGATACAAAGTCGACTTGTTCCGTTTAGCCCTCAAAAGTTAGCCCCTAAATATTATTTTCCTGTTTGCCTTGAATAGGTTTTCCGTTATGCTCTCAAAATAGTAGGTTTTGAAAAAAATAGTCGTTTGCCTCGAAACAGCAAATGGTCTCAAATGCCGTGCTCCATTAAAAAATAAATAATAAAAACAATGGGAAGCTATCAAGTCTCAGTGGACTATTATACACCATGTATAATAGTCACCATGACTTTGAAAGGATGTACTTTGGGCTAATATGAGGTTCTACTGATCAATACGAACAACTTTTCCCATGGAACCATGTGCCGCAAATGAAAAAAAAAATTGCCTTCTCCATACTAACTAGTAATGTTAAAATGACCAATTTGTATGGGGAAGCCAATTTTTTTTTTCATTTGCGACACATGGTTCCATGGGAAAAGTTGTTCGATTTGATCAGCAGAACCTCATATTAGCCCAAAGTACATCCATTCAAATTCACCCTGTATATATATATATAAACCACAAATAAACTTAATTCCCGGTGGAAGGTGTGTCAACAAGAGATAGTTTTATTGTAACGTAATAGCTACACAGAGTAGGAACTAGGAAGTCTAAAGAAACTGGTTACGCGAGTTTAGTTTCATTATACCATTACAATCCAAGACAGCTGCGCGTACACCGACCGTTACTCAGTTTGCTATCATTTTATTTAACCAGTAACAGTAATAATTTTAAGTTTGAATTTAACCAGTAAGTTTTTTTTAATTTTGTATTAATTTCTATTTAACATATACCTAGGTACGAATATTAGTTTAATTTTAAGTATAGAAATATATTAAATATGTCTGCAGTAGAAACGTTAGGACAATGGTCGTTTGATGTCAAAAAAAAACTCCTCAGCCTTGAGCGATTCACGCATGCGTTTTACTCACTATCCAGAGGGGAAATGCCGACAGCGTTCCCGGGGCTCGTGTTTCATTTGTAATAAAAAAAATAAAAAAATAAAAGGCAGATTGACGATTGATTATTATGGCTTTTAGTGGATAGCTTATGCAAAATGGCTCTTTCGTAATATGGGTTCTAAAAATAAAATAAGTGAGCTAAATGTTTGCATCCATACTTCATATCCATACTAATATTATAAATGGGAAAGTGGGTTTTTGTATATTTGTGGCAGTTAACTGAATCGATTTCGGTAAAATTTGGTAGTGAGTTAAATTTATTCCTATTAGGTATATAATAATATCCTGATATGACATTGGTGTATAATTACTGATATGAGGTGTATAACAATCGGAGAGTTTTTTTTTCATACTGCATTTTTTAATATTATTCACTAAACCCATAATTTTTATAAATTTACCTTTTTTTCAAAACAATGCCCGAAAAATAAATGTAAAATCCGTACTTTAATAAATCCGAATAAATGAATACAATAAAGATACCATTACCCGTAATCCACAGGGTGACTACAAATTTGATTAATTACGGGACTAATTAAAAGTAACTATTCTTCTAGAATCTTATTAGAAGAACTTACTACCTAATTTGTCTGTGGAAAAAATCCTTTCTTAGATCTGTATTTTTTATATTTATGGGGTTTAGATTTTTTAAATATATTTTTTTATCAGACGATTAGCACGAGCGTAGGGGGCGGGGGGTGTTAGGGGTTCAAACCCCCTGAAATGTATGAAATAAGATAAGCGCTGCCACTGACTACAGCGCATCGCATTTGCTAACCATCTTATGTTTTCGACGTAAAATATTTTTCCGATAAAAATCGTGCAGCGTACGGTGGGTCCGACGCCCCAAAAATATCAAAATATTGAGGTGTATCCCGATGCCTTTGCATGTAGGCATTCATATTATTGGAAAATTGTTTAATTAATAGGAATAAAAAACAGTGGTAAACTTGTACAGTGGTAATGAAAAACAGTGGTAAACTTACAAACAAAAATTTCGCCGCGTAACAATAACGCTTATTTTAATATAAATTTTTGTCCGACCCCCAAAACTTTATAATGTTTCTGATACATGCAAGTCTTCTTTCATGCATTGAAATTAAGTATTATTTGTACTATATACCTATACCACATAGTTGACCTATACATATATTTTGAATCCTTTTAACGCGTTTTCTGTATAAAATATTAACATATTTTGAAAGAGTATGCATGTGAATCAGCAAATGGCATAATTATGCCGAGATAGATATCAAAATATTAATTTAAAAAAAAATAAGTCAACATATGTTGGAAAAATACCTAAAATAAGACCCTTTTTTCATGAAAAAAAATAGCTCTAGGTATAACATTTGAATATATCCAGAAGTCTACGAGTTACACTTGGATACGCATCGACTTTTTCTAAAAACATAATATGTTTAATATATAATATAAAAAATCATATATAAAAAGTTTATAAAACATCATGACAGCCTCCGTAGACCAGTAGTTGCACCTTTGGCGTGTCCGGAGGTCGTGGGTTCGATGCAAAATATTAGTATTTTTTCTGTAGTAATATATTTGCTATGGTCTGAGTGTTTATAAAATATAATATGTATCAATATCGTTGTTTCTGGTACACATAGTACAAGACCTATTATTATTACCTATATATATATATAATACCAGCAGACTTGATTTTTTTTACAGTATTATATTAGATTGTAACATGTTACAAAAATATATTCAGCTGCTGAAATAGCAGTGGAAAGTACGTCCGCTGCTCGGAGATTGGCCATACTAACGACAGGCAGAGTGCTAATTAATGTAAACATATAATATATAACACGAGGATATATAAATAAATTATTAGGTAATATAGCATACAATATATATTTGTTCGAAGTGACAGGGGAAGATTGTTCCAGAGTGATGCTGCGGTTACTGTAAAAGATTTTGAATATCTGGTCGAAATAAATCTGTACACCGATACTGAACGGTCGGCCTAGTGAAGTTATGGAGTCCTCTGTCTCATATGGTTCGTTACCGTAGTATAGGAATTGGCCTTTAGACTATAAACTATGATCTGGTCGGTATCCCCCAAAATAGGCATATCATTGATATCAGCGAAAAACCGATATCATTGATAACACCGATATAATATTTTATCGGGTTATTCATTTAGCTGATAATGAAGAATAATGGAAATTAAATTAATCGAGTCCATAGAGAAGTTTATTTGTCCATAGAGAAGGTTCTGAGTATCACTATAACGCGTGCTGTAAGATAGTTCGCGAAGTGCCTTGGTTTTCGCGATTTTTTCTTGCAAGTGAGCATTAAACTTAAGGGTGAATTTCAACTAACTCTATAAACAAGTTTTTTAAACATTTACAGCAAATACCTATGCATAGGAAGGTGAATAGCATGCGAAAACTTTAGTCCCCTATCTCCAGCAGCATGTCTCCCCATGGACGTATATAGGGAGGGGGCGAGTGGGCCGTGCCCACCCCATAATGATCTGCCTTCTCCCCCGACCTTCCATGGAAATTAGCCCTAGATATGACCATGTGTCTCCCGCTGCCCCTCGGATGATTTCCGAAACCGCGAGAATTGCTTTCCTGGTGTACTATTATTTCTTCTGTGTCCTGGTCCACCTAAGTAACAAGTGTCTCATGTTTTAATGACAAAAATATTGGTAAAAGAAAAACCTAACCTAACATAACTATGAGAAAATAATGTTCATCTAATGCCGCGCAGGTGCCGAGAATTGCAGCCGCATTGCCTCTTTGAATTTCTAGCCCTATGCGTTGGAAAAAGTAGACTCTAACACCTCACGTCGGTCACTTGATTTCTCTAATAATTTTCTCAATAATTGTGAATATGCCAGAGGATCAGGTGACCAAGGGCCTAAAGTTTCCACTGTAAAGGTCAATATTATACAAAGCAAATTTGGTATTATAATTATATAGATTGGAACTATAATTAACTTAAACGCTATTTGATTTTTTACAGTAAAATGGAACGTTGGGCAGGGAAGATAGCAGTGGTTACAGGTGCCAGTGAAGGCATTGGTGCAGCAATAGCCATTGCCTTGGCCAACAGTGGCATTAATGTCATTGGCCTTGCACGCAGACCAAACCTCATTGATGTAAGTACAAAAGCAGAGTTATAAAAGTGTTTTTTTTTTAAAGTGCTTCTTTAGGAGCTGCAAAAGATTACGCGTAAAGTTAGCTAGCACGTAGTTTTCTAAATTATTTTAAAACCAGGCTTGGGCTAAGTCAGAATTACGCTAAAACAACCCGCATGTGAGCTAACTTGGTACGAGTAATCACTCCGCTTGCTGAACTCGTAAAGCATTTAAGAACCACTTAAATCTGACGGACTTCATCAATAAAAACAAATAACGATTTTATCATAGTTCAATACCTCAAGAAAATTAAAGTAATGAATACGGAATTATGTGAATACCGTTTGGATAAAACTTATGTAAATTACATAATTGGTTTTATGGTACCATTTATTTATAATTCATTAGTTTTAAATAAATTTCCTCCCCCTTCTTCTATTTCTATATTATTTTGTATATTTGGTCCATTTTTATGAAAAGAACCATTTTAGAATTGAATGATGATGTAAATGAAATAGACATTTATTTAAACTTTATAGAGCGTTTTAGTTAAAATAGTGTTTTATCTCTTTTAGTATAGATTCATGTCATTTCATTAACAATCCAAAATGTTTTCATTATTTTATACTTTTTAGGGTGTAGATTTTTTTTTAAATTAAAAATTATTCATAATATAACATCGCTATCGAATGAAGTGCAATGACCGTTGAATGACCGCAGTCACTTTTTTTGTACTATAAGTGTAATAACAATAAGTTCTGCATAGACATTGCGTAGATACTAAAATAATAATCCCCTCCCCCTAAAGCTAACCTGAAATCTATTAATTACTTATTTTTATAAGGGGGAAGAAAAAATGCTCTAAAAACTTGACAAAAGGCGCGCAAAACGAAAAACAAATATCCTGGATCCGCAGCGACCATCCAAATTCTAACAACTTTCAAAGCAATAGCACCTGTAATACAAGGGAATAAAGTGCTTTAGTAGATATTGACAAGCTAACGTTTCCGTTATAAGGAACAGAATGTGGCCGCTGTCCTAATGAGGGGGATAAATACAATTTCGGGAAATTTATTATCTCTGTAACCGAAGATGCTTCCGCCTTGGAATATGGTACCCTACCCACCTAAACATTATCTTTATAGACTCTTCTTTTAAAACTAATAGAAAAGCTTATTATAAGACTACCTAATATAAAAGAATTTAATTAATTTTAAACCATTCTAATAGGGAAAGGAGGGACAAGTTATAAAATATGGGTGTTTTTATATAATATCACAGGAAATTAATAGTCAGGCTATATTATTTACTATTTAAAAGTACGAATTTTTATACAAATAGTAAGACGAGTGACGCCGGGTTAACAAAAGCTGGTATTTTAATAATCATCATTAACTCGCATAAGAAATATTTCACCCACTCATTCATATACCTTTATAACTCATAGAAACTACAAGAAGAAGTAACGGGTAAAGGCCGAATCCACTCACGCCTCTGCGACATTGCGCAACCAGAGCAAATCACAGAAACCTTCCAGTGGGTAGACGAGCAGTTCGGAGGAGTCGATATACTGGTCAATAACGCTGCTGTCATCTATCATGGAGATATCACAGGTATGGCACCAGTCAACTTTAATATTATTTCTAGTTTACTGTCAAATAAACGGCAGTCGGCACGTTTCATTAACGCACCCTGAAAGAAGACCACCGCCTCGACAAGAAATCGATACAAACTGAAAACCGATAAACCTTCAGACTAAAACCGAAACATGATTAAGTCACTGAACGATTAGCAGATTAATAAATCTGTAGAGCGCGCGGTGGCAACGAAATCTGCCGGTCGATTTAACGAAGTAATAGAAATCACCTAAATAACTACTAGAAGTTTTGTTTACCCACAGTAGCCCTAGTGTGAGTTTTTTTAACATTTACTTTCGCGTGACCTTTCACACGCTCGCATTTTCAGTTCTCAAAATTTCCGCTTGGAGCGCTGAACTATTTCCCATACTAGTTAACTCAAACGCAAAGTAATAGTTATAAAACTCACACTAGGGGTACAGCAGACCTGGGATAGGTATATCCTACGGTCTGTGTGTTTCCCCTAGACTAACTATAGTAGTCAGTCTATAAATAATTATATCGTTTCTGTTGTAGATTTTGGACCCAATGCTCTAAGTGAATCTGAGATAATGAACCTGTATGACATCAACCTGAAAGGAACTGTCTTATGCGCCAGACAAGCCCTTATATCCATGAAAAAACGCAAATTTGATGGTCACATTGTTAATATTAACAGGTATGAACAACTATATTATATACTCTTCAGAACTTCAGTTGTTTTTTTTCAAAATTCTTTTTGGCTAATCCCAAAACACCATGGTTGATACTTGGGCTAACGAACAAGTCTGAATCTAGCTTTCTCCTTTTTGTAATAAGTTCTCTCCTTGATTGTTTCAGCATTGCCGGTCACTATATCCCGTTTAAACCAATTCTGAATGTATATACGAGCACCAAGTACGGCATCACAGCGTTCACCCAGGCGCTGCTCTCTGAACTGAACGCGTATGGATCTCGTATCAGAGTCACTGTAAGTTTGTTTATTCTTCTTGTTTTTTTATCAGTAAAATTATAATAATATATTTTTTAAGAACCTGGACACCCAGGCTGATCAGGCTGAGGAGACCCAAAATGTAAAATAAAATCCTGCGTCCGCTCCTGTTATACAATATACTGATAATTTATCTGGCTATAGATGAGTTGGTACTGCTGTGCGTCGATCGAATTCGAAACGTTATAATTTATGAAGTCCACCTATACCTATGCCTTAGAGCAGTGTTTTTCAAACTGTGGGTAGCGAAGCTTAAGGGGGTCGTATAGCCATACTCAGGGGGTTGCAGGCAAAAGAAAAAAGTAAATGTTTCTTTCCATGTTTTAAACTACAATAAAAAATACAATTTCAGTGTTTATATTTCAATAATTTATCAAAATTTGTTTCTCTTTGTCTGAGTTAATAATGAAATCATTTTATAGTATTGTTTTCTTTATGGCCCTAAGGCGTCGCTAGAATTTTTAACTTGTCGTAAAAAGATTGAAAAACACTGTCTTAGGCCCGGTTTCTTGATGGATGGCTAAATTTGACTATTTGTATCTTTAACAATTAGTTAAGCAACTGTAGTAAGTTCATTAATCATTAGTCATCAGCCAAATGTGTTTCTTAAAACAAAATTAACTATTGTTATCAACAGGTTATCAGTAGACACAAGTTAACCATTTGTTATTATTATTTTTTAATATATTAAGGCATGGGTAACCATTAATTAACTAATCTTGCGAATTTTGTGGTTTTTTTTTTAATTCTTGAAGCTATGGTTAGATAAATGTCTTAAAATTGCACTAAATAATTAATCCCAATTATTCCCAAAGCAAAAAAAAAAGAATTTGAAAATTGGGATAAAAATAAATAGTTAATGAATAGGATTATTGATTATTGTTTCCTATATTATACCAATTTTCTATCCTTTATTGATTGTTTTTTTTTTCAGAACCCATATAATGAATATTAGTTATATGTATGGATTTGTATTTTATATAGGATAACATATTTACTATGGATTAATAAGTTTATTTTTTATATCTTATATCATCAATTTATGTTTATTATTATCCAATATTATATGGCTGGATTATTCACATAAAAAAACCTGTATGATTATTAATATTTTTATTTCATATACTTATAAATACTAGAGAGTTTTTGTAGCAATCTGAATTTTTGAATCTCTGTGTAGGTGCTGGGCCCATCGTATGGTCAGGGGGAGTGACCTGCAGTGTTACTGGACTTGTGACCGCAAAGCAGGGTTATAGACTTTTCACAATATCTGTGGCTTTTCCACACCTTACCAGATTGTTATGATCAAGTTGGGACATTTGAAAGACTATGAGACAATATTTTTAGCTATACATGGATTCTCTGTGGGAGTGCCGGGTCCATAGTGTTGTTGGGAGGCAGGGATTGAACTGCAGTGTTCCCAGACTTGAGACAGAGGAGTAGGGTTAAAGGCCTTTTAACTCTTTTAACCTGCACTGTGTTCACTACTCTCTTTACTCAACCAAATACTATGATCCTGTAAGCTCCACCTTGAAAATAATTTCTAGAACTTTACCATCTGGGTGTGAATACTAGACTTTTTCAAGTATATGTCTGGCAGTCCCTACGACAACACTGCATAATATACATGTCTTATCTGTTACTTTCCTCCCATCTTAAAATGGCATCATGCCTGCGTTAATTTCATCTTCAGTTTTTATTTATTTTTATAAGTACAACTTTGCAAACTGTTGTTTTATGTAGGCCAAATAAATATGAACGTTTCTGTATATTTCCAGTTGCATAAAATCTTAAAGTTAATAATAGTTGATCCTCTACACTGACAGCATGATTTCTGTAACAATAATTTAAATAAATATCCAGTAAGTGGTAAAAACTGTATGTTGATGATAATTCAAAATTTTAAAACTGCATGTCCATAATAAGAACATCAAATGGGTCATGTAACAAATATAGGTAGGTACCTAGTTTTATGTGATTTTATCCCTTTATGGGGACCCTGTCCTAATTAGGTTTTGATACAGGACATCTTAAATAATCTCAATTATTGTTTGACCTAACCTCACTTCACTATGAATATAAAGTTATTTTCTTACCTTATTGTTTGGCGTTGAAGAAACATTTTTAATTCTTCTACAAGCCATAAACAGGTTTTTTTATTAACTCTAAACCTTTCTTTGAATTCATTTTCATTCCAAATGTTTAAATGTTCTTTCCTGGGACGGAAAGTTTTTTTACGTCTGTTTGTCCAAAAACATTCTTCATCCTAAGAGTTTAATGAACTTTCAAAATAGGAAAAATATTTTTCAATGATCAAATTCATTTTAATAAGATAATTTGCAAAAAAACGCAACACAAACACTTCAATTTATAACACCAAATTCGTATCTTACTAGAGATTATGGTTTAACCACTCATTTTTGAGTAGTCAAAATAACTAACTATTTGTTAAAATCATAGTTATTATTTTATTATATTTAACAGATAGTCAATTTAACTATCCATCAAGAAACACATTATTTTCGAAATTTAACCTTTAGTAAGTTATCTGTCAGTAAGTTATCTGTCCATCAAGAAACTGGGCCTTAGGCCCAGTTTCTTGATGGATAGTTATCTCAACTAATTGTCAAATAATGACAGATAACTTACTAAAGGTTAAATTTCGAAAATAATGTGTTTCTTGATGGATAGTTAAATTGACTATCTGTTAAATATAATAAAATAATAACTATGATTTTAACAAATAGTTAGTTATTTTGACTACTCAAAAATGAGTGGTTAAACCATAATCTCTAGTAAGATACGAATTTGGTGTTATAAATTGAAGTGTTTGTGTTGCGTTTTTTTGCAAATTATCTTATTAAAATGAATTTGATCATTGAAAAATATTTTTCCTATTTTGAAAGTTCATTAAACTCTTAGGATGAAGAATGTTTTTGGACAAACAGACGTAAAAAAACTTTCCGTCCCAGGAAAGAACATTTACTTAAACATTTGGAATGAAAATGAATTCAAAGAAAGGTTTAGAGTTAATAAAAAAACCTGTTTATGGCTTGTAGAAGAATTAAAAATGTTTCTTCAACGCCAAACAATAAGGTAAGAAAATAACTTTATATTCATAGTGAAGTGAGGTTAGGTCAAACAATAATTGAGATTATTTAAGATGTCCTGTATCAAAACCTAATTAGGACAGGGTCCCCATAAAGGGATAAAATCACATAAAACTAGGTACCTACCTATATTTGTTACATGACCCATTTGATGTTCTTATTATGGACATGCAGTTTTAAAATTTTGAATTATCATCAACATACAGTTTTTACCACTTACTGGATATTTATTTAAATTATTGTTACAGAAATCATGCTGTCAGTGTAGAGGATCAACTATTATTAACTTTAAGATTTTATGCAACTGGAAATATACAGAAACGTTCATATTTATTTGGCCTACATAAAACAACAGTTTGCAAAGTTGTACTTATAAAAATAAATAAAAACTGAAGATGAAATTAACGCAGGCATGATGCCATTTTAAGATGGGAGGAAAGTAACAGATAAGACATGTATATTGTGCAGTGTTGTCGTAGGGACTGCCAGACATATACTTGAAAAAGTCTAGTATTCACACCCAGATGGTAAAGTTCTAGAAATTATTTTCAAGGTGGAGCTTACAGGATCATAGTATTTGGTTGAGTAAAGAGAGTAGTGAACACAGTGCAGGTTAAAAGAGTTAAAAGGCCTTTAACCCTACTCCTCTGTCTCAAGTCTGGGAACACTGCAGTTCAATCCCTGCCTCCCAACCACACTATGGACCCGGCACTCCCACAGAGAATCCATGTATAGCTAAAAATATTGTCTCATAGTCTTTCAAATGTCCCAACTTGATCATAACAATCTGGTAAGGTGTGGAAAAGCCACAGATATTGTGAAAAGTCTATAACCCTGCTTTGCGGTCACAAGTCCAGTAACACTGCAGGTCACTCCCCCTGACCATACGATGGGCCCAGCACCTACACAGAGATTCAAAAATTCAGATTGCTACAAAAACTCTCTAGTATTTATAAGTATATGAAATAAAAATATTAATAATCATACAGGTTTTTTTATGTGAATAATCCAGCCATATAATATTGGATAATAATAAACATAAATTGATGATATAAGATATAAAAAATAAACTTATTAATCCATAGTAAATATGTTATCCTATATAAAATACAAATCCATACATATAACTAATATTCATTATATGGGTTCTGAAAAAAAAAACAATCAATAAAGGATAGAAAATTGGTATAATATAGGAAACAATAATCAATAATCCTATTCATTAACTATTTATTTTTATCCCAATTTTCAAATTCTTTTTTTTTTGCTTTGGGAATAATTGGGATTAATTATTTAGTGCAATTTTAAGACATTTATCTAACCATAGCTTCAAGAATTAAAAAAAAAACCACAAAATTCGCAAGATTAGTTAATAAATGGTTACCCATGCCTTAATATATTAAAAAATAATAATAACAAATGGTTAACTTGTGTCTACTGATAACCTGTTGATAACAATAGTTAATTTTGTTTTAAGAAACACATTTGGCTGATGACTAATGATTAATGAACTTACTATAGTTGCTTAACTAATTGTTAAAGATACAAATAGTCAAATTTAGCCATCCATCAAGAAACCGGGCCTTAGAGCATTATTTCATAACATTTTATTTTTTCAATGTTTCACGACTCCATAGTGGCTTGGCCATCATTAATGAAAATAGTTTTTGAGTACATATCCCTTGATCACCACAAAATGTTCTTAATTAAGTTTATACTTAATTTTATACGTATAAGTTTATACTTTTAAATACGGTATTACTATAATAAACGGAAACTGTTTATATATAGATGGGTTTTTGAGTCTATTCAAAACATCTCGACGAGCTAGCCACTTGTTCGGTGTAGACTCGTACCATCGGCTGCGACGAGGTGGGATTAAAACCCCTCCGCTGGGTACCTTGACCTAAGCTAATGCCGTCTAGGCGGTCTCGGGCGCCGTAAGGCACCCGTGTAGATGTGTATGTATGTAAAAGGGGGAAATAGCCGTCACCACTGACTAGAGGTTGTGCCGATTCTATTCCCGCATAAATTAGCACGATTTTCTGTACCTACAGTTTTCTATGGTCTGAGTGTTTATAAAATATAAACCCCCAGTGTTTACAAATTATCAGTAGATATAGTTATTTATAGTAAACAGTGCAAATCTAGATCTTAGTTTGTGACCGGGAATGTGTGATTGTCCCACATATTACTTTTATTATTTCATTTATATTTACAGAGTATATCCCCTGGAATAGTTGCCACTCGCATGGCTGAAGTAGAACGCATGCCGGCTGTCACGGAAATAGCAAAAACGTTTCCGAAGCTACAGCCGAGGGACGTGGCCGACGCTGTTGTTTACGCTATTTCTACCCCGCCTACTGTCAACGTAAGTGTTTGGAGTAACCTACCATTATGTGCACGAAACAACTGTTTTTATATTGCTTACTTATCCATATCCATGTGAAAGTTAGTTTGATTGTAAACCACTGAACAGTGGCCCTAGTGTGAGTTTTTTTAACGTTTACTTTCGCGTTAACTATAGGTACTACCGCGTTAACTTCTAGTTCCCAAAATTTCCGCTTGGAGCGCTGAACTATTTCCCATACAAATTTTAGTTAACTCAAACGCAAAGTAATAGTTAGAAAACTCACACTAGTGGTCAGGAAAGCAACTACCGTTAATGCCGTGAGTCTTGTTATATAGAGTTAAGTACAAAAATTATGTTTTCGGTACCACGAAAAGTGAATCAGCGTCTAGTTCAAGTTATTATTGAATTTTCCTATGATGAAATACGTCATTTTCGGTCTCAACTCGAATGAAATATATTAAAATGACAATGTTTAAAGATGCTGCGTTTATTCCAAATGGCATTGGTACTCGTATGATTAATAAATAGATAATAAATAGATAGTTGCTATTTAAAGTTGCGAACATTTGATTGATGATAAAATCATTTCTTTTACAAATACCCTTTAAATACTTTCACTTATAAAAATCAGAGTTACAAATAAGGGTATACCAAACGTACCAGTATATCCTTTAAAATTCAGAAAATAATGGTCACCCTAGACCATCTGACTTTTTATTTCCTAAATACTTATTGGAATACTTTTTATTTCCTAAATATACGTGGTGGCCTAGTTGGTTAGACCTTGGACTTATAAAACACTTAGGTCCCTGGTTTGAATCCCGGTGTGTACCAATGAGTTTTTAATAAAAAAAAAAATGTGCATTTGTTTGACAACACTACTATAGTGCCTCGGAGAGCACGTTAAGCTGTCGGTCCCGGTTTCACTATACCAACTTGTGAAACTGTTTATAGATGGGTTATTGAGTCTATTTAAAACATCGCGACGAACTAGCCACTTGTTCGGTGTAGACTCATACCATCGGCTACGACGAGGTGGGATTAAAAACCCCTCCGCTGGGTACCCTGGGGCCGTCTAGGCGGCCTCGGGCGCCGTAAGGCTCCCGTGATTATACATACATACTTATTGGACCTATATAATTTTATTAAAAATATAGTAGAAGCAATATAACAAGTAATACATATATAATTTAAATAAGAATAAAAAAATAAGAAAGATTAAATCGAACTGACTTCAAAGAAAACCATTTTAACATTTTTTTTTTTTTTTTTTAATATTATTAATACATTGGTAACATTATAACATAGCCCTATATTTCTTTTAGGAAATTTAAAGTTTTTTTTTTGTTGTTTCAGATAAGTGAAATTACAATTCAGCCAGTCGGAGAAATGAGAATTTAAATCCCAATACTACCTCTTATAATTTACCAAAACCAAAGCAACTCTTCGGATTGGGAACATCCCCTTATAGAGATAGTTTGAAAAACCATTCCATATAGGTCCTTCTTACTAACTACTTCTGTACCCCTAGTGTGAGTTTTTTTAACATTTACTTTTACGTTCACTTTACTACTGCGTTAACATTTTGACCAATCACACGCTCGCATTTTTAGTTCTCGAAATTTCCGCTTGGAGCGCTGAACTATTTCTACAAATTTTAGTTAACTCAAACGCAAAGTAATAGTTAGAAAACTCACACTAGAGCTACTCTGATAAGACATTTAATTTGAATAGTCTAATAGTTATATTATGATAACGTCTCGGAACAGCGACCGTCGGTTAATTAAGAGCAGCGAGCGTCGTGAAACATTTTCCATACATTCACGACTTTTTGACCCTAGCTGTTACCCCAACCATAAACATTCATAGATTTTTATAAATAGCGTTATAAATTTGACCTATCTAGGCTCGTACGTTTTCCTTTTTTAAAGTTTGGTGTAGGTAAAAATTACCAAACTCTAAAATTCAAAATAAATCGCCCAAAAATCCCTCACATTAATATAAATAAAAATTAATTCCTATAAAATATCAACACAGAAAATTAAAAAAAGAAAAACACACAGTCATCGTTTAATTTCTCTTTAATAAAAGTTTAGGGGTTGAAAACAGTTTTGGCCCGAAAGTCGTTTTGCTGCCTAAATTGTAGGTATACTCTCATACGTGCTCTTTCTCTTATTGGGGGTCGGGGGGGAAGGTTTACATAAATGTATGGTAGCGTTACCGACTTACTGTCATGCGGGGGGGTAATACTTTGCAGTTGAATCAGCATGAGCATCGAAGAGCCTCATTAGACACTCTTCTGTACCCCTAGTGTGAGTTTTCTAACTATTACTTTGCGTTTGAGTTAACTAAAATTTGTATGGGAAATGGTTCAGCGGTCCAAGCGGAAATTTTGAGAACTAGAAATGCGGTCGTGTGATTGGTCAAAATGCTAACGCGGTAGTATAATTAACGCGAAAGTAAACGTTAAAAAAACTCACACTAGGGCCACTGAACGCAAACTGTATGACGGGCGTTGCTAATTGAGCGCGTTCTTAGGGTTAGAGTTGCGCCAAAATAAACTCTCAGTAAATGTAACGATTAAAGCTAAAAATGGCGTCGACTATTAAAATAAAACTGGTACATTCGACACAAGTTTTAACTTTAATCGTTACATTTACAGTGAGTATATTTTGGTGCCACTCAGCCTTAGTATCGTGGTACGAGGCATGCAGTTGTTGTCAAGCTCGTGAAAAAATAATTTCTTTTACAAATTTAGTACTTATTGCACAGGAAATTATTTTAGAATTTATATATTGTTTTACAAAGGAAATATAAGAAAAATATATAAAAAAACACATTCAAATTCTTGTTTTATTTATTAAATTAACATTTAAATATCTACCTTTTTGTAAATATGGCACTATTCATATCCACTTCATAATATGAATTAACTAAACTTGTATAAATTTGGGCAGACTTAAATTATAAATTAAATTTATTCATAAAATAGTTAAAAATATAGCTTTTTTAAATATTTAATTAGCTGCCGATGAACCAGAAGACGCTACACCAAGTATACTTGTACCGAAACTTAGAAATGCTCGAACAATATCCAGTTTTAAAGACCAAATTGCTGACATTGGCGATGTTGGCTGCTGACGATCACCATTCTGAAAACACACAGAAAACAACTTAAGTAGGTAAGTAATTATAATGATAATTGAAAAACTATGAAATTGGTGCTTAAAATGAAGAAAAGAAAGTGGTAAGAATAAAGAAGGCGGTAAAAATAATGAGGATTAGACGATAAGATGGTTGCACATTATAGTTACGAAAAAAATAAAAAATAAACACTAGATAATGCCAACATTAACATTATAGTAAAAAATGTTTACAATGAAGATTATAAAGGTAAAAATAGTAGGTAATTAAATAGAACATCTAAAAGCTAAATTAAATTATGATTGTGCCAAGAAGAAAATGGATAAAGGGTGAAAATAATAAATAAATTACGAAACTTTACTTAACTATAATATAATGATACTGCTATACATAGCTAATTGTCAATAAAAGATAAAAGGAATATACTTATTTCCTTGAAACAATATTTGCAATGGAAAATAATACCTAAGGCATAATTAAAACACATTTTGTATAAAATCAAGTATAAATTTAACAATACTATCTAAGTATAATATAAAAACAAACTAAAAAAATATTTAAAGTTATTTTTAATATCAGCCTGGTCAGTTTAATAGTTTATTTAGATGGATGACTGCTTCCCTTGCTCATATTTCCTAATAATCCCATTAAAAGACTTCCAAAGAATCCAGCTGAATCTGAACCACCAGCACCCTCTTCATCGCTGTCTTCTTCAGCCTAAAAACAAACATCAATTTTAAAATGGTATAAGTTGATAAAGGCTGTTAGAAGATTATTAGAAAAAATATTACCGCACTGATTCCTTTCAATAATTTTGATATGAATGTTCCAAAGAATTCTCCATTGTTATTCTGTAAATTACAGTCAATTAATAATACATTTGATTTTATTGTCATTCTTAATAATAACAATTAAAGTTTAATAATAAAACTGCAATTTTTTCGGGAACAAGAGCCTGGCTCATTCCTCGAGCGAAAATATTATTGCGATGATGATGAGAAAATGCCGTCAGTGTTCTTCCACTACGCGGACAAGATTTTTAATTAAGATACCAACTTATATTTTATTTACAATTTATCCAAATTATTAAACTGGTTTTTACTATCAAATAAATTATTTTGTTAATTGATATGAATAATTTAAATAACATACCGCTCCCCCTCCACTAATGGTGTCTAACGAAGTGAGAAGGTAACTAGCAACTACACTTCCTGGGTTTTCATTACCTTCAGACTAAAAAATACAAAGTGAAACAATTAATAAAAATACAGAAATTAATTATACAGAGTTTGTAGATTAACCATAGTCACTTGCCAATAATCCTACAAAGAGTCCAAGGCCAGAAGCAATAAGACTGTTGAGGTCTATACCGTCACCCTAAAACATATTATTAATGGTTACACAACTATCAAGGTTCATATAAATCATAACTAATATAGTACATACGCTAAGATTTGCGACTATACCACCAACTGTAGCCAACAGTGATCCAAGATCTGATTGACCATCTTCCTGAAAAATAATATGTAATTAATTAAGTAAGTATATACATTTATTATAAAAAAATATATAAATATATTACCCCTCCACTTAATCCAGCCAGTAAACCCAAGATTCCACCGCCTTCTCCATCACCTCCACCAGGTGGTTCATCAGAATCATAATCCGAGTCAGAAATTGGTCCATTATTCTCATTTGACATAGCATCTCCATTTGATTCAGATAATTGTTTAGAATTTTTATTGACTTCAATACTTTTAACTTCTACGCTTTCTTCTGCAGCATTATTTTTATCTTTTTCGTCGCTTTTACTTTCTATTTCACCCGATTCCTCAGAACTCTCTAATGTACTATCGCTTTCTGTCTCTGATTCTGAGCTTTCATTGTTATCGATTTCATTTTTTTTCTTATCTTTTTCTACACTTTTACTTCTATTTTCTATCGATTCATCAGATGTTTCTGCACTACTATAATCTTCTCCGGTTTGCGATGACTTGGAGTCACTATCGTCTAATTCTATTTCGTTAATAGATACATCTTGTCTTCTCAATAATCCGAATGCTAATGGATTCAATAAATTTGCATTAAAATTATTATTAACTAAATATTTAATCACGTTTCGTATCCATACCTGAAAAAGCATTGAAAATTATCAGAATATTGATAAATAGTTATTGACATATACAAAAAAATATCAACAATAATAAAACTTCACTTACCTTCGTTGAATACAATAAAAATACTTACCCTTACCCTTAGTGGATCTATATTTAAAAAACACAAAGTGCAATAAGGGTGCAATAACACAAATTAAAAGTGCATTTGAAAGTGATAACACACGATTTTTTGTAATGACACCATATAAAGTAATACCTATACTTATTAACAATTTGTCAATGATAAATAAATTAAAGATGTGAGCCAGTTTTTACCAGTAAACATTTTAAACCTAATTATATTTTTAATAATAGTAAATATATTTCGCATTTCGAATAAAGAATAGAGGTTATGGGTTCTTACTTTACTCCTATCTATTACAAAAATATTCAAATTATAAACTTTTAAACATACTTAAGTATATTTTTTAATTTTCTTTGGTATAGATTCATAACTTTTGTAACTTATTAACTAGTTTTTTTTTAAATGAGTTTTTATTTAAATAGGTATAGATACATAAATTAGCCATAATACATGAGAAACAACAAATATAAACACAACCATGCACTGATTCAAAAGTTTTAAATCATTATGTTACACCATTCCACCATCTTTTAGTTAAATACTAACATTGTTTGAATTGGATCCAGGGAATAAAGCAGTAGCAATATTTAGAAGACTGATGAGGTTGCTGCCTCCATTGGTAGTGTTAGATGGTTCCATTGGTTCGAAGTCATCATCGTCATCATCTTCTGGTAGTGGAATTTGAATTGGTTCCCTTTTAGATGGTTCCTGAGGAACTTGGGTTGATGTTGGTAAATCAATTATAACTGGTGTGTTCTCTGGAGCGTGGTTCTGCAATTAATTATTATAGATAGTCTAGATTGCATCGATTTCTTGTCGAAGTGATAGTCTCCTTTAAGGGCGTGGTTACGAAATTGGTGGTTGAATTGACGCAGCGAGTATATTAAAATATAGGTAAACGAGTTATATTTTAATATACTTTTTAAGTGCAATTACAAAGACGAATTGCACTTCCTAATAATAATTAGGAAGTGCAATTCGTCTTTGTAATTGCTTTATTTAGCCGGCATTGTGGGAGCGATCAGTGTTGATTCACACCTCATTCATGGACTTGCTGTAGATCTGCTTACCACCAGGTACAAAGTCACATTTCATACTCCAATAAATAATTTTTAAAAATTAAAAGGAAAGTTTAATTAGGTACTTTTTATTTTCATTATTAAAATTAACATTTATTTAAAAACTTACATTTATTTGTGTAGAAGTCGATGATGGAGAAATATCGTTGTTTCCAAATATTGCTTCTGTGTCTTCCTGTAAATTGTTAAAGTTTATAAAAAAAATTGTTAAAGTTTATAAAAAGAGTAGAGTTTCTTGAAAATTAAAGTGAAGTCACTGTTGTTTTTATTATTAACAAAATGATGTTCGTTTTGCGTTTAGTTATTGCTACATAATCTAAATTTCTTTTTTCATTTTTCTCTTATGCGTAGAAAAGAAACTACCTTAAATGCTCTATAAAATGCACATAGGGCCTTAGCACAACAGCATCGATAGGCTCGATAAATCGATACATATCGATTTTATGAATGAATGTTCACTCATAAACTTCATTTTATCGACTGTCAAATTATATCGATGTAGTTATGCTAAGCCCCTTACTCTCTTTGACAAACGTTCATTCTAAATTTAAAGCGACACTAAAGCTGGCATTTTTCTTTATCCGCTGCCTGTCTCTGAATAACACAGAGGGCGTGTGTGTGAGTAAATAAATATAAGTAAAAAATAAGTTTTTTTTTTAATTCTTCCACCATTGTGGAAAGGCAAAGATCTTTCGACCATACAGCAAGATTAATTTTATGAAGGGTGACTTTTGTACCTGGTTGATTTAGCGGTTGAAAACCTTTTCGCGAAAACAAGGATGGTTCCTCGTCTTATATTTATCAAAATAAATAATGCTATAACCATCTCAAGTCTATTTTAAATTTAAGCGAGTATATTAAAAACTCGTAATGCAAATACGTCATGTGACCGCCTATTTCGTAACGGAATTATTTAGCCGGCATAGTGGGAGCGATCTAATTGTTTAACGACAATGTATTGATCGACTCCACTCATTGAATTTGTAGGTAGCTTAACATCAGGTATATACAATGTCACATTCCTAGCATATTAAAAAAAAAAAAAAACGAATGAGCAGTTTCGATATTTACCTCCTACATACAGGCTTTACGTCTTCGGTAGTGTCGCTTTTAAAGATCAAATTCTGGTAAGTAATATCTAGCGGCAAACTAAAGAAAAGTGCTCATTTTGAATAAAAAATATATTAAAATAATAAAAAAATAATACTTAGTAAAGTATGTTACTTTACTAACTAATCAAATTGTTTGAAATAATGATCTTCAAAACCCATCCATATTAAAAATATACAGATCCAAACCTTCAAGGGTCCTAGTCATGTTTCGATTTTAGTCTATGGGTTTACCGGTTTTCAGAAGACTATTACATCGGTTTCTTGTCGAGGTAGTAGTCTCCTTTTAGGGTATAGTTGTGATAGTTGCGAAACGGGCGGTGAATTTGACGATAAAGCAGTGAGGCTACTAAGTAGACTTGTAATGCGAATTCGTCTTTATCGCCGTCCGTTTTGTAACCGCATCTTTTAGCCGGCATAGTAGAAGCGATCTATGCTGTTAAACAACAATGAATTGATCGACCCCATTAATGGATTTTTTAGGTCTGCTTACCCTCAGGTAGATACAATCCGTACATATACAATCAGTCACATGCCGTACTCCAGTAAATAAAGACATTAAAAAAAAAATAATAATAAGAAAAAACGAATTCAGGTATGAATTGAAAATAATGTCTAAAATTTTTAACAATTTATTAGTTAGGGCTTATAAACAAAATATAATTTCTTAAAAATTAGCACTTTCCTTTAGTTTTCACCACTTTATCCTTATAAGCGACACTATCAGCTGATGCAATAATACAGAGACATTTTTTTTATCAACCGGTTTGATTCCCGGTTAGGAGAATAAATTTGACAAAAATCTAATGAAGCAGTTTTACCCCCGTATTCTAAGACATGTTCTTTACTCCACTTTACACTCAAGGAACGTCTGTCTCTTTCCACTAAATATCAAGTAAAGAAAGCTAGTATGAGACAGACGTCCCTTAAGTGAAAAGTGGAGTTAAGGATACGTCTTAGAATATGGGGGTTAGATTTTATTAAAATCGGCCCCGAGACTCCTTGGAGCATTTTTCGTTATTCCTTGTAGTTTAGGATTTGGCCTTGAAGGCACACTTGAAAAATTCACCCCTGTATTATTATTCCTGGTACACATAGCACGCCTCCTAGTGCCTAGTTAGTTTAAAGATAGTAAGTATATACAAAAATAACAGAGTGGTACTTACAATGTCTCCTCGTGAAATAGCTAAAGGAACATCCTCACTTCCTTCTGGAACATCTATATTAACATCGACAGCACTTTTTTTTAATCGCAGTCTTTCAACAGGGGCACAGAACGCGTTCAAAACCAACGAACACGCAAAAAACGCACTGATCTTATTTCGAGACAACATTTTTGCACCACACCTTTACCGCGAATGTTTGAAATATTGATTTATTTTCCAAATTAGCTACCATTAATTAGGCGGAATTATAGTTTAATTAGTTAATTAATATTTAGTAATTTTAAAAATATTTTAACGATTTCTTATTATAAATTATTATACTTTGTGAAAGTTTTATGTTATTTTTTGTATTTTGTTTTTGTTAGGTATGTGTATGCGTTTTGGTGTATATGTTGTTATTGATAGAGGAATGACCCTCCGCTAAGTCTTATAGTACATCCCCTTGTTCCGGTACTATACAAAATGATACGTGAAGTAACAAATACCACATTTGGCTCGGTATACAGGGGGATGCGATTTCAATAGCTAATAGCTATTTACTGTCTAATATATTTTATTTGTATTCCTATCTAATGTAAGATTATGCCTTTTAATAAAATGTTGTTTTTTATATACATACTTATGTTTTTTTTTTACTTTTTATATATTCCAGAATTATGCTAAATACTTATGGCTTTTTTCTTCATTTCAAAACATTTTACAATGTAAAACATTTTAAAGGTAAATATAGGTAGATATTATATTTTATCTTTCTTTATGGTAGTCAAATTTAATTAATTTCTTTATGGTAATATAAAATATAAATAAACGGTCTTGCTTGTACTATAGTTATAAGCGACCACAACAAGTGTAAAAATGCTATATACTACTAAAATTTTAAAAACATAATTTAATGATTTTAACAATCATGTATGATCATCATAAAAATATAAATAGTTTTAAAATCTTTTCGAGACTGCCTAGACCGCCTGAGGGTACCCAGTAGAAGGGTGGGGATTTATTCCCACATCGTACCACACTTAGCCAATGGTTACAATACAAATAATAAAAGGACAGAAAGTATATATTTATACTAACTAACCACCTAGTCTTACACTAGTTGGTTATGAGGTGCGAGTTCGGTTTGGTTTCTAATTATTTTTATGTATGCATGAGCCTAACCAAGCGCACACTTAGACATTATACTAAATATAGTTTTTTTTTGACTTTGCATAAATACCTGTAAAGGTTTACATAAAATAAATATTTTGGCTTTGACTTATTTAGGTAATAATATTAATATTACCTACCATATGTGAGGCATGAAAACACCGCGTAACTAAACTAAGTTAAAACCGGCCTTCTAAAAAGCAACAGCCTGTACATTCCAAACTAAGCGACAAAGTGAAGGCCCACTACATTCATAGATCACTCAGTACTTACCATCACGCGCAGTATTGGGCTGCGGTCGGTCAGACATTGCGACACTGACCGACACTGTCGCCTCTGTTACCACACATTGCTTCCTCTCTTTTTACTATCAACTATTATTTTATTGATGATTGATTGCATTGCGTGGTTTGTTATTATTTGTTTTTGATTTCTGGTTTTAAAGACGCAATGTATATTGTATAGATTTTTTTTAAATAATCATAGTAAAGGAATTAAGATTACTTCCGATTATATGTTGCATAAAATTATAGTTTTCATTAGTGTTGTGTAAAGTATATTTAGTTATTATAGGTATCCGGTTTTGTCCTTTAGGTATATTGGCACAGTACATATTATATTGGAAAAACTCATATGGATGGCTGTCTCGTATGAAGTACTAGTCCTATTTACTTAAATTTGGAATAATAAGTAATAGCAAGTAATCGTATTAACCAGCAAATAATATTGTTAGACTCAGGTCAGATAAAAAGGGTATCAAAAAATATCAAAAATAAAAATATTTTCCAAAACTATTTATTTACCTATACATGGTGACTTTGAAAGGATGTACTTTGGGCTAATATGAGGTTCTACTGATCAATACGAACAACTTTTCCCAAGGAACTATGTGCCGCAAATGAAAAAAAAAATGCCTTCTCCATACAAACTAGTAATGTTAAAATGACCAATTTGTATGGAGAAGCTGATTTTATTTTTCATTTGCGACACATGGTTCCATGGGAAAAGTTGTTTGATTTGATCAGCAGAACCTCATATTAGCCCAAAGTACATCCTTTCAAATTAACCCTGTATAACAAAGCAGAGGGAAATAAGATTAACTTTTCAGACCGGTGTGAACTTAGCAGCCAAAATATAGCAGCTATTATAACTCGACTAATTTAAAAAGTCAATATTTCTAAGCTTATTAATTGCAATACAAACAATGGAAATCCTATGAATTATGAAAATTCTTTCAGGAAAATTAAAAATTAACCAGATGGCAATATTATTTCTGATGAAAAATAACATTTATCAAAATATTTTCTCTGATATTAAAATATAACTTTACAAGTGGCCCACTTCAACGAAATATACAAAAATGATTTCCCACCCCCCTTACAGTGGAACCTTCATTATGAAAATTGAGTGAAAACAATCTCGTAGCAAAATAATTTTGACATTTTAACTTAGCATAAGGTTTATTGTTTTTGAACATCATTATAACTTGTTAGACAAAAAATAACTTGGGCAATGAAAAGCAACTGAAATTGTATAAAAAATTCTGATTTTCTTGTTGCTACGACAAAATAAAGTTTTTTAATATAATAATTAAGCGTCTTAGAAATCTTTCTTCATCTCACAACTTATACAGTAAATAAAGCTTTGCCTTATCTATCGAAAAATATGTTCCAAAATTCCTTACAGTGGGGCCTTGACTGAAAAAAATTAGTGAAACTACAATTTCGTAGTAAAAAATATCATATCATAATTAAGTATCTTAAAAATCTTTCTTCACCTTACAACTTATACAGTAAATAAAGCTTTGCCTCATCTATCGAAAAATATGTTCCAAAATTCCTTACAGTGGGGCCTTGACTGAAAAAATTTAGTGAAACTACAATTTCGTAGTAAAAAATATCATATAATAATTAAGCATCTTAGAAATCTTTCTTCACCTTACAACTTATACAGTTAATAAAGCTTTGAATCTATCGAAAAATGTATTTCAAAATTCCTTACAGAGGGGACTTGACTGAAAAATTTGAGTGCGACTACAATTTCGTAGTAAAAAAATTTATGTCATAATCAAGTATTTTAGAAATGATCCTTCACCTTAAAGCTTTTATAGTGAATAAAGCTTTGCCTTATCTTTTGAAAAATATGTTCCAAAATTCCTTACAGTGGGGCCTTGACTGAAAAAATTTAGTGAAACTACAATTTCGTAGTAAAAAATATCATATAATAATTAAGCATCTTAGAAATCTTTCTTCACCTTACAACTTATACAGTTAATAAAGCTTTGCTTTATCTATCGAAAAATGTGTTTCAAAATTCCTTACAGAGGGGACTTGACTGAAAAATTTGAGTGCGACTACAATTTCGTAGTAAAAAAATTTATGTCATAATCAAGTATTTTAGAAATGATCTTTCACCTTAAAGCTTTTATAGTGAATAAAGCTTTGCCTTATCTTTTGAAAAATATGTTCCAAAATTTCTTACAGTGGGGCCTTGACTGAAAAAAATGAAGGAAACTACAATTTCGTAGTAAAAAATATCATATAATAATTAAGCATCTTAGAAATCTTTCTTCACCTTACAACTTATACAGTTAATAAAGCTTTGCCTTATCTATCGAAAAATGTGTTTCAAAATTCCTTACAGAGGGGACTTGACTGAAAAAATTGTGTGCGACTACAATTTCGTAGTAAAAAAATTTATGTCATAATCAAGTATTTTAGAAATGATCCTTCACCTTAAAGCTTTTATAGTGAATAAAGCTTTGCCTTATCTTTTGAAAAATATGTTCCAAAATTTCTTACAGTGGGGCCTTGACTGAAAAAAATGAAAGAAACTACAATTTCGTAGTAAAAAATATCATATAATAATTAAGCATCTTAGAAATCTTTCTTCACCTTACAACTTATACAGTTAATAAAGCTTTGCCTTATCTATCGAAAAATGTGTTTCAAAATTCCTTACAGAGGGGACTTGACTGAAAAAATTGTGTGCGACTACAATTTCGTAGTAAAGAAATTTATGTCATAATCAAGTATTTTAGAAATGATCCTTCACCTTAAAGCTTTTATAGTGAATAAAGCTTTGCCTTATCTTTTGAAAAATATGTTCCAAAATTTCTTACAGTGGGGCCTTGACTGAAAAAAATGAAGGAAACTACAATTTCGTAGTAAAAAATATCATATAATAATTAAGCATCTTAGAAATCTTTCTTCACCTTACAACTTATACAGTTAATAAAGCTTTGCTTTATCTATCGAAAAATGTATTTCAAAATTCCTTACAGAGGGGACTTGACTGAAAAATTTGAGTGCGACTACAATTTCGTAGTAAAAAATTTTATGTCATAATCAAGTATCTTAGAAATGATCCTTCACCTTAAAACTTATATAGTGAATAAAGCTTTGCCTTATCTATCAAAAAATATGTTCCAAAATTCCTTACAGAGGGGACTTGACTGAAAAAAATGAAGGAAACTACAGTATTGTACTTGACTGAAAAAAATGAAGGAAACTACAGTTTCATAGTAAAAAATTTCATGTCATAATTAGGCATCTTAGAAATCATTCTTCACCTTACAACTTATACAGTTAATAAAGCTTTGCCTTATCTATCGAAAAATGTGTTTCAAAATTCCTTACAGAGGGGACTTGACTGAAAAAATTTAGTGAAACTACAATTTCGTAGTAAAAAATATCATATAATAATTAAGCATCTTAGAAATCTTTCTTCACCTTACAACTTATACAGTTAATAAAGCTTTGCCTTATCTATCGAAAAATGTGTTTCAAAATTCCTTACAGAGGGGACTTGACTGAAAAAATTGAATGCGACTACAATTTCGTAGCAAAAAAAATTATTTAAACCAAGCATCTTAGAAATGATCCTTCACCTTAAAACTTTTATAGTGAATAAAGCTTTGCCTTATCTCTTGAAAAATATGTTCCAAAATTTCTTACAGTGGGGCCTTGACTGAAAAAAATGAAGGAAACTACAGTTTCATAGTAAAAAATTACATGTCATATTTAGGCATCTTAGAAATCTTTCTTCACCTTACAACTTATACAGTTAATAAAGCTTTGCCTTATCTATCGAAAAATGTATTTCAAAATTCCTTACAGAGGGGACTTGACTGAAAAAATTTAGTGAAACTACAATTTCGTAGTAAAAAATATCATATAATAATTAAGCATCTTAGAAATCTTTCTTCACCTTACAACTTATACAGTTAATAAAGCTTTGCCTTATCTATCGAAAAATGTGTTTCAAAATTCCTTACAGAGGGGACTTGACTGAAAAAAATGAATGCGACTACAATTTCGTAGTAAAAAATATCATATAATAATTAAGCATCTTAGAAATCTTTCTTCACCTTACAACTTATACAGTTAATAAAGCTTTGCCTTATCTATCGAAAAATGTGTTTCAAAATTCCTTACAGAGGGGACTTGCAGCATTTTGTAAGATAAAGAAAGATTTCTAAGATGCTTAATTATTTTATGATATTTTTTACTACGAAATTGTAGTTTCACTAAATATTTTTAGTCAAGGCCCCTCTGTAAGGAATTTTGAAACACATTTTTCGATAGATAAGGCAAAGCTTTATTAACTGTATAAGTTGTAAGGTGAAGAAAGATTTCTAAGATTATTAATTATGATATGATATTTTTTACTACGAAAATGTAGTTTCATTCAATTTTTTCAGTCAAGGCCCCAATGTTAAGAATTTTGGAACATATTTTTCGATAGATAAGGCAAAGCTTTATTTACTATATAAGTTGTAAGGTGAAGAAAGATTTCTAAGATTATATGATATGATATTTTTTACTACGAAATTGTAGTTTCACTAAATTTTTTCAGTCAAGGCCCCACTGTAAGAAATTTTAGAACATATTTTTTAAAAGATAAGGCAAAGCTTTATTCACTATAAAAGTTTTAAGGTGAAGGATCATTTCTAAGATACTTGAATATGACTTGAAATTTTTTACTAAGAAATTGTAGATTCAATCAATTTTTTCACTCAAGGGCCCACTGTATGAAATTTTGGAACATATTTTTCAAAAGATAAGGCAAAGCTATATTCACTATATAAGTTGTAAGGTGAAGAGAGATTTCTAAGATGCTTAATTATGATGACATGATTTTTTTTACTACGAAATTGTAGTCGCACTTTTTTTTTTAGTCAAGGCCCCACTGTAAGGAATTTTGGAACATATTTTTCGAAAGATAAGGCAAAGCTTTATTCACTATATAAGTTTTAAGGTGAAGGATCATTTCTAAGATACTTGATTATGACATAAAATTTTTACTACGAAATTTAACAGTTAAGTCCCCTCTGTAAGGAATTTTGAAACACATTTTTCGATAGATATGGCAAAGCTTTATTAACTGTATAAGTTGTAAGGTGAAGAAAGATTTCTAAGATGCTTAATTACGATATGATATTTTTTACTACGAAATTGTAGTTTCACTAAATATTTTTAGTCAAAGCCCCTCTGTAAGGAATTTTGAAACACATTTTTCGATAGATAAGGCAAAGCTTTATTAACTGTATAAGTTGTAAGGTGAAGAAAGATTTCTAAGATGCCTAATTATGACATGTAATTTTTTACTATGAAACTGTAGTTTCCTTCATTTTTTCAGTCAAGGCCCCACTGTAAGAGATTTTGGAACATATTTTTCAAGAGATAAGGCAAAGCTTTATTCACTATAAAAGTTTTAAAGTGAAGGATCATTTCTAAGATACTTGATTATGACATAATTTTTTTTGCTACGAAATTGTAGTCGCATTAAATTTCTTCAGTCAAGTCCCCTCTGTAAGGAATTTTGAAACACATTTTTCGATAGATAAGGCAAAGCTTTATTAACTGTATAAGTTGTAAGGTGAAGAAAGATTTCTAAGATGCTTAATTATTATATGATATTTTTTACTACGAAATTGTAGTTTCACTAAATTTTTTCAGTCAAGGCCCCACTGTATGGAATTTTGGAACATATTTTTCGATAGATGAGGCAAAGCTTTATTTACTATATAAGTTGTAAGGTGAAGAAAGATTTCTAAGATGCTTAATTTTGACATGAAAGTTTTTACTACGAAATTGTAGTCGCACTCAATTTTTTCAGTCAAGTCCCCTCTGTAAGGAATTTTGAAACACATTTTTCGATAGATAAGGCAAAGCTTTATTAACTGTATAAGTTGTAAGGTGAAGAAAGATTTCTAAGATGCCTAATTATGACATGTAATTTTTTACTATGAAACTGTAGTTTCCTTCATTTTTTCAGTCAAGGCCCCACTGTAAGAAATTTTGGAACATATTTTTCAAGAGATAAGGCAAAGCTTTATTCACTATAAAAGTTTTAAAGTGAAGGATCATTTCTAAGATACTTGATTATGACATAAATTTTTTTGCTACGAAATTGTAGTCGCATTCAATTTTTTCAGTCAAGTCCCCTCTGTAAGGAATTTTGAAACACATTTTTCGATAGATAAGGCAAAGCTTTATTAACTGTATAAGTTGTAAGGTGAAGAAAGATTTCTAAGATGCTTAATTATTATATGATATTTTTTACTACGAAATTGTAGTTTCACTAAATTTTTTCAGTCAAGGCCCCACTGTAAGGAATTTTGGAACATATTTTTCGATAGATGAGGCAAAGCTTTATTTACCGTATAAGTTGTAAGGTGAAGAAAGATTTCTAAGATGCTTAATTTAACATGAATTTTTTTACTACAAAATTGTAGTTTCACTCAATTTTTTCAGTCAAGCCCCACTGTAAGGAATTTTGTAACATATGTTTCGATAGATAAGGCAAAGCTTTATTTACTGTATAAGTTGTAAGGTGAAGAAAGATTTTTAAGATACTTAATTATGATATGATATTTTTTACTACGAAAATGTAGTTTCACTAATTTTTTTCAGTCAAGGCCCCACTGTAAGGAATTTTGGAACATATTTTTCGATAGATAAGGCAAAGCTTTATTTACTGTATAAGTTGTGAGATGAAGAAAGATTTCTAAGACGCTTAATTATTATATTAAAAAACTTTATTTTGTCGTAGCAACAAGAAAATCAGAATTTTTTATACAATTTCAGTTGCTTTTCATTGCCTAAGTTATTTTTTGTCTAACAAGTTATAATGATGTTCAAAAACAATAAACCTTATGCTAAGTTAAAATGTCAAAATTATTTTGCTACGAGATTGTTTTCACTCAATTTTCATAATCAAGGTTCCACTGTAAGGGGGGTGGGAAATCATTTTTGTATATTTCGTTGAAGTGGGCCACTTGTAAAGTTATATTTTAATATCAGAGAAAATATTTTGATAAATGTTATTTTTCATCAGAAATAATATTGCCATCTGGTTAATTTTTAATTTTCCTGAAAGAATTTTCATAATTCATAGGATTTCCATTGTTTGTATTGCAATTAATAAGCTTAGAAATATTGACTTTTTAAATTAGTCGAGTTATAATAGCTGCTATATTTTGGCTGCTAAGTTCACACCGGTACTTTTCAGTAATCTTAATTACCTATCCATCGTTTTAGACTTGCGTAATTATCTAGAAACATAACCATAGTTTTATCAAAAAGTTTTTTTTACATACATATACTTACATATCATTACGGGTGCCTTACGGCGCCCGAGACCGCCTAGACGGCCCCAGGGGTTTTTAATCCCACCTCGTCGTAGCCGATGGTATGAGTCTACACCAAACAAGTGGCTATAGCTCGTCACGATGTTATGATTAGACTTAATAACCCATCTATAAACAGTTTTACAAGGTGGTATAGTGAAACCGGGGCCGACAGCTTAACGTGTTCTCCGAGGCACTATAGCACGCTCTTAAAGTTTTCTTTATGTAGTACTCAATTTTTTTTTGTAACTACCCTAGGCTCAAAATCTTAATAAAAAAAACAATAACGTATCGAATTGAAAACCCAAGCTCCTCTCATCCTTCTCATTTACGGCCTAACTATTTTATTACGTTTAAATTACCGTACATTATGTCGAATTATTATTACGTTCTTAAAATTATCGTATTTTAGTCGTACGATAGTCTAATATTGATAGATTACCGTACCGGGATGACATTACCGTACGTCTGGCATCGCTGGCCCAAGCGGGAAAAGAGGAAAATTTGATTTCATAAAATTTATAACTCAGAAATTATTTTCTCAGTCCTGTGTCGATACTCAGTTCGTTGAAATATTAGTATAATACATACGTATTATTTATGGATATCCACACTGTAGGTATATGTTTCGATCTCAGATCAGTAAAGTATACTTTACTGATAGTATACTTTACTGATAGTATACTTTACTTTACTGATTTGAGGTTTCGATATTATTATTTTCTAAGATAGGTTTTAGTATTCATTTTAAGTACGGAACCCTAAGTGCGCAAATAACATTCATATCGCACTACAGAGTGAATTCAGAGCTAGTAGCTCTACCATGGGGTTTCACCAAGTGGATTTACTATAGTCGCTAGTAACTATAGATAGGAATCAACCAATAAGAGAGATTGATTTAGAATATAAAGCGATCTTATTGGTTGATACTTGATTCCTATCTAGTTACTAGCAACTACAGTAAAATCTGTTTACAAAAACTTATGGCAGATAGACCTACTGATTTTTTAGTACAATCGAAACTTTCATTTATGATCAATCAAACCTTCCAAAAAGTGCTCTAAAATAATCATAATCATAATATGTAGGACAAATTACACATATTGCTCTGTACCCCTAGTGTGAGTTTTTTAACTATTACTTTGCGTGTAAGTTAACTAAAATTTGTATGGTAAATAGTTCAGCGCTCCAAGCGGAAATTTTGAGAACTAAAAATGCGAGCGTGTGACTGGTCAAAATGTTAACGTAGTATTAAAGTTAACGCGGAAGTAAATGTTAAAAAAACTCACACTAGGGCTACTGGTCACAAACTAAGCTCTAGGCTTGTACTATGTGTACCAGAAGCAACGATATAATACATATTATATTTTATAAACACCCAGACCATGACAAACTGTACAGAAAAAACGTACTAATATTTTTTTGCCATGGGTGGGAATCGAACCCACGACCTCCGGATACAACGCCAAAGGCGCCACCACTTGTCTACGGATGCTGAAAATGAATGGAACCTAACAAATAAAACCACAAACAATAAGATATATATTAATAAACAATATATTTCATTCAATGAGCTTAACAGAAACAGTTCAATCAGTTCCGACAGAAGCATCACTTCTACTCGGTCTCAATTTCTCCAGAAGCGGTATGGCTACTCCGACCAGCTCTTCCCAGGCAGCCAGTCTCCTGCAAGGTGCACACTCACAGCTATCATCCTCGATGATATCCCCTTCTTCAAATCCCAAGTCCTCACCAGAACACGCTGTCCTGTCAGGGTCTTCGTCCCCAGAAGCCGTCTGATCATTTCCAGAACTGTCGAGATTTATTTCATGGTCTACACTAAAGGATTTGGTTAGAGTTTGTCTGTTTTGAGGGTGAATTAGCATCTGGTCATCTTCAGGGTGGTTGTCTATTTTGAATTTTACCTGTGGTAAGGAAGTTTGTATTAAAATTTTATACTAATAAGATATACAGAGTGACTTTGAAAGGATGTACTTTGGGCTAATATGAGGTTTTGCTGATCAAATCGAACAACTTTTCCCACGAAACCATGTGTCGCAAATGAAATAAAAAAATTGGCTTACCCATACAAATTGATCATTTTAACATTACTAGTTTGTATGGAGAAGGCATTTTTTTTTCATTTGCGATACCTGGTTCCATATATCATCAAGGCGACCGAAACCGCCTAGAAGGTCTCAGGGTGGGTACCCAGCAGAGAGGTTTTAATTCCACCTCGTCGTAGCAGATGGTATGAGTCTACACAGAAAAAGTGGCTAGCTCGTTGCGATGTTTGGATAGACTCAATAACCCATCTATAAACAGTTTCACAAGTTGGTATAGTGAAACTGGGACCGACAGCTTAACGCGCTCTCCGAGGCACTATAGTGGTGTTGTTAAACAAATGTACATACATTTTTAGATCAAAAATTCATTGGTATACACCGGGGTTTGAACTAGGGACCTAAGTGTTTTTTAAGTCTAAGGTCTAACCATCTCGGCCAATACGTATATTAAGCTAATAACACGCTGATTTGAATTATGGTAGAAGACCTACTAAAGGCTGACTAGGATGGGCGATGATCGCAACTATAGGATGCTTTTGCAGTTTCGGCTTTTTTGGAATAATAATATCTTTAGACGCAATATAGCTAAAGTGAGTAATATAGTATAGGTTTTGAGACTACGATTTCTTGACGAGTTAGTAGACGGGTAGGTAGTCTTTTCAGTGTGCGGTTATAAAACGGGCGAATAAAATGATAATATCGCAGAATCTTATTACAAATTCGTCTTTGACTGCACATTTTGTAACCGAATCAATGAAATGAAATGATTTATTTGCCTAGTTCCTAAGTAGAGTTAGTTGTTAGGATGTTAGTTATCATCAGAAGGTGCCATAATAAATAGCGTGCAAATATTTAAAAGTTAATATTATTTTACATAAATTATAATTATAATTTCTACTATTATAATTATAGCATTACCGCCAATTGTAAATATTTGAGGGTACCAATTGTAAATACTTGAGGGTACCAATTGTAAATATTATAATACTGAAGGTAAATCCTTCGATGAACAGGCTATTTCTATAGGATTCCAAGTAGATATCCAACTTGTAAGTACCTACGGTTAGTAGTGTCTTTTCAGTGTGCGGTTATAAAACGGGCGAATGAAATGATAATATCGCAGGGTCGTATTACAAATTCGTCTGACTTTTTTAATGTATTTTGTAGGTTTCCAGTGGTCCAATGAATAGGCAATTTATATAGGATTCCAAGTAGGTATCCAATGACTTGTAAGTACTTACATGATGTTTAGAGAGATCAGGATCGCTTGCCCGACGGTCGATGGACTTCAAAGCTTCACATGCAGCAAACACTGACTCGTCATCTATTACAACAAGCAACACTTTAGCAAACAACCATTGCCGAAGATTAAAAAAAAACCCCAATTTAATCGTATGACTGACTATTTTTGGCGGGTTATATATAGAGTTCTACTGTGGTTCAATTTATTTATAATCGGGAAGGATAAGGGAAATCTCGGGTGCCCAGTGGAGGGATTTTGTTCCCACCTAGAAGACAGGTGTTATTCTGACCATCTACACCGAACCAGTGGGAAACTGGTCGTCATTATAAAGGGTGGAAAATAAAGACCGTGGTTGGAGAGAAAGTCCTTAAATATTGATGTAGTAAATTTTACAGAAGGGAAACATTCCTTTTTTTATAACTATGTATATACATAATTTTCATAAGAGCACATTGATTCATTTCATATTATAAAAATGCAGGAACATGAATAAAAATACATACTTAGCAGGTAGTAAATATATAAATTTACAAAAAAAAACACTGATTGAAATTAGGCAATAGCAAAAAATATAAATAAATGTAAACAAAATATTGTTTTTAATCAATTAATAAATTTACAAAAATAAAAAACGAAATAACAATGAAAAAGTAAAAAGTTTGACTAAAAACTGTTTTATAATAAAAATTAAAAAATATTTACAAAAAACGGTTTTGAATCAAATAATTTTCAAAAATAAAAAAAAACATAATAAGTTAATTAAGTTAATCCGTAAATTAAAAAATAAAAAAATATAAAAAAAAAAAACAAAAATAAACTTATGACCCCGACGTGATTTGAACACGCAACCTTCTGATCTGGAGTCAGACGCGCTACCGTTGCGCCACGGAGTCAACTGACGATTGTTGCGAAATTACGATACACTATCTCTTGTAATTATAAAATAATTACTAGATAACACAATCTATATTTTTTTGTATAGATTTTATATTTTAATATTGGTGAAACTTTATTTAAACATTTCGATCCAATTATAATAATAGTACCGTAGGACGTTTTATATAAATTGCACTATTATAAGCTCTAGTTGTACTATTATATCTTCTGTGGCTCTAGGCTTGTACCAATATTATTTGCTTGTACTAGGTATGTGTACTAGAAACAATGTTACTATACTAAATGTCTCGGGCCAATAAAAATACCTATAGGTGTACCACAATCTCATGGTATTACAATTAAAATAAATAACTAACAAATTCGAAGCAAAGTATTACAAATCTCTTATTTTCAAAGAAATAATAAGTGTAACATTGTGAAAATCATTTCCTTTTATTTTTTTACCCCATTAGATATTATACATACATATATAATATATATGTATATTATATATGTATGTATAATATATTTATACATACATATATAATATACTAAAAAAAAAAAAATCGGGTCTACTGGCAGGTGTTCTATATAGGTACTTAAAAGTAGACCCCAAAGTAACTTTGTAACTAGTTTTAAGCATTTTTGTTACCTAATAAATAAATATTTCATTTCATTTCATTATTTCACTGAAGAAACATAAGAATTTTGTTTTGCCATGAGTGGGAATCGAACCAAGGGCCTCCGGATACAACGCCAAAAGGGGCAACACTACACAGTCGCGCCCATTCGTTGTAATTATATGTCAAAAAAAAACACAGTTTCTATTTTTATTATACAAACATTGGAGACTACTGCATCAATTTCTTGTCGAGGTGGTAGTCTCCTTTCAGGGTGCGGTTACGAAATGGGTAGTTGAATTGACGGTAAAGCAGCGAGTATATTAAAATATACTCGTAATGCAATTCGTCATTGTCGCCCCCCACTATGCCGGCTAAATGATGCGATTACGAAAATCGCATCATTTAGCCGGCATAGTGGGAGCGATCAATATTGTTTAAGAACAATTATTGATTGACCCCATTCATGGACTTTGTAGGTCTGCTCACCACCAGGTAGGTACAATCTCCAATATTTTTATTATTTTTTTTAAATCCACAGTGGAAAAAAAACAAGGTACCTGAATATTTATTGTTATTGGGTACATTAAGTAGTTTTACAGTAGAGTATTATTAAAAAATAGGCCAAAAAACTTTGATAAGTACCTATTTTCCCAAATGAATAGTAGCTAATATTAATTTTAGGAATTATCCATATTAACTGGGCTGTGTGATATCAAATCGTAATCGTTTCCTAATAGAATAACATTGAAATTCGCTATTATTTGATAGTTTTAATTTGTGGGCGATTGGTTAGCAGAATACTTAATGTGAGCGATGCGATTAAGACACGATTAATATTATAGGCCTAATGAAATGTATGTATGTATGTTTTTAATCCAAATAAATACTGGTCCATTACACCACTGCGGCACCGCGGCGGCCGCAATCAAACATGCCAACTCTTATGTGTTCGTAGAAGTCGCTAATTTGTCAAAACGTCCGGGGAAGAATAATAAATAATAAAAAATACATTACATACCGTTACATCAAGGTAGATTTGATTAATACATTAGACATAACAACATATAACATATCATCACGGATGCCTTACGGCGCCCGAGACCGCCTAGACGGCCCCAGGGTACCCAGCGGAGGGGTTTTAATCCCACCTCGTCGTAGCCGACGGTATGAGTCTACACCGAACAAGTGGCTAGCTCGTCGCGATATTTTTGAATAAACTCAATAACCCATCTATAAACAGTTTCACAAGTTGGTATAGCTAAACCGGTACCGACAGCTTAACGTGCTCTCCGAGGCACTATAGTGGTGTTGTCAAACAAATGTACATACATTTTTATTAATTAAAAACTCATTGGTACACACCGGGATTCGAACCAGGGACCTAAGTGTTTTTAAGTCCAAGGTCTAACCAACTCGGCCACCACGTATATAAAATACAGAGTTTGTCTTTTATAGGGATCAATTTTTTTTTCAAGACATGTGTAAATAAAATAACTTTATGTACTTACCAATAAAATGAGCCAAAGCTGCTTCAGCTTGATGTGCATGCACTGACAAGAGTGGAGCGTGCGCATTAGCGTTCCACAACGCTCGCGCTAGCAGCGCAGCGGTGACCGCGTCTTGTGCTGTCGCCGCGGCAGACAACGCGCGAGATGCCGCAGCAGCTGCGTCGTATCCGCCACCCGCTCCGCATATGTTTACTAGCACCCCCGCTGATGCGCAACGGACGGTTGTGTCTTCTGTTTTAAGGATTTTTAAATATTATTATAATTTTTCCCATTTATTTAAATTTTTAGTTACTTGTAATTTAGTTAAATTATGATTTTTATTATTCGTTAATCGTGACACGTTTTGTAATTTATAGGGATAAAAATTTAAAAAAACATGTGACTTAAAAAATATCGATGATATAACAACTTTCTATAGATTATTTTTAATTTGGTATATCGTAAGGTTTATGTAATTTACTGTTTTATAATAACTAAGCCTGTTGTAAAAGATATCGTATCCAATTTAAATAATAATATAATTATTATCTGAAACAAATAAAGTGTGTTTCTTATTAAGTAAAATATATAAATTGAAGCTATAACATTTTATTGGCAAATATTTCGCCAATATTTCGATGGGCCGCATCATCATTGCCGCTCCAAAGAGTGGCGATATATTTGGCAATAAAATGTTATAAGTAACTTCAATTTATATATTTTAAGAAATAATAATATAACAGTAGTCATAACATTCATACCATGATGCAAGAAAGGAGTGAGAGTATCCAAAACGCCCTCATTGACAATGAAGTCGGCGGCCCGAGGCGAGCGCGATAAGTTGCCGAGAGCACGAACTGCTTCGCAAGCCGCTCCGCTGCACCCAGACGGATGCCTTAACCACTTACAAGTCACTATAATATAATTAAATAAAAACAAATTATTATTTCTTAAAAACGCTTAGGTCCTTGGTTCGAATCCCAGTGTGTACCAATGAGTTTTTAATTTAAAAAATTATGTACATTTGTTTGACAATACCACTATAGTGCCTCGGAGAGCACGTTAAGCTGTCGTCCCGGTTTCACTAGACCAACTTGTGAAACTGTTTATAGATGGGTTATTGAGTCTATTCAAAACATCGCAACGACCTAGCCACTTGTTCGGAGTAGACTCATACCATCGGCTACGACGAGGTGGGATTAAAACCCCTCCGCTGGGTACCCTGGGGCCGTCTAGGCGGTCTCGGGCGCTGCAAGGCACCCGTGATGATAAGTATGTATGTATGTACCTATATATATATATATATATATGTACCTATAGAGGATATTTTAAAAAAACATTGCCTTCTCCATACGAACATTGGAATAACCAATTTGTATGGGGAACCCAGCATTTTTGTTTTCATTTACGACACATGGCTCCATGGGATAAATTGTTCGATTTGATAAGCAGAACCTCATATTAGTCCAAAGTACATTCTCTCAAAGTCACCCTGTATAACAGGTATAAATTAGTTGTTACTTACCTCTACATAGTTGATCAAGTAATCCATCCAGGGGGTCTGGAGGCACCGGGGGTTCTCGGTAGAACGTTATATTGTTGAGGGTAGCCAAGGCTGCCGTCGCCAACTCCTCGCGACGTTCGGCATCGGACACTTTGTCGGTGCTCATCTCCACTGGATGCTGATTGATAATATTGATTAGATCAGAATTGAATCTAGAGGCACCAAATGTTAAATTTTCAAAAAATAGCCAAGGCTGCCTCGCCAATTCCTCGCGACGGACGTTCAGCATAGGACACTTTATCGGTGCTCACCCCCCCACCCCATCGTTAAAAAAGCTCTTGCAATCAGTGTAGCCCCCCAAAAATATCCCCTAAATTCCCGACCCCCCCCCCCACACTCCAAAAGTAATCCTGGATCCGCCCCTGTTGAGAATATTGATTAGATCAGATTTAAGTCTAGAGGCACCGCAGATGTTCCCGGTAGAATGAAAGATTTTGGGGGTAGCCAAGGCTGCCCTCGCCAATTCCTCGCGACGTTTAGCATAGGACACTTTGTCGGTGCTCATCTCCACTGGATGCTGTTTGATAATATTGATAACATCAGAGAATACAGTAGGCGAGACGTTGCGAGGACCAAAAAAATATCATTCTTATTATATTACCTAGATCCATGATGGATCTAGTGAAACTTACTTTTCTCATTAGTATTTCAATAAGAATAATCAATATCATTTCCATTACCCAGATCCATTAAGGATCCAGTAAGAATGTTTTTCTATTAGATATACTTAAAAACCAAGATCTTATTAGAAAAATAATTCTCACAGTCGTCAGTAGACCAATCATTGATCTATTAAGAATAAGCAAAAAAAAAAGCTTTTTAAAATAACTCCCTTCCTTACGAGTATAATATGTATTAAATTAATAGTGCTGAAGGACTGCCATAATTTATCTTCGCCAAACTACTTGTACAATTTTTTTTTCTGTGGCCAAACAAAGCAAAGAAGCCGTCAATGAGGAGTTTTCCAGTAGTTATTATTTAACGCAACAGATGGCGTTTAGTCACTATCTACAAAAACTGTCAAATTATATAGCGGTAATATATAAAATACACTCAAAATTTAGGGTAAATAGGAAAACAAATAGCTTTATAAGAATAATTTATAAAATTTACTTAACTTTGTTTGACATATACACTAATATCCTGAGGCTCTACCATTGGTTTGCGCATTGTAAAAACGTATCGTATTCATTTACGTATACGTCAGCTACAACCAATAGGATCGCTTTATTTTTGGTAACAGAATTGAATAAAACGATCCTATTGGTTGTTGCTCACGTATACGTAAATGAATACGTTACGTTTCTACAATGCGCAAACCCATGGTAGAGCCTCAGTAGCTCTACCACAAGTTTGTACACTAAAATCGGCTTCCGCAACTATTCTGGTATAAGTAGAAACGTAAACTATTTTCGTGAACACAAATTTGGTACCACAAGTTTTCCAGTGACAATCCGCAATTAGTTAAGTTTTGACTGTACATCCTATCGAGGCCATATATTTAGGTTGCCATCTTGGATCTATAATTATCTCTTTCTGTTACACAGGAAAAAAAGAAGACGCAAATATCAACAATCTTGTTTATGTTTTGTCAGTGTTTTATTTTTAAATTTAAATTTGTATTATTTTTCCTGTTGGAAAGGCAAAGGGCATATTAATATGGAACCTAGTCGTAGATTTTTTGTAGATGTTATGGAGGTGTTTTGTTGTGGTTGTGATATTGTATTTTTTTTGTAAAATCATTTTGTACAAAACAATTTAGTGACCAGAATACAAATTATAATTAAGTAGGTACATATTATAGTTGTAAATTTACTCTCTCGGACGGGTTTGTAGATATCGATATGAAAGTGCTCTTGGTCGGACAATACAATAAAAAATACTCTCAATAAATTATCTTAGATAGAGTATCTTTAACTTGAAAACGTAAATATCTTCGGAGCTTTTATTGAACTCTTATTTCCCATCTTTGATCATCTAATTTAAGTTCCACTAGAAGTATATAGGGAAGTGCTCTAAGGCCTTATTTGCCTTTCTAACTGAAAGCACAGAAGAAATAATAGTACTACTGAAACATACATACATATCATCACGGGTGCCTTACGGCACCCGAGACCGCCTAGACGGCCCCAGGGTACCCAGCAGAGGGGTTTTAATCCCACCTCATCGTAGCCGATGGTATGAGTCTACACCGAACAAGTGGCTAGCTCGTCGCGATGTTTTGAATAGACTCAATCACCCATCTATAAACAGTTTCACAAGTTGGTATAGTAAAACCGGGACCGACAGCTTAACATGCTCTCCGAGGCACTATAGTGGTGTTGTCAAACAAATGTACGTAAAATTTTAAATTAAAAACTCATTGGTACACACCCGGATTCGAACCAGGGACCTAAGTGTTTTTAAGTCCAAGGTCTAACCAACTCGGTCACCACGTATATACTCGGCCACCACGTATATTACTACTGAAAGTAGGTGTAAAATCGCCTTTCTACGGAAATGTCAAACATGCTTGTGTTTTAACTTTTTTTGCATTGATAGGTTTATGCGCATAGTTATTTTTTTATAACGGGCGCCCCTCTTCCGTTCTCACGTTTGAAAAGGTAACTTTATGCCTATTATGATATAGGTACTTTCGTCATACATGCTACAACTGCTCCAGGGGGAAGTTAGAGTTAATATTTTTATTATGGTGGGAAAATGGGAATTATAGGAACATGGGTATTGAGGAAAGTTGTCGTTATATAAAAGGAGGAAAATTTTTAAGTGGGGAAAAATCCCACTTTACGGAAAAAGTATTCTTTTTTAATTTAAATGTGGAGAAAAATCACATTTTATGAAAAAGTAGGAAACAATTCCCACTTAATTAAAAAGTGGGAAAAAGTCCCACTTTACCAAAAAGTTAAAAATAAAAAATATGTGAAGAAAAATCACATTTTATCATAAGTTTGAAAATAATTCCCACTTAATAAAAAGTTGGGAAACAATTCCCACTTACTAAAAAGTGAGGAAAAGTCCCACTTTACGGAAAAAGTTTTTTTATTATTTAAATGTACAGAAAAATCACATTTATGTAAGTGGGAAACAATTCCCACTTAATGAAAAAGTGGGAAAAACGTACCACTTAAAAAACCAAACCTTAGTGGCCAAAATCCCATTTTATGAAAAAGTGGGGAAAAAAATCCACTTAATGAAAAAGTAGGGAAAATGTCTCACTTTACGATAAGTGATTTTTTAAATTTAAATATGGAGAAAATCCCATTATATGAAAAAGTAGGAAAATATTTCCCACTTAATGAAGGAGTAAGGAAAAATTTCCGCTTTAAAATTCCCAAAATAATTCCCACTCTTTGAAAAATAGTGGGAATTTTACGAAACCGAGGATTTCTTTTTTTTTTAATTCCCACTTTTTGATAAAGTGAAATATTTCAATTTCTACATGACTACTTCTTAAAAATTCCCAAGTTCCTAAAATGCATACTTTCTCTTATAAATATATCCCCACCTTTACGTTGATTACTTTTTACATTCCCAAGTTCCCAAAATTACTTCTTTATCATAATGGTTATTTTCCCGTAATTCCCAATTATTTTTAAACAACATTGATCGCTCTCACTATGCCGGCTTAGTGATGCGATTAGGAAATGGGCGGCGACAAATACGAATTACATTACGAGTATTAAATGTTAGCTGGTAGATAATGCCTAAGGCATTAAGTTCGCCTCTGTACATAACTTTTGTTTACTGTGCAATAGTGTTTAAAAATATAATTTTATAATATACTTTCCGCCTTTTCGTCAATTCAACCACCCGTTTTGTGACTGCACCCTGGAAGATCAACCTCGATAAGAAATCGATGCAGTAATCTCATACTTAACATTTTGTTTGAAAATTAACAGAATCAAAAAGTAGATATTTATCTGTTTTCCATTATATTTTATGTTTATTACTCTAAAAGGTACTACAGCTCTTCTATATTATTCATACTCAACCATTCGTTGAATAATTTTATTATGGTCCAAAGAGACCTTTGTCTCCTCGATTATCGAGAAAACCAACAAAACCAAACCGAAAAAAAAACTAATTATTTCTAGGTTATATTTTTCAAAACACACCAAAAAAGCTATTTTTAAACACTATTTTATAAAAATAAATTTTCTTATTAAATAAATAAAATTAAGAAACACTTTGCCAGTAAGATAAATATTATTTGTTAATCTATCTAACTCTCTCACCGTGGAAAAGGTCGGTGAGTGCCGTAACTATTTTGGTTATAGTTGGCTGGTCAAAAATAACACTTGTGGTACCGATTTGTATGAATTTAGGCCTCAACTACACTACTTTTTACGCTACAGCTGGTGTAGTCCGGATGAAAATAGTTGCTCGAGAAGCCCGTGGTGCCGATTTTAGTTCCTGTAGTAACCAGTAGAGGCGCTGAACAAATTTCCATACAAAATCAGGTCGAAACTCGCTAGCGACCTTATTAGGCAAAAACTTGTGGTAGAGCTACTGAGCACTTTGCCTTACGGCACCAACTTAAGCAATATTTTTTCTTTTAAATATCATCATATTAGTAATTAAATTTGAATTTCTAGGGTACCATAGTCTTTTTTACGAAGTTTTCCTTGACAGGGTATCTACTAAAGATTATAGAGAGCAAGAATAACGAGTAAGTAAATACCACGGAATAGAAAAAAACAAGTGGAAATGCTATAAAGCACCAAATGTATTAGAACCTGTGTCGCCAAAATCATATATCTATAAGTATTGAATCTATAACCACTTCGTCCTGATTGGTTGCAAATATACACAGCAATTTTAAACACTATTCTTCAAATAATTAGATTTAAATTCATATAAAAAAATAAACATGCCATCTATCATAAAGTAGTAAGAACCTCCTATAAAATTTGTTCTGCTATTCCAACACAGATGGCGTGATTACTACCACATTCGAATAAATGTTTTGTTCAGTAGACATAAGGCATATTATCTTTTATATAAAAAAAGTATTTTAGTTTATTCTAGAACTTTCCTTGCATAAAAATATAATAATTGAAAGGCGGCGACATAATAAAATATTTAAAGTATCGATATCGATGCTTTTTTAAAATATAAATTGTGCTCTATATATTTAAACGCAGATGGAAGGGAAAACTTTTTAGAAAACATAGCTATAAAACTTTTAGAAAATATAAAGGCTTGTTTTTTCTATTCCGTGGTAAATACATATAAAAGTGACAAAATGTGGTAAAAATATAACACGTTTTGCAATACCAAAATTTAGTTTAAATTCATAGAGAATTTAGAGTCTATATTTGAGTAGTCTATATAGAAATATAGACTACTGTTGAAGGCTGTTTCTATACTTGAGTAGTCTATATTTCTATATAGACTACTCAAGTATAGAAACAGCCTTTTTTGACAGTTTTTGTGGATATCTCTCCTGCTGCTATCTAGTGGAATATTTTGGAACCGCCAAAAAGAAAACTCCTCATAGTGTTGGAAATACAAAATAAATTGCCATACTATATACTTTTCTGTGATTTTAATCATTTTAATTTCGTAATGGCCGCCCCCGATGTTCCAGAAGTAGTTATTATAGTTAGTGATTACTATTTACCATAACTTCCAGGTCTATCCCAGAAGGGTCAGCCAACTCCAGACAAGACATCAATGCTAGTATAGTCCTTTCTGCATAAGTCTCTGCCAGTCCTTTGCCGGCACGTTCACATAAGCACACGTTGGCTATCACACGAACTGTCTGCAATGGAATAACAGATTTAGAGAAGAGGACTAATCCATGGATACGTGCGTGAACTGCAGTGTTCCCGGACATGAGACCTGGGGCCTTATTCCGAGATTGCAACCACTAAACACGACAAGACGTTGCGTAAAGTAAAATATGGAAATATTAGTTCTATTCCAATGGATATATAGTTTGTATTAGGTTGGCTATAATAATGCCGTCATCTTGAAAAACACGAATTCTTCACAAGTTTGAAGATAATTACATTGGAATTTCAACCCTATAAATAACAGAATAGAACTTATATTTCAATATTTATAGTTTACGCAACGTCTTGTCGTGTTTAGCGGTTGCAAACTTGGAATAAGGCTGAACCGCTAAGCAGGGTTAAAGGCCTTTCCGAAATCAAATCTCACCTTCATTTTGTTCAACACCCTCTTTACCTAACTTACTCTGACAGGATTGTATAGTATTTACTATACAATCCTGTCGTCCATCTTGAAAGTGCGTTCCATAAAAGTTGGAAGACCAAATTCCTTCAAAAGTCATCGAATTTCTCTTGCACCGACTTCCATTGCATAAAGTTGAGTTTTAAAAACGTTTCTAATACAGTTACTGTTAATAAAATACGTAATAAGTGACCTACTCATGTTTCGGTCCTAGTCTGTGAGTTCATCAGTTTTCAGAAGACATTAATTTACTCCTTTCAGAGTGCGTTTACGAAACGGACAGTTGATTTGATGATAACGTAGCGATGCTCATTCGTCCTTGATGCCGCCATTTCGTAATCGCATCATCGTGGGAGCAATCAATGCTCATAAACAACAATGTCTCATGCTGTACTTCAATAAAAAAAACTACTTACCTTTATCAAAACGTCTTCACGTGATCCATCCGAACCTCCAAGATCACTACCTAAAAAAAATGTTAATAACTAAAAGGGGAATTATCAATGCTGATAGAGGCCAGTGGCGGATCCAGGGAAAGGGGCCCAGGGGCAACAAAATGTAATGAAAAACATCATAAGTGATGAAGAAATGGTTACAAAAGCTGTTGTAATCAGTGTAAAAAGGAATCTGTTAGTTGATTTTCGTATGGATCCGCCCCTGATAGAGTCTAATAAATCTAGCTAGCTAGTTACAAAAATAATAAAGGGAAAAAGTGACATTTAAACCCTACTTATGTGAAAGTTTTAGATTTGAATTTCTTGAATTTCTCTAAAATATAATATTAAATTTGATAGTAGATGCTGACAACACTACAGTGCCGAGGAGCGCGTTAAGCTGTCGATCCCAATTTGACTACTTAGGTATTTACTCAACATGTAATAGTGTAAATACGACTATATAGCCACCGCGATGATCTTGCCACTTGTTCGAGACAAAGAATCGGCTTCCATTTTACACATTACATATCATCACGGGTGCCTTGCAGCGCCCGAGACCGCCTAGACGGCCCCGGGGTACCCAGCGGAGGGGTTTTAATCCCACCTCGTCGTAGCCGATGGTATGAGCCTACATCGAACAAGTGGCTAGCTCGTCGCGATGTTTTAAATAGACTCAATAACCCATCTATAAACAGTTTCACAAGTTTGTATAGTGAAACCGGGACCGACAGCTTAACGTGCTCTCCGAGGCACTATAGTGGTTGTCAAACAAATGTACCTACATATTTTTTTTAATTAAAAACTCATTGGTACACACTGGGATTCAAACCAGGGACCTAAGTGTTTTTAAGTCCAAGGTCTAACCAACTCGGCCACTACGTATATTGGGGAATAAAACTCCTCCGATGCTGAAAGGCGCCTGATGTGATGGTAGGTACTTGTGTTAATTGCTGGATGACAATAAAAATGGACACTGGAAGTCTGTTGGTAAAAGGGCAGGTTTCGTCTGTTTGTCTAAAGTTCTACGATGAGCTAGCAATTGTTTTAGGTAATGATTCGAAACTTCTTACTTTTTTTATTGGAGCACGGCATGTGGCTTTGCATTTGCAGACCTACAAAGGCCATGAATGAGGTCAATCAATAATTATTCTTAAACAACATCGATCGCTCTCACAATGCCGGCTAAATGATGCGATTACAAAATGGGCGGCGACTAAGACGAATTGCACTACGAGTATATTTTAATATACTCTCACGCTTTATCGTAAATTCGACCGCCCATTTCGTAACTGCACCCTGAAAGGAGACTACCACCTCGACAAGAAATCAATGCATTAATCTCCTGAAAACCGGAGAACCCACTAAAACCGGAACTTGACGGTTTTTGTATCTGTACCCCTAGTGTGAGTTTTCTAACTATTACTTTGCGTTTGAGTTAACTAAAATTTGTATGGGAAATTGTTCAGCGCTCCAAGCGGAAATTTTTAGAACTAAAAATGCGAGCGTGTGATTGGTCAAAATGTTAACGTTGTAGTATAGTTAACGCGAAAGTAAATGTAAAAAAAACTCACACTAGGGCTACTGTATGGGTGTTGGTAACGAAATATACCGGTGGGAAAAGATCAAGAACATGCATAGATTTATCTAAGGCTTACCGACAAGATGCAGATCAGGATCAACATCAGGGTCCCTAGCATCTCTGTCACTTCGCTTGGTGTAACTCTCCAGGATAGTTAGTAACACATCCATTCCACCCTCTTCATTGTAAATCTGCCGAGAAATAATAAAAACTCCTTAGATTCTTGGTTTATTTATAATATGGATGATAGCTACGGGTTTTTATTTTTTTTGTCCTTTCCGTTTCTGAGGTGCCGTACAAGGAGCATTCTAGCTCAGGGCACTATTATTTCTTCTGTGCTCAGGGGCCTTATTCCAAGATTGCAACCGCTAAACACGACAAGACGTTGTGTATACTATAAATATTTAAAAATAAGTTCTATTCCTATGGTTATATAGTCTATAATAATGCCACCTTCTTTAAATACACGAATTCTACGTAAGTTTGAACATGTTTCGAGCATTGGAATTTCAACTCTATAATTAACAGGATAGGACTTACATTTCAATATTTATAGTTTACGCAACGCGGTGTCGTGTTTGGCGGTTGCAAACTCGGAATTAAGGCCCCTGGAGTGGCTCTTAGAAACTGGACACCAAGCAAGTTAACTTTCGATAAGTTTTCCCACCGATTTCTACTTTATTTGGGATATAAATAAGTCAATTCAGTTAAAAGCAATTCTAGCTTTTAGGGAATTCTCCTAAATCCTTTCTGTTGTTTATATTATGTATTTTCATTATTATATTTTCGTTATTCACAAACTAAGCTCTAGGCTTGTACTATGTGTACCAGAAACAACGATATATATATACATATATTTTATAAACACCCAGACCATGACAGAATGTACAGACGTTCCTACTATATATTTTTTGCCCTGGTTGGGAATCGAACCCACGACCTCCGAATAAAACGCCAAAGGCGCAACCTACTCTACGGAGGCGGTGTTTGTATTGTAACTTTACTTATTGAAAAGTTTATTTTATTTTTATATTTTCCATCTTTAAAATATTTAGACTAGAAGAGGACTCATTACGAGAAGCGTTCACCGCCACGGATATTGCGAAGGTTTTTACCGTTTTCGCGGTTTCCTTTGTATGAGATAACCACACTCGTAATATTTTGAGTGCAGAAAAGTGTGAATCTTAATTTTGAAAATAGGCACAAAACAAATATTCTCTAATATAGTTTTTTTAAATATATTTATGCTAGGTAAATAATATTGTTCAATGCTATTGTATGATTGGGCGAGATCTATATTACGTAATTAATAGTTTTTTTGGTAATATTCGAGCGCTGGGTATTAAAAGTAAACAACTCTGTTACCAGCGTCGTTTATTTATAGTTAAAGAATTAATTGAATTTTATAATTGTTTTCTTCATAATAAATATAAAATAAAATCTTTTCAAATAACATACAAAATCTTCTTTTTTTTTATACAAATTAAGAAATATAAATATACTACAGAGCTGTTTTACTGTTTCTTTTTTTGTTTTTCAATAACCCTTTTTTCTTTAACTAAATACAATTCATGTGAGAGGTTTTTAATATTTTACATTAGGCAACATGTTAAATAAATAAAACAAAAATAATATAATTAAGTATTAAAAAGTCATTATTCTATTTAAAAACTACTGTAACGATTTAGGGACACAAAAGTAGTGACCAACACCATGCGATGCTTTACCGTGTCGACCCTCGAAGAAATTTTATGTAGCTTTGGTAAAGTTGTACATCATCAATAATTATGTGGATTTGAAGTGAAAGTTTTAGCAGCATTGTGTGGTTGAGCCTCCTGAAAGCGTTTATTGCCCGTGGTACTACCAGTAGTAACACGGGCAATAATATTTTCCCGTAGTACTACCAACTGCTCCGGTAGTACGATGGGAAGTTTTTTTTACCCATATCTGTTTTATTTTGCTATGTAACTATTTGTTATTTATAGTGCCTCGGAGAGCACGTTAAGCTGTCGGTCACGGTTTCACGGTAGCAACTTGTGAAACTGTTTATAGATGGGTTATTGAGTCTATTCAAAACATCGCGACGAGCTAGGCACTTGTTCGGTGTAGACTCATACCATCCGCTACGACGAGGTGGGATTAAACCCCCTCAGCTGGGTACCCTGAGGCCGTCTAGGCGGTCTCTGGCGCCGTAAGGCACCCGTGATGATATGTATGTATGTTACTATTTGTTTACTAGTCTCGCAGCTAGTAAACAAATTATTACATTATAATATAGTACGTAGGTTAGTGCGTATGAAGTCTGATACTGTAATAATTAATTATTACTTAATTTATATTTATTTCTCCAAAGCCAAATAGTTACATAATGTAACTATTTGTCTTTGAATAAGGTTCATTGCTGATTACCTACTTATTTATATTTAATTTATATAGGTTCTATTTTTCTTATTACTAGTAAAGTACCTGTACTACGATATATTGTGTAGTACTGTACATTGGTACATTAACAAATAATCGGCCATAGGGTGTTTTACGCATGCTCTTTAGTGGGGGTGCATTTTGAGTATGCCGTCTAGGCGGTCTCGGGCACTGTAAGGCACCGTGATGATATTATATTATATTTTTTATTAGTAGTACAGCGGGTAAAAAAAACTTTCCATCGTACTACCGGAGCAGTTGGTAGTACTACGGGTAAAAATATTATTGCCCGTGTTACTACTGGTAGTAATAACGGTAGTACCACGGGCAATAAACGCCTGAAAGCTTGTGACAAAACGTTGGGAATAGCATTACTAATCTTCAGAGTAAATAGCTGAGGTGTAGATAATCGACAATCACCTGTAGGCCTAGTGTGAGTTAACGTTTACTTTTGCGTTAACTATACTACCGCGTTAACATTTTGACCAATAATACGACCGCATTTCTAGTTCGCAAAATTTCCGCTTGGAGCGCTGAACCATTTCCCATACAAAGTTTAGTTAACTCAAACGCAAAGTAATAGTTAGAAAACTCACACTAGGGGTACTGTAAGTGAAACTTCGTGATTATGATCGGGTAGTTTTTACAATGGAGTATGCAAACGAGGTGGCGTCGCAATTCCTGGTGATGATTCTGACATGATTCGACAAGCTATTTGTGAAGTTGCTACTGCTCCACTTCTTTTGTGCATATCGTACTCCTCAGAGTTCTTTTACTAAGCGTTTCTTTGCATGGTACCTATTAAATTCCCTCTTCATAATTAAAGTTTTAATATTTTCGCGGATTTCATTTGCGCCTTTCTTGATAGCGATGTTGCTTATAAGAAGAAGAGAGAAGCATAGAACATATATAAACATATTCACAAACAATATGTATTTAATAGAAGCAAAAAAAAATGTTTTTGAACTCTTAACATAATATTCATTCTTATTTTTGGAACGCAGACACCCATAGATTCCCGGCTGGGAGAATTATTTTTTCCAAAATCTAATGATGCAGTTTTAGTTTTTATCAAAATCGGCCCCGTGACTCCTTTGAGCATTTTTCTATATTCCTTGTAGTTTAGGATTTGGCCTTGAAGGCACACTTGAAAAATTCATTGGAATAGAACTTATATTTCAATATTTATAGTTTACGTACAATGTCTTGTCGTGTTTAGCGGTTGCAATCATGGAATAAAGCCCTTCATTACTTGACTTTTTTTTTCTATCCATAGATAAGCAAAACCGAATGAGGAGTTTTCTTTTTGACGATTCCAAAATATTCGAATAGATGCCAGCAGGAGAGATATCCACAAAAAAATCTTGCTCTCTATAATCCTTAGTAGATACCCTGTCAATAAAAACTTCGTAAAAAGACCAAGATACCTTAGAAATTCAAATTTAATTACTTATATGTTGATATAAAAGAAAAAATATTACTTAAGTTACGGATATTAGTGAATATGTTACAGTCATAGGGATTAAATAGATATTATACATAATGACTGGTTATTACATATAATGACTAAATTGTCTAGACAATGTGATAAATTAATCACTTTATCCGGATATTATACATAATAGCAGGTCAAAGTTAGTCAAAGTAATAAATACGGTCCGAATCGCTTCCCTTCCTTCTCTTTCTGTTGCTGTCTCTTTGCATAGCCGTTATAGGAATGTATAAGTTAGGCACTAACTAAGCATGGGTTTTTTAATCAACTTTACGTTAGGAATTAGTTTACTGTCTGTAAAGAAACATTTATTACACTTATATATATATATATATAAATATATATATATCGTTCCTCAAAACCATACCACCAAATCAAGTTACCATCCGAGAATGTGCAAGAAAGAAGTCGTTGCAACTGTACTAGATAATGCGTTTCTAATAGAAGCAAATGTAAAGAGTTAAGCCTCTTGTATAACTCAAAATATCACAAGAGCCTTTCTTGAAAGAATAAATAAATATTATTTTATTAAAAACTACCATCCTGCTAAGTTGAGCACCTAAAAAAGTTGTCTTGTCATAATATTAGAATATTATTTGTCATTCCGTTGTTCTTAAATATTTTATTATTGTAGTCGTTAAAGGGTTATACCAAATACTCATATCGATTTTTTAAATTATTTTCTATGACAAAGTTAATTAAGTATTTTTTTTTTAAATAAAGATTATAATTATTATTTAAAATAACAGCAATTATTGCTACTCATATAGCTATGCTTAAGGCATATTAAAATAAAAAAATATAATTTTACCTACTTTTTTTATTACTTTATCCAAGTCTTCCAACATATTATATAAAATATCTAGTTAATGTTATTAATTCTGTGTGTGTTATCACTTTGTCTAAATTTAGTAGATATTATACATAACGGTCGGATAGTATATATAATATCCGGATTTATTACTTTCGCTGTAACATATATATTAAACAAAGTTAAGTAAATTTTAAATTACCACTATCTGTTTTGACTGTTTTTGTAGATAGCGACTAAACGCCACCTATTGCGTTAAATAACAACTACTGGAAAACTTCGCCAGCGATCGTTATTTTCTATACTCAAAACGTAAATTTTCGAACGAAGGCACATTCCGGAACTGGGAACTGACCGGTAGCCCTAGTGTGAGTTTTTTTAACGTTTACTTTCGCGTTAACTATACTACCGCGTTAACATTTTGACCAATCACACGACCGCATTTCTAGTTCTCAAAATTTCCGCTTGGAGCGCTGAACCATTTCCCATACAAATTTTAGTTAACTCAAACTCAAAGTAATAGTTAGAAAACTCACACTAGGGGTACTGTAAGTGAAACTTCGTGATTATGATCGGGTAGTTTTTACAATGGAGTATGCAAACGAGGTGGCGTCGCAATTCCTGGTGATGATTCTGACATGATTCGACAAGCTATTTGTGAAGTTGCTACTGCTCCACTTCTTTTGTGCATATCGTACTCCTCAGAGTTCTTTTACTAAGCGTTTCTTTGCATGGTACCTATTAAATTCCCTCTTCATAATTAAAGTTTTAATATTTTCGCGGATTTCATTTGCGCCTTTCTTGATAGCGATGTTGCTTATAAGAAGAAGAGAGAAGCATAGAACATATATAAACATATTCACAAACAATATGTATTTAATAGAAGCAAAAAAAAATGTTTTTGAACTCTTAACATAATATTCATTCTTATTTTTGGAACGCAGACACCCATAGATTCCCGGCTGGGAGAATTATTTTTTCCAAAATCTAATGATGCAGTTTTAGTTTTTATCAAAATCGGCCCCGTGACTCCTTTGAGCATTTTTCTATATTCCTTGTAGTTTAGGATTTGGCCTTGAAGGCACACTTGAAAAATTCATTGGAATAGAACTTATATTTCAATATTTATAGTTTACGTACAATGTCTTGTCGTGTTTAGCGGTTGCAATCATGGAATAAAGCCCTTCATTACTTGACTTTTTTTTTCTATCCATAGATAAGCAAAACCGAATGAGGAGTTTTCTTTTTGACGATTCCAAAATATTCGAATAGATGCCAGCAGGAGAGATATCCACAAAAAAATCTTGCTCTCTATAATCCTTAGTAGATACCCTGTCAATAAAAACTTCGTAAAAAGACCAAGATACCTTAGAAATTCAAATTTAATTACTTATATGTTGATATAAAAGAAAAAATATTACTTAAGTTACGGATATTAGTGAATATGTTACAGTCATAGGGATTAAATAGATATTATACATAATGACTGGTTATTACATATAATGACTAAATTGTCTAGACAATGTGATAAATTAATCACTTTATCCGGATATTATACATAATAGCAGGTCAAAGTTAGTCAAAGTAATAAATACGGTCCGAATCGCTTCCCTTCCTTCTCTTTCTGTTGCTGTCTCTTTGCATAGCCGTTATAGGAATGTATAAGTTAGGCACTAACTAAGCATGGGTTTTTTAATCAACTTTACGTTAGGAATTAGTTTACTGTCTGTAAAGAAACATTTATTACACTTATATATATATATATATAAATATATATATATCGTTCCTCAAAACCATACCACCAAATCAAGTTACCATCCGAGAATGTGCAAGAAAGAAGTCGTTGCAACTGTACTAGATAATGCGTTTCTAATAGAAGCAAATGTAAAGAGTTAAGCCTCTTGTATAACTCAAAATATCACAAGAGCCTTTCTTGAAAGAATAAATAAATATTATTTTATTAAAAACTACCATCCTGCTAAGTTGAGCACCTAAAAAAGTTGTCTTGTCATAATATTAGAATATTATTTGTCATTCCGTTGTTCTTAAATATTTTATTATTGTAGTCGTTAAAGGGTTATACCAAATACTCATATCGATTTTTTAAATTATTTTCTATGACAAAGTTAATTAAGTATTTTTTTTTTAAATAAAGATTATAATTATTATTTAAAATAACAGCAATTATTGCTACTCATATAGCTATGCTTAAGGCATATTAAAATAAAAAAATATAATTTTACCTACTTTTTTTATTACTTTATCCAAGTCTTCCAACATATTATATAAAATATCTAGTTAATGTTATTAATTCTGTGTGTGTTATCACTTTGTCTAAATTTAGTAGATATTATACATAACGGTCGGATAGTATATATAATATCCGGATTTATTACTTTCGCTGTAACATATATATTAAACAAAGTTAAGTAAATTTTAAATTACCACTATCTGTTTTGACTGTTTTTGTAGATAGCGACTAAACGCCACCTATTGCGTTAAATAACAACTACTGGAAAACTTCGCCAGCGATCGTTATTTTCTATACTCAAAACGTAAATTTTCGAACGAAGGCACATTCCGGAACTAGGAACTGACCGGTAGCCCTAGTGTGAGTTTTTTTAACGTTTACTTTCGCGTTAACTATACTACCGCGTTAACATTTTGACCAATCACACGACCGCATTTCTAGTTCTCAAAATTTCCGCTTGGAGCGCTGAACCATTTCCCATACAAATTTTAGTTAACTCAAACTCAAAGTAATAGTTAGAAAACTCACACTAGCGGTACTGAATGTGCCTTTTCTTGTTTTTAGGAAAAATAGAAATACTTTACAAAGTTGTCCTTCATATTATTTTACAATGCAGACACACAACATCATACCAAACATAACAACACTAATATAGCGTAGTTTTTAACCATGAATATTTTATTATTACTTAGGTTGTGTATTATTAATTGCATAAAATACAAATTACGACTGAACACAAAGGCGATCTGTCAAACTTTTTATATATAATAATATACTCTTTATTAGTCAAACTAAGGGCTGATTTTTCAATCGCCAGATAAAGTTATTCAACTTGTTTGAAGAACTGGCAAATTTCTCCATACAAATTATATATTAAATAACTGTACCCCTAGTGTGAGTTTTCTAACTATTACTTTGCGTTTGAGTTAACTAGAAGTTGTATGGGAAATAGTTCAGCGCTCCAAGCGCAAAATTTTAAGAACTAAAAATGCGAACGTGTGTTTGGTAAAAATTTTAACGCAGTAGTAAAGTTAAGGCGAAAATAAATGTTAAAAAACTCACACTAGGGCTACAGTACCCCTAGTGTGAGTTTTCTAACTATTACTTTGCGTTTGAGTTAACTAAAATTTGTATGGAAAAAGGTTCAGCGCTCCAAGCGGAAATTTTGAGAACTAGAAATGCGGTCGTGTGATTGGTCAAAATGTTAACGCGGTAGTATAGTTAACGCGAAAGTAAACGTTAAAAAAACTTACACTAGGCCTACTGATGATTAAAAAATGGGTCGTAAGTTTAATATTCATCCTAAAAAATGTCATCAAACAAAATTAGTTTCTTTACTTTAACCAACAGATGGCGCTAGTGTCATTTAAGAACGTTACGAATTAAGATTAAAGCTTTTTACTTAAGCTTTTCCTTACTATAACCAAATACGTTGAAGGCCTTTTTTTCAACTCTCACCGATTTTTATTAATCGGAATTTTTATATAGGCAGTTTCCTTTTAACCGAGGAACTAACTGTCTTTTTTTCGTAATTATTAGGGATTTATTAAATCCCTAAATCCGATTTAGGGACACGGTATCGAACCGAAAGTATCGATCGATACTGTAGTTTACTTACTGTACTTATGAGTTGAGTAAGTAGTATGGAATAAAAAGTATCGATCGATACCGATTAGAGGTATCGATACTTTAGGTAGTCAAAAGTTTTGCAATACTTGTTTTGCTCCAGAAGATGAGTGCAACGAATAGAACCTCCTGGAAATGCGTCAACTGCCAACGTCGCCAACTGTCGACGTCCGACCCCGAACTTGAACCCTCTCCTACACCGTGCACGACTCTCCCTCAGCATTCCACTTGCAGCAGTATGAAGGATATCGAAGCATACTTAAATAAACAACTTAAAGTGTTTACAAGGTCCATAAAGAACGATATTACAACGTTTAAGAACGACGTAATGCAACGCCTTGACGAATCCCGGACAGATAATAAAGACATATAACAACTATCACTAAACATAACACGCATAGAATCACAACAAAAGGAAATAATGAAGTCCCAGAAACAAATAGAAACTACACTTACAAGCTTAGGAATATTTTATGAGGAACTAAAAAACAAAAATACTAAGCTGGAATAAGAAATAATTACACTAAAAGACGATAACAATACTAAAACAAGACAGCTATTTGATCTTGAACAACAAGTGGATGATATTCAACGCACTATGTGCTCAAAGAGCATAGAAATACGGTCGGTACCTACTAGTGACAACGAAAACCTACAATCATACCTACACGTATTATGCAAACAGTATTGCATAATACGTGTACATTAAAATGGAGAATAACACCGTTATGTCTGCCTATCGTTCGGGCTCATCTCACCATAACAACACTCATAATATAGTATACGAGTTTACAAACCAAAAATATAAACACCAATTAATCAACGCAATAAAAAAATATAACAAAAATAATTATGAAAAACTAAATACCCGTCACCGTATTGGTCTAAAAGAGAAGCGAAAAAATTTTGTATCAGAATTACTCACAAAGAAAATAAACAGCTGTATTACAAAGCTAGAGAATTTGCACCGACTAGTAAGTACCAATACTGCTGGACTACCAACGGACGTATCTACCTACGGAAGACTGAGGGCGACGCGGCCATACCCATACGCAACGAACTACGGGAATTGGGCCCCCAACAATGTTTCATATAATAGATATCTAAGCTATGAAATTCGATAGTTTAAACATAATTGTATAATAAATAAATAAATCATACAAACTGTCTTAGTGCCTTGAAGATAAAAAAGTTTATCCATGGGTCACACTGTGTTTTTACTGTAAACATAAGGAGCATACACCATAATTTAGATTCCATCTTAATATTAATAACACAACTGAATGTTGGTATAGACGTTATAATACTTACTGAATGTTGGTTAGACAAAGATTTCATCCCACCCAATATAAATGGATATAGTACAGGGTTCACCCACAGAAATATAAATCAAAATGATGGTGTGGTGGCCTACGTTAAAAATGAAATTCCGGTACCTTTTTATGAACCTCAAATCCCACGGAAATTGTTTGATGGTTCAGTTGGATCAAATGACAACAATTTTAACATTGTATGTCATCAAAACCCCAGTGTTTTCCTTAACTCATTAGACACAATTTTACAAAATGTTAAATGCCCAAACATAATAGTTACTGGAGATATGAACTTAAACATTATAAATGAAAATTTAAATTCAAATGAGACTAATTATCTGGATGTCATTGCTAGCTTTGGTCTTTTGCCTGCTGTAAACCTACCTACCAGAGACAATAGATGTATCGACCACTTCATGGGTAAAGCTACAGGGGTGGCGCGTACGTTAGTGCTCGATAAGTTCACTGATCATTGCCCTATTCTCTTATATATTGACAGTTGCCTAATACGAAAACAAACAAAAAAGTATATAATTAATAAAAGTAAAATAGATTATGTAAATCTCTATGAAACTATTAAAGTTACTGATTGGGTCAACTTATATAAAATTACTAACGCTAATGATGGGGCAAACTACCTAACTAAAACTATTTCTAATTTAATTACAAAATGTACGGCTACACAAATTGTAGGAAACAACCATTAAAACCCTGGATTACAGTGGGTTTACTAAAGTGTATCAGACGAAGAAACTCTATCCACAAGAAAGCTCTAACAAGTAGTGAATTGTTATGTAAATACAGAGTCTATAGAAATATATGTAATAAAATTATTAAAGATCTTAAAAATAATTACTATAAAAATGAATTACATAAAAATAAGGGAGACTTAAAACAAACTTGGAACATAATTAAAGATGTATGCAACATGAGTGGAGGCAAGGAGCAATCTAGCGATTTATTAACAATTAGCACAGACCCAATTAAATCCCTTAACAAAGTTAATACATTTTTTACGACAATCGGGCAAACATTAGCGGACAAAACATTATCTAAACTAAATACAACGAATGCCAAATTAGCCCGCGATGTAACTTGTCTAGGAAGATCACCGATGAACTCAATGAGCTTTCTATCGACAAATGAAATTGAGGTAAAAAAATATATTAGGCAACTTAAGTCTGGTAGCGCTGGTTATGATGGTATAAATGCACAAGTGATTAAAAACTCAATTGACGCCCAGGGGCCTTAGAGAAAAATCAGGCGAGGCGACGTGTCGTGTCGCCTTCAATCAAAACTGTATAGAATTTGGCAGGTGACAGCGTACCTCACGCCTACTGTCACTGTCAAAATCCATACGTTTTTGACTGAGGCGACGCGACATGTCGCCTCGCCTGCTTTATCTCTAGAGCCCCTGGCCACCCCTTTTGCTTATATATGTAATGTTAGCATGGAAACAGGAGTCTTTCCATCTGAGTTTAAAAAAGCTTCTAAAATCATTTCGATTTAAAATACAATAAATTTGATGCTAAAAATATAAGACGGCTGCGACGTTTAAAACAACAACAACTGTCACAACCACAAATGTCAAAATATGTTCACAACCACCTATCGACTGGGGTCATTGTGATCAGTAGCTCTACCACAAGTTTAAACACTAAAATCGGCTTCCGCAACTACTCTGGTTTAAGTAGAGACGCAAACTATTTTCGAGAGCACAAATTTGGTACCATAAGTATTCCAGTGACATTCCACAATTAGTTAAGTTTTGACTGTACATCCTCTCGAGGCCATATATTTAGGTTGCCATCTTGGATATATAATTATCTCTTTCTGTTACACAGGAAAAAAAGAAGACGCAAATATCAACAATCTTGTTTATGTTTTGTCAGTGTTTTATTTTTAAATTTTAATTTGTATTATTTTTCCTGTTGGAAAGGCAAAGGGCATATTAATATGGAACCTAGTCGTAGATTATTTGTAGATTTTATGGAGGTGTTTTGTTGTGGTTGTGATATTGTATTTTTTTTTGTAAAACAATTTAATGACTAGAATACAAATTATAATTAAGTAGGTACATATAATAGTTGTAAATTTACTCTCTGGGACGGGTTTGTAGATATCGATATGAAAGTGCTTTTGGTCGGACAATACAATAAAAAATACTCTCAATATATAATCTTAGATAGAGTATCTTTAACTTAAAAACGTAAATATCTTCGGAGCTTTTATTGAACTCTTATTTCCCATCTTTGATCATCTAATTTATGTTCCACTGGAAGTATATAGGGAAGTGCCCTAAGGCCTAATTTGCCTTTCTAACTGAAAGCACAGAAGAGATAATAGTACTACTGAAAGTAGGTGTAAAATCGCCTTTCTACGGAAATGTCAAACATGCTTGTTGCCGCCATATTGTGTTTTAACTTCTTGTGCATTGATAGGTTCATGCGGATAGTTATTTTTGTATGACCGGCGCCCCTCTTCCGTTCTCACGTTTGAAAAGGTAACTTTAGGCCTATTATGATATACTTTCGTCATACATGCTACAGCTGCTCCAGGGGGAAGGCCCAGGGGGGCAAATTAGAGAATATTTTTATTATGGTGGGAAAGTGGGAATTATAGGAACATGGGTATTGAGGAAAGTTGTCGTTATATAAAAGGAGGAAAATTTTTACTTTTAGTGAGTTATAGGAACGTGGATATTGTGGAAAAGCGTCATTATGTAAGGAAGGAAAAAATTCCCACGTAATAAAAAAGTGGAGGATAATTCCCAATTCATAAAAAAGTAGGAAAAAAGTCCCACTTTACGAAAAAGTACTTTTTAGAAATTTAAATGTGGAGAAAAATCACATTTTATGAAAAAGTGGGAATCAATTCCCACTTAATGAAAAAGTGGAAAAGGCCCCACTTTACGAAATGATTTATTAAATTTAAATATGGGGAAAATCCCATTATATGCAAAAGTAGGAAGATATTTCCCACTTAATGAATAAATTTTAATGTGGAGAAAAATCACATTTTATCAAAAGTTGGGAAATAATTCCCACATAATAAAAAGTAAGGAAACAATTCCCACTTAATAAAAAGTGAGGAAAAGTCCCACTTTACGGAAAAAGTTTTTTTTTAAATTTAAATGTGGAGAAAAATCACATTTTATGAAAATGTAGAAAACAATTCCCACTTAATTGAAAAGGGGGAAATGACCCACTTTACGAAAGTTTTTTTGAAAATTTAAATGTGGAGAAAAATCAAATTTTATGAAAAAATGGTAAAGAATACCCACTTCTTAAAAAAGTAAGAAAAGGCCCCACTTCACGAAAAAGTATTTTTTTTAATTTAAATGTGGAGAAAAATCCCGTTTTATGAAAAAGTAGGAAAAATTCCCGCTTTATAAAAAAGTAGGAAAAACGTCCCACTTAACAAAACAAACCTTAGTGGCTTTAATCCCATTTAAAGAAAAAGTGTGATAAGTCCCACTTCACGGAAAAAGTTTTTTTTTTAATTTAAATGTGCAGAAAAATCACATTTTATGAAAGTGGGAATCAATTCCCACTTAATGAAAAAGTGGGAAAAACGTCCCACTTAAAAAAACAAATCTTAGTGGCCAAAACCCTTTTTATGAAAAAGTGGAAAAAAAATCTACTTAATGAAAAAGTAGGGAAAAGGTCCTACTTTACGATAAGTGATTTTTTAAATTTAAATATGGGGAAAATCCCACTTAATGAAAAAGTAAGAAAAAATTTCCGCTTATAAATTCACAAAATAATTCCCACTCTTTGAAAAAGTGGGTAAAAAAGTCCAAGTTTACGAAACCGAGGATTTCTTTTTTTTTTTAATTCCCACTTTTTGACAAAGTGAAATATTTCAATTTCTACATGACTACTTCTTAAAAATTCCCAAGTTCCTAAAATACATACTTTCTCTTATAAATATTTACCCACCTTTACGTTGATTACTTTTTACATTCCCAAAATTACATCTTTATCATAATGGTTATTTTTCCGTAATTACCAATTATTTTTAAACAACATTGATCGCTCTCACTATGCCATTAGGAAAAGGGCGGCGACAAATACGAATTACATTACGAGTATTAAATGTTAGTTGGCATGACATGACATGAAAATGCCTAAGGCCCAGTTTCTTGATGGATAGTTATCTCAACTAATTGTCAAATAATGACAGATAACTTACTAAAGGTTAAATTTCGAAAAAAATGTGTTTCTTGATGGATAGTTAAATTGACTATCTGTTAAATATAATAAAATAATAACTATGATTTTAACAAATAGTTAGTTATTTTGACTACTCAAAAATGAGTGGTTAAACGATTTAATCTCTAGTAAGATACGAATTTGGTGTTATAAATTGAAGTGTTTGTGTTGCGTTTTTTTGCAAATTATCATATTAAAATGAATTTGAGCATTGAAAAATATTTTTCCTATTTTTAAAGTTCATTGAACTCTTAGGATGAAGAATGTTTTAGGACAAACAGACGTAAAAAAACTTTCCGTCCCAGGAAAGAACATTTAAACATTTGGAATGAAAATGAATTCAAAGAAAGGTTTAGAGTTAATAAAAAAACCTGTTTATGGCTTGTAGAAGAATTAAAAATGTTTCTTCAACGCCAAACAATAAGGTAAGAAAATAACTTTATGTTCATAGTGAAGTGAGGTTAGGTCAAACAATAATTGAGGTTATTTAAGATGTCCTGTATCAAAACCTAATTAGGACTGGGTCCCCATAAAGGGATAAAATCACATAAAACTAGGTACCTACCTATATTTTTTTACATGACCCATTTGATGTTCTTATTATGGTCATGCAGTTTTGAAATTTTGAATTATCATCAACATAACAGTTCTTACCACTTACTGGATATTTATTTAAATTATTGTTACAGAAATCATGCTGTCAATGTAGAGGATCAAATATTATTAACTTTAAGATTTTATGCAACTGGAAATATACAGAAATGTTCATATTTATTTGGCCTACATAAAACAACAGTTTGCAAAGTTGTACTTATAAAAATAAAATATATATATAAAAAATGAAGATGAAATTAACGCAGGGATGATGCCATTTTAAGATGGGGGGAAAGTAACAGATAAGACATGTACATTGTGCAGTGTTGTCTTAGGGACTGCCAGACATATACTTGAAAAAGTCTAGTATTCACACCGAGATGGTAAAGTTCTAGAAATTATTTTCAAGATGGAGGAGCTTACAGGATCATAGTATTTGGTTGAGTAAAGAGAGTAGTGAACACAGTCCAGGTAAGAGTTAAAAGGCCTTTAACCCTACTCCTCTGTCTCAAGTTCAATCCCTGCCTTCCAACCACACTATGGACCCGGCAACCCCACAGAGAATCCATGTATAGCTAAAAACATTGTGTCATAGTCTTTCAAATGTCCCAACTTGATCATAACAATCTGGTAAGGTGTGGAAAAGCCAGAGATATTGTGAAAAGTCTATAACCCTGCTTTGCGGTCACAAGTCCAGTAACACTGCAGATGACCATTCGATTCAAAAATTCAGATTGCTACAAAAATTGTATAGTATTTATAAGTAGATATATGAAATAAAAATATTAATAATCATACAGGTTTTTTTATGTGAATAATCCATCCATATAATATTGGATAATAATTAACATAAATTGATGATTTAAGATATAAAAAATAAACTTATTAATCCATAGTAAATATGTAATCCTATATAAAATACAAATCCATACATATAACTATTCATTATAGGCGGTCTGAAAAAACAATCAAAAAAGGATAGAAAATTGGTATAATATAGGAAACAATAATCAATAATCCTATTCATTATCTATTTATTTTTATCCCAATTTTCAAATTCTTTTTTTTTTGGCTTTGGGAATAATTGGGATTAATTATTTAGTGCAATTTTAAGACAATTATCTAACCATAGCTTCAAAAATTAAAAATAAAAACACAAAATTCGCAACACTAGTTCATAAATGGTTACCAATGCCTTAATATATTAAAAATAATAATAACAAATGGTTAACTTGTCTCTACTGATAACCAGTTGATAACTATAGTTAATTTTGTTTTAAGAAACACATTTTGCTGATGACTAATGATTAATGAATTTACTATAGTTGCTTAACTAATTGTTAAAGATACAAATAGTCAAATTTAGCCATCCATCAAGAAACCGGGCCTAAGGCATTAAGTTCGCCTCTGTACATAACTTTTGTTGACTGTGCAAACACTTTGTTTAAATAAATATTTTAATATACTTTCCGCCTTTTCGTCAATTCAACCACCCGTTTCGTGACTGCACTCTGGAAGATCAACCTCGATAAGAAATCGATGCAGTAATCTCATACTTAACATTTTGTTTGAAAATTAACAGAATCAAAAAGTAGATATTTATCTGTTCTCCATTATATTTTATGTTTATTACTCTAAAAGGTGTGTTACAGCTCTTCTATATTATTCATACTCAACCATTCGTTCAATAATTTTATTATGTTCCAAAGAGACCTTTGTCTCCTCGATTATCGAGAAAACCAACAAAACAAAACCGAAAAAAAAACTAATTATTTCTAGGTTATATTTTTCAAAACACACCAAAAAAGCTATTTTTAAACACTATTTTATAAAAATAAATTTTCTTATTAAATAAATAAAATTAAGAAACACTTTGACAGTAAGATAAATATTATTTGTTAATCTATCTAACTCTCTCACCGTGGAAAAGGTCGGTGAGTGCCGTAACTATTTTGGTTATAGTTGGCTGGTCAAAAATAACACTTGTGGTACCGATTTGTATGAATTTAGGCCTCAACTACACTACGCCAATAATCTTTTTACGCTACAGCTGGTGTAGTCCGGATGAAAATAGTTGCTCGAGAAGCCCGTGGTGCCGATTTTAGTTCCTGTAGTAACCAGTAGAGGCGCTGAACAAATTTCCATACAAAATCAGGTCGAAACTCGCTAGCGACCTTATTAGGCAAAAACTTGTGGTAGAGCTACTGTAGCGTAAAAAGAATATTGGCGTAGTGTAGTTGAGGCCTAAATTCATACAAATCGGTACCACAAGTGCTATTTTTGACCAGCCAACTATAACCAAAGTAGTTACGGCACTCACAGACCTTTTCCACGGTGAGAGAGTTAGATAGATTAACAAATAATATTTATCTTACAGGCAAATTGTTTCTTAATTTTATTTATTTAATAAGAAAATTTATTTTTATAAAATAGTGTATAAAAATAGCTTTTTTAGTGTGTTTTGAAAAATATAACCTAGAAATAATTAGCGTTTTTCTTGGTTTGGTTTTCTCGATAATCGAGGAGACAAAGGTCTCCTTGGACCATAAATAAAATTATTGAACGAATGGTTGAGTATGAATAATATAGAAGAGCTGTAACACACCTTTTAAAGTAATAAACATAAAATATAATGGGAAAACATCTACTTTTTGTTTCTGTTAATTTTCAAACAAAATGTTAAGTATGAGATTACTGCATCGATTTCTTACCGAGGTTGATCTTCCAGGGTGCGGTCACGAAACGGGTGGTTATTTATATAAGTGAAAGTATGCATTTTAGGAACTTGGGAATTTTTAAGAAGTAGTCATGTAGAAATTGAAATATTTCACTTTGTCAAAAAGTGGGAATTAAAAAAAAAAAAAAGAACTCGGTTTCGTAAAGTTGGACTTTTTTACCCACTTTTTCAAAGAGTGGCAATTATTTTGGGATTTTTTAAGCGAAATTTTTTTCTTACTTTTTCATTAAGTGGGTAATATTTTCCTACTTTTTCATATAATGGGATTTTCCCCATATTTAAATTTAAAAAATCACTTATCGTAAAGTGGGACCTTTTGCCTACTTTTTCATTAAGTAGGGATTTTGGCCACTAATGTTTGTTTTTTTAAGTAGGACGTTTTTCCCACTTTTTCATTAAGTGGGAATTGTTTCCTACTTTCATAAAATGTGATTTTTCTACACATTTAAAAAAAAAATCTTTTTCCGTAAAGTGGTTATGGTTATTTTTACCTTCCTTACATAATGACACTTTTCCTCAATACCCATGTTCCTATAATTCCCACTTTCCCACCATAATAAAAATATTCTCTAATTTGCCCCCCTGGAGCAGTTGTAGCATGTATGACGAAAGTACCTATATCATAATAGGCCTAAAGTTACCTTTTCAAACGTGAGAACGGAAGAGGGGCGCCGGTCATACAAAAATAACTATGCGCATAAATCTATCAATGCACAAGAAGTGAAAACACAATATGGCGACAAAAAGCATGTTTGACATTTCCGTAGAAAGGCGATTTTACATCTACTTTCATTAGTACTATTATTTCTTCTGTGCTTTCAGTTAGAAAGGCCTTAGGGCACTTCCCTATATACTTCCAGTGGAACATAAATTAGATGATCAAAGATGGGAAATAAGAGTTCAATAAAAGCTCCGAAGATATTTACGTTTTTAAGTTAAAGATACTCTATCTAAGATAATTTATTGAGAGTTTTTTTTTTGTATTGTCCGACCAAGAGCACTTTCATATCGATATCTACAAACCCGTCCCAGAGAGTAAATTTACAACTATAATATGTACCTACTTAATTATAATTTGTATTCTGGTCATTAAATTGTTTTGTACAAAATGATTTTACAAAAAAAATACAATATCACAACCACAACAAAACACCTCCATAACATCTACAAATAATCAACGACTAGGTTCCATATTAATATGCCCTTTGCCTTTCCAACAGGAAAAATAATACAAATTAAAATTTAAAAATAACAACACTGACAAAACATAAACAAGATTGTTGATATTTGCGTCTTCTTTTTTTCCTGTGTAACAGAAAGAGATAATTATAGATCCAAGATGGCAACCAAAATATATGGCCTCGACAGGATGTACAGTCAAAACTTAACTAATTGCGGATTGTCACTGGAAAACTTGTGGTACCAAATTTGTGCTCTCGAAAATAGTTTCCGTCTCTACTTATACCAGAGTAGTTGCGGAAGCCGATTTTAGTGTTTAAACTTGTGGTAGAGCTACTGCTGGTGTAGTCCGGATGAAAATAGTTGCTCGAGAAGCCCGTGGTGCCGATTTTAGTTCCTGTAGTAACCAGTAGAGACGCTGAACAAATTTCCATACAAAATCAGGTCGAAACTCGCTAGCGACCTTATTAGGCAAAAACTTGTGGTAGAACCCAGTAAGCACAAAAAATCTATATTGGTAACGTAATACATAATAAACTTGTGGTAGAGCTAGCCCTAGTGTGAGATTTTTTAACATTTACTTTCGCGTTAAATATACTACTCCTTTTACATATTGACCAATCATACGCTCGCATTTTTAGTTCGCAAAATTTCCGCTTGGGGCGCTGAACTAATTCCCATACAAATTTTAGTTAACTCAAACGCAAAGTAATAGTTAGAAAACTCACACTACTCACCGCTAGATGTCACTAGAATAGATTATTAATGTTCAACTTTTGTATAAGATGATTTGACATATTATTTTTCATTTTTGTTAAAATACATATACGTTCCATTTCGCGGACTGACTTAAGTTCGTAACATAAAAGTTATTTTTGCAGGATCATTTGGGGTTATGTATTTTCATTTACTCAAAAATGATTTAAGAAAGGCGAGGCAGGCGTTAGTGGTTATTTATTTAGTAGTGGTGGTTCTTTTTGTTAATCACCCGTTATATAACTATTAAAAAAAAAAGTTTAACGTGTAATTTGTTTGTTTTCATTTTATAGTATGGTCGCCAACGCAAAGGTACTAATATTATGTGCCGTGGAGTTCAATGTCACGATCTCCGGTACTTCCAATTTTCGAATTGGTCAAAAAAAACAATCTGTTAATTAAATTATTTTTTTACTTAGTAATACTTTACCCGTGTACCAATGATTTTTTAATATAAAAACGTATTCACTATAACAGCAGTCGGAACTATAAAATTTATATACATTATACAATCATTTCTTCTGTGATTAATCTAACAAATGTTCTTTATTTCAAATTTTCTATCTAATTTTGATTTTTTTATGGCGACATGATTATATTCTATCTCAGACGCCAGGTAGATTCCCGCTTCTGCACTTTATTTTTTTTAATTAATATTTTTATTATGTTTTTTACATGTATTTTTATTTTAATCAATTTTTAACTTTAACATCCAAAAGACAAAGTTTTATTGACCACAACCTACTTATATTCTGTATGCCTAGTGTGAGTTTTTTTAACGTTTACTTTCGCGTTAACTATACTTTCGCGTTAACTATACTACCGCGTTAACATTATGACCAATCACACGAAAGCATTTCTAGTTCTCAAAATTTCCGCTTGGAGCGTTGAACCATTTCCCATACAAATTTTAGTTAACTCAAACGCAAAGTAATAGTTAGAAAACTCACACTAGGGGTACTGCATTATTTAATTTATTAGCAACATCTATCTGTAGTAGTTGTTATAAATTGGTTTACTTAGTTCATTATTTCACCGCTTTGCGCTGTCGCTGCTCGCTTCTATTCCCGCCGACAACATTCCGTGTGATTGAAACGGACGGAACTAATGTACCTATCTATATGGATATATCACTGTTGAAACGGTTGTAACTTGTAACGATGGAAACTCTTGTAACGTGGTGGTTATTATTACTTCACGTGAATGTGATATTTAGTGATTTTTGTTATAGTAGGGGGGGGCGGTCATTACCAATAAAGATGTGTTCACTCACAGATCCTCTTCAATATATTGTTAGACTATTTCAAGGCTGTTGCCTTTTACCAGTATCGAATAGAAAGTATCGATACTGTACTAATGAGTAGTATCGAATAGAAAGTATCGTACTCATTAAAGTATCGAGTACTTTTTTCAAGACCTGGGTACGCACATGAAAATAGGGGTTTGACACTCTTACAATTTAAATATTTTTTTTATTCACTATTTATTTAATGAGCAAAAAAATAAAATAAAAAAAAACGCCGTCGTTATTAAATCACTTAATAAACATCATAGTTGTCACGTACAAAAGTATCGGTATCGAAAGGAAAAGTACTCGTTACCGCATAGTATCGATTCTTTTTTCCCTAACCAGTAGCTTTCAACTATCTGTGGCTTTCAACATTATTATCAACATCGTAATTGACAAACTGAATATACCAACGTAGTGAAATATATGGGTTTTATGCCTATCTAAACACCGCCGCGTCGAGCTGACTACTTGTTCTCTTGACTCGCTGAGAATACCTTTGGTTACGTACGACGAAGTAAATAAACCACACCCCTGGGTACACTAAGGCCGTCCAGGTAGTCTCGGGCTCCTTAAAGGCATCCGTGATGGTACGTATGGTATTTGACTTTGAGGACGTTCATCAAGGCAGAAAATAGGTTCAGCCATGTGTTTCGAATTCTTTCAAAGATTGATTACAAAGAAATAACACCGTCCTTAGATTTAGTTGTAGAATATTTTATTAATGATATTAGACCAACAGCCAATTAGTAATGTCAAAAAAAGCTTGGTATTTTGACAGATACTTAACCTCATCTAACGTAGCATTTTCTTGTACACGACTTAACACAACTTTTTTTGTGATGCAACCGTCAGTCTTGTACAAACTCTCGTAATAATCTCTCCCAAAAGATCTCTGAATAGCCTCTGAGATGGAATCAAGACTTCAGTTACATAAATAATTTATGAGTGGGGTGCAGACAGGCACGCCAGAAATACGATTGTCATGTATGTATTGTTTTTCCTTAAAAACGACAAGAGCATTGCTACAAAGTTGACGCGATGGCCGTATAGAACCCTCGTAACTATTTGCCTTATTAGTCGCTTTATATCAATCAATCTCCATTAACAATAAAAAAAACGTATTACGTTACCAATATAGTTTTTTTTTTCATTTCAATGGTGTCTCTTCTATATATATAAAAAAAGCTTCAAGAGCAAATTCTAGTGCTTACTAGGGTTCTTTATGTGCCTATATAGAAAGAAGGAGGGAATAACAGTGAAAGTTTTGTTTCGCATTGAAATTTTATTTTATTATATAAAAAATAATCGATTAAATTTTATTTTATTTTTAATTAAAATGCATTTCTGTAGTCATTAAAACCATATAATAAAATAAAATTTCAATGCGAAACAAAACTTTCACTGCTATTCCCTCCTTTTTTCTATGTAGACACAGAAAGAACCCTAGTAAGCACTAGAATTTGCTCCTGAAACTTTTTTTATATATATCTATATATATAAAATAAGCTTCAAGAGCAAATTCTAGTGCCATCAGAGACACCATTGAAATGAAAAAAAAAACTATATTGGTATTACGTTACCAATATATATATATATATATATAATTGTTTGTATATATATAATTGTTAATAAAATCTTACCTACAGTGCGTTTTAAAAGAAGTTTAGTGCTTTCTACACCGGCTTCCCAAAGTCCAGCAAAAACTGGAGAATGGCTAGGTATAAAATAAAAGTTGATACCCTTTTGTGAGCTATAATTTATCACAGAACTCTGGTGAGCTTTAGAAATTTGTAATTTAAACAATTCATGTAATTGGTTTCTAGCACCTTTGAAAGTTGCTGCAATGTCGCAGTAGACTTCACTGGGCATGTTGCGTCTGGCTATAAAACGCTTGAAGCTGGCAAGGAAGGTAGCAGTAGTCATGACTGACACTAGCTCTAAATGGATGGCTTTGGTCACAAAGCATACAAATACTACAATGTATCCATTGCCAACAACTGATTTTCTTATTCTGGAACTTTTGACATGAACAGGTCCAGCAAAGTCTATCCCGATCTTAGAGAAAGGTCGAGCAATGTTAACTCTGTCAGCAGATAGTGAGCCCATCAGCTGTTCCTGAGCTTTTGCCTTTAACCTAAAACATGCTATGCATTTGTGAACTATTTTTTTTACTACATTTAATCCATTTGTTATCCAATACTGATTATTTAAACTGCTGATGACCAGCCACGGCCCAGCATGCAAAAGCCTAAAATGTTCACTTAGAATAATTAAATGTGTAATGCGAGATTCTTTTGGCAGTAAAATAGGAAATTTCTTAGAATAAGAAATTATGGAATTTCTTAGTCTACCACCCACTCTTAATAAATTATTTTCATCCAGAAATAGATTTAAATTATTTAAACTATTTTTAATGTTTTTATTACCTTTTATTAACAATATTTTTTTTTTATAATATTTATATTTCATATTCATTTTTAATTATAATTTGACCTATTCAGAACTTAAATAATTTTTATTTCTGTTTGAATTTGGTTGGAGATACTATTTTACGAAGTTACGGGCACTGTTACGGGCATTTGCTACTGCGAACGTCCGACCGAACAAACGAGAACGCGTAATTTATGATTTGACGTTCGCTTTCTCAAAACCCTACTGTGAACGTCGTTTATCCATACCAAAATTGTATTTCGAAAGCTCCGTCTTCGGGCAATTTAAATACGCATATCTTAGTACTATCATCACGCAAAGCATAAACATACGAATACGCAAACTTGCACCCACACGCACACATACACATCTGAGATTCACACACTTACAAACACTCACACCCTCCCTCATACACCCCTACAGACACACAAACACACGTACATACACTTATACCTAAATAAACAAATTATTAATTGTTGTCTGATATACACTTAATTATAGGTATAAGAAGGGGATATTTGTTGATTAAATGCCTACCGAATAGGTACTAAGTCTACGAGAATCGAAACCAGTCTCTGAGATACAGGTATTCCTATTTCAGTGGCTGGTTGCGCATGTACCTATAACTATAGTTAACCTTTAGGTATTCTAAAATATGTAATCTATTTCTACTTATTAATATTATATTGTATAATAATAATATATTATTATTATTAGTATGTAATAAATTGACTTCTACTATCAATATTATATAAAACTACTTTATTATACTTATTTACTTTTGTTTATTAATATAAATGTACCTAGGTTAAATTTAATGAAAATAAACTATTCATTCATATTCATTCATATGTAGGTTGCCTAGTTTATATAGCTAGGGCTAACTTTTGAAATTATATAAAATTATTACCTTTCTTCCCTTACGAATATGTACTTACTTATTATCAAAACCGGTTTCTTAAGTACTAAAACCTTGGTGCTAAATAATCAATTTAGCATCGACGATACGTCAGTATATGCCAAGCAGCGGTAGCGAAAAGTACTCTAAATAACTTGCCAAGATCCCGTATTGTGTAGTAAAAGGTTGCACAAATTACTCGACAAAGTTCAACAAAAAGAAAGACAGTATTTCTTATCATCGGATAGTCGAAAATGTCATATTTAAATGTTAAAAAAACATATTTAGGTTATTTTCAATTCGTTAAATTTCAATGTATGGAGAGATTATTATCAACGACTTAACCTTGTAATGACGTTAAATATTTTGACGCCTAGAATACTGAAATACTATTATACTGAATATAATAAGAGATGTCTCAAACAAAATTCGAATGAAAAAGTGTGAAACTTTAATAAAAGTTATGATTATCTATACTTATATTATTAAGCTGAAGATTTTGTTTGTCTGGATATTTGTATTATGTTTGAACGCGCTAATCTCAAGAACTACTACTCCGATTTGAAAATTTTTATTTGTGTTATAAATCCTGTTTAAACTGTTAAGTATATTCTAGCCCTCTGTATAAAAATAAATATTTTAATATACATAGCGAGGAAGGCCATTCGTAACTATACGGAATATTTGGATTTTAAGAAACTCTTAGAAAAAGTTTTGGGTTATAACAGATAGATGAAAATGTATTATGAAGCAAAGAGCATCGTAAAGCTGCATTAAAATATTTACGATTTTTATTGGGGATTTAAAGTTAACATCTTTCTTTTTTTTTTTTTTTTTATTGGAGCACGACATGTGACTTTGTATCTACCTGCGGCCATATTCTGTTTCTTATAACGTGATCGTTAGATTGTCAAAATAACGATTTCCGTTATTAGCGCGCTCTCCTCCAATCAGCGAAGATTATAAAACTACTCTGATTGGAGGAGAGAGCGCTAATAACGGAATTCGTTATTTTGACAATTTAACGGTCACGTTATAAGAAACAGAATGTGGCCGCTGGTGGTGAGCAGGCCTACAAAGTCCATGAATGGGGTCAATCAATAATTGTTCTTAAACAATATTGATCGCTCCCACTATGCCGGCTAAATGATGCGATTACGAAATGGGGGGCGACAAGTACGAATTGCATTACGAGTATATACTCGCTGCCTTATCGTCAATTCAACCACCCATTTCGTAACCGCACCCTGAAAGGAGACTACCACCTCGACAAGAAATCGATGCAGTAGTCTCCACAAAACCGGTGAACCCACAGACTAAAACCGAAACATGACTAGGTCACTTGACGGTTTTTGCATCTGTATGGATGGTGGTAACGAGACCGGTCGGTCGGCCTAACGAGGTTATAGAGACCTTCCTCCCACCTAAGAAAAACAATTGACTACTTTCAAATCTAAAACAATAGACTACATTTTTTTTAAAGATTTCCTGCTAATGATATACGAAGAGAAGTATGGGCTCGTATTATAAAGAAAGATTGGTCGGAAACTGCCACTGTCAGCTTTGTAAATAAAAAAATATAGACACAAACATATATTTTAAATATTAATTTCTTAAATACCAGTTTAAAAAAAAAGTTTTTTAAGATAAAATTAGGACAGTTTTTTTATTTCGTCGGAAGCGCATTCTGTTTGTTTTAGAGATGATGTTTTTGGAGACTCCTTTTAATATAGGTACCAACATTATACGATTTTTAATATATTGCTATATAATATTGCAAAGGAAACAATATTCATCAAATATAGTTATTTTTTCGTTTTTGTTTGGTACTGTTAGCTCACGGTATCCATTATCGCTCTTTGTGTTAGAGTAAATCCTTTTTACAGAAATAATTTTCATTTAACGGGAGCTAGACTGTACCTAATTTAACTACATAAATATATTAACGCTTTATATATAAATACCTTTCAATTGACCCACATGACCTAATTTGTCCTAAATTTATTTATTTTTCTATATATACCATTCTGGATGAATGTGGGTTAACAATATTTATAACTATTCCAAATTTCAAGTCAGTCGGACGTTTAGTTCTAGAGTTATTTGACGGTAAGATGTATATTGATAGACAGACAGACTAATTAATAAACATACATACCGACATACAAACACCTGAGTCATATCCACATATTTATTTTAAAAAAAAACGGAAACAAAATAAACTATAAAAATTAAAAATAATAGTTTAGCTAATTAAATTGGTACGCCCTTACAACGTCACATTATACTAAGTATTAGTTCAAATTCTTACCGCTAGTTGCGCTAGTTGTCACTTTATTGACATAAGTATCGTTGTGATTTTGTATGGAAGGGCCTATCTTGATATCTATGATGCAGGTTGAATTTGAAAAGTTTTACTTTGGGATAATATGATACTGATCAAATCGAACAACTTTTCCCATGGCCATGGAACCGATAACCAAAATTGGTCATTTTAACATTACTATGGTTCCATGGGAAAATGTGTTCGATTTGATCAGTAGATCCCCATATTAGCTGAAACTATAACCTGTCAAAGTCACCATGTATATAATATCGATACATATTATATCGTTGTTTCATAGTACAAGGCTAGAAGCTTAGTTTGTGACCCTGAACATAACATATGTGTAAATTGTACAACATACTATTATTATTATTGTTATACAGGGTGAATTTGAAAGGATGTACTTTGGGCTAATATGAGGTTCTGCTGATCAAATCGAACAACTTCTCCCATGGAACCATGTGTCGCAAATGAAAAAAAAATTGGCTTCCCCATACAAATTGCTTATTTTAACATTACTAGTTTGTATGGAGAAGGCAATATTTTTTTTCATTTGCGGCACAAGGTTCCATGGGAAAAGTTGTTCGTATTGATCAGTAGAACACCATATTAACCCAAAGTACATCCTTTCAAAGTCACCATGTATAGTTTTTTCTGGTACCTCAAAGTACTTTGTAATCAAAGCAATGTGTGTAATGTCCTTCAGTATATATTATTCAATTCAAATGCCGTACTCCAGTGAAAAACAAATCTACCTACATAAAAATAAATCATTAACTCACATTAAGCCTAGCATATTCATCCATAGCAGCCATGTTGCCCAAAGTGTACGCCAGTCGCACAGCCAGTGGCGCCCGGGAAGCGCACGCAGCAAGCGCTGAAATAATAAATCTAGCGCTGCTTGATGATGCGCATAACCACGAACAGCATGCTTCATCTGCTGACAGTACACTGGAAAAAACAAAAAAAAAATCATTTAATTTGTTTTTTTTTATATTGATATTACTAGTGAAAGATGGATAGTAGGATGGAAAGGAATTGGGAAAGGACTAGGGCAGAAAAGGGAATGGCGACATGACCGTATGTAAGCATACGGTATAAGTAGTCTTGCTAATATCGAATGAAGGGGGAAAAATAATCAACGGTAAAAATGGGTACCGCCATTTTACTGAAGATTGTGGGATTATTTGAGATAATGCAAACACCGAGAAATTACTCACTATTACTATATGAATGCTTATTCTACAAAATTAGTACACTTTTGCACAAAATTAATTTAATAAAATTAAATATGTAAAATATAATAGAAACACGCGTCTACAGTCTTCGGGCTACCCTCAAAGAATCTGGTCAGCGTCGTAGCTCGTAGCTAGGGGCATGCCGACGGGCGGCTGCCAGGGGCGCAACCCTCAGGGGGGCGCATTTTGCCAACCCACAGCATACGGGCTATTGAAGCTCAGAAAATAAGGAAGAAAAGAAGGGCGCGAAATTCAAATCTTGCCAGGGGCGCTCGTGATTCTAGCTACGACGCTGAATCTGGTAGTAGGTAATTGGTGCGTAAATCAAGGTGTGTGATAACATAATAAATGTCTTACCTCAAACTCCTAACAACATTGGTAAGGACATCTCGATCAGTGACGAACAGTTGTAGAGACGTGAGCAGTTCGGCGAGTGCTCCACTTGCGACGAACGAGCGAAGTTCGCGCTCGTTTCCGCTTGCTAAGTTACGCAACGCACCCGTAAGCTGGTATAGGGCGTGTGTAGATTGATCTGCTACACTTCGGGGATTCTCAGCTTTCTGTGTAATAAAAAATACATAAAGTGGTTAAAATAATCTATGGATTTACCACGGGAAAATGCGGTTATACCTTGAAATTTCCGCAATCAAAAAAACATACAAGTCTGCCGGAAATAATGCGCTCTCGAGCCTCGGACGGTCAAAACTCAAAATATGAAATAATAAAGAACTAAATTTCGATTTTCGAGTAATACATACATATACATATCATCACGGGTGCCTTACGGCGCTCGAGACCGCCTAGACGGCCCCAGGGTATCCAACGGAGGGATTTTAATCCCACCTCGTCGTAGCCGATGGTATGAGTCTACACCGAACAAGTGGCTAGCTCGTCGCGATGTTTTGAATAGACTTAATAACCCATCTTTAACCAGTTTCACAAGTTGGTATAGTGAAACCGGGACCGACACCTTAACGTGCTCTCCGAGGCACTATAGTGGTGTTGTCAAACAAATGTACATAAATTTTCAAATTAAAAACTCATTGGTACACACCGGGATTCGAGCCAGGGACCTAAGTGTTTTTAAGTCCAAGGTCTAACCAACTCGGCCACCACGTATATTTTACGATTTTCGAGTAATCATATCGAAATTAAAAAAAGTTTTTTTTTGCTTTAATTGATTTTTAACGCGTTCCATAAAATACCTAACTATCAACTTCAAAGCCTAATATTGTTCAAGCAAATTTCTGACTTCATAACCAGTTATAAGTTCAGAGGTCAGTCAGTATTATCTCCTGTCAAATAATAATTACTAAATATAAAAAAAAAACATATTTATTAGTAATTAAGTAAATAGGTTGTTAAAAATAATATAAACATCTACTGTAATTGTTTAACTACAAAATAAAGAACACTTACAGCAGTGTTAAGTATCTTCAAATGTAAAGCAGCTAGATGCAGCGCTCCAGCTTTATGTGCCAAAGTTCTTAGCCGGGGCTCCAGCGCTAAGAATCTTAAAGCACCCGAACCGTACACGCAACATTCACCCTCAGATAGGGGACAAGCTCGCCCACACCCCTCAACCAGGAGTTCTGTACAATAATAGATTTAGTAGGTAGATATACAATCAAAAACAAATTTTGCGATTTTTTTTTCGAATCTCCTAAAAATAATAATATATTCAAGAGTATGTCGTTCTTTCTAGGTAGGTACTTATAACGAAAAAAAATTTGCAAGGTCACAAAACGGTGTTAAACAAAATTACATTAAAATATATCTTCTAAATATATATAACTCAAAGGTGACTGACTGACTGACATAGTGATCTATCAACGCACAGCCCAAACCGCTGGACGGATCGGGCTGAAATTTGGCATGCAGGTAGATGTTATGACGTAGGCATCCGCTAAGAAGGGATTTTGATAAATTCTACCCCCAAGGGGATAAAATAGGGGATGAAAGTTTGTATGATAAAAAAATAACTATTCCACGCGGACGAAGTCGCGAGCACAGCTAGTAAATAATATAGGCCGCCTCCATAGACTATTGCGTCTTTGGTGTTGTATCCGGAGGTCGTGAATTCGACACATGGCAAAAAAAGATCAGTATGTTTTTTTCTGTACACTAGTCCGTTTTGTCCTCATTGTGCCTTGCGATATAGGCCTAATATGGAGGATGAGGTTAGGGAATTTGCAGGTGCTTTATGGACGAGAACTACCAATGACAAGGCAAAATGAAGGTTGTTGGATGAGCCCTGTCGCAAGACACACTGAAGATTTAGAATGTATAAGTAATTACTAACTATAAATAAATAAGTCAAATTAAAACTTACCCAACAAATTAGTAGAGCGAAAAAAGTGATCATTTTTATCATTGCGTGCAATCTTAAAGACAAGTTTACAGGCCGCGGCCAAGTGTCCTCCCGTAACACGCATCTGAAACATTCCTGAACAATCAATGTCTAACTTTCGTGCGGTATCACATAAACCTTGCTAAATAAGCCGTAACTGTCTTTATGGGAAGGAAAATAAAGAAATGTGAAATCGATTATGCAGTCACGAATATTGTTATCCATTTCCTTATCGTATTGTAAGTAAGGATTTGGACATTAATATAGATAATTGTCTTTTATTCGTTTTTGTAATTCCAAGTTTTATTAAAAAACAACAGTACAGAAAAATATATAGAAAGTTTCGTACATAGGGCTGTAGAAAATCAATGTTTAGACTTATACAAAATGTAATATGTATTATGTAGTTCACATAGTACAAGCCTAAAGCTTAGTTTGTGACCAGGTGGTCAATTCTGCCGCTTTCAACATTCATCTCGATTTGAAAAATGAGATAATATGTCATTTTTTGTTCAATATTTATATATTTATTATTTATTTCGTTTAATGTTCGATATTTTTGAACCAAAGACGACATAATATGTAATTTTTCGTTCAAAAATATCGAATCGAGATGAATGTCGAAAACGCGAGAATTGCACACCAGAGTAATATGTGTAATTTTCCTAAATCCTACATATTATTATATAATTTAAAAGGGAAGTCATCAAATTATAATAATACTACTAGGTAGTATTCGGATCAGGCATTTCTGTTGTTAATTATAATAAAATAAATACCATCACGGATGCTTTTATGGCTTCCAAGAACCGTTGAAACTGCCTCTGGGTACCAGTGCAGGGATTAACCCGTCCTCAATGCGCCGATAGTATTCAGAGGCAACACCTAACAAGTGTCGAGTTTGTTGCGTTGTTTATGATGGTATAACTTCGTTATATAAAGCGGTCACTCATCCCAGGTTCGACCTTGTTGTCATCTGCTTAACCTTGTTATCATTTGCGCAGTGATTTCTGTTGTTAACTTTTACAGTTACCCACTCTCTTTCTGTCAATCCAGGAAGTTGAAACCATTGATTAAAACCTGTATCTTTTCGCCCTTGAGTATTAAATAACTATAATATAGATATACTTATCTCACACTCTAATTTTACGCTTCAATAATTCTCAGCTATAAACTAGAACACATTTACCAACATAAAATCTTACCGTCAGCATAGCTCTGGATATGGCAACCAGCACTCTCTCATCATCACAATCCACATGGGTATACAGAGCTCGGAGTACCATCTCCCTAAGACTAGTCGCGGGGGCATTACGTTCTATAGCTACATGAAGAGCTTCCAGCAGAGACAGTGTGTATTCAACGTCATAGTGATTTCTTTGTGACAGATTTTCTGCTAAATCCAAGGTTGTCATACTGCAAGTGAAGATTATATTATTAATACATATATTTTTATAACATTTTATAAATTGCCTGACTACAAACTAAGGTCTAGGATCAACTATACCAAAATATATTACATTTAGTAGTAAATAGTACGTTGTACGCAATATTTTTATCCAAAGGTATTAATCAAACGCACGACCTCCAAATCAAAAAAATACGTACCCTGGCTAGACCACGAAAACTGTCATATCATGATATATTTTATTACCTGCTTTTCAATGATTGAGTTAGTAAGAGTGAGTACAGAAGATAGTTACCTATAATAGAAGCTGATGAATTCGAGAGAGGTAATTCAAATTTATGAATAAACGCATATTAATTTTGTATTAAAACCCTATAAGCGAGATATTTTTCTATTAGTGGGACCGACAGCTTAACGTGAACGCACATAGTAGCTCTCAGAGGCACTATAGTAATGTTTATTTATTTATTATTTATTTATTAATATAGGCTAATCTACATCATATTTACATATTAACTTATTTATAAATATTTTTTTAATTGTTTATATAAATATGGTATTTACAGAGAAGCACTAACATTATAAAAATCATTAAATCTGTATTTTAATACCTAATTAATTATATAATTCATTACTATACCTATATTCATTTATTTTACATATTATTTATAATCTATTTTATATATTATGATTCTATTTGCTTATAAGTTTGACTAAGATTTTACACAATGGTGATTCTTTATTTTTTTATACACAAATGATTAGTTAATTCAACAATTATATTAACATTGCCTACCACATTAGAGAATGTTGTTAAGCAAAAGCACATATATAAAATTGAAAACTCATTGGTACACCCCAGGGTTTACACCCGGGACCTAAAAACTATACTTTAAAGTCCAAGGTCTAACAACAACGCAACCTTTAAATTGTAGTTGATCCTAGCTAGAATAACTTAAAACATAGAAACAATAGACGCATACCTGCAAAAATCATAACTGACAGTGGTTTTAGGAATTTGTACATCGAGATGTTTTACCCCAATTTCAGTTATAAAATATCTATTAGTTTTTTCTTCATCATGAGACATTGATTTTGTAGCTAACATTTGGCGTCTCTTTGCGTTTGCTGATTCTGCACTTCGAGCTATGAGTAACAAAAAAGAAATAGAGTATGACATGGTTGAGTTATTAATAGTCCAATTTTTTTATTAGATACATACATTTAGGACCATATACATCTTGAGCATCCTGAGCATCCTGTAGAGGGCTAGTTATTGTTATAGCACTTGATAATTCAGATTCACTTTTTGAGCCTGAAAATTAATCTTTACATAGAATAACAATAATAGATTTAACAGCCGAGTCATAACTTTTAAACTTACTACCTACTAGAAGATTTGAAAAGCAAGTAATTATTCGTTAGTCCCATATAAAAATGACAAATCAAGCTACAGACGTTAAATTATACCGTAGCCCTAGTGTGAGTTTTTTTAACGTTTACTTTCACGTTAACTATACTACTGCGTTAACATTTTGACTAATCACACGTTCGCATTTTTAGTTCTCAAAATTTCCGCTTGGAGCGCTGAACTATTTCCCATACAAATTTTAGTTAACTCAAACGCAAAGTAATAGTTAGAAAACTCACACTAGGGGTACTGATAACCGTTACCTTTGATTATAGGAATTAGGCAAAATAAAGCTTGGCTAATACCAATAATATGGAAGTTATCAGGCTGAGAAAAGGTATAGGTACGAAAGCAAGTGAAAACTTCGTAGATTTTTTTTTATTGGAGCACGACATGTGACTTTATATCTACCTGGTGGTGAGCAGACCTACAAAGTCCATGAATGGGGTCAATCAATAATTGTTCTTAACCCTAGATCACTAACCTTCGTCAAAACGACGACGCGGACTCAAAAAAAGTGGTATAAATTTTAAGTGCGTCGTCGTACGCATTCCAGATTTCGGCTAATCTCAGTCGGCCCGCAGCTCGCGCAGCGCACGGGTGTGTTTTTTTGTAGGAGCTCTGTGTTCGCCGTTCCAGCCACCATGAGTCGTCGAATCGACGAAGGTTAGTATTGACGTTATTCTTGCAGTTATTTTTCATTCTTTTTTGGTGTTATAATTATTTCGGTGTTTTGTAAACTTTGTAATTAATTTGCCTACATTGAAATAAGCACCTACATTATTTTTATTTGAATATATTTTTATTTTAGATACGATTCGTCAGCTGTTATTAGATGATAATAGTGACGAAGAAAACTGCTCTGAGAGTGAGAAAGAAGACCACCTTGAGGCTGATCCGGCTTATGAAACAGATGGTGAGGAAGAGATTTTGTCTGTGGCAGAAAAACCACCTTCAACTGAAGACATCCATGCAAGTACATCTTCATCAATTGAAGACTCGTTACCCAGTAATTCAGGTCAACCACACGAATTAATTATTATACCAACAAGTAATATTCTTCGCGGAAAAGACAAACACAAATGGTCATCAGTGAAACCGAGTTCACGAAGTCGAACATCCTCAAGAAATATTGTTCATATTAGACCTGGGCCCACGCGTAATTGTAAAAACGAACTAGATACGCTTTCTTGCTTTTTATTTTTTGTTACTGATATTATGATTGAATTAATTGTAACCCACACTAACGCCGAGATAGCAATAAAATGCGTTAAATACAAGGATGTAAAAGCTACCCAGAGACAGACAGATTCCAATGAAATAAGAGCTCTGATCGGGATTCTTACGTTATCTGCAGCAATGAAGGATAATCATTTACCATCAAGGGAACTTTTTGATGTTACCTTTTGTGGCAATCGATACCGAAGTACGATGTCTAATGAGAGATTTGATTTTCTTATAAACTGCCTCAGGTTTGACGATAAGTCTACTCGCGAACAGCGAAGATTGACTGACGTATATGCCCCTTTTCGAGATATGTGGGATTTTTTTATAACTGCATGTCAAGAGAACTATAAACCTAGTTGCTACCTTACCATTGATGAACAGTTATTGGGTTTCAGAGGCAGATGCCCTTTTAGAATTTATATTCCTAATAAACCAAATAAATATGGTGTGAAAATTGTAATGTTGGTAGATAATTCTACAAAGTATATGGTGGATGCCGAGCCCTATCTAGGTTCTTTTACTAAAACTGATGGATTGCCACTTGGCGAATATTTTGTCAAAAAATTGACACGGACTGTGCACGGCACAAATAGAAATATTACCATGGACAACTGGTTCACTTCGGTACCACTAGCCAAAAGTTTAGTAAAAGAACCGTATAAGTTGACTTTGGTTGGGACTTTACGTGCTAACAAAAGAGAGATACCGTTAGAACTACAGCACGAGCGTACCCGGAAGACAGGAACAGCTATTTTCGGTTATGACAAGGAACTGACATTGCTTTCATACAAGCCAAAGCCCCAAAAGACAATATTCCTATTATCGACTTGTGATGAGGAAGGGACAATTGATGAGATGACCAAAAAGCCCACGATGGTCGAGTTTTACAATCAAACTAAGGGCGGAGTTGACACCTTGGACCAAATGTGTTCTCTCGCTTCTTGCAGCCGAAAAACTCGACGTTGGCCTTTATGTAATTTTTACGGAATGCTAAACATTGCATTTATAAATAGTTATGTTATATATGTAACCAACACTTTGGAGGCTAATAAAAAACCTTTATCGAGGCGTGAGTACTTGAAAACACTGCATCAAAAATTAGTCGAGCCACATATGCAAAAAAGATTACAAATTCCAACACTTCAAACAGGGTTGCGGGACTCAATAACAGCGATTTTGAATATACAAGGAACCAGTAGTTCTACTTCTACACATGGGACTGATCAAAGAGAAGATGCAGTTAGTCTTCCTATCGCCAAAAAAAGAAAAAATTGTGCAATTTGCCCCTCCGCAAGGCGAAGAATGACAAAGAGTTGTTGCACTAAGTGCAACAAATTCTTATGTGGCGAACACAAACTTGACATTTGTCACAAATGTATTAATTAGTAGTTTTTTTCTAATTTTTTTCTTTCTTTTGTTGATTTTATTACTTAATTTTAATATTTTATTATTTTATTAAGTCTTTGTTTTTTTAAGTTAATAAATTTTAAGCATTTTAAAAAACAAAAATGTTCAAATGAGTAAAAACTCTGGTCTCAATTAAAAGACTGCCGAAGTAATTAAAATGTGATTTTACTAAATAAAAAACTTATAAAAATGTTAACAAATGATTATTGTAATAAATAAGTAAAGAACATATAAATATTTTATTCCATAAACCTTTAGAATCCTCCCTTTTATACGGCGTAGCCGAAATGACGAAGGTTAGTAATAAGCGTTGTAAAATAAGGTTAGTGATCTAGGGTTAAACAATATTGATCGCTCCCACTATGCCGGCTAAATGAGGCGATTACGAAATGGGGGGGGCGACAACGTTGAATTGCATTACGAGTATATTTTATCTCGCTGCCTTATCGTCAATTTAACTACCCATTTCGTAACCGCACCCTGAAAGGAGCCTACCACCCCGACAAGAAATTGCTGCAGTAGACTCCTGAAAACCGGTGAACCTACAGACTAAAACCCAAAATATGACTAGGTCACTTCACGGTTTTTGCATCTGTATTTCACCTAAACTAAGTAAATTAATATGAATTTTCGATACCGTCATAAGCAGGATCGTTTCGCCTTCTGTGTAAAGGCTTGCTTTTACCACTGAGATGTGGAAGTTTGGGAAATCCTCCCCAACTCGCATCTTGGAAAGATTGTGCTTTGGATTTTAACTAAAAAAAAACAAGTCAAGGTCATGTTAAAAATATTTATTAGAAATGATGTACTTTGGGTTAATATGAGGTTCTACTGATCAAATCGCAAATGAAAAAAAAAATTCCTTCTCCATACAAACTATTAATGTTAAAATGATCAACCGAGAGGCAAAAATTTGTTTCATTTGCGACGCATGGTTTCATGGGAAAAGTTGTTCGATTTGATCAGCAGAATTTCATATTAACCTAAAGTACATCCTTTCAAATTCAGTCTGTATAAATAAACCTTTATAAGCATTTATGAAGGCTCATAAAAAACTTAGTAGTGTAGCGGCTAGCGATTCTCGCCGCCACGCCACCGTTGGAAACAGATAATGCCCCTCAGGCTCCATGTCTTAGTCAGTCAAAAAACAAAAAAAAAGTAAAATTTAGTTAGGCCGCTATTCCTATACACTAAACTATATACACCAACAAACGTTGAATATTTATTTATTTAAATCTTTATTGCATACAAAATACAAAGGCGGACTTAATCCCACTAGGCATTCTCTACCAGTCAAACCTTCGGGACAAATAAAGCAGTTATCTTATCTTATCTTATTGGTTTTGGGGTTGACATCAGTCAAAAACACTTCGACCCTTTGGGATCTTTTGTGTGTTCCCCATTCCTATTATCCACACACCTCAGTATCGTCCCCAAATATGTTGTTGACATATTTAAGGACATCACCAAGGTCGATTAGCCTGTAGCTTTCTGGATCCGGATAAGCCTGTCCTAGGTATTTTATTCTTTGGATGGCCCTAGCGTCACAGTCGCACAGTAGGTGCCGCATGGATTCGGGCTCCTTACCACAGAATCTGCATGTGGGATCATCTCTTACTCCTATAGTATAGAGGTGTTTGTTGGTTGTATAGTGTCCTGAGAACACTCCCACCAGTAGCCTTATTTGACTTCTATTGAATTTCCATATCTTATCCAGGCCTATTGCCCTCATACCAATGAATTTCTTGGAATGTATTAGGCCTTGCTGCGTTAACCACCATCTTGTGTGTTTGTCCTCAGCAAACTTTTTTAAAGCATTAATTATTGTTATGTTGGGTATGCCTATAAATGGTTCAGGTCCAATTAAGGGAGTTTCCGAACCCATTTTAGCAAGTTGGTCTGCCCTTTCATTGCCTTCGATACCCATATGTCCCGGCACCCAGGCCAGTCTTACCCTGTTGTTCCTGCCAATTTTATTCAACAGTTTAACACATTCCAAAACCAGCCCAGATCTGGTCTCATACGAGCTCAGAGCTTTAAGTGCTGCTTGGCTGTCGCTGAGAATATTTATGTTTTCTCCATGTGATCTCATGTCTAGGATCTTCTTTGCAGATACTATTATCGCATACAGTTCTGCTTGGAAAACTGTAGGGTAATGTCCCATGCTTACATGAATATCATGACCATTAGTATGTATTCCTGCACCCGTTCCTGACTGCATCTTTGATCCATCAGTATACCAGTTTTGACATTTACTGTCGGGTTTAGAACCATTTTCCCATTCGTCCCGTGACGGGAAATATGTTTTGTAGTTCCTTTTAAAGATTCGAATAGTCGAAATAAAGCAGTTAATAAGTGAGGTAGGTGCAATAAAGTAACTTAGTATATAATCCAGTGAATATTATATAAAATACCTACATACATTTTTAATTATAAAAACAAGATATATTCTTATATAAATAACGCCTGATTCAATTAAATATAAGTAAATAATTATTTTGGTTATAAATTGAGAATATCTAGTAAATTGCGGTTGCGGTTATGGAATAAGAAGTCTTCTGACATACTAACCATGGGTTTCTTTTTGGTATTATACTGAGGTTCGGTAAGCAGAATTCCATGAAAATTGGGATCGTCCAAACTTGCCATCCGAGCGCCTGTCGCCACCATGGCGTTAGGCGCCACCATCGTGTTAGTGGCATCATCTACAGACTCTGACACGCTTAGATACTTCAAACTGGAAAAGGTTTTGTTGTTAGAACCTTGTGTTATGAGGAATTTATTAAATAATAATGCCTTACGACAAAAACCAGTCATGTTTCTATGGGTTTTCAAGAGACTACTGAATCAATTTATTGTCGAGGTGGTAGTCTCCTTTCTGGGGCTCTAGAGAAAAAGCAGGCGAGGCGACATGTCGCGTCGCCTCAGTCAAAAACGTATGTATTTTGACAGTGACAGTAGGCGTGAGGTACGCTGTCACCTGCCAAAGTCAGTTTTGATTGAAGGCGACACGACACGTCGTCGCCTCGCCTGATTTTTCTCTAGAGCCCCAGGGTGCGTTTACGAAATGAGCAGTTGACGACAAAGCAGCGAGGTTATTTAAAAGTTGTCAGGTATTACAATTTCGTGACCGCAACGTTTAGCCAGCATAGAGGGGACGACCAATATTTTTTTATTGGAACTCGGCATGTGATTTTGTATCTACCTGATGGTGAGCAGACTTACGAAACGCGACAAAAATTAATTTGCATTATGAGTATATTTCAATACACCTGGCGCAACTTTATTGTCAAATTAACGACCCGTTTCGCAACCGTACTACCACCTGGACAAGAAATTGATGCAATAGTCTCCTGAAAACCGGTGAACCCTCAGACTAAAATCGAAACATAACTAGGTCACTTAACAGTTTTTACATCGGTGGTAACGAAACCGCTTGGTCGGCCTAATATAGACCTTCCTTCCAAAAAAAAAAAAAAAACTTAAACCAGTGTTGTCAAACAACGGTTTATTGGCCGGCCCTGTAACTCTGTATAGTCGTTAAGTTTTTTTACTAGTTATGTACATACTTAAAAGCGCTGGGCGGTCTAGCCTCCTTCCTCCTCGCTCGATCAGCAAACAGAGTGCGCTGAGGATCCCGAGGAGTGTATGGCCGACGCGTGCGCAGGGGCCGCAGGGTCCCGCTACCAGCTCCGCTTGACCCGCTCGTACATTCTAAATCAAGAAGAAAGAACTTAATATGTTACATACATACAGTCACCCCTCCCCCAATTTCTAGAACGTTAATCAAATTAACCAATGATCAAAATTAGATGAAATGGAGAGTGGTTGGTGAAAAATTTACGTGACGTGACATTAAACCAATCATGTGCATTGTTAGTTAATTTTGATCATATATTAATTTGATCAACATTCTATAAACTAAGAATCAGTCGGCTCTGACTTCAATGAAATAAAATATACTTATACCATAGACAAATTTGGAGGTGCTTTATGGTCAAGAACTACTAAGGATAGGGCGAAATGGAAGACAAAACGGACTAGTGCTATGAAACATTGAATTAATTATAAAATGTAAATACTGTAATGTTTGTTGACAACTATAAACGTCAACAGAAAATTTATAATTAAAAATGTTGTTGTCATTGACTTACCTATTCAAACAAAGTGGTTTCTTGTTAATAATTATTTTATTTGTTGATATTTTTATTAAAAATGCAAAGAACGGCACCAGACCCTCAAAAATACAGTCCACCAAATACTCAAACATTTTGGTCCTTCGAGCCGGATGAATATAATTATTTTCAGAATAAAGGGCTTAATTATTATTATCAGTATTATTATACCATAGACAGTAGGAACAAGTTGGGTACTAGGTCTGTGACTAATGTCCGATTTCACCAACAGTACCTAACTCTAAAGGATCCCCTAAATAAGAATTTTGATATATTTACTATGAAAAAACTGTCATTAACTGCTCCTTAACTTAGTTAGGGGCTCCCTAAGAGTTGGTGAATTTGGGGCATTAGACTAACACGAGTGCCTTACGCGGCGCCCGAGACCACCTATACTAGGTACTATATACGAGTACGTAAGGCCTACGCATCGAGTACCTAGCGGGTTTTTATTCCTAATAGGTTACGTACGACGAAATATTAGCTAGCCTTTTTTGGGTCCTGAGAACCGTTTAAACGGCCTCAGGGTACCTAGCGCAGGCATTTATTAACCCGTCCTCATTTCGCCGATGGTATTCAGAGGCAACACCTATATAACAAGTGGCGAACTTGTTGCGGTGTTTATGATGGTATAGATAGCCTCATTGTAATATGCTATCACCCATCTCAGGTCCGACCTTGTTATCATTTGGTTAACCTTGTTATCAGTTGCGCAGTGACTTAAGTTAGGTTTGGGCCGCTGCTGGTACAATGACTGACAGATTATGACTGACAGATTAATATGCTCTAGGAGCTAGTATATACTCTGGCCCATAGTTCATCTAACTAAAGCCTGTTAAAATTCCCTTCATTTTTTTTTAAATAATAGAACTTGACTTAAGTGGTTTCCCCCAGGTTCAACCCCTTGTTATTAAAGATTTTAAAGCAAAGCCTCGGAGCCACGGCCGGCGCCCCCTCCTAGTAGGTGATCGCGTGTGAGAAGTACAACTACTAACTAGGCACCAGGTTAAATCTGCATGGTTACTCCCGAAAACGATTTCTAACTGAAATAAAAACGAATAAAAAAAATACAAATGATTTCACCTACGTCGATAGAGTGTATCAAATTGAATTAATTGCGTTCAATGAAGAGCATTTGATTCCTTTATCTGCGTGTGTAGTCTAGGCAGCTACATTTTTTGCTCATTTGTGTCTTTTATTCATGATTCATGAAAAAACGTTCACTCGGGTTCGGGTATTTTATAATACTTGCTGAGGTTCTACCATAGGTTTTTACTTTGTAGCAACGTAACGTTAATACGTGAACAACAACCAATAGAGCCTCTTTATTATAGGTAACGCGATTGAATAAAGCGATCCTATTGGTGGTTACGTTGGTACAAACTAATAACCCATGGTAGAGCCTCTGTTCATTTTGTGTTTTGCAGCGCATAACCTCGATGGATGATATTTTCGTGACAAAGAGCAGGCGAATGTTCATTTCAACTGTGTCATTTGAACATGTAATGAAAGAAAAATGAAACATTCACTCGAGTAAACGTTCACTGGAGTGTATCATATAAAAAGCTTTTCATCTCACACTTAGTGGAAAAAATAAATAAAGTAAGTTTAAAAAACGTTCTGGATCCACGACTCAAAATATATAAGGCTGCGTTTGTACAAATAGAAACATATATATATGCGACATGCGTAAATAATATCGGACTACTAACATGTCGTTCGATTTGTGCAAAATAGTTGTAATGTTGGAGACAATTTATTTATTTATTTAAAATACTTTATTGCACAAAATTACAAAATAAAATTGTACATAGGCGAACTTAATGCTTTAGGCATTTTCTACCAGCTAACCTTTGAGAGAGTGAGATTATGCATAGGGTGCAAAAGCAAATAAATAACAATTTAAAAGACATATAGCGAATAGTATATAAACTACTTAAATATTACATGTAAATACTTAAATATACACACAATACATAATATACTACTTATATAAATAATACATATAGTACATATCAAAACAGAAAATGGTAAAGGAAAAATAGGCAGTTACTTATTCAGATAATGAGTGGTGAGTAGACGTTTAAATACACCGATGGTTGGAGCCTGTCTTATACACAGAGGAAGCAAATTCCATTGACGAGCAGTGACACAGTAAAAGAATCGGAATATTCGGTGGAGGTGTGCGACGGGATTTTTAATTGGTTATTAACAGAGGAGCGAAAAGGACGATCGTGAGAATCACAGAGGAAAATAAATCGGGATTTTAGGTAAGAAGGGGTATTAGGATTATAGAGAATGTTATAAAGGAAAGAAAGCATGTGCACTGATCTACGTGATCGTATATTAAGCCATCTTAACTGTTTGCGGACAATCGTACGTTGGAGTGCAATCATACTTCAGTATGAGGCTTGCGTGACTTAAGCTCCTACCCCCGTATTCTAAGTTGTATCCTCAACAGCACTTTTTACTCAAGGGAAGTCTGGCTCATATTTCTTGATTTGATATTTAGTGGGGAGGGACAGACGTTCTGAGTGCGAGTGGAGTGGAGAACACGACGACCGATCGCTTCATTTTTGGTAACAGGATTGAATAAAGCGATCCTATTGGTTGTTGCTTACGTATACGTAAATGAATACGTTACGTTTCTACAATGCGCAAACCCATGGTAGAGCCTCATACCTCCAAATCAGGCTTCAGGGCCATACAAGTTAAAAAGATGAAAATCACAAAATATTCATGAGAATGGACAGAGAGACAGATACGATCAACATAAGGATTCTTTAAAAAAAGAACCGATAAGAAAGTAGGAATAGACTACAGATTAATAAAATTAAAATACCGTATTAAAATTAAATACATGCGAACACCGCACCGGTCAGAGTTCCACTTTATGAGCAATGTCAGTACTCTTTCCAAAAGCCTGAAGTCAACAACCTGAACTTTGTACTACTTTCTCGATCCAAATATAGACTTTTTAAGAGTATCCCTTTAGGGTCAACATCCTCGGCCACCTCCATAATTCAATCACCTTAGAAAGTAGTTTATTATACAGCATAATTTGCCTTTTATTATTTACAGCTATACCTAACTTATACCCTAAAACTTAATTAACTACAATATATAAATCTATATATCGCTAGTTTAACCTCTAGTAAACATGCAAGGGCAGAACTTTACCGCTCAAAACCGCGAGGGCGGCCTTATCTAGAAGCTGAAAAATAGACGGTGTAACGAAATACTAGTAATTATAGTATAAATGAACTGGTTTCTGCTCGCGACTTCGTCCGCAAGGAATTTTGAATTTGATCCATCCATGATAATTGTACACGAGTACACGACTTATTATATTTATGTCCCGGAAATTTCAAGGAACTTCAAAGGCGCCAACCTTGGTATACACTGTACATTAGATAGACCAGCTAACCGAATTCGTTCCCGTGAATATTATTATTAGTATAACATGAAATAGGATAACGTCACGTAGGAGTTGTAACATATGAGGTATGGCTGAGTGGGTTAGATCTCACACTTAAACACACTACAGTTTTTAGGTCCCCGGTTCAAACCACGGTGTGTACCTACCAATATATTTTTAATTAAAAAAAAAATGTAAGTACATTTGTTTGACAACATCACTATAATGCCTCAAAAATCACTTTAAGCTGTCGGTCCCAGATTTACAATACCAACTTGTGTAGCTGTTTATAGGTAGATGGGTTATTGAATCTTTCCAAACATGGCGACGATTCGAGCTGGCCTCGCTTGTTTCGGTATAAGTCTCAGACGAATGATCGAAGGTGTAAGTAAGTAGACTAACCCCCGTATTCTAAGACATGTTCTTTACTCCACTTTACACTCAAGGAACGTCTGTCTCTTTCCACTAAATATCAAGTAAAGAAAGCTAGTATGAGACAGACGTCCCTTAAGTGAAAAGTGGAGTTAAGGATACGTCTTAGAATATGGGGGTAACCATCGGCTACGATGAGGGGTGACACCCCTCCGCTGAGGCCGTAGTCGGTTTCGGGCGCCCGTGACGATATTTATTTTATTTATTAATTTATATGTAGGATTATAATTATATTAAGTAGGTACCTATCTATACTAATATTATAAAGCTGAAGAGTTTGTTTGTTTGTTTGTTTGTTTGTTTGTTTGAACGCGCTAATCTCCGAAACTACTGGTTCGAATTGAATAATTCTTTTTGTGTTGGATAGTCCAGTTATCGAGGAAGGCTATAGGCTATATAACATCACGCTACGACCAATAGGAGCAAAGATATAGTGGTAAATGTGTACAAAACGGGAGAAATTATTTCATCTTTGAAGCCTTCCGTTGCGTGCGCCGTGAAAACGGTTCAAGATACACAAAAAATATGTATTAAAGAATAATCTAAATATATATAACTCAAAGGTGACTGACTGACATAGTGATCTATCAACGCACAGCCCAAACCACTAGACGGATCGGGCTGAAATTTGGCATGCAGGTAGATGTTATGACGTAGGCATCCGCTAAGAAAGGATTTTGATAAATTCTACCCCCAAGGGGATAAAATAGGGGATGAAAGTTTATATGATAAAAAAATAACTATTCCACGCGGACGAAGTCGCGAGCACAGCTAGTATAAAATATATATTAGGAAGGATAAGTAGTAGAAGTATATTTCTTATAAGATATATAGATTTTACAGTTGTTTGTAAAATAGTGAATTATTTTACTGAGCGTCATGAAAACGGAGGCACAGAGGAAATAAGTAACAGAGGGTGAAAAAATGGCGTGTTACAAATCTTCACCTTGAAGCCTTCTTGAAACATGTCTATGTAACTTTATATTACGTATAGGTATACAAGTCAAGGTGAAAAGTATTCACGCCTATTGTCTATAGGGAACTAATACCCGATTTCACCAACTCTAAGGGAGCCCGTAACAAAGTTAAGGGACATTGTCATTAATTGACAGTTGTTTCATAGCAAATATGTCAAAATTCTTATTTAGGGGCTCTTTTTTAGCCACTTGTTTAATGTAAAATCAAAATACCAGGCTTCGACGAGATGGGAATAAAACCCTGAGGCCGTCTAAGCGGTTTATCAATATTTTAGCGAAACACGCAAATATTCATATAGTACCTATATTACGTTCACTAGGAAATTTATGAGATTTTTATTATTTTCTCGAAGTGACTCACGGCACTTTTGACCCCCTTGTAATTTATAAATAGTGTGGATTAAGCAAAGAAGCTTGAATTTGTTGTGGTCAAAAAGACATACTAAAACTGGCTATATTGCCAATAGTTATACCTAATAATAAAATTATACTTTGAAGTTTACGAATCATCGCTAAAATTCTTTTTTTTTTCACTCACTCACTCACAAGCTTCTTCTAGAAGTCTCACAAATTTTTAATTTTAGTTAGCGTTTAGCCTATAAAGGAAGGAAAACATTAAAATATCGAAATTTCAGTATTCATTATAAGAATAATTGATTATTATATATAAGATTATTATATTATACAAAATTAGTTCCCAGCGCCACCGCTAGATGTCACTAGCATCAAAATAAATCGTCGCTTTGGATCGCGTTTGTACCCAAGCCACAGAAGAACTAACCCGTGCTTGCCACTGCTGGGCACTGGGTACGGCATAGTGAAGTGGTTGGTCAGGTCACGCATGACAGCTGCTCCGGTAGACATTTAACTGGTTTAGGTACATGAGATGAGATGTCAGAACTTTCAGTATCGGAAGAACTGCGTTGCAATACTATGTTTTTTTTTTACATTTTAAGGTTTTTAATGGGGTATTTATCAAAATTTAGGTAATAGATCCCTATTTACATTTCAATCAAAGATCCCGAAATTATTTTTAATTGTCGTAAATGTCTAGAGGGTGCTCGGTGCCACGCCCCCATGGGGCGCGGAGGGTTAGTTGCTTCGCCTGTCGCTTCGCTTGGTTAATACATTTTTTTTTTTCTGTTGGGTGATGTGCCTTGTTAGGCAAAATGGTATATTTTTGTAGTTTTTTTCGATCTGAGACGGGTAAAATTAATTGTAATGGGCCGCCTCGCTTCGCTCGTCGGCATGATTCGTCGCCGCCTCGCTCCGCTCGTCGACGCGAATCACTCGCTCGCTCCGCTCGCTCGATGGAGCTCCCTGCGCTCGCTCTAGAGTGTCGCCGATAAGTTTCTTCCAATAAAGTCAAACCAAGCAAAGCGACAAGTCTATTTTAATACTACGAACCGAATAGTCGGGGTACCCCCTCCGATTCGACTCTTAGTATTAAAATGACTTGTCGCTTTGCTTGGTTTGACTTTATTGGAAGAAACTTATCGGTAAGGTGCATTTCTATACAAAAAAAGGTTATATGCAAGTTTGTTCGTGTACCTAGACGATCAGTACTGAATTTAGTTGATTTTGGCCGTTTTCGCTTCGCTCAACGGCGGTTATTCGACGCCTCCTCGCTTCGCTCGACGGCGCGAATAACTCGCTCGCTTTGCTCGCTCGCTGGAGCTGCGCTCAAAAGTGACTATTCGCTCGCTCCGCTCGCGACGCAGCTCGCTTTGCTCGCAGCAGTTTCGAGTAAAAGAAAAAAAATATTTTTGCGATTTTTGAAAAAAAAAAAACGGATTTGGATAGCTCTTCTTCATCCGAAAATTGCCGTGTAAGGAGAGCACCACCAAAAATGTTACCGTTTTTGAGAAAAAAAATTAATAAAAAAATTTTCGCGATTTTTGCAAAAAAAAAAACTCATCGATACCGCTTGACGATTCTCTAAAAAAAATTGTATGACAGCAAAAATCCCACATGCACCGTTTTTTTTTAAAAAATTAAAATAGATTTTGGTTAAACATTGCCGAGACGAAAAAGTATTTTTAATTGTCGATGGAAACGCATTCAGTCAAAATATTATGGATTTGATAATTTTCGTCGGTACTCTACCACAAGTTTTTGCAAACGTTTCTATTATAGTCGATAGTAACTATAGATGTAGATCAACTAATAGGATCGCTTTATTTTTAAAATAAAACTCTCTTATCGGTTGATTCCTATGTATAGTTACTAGCGACTATAGTAAAAATTGTTTGTGAAAACTTGTGGTAGAGCTACGGTACTCTCTACGGTACGCTGCCAACAGTCGTATGCCATATTTTTTTAGTTGAGTTGAGGTTGAGAGCGATTCCATCTAAGGAATAGACTGTAATTTCTCAAAAGCCTTGTCATTACCAAAGTGGTATAATGAGGTGAGTTATTTTTATGTTTGAACAATCGAAGCCGATTAAAAAAAAAAGAAGATTTTATAGCCAAATTCTTGGGGAAGGCCTGACTGGGCGTAACAAATTTTGGGAGCCAATTAAAATGTCAGAAAGAACGCAAACTGAAGACGAAGTATCATCGGGTGAATTCGCGGGGCACAGCCGTTGAAATAAGAATAAAAGAATGACTATACCTCCATAGATAGCGGCTCGGGCTTCGCTGATAATTTCAGCAGAAGTCTTCCTGCGTGGAGCATAGAATGGAGCCCCAGCCTCCCGTCTGCTTCTGTCACCCATTATCTGATGAATAAAAGAGACAATCAATTATAATAATATTTAGGACATTTCGCACATATTGCCCTGTAGTAGTTTTCTTAGTATTACTTTGCGTTTAAGTTTTTACGTTTACCTTTGCGTTAACTATACTACTGCGAATCACACGCTTGCATTTTAGTTCTTATAATTTCCGCTTGGGGCGCTGAATTGTTTCCGATACAAATTTTAGATAACTCAAACGCAAAGTAATAGTTATAAAATTCACATTACGGTTACCGGACATTAAATACTTTCGTGAGCGTGTTTGTTTGTTTCGACATTTGCGTATTATAGACATCAGCAGGCATCATGGTAGACACAAGTTTTTGCAAACAATTTCTAATATAGTCGCTAGTAACCATAGATAGGAATTAACCAATAGGATCGCTTTATTTGAAAAATACAGCGATCTTATTGGTTTATTCCTATCTCTTATTGGTTGATTCGTATCTATAGTATAGTTACTAGCGACTATAGTAAAAACTGTTTGCAAAAACTTGTGGTAGAGCTACTGAGCATCCCCGCTTTTCATCGTTAACACAACTCGCTTCAGAACATCCAACTTTAAGAAATAAGTGTCTATGGTAAAGTAATTTGATTATCGGTGAAGATTTTTCAGCCCGTAATGCTTCCTCGAAAAGTTTCCCATTTGTTCCTAGTTTATTCGCTGTTGAATCTTTATCCTTCAGCACGGAGTCAAATAATTACTTTCAGTATCCTTGCTCACCGAGTACAAAGACACAGACGAAAAAAGACGTACATTTAATGTACAATTAGGGTCAGTCCTACAAAGGCCATCTTTGTTCGTCGTAATAACATCAATTTAGCGTCTTTTATTTCCAAGTTATTTTTTAGTCTTGATCGTGACGGAATCTTTTCTGGGCCAAGAGATTTGTCAGAGAATGACCCGCAGACGTTCTCTGGTAATGAGTCGGTTATGAGCAACTCTCATAGTAGAAGTACAACTTTTTGTTCCCGTCTTAGGCCCGGTTTCTTAAAGGATAGTCATCTCGACTAATTGTTAAATAATGACAGTTAGGGCGTCTTTTATATGAATTTGAAATATGTTTTGACAAAAATCTCAAAGAACACCCGCCATTTTTAACTATAGTAACGTAAACTATCCATCAAGAAACCGGCCCTAAGGGCCGTCCGTTAGTAGTCCAACTATAAGACAACGATAAGGCAGCGAGTATATTAAAATACGAGTATACTCGTAATGCGATTCGTCTTTGTCGCCGCCCATTTCGTAATCGCATCATTTAGCCAGCTTAGTGGGTGCAATCAATGTTGTTTAAGAAGTAATATTGATTGACCCCATTCATGGACTTTGTAGGTCTGCTCACCACCAGTTAGATACAAAGTCACATGCCGTGCTCCAAAAAAAAATTTTATAAAAAAAAACTATTATATCGTCTGCTAATTTCTCTTGCCCGACAAATTCAAAACAAGGGTTAGTAGACCTAGAGCCATTTGACGTGACAGGAAGTCGTGGGTTGGATTGCCACTTAAAGAAAAACAATATTAATACTACGTTTGTGTACCGTTCTTTTTATTGGAGCACAGTATGTAACTTTAAATCTACCTGATGGTAAGCAGACTTACAATTCCAGGGAGCATACTGACGTCTGTGACGATAAAAGACGTAGACTAAAGGTACAATTAGGGTCAGTCCTACAAACGTCATTGTTGTACATCGTAATAATGTCAAATTAGCGTCTATTTTTTTTCTAGTTATTTTTAGGTTTGATGATGTATTGACGACTTCTTTTCTAGGTCAAAAGATTGGTTAAAGAATGACCCACACATGTTCTCTAGTAATCAGTCGGTTATAATAATAATAATATACCTATAGGACAATTTACACAAAGCAATATTGCTCTGGTCAAAATCTAAGCTCTAGGCTTGTACTATGTGTACCAGAAGCAACAATTTAATACATTGTGATATTATATTTTATAAACACCCAGACCATGATAAACAGTACAGAAAAACGTACTTACTAATATTTTTTTGTCATGGGTGGGAATCGAACCACTAGTATACAGAGGCTGTTATGTATGAGTGTCGTAGAAGTGGGTACACCTCTTTTTTCCAGTTTTAAGTCGCCCAACTATTTATTTATTTTTTTTATTTTTTTTATTAGGACAATTTACACATATTGTTCAGGTCACAAACTAAGCTCTAGGCTTGTACTATGTGTACCAGAAGCAACGATATAATACATATTATATTTTATAAACACCCAGACCATGACAAACTGTACAGAAAAAGCGTACTAATATTTTGTTGCCATGAGTGGGAATCGAACCCACGACCTCCGGATATAACGCCAAAGACGCAACCACTAGTCTACCACTAGTATTTCACTTGTCTTGTTTTGCGTCTTTCAAATTCAAAACAAGCATTAGCAGGTCTAGAGGCATGGTTGATTGGCGTTATATATTTACGGAAGTCGTGGGTTCGATTTTCACCTATAGTCGACCCGATGCACATACTAACGTACTTCCAATATTACAACTTGGCTGTTAGTCGAAGTTCAATTATGATTTTTATTTTGGTTTTTATACGTAAAAATCTTTTTGTTATGGTTAATAAATATTTATGTATTATAGGTAATATAAAAAAAATGATTTTTTTCTGATTTCGGAAAAAATATATCAAACGATTAATAAATACAATGACCGACAAAAAATGTATGGAGAACACGCGGACCTCGCAATTACGAACGCAGTGTCCGTAAAGAAAAAGAATATTAGTACCTACTAAATTTTTTAGTACTCTTTTTTATTGGACACGTCCATGAATGGGGTGAACTCACCTATTCAATCACACTATGCCGGATAAAATAACCGTTTCGCAATTGCACCCTCAATGGAGACTACCAATAAATCGATAAAGTACACTCCTAAATACCGGCGAACCCACAGGCTAAAACCTAAACCTGACTAGGTCACTTGACGGTTCGCATCTATATGTGGTAGGTAAGAAAACCGGTAGTTTAGCCTAATAAAGTTATAGACACCTCCCACCCCATACCTAAACACATTTACATGGTCTGGGTGTTTAAAAAATACAATTGCTGGTACACATAGTACAAGTTTGCAGCTTATTTTGTGACTTATATATCCGTGAATATGTGGTAAAATCAAAGTCTTAAAAAAAGATAATGCCTCTATGTATCTACAATAGTTTAGCTTATGTAGGAATGTATTAGTTATTTATTTGATTATCATAAACAAATTTCTTGTGATAGCTTTGATTATGATAAAACTTTACCTGTTATTATTGTAAGTATTTATTGTTTGTGTTTTCACGAAAATATTATTTGTAGCTTTATTATCAATATCTAATATACTCGTACCTACGATTTGAATGATCACTGACAAAACACTGACAGCACGGATCACAGGCTTTGTAGCCATAGAGTAGGTATAATTAAAATAAAAAGTTGGTAACATTGTATAAATAAATAACATAAACTTAGTTTACAATACTGCCAGTGCCAGATTCCGCTTTTGGCAGCAAGTCCCGCTTTTTAACCCCCCTCTCTCTGTCTATAACTCTGTGGCCTCTCAGGAGTATCAGGGACTCTAAAGAAAAATCAGACGAGGCGACGTGTCGTGTCGCCTTCAATCAAAACTGTATAGACTTTGGCAGGTGACAGCATACCTCACGCCCACTGTCACTGTCAAAATACATATGTATTTGACTGAGGCGACGTGTCGTGTCGCCTTCAATCAAAACTGTATAGACTTTGGCAGGTGACAGCATACCTCACGCCCACTGTCACTGTCAAAATACATACGTATTTGACTGAGGCGACGTGTCGTGTCGCCTTCAATCAAAACTGTATAGACTTCGGCAGGTGACAGCGTACCTCACGCCCACTGTCACTGTCAAAATACATACGTATTTGACTGAGGCGACGTGTCGTGTCGCCTTCAATCAAAACTGTATAGACTTTGGCAGGTGACAGCGTACCTCACGCCCACTGTCACTGTTAAAATACATACATATTTGACTGAGGCGACGTGTCGTGTCGCCTTCAATCAAAACTGTATAGACTTTGGCAGGTGACAGCGTACCTCACGCCCACTGTCACTGTCAAAATACATACGTATTTGACTGAGGCGACGTGTCGTGTCGCCTTCAATCAAAACTGTATAGACTTTGGCAGGTGACAGCGTACCTCACGCCCACTGTCACTGTCAAAATACATACGTATTTGACTGAGGCGACGTGTCGTGTCGCCTTCAATCAAAACTGTATAGACTTTGGCAGGTGACAGCGTACCTCACGCTCACTGTCACTATCAAAATACTTACGTTTTTGACTGAGGCGACGCGACATGTCGCCTCGCCTGCTTTTTCTCTAGAGCCCCTGGACGCATCCCACCCCACCAGTAACAATAATAATAAGTTGGTAACATTGTAATACAACATTAAAACTAGAAAAGCTATATTTCATTTCATTTTTATGATCAACATGATGGCATTAAATTAAAATTATTTTTTTGGCGAGTCGGGACATTATGGCTTCCCGAAGCTTTCCTAGGGACACCGGGACGGAGCAGAAGGGATAGTTCCGTATGGTATGATGGGCCTTGGTTGTTCTGGAACCAAGACCAATCACTTCTTGTTCGTATCTTAATGCCAAATATTACCTAATTGTTGTTTTAGCTTATATCTAGTACGAGCAGGGGCGCCGACTCCGTGGGTGCTCGGGTGCTCCAGCACCCATGAAAGCTAAATAGTGGGTGCAGGGCACCCATGACTAGACATAAAAATGGATCAATATGCGGTGTTATAGGCATAGGTACTTACTTGCTAATATTTGATGCGAAAGTAACTCTGTATGTCTGTCTATCTTTTTTTTTTTTTTTTTTTATACGTTGGACAATTTACACAAAATTGCTCTGGTCACAAACTAAGCTCTAAGCTTGTACTATGTGTACCAGTAGCAACGATATAATACATATTATATTTTATAAACACCCAGACCATGACAAACTGTACAGAAAAAACGTACTATTTTTTTTTGCCATGGGTGGGAATCGAACCCACGACCTCCGGATACAACGCCAAAGGCGCAACCACTAGTCTACGGAGGCTGTCTGATAAGTTTTCACACTTAAAGCACCATGAAAATTGGTATGGAGATAGTTGAAGACCCTGGAAAGGAAATTGGTATGGAGATAGTTGAAGACCCTGAAAAGTAAATAGGGACATATCCAATGTAATATTGTTTTAACATAGATTTAGCAATTTATAAAATGCATTATCTTTTAGTCATAAAATGAGCCTGAACACCCACGAGGAAATCTAAAAGCCGAGTACGAGTATGAATAACTGAGTATTTAAATCTTTCACTGTTGTTTAATTGAAATCTCAATGCGTACTTAATATATTTTTTTAGAGTCCGTAAAGCAAAATACGATTTTTTACTCAGCCTTACCTCCAGCACTATTATAAAATTTCTTCTGTGTCTCCAGTTGAAAGAAAATTCCCGAATTATTAACAGTAATTGTAACGATTAAAGTTAAAAATGGCGTTTAATTTACCAGTTTTATTTTGAAAGTCGATAGACAGCTGATACAACACAATTTTTAATTTTATCCGTTACAATAACTTTGACGGACACTTTAATGCAACTCAGCTTTAGAAATTTCTAATTTGCCGGGAATAGACTTCAGTAGTTCGATTCATTTCATTGATAAATAATAAATGTACCTGCGCCTAATGTACCTAGTGACCTAGATATCTTATTGTTTACTATCATAGAAACCGACGCCGGGGTCGAACTAAACAAAAACAAATCGATTTTAATAGTTTCCGATGAAACGCCTTTCATTAAAAATAATAATAGGCGTCTGCGTAATTTTAGGTTATACTTAGATACATACGTAGCATCACGCCTGTGTCCCTGTTAAGGGGTAGGCAGAGAGCAATGTGCGCCACTTCTGATTGGTCTGTCCGGGTATTAGATTTGGCGACTGGCAACCCTATATACAACGAATATTGAAGGATATTTTGCCAAATTTATTCAGGAGAAGCCGATCGAAAAACCCACCAAAAGACACAAGTATGGGATTAATATAATACCTAAGGATATGGCATTGAAGAAAAAGCTTTGATGTTTAAAACCATGATTAAATATTTAATTAAAGAAAACTATAGATAGGTATAGGTGTAGTTAAGTCATTATATCTATTTACCTATATCCATTCATCCGTTCATATATATATGCATATATATATATCTTCACGGGTGCCTTACGGCGCCCGAGACCGTCTTTTTTTTTTAATCCCACCTCGTCGTAGCCGATGGTATCAGTCTACACCGAACAAGTGGCTAGCTCGTCGCGATGTTTTGAATAGACTCAATAACCCATCTATGAACAGTTTCACAAGTTGGTATAGTGAAACCGGGACCCACAGCTTAACGTGCTCTCCGAGGCACTATAGTGGTGTTGTCAAACAAATGTACATAATTTTTTTAATTAAAAACTCATTGGTACACACCGGGATTCGAACCAGGGACCTTAGTGTTTTTAAGTCCAAGGTCTAACCAACTCGGCCACCACGTATATATCCATTCATGTTTGTAGATAATTGTTTTTATAATTCATACTTTTATATAAGTGATATGAATTCGTAAATATGCAGTATAATATAGGAACCAATGTAATATTAAATAAATAAGTATATATTTTATGTGTTAGGTGTTTCATTTATATTTTATTTTATTTTCTTAGGGATTTTATATATGTTTCTTTTATTTTAGATTATAACTGTGTTTTAATTTTTTATTATGTTTTTAAGATTGAATAAAAGATATTTTAAGAACTGTAATTAAAATAATAAAAAAAAAAATAAGTATATATTTAAGTACCTATACACTTTGAGAAAAGGTTTAAAATAAATCACCGAATTAATTCCCTACTTTTAGGGTCGGAAGTCGTTGCTATAAGCAATAGGCAATTTGACTACATTAAAAATATACTATAAATTGTCGACATCCTTAGTTCTAGTGTGAGTTTTTTTTAACATTTACCAATTTTGACCAATTACACGACCGCATTTCTAGTTCTCAAAATTTCCGCTTGAAGCGCTGAACCATTTCCCATATATATTTTAGTTTGAGTACTGCTTAAAAGGCTTACAAAGCTAGCTTAATTTACTTGACAGGTGTTTTTTTAGTACTTCGCTTTGCTTTGGATTTTTGATGACGTCACAGAAAAAAGGCAAATTACGTCATCGAATTCGCTGCGAACGCTTTGAAAATACGAGTAGTGCAATCAAAATAAATTGTCTGTGGTCACAATTTGTTATCAAATACTTTTATTTATTTATTTTTATTGTTCCCTCCCTTTCACTTAACAGTTTTTGAACTCTATTTTGTATTCTCTTATGATTTTTATTTATGCACATAAAACCGTTCGAGTACTCCTGCAAACGCTGCGATTGCTTTGCTTCGCTTTGTGTACTTTGACGGCTGATTAGATTGGCTTAAAGCCTAAGCGCTTTAAGCGAAAATCAGTAGTAAACGAACACACTGTTAATGGTACGTTTGAGTACTGCTTAAAAGGCTTACAAAGCTAGCTTAATTTACTTGACAGGAGTTTTTTAGTACTTTGCTTTGCTTTGAATTTTTGATGACGTCACAGATAAAAGAAAATTACGTCATCGAATTCGCTGCGAATGCTTTGAAAATACGAGTAGTGCAATCAAAGTAAATTGTCTGTGGTCACAATTGTGTTTATTTTTTTATTTTATTTTTTTGTTTATTTTTAGTGTTCCCTCCCTTTCACTTAACAGTTTTTGAACTCTATTTCGTATCCTCTTATGAATTTTATATGATTTTTATTTATGCACATATAACTGTTCGAGTACTCCTGCAAACGCTGCGATTGCTTTGCTTCGCTTTATGTACTTTGACGGCTGATTAGATTGGCTTAAAGCCTAATCGCTTAAAGCTAAAAACAGTAATAAACGAACACACTTTTAGTATTCTCTTATGAATTTTACATGATTTTTATTTATGCACATAAAACTGTTGGAGTACTCCTGCAAACGCTGTTATTGCTTTGCTTCGCTTTGTGTACTTTGACGGCTGATTGGCTTAAAGTCTAAGCGCTTTAAGTGAAAAATAGTAGTAAACGAACACACTGGGCCGCGTTGGTAAACTAACACTTTGACACTGGGTAATGTCACTACATATATGCATGTCTTGTTCTCTAAGCATTTTTCAATATTTTTATCGCACTCTGTGACATTACTCAGTGTTAAAATGTTAGTTTCCGAACACGACTCTGATTGCAATACTCGTAAATACAAAGCTTTCGCAGCGATGACGTAATTAGCTTTGTTCTGTGACGTCATCAAAAATTCAAAACTAAGCGAAATGATAAATCAACACCTGTCAAGTAAATTAAGCTAGCTTTGTAAGCCTTCAAACGTACTGCAAATGCAAGGAGATGACATTTCGTTTCCATTCGTTTCCATGGTAACGTCTTTTCGAAACGTCACATGCCTTCCTTTGTGTTCAGGGGCCTTAGAGAAAAATCAGGCGAGGCGACGCGAACGTGTCGTGTGATCGTGTCGCCATCAATCAAAACTGTATAGACTTTGGCAGGTGACAGCGTACCTCACGCCTACTGTCACTGTCAAAAAACATACATTTTTGACTGAGGCGACGTGTCGCCTCGCCTCTTTTTCTCTAGAGCCCCAGGCAAGATTATTGATTGATAAGCTATCCGTAAGTTTTTGGCTAACCTAGGTTTTATTTTTAAATGCACTTAGCATTTTTTTTAAATCCTAAGAGACTCTTCGAAGCTTATTAGCTTGGTAGGACACTGCATTCGTTATCCCTGTGTCAAAAGTCTGTGTTCTCCATACAAAATGAGCTTTCGCACTTTCAGTAAAACTCGACTACTGTTTGTCGCAGAATTAAATTAATACTTTTGTCAATCATTGTATTAATGAACCTTTCTCTGTTAGGTGTTTTTTTTAATATTTTTAAATCAGACAAAACACGTTTTAAATATTATACTTAATATATGTATTACCCACACACAACAGAAAGATTTTAACGTACCAACATAAAAATGATCATTGAACTTTCAGCCAAGTAACTGGAAATACGGGCGTAAAAACGACTCCAGAGCCTTAAAACACAAACATACTAAATTTTTGCTTCTATAGGTTACATCTTCTATAGGTATAGGTATTTACCTAAATGTAATATATTTGAGACCCGTTCCAAATTCATCAAAATCGGTGTAGTTTAAATTTAAAAAAAATAAAGTTCGATTTTTTAAACCAATTTAAAAACTTACTGCGGTTAGGATTTTGAGCGGAAGTATTTTTTTTAATGAAGCACGGCATGTGAACTTATATCTCTTAGATGGTGAGCAGACCTACCAAGTCCATGAATTAAATCAATCAATAAATTTATGATTAACAAATTGATCACTCCCACTATGCTGGCTAAACGATGCGGTTACGAAAGGAGTGCTGTCAAAGTCGAATTTGCATTACGAGTCTGTTTTAATACCTGCCTTATCGTTTCGTAACCGTACTCAAAAAGATGCCTGAATTATGTGAATAAATACAATTAAAAAAGCACTATTATCTATAATATATTCTTTGCTAGAGCTTCAGCTGCCGAAGCTTTTAACCACTTAATTAGGTACTTAGCTATCTATAGATAACTACTTTATATAAATTAATTAATAATAATTCAATTAAAAAGATAAGAAGTATTATGATAAAACTTACGTGTACAAAATAAATATAATATTTTAACCGTGTATCACATGTTCGCCGCCCAAGCAGCACGCGATGACTGGCACAGCAAATCTCGCCGCCCGCCCAACTACTAGCCGCCCAGCTCCTGTTTCCATTATACGTTATTTGTTAATGTCGATGAAATTTAAAAGAAATCTGATCGATAATAAAATACAGCCAATGTTACTCGCTGATAACGCAGCTTTCTATTGATGAAATAATAAAAAAATCGATTCAGTAGTTTTTGAGTTTAACAGGGACATACAAATATTTTTTTACACATACATAGCTAAGGCACCCGTGACGCCCCCGCCTAGACGGCCCCAGGGTACCCAGTGGAGGGGTTTTATCCCACCTCGTCGTAGCCAATGGTATGAGTCTACATCAAACAAGTGGCTTGCTCGTCGCGATGTTTTAACTAGCCTCAATAACCCATCTATGAACAGTTTCACAAGTTGGTATAGTGAAACCGGAACCGATAGCTTAACGTGCTCTCCGAGGCACTAAAGTAGTGTTGTCAAACAAATATACATACATTTTTTTATTAAAAACTCATTGGTACACACCGGGATTCGAACGGCAGAGACCTAAGTGTTTTTAATTCCAAGGTATAACCAACTCGGCCACTACGTATATATTTTATTTTTTTATAATAATAGTATAGATTACAACTATTTTTGGTTACAAAATTAGCCTAGGTATATAGGTACATAAACCTACAGATAGCTAACTCATCTCATTGTACAGTCGACAAAAAAGTGGTCTAAAGAATTTGACAAAACTCCCCGTGTGATGAAAATTTCGCTAAGGTTGAGTGAACAGTAAACATTCACTACAATAATTGATAAAAATATCAGTAACTGTAACAGAATATTTTGCAAAAAAAAATCTAGCTTATTGATTTATGACGTGCAAAAGAACTTGACCCATAGGGTGTTAAACCACATTTTCGGTCGACTGTAACTACCTATGCTAATTCAACCACACTTCATAAAGTGGATAGTTAAGTATCGATTTTTGTTGGTAATGCTAGGTAGCAGTTGTGTGACGATCTCCATGGCGACTGATGCGATGGAAATATCCAAAATTGTGTAGTCCTATACCCGCTATGGAAATAAAAAAGAAATAACACCATATACGATACACCGATAAGTGAGATATCTCACTTGAATTTCCGTTCAATTGACAATATGAAAAATGAAGTATAACAAAATTTCAAAATGCATGCACATACGAGTACTTACATAAAACTAGTTTTAAAACTAAATTGAGAAAATAGTTGATGATTGCACAGAAACTACATATGGAAGATAGATTAATCGTTAAGTAGATATAATAATTAGGTAATAGTATATTTAGATATAGACGGTACACCCTGAAAATCAGCGCGTGATACTGTTAAGTTATCATGCATATGCTGAAGGTGAAACCTTTTCAATAAATAAATTTATATCCTGCATATTTTTACATTTGTAATTTTCATAATATTTTTAATTTAATTTTTTTTGAATATAATTTATTGAATAAATATTTTTTCTATAGTATTCTATTCTATACTGTGGCAGATATACCAAGCCGCACTAAAAATTGGTGATTCGTATATCTGTCGCACTATTACAAATGTGGAATGCTGTACCCGCTTGCGTGTTTTCTTCTTCTTATAATCTCGAGTCCTTTAAAAGAAGAGAATACTACTAATTGTGGTCATCCTATCAGACAATGATGACATCATATCACGAAATCAAATTGAATATTTTTTACAATTTTATTTATAACAATTTCTTTGATTGGTTGATGACTGGTGACGTCACACGCAAGTAAACAAAACAATACACAGATTATATAGAGATTAGATTATAATCATGTGGATGAAATAGAATAGTGTAGAGATCATTTAATATGTGCTTGTTTGTATACTTGCGTGTGACGTCACACTTGACATAGACTGCGAAATAGCGTTTTTAGCGCCATTGTGGTAATTCTTGACCACTGTGTAACTTTAACGTTGATTTTTATTAATAATAGAGTAGACATAGTAGGCCGAGTTATTAGACAACGAGTTAAAATTCTAACTGATATTACTTGACAACACCACTACACCGCCTATAAAAAAGAAAAAAAGCGCTCTATGAGTGTTTTTTTAACAACTTCAATAATTATTAAAAAAGTAAAAAAAACGACTTCAATTCGACGACAGACCCTTAATATAACGGAAATAACGATTTCAGCCTACGAAATGTGTCTTGTGTGTAGTGTGAGTTTTTTAAACGTTTACTTTCGCGTTAACTATACAACCGCGTTAACATTTTGACCAATCACACGGCTGCATTTCTAGTTCTCAAAATTTCCGCTTGGAGCGCTGAACAATTTCCCATACAAATTTTAGTTAACTCAAACGCAAAGTAATAGTTAGAAAACTCACACTAGGGGTACTGTACCCCTAGTGTGAGTTTTCTAACTATTACTTTGCGTTTGAGTTAACTAAAATTTGTATGGGAAATAGTTCAGCGCTCCAAGCGGAAATTTTGAGAACTAAAAATGCGGTCGTGTGATTGGTCAAAATGTTAACGCGGTAGTACCTATAGTTAACGCGAAAGTAAATGGTAAAAAAACTCACACTAGGGCTACTGATAATCAAGACCACACACATACAAGACTTCTACGAATTACATTGTTTTATTACGGTGTTCCCGGTACCTTCCTTCCGGTTTTATCATCATTTTAATAATCTTATTTTTAATAATAATATGAACACACATATTGCCCTGGTCACAATCTAGGCTTGTACTATGTATACCACAAACAATGATATAATACATATTATATTTTATAAACACCCATACCATGACTAACTGTACAAAAAAACTTACTAACATTTTTTGTAAACAGTGTTTATATATACCTATATATATATCTTCACGGGTGCCTTACGGCGCCCGAGACCGCCTAGACGGCCCCAGGGTACCCAGCGGAGGGGTTTTAATCCCACCTCGTCGTAGCCGATGGTATGAGTCTACACCGAACAAGTGGCTAGCACGTCGCGATGTTATGAATAGACTCAATAACCCATCTATAAACAGTTTCACAAGTTGGTATAGTGAAACCGGGACCGACAGCTTAACGTGCTCTCCGAGGCACTATAGTGGTGTTGTCAAACAAATGTACATATTTTTTTTAATTAAAACCTCATTGGTACACACCGGGATTCGAACCAGGGACCTTAGTGTTTTTAAGTCCAAGGTCTAACCAACTCGGCCACCACGTATATAATTTTTTGTAAACAGTGTTTACATGTTCATTTAAAACACCAGTACCCCTAGTGTGAGTTTTATTTATACTTTACTACGGCGTTAATCGATTTAACTTTTTACTTTAAGTATATTGTCAACTTGCGAGTGCGAGTTTCATTTTATTTTACTATCAAACTTGAGTTTACTCACGCCGGAAATAGTTAGTTATTTATTTTGTATGTTGCCTGCAGTTACCTTATCTTTATATACTTATACTTTTAATAGTAATCCGAACAATTTGTAAAGGTGTTATTTTTTATCACAGTCCCAAATGATGTCGGACTTCTTTAATATGAAGGTTTATAAGTATTCAAAAGTCGATTTATTTTGTTTTTGATTTAAGTGAATGTTGGTTGACGAACGAATAACATTTTTAAATTAAATTAAATTATTTAGTACAAAATGAAAAGAACAAGCGTTACACAATTTGACATGTTAGTAACCTTCATGGAACAGTAAGTAACAAGTGAAATAAGTTATTCGTATATTTCGTTTATCAAAATTAAATTAATCACAATGAAAACTATTTTATTTTAAATTTTTTTGTAGACATGGCGATTTAAACAAGCCTTCAGCGACTTCCAGAGGTAGAATTACCGCTATCCAACTCTGGGAGAAGCTGGAGGAAATATTAAATAATGATACGACGGGCGAAACTCGCACAGCAGAAAAATGGAAAAAGGTACATTTTATTTCTCTTCTCATAGATATTTTATTGCATCAAATAAAAATCAGATGACATAATGTCAGGAATTTTCCACCAGCTAATTTTTGATATTGATTGTATTATAATATTCAGCTATATAGTTTGTAGGTACTTATTCTTACTCATTCAAGTCTGCTTACTCATACATTTTATTTAATTAAAGGTGTGGAGTGATTTCAAAAATAATACCAAAAGAAAGGCTGCCCGTTTAAACCGGGCAGCTAGTGGTACAGGTGGTGGGCCTGCAGTTCATACCAAGCTCACACCCTTAGAAGAAAGGGTGTTGGCAATTTTGGGTCACCAAGTAGCAACAGGATTTAATGTTGTCAATGAGGGTGCCTTCGAGCAGGTAAGTTAATTTGAAAAAAATATATATTGCATTACCAGATTGCTACTAGAGTAGCCAAGGTCAGATGATATAGGTAATAGATTTGACCCATCATATAACTTTGTACAAGAAACAACTAGTCATGTTTTTTAACCCACTATAGAATTTTAATAAGTATTACCCAAATGGAATAATTTGTGATAGGAATAAAACGGCATGAAATAACTGCCTTTCAGTTTATTAGGGTTGCATACTGCCCTATCCGTCCAGGCCAGACCAATATATTTAATTATCATTGTCAATTATTGATTTATTAATTATTTGGGTAATATTAAGCAATTATTCAATGATACTACATATGAAGTACCAACTTTAATATTATACATTTTAAGTGAATTTTGTAAAATTCTTATGGAAAATAAATGTCTTTACCTACATAATATTATTTAGATGTTGTTTAATATTTGTATATATTTATTTAGCTAATTTAAAAAGCTTAAGTGTAGTGGTGATTTTACAGGAAGAGCTTGCTGCTGCAAACTTAGTACCAGTTCTGCAAATTTCGGACAACGAAATGAATAATTTTGTAATAGCAGGTTGGCTTATTTTATTCACTTTATATTTTTGTTTAATATTATAAATATGTAAGTAATTACACAAAATATGAATTAGTAATTGAGTCTAATCACTTAAATTCAATGTGAATGGAAAGGTTTTCTTCTGTTAGGTTGTGGGTTCGAATCTCACTCACTGTAATTGTACAGATTGTCATTGTCTGGTTGTTTTGTAGAATATAGACTATTTTGGTCCTTTCTTAAAATATACCATTTATTACAAAGGACCCTAAAAGTGGAATCAATACTAGAACTTTCTAATGTTGCTAATTGATTTCTGACCCACCATAGAACTTAGTATTGTGACTGCACTATAGAACTTCTACATTCTTATTTTACCTAGATACATTTCCATCTAAAGTAACTAATAAGTGAAACTGGACTTAAAATCTTAATTCATTGTGTAGATTATGGTACTGAAGAAGCATATGAACCTTCATCTCCCCAGCCACATGCGACTGCTGCTCAAGCCAGCTGTAATGCCACAGCTGAGCCACATGGTAATGAAGGTATATATATATTTTTTTGATTAACTCACAATTGTTATTGATCTAATCAAGATAGAGGAAATACAGGAAAATATATAATTTTGATTAACAGTTTATGACAGAAAAAAATATCAAACCGATTCTTCCACACATGAGATTTCGAACTAATGCTTGTTTATGAATAAAACATTGAATAGTGTACCATTACATTATTAGTCTCCATACCTTTGGTTGTAATTAGGTTATGACAAATATCTTTATAATTTATTTTATGTAGGTATTCAACAATTGATAACCCCGTCGCCTTCAGGCCAATCGCCTCGCACCAGCCGTGGTGGTGTTCGAGCTGCTGGTAGTACTCGAAGGCGTAGACCTCGAGTCGAACATGTTGCCGAACAGTACCTTCACAGCGATGAAGAGTGGCGGCGTTTCAAAATCGAGCAGCATCGCGACATTATAAGGATCAGGGAGATGGAGATTCAGACGCAAATGCAGTGGCAGGCTATCGGAAATAGGATGGTGGATGTTATAGAAAAATATCTAAATAAAAAATAATAATTTAAAATTTATTGTTTTTTTTAACATATCTAATTATTTAAGAAAATGTATTTAAATATAATTTGAGTATTAGTACACTTAAAATTTAGTATATACATCACAATGAAATAAAATAACATAGAAAGTAACAGAATAACAATTAAACATAGCTTACACAATAAGGTTTTAAACTAAATATTTAAAAAAGTTTAACAAAGAGGTCTTCGAGTGCGTTTGGTTAGGCTGCTATTCATTACCAAAAGAATGATGAAAATTTTTCATTAGCTCAATATCAGATTTAGAAATTAAACAACATTGTTTGTTTGTTGTATTTTTCTTATATTGAAATCTTAATAAGAAAAATACTACCTAATCAATATCACCAATCATATGTTTATAACCATGTCTTAAATATTTATAATTAATATAAGGTAAGTAACCAAAAACATAATAATATATAAAGGTATATGGATTGGTATTTTAAGAGTGTAAACACTAACTGTAAAAAAAGAAAAGTAACTGAGAAAAAGTTATCAGCGATTAAAAAACTCTGGTACTTTACACAAACCAACAGAGGAGCATAGCTATTAAACAAAGGTAAAAAGTTACATAATGTAATAATAGTAAATGATGTTATAATTAATTATTGCAGTATTACTAAAGTATTACTTTACATAAGTCAAAATCATTTATTTCATGTAAATCTTTACAGATATTTATGAATAGAAAAAAAAAAGTTTTACCCTGAGGTCTTAGAGTGCGTTTGGTTAGGCAGCTAGCTATTCATTAACAAAAGAACGATAAATATTTATTATACCTCAATATCAGATTTAGGACTTAAACACAATGGAATGGGAATCTTAATATGAAAATTACTACTGAACCGAACACACACTACATATCCAACTAGTGTAAGACTAGGTGGTTAGCTGATTCCATTGACCTGTCAATCATTATCTGCCATACAAGAGAGCCACCAAGGCGACCAACTTCACCGATCATATCCACTCCTTAAATATTTATTGTATATAAAAACCTACAATGTAAGCCAATTTACTAGTGCGAGACCTCAATTGCAAATCTGAACAGTTCCAAACATCTATATCATAGTCTTTTACTCTATATTAAGCAATTTTGATGTTTTGTACAAATTTAAAATTTACACGCAAGTTAATGCTTTTAGGTAATTTATTAAATAACCTTATACTGTTAATAATGAAACATTTCTTTCCTTTTTTTAGTCTAAACTTTGTATATCAATTTTAGTTTCTTACGTTTAAATTGTATCTTTTGCCATTTTTACTAAACATTATTTAAGTTTTTCTTGATGTACAATAAATTCTCATAAAATATTGAGATAGTAGTGTTAATACATCAATGATAGGAAAGATTTCCCTAAGAGGGTCACGAGCCTTTATGTTGTATGGAATGAATGGCCCTCTTCTATTGATTGAATATAGTATCAATATCTGCCGCAGATCCCCACATTATAAGTATGTATTAGGCCAATCTGCGAACCAACTGATCCCTCATCGCCCTCCCTCTGAGTAGCTCAGTTGTATTATTGGCCCCAGACTCCCTGTACACCTCTTGGAAATCAGCATTATCTAAAATTTATAAAAAATAACATTAGAAAAAACCCCACATAATATGTTGCTTTTCTTAAAATTGTTTTATGTAAGGTTTGAGAAAATAATATGAATATATTTTAGATTTAATAAATAAGTTTTGAGTTGGCTTGTTTGGCACCACTAAATAAGCCAGAAATTGGATTTACAAACTTGAATGTCTAAAAACATCTTAATGTTATTTTCAGTGATATGCAAGTTTAAAAAAATAAAAAGGTTTTGTAGGTGCAAATATTATTTACTCGATCCTTATTAGAGTTTCTTTATAAAAAATCTAAATACAACCAAAGTTTTATGATGTTAAAAATGTTACTTTAGTTATCATTTCAAAACTTAACAGTTTTTTATAATAAAATTAATTACTGTCATCTTTTGGCAAGTAGGTATATAAAAATAACAAAATACCTAGGACTATATCTCCCTCTTGTATGTACCCAAAATCCATGCCTATATTATATAGTATGCAACAGGCTTGGATAATTTGAGCACATTTGACGGGCTTATAGTGCAGTACTCGGTCTTTATTTAGGCAGCGCCATTGATTTTTTTATCTACCAAATGTGTTTTCAATGACAACTCTGGCTCGGATTTCTTTATCATTATAACGCGCCTCAGGTGTTCCAGGTACTGCATGTAAAATTGGTGTCATCAACCAGGGCCGTTGTGGATATCCAGAATCTCCTAAAAAAGATATTATTAAGAATTGACAAAATAAAATAAATCAGTTTTTACATACATACATACATACATATATCACGGGTGCCTTACGGCGCCCGAGGTTGCCTAGAAGGCCCCCGGGGAACCCAGCGGAGGGGTTTGAATCCCACCATGTCGTAGCCGATGGTATGAGTCTACACCGAACAAGTGGCTAGCTTGTAGCGATGTTTTGGGTAGATTCAATAACCTGTCTATAAACAGTTTCACAAGTTGGTATAGTGAAACCGGGACCGACAGCTTAACGTGCTCTCCGAGGCACTATAGTGGTGTTGTCAAACAAATGTACATACATTTTTTAATTAAAAACTCATTTTTCAAACCAGGGACCTAAGTGTTTTTAAGTCGAAGTTCTATTCAACTCGGCTACCACGTATATATATATCATTAGTTTTTACATATTTATAAATATTACCTAAAAGCCAAACTATTTCTCCATTTCGATGTAGTCTTTGAATATAATTGTTAACCAAACTATTTTCCCATATAAATGAATCATGGTTAGCTCCTCCAAATTTTGGGTTTACATTCAGGATCCTACAATCACTGTCACAAATCTGTAAAAATATAACTTAATAAGTAATATAATATTTTAATTATGACCTTTGTCTTTGTAATTAATATAATGTAATCCTATAGGTAAATAATTATATATTATGGCAGCAAAGGTAAACTTCATTAGACCGATCAAACTTTCAAATAACCTAGTCATGATTCGGGTTCATTGATTTTAAGGAGACTATTGCATTAATTTCTTGTCAAGGTGGTAGTCTCTTTTCAGCAATGCGGAGCTATTATATATATAGAGAAGACGAGTTATGCATATTTTCGTCACGGGCCATTTTATAATGCATTATTTAGCCTCCATTGTGATCAATGATGTTAAAAACAATTTATTGATCAAGTCCATCCATGGATTTTGTAGGACTGCTTACCATCTAGTAGATAAATCACATACCTGTAAAAAAGTGTAATATAACTAATAAATCACTTCAGGATTTTCTACTAGTCTACTTTATCTCTGTGTAGAACAATAAATCAATCATCTATTACATATATTTCCTTGATACCTACATAAAAAAGTGTGATTTTTACCTCTGACTGACTGAGATTTTGCCCCATAGTGACAATAATAATAAAAAATAAAAATAAATCTTAATTTTTTTTTTCAAACACATTAAATTGGTGTTATAAATTGTGTGAGACTGTAGCTTATATAGGCTTTGCTCTGTGCTTGAGGTCTCCAGGATCCCATCCATAGAACATATGATACATACATATGATATGTACATAGTACAATTACTCAATCATATCCCAAACTTACACAAAATGATTATGACATATATGAGGTTTTGAAATTAAAACTAGCAATACAAAATGTCATGTACATGTACAAAATAAAAAGGATATTACATTTAGTTCATTATTATTGCACATTAATAATAATAATTATTATACCTAACAATGTCATCATATTATATAACTAAAGCAGGCCACACTTATTATGTAACTAATATAAATATATACAGGTAAATACATTTATATACCTACATATACACATACACACAGCCATAGATAGGCACTCAAAATACACACACTGACACCTACCTCACACTTAAGTATACAATTAATGCTATGAGGAAGTAAGACTCATGATAGTGGAATGTGAGTATTTAAGTAATGAGAGAGGGTTAGTAATACAACAAAAACCTTTTTTATAGTTAATTATAAAGGTAATAATAATTGTTAACTAACCATTTGTACATTAATGGAATGATAGTGTTTACGACAGTAAAACATATGTTCCTGCTCTCTGGGAGGGCCAAAAATCCTGAAATGACTACCATCAATACATCCAACAACCCCGGGTATTCCATTTTTTGTAAAATAGTATATGTCAAAATAAGAACCTTTTGAAATTATATATTATTTTCATTAAAAGTTCATGTTATTTATTATAAATATATTTTAAATCTTACTTTTGGCTAACTGCTAGCCTTGCAGCAGGAGTGGCAGGAAATTTGATATATTTTTGAAGCATACTTGGATGGTGAGCGCTTTTGTTACCTCATCTATATATATGCTGCACATTTTTTGTGATAAATTTTTGGCAACTCCCACAGGCCGCTGGTATGAACCCGAAGCATAAAAAAAAAGTGCAGTGAGAACCTAAAAAAAATGTAAATTACCTACTTATAAGTTATAAACATAGTTATAAGTTATAACTATGTTTTTTGTTGATAATAAGATCTACCAAAATGAAAACAATCAAGTCATAAAATAAATATTATACATATACTTACTATTGATACTTAAAAGCATTGAACAAATATAAGTAGGTTTTAGGTCTAGGGTTCAACCTTGGTGTGTAACAATTATGAGTTTAGTTTAAAAAAATATGAATATATATATGACAACACTACAATTGATCCTCAGAAGCATGTTAAGCTGTTTGGCCTATTTTCACTATACCAACTAATGAAACTCTTTTATTAAGTTTATATCAACACCTCAATAAAGTTCTTTAGTGAAAATTCAGAATAGAATTAAATTAGAGGTGTAAATAAAAACCAACTTTGAAGGAATGCCTCGCATTGACACCTGCCTTGTAGGCTGGGTTTCAAAACAATAAACTTGGAAACACTTACTTTTACTTCTAAGCTGACTCGCTGAGAAGATTTCAAACTTGTTAAGCTTTTTAATTCATCACATAAGAATTTAAAGGCCTGCTTGCTGAGGCGGTACCTGTTCTTAAATTCTCTCTCGGATAGATCTTTCAAAGGATCAAATGCTGCACGAGACTTTGCACGAAATTTTGTTATATTATTTCGGTAGTCTTGCCGTGCAGCTTCATCCAACAACCTCCAAGCAAAAAATAATCTGGCCGTCATAATTACTATTACTTAATTTACCGAAAAATGATGAGAGAAGAAAAGAATGATTTAAAAAAGTTTTTAAGTAATCGTTTTCACCGAACAATTGCCAGTGACAACAAAATTTAACTATACAACCGCGTTAATCGAGATGTACTGTCAAAACCGTGACTCACACTCGCAAAATGGTGCAAAATCGTCAACCTAACGTGAACGCAGTTGTAAAGTTAACTATTTTAACTTTCAAAATAACACACACTCGCACTTTTAGTTCTCAAAATTTCCGCTTGAGGCGCTGCACTATTTCCCATACAAATTTTAGTTAACTTTAACGTAAAGTAAAAGTTAGAAAACTCACACTAGGGGTACAGTACCCCAAGTGTGAGTTTTCTAACTATTACTTTGCGTTTGAGTTACTTAACTAAAATTTGTATGGGAAATGGTTCAGCGCTCCAAGCGGAAATTTTGAGAACTAGAAATGCGGTCGTGTGATTGGTCAAAATGCTAACGCGGTAGTATTGTTAACGCAAAAGTAAACGTTAAAAAAACTCACACTAGGGCCACTGGTTTACTAAACTCGGTAAATATGGTATATGCGGGTAAATATGGACACAACTCCTAGCTAAACCATTATAAACTTTAATCATGTAAACTACATAATATATCAGTAGCCTTAGTGTGAGTTTTTTTAACATTTACTTTCGCGTAAACTTTACTACTGCGTTAACATTTTGACCAACCACACTCGCATTTTTAGTTCTCAAAATTTCCGCTTGGAGCGCTGTAATATTTCCCATACAAATTTTAGTTATTCTATTTTCTATCTATTACTTTGCGTTTGAGTTAAACGCAAAGTAATAGATATAAAACATATAGATAGAAAACTCACTCCATCATTAAAAAGTCTGCGTTGTTACTGCGATAGTACGGGACCATGACCATTTGTGCTACGGGAGGGTTTTTTTTTTTTTTATAAGAGCTCAACATGGTGACCTGCATCTATTAGTTAAGTATGTATATATTTTTTATTATTATTATATTCTTTTATTGGTGAGTAAATCTTACTTGTTTGTTAGTTAACTTTTTAATACAGTAACCTACTTAAATAAAATCATTCGTATAATATCAATTTAGTATAAAATATTTACACCGGTATTCATAAAAACTTGTCGAGTCCTTAAACAACACTTTAGTTATAGAAGGTTTTGTCTCTTTTTATTAGCAACATAAATGTATATGCGTGAAGTATAACAAAATATAGTATTCCGCAACTTTTACTATTTTCAGATTATGGCTCCCAAAAAAACAACTTCTTTCTTCTGAAAATGAGCTATCTATGACTGATATTCTGATTACCCGCAGATTCAGATCCAGATCCCATACCTTACACTATTATTATATTTTATGAAGAGGCTTCTATGTATTACGCGTATTATTGCTAATATCAAGTGGAGGGTAGTTTTTATTTTATTATTAGTGAAAGGGGAATAATAGGGTGGAAAATAATTGGGGAAGGACTTGGTAGGAATGCGGAATAGCGGCATGCTCGTATGCAAACATACAGTATAGTCCTGCTAGTATCAAGTAAAGAATAAAAAGAGATATCGACGATGAAATAAATACCGCTATTTTCCGAAGATTATGGGATTATTTGAAATAACATAAACACCGAGATCACTACATAAATGCTACACTTAAGATAAATATGAATATTTATTCTACAAGATTAGTACCTGTACTTTTGGACAATAAATTACTAAAATTATATATGCCAAAGTGACACCGTTTTGTTTATATATTTGTTGGTTTGTTACGTTTTAACGCCTAAACCATTGGTACTCACCGGAATTTGTACCAGGGATCTAAGTGTTTTTAAGTCTAAGGTCTAACCAACTCGACCACCACGTATATATTAAAATTACATAAAACTTTATTAACATTTTATTAAATTAATTTTGAATTTATGTTAACTTTTTGGAATATTTTGTTTTTAATTAAAAGTTGCAACTTAATGTTATCTTTTTGGCTACACAAATAATTTAGTAGGTAAGAAGCTTCTTCTTCTTCTTTTAACTATATGGCATTCTACGCTTTACGCATAATTTTGCCAATGACATGTGGGTGGATTTATAAAGTTATGAATATATACGGTAAAGTGGGATAATAGGATAGAAAGGAATAGGGAAAGGATTAGGTTAGAATTAGGAATGGCCACATGACCGTATGGAAACATACGGTATAGTGATGCCGATGTCAAGTGAAGGAGGAAATAATAGATAGTAAAATGGGTACCGCCATTTTACTGAAGATAAAGGGATTCGTTGAGATAGCACAAACACTGAGATCACTGCGTAGATACTACACTTCTCACACTTAAGATCACATTAGAATAATTATTCTAAAAATTTGGTACACTTTTCCACAATAATATCCTATAAACTTAACTATGAAAAGTATACTAGAAACACACGGCTACAGTGTTCGGTGTACCGGGCTAAATTTTAAAAAAGTTTTTCTAATAATTTGCAAAAGGCTGTATGGCAGAAAGATCTTTGCCCTCCACATTGTTCCACACTGTGGAAAAAAAAAACTAATAATTTGCGAAAAATGCAAAATTGCAAAATCAAATAAAAGTTTAAAATAGTAACCATGGATAATTATTTAATTAACTGCCTATGCCGGATATGCTTGGATAGAAATGGAGTTTTAAATATACAACTGGTTAATGGCTTAAATGAAAATATATGTTTTTTTATGGGAATTACGGTTGGTAAATGTTCAGTTTTGTATTATTTTGGCCTTATAGCTAGGTATATGAACCCAGGATACCCACGAACCTAATCACCAAAGGTGTCAGGCACCCGGGAGTACTCTGGGCCTATACCAAAGATATGCTAAGACTCTAAGACCCTTCTTCTATTATTTTTTTCCTAAGTGACGGATCTATAATAATAATTGTAGGACAATTTACACATATTACTCTGGTCACAAACTAAACTCTAGGCTCGTACTATGTGTACCAGAAACAAAAATATAAAATATTTTATATTTATAAACACCCAGACCATTACTTGTAACAGAAATAGTTACAACGCTAAAGGCGCAACCACTAGTCTATGAAAGTGGTATATGCAATTAATCCATCTACAGTTTCACAAGTTGGTATGAGTGAAAAAGGACAGACAGCTTAACATGCTCTGCGAGGCACTATAAGAAAATGTACTTGAGCAAGTCCCTCAAAACCATAATGTGGAACAGAGGCATGCAATTGATCTGCACTGTTACATACTTGTGACAGTGCAGATCAATTGAAAGAATCATATTAATAAAGTGACAATTGATCTGCACTGATACTTCATATTATATGCATATATGATTCTTACATTATTTATCCTCCACTGTCAGTGTAAATATTATTATTATACTATCATTTTGATTTACAATAAACTGTTTTGTTTAATAAATCAATTGAAAATAAAACAGTGACAAAATCATGTAAACTTTTGATTTTTTGTGTTTGTTTTGATTAAATTATGCCACTACCTATCTATATTTTCATTGATATTTTATTGTAATTCAATTTGATTGGTTTGTATTGATATTTTTTTTTAATTTAAATAAATTCTTTATGTATTTTTTATTTGTGGTATTTATGATATGTCTACTGGCCACAAATGCAGGAATTATTAATAATAATTGGATCCATGTGATACAGATCTACCTAGTGTATGAGTCCTCTGTTAAATGATGTGTTAATATAGTAAACATATTTGTATTTATAGGCAATACTTGATGCGCAGCCCCCCAGTCATGTCGAAACAGAGGAGTATAGGAGTTCTTTGGTAAATGAATTGGACCAAACCCTGTAAAAAATTTCAAATTGGGGTTCTCTTAATCTGGTCCAATTTAATGCCTCAAAAACCCAGGCTTGCGCTTTGCCAGCAAAAAAAGACACCCTTTTCTCAATTTCCCTCCCTTCAGAGAACACATTTACCATTGTCTCCATGGTTCTATATCCTGGGATTAGAAATATGCTCCGACCTAAACCACCGCAACTAAATTGAGAGCAATGCAAAGACAGCAAATAGGAAGCTTGGCATCCTTAATAAGGTACAACGGTATTTTACTCCTTGACTCAGGCATCTGATTTATAAAGCTCAGATACGGCCATGTCTGGAATATTATTTGCAATTTGGGGTGGTATATGAATGAATGAATGATTCTTTATTCACGGAATAAGGTTTACATTAGTTGTTTTACAGATTTTTAGGATCTCTTACTCCACCATTTGTGGTATGTGAATATATTTAGGTAGGTAGGTACATTGTTATTTATCTAGTTATAAAATTTTACACTATCATTATATAAAAGAAAAATTACAATAATTTGTTAACATTATCAAAACCACAAACACACGAGATTACAACAAAAAGAGAATGCCACAATAATATTTGACTAGATGTATAAAAGATCATGTCCATTTGGTATTAAAATACTCTGCCAAATTGTAAAAGCATTTCTCGTGCAGCCAGTTTAGGAGGCATGTTTTAAATTTATTTTTTGGATGATCCTGCAAAGTTTTAGGAAGCTTGTTATATATTTTTATTGCCAATATATATGAATTTTTTTCGAAAACCCTAGTACTAATGTGTTGGTCTATTATAAATTTATTTGGGTATCTAGAATTACGTGTCAATGCGTCTTTTCTTAATACGAATAGGTGGATGTTTTGTTTTGCAAACATGATCATTTCGTAGATATACAATCCTGTTAAAGTTAGAATCTTAAAATTCTTGAATAATGGCCGACAGGATTCAAAAGGCGGTATACCACATATTGCACGCAAACATTTTTTTTGAGCGAGGAACACTTTATGTACCTCAGAAGAATTTCCCCACAATATTAAGCCATAGCGAAGAGTAGAGGAAATATATCCATGGTAGGCCAACAATGCCGTTTCCTGCGAGACTGTTTGCCTTAATTTATATAGAGCGAATACAAATTTATTAATTTTTGCACATACTTGTTTTATGTGTCCAAACCAGTCGCAATGCTCATCAATAGTTATCCCTAAAAAGGTACATGTGTTTGTTACTTGAATTTTTTCGTTATTGTGTTCTACGTTGAGTTGGCGGCTATGAGCACCTTTATTGCGGAACTGCATATATTTAGTTTTTCCAATATTAATTTTCAAATTATGTAAGTTTAACCATTCGACTACTTTTGTAATTGTATCATTTATGTTATTTTCATAGTTGTTATTATTTAAATAATTATCATTATTATTAGAATTATTGTTGTTATTATTTGAATTATCATTTGTATTTTTATTAATTGAATTATTATTATATGCCAAATACTTGCTGCAAGCTCTCGATAGTCTGCAGAAGCGTGCATTGAGAATTAACGAAAGCAAAGAGCTCACGGACACTCTAGAGCCATTGCAACTTTGCAGAGATGTAGCGTCACTGAGCGTGTTTTATCGCCTTAATCATGAAGAGTGCTCCGAAGAACTTCTCATTCCTCCTTCTCCTTTCCGGTATAGGACTTCACAAACAGGTAACAAAATGCATGCACATACTGTGGTAGATATACCAACCCGCACAAAAAATTTGGTGATTTGTATATCTGTCTCACTATTAAAATGTGGAATGCTCTACCTGCTTGCGTATTTCCTTCTTCTTATAATCTCGAGTCCTTTAAATGAAGCGTGTATAGGCAGGTGCAATCAACGGTTATGTAGATTGTAATTGTTGGTTGCATATGTTCTTGGACCTTCATACTGCTTTCCATCAGGTAGATGTGAGGTCACATGCCGAGCTCTCATTAAAAAAAAAAAAAAAATTTCATTACAAGTCTACTTTAATATCCTCACTGTTTTATTATCAAATAAATTGCTTGTTTTGTTACAGCATTTTGAAAGATTATTACCACCTCAACAAGATACTGATCCAGTAGGTTCCTGGATCCTGTTGACCCACAGACTAAAACTGAAACATTACTATCATTTGACTGTTTTGGTATGGGCAGTAACAAATTCAGTTGGCCTAGTGAAGTTATAGATTGCTTTAGGCCTGTACACATAGTATAAGCCTAAAGCTTAGTTTGTGATCAGGGCATTATGTTTGATGCCCTATAAATTATTATTGTTCTGTGGGTTCCTGTCCACTGCTGGTCATATTTTTTTCCCAAAGCCCACCATTGTTCCAGGGTTCTGATACTACAAAATTTTTATACATTGAAATTTGACATATTTTTTATGGGAAAGTGATCAGATGTCAAATTCTGACATTGATTTCCAATTCATTTAGTAGAAAGAGGCCCCTGCAATAAGGATCCAAGTACTATTTTATTCTATCAACTACTGGTTTGTTCCCACCACTGATTGAAAAGTTAGTCAAGAAGTGTTTTTTCTTCGGAAACTAGTAATAAGGCAATCTTTCTTTTCAGATTAAAGCTGATGATGATCTTCCACAAAGTATCTGTATGAAATGTTTTAGAGTTATTAAAAATACAGAGGAATTACAAACCTTGGCTCAAAAAAATGAACAGAGGTTAAAATCTTCAATTGGTTATACTTTACAGGTAATTTTTTTTGTTCAATTATTTTATTAATAGAACAGTAGGTATTATTTATTTATTTTTCCATGGTTTGGGTGTTTTATTTAACTTGGTATAATGTCTAGTTTATGACCTTTCATTTGAATAATTTTAAAGGTTGACACCACTATTTATAAGGCGTGCAACTTATTTTATTATTTATTAAAATTAAATTGCAACAATGAATTATAATTTTTTTAGAAAAAACAAGATGTACTTGAAAAAACAAAAGATAGTCCGATAATAGAAGAATCACCTTTAGTAAAAATTGAAAATAACATAGCTTTATCATTGAAAAATTTAGAAGAAGAAATATCACCGTGCACTGATAAAGACATAGCAGAACCTGATGAAGTAAGTATTATTTTTTTTGGGTATTTTTGTGCCCTAATTAACTGTACAACAATTAACAGTCAAAAGGGTCTAAGTACAAATTTTCTAATTGGTTGAAGCTTACGTACACAGCATTAATTTTGTGTACCATGGGCGCCCGAGACTGTTCAGAGTTTTATATGTAATGATATAAGGAAGAGTTTATTGTTTTGGAATTAAATAAAATTCTTAAAGAAAAAAACAGACAAACTACTTACAAGACAATTGCTTATAGCAGAAAATGTTTACATTCAAGAATACGAGATTTTATTATTATTAAATACATTAGGGGCTTTTGCTGATGTGTGTTTATCGCTCCACTTATTAATATTACCTTTTCATTTATCTTTTAAATAATTAGAATTCTAACAAAGTCTTTGCAATGTCTATTCAAGGAACTTGGCCTTCTTAGATCGGCCGTCGGAATATTTATGAAACGTGTTTCCAAGATGGCGCTAACAGGATAATATAGTACTTAGTTGAGTAGAGAGGGTAGTGAACTTAATGAAGAGGAGAGTTAAAAGGCCTTTAACCCTACTTTGCGGTCCATAGTCCGGGAAAGCTGCAGTTCATTACCCTGCCTCCCAACCATGTGATGGAAGCGGCACCCGTACGAAGAATCCATAGATTATCAACATTGTCTCTCCTTTTGGTCCTCAGGAGGGGTTCAAGTGAAACCATCCTAATATATACTCTCTTCATAATATACGTGGTGGCCGAGTTGGTTAGACCTTGGACTTAAAAACACTAAGGTCCCTGGTTCGAATCCCGGTGTGTACCAATGAGTTTTTAATCTAAAAATTTATGTACATTTGTTTGACAACACCACTATAGTGCCTCGGAGAGCACGTTAAGCTGTCGGTCCCGGTTTCACTATACCAACCTGTGAAACTGTTTATAGATGGGTTATTGAGTCTATTCAAAACATCGCGACGAGCTAGCCACTTGTTCGGTGTAGACTCATACCATCGGCTACGACGAGGTGGAATTAAAACCCTTCCGCTGGGTACCCTGGGGCCGTCTAGACGGTCTCGGGCGCCGTAAGGCACCCGTGAAGATATATATATATCATAATACACAATTTTGCCTAATACAACTTTTCTTTATGGTGTTATTTTTGAAAAATCATAAATGACAAACACCCTGTATATCTGAACTATGAACCTTCAGTAGGTATATATAAAATATAATATACCATAACTTGTCCCCTGGCATTCGAATTACCTCCCTATAAAATTTTATCAAAATTGGTTAAATAGTTTAGATGTGAAACATCTTTAAATTTTTATATTAGTATGGAAGTCTAATAGTTTTTTTTTTCATTGTTTTATTGGGTATTTTAAATAAAACCATAACCAGGCTTCATGTAAGTGTACAATTTACATCTATCCTTAAACTTTTTAATTTTGTTTCAGGAAAAACAAGATGAATTAGATACTACAGAAGAATTGGAAGATATAAAAGAAGCTCCTTTAGAAGATATAGAACAAGCACCTTTAGAAGATACAGAAGAAGCACCTTTAATCAAACTAGAAAGTAATGTAGATATATCAGAGACTAACATAAATGAAGAATTAACAAGCACCAACAAAAACAAAGAAGTATCAGATGATGTATGTATATGTATATTCATATTCACTATACAGATGCAAAAACCGTCAAGCGACTTAGTTATGTTTCGTTTTTAGTCTGTGGGTTCACCGGTTTTCCGAGACTACTGCATAGATTCCTTGTCGAGGTGGTAGTCTCCTTCTCGTAGGTATTGGGAGACCACGGATTAAAAGAAAGATGTTGGAAAGGTCTTAATAACCAATTTGTACCAGAACCTGTGTCGCCGCGAATCTGCCACCCGTCCATACTACTACATATACGTTAGCAATGCGTACACGCATTACGCACACAACTACTTTTGTACTATCTTCATCTTCATGGCGGGTCCACTTTTCCGCAATTGGCCATGAAGTTAGGCCTTTTTGCATGATGGAACGGCCGGCTACTCTAGCCAGCAGGATTAAAAATTTCATTCAACTGCACTTTTCACTCAAAGAAAGCCTAAAGTCCTAAGCCTTATCTCTTTTCACCAAATATCAAATCAAGAAAGATATAAGACAGACTTTCCACTAAGATATAAGACAGACTTTCCACTAAGATATAAGACAGACTTACACAACTTAGAATACCGTGTCTAGACTACAGGTCTCGGGGAGCGACCTCGGTGTTCCGAAGTTTTCTTAAGCTTTTGTACTAAGCGCTGTTAGGCCAAAGCCGCCCGTTCAATGCTCTGCCCAGTTCTTAAGTCTAAATTACCAGTCCGAGTCAGGGTGTCGGTCTACAAGACTTTCATCCGTCCCCAACTCAGTTATGCGGCCCCCGCGTGGCACCAACTTCTGTCGGCCACGAACAAAGCCCGGCTCCAGCGCCAGCAATACATCTCTCCGTGTATGGCGACTGGCGCTCCTTGGTTCGTGCGCACGAACATAAAACAAAACAATCGGTAATGACGTGAAGGTCGAACCGCTCGAAAAGTTTGTTGAACGGCTCGCCCGTCGCATGTACGATCGGGCCGACAACGGACCCTACGATCACCTCACGGCATTGCTCCATTGCTGGTACGGCCACCGAATGGTAGGCCTACGCCGAGAGAGCTTCTCGGCGCCGAGCTTCCTACTCCGCAAGATGACTAGCTTTTCTTCCTGACGCGCTGTCGCCTGCAGCGCGTCAGTGCCTGCACTGTTCGGCCCTTAGTATAAAATAAGAGCCTCGCGTCACCGCGACAATTCCCCGGCGGGCTGTCTATGCCTCGGCAACAGGGGTTTCCCACACCGACCCTCGGCCCTAGAGGGGTCGAATGCCCCGCTACTAAAAAAAAAACTAAGCGCTGTTATTGGTTCTCACACCACATTGGCGTCGGTCCGACATATTATTATTTCCTATAAATGGCCTCTTCGCATTACTCTAAAACATGCCAGTGGGTTGTGGGTAGAATGAAATTATTTTATATTATTAATAAAAACAGGGATAACAGGATGGAAAAAGTAACTCTAATATCTTAAAAACCATTTTTTTTTTAATTGAAAAAAACGAAATTAGTTTCTTATTTTATACACCTATTTTTACATATGCACATGCGTATGATAATTATTTATGAAATCTAACAACATTATTATGTATTAAAATTAATTATATTGATACAATTAAATAGAAGCATACTATAAGTATGCACTATTATAAGTATTATAAGTACGAGTATAATTAGTAACACCTAATCGGGTTATTTATTTACCTAATCATTTGTTTTTAAATTTAGTTTTAATATAAAAAACGTTGACAATCATAAGTCAATTCCGTCTAATTCTTGCCAAAATAAGTCTGTCAACATGCCCCGGTAACATTTGCAGTTAACAGTCACCTTCACCATTTTCAAAAAAGTTGTGAAAAGAGCATACCTGCCAACAGAGCAACGGTGGCCATTTAACCGAAATTTTGTTTCATGTGTAATCATCACTACCTCCATACATATGTAGTAAAAAATGATAATAAAAACTTAAATAAATGTTTTTTTTTTAATTTTTAAAATTCAAGTTCTTAATGAGACACCTTTACAACATTTCAAATTCAGTATGTATATTTCAGGATGATCCCGATGATCCGCCTCAAAGAAAAAGACACAGTTCAACTTCCAATACAAAAGGAGCTAAAAAATTAAAAACAAAACTGGATGATGAGATTTATAATTGTAAGGTAAGATTTTTTACAAGACTGTATATATGATGGGATCTTATATCCATTTAATTTTAAGTCATAAGTAATAAAATAAAGAAATACCATCATGGGAGCGTTTATGGCTCCCGAGAACCATTTAAACAGTCTCAGGATACCTAGCGGAGGGATTAACCCGTTCTCATTTTGCAGAGGATATTCAGAGGCAACAATTAACAAGTATCAAGCTTGTTGCGGTGTTTATGATGGTATAGCCTCGTTGTATAAACGTGTCACCCATCCCAGGTCCGTCCTTGTTGTCATCTGCTTAACCTTGCTATCAGTCTGGGAACGCTTAGATATAGGGTATGGTTGCCCAATATCCGTAAATGTAATGACCTCTAAAGTAATTATTCACAATTCTATCTTATTCTACGTTTTAGTAGAGAGAGACAATGTTTTTAGTTATCCATGGATTCACCGTGAGGGTGGCGGGTGCATTGCATGATTGGAAGGCAGGGGAATGAAATGCAGCGTTCCCAGACTTGAGACCGCGAAGTAGGGTTAAAGGCCTTCTAACTCTCCCCTGCACTGTGTCAACTACCCTCTCTACTCAAATCAAATACTATATGATCCTGTCAGCGCCATCTTGGAAACACGTTCCATTTAACTTTTCTCAAAACCCCGATAAAAAAGTTCCATAAAATTCATTTTCCTTTTCCAAAACCCCGATATAAAAAAAAACTAAAACACTAACAACTCCTTTCAGGTATGTGGAAAAGAATTTACAGAGAAAAAGAAGCTATTTTTTCATCAAAAAAACCATGTAAAAGATTTTGCATGTCCTGTGGACGGATGCGGGAAGAAATTCTCCTACAAAACGGATTTAGAAAAACACATTCGCGTCCACACCGGAGAAAAACCTTTCGAATGTCCGGTTTGTAGCAAAAAATTTACCCAAAGGGGTACACTTAAAAACCATTTGATCCAACTACACGATGTAGAAAATGATAGAACCACAGCAACACCAAAGAATAAACTTAGTATATATCACATGTCACAAAGAAGTCAAAATTCACATTAGGTACTAAGTTATTTGGAGAAGAAAACGCAAAAATGATTGTAGATGGCGCTGCAATCGCTTGACTCCATATTTGTTTTGTATTCCATCCAATGTTAGTTTTTTAAGCGTTTATAAAAGAGTTCCTTTTATAGTTGTATTTATATTTATTAGTTATTTGTTTCTTGAAAAAATAACTAGGTAATCAAATACACATGCTTTTAAAACAAATTAATAGTTCCAAAGAATCAATAAAAGAAAAACTTGGTTCAAGCGACAAAACGCCATCAGTGGCAGAATTTTGCAGTTTTCTTTCCCATTACTATACCAAAATTTAAGTCTGTGGCTGATTGAAGATAGCTGCGGGTGATAGCATTCTCAACTCATTACAATTGGTTGAGCCGAATTTTTGTTTGATTATTGAACGAGTACTGGTCTCATTACTATATTTCGTAGATACTCACTTAACATGATATAGCGTCAAATTATATACATTAAGGTATTATTGAACGAAATGCATTTTTGCATTGCCTTGATTAAGTTCTAAAGATAGGGCGGCACCCATGGGACTTAAATCGCATGGCACTTTCCAATTGTGTTCAAATTAAAAAAGTAAAGTGAGAACGAAGGCAATCGCGGTCTTTGGCGAGAGCCCCCCCTACAGGCTCAGGCCGTGTTTATAAATAACATCACGGGTGCCTATTTGGCTCCCGAGAACCGTTTAAACGGCCTCAGGGTACCCAGCGGAGGGATTAACCCGTCCTCATTTCGCCGATGGTATTCGGAGACAACACCTAACAAGTGGCGAGCTTGTTGCGGTGTTTATGATGAAATAGCCTCGTTGTATAAAGCGGTCACCCATCCCAGGCCGGCCTTGTTGTCATATGTTTAACCTTGTTATTAGTTGCGCAGTGACTTAACCACTAGGCTGGGGCCGCTTTTTATGTTTTTTTTTTGTATTTTTGTATCCGTGAAAGTTTGTTGTTCTAAAGTATTGGTGATTTCTTGGAATATTCTCTTTAGAGTAACAGTGTGAAAAAATTAATAACATTAAAACAAGACTTTTCGTGTTGTCTCCAAACTCCACTTTATGTTGCAATGGCCATCGCATTATTGTAGCACGTGTTAGTGTTCGTCCTCACTTGACACTTGCAGAAGAATCGGATACTTGTATACAATCGTGTTGCCATTTACTTATAAACTCTCACCGTACAATATTTAATACTACTAGATACTGGCAATCACTGGCCGTTGATTGGTTGAAGTGAGAACAGAATATAGCGGAAATGAACTCGATTGAGATTTCGTGTTATAGGCCATTTCAGGCATCTCACGCCTCTACGCACCTAATTGTTTGTCATGGCCCAAGTCTTCCGCGCGAACGTCACAGCATTCAAAACTGCGAAGCAACATACATTTGGCAAAGATTTTTGTGCAAAGAATAGATGTGGGGAACCAGACACTTATACTCGGTGTTTGGTAGAGGTCGTGGTGGCCGAGTTGGTTAGACCTTGGACTTAAAATCACTTAGGTCCCTGGTTCGAATCCCGGTGTGTACCAACCAGTAAGTTTTTTAATAAAAAAAAAATGTACATTTGTTTGACAACACCACTATAGTGCCTCGGAGAGCACGTTAAGCTGTCGGTCCCGGTTTCACTGTACCAACTTGGGAAACTGTTTATAGATGGGTTATTGAGTCTATTCATAACATCACGACGAGCTATCCACTTGTTCGGTGTAGACTCATACCATCGGCTACGATGAAGTGGGATTAAAAACCCCTCCGATGGGTACTGAGGCGCCGTTAGGCACCCGTGATGATATATATATTTAAACCCCTAGTCTAATGTTTAATCTAATGAATGCAATTGTAGACCAAAAAAATGACTATAACATTTAGTAATAAGCTGTCAAATTTCAATAAAGTATTAGAAAGAAAAAAGTTCAACTTTAAACTTAAAAAATAGTATTTCTAAATTTATATTTAGTCGGCCCTTGAGTGTGCCTAACCCTCTACCAAAATGCATTAGGCATTTTCATTGAGGTCAAACAATCTCCATCAATCGTAGAGTGTGCGCAAGAATCCACTCGCAGCTATATTCACTCAGCTCCAGACTTACATATTAAGGACACCGCATTCGTAATCGCGACGTCTGTGTTCTCCATACAAAATGAGCTTTCGCACTTCCAGTAATGCTGAATTACTGTTTGTTGCAGAATTAAAATGTTTTTTTTTGGGCATTGTATTTATTAAATGTTTTTCTGTGTTTTTTTAACACATTTTTAATTATTATTTTTAAAATCAGAAAAAAAAAAAAAAAAATACAAAAAAAAATTACCCACTACAGAAAGATTTTTGCGTACAATTACCAACATAAAAATAATAATTGAACTTTGACTAACAGCCAAGTTGTATTATTGGAAGTACATTTGCGACAAACGGTAAATATTATTGGAAATGGGAAAGCTAATTCTTATTTTGTATGGAGAACGCGGAGTCCGCGATTACAAATGTAGTGCCCTTAATAAGTATTTAGATGCCGCTGTTAGTGTACAGGGTTATAGATATTTTTGTACTAATTCTTAATAAAAAGGGTAGTTAAACTGTGATTTATATTGTTCTACTATTAAATTTGGAAAGCAATAAATTGTAAAAGTCGCCTTCGTGATCTACTGGTTACTGCCTTTATTACTGGAGGTCAGCTTACCATCAGGTAGATAAAATGTTGCATGCCGTCCTAAAAAAAAAACAATATATTTTTCTAGCAAGGCTATGTGTAGTATTCTACTTATTTATTTATATGATAAGTAAATGAATCTCCTAAATCTTAGTTTAAATTAAAGGAGTTTTATATTTTTTATATAATTGCGAGATCTCATAAAATGTATGAAGTTAACGTAAAATAGATTTTGCGTGTATTATAGTATAGATATGGTAAATTAATTACTTACATAATATATGAGTTTGTCTTGTCATAGTCAGAAACTTTACGGCAGGTTTTACGAGCCGAATTAGTTCTAAGAAATAAGGTTCAAAATCGTAAATGAAGAAAGCCTTAGAGGCTTGATATTTCACTATTATTTTGATTTAAAAATTATTGGAGCCATTATAATAAAATATAATCCCATAAATATTTTTTTGTTAATTGAATATTTTGACGTAGTTTATGTGAAAGGTCTCATTACACCTAGACCTAGAGGAAATGCAGGCAAAATGTATTTTTTCTTATGGCTTTTCGCTTTACGCGTAACTTTGCTAATGTCAACAATACGATTTAGGACTATACCGTATGCTTACATACGGTCATGTTGCCATTTCCTTTTTCTACCCTATCCCTTCCCATCCTCTTATCCCACCTTTACTTTACGTTCTTCGCTTTTTAAATCTACCCATTTGTCATTGGCAAAATTATGCGTAAAGCGTAGAAGGTCATTTAATTAAAAGATGATTATTGACAGATGTCAACTGTCAAATCCATACGTTTTTGACTGGAACGACGCGACACCATTACATTTTCTCTAGACTGCAGTGCAGGGGCCTTAGAGATTTTTTGACGATTCCATTGATCAGTCAAAATAATATGGATTTTTACAGTTTTTAGTCGGCCCTCACCATGTTGACTGAGTGATTCCATCAGTGGAACGGAGTGGTATTCCTCTAAGGCCCGGAGGGCACAAAAATATTAAGTAGAATTAAGCTGAGTTGCACCAAAATGGCTGTTAAAGTAATTGATTAAAATTAAAAATGGCGTCGAATGTTCCAGTTTTATTTTGAAAGTAATGACAGCACTGACGCCATTTTTAACTTTAACAGGGTTAACACTGTCTGGAAAACCGGGAAAAGTCAGGGAATTTTTGGAGACTGCAAAAGTCAGGGAAAATATATAAAGTACACACACAACTTGCTACTGTTAACCTAAGCGGAGCGATTCCATCTAAGTTCAAAATTTTTTTTTTTTACGAATGTGAAATATATTTTGTTACTCTATATTTTCCGAAAAAATTGCTAAAAATAATTGTTTCTATTTTCTAATAATTGTATTTTTTTTTTTTCAAAAATCAATTTTAAAAAAACTATTTTTCTTTTTGAACTCATTGAGGTTAGGGGAAATCTAAAAAAAGTGACTGGAGAATCTGGAAAAATCAGGGAAATTTGTATCCGAAAAAAAGTGGCCACCCTGTTTTATAATTACATCACTTTAACAGACACGTTGGTGCAACTTAGCCTTTGTCTAATCTAAAACGCCGCGCCACTCCAGTGCATGTGTGCCACATGCAACGTATGGTATAGAATCAGTTAATATGTATAACGTCAGTTTTAATTTTTATAATATATTTTATATTATAAATTAAAGAAGAATCACGTTATTCGAATTTTATGTCGAGTAATACTCTCCTTTCGGTATGCGGTTACGAAACGGGAATTTACTGTTGATTTAACGAAAAAGAACGAATTTGCATTAATATAAGTACTCGCTACTTATATTAATGCAAATTCGTTCTTTTTTGTCCCATTTCGTAACGGCATCAATTAGATTAGCCGGCATAGTAGGAGCGATCAATGTTGTTAAACAATAATGTATTGATCGACCCCATTCATGGTGGACTTTATAGGTCTGCTTACCATAAGGTGGATACAAAGTCACATGCCATAGAGCAATAAAAAATGGTTCTTCAGTTATGAGCCCCCAAACTGAAAGACGGTCATTGTATTTTATTAGGAGATAATTTGAATTATGTCTATTTTTTAGTTTACTTTTATCATTATTATTATTTTATCTTATCAATAAGTGTTTTAACACGTTTTAGTGTTGCGTTTTTTAGTTTTATTTTCATTAAAAAATATATTTTTTACTTTTAAAATATATTGTTTTATTTTTTCCCTGGTAAAAAGAAACTAACCCGTTCTTTTTAGGTTTACTATGAATAAGTTTTTTAAAGCACATAAAAAAGCGCCATGTTGCTAACTCATCAAATACTGTCAGTTAAACAATATTAAGAAACCCCGGTAACATTAAACATAATTTTATTTTCATTAGTTATTATTTATACAATAAAAAAACATGATATGTATTCATTTTTCTGAAACATATTTATAGTCTGTGGGTATACTGACAGCTGAACTGTCAGTGTTTTTTTAACGTTTGTATTCGTTTTAACTATATACTGGGTTACATTTTTAGTTCTTAAATTTTCCGCATGGGGCGCTATATGAAACAATATTTGTCTTGCTTGACCTCTTGGTATTTGTATCCTTTCAGGTTACGACACAGGCAATTTATTTGATGCGGGTCCTTCACATAATAAGCGAATCCACAAGTGTCGTAGGACGGTATTCGCGAATTCATCTGTACGTACGTGTTTCTGCGCATGAGAGGGTGACATGCGGTGACAATAAAGCAACCAGGATTTTCAAATAAATAAAATCACCGCTTAGACTAGGTCTCAGGGTACCCAGCGGAGGGGTTTTTAATCCCACCTCGTCATAGCCGATGGTATGAGTCTCGACGAACAAATGGCTAGCTCGTCGCGATTTTTGGATAGACTATACAGTTTCACAAGTTGGGGTAGTGAAACCGGTACCGACAGCTTACGTGCTCTCCGAGGCACTATAGTGGTGTTGTTAAACAAATGTATATAATTTTTTATATTAAAAACTCATTGGTACACACCAAGGTTTGAACCAGAGACCTAAGTGTTTTTAAGTCTAGTTTATAACCAACTCGGCCACCACGTATATATTACTATATTGAAGTAGACATGAAATGCATATTCGTCTTTGTCTCCGGCAATTTCGTAACCGCAACATTAAGTATCGATTTTATAAAAGAATAAATAACGGAAATGTCTTAAAATCGCCTATCAAACTTCATTGGTGCCGCCATATTGTGTTCTCACCTGAGCGTTGACTGGTTATAATATTTTTTGTTCTAGTTTGTATGTCAGGCGACCATGCATCTTCTGATCTCATATTGAGAAAGGCGATATTAAGCCTTAGGACACTTCCCTATTTTTTTATTACCTCCATGGATTTTATAGGTTGCTTACCATCAGGTAGTAAAGTCACAAAAAAATATTAAGGTTTTGGAATAAAATAAAAGATAAGATTAATATAAAACAAAATAATTTAATACTTATTTTTAAATATAATAAATCATTCTATATCTGTACAAAATAACATATTCTATTATTATAAGATTATACCTAAATGCACAAATTATTAATATATTTTTTTAATTAATTTATTTACCCAATATTAACAATTAATGTATAATTATATTTTATGTATATACCTACCTACATAAAAAAAAATAAAAAAAATAGGTTATGTTTTGCGGCTTCATGGTGGCGTTGAAATGTTGTACTTTGAGCTAATATGAGGTTCTACTGATCAAATCAAACAACTTTTCTCTTTGGACCATGTGTCACAAATGAAAAAAAAATCCTTCTCCATACAAATGTTAAAATAACCAATTTGTGTGGAGAAGCCATTTTTTTTTTTCATTTGCAACAAATGGTTTCATGGGAAAAGTTGTTCGATTTGACCAGTAGAGCCTCATATTAGCCCAAAGTACAACCTTAAAAAGTCACCCTTGCTGTACGAACGTAGATACTTTGATTCCCCTACACTGATCTCAGACACTGCATTCGTAATCGCGAAGTCTGCGTTCTCCATACAAAAAGAGCTTTCGTACTTCCAGTAATACTCGATTACTGTTTGTCGTAGAATAAAAATAGCATTTTTGTATTTATTATTCTTTTTATGTTGGAGTTTTTTTTTAGAGAACAGATTTTAATTTTTATAAACAAAAATATATATTTTATTACCCACAACAAACATAATTGAAATTCGACTAACAGCCAAGTTGTAATATTGGAAGTACGTTTGTATGGACGTTAAGTCGACAACAGAGGCTCTACCATGGGTTTGCGCATTGTAGAAACGTAACGTATTCATTTACGTATACGTGAGCAACAGCCAATAGGGCCGCTTTATTTTTGGTAACAGGATTGAATAAAGCGATCCCATTGGTTGTTGCTCAAGTTTACGTAAATGGTTTCTACAATGCGCAAACCCATGGTAGAGCCTCAGAGCCCTTAAGGGAACCAAACAACTTCATTAAATAAATGTTTTAAACTAGCTATTGTGAATATATATACTAGCTATTGTGAAAAATGTTCTTTCACGTGTGCCTTACGGCGCCCGAGACCGCTTAAAGGGCTTTAGGGTTCTCGGCGTGTAATAGTATAGAATAAATTTATTATTAGTATTATTAAAAAGTTATTTTAATAATACTTTGCATTACGAATCTATTTTAATATCCTCCCTGTTTTATCTTTTAATCAACCGCCTATCTTAAAGGAGACTACCATCTTCACAAGAAATCGATGCAGTAGTCTCCTGAAAACCGGTGAACCCACAGACTAAAACCAAAAAATTACTAAGTTACTTGACAGTTCTTGCATCGGTATGGCCGGTCGGCCTAGGTATATATTATTGTGTTGGTATTACTGGAATGCATATAGAAGTATGAGGAACGTACAGACAGCAACCACGATGCCTATGATGAGGGAGTCGCGACGTTTCTTGGCGTTGATGCGGTACATCAGACTGTTTAGTATGGGGAATCTGAAACAATCACATATAATAATAATATGTTAGGACATTCTACACATATCGCCCTGGTCACAAACTTATCTCTAGACTTGTACTATGTGTACCAGAAACATGTTACTAAAATATTATATATTTATTTTTGCCATGAGTAGAAGTCGAACTCACAACCTCTGGATACAATGCCAAAGACACAACCACTACACCACTGAAGCTGTGAAATACAATTTACGGTACTTATTTTTATTTTTTACTGTAGCAGGACTTGTGACTTTGTATCTCCCTAATGATAAGCATACCTACAAAGTCAAACAGGCATCTTATTTGTTGATAAAGCAGTGAGGAAATTAATGTGGACTTGTGATGCAATTTTGTCTTTCTTGTCGCCCATTTCATAATCACATGATTTAGCTTCAGTGGGAACGATTAATGCTGTTGAACAATGTATTGATTGACCACATTCATGGAATTTGTAGGTATGCTTATCATCAGGTAGATACAAAGTCACATGTCACTGCACCATATATTATATTTGACGGCCTTAGTGGTGTAGTGGTTGTGTCTTTGGCATGGTATCCAGTGGTTGTGGGTTCAATATGATTATAAAATAATGACGGAAAAATGCCACTTTATAAAGTGGCATTTCTCCGTCATTATTTTAGTCGGAAAAAATTCTTACTTTAAAAACTGACTTTTCTGAACAAGCTGGCTCACCATTATTTTGTACAGAGGGTCAGCATGGCTATACAGCGCGGAAACGCCGCCAGTGTCATAGGCACATGTCATGCCGCTTATGACAGGGACCTATTATTTTAAGCCGTCTTATTTTACTTCCTACCCTTTTTAGTTATACGATTAGGTTTATTTTAGTTTTAATTGTTCTTACTTTTTATACTTTATATATTTTTCTCTGAATAAATGATTTTTCCTCTTTTCTGAAAAAGTGTAATTTTTCCCCACATTTTCAATAGGTTGGTACTTTTCCCACTTTTCATAAAATGGGATTTTCCCCACTTAATAAAAATGCTTTTTCGTAAAGTGGGACTTTTATCCTACTTTTTCAAAAAATGGGAATTATTTCGCACTTTTAAAAAAGTGGGATATTTCAATTTCTACGTGACTACTTTTTCAAAATTCCCACACCATAGCATACTTTATCTTATAAGCATTTTCCCACCTTTAAATTGGTTTTTTACAATTCTCACGTTTTCAAAATTCACTCTATATCTTAATGCTTATTTTCCCGAAATTTTTTTTAGTTGAATTTTAAAAGATTTAAAAAAGTTAGATATTGTCGCGGGAGGCGCGAGAGATTTATTACACCCAATACCTCAAGCAAGACAAGACATGAGTCTTGTATTGAAGTGGCCGTGCTGCGACTGTAGGATAAGACTGATGTGAAAGATTGTTAACATGACACACTCTCAAGTCTTGTCTTGGATGTGGCCGTGTTACGGGGGTACCGGCGGTGTTAAGAAATGGTCTTATATATATATATCTTCACGGGTGCCTTACGACGCCCGAGACCGCCTAGACGGCCCCAGGGTACCCAGCGGAGGGGTTTTAATCCCACCTCGTCGTAGCCGATGGTATGAGTCTACACCGAACAAGTGGCTAGCTCGTCGCGATGTTTTGAATAGACTCAATGACCCATCTATAAACAGTTTCACAAGTTGGTATAGTGTAACCGGGACCGACAGCTTAACGTGCTCTCCGAGGCACTATAGTGGTGTTTTCAAACAAATGTACATAATTTTTTTAATTAAAAACTCATTGGTTCACACCGGGATTCGAACCAGGGACCTAAGCGTTTTTTAAGTCCAAGGTCTAACCAACTCGGCCACCACGTATATAAAGAAAATGGTCTTACCTATTAGTAATGTCATTGAATCTGGTCTGCATCCGCTTGAAGGTCTGTCGCTGAGAAGACAGATGTTCCCGGGCTTCCATAGCTATGTTTATTTGTTCATCTACCAGGACATGGGAACTGAAAGATTTACATAATACAGTTAGTGTTTTTTTTATATGAAGGACATTTCACACTTATTGCTCTGGTCACAAACTAAGCTATAGGCTTGTACTATGTGTACCAGAAACAATTATGTTAATACTTAATATCTATACTAATATAATAAAGAGGTAAAGTTAGAGGGGGTAATCTGTACCTACTGAACCGATTTTGAAAATTCTTTTAGTGTTGGATAGCCCATTTATCTAGGAAGGCTATAACATCACGCTACTACCAGTAGGAGCAGAGCATCAATGAAAAATGTTGGGATAACGGGGAAAATTTGTTTTTATTTGAGAGGCACCAGTGAAGATATGTATGTATGTATGTATTTGAGAGCTTCCGTTGCGTGCGCTGCGTAAACGGTTGAAGTTACGCAGACGAAGTTGCGCGTGTCAGCTAGTGTACTATAAAATGTTGAAAATGTAATATGTATTATATCATTGTTTCTGGTACACATAGTACAAGCCCAGAGCGTAGTTTGTGACCAGAGCAATATGTGTAAATTATCCTACATATTAAAATTATATAAAAAAGCGGCCCCAGCCTAGTGGTTAAGTCACTGCGCAACTGATAACAAGGTTAAGCAGATGACAACAAGACCGGCCTGGGATGGGTGACCGCTTTATACAACGAGGCTATTTCATCATAAACACCGCAACAAGCTCGCCACTTGTTAGGTGTTGCCTCCGAATACCATCGGCGAAATGAGGATGGGTTAATCACTCCGCTGGGACCCTGAGGCCGTTTAAACGGTTCTCGGGAGCCAAATTGGCACCCGTGATAGTATTTAATTTTTTTTTAATTAAAATTTTATTATAAATTATTACTTTTATAAAATACTAGCTGACAGTGCTGACACCCACAACTTCGTCTTTGTAATTATAACCGTTTCGCAGCTTACACAATACAATGTTTTGACCACTATACCTGTGCAGATGACTGGCTTCCTTAGCATACTGGTCTCGTCTGCTTAGCCCCATTGCTGGAGGAGGGGAGTTACTACCACCACGGAGGAGTTCTTCTCTTTCTCTCCTTGCGTTTACTCTGGCTGAGGTCTTGGAGAACTCTTGTTCATAGTCCTGTATTGATATTTTATTATTTTTATGACCACCTCCAAGGTTTAGGATTTGGTTCCCATTTAAGAAACCAGGAATTCGCAAACTCTAACGTCTAAAACCTCTAAATGTTGTTTTAAGTGATATTAAAGTTTAAAAAAAAAGTACTTGAGGAGCTAAATTATACAACAAACTTCCTAAAGATCATTCTTTAATATTATTTAATAAATGTCTCCGAAATTTTACTTATAAATGCTAAACGAACTTTATTTCATTTACCTATCATAATCTTATTTACAAATAGTAGAGTCTAAAATAAAACCAACCTTTCTTCCTAAACTTCTTAAAATAAGTTAATCTTATTTATTTCTAAAAAAAAACAAAAATACTCAAATAAAATACTTTTTTTACATTAGCCCTAAGTACTTGTATATTATAAATAAATAAAAATAACTACCCTATTAATATTCTACTTAGAACTAAAAATATTTAATAATAACATTAAGAAAATATATTTATACAATTAATACAAATTTAACATATGGAAGGTGGCTGTGCCGCGTCCCCTACCCTTTTACAATGTTTGTGCGCCGGCGCACTTCGCTTTTGTTCAGTGCGCCAGTCGCCGCCATAGTCAGAGTGAGTGATGTGCATCGGGTGCCTTCCATGTGCCTTCTATGAAATATTTCCTATCGACCGACTCACCCCTTTTTATTGTGCAGTAGGAATCAATAAAAATGCTTAGTAAATAACTTAGCATTATTTGATAAAAACAACTGGGTTACTTATTGTCCAGTGGGAGGGGTGGGTTGATTGTTGTGAATTAGGTACTTACCTATTATTGTTGTATTAGTATTGTTTAGTCTGTTGTCAACAAAATGATAATTTTCCATTTAAGTGAATCCATGTATTCTTTTGGAAATAAATATTCTTTAAACCTACTTGGAGGTGTAAATATTAATGTACTTGATCCTAATTCTGTCTATAAAAAAGTCTGTTTATAAAAAATCAAATTTCAAAAATTAAAAAAAAAAGAACATGGGATCACCTAAAACAACATTGAGATTGTTTTCGAGTTTGTGAATCCATTTCCTGTGCACTTAAGGCAAAACAATATTAATCTGATTTTCTATTCTACACACTGCCCTAGTAATATAATAGGTATTAGTATTATTGTTTCTACACACTGCCCTAGTAATATAATAGGTATTTGTATTATTGTTTCTACACACTGCCCTAGTAATATAATAGGTATTAGTATTATTGTTTCTACACACTGCCCTAGAATATAATAGGTATTTGTATTATTGTTTCTACACACTGCCCTAGTAATATAATAGGTATTAGTATTATTGTTTCTACACACTGCCCTAGTAATATAATAGGTATTAGTATTATTGTTTCTACACACTGCCCTAGTAATATAATAGGTATTTGTATTATTGTTTCTACACACTGCCCTAGTAATATAATAGGTATTTGTATTATTGTTTCTACACACTGCCCTAGTAATATAATAGGTATTTGTATTATTGTTTCTACACACTGCCCTAGTAATATAATAGGTATTAGTATTATTGTTTCTACACACTGCCCTAGTAATATAATAGGTATTAGTATTATTGTTTCTACACACTGCCCTAGTAATATAATAGGTATTAGTATTATTGTTTCTACACACTGCCCTAGTAATATAATAGGTATTAGTATTATTGTTTCTACACACTGCCCTAGTAATATAATAGGTATTAGTATTATTGTTTCTACACACTGCCCTAGTAATATAATAGGTATTTGTATTATTGTTTCTACACACTGCCCTAGTAATATAATAGGTATTAGTATTATTGTTTCTACACACTGCCCTAGTAATATAATAGGTATTAGTATTATTGTTTCTACACACTGCCCTAGTAATATAATAGGTATTTGTATTATTGTTTCTACACACTGCCCTAGTAATATAATAGGTATTAGTATTGTTTCTACACACTGCCCTAGTAATATAATAGGTATTAGTATTATTGTTTCTACACACTGCCCTAGTAATATAATAGGTATTAGTATTATTGTTTCTACACACTGCCCTAGTAATATAATAGGTATTAGTATTATTGTTTCTACACACTGCCCTAGTAATATAATAGGTATTAGTATTATTGTTTCTACACACTGCCCTAGTAATATAATAGGTATTTGTATTATTGTTTCTACACACTGCCCTAGTAATATAATAGGTATTTGTATTATTGTTTCTACACACTGCCCTAGTAATATAATAGGTATTAGTATTATTGTTTCTACACACTGCCCTAGTAATATAATAGGTATTAGTATTATTGTTTCTACACACTGCCCTAGTAATATAATAGGTATTAGTATTATTGTTTCTACACACTGCCCTAGTAATATAATAGGTATTAGTATTATTGTTTCTACACACTGCTCTAGTAATATAATAGGTATTAGTATTATTGTTTCTACACACTGCCCTAGTAATATAATAGGTATTTGTATTATTGTTTCTTGTACATATAATACAAGCATTAAGCTTAGTTTATAATATAGGGGAAATATTTTACAGCATTATTATTATTATTATCCTAAACTACAAATGTCATGTTTATGAAATAGGTTTTAGAAAAATATGAATGAAATGTACCAAATGTTTTACTATATATATATCTTCACGGGTGCCTTACGGCGCCCGAGACCGTCTAGACGGCCCCAGGGTACCCAGCGGAGGGGTTTTAATCCCACCTCGTCGTAGCCGATGGTATGAGTCTACACCGAACAAGTGGCTAGCTCGTCGCGATGTTTTGAATAGACTCAATAACCCATCTATAAACAGTTTCACAAGTTGGTATAGTGAAACCGGGACCGACAGCTTAACGTGCTCTCCGAGGCACTATAGTGGTGTTGTCAAACAAATGTACATAAATTTTTAAATTAAAAACTCATTGGTACACACCGGGATTCGAACCAGGGACCTTAGTAGTTTTTAAGTCCAAGGTCTAACCAACTCGGCCACCACGTATAAAAATGTTTTACTATTATAATTTATATCCTTGCACCAAATACCTATACTCAATATTAAATTCTTGGTATCCTGATACCTTACAGGCGGTTTTAGTCGCCATAAGGCAACTAAGTACCTTTCTCAACCTATGTTAAATAAAAAACACAGTTCACTCAATAGCCAACTCCATAGACTAGTGATTGCGCCTTTGGTATTGAGGTATACTTTATGCAGTGGAAGTTGGTGCAAGAGGAATTCCAGCAAAGTCTGTGCCCCGTCTATTGAAGGATCTTGGCCTTCCGAGAACAGCTGTCGGAACTTTTATGGAGCATGTTTCCAGGATGGCGCTAACAGGATCATATAGAATTTGGTTGAATAGAGAGGGTAGTGAACACAGTGCAGGTGAGAGTTCAAAAGGCCTTTAAACCTACTTCGCGGTCTCAAGTCAGAGAACGCTGCAGTTCATTCCCCTGCCTTTTAACCCCCGCGATGGACCCAGCACCCGCACAGTAAAGTCATGGATTGCTAAGAACATTGTCTCTCTCTCTCATGGCAAACAATATTAATTCGTTTTATGTACAGTTTCTCATGTCTCATGTGGTTTAGGTGTTTATAAAATATAATATGTAAAAGATGTGTGTTAGTGTTATATTTTACACTAGCGGCCCGTCCCGGCTTCGCACGGGGGGACTTAAGATCAGCGCACGCCACGGAAGGCCTCAGAAACGATACTTTTCCCCCGTTTTTAAAACATTTTTGGTTACTGCTCCACAACTATAGGACCTAGCGTGATATTATATAGCCTATGTTACTTCTGAATAATGCAGCTTTCTAATGGTGAAAAAATTATTGCAATCGGTCTAGTTTTTGAGTTTATTCATTACAAACATACAAAAATACAAAAATACAAATCTTTCCTCTTTATAATATTAGTATAGATATTAAATTTTATTGTGTACTAATTTTGTAGAATAAGTAAATTGTAGTGATCTTAAGTGTAGCATTAACGCAGAGATCTCTGTGTTTGTTTCATCTTACATAATACCCTAACTTTCGTTAAAATGGAGGTACCCATTTTTCGTTCTTCTTCACTTGTTATTGGCAGGACTATACCATGTTTGCATATGGGCATGTCAACATTCCTCATTCCCACATAGTCCTTTTCCAATTCCTTTCCATCCTATTAACCCTGTTGCACAAATCTATACTAATATTATAAGAGATAAAGTTTGTGAGTTTGTTAAGGGTAATCTCTGGATCTGCTGAACTGATTTTGAAAATTCTTAGTGTTAGATAGACCATTTTTCGAGAAAGTTAAGTTTGTGACTAGGGCACTATACAAAATGTAAATTGTGCTTCATATTATTGTTATTATTCGAGAATTGTTTTGCAAGGTTCACATCCTCCTTGCCATGGATGCTTATTTTTTAATTAACAATGCTTTTTCTTTTTTTATGTAGGACAAATTACACATATTGCTCTGGTCATAAAATAAGCTCTAGGCTTGTACTATGTGTACCAATATAATACTAAATAAATAATACACGCAACCACTAGTCTACGGAGGCTGTCAAAATGCTATGAACTTACCATAAGTATTTCTCTGTGCCTCTTTATTGTGTGTATTGTGGCAACACCACTGGGTGCCAGATCTGCCATCTTGTCATTTATTGTTGAAAGCTGAAATGAATACAAGATTTAAAAAAAAAACAGTTTAAAACTAAACAAATAGTTTAATATACTAAATATTATAAATAAGAAAGCTTACTCTTTTAGTGAAATAGTTTTTTTATGCTATCAGTAGCTTTACAATTTATATGGAACATACAATCAAATATTTTCTATAATATTACTAAATAAAATGAATATATATGTTTAGGTCTTAGAAGCTTTACAGCGTCCGAAACTGCCTATACACACCGACCCAGCAGAGGGGTTTAAATTCCAATAGCTGATGGTATCAGTCTACCTAGACCAAACAAGTGGCTAGCTCGGTGCGATGTTTGTATAGACTATAAACAGTTTTACAAGTTGGTATGTGAAACTGGGACTGACAGCTCTTATATTTTTTTTAATTAAAATTTAATTGTTATACACCGGGGTTAGTATATAAAATGTTATAGTATTGTTGTTTCTGGTACACATAGTACAAGTACAAAAATATTTAGGTAAGTACCTTATTTAATAACTGTTGTAATTCCATGGACATAGTATCAAACATATCATCATTGCTGATAAGTGGAGCACTCTCGGAACTCAAGTGGGAGTTCCCTGAACTGACTCCGAGCTTACTGAAGGCTACTAGCTTCACATCTATGTCATTTTCTAGAAGACGAGCTTGTTTACGAAGCTCTGAAATAAATTAAAGAGGAATTAGGTTAGTGATAAATCTATAATCACAAGTCAATCTAGCAAAGCAAACCATCAAATGATATACATGCATGCACCAACCATAGGCTGTTAGGGTATCATTCAATAATAATAATCCATTACAATATCATATATATATCAGCTAACAGTAATAAAATACTTTTGACAAAGAACAATTAAATTTCAATAATTTCCAATAGAAAAATTTAATGTACCAAGCAATTCTATTACGTTATTGGGGACATGATAAGGTGCTGCTATTATAGTTATGATATTTCAGATCTTTTATGGGTTTTATAATACAAACTAATATTAACTTTTTCTCTGCTTCTTAATAGTTCTTAATAAAAAATATATTTCCCTATTTTGAAAATGATACTTTGGGACACCAATTTTTTTTTGTAGTCTGCCATTGTTTTTGGTCATTGGCCAATCAGCCATAATCAGATGTGTTTTAAGACATATATTTCTTGAAGGTTGACTTTTCAGTAAAAGTAATTTCCTTTTAATTCTCCTATTTTATGGCAAGTAATAGTCTTCCTCTTCAGCCTGTGTACAAATTGTTTTGGTTCCAGGTCTCTGCCAGCCTGTTAGAGTGGATTTGGAGTCTCTGTTGATATTTTGTGGAAAATCTGCTTGGTACCTGTAGATACTCGTGTAGTTCCTGTGTTATATACACCATGGTGCTTTAGTGATTATTCTAAGACTTTTGTTTCGAAATATTTTTGTAGAATTTTGAGAATAAAGTTGAAGGTTTTATTCCTTAACTAAATTTACTACCATTCAAAATTTCAACTTAACTTAAGTTGGTGTGGACTGACAAACAGATTGAGAAATCCCATTTAAGATATTACACATTAGACATAAATAATAAATATACTATTATTATCTAAAGTAATAATATTTACTGTCATAGATGCCATATGCCTAGATAGTATTGGGGCACCCAGCAGCAGGGGTTTATTTACATTCTGATGCTACATTAAACAAGGCAAGCTGTTTTTGAATAGACTTAATAACAATAATCTATAATATAAGCTTAATGCTTAGTTCTCTTGTAGTGTATAGTCAAGAAAAATATGATTATTTTTTTTATAATCAATCACCCATAATCTAGTCATTAATATATTCATTGAATAACCAATACACATGCAGTGAATAGGTAAGAAATATTTAGGCATTCCTATGAACTTTATCATTGCAAAACATATGATTATATTTTATCAAAAGAAACAAGTTTGTTTATTGACCTTTTAGAAAGAATTACCATAAATTGAATAATTATTGTTGTGATTAAATCAGTGGACACCGGTGCTAGGTAAATTCACTGTATTTAGTGATTTAAGCAACGTCATAAGATAATGTTTAGAAGTTGCACATCAATGAACAAATGTTGCATATTACTTACCTTCCCACGTCGGTCCGGCTAAGGAAGTCATCCTTAATATCTACTTACGTAATTCTTTAAACAAATTACGTTTAATATAATAACAAACTATAAAATAAAATCGGAAGGGAAAGAAACACAACAATCTTTTAATTTTAACCACCACAGATTAGATAGACACCGACAGATTATATAGTATTATATGTGCTATTATTATGTACTACGGAAAGACAAGACGTTGCGTAAACTATAAATATGAAAATATAAGTACTATCCTGTTAATATAGAGTTGAAATTCCAATGCTCAACATATTAACAAATTTGCGAAGAATTCGTGTATTTCAAGATTATTATAGCCAATCTAATACAGACTATATAACCATTTCAATAGAACTTATATTTCCATATTTATAGTTTACGCAAGGTCTTGCCGTGTTTAACGGTTGCAGACTCGGAATAAGGCCCCTGTGGGTGGGTACTATCATGAAACCACAGAATAAAATGTGGAACCGTCAATGGCCTATAAAACTACCTAAATAACAAACAAGTTGCAAACTCGGAATAAGGCTCCTGTGGGTACTACCATGAAACTAATAATATAATGTGGAACCGCCTTAAGAGGCCCAGACGATTTGAGCGGGCGTCGAGTTTATATACTATTCGCCACTCGAATCCGCGGAAAACAATTAGGCACCGATAGAGTAAGACTACTCTGAATAAAAAAAAAATGATCCTTTATATTTATTTTTCTGTAATTAGTTTATAATTATATAGTATTTGGTCAAAAAATCATGAAATTCGTGTGACGTTAGTTGTCCTTTTGTTCAGTCAACCAATGGCAAGGTAAAGTAAACATTATTAATATAATTTTAGCATTAATAATTATAATTGAATACATAGACTACCTTGCCATTAACTATAAAAGTCATCTACCTCATTAAAAAATTTAATAATATAGGTAGGTATAGTTTTTCATTTATTTGGACCAATTTGGTATTGTTTAGTACTATTTATATGATATTAAAAATAAAATTAATAAATAATAATATCATCCTCATTATCCTGTGTTAATATGCTATCCACATATTATTATTATTATTAATTTTGCACATATTGCTCTGATCACAAACTAAGCTCTAGGTTTGTACTAAGTATACCAGAAACAATGATATAATACATAATAATATTATATTTTATAAACACCCAGACCATGACAAACTGTACAGAAAAAGCGTGCTAATATTTTGTTGCCATGGGTGGGAATCGAACCCACGACCCCCGCATACAACGCCAAAGACGCAAGACCACTAGTCTAGGAAGGCTGTCAATTTACAACATTACATTACTATTAAAACCCTCAGATTAATAATAATTAATCTGAGTTCCCTGTGTTGCCAATATGAGGCCCCTGAGCATGCACGAAAATTGTTAAAACCACATGAAATTTATCTTACTTTTCGTTTTAATACAAAACTATAGATGAGTAAGAAATAAGTTTTGAGCAAATGTGCGTCGAATGAATTTAAAACATTCCAATATTGGACATTATCAGTAATAGTACTAAGAGGAGCTGCGTGCGAACTATAATGATCGCGGTTCGTAAGGCCAAACTAAAGTCAGAATGACTGTTTATTTTTTTTAATTGAAAAGTTTTTATATTAATGCAGTTTTATGTCATTTTAATATACCCAATTTCGCTTCATTGGTCACTTTTCTCTATGGGTAGCACTAATTTTTCAAAACAGTTTTTACTATAGTCACTAGCTAAGATTTTGTAAGACGATGCACCCAGCGCCTCTACGCCACGCGCGTCGCCGCGTCGTCTTACAAAATCTTAGGTCGCTAGTAAATATAGATAGGAATCAACCAATAAGAGAGGTTTATTTGAAGAATAAAGCGATCATGTTAGTTGATCCCTATCTATAGGTACGAACAACTGTAGTAGAAACTGTTTGGAAAAACTTGTGGTAGAGCTACTGGTGTATGTAAACACTGTTTATAAGAGACTTTTAAAACACAAACAGCCTGAATAGCATTGGCTGACCAAAGGGGAGTAGGGTGTTACTACGCGGCACCCTTATATTTTTTACGGGGTATTTTTAACACGTTGTATTTGTATAAAATTTGACGTATTAATCTTAGTCTATACTAATATAATAAAGAGGAAAGATTTGTATTTTTGTATTTTTGTGTTTTTGTATGTTTGTAATGAATAAACTCAAAAACTACTGGACCGATTGCAATAATTTTTTCACCATTAGAAAGCTGCATTATTCAGAAGTAACATAGGCTATATAATATCACGCTAGGTCCTATAGTTGTGGAGCAGTAACCAAAAATGTTTTAAAAACGGGGGAAAAGTATCGTTTCTGAGGCCTTCCGTGGCGTGCGCTGAGCATATAGTTAAAGTTATACAAACCTGTGCGAAGCCGGGACGGGCCGCTAGTACGTAATAAAGTAACGGTTATCGTCAAAAGTCAAATAAGTACTGAATGTTATACACATTAAATATATTAGTTGTTTTTTTACTTTATTTGTCGGAAAAAACAATATAATCAAATAATATTTTTATCTCTTTATTAATAGAGTTTTGGCATTTGCTAATTTTAGTTTTTTAAATTTATAATAGGTGGGGTAGACCGGGTACAGTTGTACCATTTTATCTTTAAGGTTCAATTGTGAGTTAACTGTTAATATTTAGGAAATAGTGTCGATAACTCAATACTTAATGTTGAAGCATTCCCAGTATCTTTTTCCTTTTAAGGCAAAGCTGTTAATCAATTCTTTACTTCTCCCTATCATAGATTACGCGGATGTTTGCTATCCTGGTGTTACTGAAGATCTACATAACACGTTTCTGATAAGGAGACGTTTTGTCTTTGGACTGCGCAAGTATGACCATGTTTTCAAAGTAGTTTAAGTAGTGTTATGCATCATTGATAATATTATATCTATTTATTTTTTAACGGAAGGCAAGGTAAGTCCAAAGCAAGACTCATAACTTTTTTTCTATATATTGGAGTGACGAAATAAAATCGAATTAAGTATAATTTAATTAAATAATGAATTTTCAAAATATAAAACATATTTACTTAGTACAAAATAATGTAAGTTACTTTAATATATGCGTAAAATCCACGGTATAGAAAAAACAAGTGGAAATGCTATAAAGCACCAAATGTATTAGAACCGATGTCGCCAAAATCATATATCTATAAGTATCGAATCTATAACCACTTCGTCCTGATTGGTTGCAAATATACACAGCAATTTTAAACACTATTCTCCAAATAATTAGATTTAAATTCATATAAAAAAATAACCATGCCATCTATCATAAAGTAGTAAGAACCTCCTATAAAAGGTTCTGCTATTCCTACACAGATGGCGTGATTACTACAACATTCGAATAAATGCTTTGTTCAGTCGACATAAGGCATATTATCTTTTATATAAAAAAAGTATTTTAGTTTATTCTAGAACTTTCCTTGCATAAAAATATAATAATTCAAAGGCGGCGACATAATAAAATATTTAAAGTATCAATATCGATGCTTTTTTTAAATATAAATGTGCTCTATATATTTAAACGCAGATGGAAGGGAAAACTTTTTAGAAAACATAGCTATAAAACTTTTAGAATATATAAAGGCTTAAAAAACTGATTTTTGAGTAAGTAATTTTTTAAGTTGAGTTGGGTGACGTTGTCGTGACGTGAGCACGAAACAAAACTTTTGGGACGCAATCTTAATATAACTAGTATTTTTGTAATAAAAATAAAGAAATTAGGCAAAATGAAGAAATTATTTTTGCCTGGAATATTACATTATATTATAAAAATATTTTTTATCGTTATTTAAAAAAAAAAGAATTTTTAGTCGCAATGGTACAGACCCCAATTTTTAATATAATATCATAAACACTTCCAATACCTCTATGTATGTAGTAATAAAAAAAACACGGTAACTTGATTAAAAAGCTTAATGATTTTCAAAGTTGGAAATGCTGTTAGTTTTGTATATTTATATCCTTTTTATATATTAAAATATCATCTTCTATAAAATGTTCATAACATATGATGCTTGATTTTGTTGGTATACAATTAATTCTACCTGTTGCATCAATCCATTTTCCTTTGACTGTGGCGTCTTTGGGAAACCTAAAAATATTTTAAATGAAGGTTAGAAAGTTGGTTAAGTTCTTATTGATGACCTTTCAATGATTTTAATGAAATTATATATAAACCGCTCATTGTAACAATATGGTAAATGGTAAGTAATGGTAATGGTAAGTAATTGTAACAATGGAAGCCTACTAAATTTTGATTATTCAATTTTATAAACTATTAATTTCAACTTCTTTTTACAAACTACTGTTACTGTGTCTAAATATGAACACAATTCTTCGTAATAGAGAATGGCTGCTGCGCTATAAAGATTTTTTTATGTATGTGTTTTAAGGTAAACCAACCAAATTGTGCTCACTTATACGTATAGGGAGTTTATCGTTATAAAGAGTTTACACGTACATTTTATTATTCTAAGCCCACACTATTAAAAAAAATGTATGCGATACAATTTGAATAAATATTAAAAAAAAAATGTAAGTATATAATTTTGTATAACTGCCGAAACTGTTCCTTCTTTTCTTTAAATAAATAAGTTATATCGATAAGCACCCACTACAACACTAACCGAGTAGCAAAGAACTTTGGAAATCCAAATTTCAATCTAAAGTATTCTTTATTACAATTACATAAGGTTGATTTTAACTTCATTTAAACTACAATTATTAGTAAACCAAAATAAGCTAAGGTTTTTAAAGAATACTAACAAAATCGTAATTACCAATGATACGAAACACCTCCATTACGAAGATTTTTTCTCCTACTATCGTTTTTGCACTCCAGAATGCAACAATACGGCATATTTACAATAATTATGCGGAAAAATCAGGAACGACGCGAGACTACCAACTCGAAGCGATGTTAGACACGACTGATAACCAAGGAACTTAATACTCTCTACGAGAGTATTAAGTTCTCTCTACTGATAACGATTGGGATCAAATAAGCGTAGCTACGCTTAATTGTGCCACACTAAACACGCCTACTTTGCACTTCCACTTGTTTTTTCTATTCCGTGGTAAAATCATTAAAATTTCGCAGTTTAATAGAACAAAAATATTTTTCACTCGATTTGAATTTTTCAAGGAGTTTTGAATTTTTTCCTAAATTTCACATATTTTTAATTTCATTGAAATGAAATTTTTCATTTGCCCGTCTCTACCCAGTACCTTTTTGCACGTTAACAAAATTCGAAACATAACCTTCCGAATAACTTAATAGATTGAATCTACCTCTGTGGAATCTACATCCGAGTATTTTATCCTCGTCTAACTTCATACTTTTAAAGAACAAGAAAGAGACATAAATAGTTTCTAAAGTCACAATAGAAACACGTGTATGTACTGAAACAAAAAACTGTTTATCGGACACTGACCTCAATAGCATATTTATCATATATAAAAAAAAAAGCATAAAAACGTAGCAAATAATCTTGAATTTTAATTAATTTCAAGAATTAAATAAATCTAATAATCAATTATCTACTTTAAAACCAATTACATACGATGCAAAATAACAAATTACACTTAAATCCTTTGTCCTCTATAAGATTGCCAGCTCTGCATCATTACTCATCTCTTTCACTCCAATTGAAATTAACCTTACGAAACATTGCTTTCTCTTTCAAACATAACATTTTTCATTACAGTTTATTATTAATTCTACGTTCATTTGAATAAAACAAGATAAAACATATTATAAAAATATTAAAAAACTATTGTATTTAGCAACTAATGTACATTATTATTGATTTGTTGAGTTTGCTTTATTATCGACGCAGCGGTCGCCCCACCCCTCCGCGCATAGTTTCTTTTTCTTTCTTGTGTTTTGCTTTCGTTTTGTCGTCGCGTCGTGCGGACTCGTTTGTTCCTATTCTAAACACAATTATTTCTTGGAATTTGTTTAAAGTTTACCTTCAAATAACTATATTTAAATGTATTTAGTAAAAAGTTTTTTTTTTGTAGGGATTTATTTTTGTTATCTGTGTAGTTTAGTATAAAACAAGTTAATTTTGTCAAAATGGCTGCGTCTAAAGTGCAGCCGATTCAATTTGATAAAGTTTGCCGGGCCTGTTTGCACATAAAAAAGGATATGAGACCACTATTTGATCAACTCACTGCTACTATGCTAATGGGAATCTGTAAAGTAGAGGTAAGAAGTAAAATTAATAATGATTTTGAAATATATTGATGTCTCTTTCACTCTTAGGTGAAATGATAGCGTTCTTGCCGTTCTCGCATCGAGTCATCTTTGTTTAGTTTAGACAACTTGAGCGTGATATTTTTGGATTCAAAATTCCCCAACATCGATTGGGAAATGTAATGCTATCCTTTTCTGTCGTGTTGGATGTTATTGTGCAAAAAAGAGATGCAGCTTTGTGAAGATTTTATAATACATCGCGTTGAATATTGTAGGTATATTTCGTAGTAGTTCGGGATGAATGAGATAATTGTATTTTCAAGGGTTTATTTGAAGGTCGACAACTTGGGTGTGTTCGATTTGGTTGTTATTTTTCACAAATCGTCACCAAATGTCGTTCATTGAATGTTATCTACTAGCTCAATGTTTTCATATTGTAATGAAACAAGTAATGTATAATGTTTGATAGTATTTTAAACAAAAATAACTGTGATCATGCGTAAGCAACCGCCTCCGTGTTATTTATTATTATTACCTTACTGTACCATCACGGATGCCTTTCTAAGGCTGAGCGAGACAGACTAGACGACTTCAGGGTAGGTACTCCATACATCGCAGTGCCATCTCGTCGTAGCTGATAGTATTATAAATCTATATAGGTACCGAACAAATGGCCAGCTCGTCGCGGTGTTTATATCGACTTCACCTACTGTTTTACAAGTTGGTACAGTAAAACTGTGACCGGTAGCTTAGCATGGTTACCTGAGACAGTTGTACTATCAAACAAATGTTAAATTAATATTTGTTTAAATCAAAACCATGACATAATTTAAATTTATAGATGGTTAAACCATAGATTTAAAACATTCGTTATTTTAAATCTATGGTTTAACCATCTATAACTCTGTGGGTGAAACCTACTCTTCCATTGTGTAGGCATATATTTTGTTATATGTAGGTACTTTTAAAATTAAACTTTAACGGAACACTTAGCTAAGTTCACAAGTTTCAGTCTGTCTGTCTGTTACGAGTAGGTACATGTATGAAAACTCATTTGTAGGTACACACCGGGGGGGTTTGAACCTGTGACTTAAATGTTGTATTGATTTTACCTTATACATATGCATTTTAATATAGGTTGTGGTGAGTTCACAAGTCTCATGGTCGGATTAATAGTCATTACCCTGAGCTATTGCTTGGAACTGTCAAAATTCAGTTTTTTTTCATATGCAGTTTGAGAGTCCGAAGCACTGGCTAAGAATTAGCAATTGCTTAGCAAAGACTGTTAATCCGACCATCAGTGTAAGCCTTGAAATTTGAAATAATAAAATCTTGTTAAGCAATATGTAACTGTGGAGAAGTACCTAGGTATACCTAGTTAAATAAATATTTATTGCATTATATCACAGTAGTTAGTGGGTGGTTAGTAAATAGACATTTCACTGACTGTTAATTAGACTCTACTTTAGGCTATGTGTACCCAGGAACAATAATAGTAATCTATACTGTAAATACAGGGTGAATTTTTCAAGTGTGCCTTAAAGGCCAAATCCTAAACTAAGTACAAGGAATAGCGATAAATGCTCAAAGGAGTGCTTGGGGCCGATTTTGATAAAAATTTCAAACTGCATCATTAGATTTTTGAAAATTGTATTCTCTTGGCCGGGTATCGACCCATTAATTTTGAAAAAAAAACACCCATATTATTCACCTGATAGTGTCGCTTACAAGGATCAAATGCTGGAATGTAACTTCAAACAGCAAACTAAAGGAAAATGCTCATTTTTTAATGTTTAAATGTTGGAAATTATAGACAATATTTTCAATACATACCATACCTACCTGAAATTGCTATTTTCCTTTTATTAAAAAATACCTATGATATTTTTTTTTTTTTTTTTTTTTTACCGGCATGTGACTTTGTATCTACCTAAAGGTAAGCAGACCTACAAAATCCATGAATTGGGTCGATTAATTCATTGTTATTTAGGATAGATCGCTTCTACTATGCCGGCTAAAAGATGCGGTAACGAAACGGGCGGCGATAAAGATGAATTCGCATTACGAGTTTACTTTAGTAGCCTCGCTGCTTTTTCGTCAAAATAACCGCCCGTTTCGCAACTACCCCCTAAAAGGAGACTACCACCTCGACAAGAAATCGATGCAATAGTCTCCTAAAAACCGGTAAACCTAAAGACTAAAACCGAAAAATGAAGGTTTTTGCTATGTTTTCAATATTTGGATACTACCACTTAGGCCACAGAGATATTCAGTATTTCTTTTTATTATAAGTAATGGAGTAATTTATGTGACTCTGTATCTGCCTGATGGTAAGCAGACATACAAAGTGCATGAAGGGGGTTGATCTATTCACTGTTGTTTAGCAATATTGATCGTCCCTTTAAAAAAAAAATGTTTATTTACCAAAATATTACATTGTTTGGATGTTGGGACCCCTGTGCTAAGTCAAGAGACCTGTGTAACAGGAGATCCCGCACTTCCGTCAAATTACATTTCACAATTTCATTAGTAATTAAACAAAAAAAAAATCAATAAAACATTTAATTTTAGGTACCGACTCTTGAGGCAAAGGTCTCAAGATTCGGTACTAAAATTAAATGTTTCTCTAGAAAAATCAAGACAAAAACTTTGAACACGAAAGCTATATACATATAATATTATGTATCTGTATAGCGTTCAGAAGATCAAAAATCAAAATTGAATTAATTGAATTATTCCAGACGTGTTACCAGAAGCCTTACCGGGGGCCTTAGAGAAATTACACTCCATTCCATCGATGGAATCGCTCTCAGTCAAATAAGTATAAATTTTGACAGTTGTCAGTAGGCCTTGAAATTGGACGGAAAAATTGGTAGAGAAGTGGCAATTCCATAGAATCTATAGTAAGCCAGACTCACTCTGGAAAATATTTGACATTTGTTTGTATAGGATTGGTAGAGAAAACACCAAATTTTCCATATTCCGTAAGGACAACGGAAAAAAAAGTTGACGATTTCAATTCTGTCTGGAATAGGCTCACGGCTTGTTCGATATATACATTTTTAAAAGTTTTTGTCATAGGAATGTTTGTTTGTATGTCTTAATTTTATTAAAGTTGTTACTACAGAGAGAATAGATTAATAAATTATTACTCCTTCAATAAAAAATCGTCCCAAAGTTTTAAAAATAAAGTGGATATTTTTATATAGGATATTGGTGTGTCGAATTTAAGGACAACTTCAAAAGCTTATCTTAATAAACTAATATAACAAGTTTTTAGACTAAAAATAGGAATTGTCAATATTACTTGTAAATATGGCAAGATAATTTTTATAAATATCTAATCACTATAAGAGTGCCTTTAAGACCTAATTCAAACAAGGGCCTGGATTAACAATAATAGGTATTAAGTAGGATTTTCTTTACATAAATTGTTCTAGTCATAAACTAAGCTATAAGCTTATTCTGTGTGTAGGTACCAAAAACAATGCTCCTAATACGTTATTATATTTTATAAGTAGGTAAGTTTATAGTCCCTTTGTGAAATATAAGAAAGGTGCCTTGGATATGTTCCATTAATCTTCTAAAGCTGAGATACCTAACTAACACAACCACATATGGTACATAGTACAGATTAATAGATAACAAATATAACATGTTCCATCCCACAAGGCACCTATTACTTTTAGTTTACATCAGCAACCTACCAAAAAGCAACTTGAAGGGTACTACCATTCCAATGTTACCTATTTGCTGATCATAAGTATATCAATTTTGATTAAAAATGAAAGTTATATGAGAATATTGACACTTAAATAGAAAACACTTTAAACATAGGTAATAAATAAATGGCTTCAGGAACACAGCCTTAATGCTTATAAATTTAAAATCATATATTTTATAAGAATGAATTTAATAAAAAATAATAAAAGTTTATTGTTAAGTTAATAGTAATGTACTAAGGATATATTTAGAAAGAATTATAAATATAAAACACACATAGGATAAGTTGAGTCATTTAATTACCAATACATAATTTATAATCTAAATTTATATACCTACACATTTTGAAGTTAAATGAGGTAACTGTGCATATGCAGGGCATGAAATAAGGTTTAATGTTGAGGAGGAATAGGGTAAATATAAATGATATAGGTTCTATTCATTTTACATAAAATATAAGTAGTTTATTTTACAAAAAAATATATGACATGTGTATATTTTTAGATATCTACACAATATTAATACATTCCATAAATATATTATCTTATCTTATTGGTTTTGGGGTTGACATCAGTCAAAAACACTTCGACCCTTTGGGATCTTTTGTGTGTTTCCATAAATATATACTTACCATATCCAGAATTAAAATTTTAAACTGTAGCCCATACTATATGGCAGTTAATTATATTTTATAAGTTACCCGAGTGCATATATAATGATTTGAAATTTATTTAATCTACATACCAACTTAAAAACACCTAAGTAATTGTTAAGTTTATATAATTAATATTTTGAAAATGAAATTATATGTAAAATAACAGAAACATTAATCCTCTTATTCAAGAAAACTTGGTTGAGTGTTTAGGCTGGAGTGATGTTTTATATCTTTTTTATCAAAAATTATTTTTATTGGTAAAATACCAATGATCATACTTATTATGTTAGTTTAGAATGTCTCTGGGTACATTGCGGATAGTTTAGTATCAATAAGTTATCATGACCAATGGTATTCTCAGTCTACCAATCAAGTGGCAAGCTCATAGTGGTATTTGTATAGACACAATATTTTGACTCTGTGGGTTGTCAAACATTTTTTTTTAGAACATTAATTAAACAATAACTGATTGGTACACACCGGCAATTGAAGTTAGATCTAAAACTGTACTGTTAGTCCTATGGTCTAACCAAGTCGGACACCATGTTCTCTAGGGATATTGTAAGAAATATAAAGAAATAAAAGTTGATTTTCTCTAATCCATTTTTTAATTTATAATTTTTACTCGCTGTTCTAATATACTCTCTAGCTTATAGTGTAGGTACCAGAAAAAAAAAACTAATACATTGTATTTTTCATGTAGGGTTTATAGCCTCTTTTGTGATAAATGCGAAAATGCTGTTACCAAGATACCCACCTACCCAATACAAAAACACATGGTACATGACACAGTTGTCTTTCACAATATTAACTTTGAGGCAATAAGTGTTAATAAACAAATGCGCTGGTACACATCGGTGTTTAAACTTGTGACCTAAAACTGTAGTTTTAAAGTCTACAGTCTAACCAAGTAATGCACTATGTTTGGTAGGATATTATAGGAAATACGAGTATATATGAAAAAAAAGTTGATATTCTCTAATCCATTGTTTTAATTCAATAATATAAACTAAAGGCCAGCTTTTCCAATATGCTGGCCAACTACTGCTTTAGTTGGTCTATTAATTACCCCTTTTTTGTAAATTAGTTTTTTATAGGGCACTTTAGTCCATTCATGCTTTATACTCTAGCTATACTCTAGGGGCTCCATTTTTTTTTACTTTCCACTTGTGTCTGGCCACACCTATAACAAAGACATTTATTAAAATCAAAAATAGTATCTTAATACATACATTTATAAATAACAATATGTAGGCTATGTTTGGGAATCAAACTCACGAATATACTCTCATCTAATTCTGTAAGATATTGAAGATTTTTCATGTACCTACAGCATATAATAGGTACTTAAATATTGTAAAATAATGCTCAGCATGTTGTTCTGCCTAAAAATGCATTTCCTAACAACTAAATGCTGCTAATCTAGACAAATGCTAACTTATTTATCATAACATATCACACACGTTTAAAGTAGTTACAAAAACAGCTTAATATTTGTAGCAACAAACTATTTGATTAGGTATTACATCGCTAATAGTCGGGCTACAATTCGATGTGAAGAAATTATAATGTATTTAGTTACAAGACGAGATATTTACAAATTACAAAATTATATACTTACATTACAAATCAACAATTCAAACAAACAATCAAGAAATCAACAATTTTACTGCATGTTTCCGTATCTATGTATTTTTTTCCGTCGTAATATTATTTGATGTACTTATTTTATTATTAACAACTTAATAAAACACCATAAATGTAATATTTCGTTACATGTTTATGAAATACGAAATTTCCAAAAATGCTAAGTCCAAATGACAGCTGCTGTCTGGAAAATAGTGAACGAAATGACCGGTTTCATTCGTTCCTAAGCCAGAGTGCCTCTCGCTTTTAATTCTCTACCCAAATTGGCGATTCTGGCTCACGCTTACCGTTGGCTTGAAGGCCAATGGAATGAAATTTCTCTAAGGCCCCGGGGGCCTTACCAAAGAACACGATCGCCAATCGAATAGCCGCGTCGATCGATAAAAATGTATTAGAATTTTACTCTATGGGTAGAGCCTTATCGACGAGAAACGTCAAATCCCATATATTTGGCTTTCGATTCGATTATAGATTGGCTCTTTGGTAAGACCCCGGGAAATATTGACAAACTGTAGGGCCCCTGATCGACGCGTCGATGGATAAAAATGTATAGGAAATATTGTAATAATGTGAAAATATTCGATCGCCGAGAAACGTCAAATCATATACATTTTATTTTAGCTTTCTATCGATTGACGTGTCGATCGGTATTTCATGTGGCTTCCCAGGTTGACATGACAATGTGTGTAACCTTCGCCAAACGAATTAATTCTGAAAGCAATAAGCTTAGAGAGTATTCCATCTTTTGTTTCCAGGTGTTCATGGGTGATGGTCTACCAGATCTTCTATGCTTGCAATGCGTCCATCAAATCTCGAGATGTCACTCGTTCAAGGAACTCATAGAACGAAACGACGTAACTCTAAGAGAACAAGCCAAGCATATGGCTGCTTTATCTAAGGAAGAGAAGGTAACATCCTGATAATGTATTATAACTAGGTACTTACTGTAATTTTAAAAGCGCCCCCAGCCTAGTGGTTAAGTCACTGCGCAACTGATAACAAAGTTAAGCAGATGACAACAAGGCCGGCCCATTACTTAATTAAACGGGTAACCGCTTTATACAACGAGGCTATTTCATCATAAACACCGCAACATGCTCGCCACTTGTTAGGTGTACCCTGAGGCCGTTTAAACGGTTCTAGGGAGCCAAATAGGCACCGGTGATGGTATTTTTTTTTACTCTAATTTTTATAGGGTTCTTACGAGTATCTCAGGATAGAAAATTAACCCAGGTTCAGACGTCTACCGCGCAGAAGTAAAGTTTTATGGTTTCCTACGCAGTAGATAACAAATAGGTACGAGTAGGTATGAGTAGATACGAGTAGATACTATACAACGATACTAATAGGTTATTATTATAATTTATAAACACCCAGACCAAGGTGAACTGTAAGAGGGAAGTTACTTACACGCTCAGTATTTCTTTAGTTCAGGCCGTTAGTCTGGCCACAGAAGAAATAATAGTACAATCTGGTCAAACTTTGACTGATGCCAAAATTACGAATGACTTCTTAATACAAGATAATAATAAAATCTTCATCAAAGTCAAAATCATTTATTTCATGTAAACCTTTACAGATATTTATGAATAGTCAAAATAAAATAAAGTTTAACATGAGGCCATAGAGTGCGTTTAGTTAGGCAGCTATTTATTAACAAAAGAACGACAAATATGAATGATATCATCGGGTGATATCAGATTTAGAATGAAAATGCTGCTGGAGCTGGTTCCATTGACCTGACCATCAGTCCGTGGGTTACATGTTTATTCTCTGGTCATTCTGACCAAACTGATGGATTGAACTTGTGAAGTACTGATCGTGTAACCTCCCTTGCCATAAGTACCGCGGAGGCGGTACATTCACTCATAGACTACCATTATATATAGTAATCCATTTGAAAAAAAGTAAAAAAGCAAATACAACTTTACGACAGATCGTTACCGAAAATAAAGAGGCTACGAAATCTGTCTTCTGACATTAAAGACCACATATAATACACGACTTAAGTATATGAATGTAAGGCACTTATAACCAGAAAATGCATACTCATACCAATTTCACTAAGCTCAAATACTTTTATTAATTAATTACACTGTTTTATTACGGAGTTCTGATGCAAAATTATGTACTATTGCTTTTTATCATGGGTGGTAATGGTAATCTAATCTACGATCTCAGGATACCACGATACAAGCGCACAACCACTAGCACACGAAGGCGGTGGAAGTGATGTTGTAATACAAAATCTATAGGTACAATCTTGCTGTTTGTTCTGGGTCGCTAGTCCCTCGCTTGACGAACAGCTGGGTGCCATATCAATATTTGTATTGTAATTTTGAAGGTGGAAGTGGAAGTAATGCAGAGTCTACCCTGCATAGAACCAGAGACTTTTTCCTTCGTCTCCTACGACCAGAACTCTTCGGAGCAAGCCACCATACAGATCCTGGATGGATTCTTCAACCAAACTGGGCAGGTTAAAGACGATCAGGAGAACAAAAATGATCAATCTAACTCGAAAAAGAAACTAGAATTTGGGGTATGAAACTTTTTATAAACATTTCTTTAATATTGTGACTTTGAAGACCTACAAAATCTATAAACGGTGGAGCTAATAAAAAAAATGTTTGTTTAACAGCATTGATTGCTCCCACTATGCCGGCGCCGGCTAAATCTGAGTAAGAGGTGGTACTTTAAACTGGTCAGCACACAAATAAAAAATATTTAAGCGTTTTGCATTAGCAGTCATGTAACAGTCTGTAGATTTTTGTTTTTCAGGAGACAATGTGAAAATCCATACTTATGTAGTATGGAAAATGGTCCAAACTTCAACTTTGGAACTCAATTGTCTCTACTGAGAAAAGATTTAAAAGAAAACTGCGCCTCCCACTTTCTAACCTAATCCACCTTGGGAGTATCTTTTTAAAATATGATAGATGGCACCAAAAAGATATTCTATTATTCCAACTATCAATCGGAAACTCTGGACAGACACAGACTAAAAAGCATTAGGTATCAGTTTTTCTTTTAAGTTATTTTGATCCATTACTTTTCTAGCAAGAACCTTCGCCCCAAGGGTCGGTACAAATAGAAGTTTCTTCAGAAAAGGTTCAGGATAGTGAAGACGAAAGCTATATGGACCTGGTAGTATTCCAGACTTCCACTTCTGTATCACCAGGTCGACATGTCTGTAACCTTTGCCACAAAGAATTCAAACATGCAAGATGGCTAAAGCAACACATGAGGTATCACACCAACTGGATTAAAGCTAATTGCAAGAAACCACCGACTTGTCCTCTCTGCTATAGATCCTTTAAGGTAAGTTCAATGACCCTACATAAGTACATTGACCCCACAACTTATACCTACTTCGATATTTCTATCACTCCGTTGTTCGTCGATTTTGTACCTACGAGTGAGTCGTCAGATTAGTGCGAGTTAGACCAAATCAGCTTCTTCAATCAAATGGCGACTTGCTACAAAATGTATCTAGGTATAATTAAGTTTTTATTTAGCACTAGAAATAGATACATGAAATTGAAAGAAACTAAAGAATCCTACAGGCTTCAATTATTTATCATACGAGTTATGATCATACGAAGTGCTCTTGAATTGCAGAACATGTCTAGCTATGCTTTTTTAGCAGTAGAAATCTTATATGTTTTTCTTCTGTTGTAACAAGTGCAAAAACAAAATTCACACTGACCGCTTTTTAACATTAAAATATTGTAGAAATGCCAACCATAAAGTAAAAAATTTCAGGGTCCGGGAATGCTAAAAATGCACATGCGTACCCACGAAGAACGTCCTCCAAAACAGCCCACGTGTACTGTTTGCGAAAGGGTATTTACGAGCAAAGCCCTTCTTTATCGACACAGACAAACACACTTCGAGCAGAAGATGCATCAGTGCACGGTCTGCGAGAAGAGATTCTATAGCGGATATGCTCTGAGGTCGCACATGGCTCGGCATCGAGGAGAAAGGCCCTTTATGTGTTCTATCTGCAATAAGAGCTTCTATAACCCTACTGACTTGAAGGTAAGTAGAACTTTTCAGGGAAATGGAAATTGTGAAATTGTTAGTAAACCTACAGTAGCTTTAATACGCCGCACAAAGTACACACGTGTAAGTAGTAGTAAGTATATACGAGGTGGCCGAGTTGGTTAGACCTTGGACTTAAAAACACTTAGGTCCCTGGTTCGAATCCAGGTATGTACCAATGAGTTTTTAATTTAAAATGCATGTACATTTGTTTGACAACACTACTATAGTGCCTCGGAGAGCACGATAAGCTGTCGGTCCCGGTTTCACTATACCAACTTGTGAAACTGTTTATAGATGGGTTATTAAGTCTATTCAAAACATCGCGACGAGCTAGCCACTTGTTTGGTGTAGACTCATATCATCGGCTACGACGAGGTGGGATTAAAACCCCTCCGCTGGGTACCCTGGGGCCGTCTAGGCGGTCTCGGGCGCAGTAAGGCACCCGTGATGATATGTTTGTATATGTATGTACAAAGTTAAGCTGAACTTTAACCAAAATTACGTAGTTGTCTGACAATTTTCAGTGTCAACAGGTTTGCATTACGTCAGAATTACCATATATCGATTAAAGCTTAGCGTATTGCGCGTAATCGCCTCGCTAGATTAGGGTTTTGCCTAATTATGGAATGAAATTTTGCCATTGTCTTTGCTTGTAATTTGATCTGTCGTAGCCTCGGAAATTGCAGTGGGTTACGGCGCAAATAATTTAATGGTGAAGATTGAATAAATTAGGGAATTACATGTACCAGTAAATGGTACCCTGCAAGTAAAACCTACGAAAATATATCGCCAGCTTCTATTTACTGGTACATGTTAAAGCTTCACCAATTTACTTATAGCAGTATGACTTGAATGATTTTCATTTGCTAATTAGTAGTAATAAAATAAAAAATGTACACATAAAATATATTAAAAATAACAGACCTAAGACGATAGAGCCCCACAGGGTAATTCTTCAAACAATTTGTCTTCCTCTGCTTTAACTTTAAAAGCATCAGAAAATGCCTTTCTAGTTTTTTTAGAAAAATACTCAGGAAATTCTATTTGAAACTTTATAATCAAGTTCCCTTTTGCTCTTTTTGGACAAGGCAAGAGTGGTAAACCTTCTTCTTCTACTATTTTCTCGTATGTAGGAGTTATAACATCAGTTATTGGTATTCGTAACACTCTATTATCTAAAGTATTTAAAGTAACTGTAACCCCACATAAAGCTTCTTCTAAAGAAACTGTCTTTACATGTATTAGATCACTAAGTCCTGATCTTACAAAAGTTTCGTGAGGTCTGTCTTCTGTTACAAAAATTACATCAGCTGGAATTCTAGTTGGACCTTGGTCACCTTCTTCTTTGAATTTAATTTCGGTTTCAGGGTAAATACCAGGTTTAAATGGTATGGACAATAGTTTCTCTTTTAGTTTTAATTCTGAACATTTTTCATCTGTAAAGACTAGTCTTTGTATTTTCATTTTTTTAACACCACCATGATAAACTTCTTCAAGGGTTAAGGAAAGAGGTTTGACAATATTTGCGTCTTTTTCTTTATATCCTTTACCTAATGGAGAGTCAAAAATAGGTTTAGGATTTTTATAATAATCTAAAAGATCAGCGTAAGGATTTGTTGTGCCAAAGAAGTTTTTAAAAGTTCTTGTAGGGTCACCGTGATACACGTAAGGTTGGATGTAATTATCAGGTCCTGGGACACCTTTTTTTAATCCTTCTTCGCCATATTGGTCATAAACAGCTCGCAGTTTGTGATTAACTAGAACCTCGTATGCTTCTCCGATTATAGCGAATATTTTTGTAAGTTGCTCGTCTTCGCTATGTTTTTCAGGGTTATATTTTAGTGCTAGACGTCTATAAGCTTTTTTCACTTCATCTTGATTGCATGAACGTTTGATGCCCAATATTCCGTAATAATCAAAACCCATTATGTATATGCTTTTGTAAAAATAAAATAAGTAGTATAGGAAAATAAAATCTTGTTATGACACTAGTTATCAAAATAATGTTTTTGACATCCACGGTCATTGGAGTTTTATTTTTATTTTTTTGAGCACGCCATGTGATCTGGGGCTTTATTCCGAGTTTTGAAACGTTCACCGTCGCGCATTTTGCGTAAAGTACGGATATTGAAATGTAAGTTCTATCCTGTTAATTATAAAGTTGAAATTTTAATGCTCCATACATGTTCAAACTTGCGAAGAATTCGTGTATTTCAAGATGGCTGCATTATAATAGCCAACCTAATACATACTATATAACCATTAGAATAGAGCTTATATTTCCATATTTATAGTTTGCGCAACGTCTTGTCGTGATTAGCGGTTGCAAACTCGGAATAAGGCTCTTGGGGCCTTATTCCGAGTTTGCAACCGCTAAAGACGACAAGACGTTGCGTAAACTATAAATATAGAAATATAAGTTCTATTCCAATAGATATATAGTATGTATTAGGTTGGCTATAATAATGCCGCCATCTTGAAATACACGAATTCTTCGCAAGTTTGAACAACTTATGAGCATTGGAATTTCAACTCTATATTTAATAGGATAGAACTTATATTTCAATATTTATAGTTTACGCAAAATGCGCGACGGTGAACGTGTCAAAACTCGGAATAAAGCCCCTGATGGTAAGCTGACCAAATGAAACTCCATAAATGGTATCGACCTATACAATAACCTTTCAGTGTGCAGTTACTATACAGGCACTTTTTTGACTATAAAGCACAGAGGATATTAAAATAGATTCGTAAATTTATTATTCTGTAACCGCATTATTTAGCCAGCATAGTAGGAGCGACAAGTGCCTGTTTAGTAACTACACTCTAAAAGGAGACTGCAATATCGACAAGAAATCGATGTCATAGTCTTTTGTAGACCGGTAAACCCATATAATAAAACCGAAACATTTTTTTTCAAATAAATTTAATTAATAATAATACGTAGGACAATTTACACAAATTGCTCTGGTCACAAACTAAGCTCTAGGCTTGTACTATTTGTACCAGTAACAACGATATAATACATATTATATTTTATAAACACCCAGACCATGACAAACAGTACAGATATAGGTACATATTTAATAATATAATATTTTTTTGCCATGGATGGGAATCGAACGTCAAGTTCATTTGCCGGTTTTTTAATTGGTTTCGTTTATCGATAGGTTGTTCCAATATTATCCAAAATTTTTGGATCATTCTTTTTAGTCTAGGTTCTTTATTTTGTTATCAAAAACGTTTCCTTTTTAGGTCCATTTCCGCCTTCACACAGGAGAAAAGCCTCTCAAATGTGCGGAATGTAACAAGAATTTCCGAAGGCATTCCACGTTATGTCAGCATATGAAGAAACACCGCGGCATACGCACACATATCTGTAACATATGCAGTAAAGGATTCTACGAAGTGTCAAAACTGAACGCGCATATGAGAGTGCATACAGGTAAGTCACATGTTATGTCAGCATATGCGCAGAAACACCGCGGCATATGCACACACGTCTACTACATATGAAGCATGGGATTCTACGAGGTGTCTAAACTGGATTATATATATATATATGCATATGAGTGTCCAAAACATTTTGCCGTCATATGGTATTCATTCTTAACATTTTTTCTTATTTATTGTTACTTTTATTTATTTATATGTAGTTATGGAAGAGTAAGGCCTTCTGACACAGGTATTATTTACCTACTAGTTTTCCTTTAGCACTTTATATAGTTTTCCTTTAAGAAGTGAAATAAACGATTATTTATAATATGGAGTAGGCGGACGTCGCGGCATACGGATATAGCATTGATTGCTTATAATCCCTGGTTCGAATCCCGGTGTGTACCTATAAGATTTTTTTTTTTTTTTAAATATACATTTGTTTGACAACACCACTATTTAAGGTGTCGGTCCCGGTTTCACTATACCAACTTGTGAAACTGTTTATAGATGGCCGTCTAGGAGGTCTCGGGCGCCGTAAGGCACCCGTGATGATATGTGTTTTGTATGGCAGTCAGCCATCTTTTGTTCTCATGTATGGAATTTAGACTTTAGGGCACTTTCTTATGACTTTGATTGGTTTCCAGGTGAAAAACCCTACGAATGCCAGTTCTGCCGCCGTCGTTTCGCCCAGCAGTCAGCTCTCATCTACCACAAAAGGACTCATACAGGAGAGAAGCCTTACTCCTGCAAACTCTGTTCTGCCAAGTTCACCACCTCATCTGCTAGAAACAATCATATGATTACGCATACTGGGATAAAGAAGTAAGTACATACTGTAGCCCGCACTAAAAGATTTTATTATTTAAGAACGAACACCACCTCCGCCCATACAGATGCAAAAACCGTCAAGTGATCTAGTCATGTTTCGGTTTTAGTCTGTGGGTTCACCGGTTTTCAGGAGATTACTGCATCGATTTCTTGTCGAGGTGGTAGTCTCCTATCAGGGTGCGGTTACGAAATGTGTAGTTGAATTGACGATAAGGCAGCAAGTATATTAAAATATATTCGTAATGCAATTCGTCGTTAATCATTTAGCCGGCATAGTGAAAGCGATCAATATTGTTTAAAAACAATTATTGAATTGTCTCCATTGATGGACTTTCTAGGTCTGATTATCACCAGGTAGATACAAAGTCACATGTCGTACTCCAATAAAAAAAATGTGTCAATCCACCAGGTTCACGTGCCCAATCTGCTTCAAAGGTTGCACATCCCGCACAGAGCTGCGCGTGCACTGCAGCAAGCATACAGGAGAGAAGCTATTCGCGTGCGATGTGTGCGAGCAGCGATTCTCTTCTGCATCATACCTGGCCGTGCACAGGCGCCACCACACCGGCGAAAGGAAATATATGTGCAATGTGTGTGGCAAAGGTAAATATATTTATTTATTTACACGAAAACAAATTATAAACAAATGTCATCACGGGTGCCTTACAGCGCCCGAGACCGCCTAGACGGCCTCAGGGTACTCAGGAGAGGGGTTTTTAATCCCACCTCGTCGTAGCCGATGGTATGCGTCTTCACCGAAATAGATGCTAGCTCGTCGCGATGTTTGGATAGATTCAATAATCCATCTCTAAACAGTTTTTCAAATTGGTATAGTGAAACTGGGACCGATAGCTTAAGGTGGTCTCTGAGGCGCTATAGTGGTGTTGATGAACAAATGTACATAAATTTTTAGTTTAAAAACTCATTGGTACACACTGGGCTTTGAACCAGGGACTTAAATATTTGTAATATATTTATATATATATATATATATATGTAGTGGCCGAGACCGTTAGACTTAGGAATTATTTAGATCCCTGGTTCAAACCCCAGTGACAATAATTTATATATATATATATATGTTTTTTTTTTTTTTTTACCTTTTATTACTAAGGTGAAGAAAACATGTTGCCCGCGCTTCATAATGTGTATACAAACTCGATTTATAGGTATTATTTTGGGTTTTAGTAAGCATTTTTTTGATTCGGTTTTAATCTGTGGGTTCACCGGTTTTCAAGAGACTACTTCATCGGTTTCTTGTCGAGGTGGTAGTCTCCTTTCAGGGTGCGGTTACGAAATGGGTTGAATTGACGATAAGGCAGCGAGTATATTAAAATATACTCGTAATGCAATTTGTCGCCCCCCCATTTCGTAATCGCATCATTTAGCCAGCATAGTGGGAACAATCAATTTTGTTTAAGAAATATTATTGATCGCATATCTCCAATAAAAGAAATAAAAAAAAAACTTTTGGTCAAAATTTTCATAAATATTTCAGCATACGTAGAATCGGGCTCCTACAAAAAACATATGAAGATCCACGAGGAGAAATCTGAGGACTCTACCGACGGCAGTCTCAAGCAAGTCTCTAGTGTCGACATCAATATCGACAATGTGCAGCACGAGGAACAAGTGCAAACCCAAACCCAAGACACTGCAACAGAAAATACCCCTTCACAATCACCAGGTAGTAAACATATTTATTATTAAGCTTTTTTCTCCAGCCGACAGTGCTACCCATCAAACGTACTCAGTTCTCATATTATGAAATAAAAAAATAAAATAAATACCATCATGTGTGCCAATTTGGCTCCCGAGAACCGTTTAAACGGCCTCAGGGTCCCAGCGGAGGGATTAACCCATCCTCATTTCGCCGATGGTATTCGCAGGCAACACCTAACAAGTGGCGAGCTTGTTGCGGTGTTTATGATGAAATAGCCTTGTTGTATAAAGCGGTCACCCATCCCAGGCCGGCTTTGTTGTCATCTGCTTAACCTTGTTATCAGTTGCGCAGTGACTTAACCACTAGGCTGGGGCCGCTTTTTTATTATGAAATATTTTACAAAATAAAGGTACCTAAATATTAATATATTTTTATTTATAATTAAATTAAAGAGAAAAAACCACTGAGAGGGGCGCGTTTTTGGTAGAGTACCTAATACGCTGGCATTGCCACGTTGAATGGAAATGCTGATTTTTTGTTTTAAATATTCATAACATTTGGGTTCTCCACATTCTAAAAAATACTCGTTTTCCAAGGTCCCGAATATTCGCGGGCCTCAGATCCCAAGCATCCAGATGTTTCGACCCCAAATGCTACGAAGTGGTAATTTTGTAGTAAATCCCTGTACTTCAGCCGCTTCCGTGACTCAGCCATGCAAGCATTATTATTCCAATTCAGGGCACTGCATTCGTAATCGCGAATTTCGTGTTCTCCATAAAAAAATAGCTTTCTAATTTCCAATAATACTCAATTACTGTTAGTCGCAGAATTAAAATCACATTTTTGTCGATTATTGTATTTATTAATATAAAATTTCTGTGTTTGGTTATTCTTTTTGTATTTTCTAAATCAGAAAAAAAAACTTTTTTTACCCACAATAAATATATTTTGGCGTACAATTACGAACATGAAAAAAATAATTGAACTTTGACCAACAGCCAAGTTGTAATATTGGAAGTACGTTTGTATGGACGTCAAGTCGACTCCAGCGGGGTGAGAAGGAACTTTATTTAACACTTTCGTTTTCGTCAGTGGAATCGTTTTCGACTTGTCTATGGCCAGAACCTGTATGAATAATATTCGGAAGTGCTTATAACATATCATGTAATATTGTAACAGATCATGTAAATTATTAAAACTGTACCATAATTCTTTCGATTCAACTTTAGAAAAGAGGTAAATATCAATTATTCGTTTCTTTGAAGAATTCAATCGAAAAATCGTCAACCTAATAATTTTGAAGATGTATTACATCACTTCCGTATATTATTCATACATGTTCTGACCATAGACAAGTCGAAAACGATTCCACTGACGAAAGCGAAAGTGTTAAATAAAGTTCCTTCTCACCCCGCTGGCCCTTAACTACTACTTATGTATACAATAGGATTCTTTGAGGGTAGCCCGAAGACTGTTGACGCGTGTTTCTACTACAGTCATCATATTACATTTTATTGAATATTATTGTGCAAAAGTGTACTAATTTTGTAGAATAATCATTCGTATAGTATTATTAAGTGTTATAAGTGTAGCATTTACGCAGTGATCTCGGTGTTTGTGCTATCTCAAATAATCCCACAATCTTCATTACTGTGGATTCTTTTCCTCCTTCACTAGACGTTGGCAAGACTATACCGTATGCTTTCATACGGTCATGCCGCCATTCCCTTTTCTACCCTAGTCCTTTCCCAATTCCTTTCCATCCTATTATCCCTCTTTCACTAGTAATAAAAAATATTTTGAAACTACCCACTTGACATTGGCAAAATTTCGCGTAATGCTTTGCATTAATGAAAATAATAATAATAATGTATACAATATTTTACAGTATCTACAAGTCCGGTTCAAAATCCAGAATCTGCCAAACCGACGAAAGCAATGCAGAAGCGATATAAATGCAGTGCTTGCGTCAAGACCTATATGTACATACATAGCCTGAAGAAACATATGCAGACCCATGATACGGTAAGATATGTACATATACTAGCTGACCCGCGCAACTTCGTCTGCGCAACTTTAACCGTTTACGCAGCACACGCAACAGAAGCTCTCAAAATGAATAAATTTTCCCCGTTTTCCCAACATTTTTCATTGATGCTCCTATTGGTTGTAGCGTGATGTTATATAGCCTATAGCCTTCCTCGATAAATGGGCTATCCAACACTTAAAGATAATAATTTAAAATCGGTTCAGTAAATCCACAGATTACCCCCTACAAACTCACAAACTTTACCTCTTTATAATATTAGTATAGATAAGTATATATAAACGTGGTGGCCGAGTTGGTTAGACTTAAAAATTTTTAGGTCCCTGGTTCAAACCCCGGTATGTACCAAAGAGTTAAAAAAAAGACATTTGTTTAACAACACCACTATAGTGCCTCGGAGAGCACGTTAAGCTGTCGGTCCCAGTTTCACTATACCAACTTGTGAAACTGTTTATAGATGGGTTACTGAGTCTATCCAAACATCGCGACTAGCTAGCCACTGGTTCGATGTAGACTTATACCATCGGTTACGACGAGGTGGGATTAAAAACCCCTCCGCTGGGTACCCTGAGGCCGTATAGGCGGTCTCAAACGCCGTAAGGCACCCGTGATGATATTTATTATTTATTTATTTAATAATATATAAGGGTGAATGCGGGAAATAGTAACAATGGAGCACTGCGTTCTAAAGGATTTTCCATTAAGGATGCTGAACTTTAAATTTGAATAAAACAAGCTCTATGTTAGATATCTTCGATTTTTTTAAATTATTATAAAGGTCGATTATTACTATTATGTATGGAATATCATATCGTTCAAATGGCCGCCACGTTGTTGTAGGTCGCACGTACTCGAGGTCCAATTTTCGCACACATCGGGCTGAATCTCGTTGATGCATTGAGTAATGTTGGCTTTAAGGGCGTCGGTAGTTTGAGGCTTATTTACATAGACCTGCGACTTAAGAAAAAGTTCGATGGTCCTAAAACAATATGGCCGCAACCAACTATCAAAGTTCAGTATTCCTAATGGAAAAGTCTTTATGATAGGTAGATCAAATATTACTCAAAAAGTAAGACTTGCCATTCATAACGCAGTGCTTGTCCCGACACTATTGTATGTAATTCAGACATGGGTATGTTAGGATAAAGATGAAAGCAAAATAAGTGCAGTAGAAATGCGCTCATTCCAACGAATGTGCGGTGTTAAAATAACATACCGCAATGACGTAATTCGCATGAAAATAAGAAAAGGTATGTTCCGCTGGTTTGGGCATATAGGAAGAATGAGTGATGAATAAAACATATATTGCAACAGGTAGAGACACCGCATACTGTGACATATTTACTATCTTGTAACTAAATATTTATAAATATTATATGTACTAGTGGCCATTTGATTTTTAATGCTGAGTTGCACCAAAATGAACTTTCTGTAAATATAATGATTAAAATTAAAAATGGCGTCGAATACCAACTTTATTTTACAGTTCGAATGACAGTTGGTACATTCGACGCCATTTTTAATTTTAATCGTTACAATACATTACAGACACTTTGGTAAAACTCAGCCTAAATAATACTAGTAACTTGGATGACATTAAAATTTTGTTGTAACTTACAGCAAGAACAACAACCACAACAACAACAGCAGCAACAACAACAACAGCAGCAGCAGCAACAACAACAACAACAGCAGCAGCAGCAGCAACAACAAACTCAACAAATAGTCCATCAACAGCAACAGATAATACAACAGCAGTCGCACCCGCAGTCAGTGATGCCGCAGCAAGTAGTACAGATGTCGCAGCTGGCCGTGCCTATACAACACGTTCCTCAGACCATCACCGTATCCGGGGTGCAGGTTATAATTTGTACCTTTACTGTTTAACTATAACACACACACAAATAACAACAATACAACAACAACAACACCAATAACAGCAGCAGCAGCAACAACAACATCAGCCACAACAACATCAGCCACAACAACAAAGCAGCAGCAGCAACAACAACAACAACAGTAGCAGCAACAACAACATCAGCCACAACAACAAAGCAGCAGCAAAAACAACAACAACAGCAGCAGCAGCAACAACAATAACAGCAACAACAACAATTAGTTAGCTGTTTATAACACACATACATACACAAGCATTTCGTAAATTTACTCTCATACCCTAACATTGCTACATACAAAACCCTCCCACACACATTCTACCACAATTAAACACACACGCTCTCACAACATGCATACACACACACATACTCATAACCATGGTATATATTATTTTTTTTGTCTTTTATTTTATTTTACCTGTTATGTATGTCAATTACCTAACATTGTAATTGACATACACATCTGTAATGTACTCATAATTGTTTCTAATATGTAATAAATTGTTTTTTCTTATAATCAGTATAAATTGTTAATAAGGTTGGGATCCTGGAGACCTGAGACACAGGCTTTTGCCTAATTCAAGCTCCAGTCCCACAAATTTTGTTTCAAATGATGTTGTGAATTTTGTGAGAAATAAATGAATTATTTTTATTATAACAACAACAACATCAGCAAAAGATACCATACAACCGCTCATACCGATGCAAAAACCGTCAAGTAACCTAGGCAGTTTCGGTTTTAGTCTGTGGGTTTACCGGTTTTCAGGAGATTACTACATCGATTTCTTGTCGAGGTGGTAGTCTCCTTTCAGGGTGCGGTAAATACTACTAAATGGGTGGTTAAATTGATGATAAGGCAGCGGTTGGAAATAGGTTTGTTTAGGTGTCAACATGACTGCAGAGTCCTTAAACTTTTTCAGGGTTTTTGATATTTTATTATTATTATCACAGGGCACTCAACAAGGATACCCAGTCATATCATCAGTGCAATCTCTTCAGCTACAGCAATCACAACAAGTTAATGCGGTAAGGACCATTTTATTAATAGCAATGCCCCACGGTTTCACCACTTTACTTTAAAAGCACTTGGATAATTAGCAGTCTTTCTGTCTTTTTTTATCTTACTCAGCTGCTAAGGTCCAGTTGCACCAGAGTTTCCGTTTATGTAAACCGTTTACCACCACATTGACTTCCTCTCTAATCCAATAAAAAGTGCCATCTTGCGGTTTTGGTTGGAACTACATATGAAAGTTCCTTCTTATTTGAGGTAGATGGACTAGCGGTTATATTCGGTTTTAGGAAAGTAGGGTACCGTAGGAAGGATAATGGATTTTAGAATTAAAAAAAAATGTTAATAAAAGTTTATTCACGTTTCTAATATAGAATATGCCATTAAATTAAGAAAAAAGATGGCGTAGCGGTTATATTCGGTTTTAGGAAAGTAGGGTACCGTAGAAAGGATAAAGGATTTTAGAATTAAAAAAAAAATGCATAAGATACGCATGAGCAGTAGGTATTAATATGAATTCCCATTATGGTATGTAATTTTATTAATGTAATGTAGGTAATGCATGAACTTTAGAATTAAAAACATGATTACAACAGAGAGAAAAAAGTTCAAAATGTAAAAACATCTACGTTATAACCTATTTTCCATAAAAAGTTTCTTTCTACATTTAATAATAGTTTATTGTCATTTAAATATTGCGCACGCAAATGGAACCTCTCAAAAAGAAAAAAACCTTCCTGTTATCCCAACATTTTACATTTATGCTCCGCTTCTATTGGTTGTAGCGTGATGTTATATAGCCTATAGCCTTCCTAGATAAATGGGCTATCCAACACTAAAATAATTTTCAAAATCTGTTCAGTAGATTACCCCCTAACAACCTCACAAATTCACAAACTATACCTCTTCATTATAGTATAGATAAATAAAAAACATTAATTTAAATAAATAAAAAATGTTGCCTGTTTGTGATAATTAAGCAACCATAAATTTAATTTCATCTTCTGCGCTGTAGATGTCGTCCCATTAGATTTTCTTGTTCTAATGTGCTTATTTATTTGTTGTGTTAAAATGTTACGGGTTTTTATGATTTGAATATATAATAAATGATACTTTGTTTATAATAAATGATATGCAGTTATAATGTTAGCTTTATACAACGAGGGTATTTCATCATAAACACCGCAACAAGCTCGCCACTTGCTAGGTGTTGCCTCCGAATACCATCGGCGTAATGAGGATGGGTTAATCCCTCCACTGGGTACCCTGAGGCCGTTTAAACGGTTCTCGGGAGCCAAATAGGCACCCGTGATGGTATTTATTATTATTATGTTAGGGACTGAAATTATATTTTGCACACCACATGTTGGTAGAATACGTAGAACAAAATTTTCCAATGTAACAACTTTTGTAAAACATATTCCGGCAAATAAAGAAATTATTATTATTATTTAAAATATTGCTATGTTACAGCAACAGCAGCCACAGCAGCTTCAGGTACAGACCATACAGCTTCATCCGCAACACCAACCGCTACAAATACATGTAAGTCTATTAATATTTGTCTAATTATTTATTTACTCAAAACCTAATAAAACTTTTTTTTTTAATTCTCTTTGCTAAGCATGTACCCTAAATACTTAAGCCCCTCTGAATGTCTAGCTATATTTGTTGGAAGCACGGAGATATAATGCCCATGGCCCTTAAATCGCCTCCCCAATTTTGAGAACAGAAGATGGCCGCCGCCATACAAATTAAAATAAAAGTGAGAACACAAGCAATCCGTGAACGTTGATTGGTTGAAATGAGAACAGAATATGGCGCCAACGAACGTTCGACATTTCGTTTTATAGGCCATTTAAGGCACATATTCTATTATTAGTTTCATGGTTGGGAGAAGTCTTGGCACGTTGGTCTCAGATCAAATCTCTTTCTATTTTTTTTTTATTTCGAAATTCTTCTCTACTTCTAATTGCGTACTAAGTTTTGTCAGGCCTTGGCATAAATTCTTTGCAACATCGAATAATCATGCAGTATTAGTTTAAATATTATATTCTGAAAATAAACTTATTTTTAGAATATAATATTGTCGAGGTAGTCTCGTTTGATGATACGGTTACGAAACGGGCGATTGATTTAACGATAAAGCAGCGAGGATATTAAAATATACTCATAATGCAAATCGCCGCCCATTTCTTAACCGCATCATTTAGCCGGCATAGTGAGAGCGATCAATATTGTTAAACAACAATGTATTGAACGACACCTTTCATGGTCTGCGTAGGTTTGCTTTAGATCAGGTAGAAAAGATTATTTATTTGATGTTGAAAAACTTACGGCATTAGAATGATATAGCATCATACCATCACGGGTGCCTTTTTAGCTCCCGAGAACCGTTTAAACGGCCTCAGGGTACCCAGCGGAGAGATTAACCCGTCCTCATCGCCGATGGTATTCGGAGGCAACACCTAACAAGTGGCGAGCTTGATGCGGTGTTTAGATAGTATAGTTTCGTCGTATAAAGCGGTCACCCATCCCAGGTCCAGCCTTGTTGTCATCTGCTTAACCTTGTTATCAGTTGCGCAGTAACTGGGCCGCTTTTTAAAGTAGTAAAAACTGTTTGGAAGAAATTGTGGCTCTACCACAAGTTTTTATTTTGTCAGCTTACTGATTACTATATGCAAAGATTGTTTACTAAATATGGCAAAGAAATTAAAATGAAGTAGAGATTTATGTATTTTGTTATCTTGCAGACGGTAGGCGTTCAGCAACAACAGCTTCACGTGGCCACATCGTCATGTCAGACCATGCTGCCCAATATATTACAGGTAAAATACAATTTTCATTCGTTTATTAAACATTATTTATTACCATATCACCGCAAATCACACGCACACACCCACATACATGCAGGTATACATGTGTATGGTAACCTCGAATGGTTAAGGCTGAGTTGTACCAAAATGTCCGTTAAAATAATTGTAACAATTAAAGTTAAAAATGGCGTCGAATATACTAACTGCCAATAGACTTTCAAAATAGAACTGGTACATTCGACGCCATTTTTAACTTTAATCGTAAGATTTACAGAGAGTTTTAAGTATATTTTAGTAAATTGACTGTGAAACGGCTATGACTGGCTCCTTAATTAAACCATCCATTTCGTAACCGCACCCTGAAAGAAGACTACCACCTAGACAATAAATCGATGCAATAATCTGCTGGAAACCGGTGAACCCACAGACTAAAAACGAAACATGACTAAGTCACTTGTTTTTGCATCTGTATGGGCGGGTTATAGAGATATAATATTTGTCTTAGCTCCAGCCAGCTTCCATGGGGGTGGGGCAACAAGAATTGCATCGCATCATCTTGCAGCCACAACAACACACGCCAGCTACCCTCTACCTACACCATTAGCATACCGTGCCGTGAGTATATAATTATTTATTTTTTGGAGCTCCTTGTGATAAGCAGCCCTACTGTAGTAGCCTACATGCTATAGTGTATAAAAAACAAATGGTCAAAAAGACTGATTAATAAAAGATAAATTAGACAAAGGTTTTTGGTTAAATAATCAAGTAAAACTAAATAAAATAAATCTATTTATTATATAGATTAAATTGATTTTATTTAGTTTTAAATATTTATTTGATTATTCACCCTTATCTGTCTAATTTATCTTTTCAAAGTCTTTTATAAACTATAACATGTAGACTACGAAATCCATGAAGGGGGTAGATCAATGATCAATATTTTCTTTTCAAATTATTGATCGCTTCCACTATGCCGGCTAAACGATGCATTTACGAAACGGGTCGATAAAGACTGTCAGCATTACGAGTCTATTTTAATACCCTCGCTGCTTTATCGTTAAATCAAATGCCCCTTTCGTAACTGCACGCGGAATAAATCCACCTTTCTTGTAATACGTAATTTTTTTACCAATTTAAAAATATATGTACATTTGTTTGACAACACCAGTAGCACGTTAAGCTGTCGGTCCCAGTTTCATTATTCCAACTAGTGAAACTGTTTATAGATGGATTATTGAGTCGCATACAAAAGATCGCGACGAACTGGTCACTTGTTCGTGTATATTCAGAGTAGTTACAAAGAGGTGTGAATTAAACACCACCGAGGCCGTCTAGTCAGTCTCTAGTGATGGTTCTAATATTTGCATATATATCACCTCATCGTAGCCGATGGTATGAGTCTACACCGAACAAGCGGCTAGCTCGTCGCGATGTTTGGATAGACCCAATTACCCATCTATAAACACAAGTTGGTATAGTGAAACTGGGACCGACAGCTTAACGTGCTCTCCGAGGCACTATAGTGGTGTTGTTAAACAAATGAGTTTTTAATATTTTTTATTAAAAACTCATTGTTACACACCGGGGTTTGAACCAGGGACCTAAGTGTTTTTAAGTCTAAGGCCACCACGTATTTACATTTAACATTTTATATGTAAATCACTAACTATAAAATTGATTGTTATATGTATATAATTAATTCTATTATTATTATTTTTACAGATTGCCGCCTAGCTTGTAAATTCCGCCATAATAAAATTTATAGTAAAATATACTTAGAATTAGATATATTTGTTAGTCATTTATATAAGCAATTCTTGCAATAAGATAGCTATTATAGAACAGAATAATTGGTGCGTAGTTTTAATAATTGGTTATTTGTAATTATTTTCTTGAATAATAATAAAAATTGCACCAGTGTCCGTTAAAGTAATTCTAAAGATTAAAGTTAAAAATGGCGTCGATGTACCAGCTGTCTTTCGACTTTCTAAATATAACTGGTACATTACACGCTAGTAACATTCGACACCATTTTTAACTTTAATCGTTACAGTTTATTTTGGTGCAACTCAGCCTAAGTATAATTTCCAGAACATTGCTCGTACTTGCAGAAACGATTTGTCATAAAATGAATTTAATTTTGCCTGCACGAACTTACCCTCACCAAATTAACTGTGAAGTGGCGAAAATAGGAACTAAATAGGATGGCCGCCATTTTGAAATCATTCGATTGTCTATGTTAAATATGCCGAAAGTGATGCCCGGATGGTAATTTTTTTTTAAGAAATTCGGCAATAGGCTACAATTTCAAAGAATAGGGACTAATGAATACTTAGTCCAGTGGTACCCAATTAGTTTTTTCTATGTACCACTTGAAAATAACCTCTAACTCGCGTACTCCTTATTGCAAAAACGATAAATTAAAAATGAAATCAGGTGTATTCTAATGACCAAAAACACCAGTTTAAATTAATGTAACAAATGTGCACGTTTTTCTTTGCATAACTCTGGAAAATGTGGTTGATTTTGGTCAGTCTGATCGCACTCCTTACGCGTTACGCTCCACTCGGGTACGCGTACCATTAATTGGGAAACACTGCGTTAGTCCATACAAATAAAAATAATTTTGGTTGTTCATTAAATTATGTTTTATTATTTTATTAATGGACTAGCGGCCCGCCCCGGCTACGCACGGGTGCAATGCTGATACTAAATACACTACAGAAAAACTGTGAACGTTGTATATAAAAACATAGCGGCCCGCTCCGGCTTCGCACGCTATTTATAGGCACGCTCTTGCCGCACCGGGCGGCCGGCCGGTAAACGCTACGTCCCGCAATTTTTAAATCTGTAATATCTTCGAAAATATTCACTTAAATCATACGGTGTAAAGGGCCATATAGATCTATATTAAATGAACAATGTATTCAAGGTATTTAATTGGTTAAGGATTAATGCTGTATTGGTTAAAATCGCTTCAAAAATTGGCCATTATTTGTCGTAAAAAGTAAATGACAAAAAAAAGTTATTGTGGGTTATCCATAAGAGATAGACATATACCATCACGGACTTTTCTGTAGACCTTTTCAATGTGTACAATACTTAGTACATTATTTTGATAAAACTCGTAGGGTTCAGCCTGCGTTTGCAATGTAAGCGGAAAAAATGTAATTATTTACGACATCACATTAGAAACCTCAAAAATAACAGTACTTCTCCACTATTAATGGATGTTATTATACATATAAACCTTCCTCTTGAATCACTCTATCTATTAAAAAAAACCGCATCATAATCCGTTGCGTAGTTTCAAAGATTTAAGCATACAAAGGGACATAGGGACAGAGAAAGCGTCTTTGTTTTATACTATGTAGTGATAAGGTTACGAAATTAATTTATTTTTGGCTTCAATATTGATCGCTTGTTTTACAACTGCACCCAAATCTATTGGTTTTGGATTTTATATTCAATTTGAAAATTAGTCATCACATTGTTAATTAAATAAAAACTTGCTTCTTATAATAGTTTAAATTTATTGTAACTGGGCTTTAAGGTAAGTAAACAATTAATTTAGGTCAGGGCCGGAGTTGGAAGTCTGGAGGACCAACGGGCAACGAAGGCCCCTAATTATTTTTCCAATAAAAGGAGCATATTTTTCCGTAAGTCTTTCAAAATTAATTGCCACAAATAAAATTATTTTAAGTAAGAATGTATTAATTATAGTTAAAATTCAAATTTATTTTTATATAAAAATATATATTTAATATTCAAGAACAATATTTTCATTTTTTGCAAGTATTATCGATAAAGAGTGTTTGAAAAAAAAAACGGAAAAGATCGACGATGCTGACCGTCGAAATTTTGATATTTTTTATATTATTGTGAGAGCCCCAGGGCAGTCTCCTCAAATCCGGCCCTGATTTAGGTAACGATTAAATGAATTTTGTTACATATATTGCCTAATATTATATTTGTTATTAGTATAGTAGAAAGTAATGTTATAGGAACCTGCTACGTGTATTATTTAAAAAAGAAAGCAATAAATATTTACCTAGTTATTTTTTGTTTTATTTTGAAGTTCCTAATTAAATGGCTGTTGTTTTTTATTTGTAGGGTAACACTAGAATTTGATACAGGAACTATAAAGTCTAAGAAAAAACCTGTCAAATCCCGTATATTTTTGCTTGAGAGCGACGTGATATAAAATTGTGATTACTGCATTTTTCTTCTTGGTCATAGTTCCTTTATTTAATTAAAATTCTAATGAAGAATTAGCATCCAGCCGTTAATAATATACTGGAACTACATGTCCTATAAAACAAAAATATTAGTGACATCTAGTGAAGGCTAAAAAGCGCCATCTAGTGTAAGGATGACGAAAACAAATTCGAAACGCGAGTATCCCACTTTCTATCAATGCATAATTCATGGACTTTGTCAGCTGAATGAGCTCGTTATTTTTCTCACTTCAAAACGTTTCACAGTTTAAATAATGAAACTAATAATAATATATGGAACCGCCTTAAATGGCCGAAAGGGGACTTTACCACGTCGACAAACCAATCGACGCGCGATGGATAAAAATGTATAGGAAATATTGTCTATTGGTAGAACTCGATAGGCGAGAAACGACAAATAGTATATACATTTTATTATCTCCCCCCGCCCACCTTTTTTGCTCTTGGATTGCTTTTGTTTTGTTCTCACCTTTTTAATATATACAGGTTGTTGAAAAATTAAGCTAGCTTATTTCTCCTAGCCGGAAATCAAACCGGTTAATTTTGAAAAAAAGTCACGCTGTATTTACAACAGCAGTTAGTGTCGCTTATAAAAACTATAACGGCATCATTAGATTTTTGAAAAATTTATTTTCCTAGCCGGGAATAAATAAAATAAAGGAAATCGAACCGGTTGATTTTGAAAAAAAAAGTTATGCTCCATTACTGCACCAGCTGATAGTGACCCTTATAAGTATCAAATTCTGGTAGTAATATTAAAAGGTAAACTAAAGAAAAGTGATAATTTTTAAGATAATATGTTGAAAAAATTTAAACCCTAACTAATAAATTGTTCGAAATGATAGCTATTATTTTCAATACATGGGTGATTTTTGCTACACCTAACAAGTGGCGAGTTTGTTGCGGTGTTTATGACGAAATAGCCTCGTATAAAGCGGTCACCCATCCCAGGCCGGCCTTGTTGTCATCTGCTTAACCTTGTTATCAGTTGCGTAGTGACTTAACCACTAGGCTTGGGCCGCTTTTTATCAGCAGTTTTAGTTTTTATCAAAATCGGCCCCGTGACTCCTTTGAGCATTTATCGATATTCCTTGTAGTTTAGGATTTGGCCTTGAAGGCAAACTTGAAAAATTCACCCTGTATATGGTGGCCCTCTTGTGTTTTAACAACTAGAAAGGCGATTTAAGACCCATGGGTTTATCGAAACGTCTATGAAGGGATAAAACTGCATTAAAATAATACAACAAAAAATGGCAGTAAAAAACTATATTTTATTATCATATATTAAATTAAAACTAAACTTAAAATTCAATCTAAAAATTATCTTTATAAAACGACGTAAAATACGTTCTTGTTTAATTATTTTAAATAAAATAAACACAAAACTATGATAGCAAACAATTTATTGAATTAATACATAAATCAATAGTACCTACTAACTATCTACTATCGAAGTGTTGCCAATAAATAGAAAAAAAAAGAAGATACATATTATAAAATGTTATTGTACATTTATTATAAAAAAAGAAATGAATATAGAAGAGTATTTAAACAAATTTTAAAGGAAATCAAATATAATAGGAAATTATTATTATTGGCAATAAATGCAAAAGTCTAATAATAATAAATAGTAATAAACTATAATCTAAAAATGGGATTTAAAAAAATAAGTTCCTCCCAATTTATGAAAATACATTTTAAATAGTCAAAAAGAATAATTATTAAAATGAAAAAATATATATACATGGTGACTGGGGTTGTACTTTTCCCATGGAACCATGTGTCACAAATGAAGAAAAAAAATAGCTTGTCCATACAAACTAGTAATGTTAAACTATCCATTTTGTGTGTTGAGAAACCATTTTTTTATTTGCGACACATGGTTCCATGGGAAAAGTTGTTCGATATGACCAGTAAAGCCTCACATTAGCCCAAAGTACAACCTTTCAAAGTCACCATGTATATTGATATTTTTTTTTAATATGAACATTCTTTGCCTAATCACCATGCCTGCATGAACATACATATTTATAAACCAATATTATTATAAAAAAAAACATTATGAATTAGCACCAGTTTATAGTTTTATTTTATACAAGTGTTGTAAAATTTGGAATCAATATAATATAAAAACACCAACACGGCCACATTCTGTTTCTTACAACGGATAAGTTAGCTTGAAAAAGGCAAACACTTCATTCCATTGGGTTACAGGTACTATTGCTTTGACAGTTTTTAGCATTCCATGAGGTGATAATTGTACAAAAAGAATTTCGTTATATTGACAATCTAACATTGCCTTTAAAAGAAACAGAATATGGCCGCAGGGGTGCGATTTTTTAATGTCAGCAATGAGTTTAATATCACCAGTGAGAAAAATATCACCAATGACTAGATAAATCACAATTTATGAAAATGAAAAAATATTTGTAAGTTGGCACCGCACATAGGAAATTTGAGAGTCAACCAACTTACAAATAATTTTTCATGTACAAGAGCTACTTGCGTTTCATTACACGAAGAAAATATTGTTTGTTGTTCAATATGTCATTCTTGTTTCTCATAATAATTGACATTTGCTAAAACATAAAAACTCAATGGTGGAACGGATCCATGATGATTATTATCTGTCATCGGTGACTTTATTTACGAGTGGTAGGAGGCACTCGTATTGATATCAAAGGTATGATATTTTAGTCACTCGATGAGATTCAAGAATACAAACTTTAGAAATAGATGACTTTTTTAGTCATCCGCTGACATTCAAAAATCGCACCCCTGTAAAAACATGCAAGGGCATTCATGGTCAAGGACATATATGTCTATACGCATGAATATATTGAGACTGCTGGCCCGATTTATTTAAAATTTGGAATAGTTATAGATATTGTTGAGCAAAAGGAAAGACTAAATTTTCCTTCTATGGGTTCAGGAGGAAATGAGTCCTAAGTAAAAAATAAAAAAATATAAAAAAAAAAAATTGTGGGGTTATTAAAAGAATGCCTTTTCAAGAAAACAATTTTTATAATAAAATTACAATGATTAAAAAGTGAAACAATAACAAAATCCTCGATCAAGTCCAAAGTGATTTTGAAATAAATCCTATTTCAAATAATTAAAAGTTCATTTGTTCTATAATTTTAACCAATTTTATTTTCCAGCGGTTTAATATTTGATGATATTTTTCAATTAAATTTACTACACAAATACCCCCACTATGTTTGCAGTTTGCTGTCATTGCATGGTATACTATAAAATGAAATTAAATATACAATTATCTAAAAACTATCCAAAAATGACGAGTCAAAATTTATTATATAATTTATTTAATTTTATTTTAGAAAACAAATAAATGAGAAGCAGGCATAGATATTAATGTAAATATAAATATAATCCAATGTCTTGAGGTATGTAGTTTGTACAGAATTCTGATTTGGTGTGAAGTTAGGCAGTTAGACTTATCAAAATGGCAGTATTTCTGAAAATATACAAATTAGATAAAAATAATATATGGTCAACTATGATCTAGGCTTGTACTATGTGTACCAGAAACAACGATATAATACATATTATATTTTATAAACACCCAAACTATGACAAACTGTACAGTAAAAACGTACTAATATTATTTTTCCATGGGTGGGAATCGAACCCACGACCTCCGGAAACAACACCAAAGACAACTACAGGCTACGGAGGCGGTCAAAAAAGTTTCTATAACTGCTAGTTCATCCGTATAAACAAATGTTCCTTAGGACTACAAGTATTTATTTTTATTTTACTGGAGCAAAATTAACCCTGTAGGTATAGCAGACTTTAGGTGGGAGAAAGGCCCCTCTATAACTTTGCTAAGCAGAGCGACCGGACTGCAAAAACCGTCAAGTGACCCAGTCATGTTTCGATTTTAGTCCGTGGGTTTACAGGTTTTCTGGAGACAAAACAACGATTTATTATCAAGATAGTAGTCTCCTTTAATGTTGCGGTTATGAAACGGGCGATTGCTTTGACGTAAAGCAGCGAGGATATTAAAATAGACCAGTAATGCAAATACGTCCATATCGCCGCCCATTTCGTTAAACAACAATGTATTGATCGACCCCATTCATGGACTTTTCCTTTCTCAAAGTCACATGTGCTCCAACAAAAAAAAAACCTCACGTATCAGTGCGGCAGGTTTTCCTTCCCGCGGGTGTACTCTGCGTGCGCGGCCAGCGCGGGAGGCAGCTTCACATCGCGGAAGTAGGCGTGGCGGCGCGCGTCCTTGGCCGACACGCGGCGCACCGGGTCGTACGTCAGCAGGCGGCTCAGCAGGTTTATGCCCGCGCTGTCCAGGGTCTTCACCTGGGACAAACAATAACAATCTTATAAAAATATAGCTTTTGTTTACCCGACTTAGCCTGTCTTTTTATTTATACAAAAAACTTTACCTACAAAGTCTGTGAATAGGCGTGATTAAGAGGGCGCATAAAGTAAGTTAGAAATCTAGCCCCCGTATTCTAAGACGTATGCTTAACTCCACTTTACACTCAAGGAACGTCTGTCTCTTTCCACCAAATAGTCAACTATAAAAAGCAAGTTAAGACAGACGCTCCTTGGTAAAATTTAAAATATTTTTTAAAATTATAGCAAAGAAACTGTATTTTTCTTCTTATTACATTATTTTTAACAGCATTCATCGCTCCCATTATGCCGACTGAATGATGCGGTGAGAAAAATAGCGGCGACATAAACGAATTTGCATTACGTGTCAATTTTCATGACAAATAATGGCTTCGGCTGACAAATACCTACTTATAAGCATCGTTCGTACGAAATAATTGCACCTATTTTTATAATTTATGATATTTATTTAGTCTTAAATTATGATTATAATTTTAATAAATATAATTCAAAAAAAATATTCAATACTAAATATTTGTTGAATTACTAAATTTGTTAATGATCGTTTTAAATTATAATTGTATTCTTTTTATGTTAAATCCAACAAAAATATGTTTTTGTTACCAGTTCATCAGATTTTTTTTTCAATTTCCAGGATAAAAAATCTGTAATGCATTATTTTTTGCCCATTTATATACCTTATAATCTAAAACAATATGGCAACACTAAACTTACATGTTCCTTCAAGTTATAAGTGTTCCAGTTGGGGAACGTGTGCTTGTAGTCAGTGAGGGATGTCACCCCCGGCCAGATCTCCTCTGTGGGGGTGCGCAGTATCCTGCAAGCAAACATATCATTCTTTATTTTATTTTATTATGGACAACAAACAATTGTGCAAAAAAAGTTACATGAACAATAATTACAAAAATATGGGTATATGCACAAACAGCATCATTATCCCAAGATATAAAAGTTAGTACCTACATTTAAACATAAAACATAAATATTAACTAAACAGATAAAAAATGGTGATACAAATAATAATAGCGACAGCGTACAAATACTAAACAAAAAATGCAATAAGCAATCATCATAGTTCTTCACAAATAGCTTTTTTAAAAGCATATGGTGATAGAAGAAAGATAGCAATGTTATGGAAATTAACATTATAGGCTTGCACTACCCTGCCCAGCGGGGCACGCCGACCAGCGTTGGTCCTACTGGGACCTAAATAAAAAAGCCAGTGTGGATAATTATCCCGGATTCGCTAAGAATTACTTGGAATACGGTAACATAATTGATTAACTAACTGTGCACAATCAATTTTACCATTACATAAATTATACAAGTACATAGCTTCGAGAGCACTTCTTTTTTCTAGAGTCAAAAGCTAAAACTTGTTAATAAGATGGTTATAAGACAGATAAGAGCCGAAGCATTTGAAATAAACGGATCGCATAATATTTTTTGTGAGACTCCATTTGACTGTCTGTCTACGCATCCTATTTTCTTCAAAATTGGAATGGTTTATAGATCTTGTTTTATTATATATGGATTTTTTAAATGATAAAATGCAATAAAAAATCTTGGTGGGCGGGACTCGAACCCACAATTCTAGCTCGAGGCAACTACTGAGCCAACCAGGTTTCAGTCACCCCTCACGAATTTTGTCATTGCTTGTTATATACTTTATACACAGACACCCTCTATGTGCTTTCTTCTTATACGAGTAACTGTAGAGTTTGTTTAAATAATATAGTTCGCAACAAAACAATTTTTTGTTTTTATTATAATTTTATATAAATTTCTCTCTGTAAGTGAGCAATAATGTTCTTTAGAGAAATAAATGTCTTTAAACTGAAGTTAGAAGTCCTTGTTGCTAATACTAGATCGCAGAGGAGTCAGTTATTTGTTATTACTTTTATCAGTACCTCAGAGACCAATTGTCACAGAATGACCTTACGGAACAAATTAAGAATATGGATGAAATTCTACAATTAAGCAAATATAATGCAGAGAGATTTGACTCATTTATTTACAAAAACTGTTGCTCCTGCGAAAATCAGATAAATTTATCGAATACTGGATCATCCATGGCCTTCTCCAGCGCCACCCTTCCTAGGGACTTAACTAACAACACCTTACTGCTCACAGATAGTATTGGTATGGGAATGGGTAAAATTTTTAATTTCCATTTAGATCATTCTGTGACTAACTACTGTATGCCAGGCAATAGTTTTATGAATATTGTAAAATCCATTTCCTCTAAATTTTACAATTCATGTAGTAATATAGTTATTATGGTAGGAAATGGATTAAACACAAGCAAAGGAGATTTGTTGGACAGTGTGGATCTTTTGTCTCAACTTGGAGTAAGAAATGTTACATTATGTACATTCCTTTATTCAAAGGGATATACTGTCCGACAAAATAAACATTTACATTATCTAAATAATTGTATTTATAATATGACTCGCTACAATAATCTGTTTACTCCTTTTGATATAAAAATATTTGTTAAAAATGTTAATGGGGCATAGGATGGCATGAAACTACCCATGAAGGTACAAAGAAATATTGCTACATTGGTAGCTAATAATATTTTATTAAGCATTGACTCCACATCATCATTTAGTAGTGGTACAACCAATTTTAAACTCTTACATTTGACAATAGAGAAGGACATTTGCAAAATTAATTTAATTCACCAAAATATTCAAAGCTTCTGAGAGCAAGGTTCATGACATAGAATTATTTATTGAAAAATATAACTTGGATATAATGTGTTTTACAGAATCCTGGCTTAAGTCCGATAAAATGTGTTTCAATGTAAATAACTTTTTAGTTGCTAGTTTTTTTAATAGAAACTCCTGTGAAGGAGGTGGGTCTATAATTTTAATTAAAAATACTTTAAAGTATAAAGAGTGCAAGGATATTGTAAAACTATCTGTTGAACGTGTTTGTGAGATTTCATGCATCTATAGACCCCCAGCATTGTCTTTAAATTCTTTTATAGATATTATGGAGGATGTACTCTCAAAAATATATGATTTAAATAAACAAATTTTTCTATGTGGAGATTTTAATATTGACATTTTGTTAGATACATGTGACAAACAAAAGCTCGTTTCTCTTTATACTTCCTTTAATTTAAATAACATATTTTCTGAACCAACTGGGATTACTTTATATAGTCAGACTTGCATTGATAATATATTCACAAATTGTCCCGTTCCAGACCACTCTGTTATTACTGGTGTACGCTCAGATCATAAATGTCTAACGATCAGCTTTCAAGCACAAGTAAAACCAAAAAATAAAATAATTAAATATAGACTTCTTACTGATAATAGACTAAAAAAATTTAATAATAACTTTATACAAAAAACTAATATTTTCAAATATAATATTAAAAAACCTGATACAACCTACTCAAATCTACATAATTTAATAACCCTAGAATTTGATAAAGTATGCAAGACAAAGTCTAAGAAAATAAATAATAAATTGAATTTTGCTATCTGGGCAACCAGAGGCATTAGAAAAAGCAGAGATACTTTATATGATTTATATGACAGGAGATCCTTTACTTTAGATCAAAATTTTCATAACTATGTTAGAACTTACTCTAAAATATTCAAAAAAGTTTGCCTCATGGCAAAATCTAATTTTATTAGCTTTAAACTAAAACAGTCAGAAAATAAATCTAAGTGTGTATGGACGATAATTAATAATGAAACTGGTAAAAACGCACATATCCAAAATGATATTTTAATCAGACAAAACGGAGTAATGATATCTGAAAAAAATTAAGTTGCCAGCTTATTTGAAGAGTTTTTGTTAATATCCCTTTGGAAGTCACGAATAGCATTGCTAAGGAACTATTAAATCGTTATGTTAAACTACCTGATTTGCTAGAATTTAGTTTTATACATGTCTCAAGTGATGATATTATTAAACACTTTAAAATGTTAAATAAGAAGAAAACAGAGGATTTATGGGGATTATCTGTAAAAGCAATCGAACCTATTGTTCACACCATAGGGCATATCTTGGCTGATATTTATAATGGCTGTGTGGATAAGGGTGTTTTTCCAGACCTTATGAAGCATAGTAAAATAGCCCCTATATTTAAATCGGGCTGTAGAACAGACCCTACTAATTATCGACCCGTGTCCATATTACCGGCTCTAAGTAAAATATTTGAAAAAATAATGTTAAGTCAATTATTAATACATTTTAATAGAAATAAATTATTACATAATCATCAATACGGGTTTACAAAAGGTAGAAATACAACAAATGCTGGTACTAGATTGATTGAGGAAATATTTAGTTCATGGGAAAAGTCTCAGGATCTTATAGGTGTTTTCTGCGATCTTTCGAAAGCATTTGATTGTGTAGATCATGAAACTCTGTTAGGTAAGCTGGAATTTGTTAACGTCACTATTATTTAAAGTTGATAGGAAAGACAATATATTGTCAGTAGCAAACAATACTCTGACTATGGTTTCTGAATGGTTTATGGCAAACAATTTGGTTCTAAACCCTAAAAAGACCAAGTGCCTGAAATTCTCTTTGCCAAACGTTCCAGTAGTCAACTGTTCACTTAAATTAGGCGGCACTGAGCTGGAATTTGTTGACTCCACTATGTTTTTAGGAATCACGATCGATTCCAAACTGCTGTGGAGAGCTCACATAAACACTTTATCTAAAAGATTGAGCTCAGCTGCATATGCAGTCAGAAAGATCAGACTTTTAACTGATGTAGCAACAGCCAGGCTTGTGTACTTTGCTTATTTCCACAGTATTATGACTTATGGTCTTATTATCTGGGGCTCAGCTGCAGACATAGAAACAATATTTATCCTTCAAAAAAGAGCTATTAGAGCTATGTATGGCATGAAGACCCGCGAATTCCTTCGGGAATTTTTCCCTAAAATTGAAGTAATGACACTGCCCTCCCAATACATATTTGAAAATTTATTATACGTTAAGAAAAACTATACTACGTTTAATAAAAACGCAGATAGGCATACTCGTAACTTAAGAAATATAAACAAAATTGATATACCAAAATATAGATTACAAAAAACTAATAATTGTTTCCTAATAAACAGTATCAGGTTATTTAATAAATTGCCATATTCAATTATAGAACTTAATGATATAAAATTTAAAAATTGTATAAAGCAAACTTTAATAGCAAAATCATATTACAAAGTTAATGATTATATTAATGACAGAGACGTCTGGAAACATACCTCCCTGCGACTGGAATCTCTCAACTAAAAAATGTGATACAGTAATAATTCATTACTAAGTACTTATTATATTATTTTTATTCTACATTAGGTAATTTGTTATATTTGGAGAAGGTAATAACTTGTTATTACTATTATTTTTTTTGTTTTTATTTATTTTTTATATTAAGTATTTTGGCTAGGTAATATACCTACTATTGTTTTTCATATATTTAAATTATTATTTTGTTAACAGAGCTACATAATACGAATTCGTTTTCGATGTTTGCGCGTGTCTCAGATTCTATAATGCATATGGCCTAGTAATGTGTCCTAGTAATATGATGTGTCCAGCAGATTTCCTCTCCTTTGAAGGTGCCACCACTGCAATGTGGCGCGTGTGCCGGGTTCTGGTCTGCACCCTAAGGGCCTGGTTGAGCAGGAGGATGGCTGACACATCGTTACGTCCGTGATCGGGTGCTGCTGTGGGGGCCTTGGATCTCCGCTGGACATGCATAGTTTAATTATTATGTTAAAAGCGGAGGTCTCGCAAAATTGTCGGATAGACTAGCGCGGGCATCGGGGGGCTTTGGTGTTTTGTGATTCTGTACTACCTCTATATTGTAAAATGGTTTATCTGCTATGGGGTGTTCTACTCGTGCTCTTCAGCAGGATGAGGGTAAATAGGTATCATATATAAAATATCACATATTATAAGCTAGTAAATAAGCATATCTCCTGATGGTCAGGTACATATGTGGAACGCCAGAGTTTTTTACTTGCTGGTGCCTTTTTCTCCGGGGTGTCTCTGGGGAACCAACATGCGGTTAGTGTTTGCGCTCTGATTGATACATTTTTGTACTTTTATATTAATTATTACTTATAGTGGATATTTGGGGTGTAGATATAATCTGTTAGGTTGGTCGGCACCTTTGCATGGCAGATAACGATGGACAGGTCAATGGAACCAGCTAACCACCTAGTCTTACACTGGTTGGTTATGTGGTGTGTGTTCGGTTTGGTTTCTAATTATTTTATGTATGCAAAAGCCTAACCAAGCGCACACTTAGACCTTATACTAAATATAGTTTTTTTTTGACTATGCATAAATACCTGTAAAGGTTTACATGAAATAAATATTTTTGACTTTGACTTTGACCTATTTAGATTTTTTATAATTTTTTCTTTGCATTTTATCTTAAAAAAATTTAATATAAGATAAGGAATTTATAAAAATTGTATTATTATAACTATTCAATAATATCATTTTTATAACTATTCAATGATATGATTTGTGAAGATGGCCGACACAATAAAAAAAAATATATATAATCATTTATTGAACGTTGATTGGTTGAAGTGAGAACACAATATGGCGGCAATGAATATGTCCGACCGGTCTCGTTACCAACGCCCATAAATGCAAATACCGTCAAGTGACCCACTCATGTTTCGGTTTTAGTCTGTGTGTTCACCAGGTTTCAGGAGACTACTGCATTGATTTTTTTGTCGAGGTGGTAGTCTCCTTTCAGGGTGCGATTACGAAATGGGTGTTTGAATTGACGATAAGGCAGCGAGTATAGTAAAATATACTCGTAATGCAATCCCTCCATTTCGTAATCACATCATTTAGCAGGCATAGTGGGAACGTTCAATATTGTTTAAGAACAATATTATTATTGATTGACCCAAATACTATGAATGGACTTTGTAGTTCTGCTCACCACCAGGTAGATACAAAGTCACATGTTGTGCTCCAATAAAAAATAAAAAAATGTTTTATGGAAGATTTTAGGATTTATGGTGGTTCTATACATGTTGTACTGTATATGTTCCTTTAGTAACCTTTTCTTCGAAATGAGGTACTAACCTGAAGATCTTGAACAGCTGATCAATCTCCGAGTCCCCTTGGAACAAAGGCTTCTTGGATGCCATCTCCGCGAAGATGCAACCAATAGACCACATGTCTATCGGGCATGAATACCTACAATTATAAAAAAATAATCATATGTCTTAAGTCAGGAAATGTAATTACAAACTCAAATGTCTAAAAATTGCATATTTTAGATTCTTTGAGGGTGGGTCAAAATACTGTAGTTTTGTTATATTTTTCATATTAAAGTTTATAGGATATTATTGTGCAAATTCGTATAGTAATATTAAGTGTGAGAAGTGTAGTATTTACGCAGTGATCTTGGTGTTTGTGCTATCTTCCTTTATCTTCAGTAAAATGGCGGTACCCATTTTACTGTTGATTATTTCTTCCTCCTTCACTTGACACTGGCATCACTATACCGTATGTTTGCATACGGTCATGTGGCCATTCCTAATTCTAACCTAGTCCTTTCCCTATTCCTCTTCATCCTATTATCCCACTTTTACCGTAACTTGTCTTTGGCAAAATTATGCTTAAAGCGTTTATGCCATTTAGGTAAAAGAAGAAGAAGAAGGTTGGGGGACCATCTAGTAAGTATAGTGTACTTGTGTCAGATGGCCCCGCTCTTCTTTAACGTTGCAACATATTATATATATATATATCCATTTTATACGGATTCCAAAAAAAAAAGATAATGACAATGAAAATTAATAATAATTGTGAGATAGATTTTAATAATACATTTATTAATGAACAAAAAGTTTTGTTTTTTGTAGCGTGAAGTTCAAGTGTGAGCGTAATGTGTGTGAGTGCCGAGTGTAGTGTGTGACTGTGTGTGTGTATATGTTATGTAATGAATTGTGTCAGTGCCTCAATTTCCTCATAACTTTGTGTCTTTAACCAGTCAAGTACTTTTTTTATATTCTTGATAATTTAATTTATAAATGTTTAATTTCCTATTAATTTGATTGTATATATGTGCTGATTGTTTGTCATATTGGTGGTTAGCAAACAATGTTTTAGTGGAGTTTGCATGTACAACTATATCGTTCCTTCTTTTTTTCATTCGATCGGGTTTAAAACATTGTATATTTGTGAGTTTTAAGCGTGAGGCTAAAATATATAATTTTCTTACAGAAAGAAGTTGTAGATTCATTGTATGTAGGAAACCTTGATATGGATGCAAAAGCTGGGCTTTGACAGAAAATAACACAAAAAGATTAGCGATTTGTCAGAGGTCTATGGAAAGAGCAATGACTAGAATAAAACTAAGAGATATGAGGAATAGAAATCTTATAGAGAAAACTAAGGTAGCTGGCGTAATTAGCAGGATAAAAAGAATGAAATGGAGAAGGACAGGTCACATGTTAAGAGGCAGAATAGATAAATGGACCAATAAATTAACGGAATGGTATCCGAGAGATGGAAAGAGAAATAGAGGAAGACAAAAAATAAGGTGGGATGAAGATTTTAAAAAGGTAGCTGGAAATCTATGGTGGAGAAAAGCAGAAGACAAAAAGGGTTGGAGGAGGCCTTTGTTGACAGACACACTGGGAATACGGGATCAAGTTAGAATTAAGAAAAATACTTTTATACTACACCTGCTCGGAAAGTAGGTTCTTACTTGCGTAAGAATAGGTCAGAAAGTACGTCTTTGTAGTCGTACAAATATGCGGGAGGAAAAAGTGTATGAAAATTCATTGTTAACGTGCTAGTTTTTATTTTAATTTTTTTTCTTCAATTCTTCCAAATTAGGAAAGGCAAGGGTTCAAAGCCATAAAGCCTAGTTTTTTTTTACAAGTTCGAAATTTTAATCAAAATAAAATAAAAGTATTGGTTTATTGGCTGTTTACTTTCTTTGCATTTTTGATTTATTAAGTTTTAACAACTGTAATAATTTTAATATAAACTTTTATTAATAGAGATTTTATTTTTTATTTTCCTCGTAGGTGTAGTATAAAGCACTATGTATCACTCGGCGAGAAAGTGCGATTCCTAACTCGAGCGAATTAAGGCCCTCCGCTTCGCGTCGGGCCTCAAACTTCGCCCTCGTTAGTAATCGGTGACTTTCTCCCCTCGGTGAACAATGTAACAAATATGAACAATCAATATAATAAGAACATACTTGAACATAAAAATAGTAAATCAACATTAAACACAAAAGAATGTGATAATAAAGTTAAAACTAACAATACAAACAACACTACTATTATAGAAGAATTGGTTACTAAGAAGATTACCATACTGGGCGACCAGCAGGGTGTTGGACTAGCAGCTTCACTACATAAAACTAGAGCAAACAGCAACAATAATATTGTAAGGTATAATATCTCAGGATTCACCGCCCCAAATGCAACGACGGAATATGTTACAAAGAATGCTGCATCAATTAATAAAGAATCCAGTGAAGGTGACTGGGTTATATTATGTATTGGGTCAAATGACCGGAATCCCGTAAAATTAAACATAGATTTATCCTTTGCTTTAAATAATTTAACGAAACCAAAAATATTAATTACTAGTGTCTTAAAGAATATGTACCTTAATGAAACTAAACTTAATAATCTAATTAAAGTTTTAATCAAAAACTTAAAATTGTTATTATATAGATAATTTGTATAATAGTTCAAACTCACTCCTGTATCCAATTCAATATATAAGTGATATAATAAGTAGGTATGTGGATGTAATGATTATAGAATAAATTACTTAGAAAAATGTTCAAAGATAAATTCATATAAACTAAAAAGTCAAAATATTACCGATGTTGGGGGTACAAAACCACTGAAATTAAAGGGTACAATTCCCTACTACTTTAAAAAAGTTAACAGACATACAAATAATAACGAGTTTTTTCGTTAATAATATAACTTTCCAACAACAAAAGCCATATAATATTACAAGGACTTTTACCATTTTTCACCAGAATATTGCAGGAATTTTAAACAAACGTGATCTATTCGAAGCTGCTATAATCGAATTATCACAAAAAAAAATAGACATAGATGTAATTTGTTTAACGGAAACATTCTTAAAGTGTGGAACGGAATCAAATCTACTTTTAAACTCGTATAATGTAGCAGCAACATTCTCTAGATCAGATCAACGTAGGGGGGGTGTCGGCATCTTATTAAAGAAGACACTAACTTCTAAAATTATTAACATTGAATCATTACCTTATGATTTTGAATGCTGTGCAATAGACATCATGGGCTATAACATAATAGTGGTTTGCATTTATAGGACACCAGCTTCAAATATTGAAGTGTTCTTTACTGAGTTGCAAACATTATTACACGGCCTAATACGTAAAAGAAATAAAAATATAATACTGTGTGGTGATTGGAATGTAGACGTCTTAAAAAATTATAAATATTCTAATAACCTAACAAGTATTCTGAATAACCAAAATATTAATAATCATATTATTAAACCAACCCGACAGAATTCTTGTATAAATTTAATTGTAAGTAATATTAAAGATGTAAAATCGCAAATTCGATCTGTTGGGACTTTCAGACCATGAAACCGGACAGTCTATAACATTTCGGGTGGATATTAACTTAACCTCTGAAGTACTCAACTTTTGGTTTGAGCCGAGACGAGACTACAGTGATGAGAATATAAAGAAATTTCTCCAGTGTATGAGTGCCTTATCATTTAACGATGTTTTAAACGAAATGAGAACAGAAGAATCTTTCAATATTTTCCATGATCTATATACATTATTTTATAAACTATGTTTCCCTACAATTAGAATTAAAGTAGTTAATAAACATATTAAGAATAAGTGGCTTTCTACAAATCTAAAACGATGCTGTGTAAATAAAAGACGTTTATATTTAAAATACAAATTTTCATCGTGTAATAAAAAAATAAATAAAAATCATTATAACAAATACAGAAAAATTTTAAATGAATGTATATTAAAATCACAAAGAATACAATATAATAATTACATAGAAACAGCTCAAAATACATGCAAAGCGGCTTGGAATATTATAAAGAACAATGCAGACGGAAAAACAAAAATAAGTGAAATAAAGGAAATCAAAGTAGACGAATGTATTTATACAAATCCAATAGAAATAGGCGAGTTATTTAATAGATATTATATCGATCTACTGAACTGAAACTAAAAATATTGATCAAAATAAAAATAGTACATATAAAATAGAGAACAATCCACATAGCATGTACCTGTCTCCGACAAACGACAATGATATACATAAAATAATAAAAGGACTTAAAAATAAAAACTCTACTGGCTATGATGAAATCAATACAAAAATTTTAAAATTAAGTTCCATGTATATATCTTCACCACTCAGCCACATAATTAACTTATCTTTTGTGGAGGGATATTTTCCATCTCGTTTGAAATCGTCTGTAGTTAAACCATTATTTAAAAAGGGTAAACAATGGGACATGGGAAACTATAGACCTATAACCTTAATTCCTATTCTGTCTAAGGTATTTGAAAAGGCTATTTACAGTAAGATATATTGTTTTCTATCCCAAACAAAGGTGCTAACAAATGAGCAGTATGGATTTAGGAAGGGTCATTCTACAACTTTAGCTTGTTTCATTCTGGTAAAAAATATCACTGATAGTCTGAATAATGGCACATATCCTGTGTCCATATTCCTTGACATGACTAAGGCCTTCGACCTTGTTTGTCATGACACTCTCTTAGACAAATTATATAATTATGGTATAAGGGGTCAGGTATGGAATTGGTTACAAAGTTATTTAAGTGATAGAAAGCAGTGTACTGAAATAACTAGAATAAACAATAAAAATAATAAAATTAATTTTAAATCTCAATACAGATTGATCAAATATGGGATACCACAAGGCAGTGTGTTGGGACCTTTGTTGTTCTTATTATACATCAATGATCTACCAAGAATCACATCCCATGATTGTATATTATTTGCCGATGATACTACAATTACTATAAAGTGTAAGAATAATAATGACATATTTAGTAGTGTAAATGATTTTTTTATAAATATTAATAAATGGATGAACGAAAATAATTAAATAATAAATTTCGATAAAACCAAAATAATTCAGGTTAAAAGTAATAATACTAGACAAAATGATAAAAAAAATATTGAATATAACACTAATATAATAGAAGATGTAGACTCAGTAAAGTTTCTTGGAATTCAAATTGACAGGTTGTGCAATTGGAAAATACATATAGATATACTTTGTGGTAAGATCGACAGGTATATTTATGTCCTAAAACGCATAAGAGATACTGCATCACAAAATACTGCTGTCCTGGCATACAATGGATATGTCTCATCCCGATTACGTTATTGTTTGCCTGTATGGGGAGGTTCAGTAGATATAAATAGAGCATTTGTTGCGCAAAAAAAATGCATTAGAGCGATCTGTGGTGCCAGCTTCTTGGATAGCTGCAAACCTCTATTTAAAAAAATAAATATATTACCTTTGCCCTGTCTATACATATATGAAATCGCTATCTTTGTTTATACTCACCCTAATTTATTTCCTACAAACGAAGAAATGAAATACCGCAGTGAACGATATAAACACAAGCTATATATGCCACCCCAGCGCCTAACGTTACATTCTAGAAGTTGTTATTGTATGTCTGTCCGTATATTTAATAAACTACCAACATCTTATAAAAGTTTAAGACTAAGTCAATTTAAAAAGGTTATATTTAGTCTGTTATTAGATAAGTGTTATTATTCCACAAAGGACTTTTTAAGTGATAAAATTGACATATAATTGGAAAAATGTTTTCTTCTCTATAATGTTTTCATGAAATAATAATAATAATATGTTGTATAATTATGTAACCAATATTATTGTAATTTGCACACCGCAAGTGGTAGAATATGTAGAACACTAAACTATATTTAAGACCTAAATTTGTAACATATTTTGGCAAATAAAGATTTTATTTATATATGTACTATTTATTATTATATAACTATTGTAATCTAATTTCAGAAATAAAGGCTATTATTATTTTAAGTATTTTAAAACACTGCATTTAGCCAGCGGTTTCCACCAAATAATCATGGACCCAGCTGATGCCGAGTTACTGTGGCCGAATTGGTTAGACCTTAAGACACACAGGTGTGTACCAATGAGTTTTTAATCTAAAAAAATATGTACATTTGTTTAACAACACCACTATAGTGCCTCGGAGAGCAGATTAATTAAGCTGCCGGTCTCGGTTTCACTGTACCAACTTGTGAAACTGTTTATAGATGGGTTATTGAGTCTATTCAAAACATCGCGACGAGCTAGCCACTTGTTTCGGTGTAGACTCATACCATCGGCTACGACGAGGTGGGATTTAAACAAAACCCCTCTGCTGGGTACCCTGAGGCGGTCTCTGGCGCCGTAAGGCACCCGTGATGATATGAAATGAATAATTATAGATTAATGATAGAATATAAAATAATAATAACTTTATTTTATTTATCAAGTCATAATACAGTTATATAGCACAGACCCCTTGCCAAAAAGCCTATCGATAATCAAGCCGAAATACCCATCGAAAGCCAAATGTATGGGATTTGACTTTTCTCGTCGATCAGGCTCTACCCATAGAGTAAAATTCCTATATTTTTTTATCAATCGATGCGGCGATTCGATTGGCGATCGTGTCATTGGTCAGGACTCGGCTATAAAGTTTACCTACCAAGCAGGTAGGTCAGTTTATCTGACTGCATGAAATATTCCTAAAACTACTGGTCCGATTTATTTGATAAAATGGTTATAGAATAAAAATATATATATATATGTGTATAAAATAAATATTGGAGACTAAAACATTGTGTGTGTGTTTTAAAAGAATGGAAACTGATTGATGAAAATTAATATAAAATTGTTAAATTATTGTTTTATTTTTACATAAAATAGTAATACATACCTTTGACATCCAAGCAAGACCTCCGGAGCTCTGTACCAGAGGGTCACCACCTCATGAGTGTAAACCCTCATGGGGACTCCAAATGTGCGGCCTAGGCCAAAGTCTGCTACCTATGGATAATATCATTTTCCTATATAAATAAATAATATAAACATTTTTAGAAAAACAGAAACTTTAGATTAAATTATACTGTTTTATTCAAAAATCGACAGACGGGTCTCGTTACCACCGCCCATACAGATGCAAAAACCGTTAAGGACCTAGTCATGTTTTGGTTTCATCAATTTCTCGTCGAGGTGGTAGTCTCCTTTCAGTTGAATTCACAATAAGGCAGCGAGTATATTAAAATATACTCGTAATGCAATTCGTCTTTGTCGCCGCCCATTTCGTAATCGTATCATTTAGGCGGCATAGAGGGAGCAATCAATGTTGTTTAAGAACAATTATTGTTTGACTTAATTCATGGCAAGGTCTGCTCTCCACCAGGTAGATACAAAGTCACATGCCGTGCTCCAATAAAATAAAACAAATGATTCACTTAATCATTTTTAACCAGGCCTATTACGCCGTACAACGTCAAGCTAAACTTTAACCAAAATGACATAGATGTCTGTCAATTTTCAATGTCACCAGGTTTGCATTACTTCAGAATTGCTTCATATTGATTAATTAGTATACACATTGTGTGCATAATCAGTCCGCAGGTATATATTTATTGTATAACCGAAGCCTAGTTACAGAATAATTTATTCCATAAAATAATCGATAACATACAAACTTATATTAAATTATAAAATAGAACTTAAGTTAATAATAGCAATAATATAATATATATTAAGGATATAATATGTCAATAAAGACAATAATAAGGAATATGCATGTAACTCTAAAATATGTATATTTCATATATGTTGTGCCCTTTTTTATCTAGAAACACATCTGACAAAATATTTTTTATGTAAATTGATCCATTATTTTCTAATTTCAAAATAAAAATGTATTATTTTTGCAAAAAATACATTTCGCTCTTCCACGCACGTTCCGTTTTTGCAAAAATAGTTGACACTTCTGACGTGATGACGTCACAGCAGCCGAAACAAACGTTTACTATACTCCTAATCGTACAAAATAAAAGATTGTTTGTTGAGTGCGCTGTGACGTCACAGCAATGGCGTGTTAGTGATGCGCCGTTTTCGGATACATTAAAGAATGATAAATGTTAATCCCTTTTTTTAAGATTTATCACATTTATTTTGGAGTATTATATATTTTTTAGGTTTTAATAAAGTAAATACTACTTATCAAATACAAATTCAAAAAAAAATCATGCATATTCTCTAATGTTTATTGATCTGGATACATAAACTCAAAAACTACTATTTATTTATTACATTTTATATTAAACTATACCAATAGTAAAAGCTTTATTATCAGCGAATAACATAAGCTGTATTTCATTTCCAATCTTATTTGGTTTAAAAAATACAAATAAATAAAATTGGAATGTCTGTTTGTAATATTAAAATAACCACTATTTACTAAATGCATTATGGTTACACAGAACATTTTTTTTTTTTTTTTTTTTAATTTTTGTCAGTGTTTGTTCCGGCTAATCTCTGAAACGGCTGGACCGATTTTGATAGGACTTTCACCGACAGTTAGCTAATGTAATAAGGAGTAACTTAGGCTTACTTTTATTTTAGAAATTTTATTTATTTTTATTAATATAAATAATAAATAAAAAAATAACTAGTCTGCACGGTCTAGGTTTATAATACATATCTATTATTATTTTGCTGTTCGCTATTTTACTCTTGTTTATTCAGGTATTTATTATCGTAAACTATGCAAAATTAACCATTCTTTTTTTGTTAAATTCCATGTGGTTAAAGTTGCGATCACAGCTAGTAAATAAATAATTGTGAACTCACCTTAATAATACCAGTCTTGTCAATAAGCAAGTTCTGAGGTTTGAGGTCTCTGTGCAATATGCGTCGTTGGTGACAGTACAGGATGGCACTAATAATTTGGTACAGGTAGGATTTTACGATGTGAGGGTCCATCACCTGAAAATTTAGATTACATGTATTGTTAAATATTCTTTAATATGAGGAAATTTAAACTCAATATAATTTTCATCATTTATATGAAATTACCAATTTTTACAGGGTGATTTTTTTAATTGTGCCTTTAAGGCCAAATCCTAAACTACAAGGAATAGCAAAAAATACCCAAAAGAGTCTAGGGGCCGATTTTTTTTTATCAAAATCAACCGGTTTGTAGCCCACCTAGGAGAATGCATTTTAGAATGTAACAAAATGATGCAATTTTAGTTTTTATCAAATTCGGAGTCTCCTCTTACTTCGCTATTCCTTGTAGTTTAATATTTGGCCTTGAAGGCACACTTGCAAAATTCCCCCTGTATTATTTTTATACATTTCCAACATTTTTCTTTATGTGTGGGAAGAATGGTGACCTAGCCAAGTGCTCACTTGAATCTAATATAAACATATTTTTTTTTACCTTTTACATGAAATATATACTTATGACTTTTTGATACAAATTGACTTGACTGAAATTTCTCTTATGGTCGGATTAATAGTTGTTGCTGAGTAATTGCTAATGCTTAGCTGATGCTTCGGACTGTCAAACTGGATATGAAAAAGTAAAATGTTTGACAGTTGCAAGCAATGGCTCAGGCTAAGCAATAACTTAATCCGACCATTAGACTGCATTGACTTAGGTTGATATTTTTTCCCCAAAATGCCATCAATTGTTATACAGGGCTTGTTTCATTACATCTAAAATAATTAAGTAATGGAAAACATTCAATGTACAATATTTAGTAGGGTTTTAGTCAAAAATAAATAGGTTTAAACCTGAAATAAAACATTTTATTATTTTTACACACATAATGGTGTGGCCACAAACTAATCTCTAAGATTGCCCTATGTGTACCAGAAACAATGATATAAATACATATTATATTTATGTGAAAACACTCAAACCATGACAAAATACACAAAAAATGTACTATTTTTTTTCCATGGGTGGGAATCAAACCCACAACCTCCGGACACAACACCAAGGCACCAAAGAGCAGACATTGCCTTGGAACGCATCTTATAAAAGTTCCAATGACAGATCTTGTCATATGTAATTAAAACATTAACCATTTAATTTCCAGTCTAAATTAGTTAGTTCATCTTAAATTTAGGAATTACCTTGGCGAGTGTGTCCATATATTTCTTAAGGTCCATGTCCAGAAACTCAAAGATGAGATATAGACGAGATTCTTCTAGCAGGACATCTTCTAACTTAACTATGTTTGGATGGTTCATCTCCTTAAGAAGTGATATTTCTCTGAAAAAAATAAAATAATAATATATACTAATATTATGAAGCTCAAGAGTTTGTTTGTTTATTTGGTTGAACATGCTAATCTCAGGAACTACTGGTTCAAAAAGTTGCGAGGATCAGCTAGTTAGGATATTGATCATTAATTGTATTTTTTCATAAAGAAATTAATAATGTTTTGATTGGAAATTGGCAATATAACAGATTATTAATTCAACAACCTTTAGTAAAATGCATCAAAAAGTCTTGGGTTTGACTCCAGTTTTAAGCAAAAACTTTATTGATCTTTAAATTAGCCATAACATAAGCTTATTGTTTTATGACAATAATGTTAACAAAATAATATAATTTTATCAAAAATTTAGTCCAAATACTACTATAACCATGTATAAATAACCAAAAAACATACATTCTTAGTTTGATATTATTTTTAAAAAAAATACAACTACAAAGCATGCTTACAATATGGTAACATTTATTCATGAAATGACACAATTTGTAATTGTGTAATTAAAACAATCAATGTACATATATTTTCGTACAGGGAGGACAAGATGTTTGCCAAGAAAAGCCAGGAGTGGAGATTGCTCCACCGACAAGAGCCTAGCTCTGGAGCTCTGGATTTTAAGGTGAGGTGAGTTCAGAGATTGCATTGATAGGTCCGATTTTTTTTAGAAAGTGACTGTTTTTAGTGAAATAGAAAAAATATTTTCTTATCTGGAGGATATTAGTGATATAACTGTTAAGTGAGAAACATTAAATAAAATAGTTTTTTCAATAGAAATAAATGGTGAAAATAGCACTGTAATTTAGATTTTTCGGATTTTATGATATTACTATAAATGTTTAATTATTTTTTTGTTTATAAAAGTGTATATGATAAATAAAAAGAAGATTGTTAATTCATATTTTCTATTTTTTATGTAGTTTTTCTTAAATTAATATTTAAACGCATTGTGACTCACAACATTTTGTTTCTGTGCAACTTTTGATAGTCCACTCTGCTTACTCTCATCAGAAACCATACTTATAACACTGAGATAAAACATAGGGAAGTAGGTACAAATACGTAATTTCACTGTGAGCATACCTCGCCTTAAGAAGAATGTATATAAAGCTGAAAGCATTCTGAAATTAGCCAAATGCAACCAACAACAAGAAATTACCTTGACAAGTGTAATAATTAAGGGTGATTTGAAATGAGTAAAGATTGCATTAACAGTTGAGTGATAAAAAAAATGTTAAGAAAAGGCACCTTTCTCCAGAAACCTTTTCTTTTACATTGTATGGTAAGCTATATTACTCCACATAATATTGATGTTGTTTTATTATGTTTATTTTTTCCAGAAAAAAACTAAAATCACAACACAAATAAGTGTAGTTGTAAGTTATTTTGGCCATTCCAAAACATTTCTATCTCATTCCGACATATTAATGTCTTTTTCTTTTTTCTAAAGATTCCACAGGTACTTATTACACCTATTTTAACATCCTAATGTCACTAGCTATTTATGGAAACTTCATGAGGGTGAGTGCTTCTAAACAAAGTTAAAATTTGACATGTTCTTTGTATGGTATGTCAAAATTCAATTTTGATATAAAGTTTATATTAAACTTATTTAGTAGAACTCGGCCTTAGGGAAATCACTTGGTTGTAAGGCAGGGGATTGAACTGCAGAGTTTCCAGAGTTGTATATTGAAGGGATGTGATTGATACAGAAAAGTTAAAGAGCTGACTCAAATATTTCTTTATATAAATTATTAGTTTTTGTTTTGTACACTTTTGTGTACTTAAATATTTTAAAAAAATGTTTTAAATTAAACTATATGTTACACAATACAGCTAAATGTGCAAATAAGGGCAAAAAAAGCATTTTTTATTGTAAATTTTACAACCAAAATACACATGGTAACAAATAAAGGTTATAAAATTTATAAGTCTGTAAATAATAAACATACACAAATAAAGATTTTTATTTAATGTTTATTATTATTTTCTGTTAAAAAATATTAGTAAATTGGATAAAAAGGACAGGTGCACACCCACCTTATGGACGTGGAAGGCATTCCTTCATCGTCCGATTCCAAACGAATTTTCTTCATTGCTACATATTGTCCTGTTATTTTATTTCTTCCCTTATACACTACACCGTAAGTTCCTTCGCCGATTTTCTCAATTTTGAGAAAATCGTCCATTTTATAGCGAGAAATTTTGACTGTTATAAACTTGACAGGGCGCTAAAACTACGGAGTTTTACTCCGTTGCAAATTGAAATTTGCAAACGTTATTAGTTTTACGTAATTACTGCATTAATTGCTTTGCACAATATTATATAATTCAATAAATACACTTATTTCAATTGTTATTGACGTTAAATATAACGACTTTCATCAAGCATAAACTTTTGAATTGAATTTTCGTTCGTTTATAAATTATTAGTTTATGGTCGCTTTTAGTGTTGCCATTTAAATGGTTAGGTGTAACATTTTTATGTAATATAATTATATAACAGGGTAAACATTTCTTGTTAACCAACTTTTATTAACAATTTTATGTTTTGTTTCGTTTTTATAATATACAGTTATTTATAAACTTTTTAATAATGTCTTGTTCATAAGGCCTCATAAACAAGAGCGGCACATTGCTAACAGCGTAGGTACTGCTGTCGACACGGCAGCATAGAAGATCTGCCGTAGCCGTTGACGACATTCTTTATACAGTAGCTAATATAAAATCATATTTCATTATCAATTCCCTTCCCTTCATACTACGATACTGAACGGACGTGTTTGTGAAATAAATTATTTAATTTCTTACCGTAAAACTTTATAATTTAGTTAAAATAATAGGAGTGCAGAATAGTGAAGGAGGTTATTTTTACGTAAGTTTTCATTCATTACAACTGGATTCAATTTGAACCGCATCAAACGTGACGTAGAATATTGCTGCTCTCCTGGTATTCATTAATATAGAATTAGATAGCTATATAGCAATTCTTTATATAAATGAAAGAGACAACGAATGTCACTGTGTACATTAAATAAAACTCGACAAATAACTGTCGCGTAAGAGCGATTCGTTGTTATTTTGTCTTTTAAAACTACCTACTGAATTTATGATTTATGCTTCTATAACTCTGAGGATTTATGCATACTGCAAGAGGGAGATAGCATACTTTTAATATCCCGTCACGCTCATTTCGCATTGTCATCAACTTGATATCTAATTCTGTAAATAGATATAGCTTGCTAACATGGCTACGAAACGTACTGCAACAAAAAAATCTCAAACTTCTACACCAATTCAAAGTCCTAAAAACACCAATGACTCGGAACTAAATACAAGCCTATCTCAGCGCTTTAAAAAGCGTTCACGGACAGATTTGAACATAGAGGATTTCGGTCAATTGAAATCTGAACTTACTGAAATGTTTAACAACTTCGTATTGGCACAGGAATCCAAATATTCTGTTATACTTAACACAATGACAGACATTAAGGCTCAAAATATGGAGATTCGAAAATCAATAGAATTTTTGTCATCACAATATGACGTTGCCATGAAGAAAATAGATGTTATGGAAACTGAAATCCGTGAATATAAAAATACGATCAGCTCACTAGAGTACAAAATGGAAACCTTCGAACGCAATTATCGGTCCAGTTGTATAGAAATTAAGAATATACCAAAATTTACGCAGGAAAATAAAGAAACCCTAAAAAATGTGGTGTTAAATACTGGTAAATTACTTGGAATGCCAATTCAAAACTCTGACATTCGTGATGTATTTCGGGTAAATAACAAATCAGAAACTAATAAACCTATTGTGGTAGAATTCTGCAGTATTTTAACCTCAAATAACTTATTACATATGATAAAAAAATACAATAAAAATGGTATTGGTGGTAAGTTTAATACCACATGTTTGGCACTCCCTGGACCTGAAAAACCTATTTTTATAAATGAAAACTTAACCATCAAGGCCAAAAAATTATTTATTAGAGTCCGAGAATTTTGTAAGGAGCGAGACTACAACTTTTGCTGGACTTCCCACGGAAGAGTATTTATAAGGAAACGTGAAGGTACCGCTGCCATACGAATTGATGGGGAAGAAGATATCGAGAAAATTTCGAAACAATGACTATAATTTGGATTGTTTTTTACTTTTATAATATTATTCCTTACTTATAGTTGTTTTTTGTATTTATATTTGCTTATTACCCGGTACTTTAAATTCTGTTATATAATATTATTTAAATGCGACGTTTGCTTAGTATACTACAATCATGGTACACTATATATAAATAGAGGGTTTATATGTATTATTCAAAATATAATGCATGTAGGCGTTTGTTTGTATTTATTTATTACACTGAGTTATATTATGAAAGAATTTTATTCTACACAAAATTAGCTACTTTTTAAAATGATATATTTGCATTACTTTAAAGGGCATCACAACCACTTTTATATGAAACTTATCCTAAAAATAGAAAAAAATAAAAAACATGAATATCGGGGTTATTATTATATATTGGCTAGAATTAAATATTGGGGTATGAATAATACTTATAACATTCAATATTTTTGATGATTTCGTCCAAGACCTGGACAAAATAACATTAACGGAAGCTAAAATTGGTTCACATGAAGAATGTAATAATTTCATACAACACTCACATAGACGGTTAAACATCTTGACACAGAATATACGAAGTGTAAACCATAATATTAATAATTTTCTAACTCTTATTTCACGGATTGAAATTGAGTGCGATATAATTATACTTACAGAATGTTGGTTACATAGTAATTTACAAATTCCCGCTATAGAAGGATATTTACACTGTGCAACTAAACTCTATAATAATAAAAATGGCGGAGTTGTAATATATTTTAAGAAAGAATTAATGTCGGTATCGGTAGAGGAACCAGGTATGGTAGAAGCTGATTGTCTAATTATTAAAGTTGGCGCCGACACATCAATTGTAGCAATTTATCGTTCACCATCACATAAAAATATTGATAATTTTATTGATTCGTTGGATTCAACTATTGGTAGCATATCATCAGTAAGTAACATCATGGTAATTGGAGACATTCATATAGATATTAGCGATAACAGCAAAGATAATTCCTCAGCACCATATTTAGAAATGCTTTTTTCCCATGGCCTTGTACCGGCTCACAATATCCCACACTCACTCGGTTGAACAGCTGTCTAGATCATGTCTTAGTTAAAACCAAACTTCAATCAGAAACGGTTGTTATAAGAAGCTCTATTACTGACCACTATGCTGTATTATTTTCTTTGAAAAGTAGACAGAATAAAATAACACACAAAGGTAAATATGTTAAAATTGACCATAAAGGGCTTGAAAACACTATAGCTAGATTGGATCTTACGGAATTGTATAACATTGATGATGTTAATATAGCTACTAATACATTTGTAACACAGTTACAAGATTCAATCCGTGTGAACAGTAAACTTATTAAACCTTCTAGAAGAAAACATATTATCAAACCATGGATTACCCCTGGTTTATTGAGATGTATGCAAATAGGGACCACCTTCACCGTAAGTGTAAATCATTTCCCGATAATATAAATTTAAAAACAGTATATCAAAGATATCGAAACTTTTGCAACTCTATTCTGAAAAGTAGAAAAATTAGCTATCATAAAGAAGAATTAGAGAAAGCTGGGACTAACAATAAAAAAATCTGGTCAATTATCAAGGAGGCTACTAATCTTAACGTACACAAAGATGATTCTTATAAATTGTTAAATAATTATGGTTCTGCTTCTGAGGCTGTTAATGAAGTAAATAATTATTTTATAAATATAGGAAAACAACTTACTGAGAACATAAGTAAGCCCACGTTACCTACACAATTTGAAAAATTTGCTCCAGCTACATCACGTAAAAATTCTTTTGTATTACTGGATACAGATGATGAAGAAATTGAGCGTATTATTGAGTCCTTGCGTAGTGAATGTTTAGTTGGTTGGAATGGTATATCGGCAGGTCTATTAAAGACATATAAACATATATTAGTTCCGCCAATAACATACATATGCAACATGAGCTTATCATCAGGCAAATTTCCTAATGCCTTCAAGAGATCCGACGTTCGGCCAATTTATAAAAGTGGTGATAGGGACCGTGTCACTAACTATCGACCTAATTCTATTCTTTCAACTTTATCTAAAATCTAAGAACGAATTATTAATAAAAGACTAGTCCAATATTTGGAAAGTAATAAGTTATTGTCAGCTCACCAATTTGGTTTTCGAAGCAGGTTGTCAACCTCAGATGCAATCCACGATCTTACTGACCAGATTGTCAAAAATATGGATGGGGCGATAAATGTGTGTCAATTTTTCTCGATCTTGCAAAAGCATTTGACACGGTCTCTATCCCACTATTACTTACAAAGTTAGAGAGATTGGGTATAAGGTCCAAGCAGCATGATCTAATAAGCGATTACTTACTGAACCGGACTCAATGTGTTAGGATAGGTGATCGTTTGAGTGAAGATATTCTAGTGCAATAAGGCATTCCATAGGGTAGTATTTTGGGCCCTACTTTGTTTTTAGTATATATAAACAATCTCACCCAATTAGAGCTTCCAGGTGGAAGAATCGTTTCATTTGCAGATGATACTGCGATTTGCTTTAATGCCAAATCATGGATAGAAGCATTTCGTTTAGCACAAAGTGGATTTAATATCGTTACTCAATGGCTCATGCATAACAAATTGACTCTAAATACTGATAAAACGAAGTATATGACATTTTCTATAAGAAAATATTCACAACCGTCATCAAATTTTGTTATATATTCCCATTTATTATATATATTATTATTTATTTGTTATATATTCGTGTGGATATGACTTGAATAAGTCGAATCTAAAAAGTTGTGTATGCCCTAAATTAGAGAGAACTGACACAATCAAATATTTGGGTGTCATCTTAGACCATAATGTAAATTTTGGCGCCCATATAACAGCGTTAACATGTAGGGTTCGTAAGCTTATATATGTATTTAGAGGTTTACGATACATAGTGGACTACAAGCTTCTACGAACCATCTATTTCGCCTTGTGCCAGTCTATACTTCAGTACTGCATTACAATTTGGGGCGGTGCAAGCAAAACGAATATAATAATACTGGAGAGAGCTACTAGAGCTGTACTCAAGGTCGGTACCTTCCGACCGTTCAGATACCCAACAAATGAGTTGTATCTGCATTGCAAAGTGTTTACTGTTCGACAGCTATTTATATTGAATGTAATGTTAAAAAAACAAGCAGAACTTCTTAATAATAAAAATAACAATGTATCTATTGATACTACTAGAAGATTTTTATTACCACATACTTTAAAATTTATGAAGGCATTTATGAATAAATTCTATCCTTTTATTAGTAATGTATTATACAATAAAATAAATAAAAGTATTAATATTCATGATCTAAGTTACTTGAAATATAATTTTATACTTAAGAAATGGCTTATGGAATTATCATATGAACAAACAGAGGAATTATTAAGTATTGAAAAATAATATAGGTACAATATACACACAAAATATTTTCATACACAATATTCCACTACATACACAAAACATTCACACTCACACACATTACACAATTACCTCATTCACACAATTTACCTTTTTCTTAATTTACTCGAGAACTTGTATATTAAGTTAAGTATTTCATAATTAAGCATGCATAGTTTTGTAGGGGAAGGACACTGGTGCCCGAGATACAGGTTAACCTAGTTTAGGTACCAGTGGCTTTTACCAATTATTGTAAATGTATGTATATGTCTATAAATAAATAAATAAATAAATAATCTGTCACTGGAACTTATTTCGAAGACTCCTGAACAATTTCTAATTTTTATTTATTTTATCTAAATCTCTACAGATATTTATAAATAGTAAAATAGTTTTTTACAATGAGGTCTTAGAGTTCGTTTGGTTAGGTATTCATCTTCAAAATAATACTTGGTGGGCAATTCTCGCGCTTTCGACATTCATCTCGATTCGAGATTTTTAAACGAAAAATGACTAAATATGTCATTTTTCGTTCAATATTTGTATATCTATTATTTATTTATTAATATTTATTATTTATTTCGTTTAATGTTCGATATTTTTAAACGAAAAATGGCATATTTAGTCATTTTTCGTTTAAAAATCTCGAATCGAGATGAATGTCGAAAGCGCGAGAATCGCCCACCTGCTATTTTTATGCACGCACAATCCAAATATTAAATCTCTTATACCTTGGCGCACACACCTAATTTCTCACAATCTTCACAAGAAAGACGTTTACTTAACAGCCAATCAAGTGGCTTCTATTGTAAGTCCTATAGTCACTGCTTGGAGGCCTACAAAACGATTTTGGAAGCAGTAGCGGATTATATTGTAATACACTATAAGTTAAGAAATGGTTACAAAAGTCTTATGATCGGTGCAGCCCCCCCTAAAAGACAAAAAGCTTGTGTGTGTGAGTTATGTTGTGTACGATGAGGGGAGTATTATATATTGTAGTTAAATTTAAAATTTAATATATTTTATTATTACTATATATATCATTTACACATAATAGCAACTGTTAATTCATGTTCGATCTATCATCCATTTTAAATAGTGGTTTAACGATTAACCTTTTAGGCTTATGATGTTAAAGATGCTCTCCGATATACCGAGAGAAACATCTTTAATAATTTGTGTTTTTATCCCATCATATCCAGTACTTTTTGAGTTTTTAAATGATTATATCGTCTTTTGTATGTCAATTCAAATGATCAGAGTCATAAAAATCATCGAATTAGATTTATTATATGTTATTCTATATTATTTTTTGTTAATATCAATGTCATTATCATTATAATTATGATTAGATCCATTTATATGAATTAAATTATTACTATTTAAATTATTATTTATATTCAAATCATTATTATCAATTGATATATTATTAGTTAGAAAATAATTATCATTAGATTTTTTTTTTAAATAATAAAAATTATATGTAGGACATTTTTACACATATTATATTTTATATATAATATGTGAAAAATTATATATATATATTATATTTTATAAACACCCAGACCATGACAAACTGTAGATACTACAAAAGAACGTACTAATATTATCAACAAGGTAGTTATTATTAGAATTAGTATCACTAAAGGAATTAATTGTATTATTGGAATTTTTATGATTTGAATTGATATTATTGGAACTATTGTCATTGGAATTATTATTATTAGAATTATTATCATCTGAGTTCCCTTATAGATGGGTTATTGAGTCTATTCAAAACATCACGACGAGCTAGCCACTTGTTCGGTGTAGACTCATACCATCGGCTACGACGAGGTGGGATTAAAAACCCCTCCGCTGGGTACCCTGGGGACGTCCAGGCAAATCATTTCTGGATCCGCCCCTGGATGGCAGCCCATGTTGAAGCCCCTGCTGGCTTCTTAATAGTTTTGTTTTATAACCACAGAGGCACAGATAATAATTTGAATTTTTTTTGATTCGGTTTTCTAAAAAAATTTGTCTTCACTAATTTTTGTGCAAAATGTCAAATTATATAAATATTATATAGTTAAGTTAAATTATTTCTATGAAGGTATTTATTTTCTAAACTATTTACCCTAAATTTTGGGTATATTCTGGTAGATACAATTACAAATATTCTTAGTTTATGGCCGATCGAGTGTTGCTATTTAAATGGTTAAAGATAAAATAAAATGAAAATTTTTGGCGGTTGGAAGAGAATTCTTTAGTCTTAAGTGGGACTATACCAAGAAACCTTCGTTCAATAACAAACAAAACATATATATAGCCGCTGGGGTCCCCAGCGTCTTTATTCTGTTTATTTTATACAAACGTTAGATTGTTAAAATAATGAAAAGGTACGCACAGACCTAGGTACAATCCACAACATTTCAAATTATTTACCCCTTATTTTCATATATTATTATCTATGAAAATGTATGCCTGTATTTTTTCTTTTTTTCTTTTAAGTATTCAAAGTTTTATAATTTTAAATCAATTTTAAAGAAATTATATTTATAAAAACATATATCTATTTAGAGGCTGTTATATCTTGAGGTCCAAGCTTGAAAGTAAATTTAAAAAATAATCCATTTAGTCAAGTTGACATCAACCGTAAATCTGAAAGAATAATATGGATATACATAGAATTTTGTTTGTAATTTTATTGTTTTTTTAGTAGCTAACGTAATAATTTCATTGCTGCAATATATATTGTGGTTTTATTTACTTAGATTTGTTTGTTCCTTAATTACTTATATTTGTTTGTATATATGTATTATATATTAGGCAATTGCTTTTTTCTTTATATTTTATAATTTGTTTTATGTACAACTGTGAATTTTTTTCAAAATATTGTTATATAATGTAGTTTTATGGCTTAATTTTTGTTATATCAGTTCTGTACTATAATCTTTTTGTTACTTGACTTTGCAGCAGGATAATGGGAAAATCATTTTATTATTATTTTGTATTACCTTTTTTTAACGTGTATCTCTCATACTTGTCATTAGCAAAACAAATGGCTTTACCATTATAGACATAAATAGGAAAAAAAAATATATGGACGTGAACCTTGGGCTTTATTCCGAGTTTGCAACCGCTAAAGACGACAAGACGTTGCGTTAACTATAAATATTAAAATATAAGTTCTATCCTATTAAATATAGAGTTGAAATTCCAATGCCCATAAGATGTTCAAACTTGCGAAGAATTCGTGTATTTCAAGATGGCGGCATTATTATAGCCAACCTAATACAGACTATATATCCATTGAAATAGAACTTATATTTCAATATTTATAGTTTGCGCAACGTCTTATCGTGTTTAACGTTTGAAAACTCGGAATAAGGCCCCTGGTATTATTAAGTCGCATTTTTTATATTTTTTTTGTATTACTTATTGTTTAGGATTTATATGGCGGGCGGGCTATTTATTAATGATTAATTCAGAATATGGGTACAAGTTGTTGTAAGAGTTGTTTGGATAATCCTATATATTCCTGAATTCCACTACAAGATACTTTAATCTTAAGTTAGAACTAAATCAACCGACTCGACTAAATAGTATGACTTGCATAGACAATTTTGCACATAACATTAAACGAAATTGTAAAGGAGAAATTATTGACCTAGCCTTATCTGGGGCTTTATTCCGAGTTTTGACACGTTCACCGTCGCGCATTTTGCGTAAACTATAAATATTGAAATATAAGCTCTATCCTATTAAATATAGAGTTGAAATTCCAATGCTCATCATTCCGATGTTCAAACTTGCGAAGAATTCGCTTATTTCAAGATGGCAGCATTATTAATGCCAACCTAATACAGACTATATATCCATTGAAATAGAACTTATATTTCAATATGTATAGTTTACGCAACGTCTTGTCGTCTTAAGCGGTTGCAAACTCGGAATAAGGCCCCTGATCATACAGCACAAATTTTAATAGTACCAGTAAAAAAATCCTGTAAGTTCTGGCGTATGCAGAAACGTGATTATTCTAAAGATAATTTACTAAAATTTAAAAAATACCTCCACAGTCTACCCTTTACAGATATCTATACAACAAAAAATCCAAATAAAGCTTTTGACCATTTCCATGAACAATTTTTACTTATATACAAACTCTGTTTTCCATTACAAACAATAAAAAAAAAAAAATAAGAGACAAAAATGGATATCGCGTGAAATTAAACTATCCAGCTCACGTAGCACGGCCACATCCAAGACAAGACATGAGAGCGTGTCCGTTGACAATCTTTCACATCAGTCTTATCCTACAGTCGCAGCACGGCCACTTCAAGACAAGACTCATGTCTTGTCATGAGTTTTATCTTGCTTGAGGTATTGGGTGTAATAAATCTTTAGCGCCGCCCGCGACAATGTTTAACTTTTTTTAATCCTTTAATTTCTAGTAATATAAAAGTGGGAATTACGGGAAAATAAGCATTATGATAATGGGGGAATTTTGAGAACATTTTTTAAAAAAGTAGTGTAAAGGTGGGAAACTGCTTATAAGAGAAAGTATGCTATGACGTGGGAATTTTGAAAAAGTAGTCATGTAGAAATTGAAAATTCCAACTTTAAAAGTAGGAAAAAGTCCCACTCGACGAAGAAATGATTTTTAGTAGGATTTTTTTAGGTCCCACTTTTTTAAAAAGTAGGAAAATGTCCCACTTGACAAAAAAATGATTTTTAGTGGGACAAAGATCCCATTTTATGTAAATTGATAAAAATTCCCACCTAATGAAAAAGCGGGGAAAAGTCCCACTTTAAAAAAATAATTTTCTCCACTTTTTTATAATATGGTATTTTTTCCCCACTAAAAAATATTTTTTTCGTCAAGTGGGACTTTTTCGTTAAGTGGGACTTTTTCCTACTTTTTCGAAAAATAGGCTACTTTTCCCCGCTTTTTCATTAGGTGGGATATTTTCCCACTTTTCAAAAAATGTGATTTTTGTCCCACTAAAAATAATTACCCACTTTTTTTTAAAGTAATAAAAAGTCCCACTTGACGAAAACATGATTTTTTTGTGGGAATTTTTTTAAGTCCCACTTTTTTTTTAAATTTTTTTTTTGGTGGGAATAAAAAAGTTGGGAAAAAAAATTTTTTTTTTTTTTTTTTTTTCCTCTTATTCATTACGTAAGATGAGATTTTTGATGGATATTTGCTACTTTTTTAAAAAGTGTGACTTAATAAAAATTCCACTAAAAACATTTTTTCGTCATTGGGACTTTTTCCTACTTTTTAAAAAAGTAGGACTTTAAAAGAATTCCCACTAAAAAATAATTTTTTGGTCAAGTGGGACTTTTTTACTTTTTAAAAAAGTGGGAATTTTTCCCACTTTTTATTAATGATATCTTTCCCCAATACCCATGTTCCTATAATTCCCACTTTCCCATAATAAAATTATTCCCTAATTACTACTTTTCCAAAATAATCAAACAATTTCACGCAAGATTTCTATGTCACCACATAAAGCCGAACGTGATAAAAACCCGCCATAATAGTCTTTATCGATGTGACAAATCTTTAAGTCTTGGGCTCCCATGCTGAGAAGAGTGAATGAAAACAAGACTTATACTTCATAGCAAGATTTTGAAGTCTTGTCTTGGGAACCCGTGCTAGCAAAATGTCACGCCACACCGTTTTGACGTTTGCTCGCGACTTGTATCGCGTCTTGGGTTGGCCGTGCTAAGGCTGCAGCAAAAGACAAAGAGAGTTTCTCTGGCACTATAGACGTATGCCAACTACTGCTAATAGAGAAAGAGAACTTATTCACAAAGACTCAAAAATAATAATTAAACTAACTAAAAAAGCACAAAATAATAATTTTATACAACAATCGACAAATAAAACCAAAGCAACATGGCAAATTATAAGCACAAACAAATATAATTATCCAAAGGAACCTATACTAAAAATTAAAACTAAAAACTATACTAAAAATTAAAACTAAAAACTGTTATATTAGTGACCCGAAGTATTGCAAACGCATTTAATACTTTTTTATTAATCAAATTCAGGAAACGGTGAAATATAAATCTATTATTCCAAAATCATATCAATGTATATGTCCCCTACTACGTCGCAAAATATAATTACAATAATAAAAACACTAAAAAATACAAATACTGTAGGTTATGACGAAGTAGCAAAAAGGTCATTAAGGTAGTTGATACAGTAATTGCACCACACCTTAGTTACATAATAAATATGTGTATCACTGAGGGTATTTTTCCAAATAAACTTAAGCTAACAGTAATCAAACCGGTATTTAAAAAAGAAGACCCTGAAAATATGAAATTTTATAGACCAATTGTTTTATTTTCTAAAATTTAATTTATTATGTAACGAACAAAAAGGGTTTAGAAAAACAAAGATATCAATATGGCCATATATGATTTACTTAATAATATACTGATTAATGTAGACAAAAATATACCTATATGTGCTATTTTTACATATATGACTAAGGCATAATAATCTGTCATGTTCTACGCAGTCTTTTGACTATTTGTATAAACTACATTCCTATGGAATTAAAGGCAATATTTTGAATTTTTTTGAGACTTACCTTAAACAAAGAACACAGTTTACTGAAATTTCCAGAATATGCTCAACGACCCTACTTGAAATTAAATACAAGTCAGTTACTTTAGAATCTAGATTTGGTGTTCCACAAGGAAGTGTGCCACTTTTGTGTGGTGGCCCACTTCTTTTCTTATTGTATATAAATGACATGCCACAAGTTCCTTTTCCGATGGCTTTATTTGCAGACACACAGCAATAATTAAATGTAAAGAACCCAATAACTATGAAACTGACATTAATATTGCAATTAAAGAAGTAATTGAATGGCTTGATAATAATAATTTAATGATAAACCTATAAATAACTAAAATTATGCACTTCCGACAAAGAATCAGATCACCAGACATACAAGTGAATTACAATGGACAAAATATAAATGAGACTGACATAACTAAATTTTTAGGATTGATAATAGATAAAACATTAACGTGGAAACCACAAATTGATGAAATATGCAAAAAAATATCAAGGTTTTCATACGCTTTATTTAAACTATCCAAAATATCAAGTGAACTAACTGTTCTAACTGCCTATCATGGATATGCAATGTCATGCCTGCGCTATGGAGTCATATTTTGGGGAAACTCCACTGACAGAGACAAAGCATTCAAAGCCCAAAAACGATATATCCGCGCATGTATGGTTTAAAACCAAGTGATAGTTGTCTTCCAATTTTCAAATCCCTTAAAATATTGACATTACCTTGTATTAAATTTGTATATTTGTGAAAAACAATCAAAATCTATTTGTTAAACTCTCTACAACACTAAGGCAACCAATAAGACAACAGTATAAACATAAACTCTGTGTGCAAAAATGTCAAACAGCACTGCAGCAGCAGTGCTTAATATGGGGGTCATATTAAGCACGCTTTTTTGTAGCATGCTTTTGTGTACTATCTACAATAAAATTCCAGATGACATAAAATTATTAAAAATTTAGTTATTTATAAATAAATTATATTCATTATTATTACTAAAGTCTTACTATTCTATTTCGGATTTCTTGAATGACAAAATATAGCTTATTATTTTATTTTGTTTTTAGTGTTTGTTATTTTATATATATATATATTAAAAAATGTTTACGAAATTAAATTTATTTTGACATATGATATTATTAATTTATATCATTCAGATAAATTATTGTCATAAAATATAATTTATTGACATATTTAATTAATTTGATATTTTTAAGAATAGTTAAAATTATAATTTGCAACTATTTTGGCTGAATTTTGTTATTAGAGTAGGTATTAATATAAATTGACATTATGGTATATAATTTTATTAATGTAATGCATAAATTTTATAGTTAAAAACATGATTGTAACATTTGTTTACCACAAGGTAGAACCAAGAGAACTCCAAATATAATAACATTAATGTAATAACCTCTGTTCACAAATAAAGAGGATGGAGTGCAAAATATATTTTTGTAGAAAACTTGTATAATATAATATAAAACTTACACTATAAGGACATCTGTCACAGATGCAGTAAGGTCCATATTACAAAAAGTCCTATTTTCTAAAAAATATTTTACTGAATACTTAGTATAATTTATAAAGCAATTAAAAAAAAACTATAAATAAATAAATAATAAATAAAAATCGTTTATTTTCAAAAATATGTCACAATAAGCTGGTAGGTAGTTTCGACAAGTTTAACATATTTTACCGCTAGCGGTGTGCAAATGTTTTACACATTTTTTATGAGTGATCATAATTTATATATTTACACAATAACAATAATCCTACTTTTACACAGTATTAATTATTCAAAATTTATGGTATAACAATAATAACAGTTAGACATCATCTACAAATAAAATTTAATAATCATTTAAAATTCACATTCAGCATTTAATGCAATAAATAGGCTTTAAATTTATTTAAATATTTGACAATTATTTATTTGATATACCTATATAGTTGTATATATTATATATTATTATTCATAGTTGGTATGGCATTAATACGTATAACAAGTATTTTTACAATTAAAATTTATAAAAAAACATTAAAATTATCATTTAGCATCTAAAGCAATGCATTGTCACGTTACACCCGCTCCATATTATAATTATGTATTTTATTTTATTTGTCTTCATATCATTTCATACATTTTTTTAAAATGACCAACAAATGTATCATAATACACCGTTTTCAGGGAAAATTCCAGGTAGTAAAAACATGGTTAAATTGGTTAATATTTGTATGTAATACTCCAGAATTTTGACAGCTAGAAATTTCCCTTCTGTGAACGTTCCAAATTTTTCATTTAGTTTTCATGAAAACTTAGGCTTTGGTTATCAAATCAGATTCCTAACATTTTAAATTTTAATTTTAATTATATAAACTATGTATTAGGTAATATTGTAAATTAAAACATATTCTTTAGGTATTTTCACATTTTTACACACTTAAAACACTAAATCTTAGCGTCTCCTCTGACCGCTAGGTAGCTTCAAAAGTTCCCATACTAACCCAAAAAATACTGGCACTCTATAAATTAAAACTAAATATGAATTTTAATCGTAAAACTCTAAAATCGTCTATAAATATCTCGGACCGGCGATTTTTCGTGAGTCTCGAGGAAGCTTAAGATAGAAGAAGAAGTCTAGCTACAGTGACAGTGATCGACTGGTTCTCATCCTTGAAACCTTGAACCTGCTACGTCGAGAACCAGGCCCGATCCTGTCACACTTCCTTGAAGACTCTGGATCCTGGAGTTGCGGCCTCCGGGATTTGCCTAGACTCCACTTCACTCAGACGTCTGCTCTGAGGGTTGGAGAACCTCCTTGTGCTGCAGGACCTCGCCTCGGGCTTCGAGCCTTGAGTGACGAGGCCATCTGACTTCTCGTCTCAGGCATTGCCTGAGAGACGGGAATTCACCTCTTCGTGAACGACTGCCTCTACAGCCGTGCCGCTCGCTGTCTGCGTGCTGCCGTCGTGCCGCCGCCTTCCCCTTGCTGCCGTCATCGTGCCGCAAGCCTTTGCTTCACGGACCTCATCTCAGGCCTAGAGCCTTGAGAGTTGAGGCCATCTGAGTCCTCGTCTCAGGCATCAGCCTGAGAGACGAGGCCTCGCCTCATCGTGTGCGGCTGCTACAGTCGTGCGTGCTTGCTGCTGCTGCCATCGTGCCGCCGCCTTCCTGCTTGCCTGCCTACATCTGCTGCCGTCGCCTGTCTACGTGCCAGTCTGCTTGCCAGTCGACGTGCCAGTTCTCGAGCCTGTCCCTCGTCACTCCCTCCAATCTTCCCATACTATACGGTCAGAGTTTTAGTTTATAATAGGCATATCCATTGTAGGCAGGGCCAACATTTATTAGGTAGGTCTCTTATATAGTTACTGTACTTGAGTACAGTAACAAACCAACTTGTAAATATATATTTTTAATAAACTTGTCTTAACCTAACTAATTTTATCTTTCATTGTTAATTATTCTTTAAAAACCTCCCCGCTACAGTATATGCTTGAGATTATTTCACAAATTTTCATTACATAAATTAATTTATACAATTCATATTCAATATTTAGTTACTTATAATTATTATTTGTATTATTATAACATTTATATTATATTATTAATTATAAAGAAAACGGAAGTAGTATACATTCCGAATTATAACATTTTACAATCGAGGTCTTTTTGTTCCTAATGATTATAGTTAATCATTAGGAACAAAAAGACAAAAAACTTCAATCCTTTAAAACATTTCTTTAAAATTCTTTAACAGTGTAGTAATTTTTATTTATAAGCATATTAAATAATGTTTTTTTGAAAATACCAATTTTATTATTAGTGAGTGAGTTTGGGAGATGATTATAGATACGTATAGTAGCAGTTTTTACTATACAATGTCAGACACTGTGGTGGCATGTACAGTTTATTTCTGTATCTTTCACTTTGGTAATTCATTTCTCCATTTGTTGGGAAGAGTTTGGGATAGGTATGTACAAAAACAGCAGACTCAAAAATATACAGGCAAGGTAAGGGTAAGATATTAAGTCTCTTAAAAAGGGGTCTACAGCTGTCCAAGTCACTAGCGCCACATATCGCTCGGATGCACTTCTTTTGCACAACAAAGGCCTTATTTATATCCACAGAATTCCCCCATATTATTATGCAGTATCTTAGCAAGGATGTAACACCATTATAACCATTATATGCTAACACACTGGTACTTTGAGATGTAACATCTTTTATACGCCTAAGTACATAAACAAACCTATCAATCTTATTACATAATACATCTATATGTACTTTCCAATTACACAAATTGTCTACGTAAATACCAAGAAACTTACCGATGTAACATATTCTATTATTTTATTGTCATACTTAATTTTCAAATCATTTGCATTATATGTATATATCTGGTATTAGTTTGAAATTTTATTAACTTAGTCAAAGTATCAAAATTTATCACGAGATTATTTTCGTCCATCCAGTGGTTTATATTTTTTAAGATTTCATTTATATTTTTTACCATACTGTCACTGTTTGTACATTTGATTGTAATTGTCGTATCGTCAGCAAACAATATACACTCAAGATGTGTAATATTTAGCAGGTCATTTATGTAAAGCAGAAATAACAGTGGCCCCAATACACTGCCCTGCGGTACTCCGACGTTATCGGAGTTATACGTTGATCGTTATTATATTATAGTGGGATTTATTATTATTTGTAATACGAGTTATCTCTGTACATTGTTGACGATTTGATAGGTAGCTTTTTATTAAGTCTCCGGCCCTTCCTCTGTTGCCGTAATTAAACATCTTATCTAATAAAGTTTTATGACAGACAAAAAAAAAGTTTTACTCATATCCAGGAATATTGAGTCTGGGTATATTTTACTGTTCAAATTCTGAGTAATGTTGCTTATCTGTGAAAAACAAGCCAAACTGGTGGAGTGGCCCTTTTTAAACCCATATTGTTGTTTCAGCAATTACTTTACATTGAGTAAGAAAACTGTACATTTTAAAGTAAATAATTGATAATATAGGTATTAGGGTAATTTGCCTGTAGTTTGATAAGCCGCTGTGATCGCCTTTTTTAAAAATGGGTTTAACGATGGAGTATTTAAGTTGGAAAATGACCCTCTGTAAATGACAGATTAACTATATGACTGAGTGGGGCAGAAATATATATTGAACTAAGTTTCAGAATCTTTGTAATTATTAAGTCATAACCGGTGGAATTTTTGTTTTTAAGGGCTTTTATATTTGTAATGATGTCATTAGAGTCTATGGGGTCCAGTGGTTTTAGTATTATTTGGTATTTTATATTTTTTAGAGTTCTGTTCATTGCTTTTATATTTAGGTTGAGAAGTTAAATTTATATAATAATTATTATCTGAAACAAATAAAGTGTGTTAGATGTGTTTCTTACTTGGTAAAATATATAAATTAAAGCTATAAAATTTTATAGCCAAATATTTCGCCTCTCTATGGAGCGGCGTCATCAGTGACAGTGACTGAAGGTCTTTGTCATAAATTTTGAAAAAGTAATTTTATGTCTTTTAGCAATGGTAAAGGCAATGCACTATATAGTTTTGTATTTATTTTTTAGAAAAATATCATCACCACCTAGCCCATCATGGAAAACATCATCAGCATGTTATGTCCATTGTTGGTTCGATATTAATAAATTTACAAAACAAGTTAGACAAAACCTAATGCACTACATTCAGACCAGGGCTATAGTATGCACCAAGCTGCCATATAAAAGAGCTTTCCCATGTTTTTAAATCAATAGACGGAATAGTTTTAGGAAAACTCTTTAATACTCTTACTGTGAAACAATTGTTAAAGGTAGTGTTATGTATACGCGCATGGGTGGGCATAGGTAAAATATTATTAATTTGAGAATCTACTGAATGTCTGTGTCCATTCATGCGAGTACGAAGGGGTGTCGTAGTTTCTCCCACATAAAAACTGTTACAAAATCTGCACTCCAGCATATATACGCAATGAGAAGTAGTACATTGTGCGAAATTTAGAATTTTGATGACAACAGGGTTATGATGAGTTTGTATATTGATATCGGAATTTATTATGGGACATGTTTTGCAACGAGATTGGTTGCACTTGTGTGTACCTAACAATGTGTTATTGCTCCGTGTATTTTTATTTTTTGCCAAAATAGCTTTTAAATTTTGATTTTGTTTATACGTTAACACTAGGGCACGTTTCCAAAAGATTTTGTGTAATATTATTATTTTTAAGGATAGAGAAGCTATCCTTTAATAAATTTTGAATTTTGTGTGCCCCGTGGAAGTATGGTATTATAAGCCGAAGGGAATTTTGTTGTTGTGTGTGTATAGTGTTTGGAGTGTTAGAAGGCCTGTTCATGTGTTTGTGTAAAAAGTTTGGGGGATAATCGCGCCTACATAACCCATTGAAGATTTTGCCTTGATATTTAGCCAAAGATGTTGAATTATTACAAATTCTTTTACCGCGGATAGAAAGTGAATGTGGTATATAATAATTATTAAAAAGTTCGCTAATTTTATTTGGATCTGAATAGTCAATGCCGTCAACTTTTATTATGTCAACTTCATTTAATTTTAACTTACTTTTAGTGTTAGTTTTAATAAAGTTCCAAGAAGCTTTAGAAGTGTTTTGAGACTTTTCAACATAGTTCCTGTTTTGATTTTTTTGGGATTTTAATATACATTGTTTTAGTACTCTATTGTATAGGTTATACTGCTTTTATTTTATTTTTTATTTGTAGATGCAAATTTATATTTCAAATACAGACATCTCTTCTTTATGCAACAGCGTTTTAAGCCTCTTGAGAGCCATTTGTTTTTAATGGGTTTATTAACATTTTTAGTTTTAATTTCTGGAAAACATAATTTATAAAATGATGTAAATATGTCGTGAAAATTATTAAACGCTTCCTCTGTTTTAGTCTCATTAAATACATTTTCGTAGGATAAAGCAAAATAAACTAAATGATTTGGGTATGATCGATCTTACAGCCTGACAGCCTCCGTAGACTAGTGGTTGCGCCTTTGGCGTTGTATCCGGAGGTCGTGGGTTCGATTCCCACCCATGACAAAAAAAAAATAGTACGTTATTTCTGTACAGTTTGTCATGGTCTGGTTGTTTATAAAATATAATATGTATAATATCGTTGCTTCTGGTACACATAGTACAAGCATAGAGCTTGGTTTGTGACCAGAGCAATATGTGTCTTACATATTATTATTATACCCGAACAATTCCATTTTAGGCGAATTTATTCCTCAGGGCACATCCATATTATTCATACCGATGATTTTTATTATTTGATTTTTAATCTGTGACAGTTTTTTTAAACCGACAAAAATATCATAAAAATTTTTTTTTTTTTTCAGTAATTATAAAAATATTTCAATAATGGGTCTTTAATAAATTTTGAAAAAAAAAGTAATGAGAGGAAGGAAATACAGAAGCTGTATTATTTACAGTCCAAACTGTATTAGTTACGTTAGCTCACAGTCCGTTAAAAAAGTATATAAATGTATTCATGGTAATATACGTTACCTTAGATCCATGAAGCTAAAAAACACGTAGCGGCGCGCGGACGGGCACGGTTTTTACCTTCATGCTCAGAGGCTCTACCATGGGTTTGCGCATTGTAGAAACGTAACGTTTTAATTTACGTTTACGTGAGCAACAACCAATAGGATCGCTTTATTCAATCCTGTTACCAAAAATAAAGCGATCCTATTGGTTGTGCTCACGTATAAGTAAATGAATACGTTACGTTTCTACAATGCGCAAACCCATGGTAGAGCCTCTGATCAGTGTAGTATAGTACTATACTTCACTGATCATGAATAGTGCGAAGAAAAACATTTTGATACTTTTATCCAACCCCACCACCCCACCTTCTGGGAGAACAATTTTATTCTGTCATTGAATGAATCAGTGGTAAGTCCAGCTATTATAAATTTTTGAAGACTTCAAAAATAATTTTAATTAATATGGCTCCTTTATGCCTCTTTCAATAGGTGGCATTTCCGGTTTTCCGGGAATATGGAATCATTACAATTGAAAGAAAAAAAACATTTTTTGCTGTAGAACTAGTACAAACATGTCATTGCCAAATCAAAATACTTAAGACTTTTTTATAAAATACAAAATGGTATGCAAATTAAAAACACGGAAATGTTTCATATATTTTATGTAACTTTCATTATTATTTATAATATAATGATGTTATTCCACACGCATGCCATTTTCAATATATACCTACTTGAAATAATATGTTTTTTATGAAATTCAAAACGGCATGCAAATAAAAAATGTTTATTACATATTTTGCAACTTTTGTTATGAATTAAAATAAAATGATCTTGTGCAACATGCATGCCATTTGTATTTAAGAATTACTACGTCATAAAATTAATATTTATCTTTATTAGAAGTAATTTGAAAATTGGTATTGAATTTTCACATCATTATCCCAAAAATGTACACCCTCAGCACTCACCATACGCATGCCAATTTTCGCAGATTTTTTTTGTGATGGAAACTTTAATGTTTAGATCGGCATGCATTTTGACAACATGGAAATGTCCGATTTTTTTTCTCATTTACACACAACCCTTTGAGCCCACTCGGCCGTTGTGAATTGCGTGCCATTAATTACGATAGCTTGAATTTGTTTGCACTACCTTATGTTACAAAGGCAGGCAATATAATATCACGGAAAACCACTAAAATTCTTTACAGAAAGAAAAGTCATTTTCGTTATGACGTGCAAGCGTGCGGCGGTCAATAACCCCCATCTTTCATATTTTAGGTTTAATAATTAATTCTTAAAAACGCATGCAGTAGAAAATGGGAGAACGTTTTCTGTCATCATCTCCCAGTCTATCGCTTCTATGGTAAGGTACTTAACCATTTAGCCAACCAGGGGGCGTAACAGGAGGTTTTTATGATTTTTATTTAAATAAATATATATATATATTTGCACCAAACCCGCACTACTATACGTGGTGGCCGAGTTGGTTAGACCTTGGACTTAAAAACGCTTAGGTCCCTGGTTCGAATCCCGGTGTGTACCAATGAGTTTTTAATTAAAAAGAATATGTACATTTGTTTGACAACACCACTATAGTGCCTCGGAGAGCACGTTAAGCTGTCGGTCCCGGTTTCACTATACCAACTTGTGAAACTGTTTATAAATGGGTTATTGAGTCTATTCAAAACCTCGCGACTAGCTAGCTATTTGTTCGGTGTAGACTCATACCATCGGCTACGACGAGGTGGGATTAAAATCCCTCCGCTGGGTACCCTGGGGCCGTCTAGGCGGTCTCGGGTGCCGTAAGGCACCCGTGATGATATGTATGTATGTATGTACCAGCCCGCACTAAAAGATTTGGTGATTCGTACATCTGTCGCACAATTAAAATGTGGAATGTTCTGCCTGCTTGCGTGTTTCCTCCTTCCTATAACCTTGAGTCCTTTAAACGAAGCGTGAATAGGCATCTTAAGCCGGCATAATGGATGTAAACCAGCTCTTACAACACAGTTCTAAGAGCTGGTTGTATTCATTCTTGGACCTGCATACTGCTTTCGATCAGGTGAATGTGGGGTCACACGCCGAGCTCCTATAAAAAAAAAAAAAAAAAAATATTTACAATTAAAGATGGTTTTGAGTACAGTAACTATAATACCTACATACAAATGTTGCCCTGCCTACAATGGATATGCCTATTATAAACCAAAACTCTGACCGTATAGTATGGGAAGATTGGAGGGACAGGCTCGAGGACTGGCACGCAGACTGGCACGTAGACTGGAGGCGACGATAGTAGTAGTAAGCGGGAAGGCGGCGCGATGGCAGCAGCAGCAAGCATGACGGTATCAGCAGCCGCACACGGTTAGGCGAGTAACGAATAAGAGAGGTTTATTTGAATAATAAAGCGATCCTATTGGTTGATCTCTATCTATAGTTACTAGCGACTATAGTAAAAACTGTTTGCAAAAACTTGTGGTAGACCTACAGCAGCTAAGTTTTTTTAGGTATCTAATTTTTTCGATTAATATTTCGACATATCAAGGACTCAATTTTTTTTTTAGATTCCTACATTTAGAAAAGATTCCTCATAATTTTGTTTTTACTAGTTACTTTAAAACTGAAAACGGAATATTCGGCGTCCCGAAGCTTTCCTCCGGGACACCGGGACGGAGTAGCGATGAAAGGGTCCCGTTAGTTATAATACCGTATAACTGCTTTGATTGTCCCGAAGGTTTGACTGAATAAAGTTTTAATTAAATAAATAACGTATAAGTAATGTAACCATTTTAATTTTTGGCCAAACGGGATAATTTCAAAATTATGGCGACAGAAACAAAATTCATTTAGCAAAAATTAAAACGATGAAATTGTTAAATATACCTACAATTTATGTTATATTTATAATACCTAGATTAGTCAAAAAGTAGAATTTTCTATTTTTCTGGGGAGCATATTTATTTAATATGTCCACAATTTATTTAATATTTCTATCAAAAACACATTTAGAAAATGTTTATTATTATTTATTTCAGTTTTTATTAGTGTTGACCTTTCTAAATCTGAAAACGGGACACTTTGGCGCCTCAAAACTTTCTTCGGGGACAGCGGGACAGGGTGGCGAAAAAAGGGATAGTCCCATTCAAAACGGGACGTATAGTTGGTTTGGTTACGTTACGTATAACACATGTTGCCTATACCAGACTTCATCTAATCTAATAATCTATTGAGTTACAACATTTTTTTTTACCATCGAGATTAATAATTACGAAACCTTAATAAAATTTTATTGATAAACGTTAAAAGCTTACACGGAAAAATTTGATATTAAATAATTATTATCGATTACCAAATTAGAAAAAGTCACGATGGCACGTTCCATTTCACAATGTAATAACATCTGTAAGAATTCCTTTCTTAGATTATCTCAAAATATAAGATAATAAGAAAATATAGTCAGGTCCAAAATCATTTATTTTTTCATTCCAAGAATTATAGTGGCCGCGGACAGTGACCATTAAAATGAAGAAGTATTGGTTTTATTTGTTATTTATAGTGTATATTCCTCATGTAAGTGTTAATAATTTATTTTCTATCAGTTTTTAATCTTGGTTTTAGTCTGTGGGTTCACCGGTTGTAAGGAGACTACTACATCGATTTCTTATCGAGGTGGTATTCTTCGTTCAGGGTGCGGTTACGAAACGGGCATTTTACGATAAACTTCTAATGAAAATTCTTTGTCTACATAGTGGGAGCGATCAATATTGTTAAATAATAATGTAGGTATAATGATCAACCCCATTGATGGATTTTGTAGGTATGCTTACCACCAGGTAGATACAAAGTAATTGCTGTGACTGAGTTTGTTAGACATAGGATCTAACAAAATTTACTGATCTGAGGCTCTACCATGAGTTTGTGCATTGTAGAAACGTAACGTATTCATTTACGTATACGTGAGCAACAACCAATAGGATCGCTTTATTCAATCCTGTTACCAAAAATAAAGCGATCCTATTGGTTGTTACTCACGTATAGGTAACGTTTCTACAATGCGCAAACCCATGGTAGAGCCTCGTAGGTTAGATCTCAGACATAAAATTACTACAGTTCAAACGGAATAATGTACCAATGAGTTTTTAATTTAAAAAAAAACATTTGTTAGACAACACCACTATCGTGCTCTCTGTCCCAGTTTCACAATATCAACTTATGAATCTGTTACTGAGTCACCAAAATACCGCGACGAGCTGACCACTTGTTCAGTGTAGACTCAGAACACATTCGGTTACAACGAGGTGGGAATAAAACCCCGCCACTGGGTACCCTGCGGCGGTCTAGGCAATATCTATGGCAATAATATATTATTATTCTTCTATTGCCGAGTTCTCATAATAATAAAAAAATCTGTTGCTTTTAAATCACACAAATTTTGTTTTTAAATCCAATAAAAAAATAATTTAATTACCTACTTATAAAATAATGGGTATACTTAATAATTTTAGATAAAAATATAATAAATAAATTTACAAAACATAAAGTTATACTAATAAAATTAAAACTATACCTAAATTAAAACATAATAATAATAATAAAAAAAAGTCCTATATAACAAAGATCCTATAAAAATATTTAAAAAGACTTATAAATAATATATTTCCTCCATATCGCCGTCAATAGGGAGGGTCCCCAAAAGACTGGCTGCGTTCCCTAGTTGTATTGCAATACTGATACTCTGTCCGAGGAACGAGCCAGCCCTTCGGTCAGATGCGTCGACCAAACGCTTGGAAATGTGGTTGTAGATTTTATGTGCTTATAAATAAATAAATAACAAAACCAAAATAAAAACTGTCTTAGGTCCGATTTGATTAAACTCGAAAAATATAATTCCCAGATATGAAGTAGGTGGTCATATTCATAAAAATATGTTTTTTTTCCACTTTTTAGCATTAAATATCATGGCCATAATTATATATTTTCGTTTAGTGATTTCTGCCCTTAGATAATTTTTTCAACTAAAATATTTCACCGCAACTTACAGCGCATTTTTAACGGGTATTTAAATATTTAAGGCGTTATTAAAATTTAAAACCTAAATGGGGTGTAGTAGAGGTGTTTCGTTATAAAAAAGTTATATTAGGCATAAGCTTACAACTTATCAATTCTGAGTTATACATAGTTCTTTTTGATCAGAACCTCACAACCTTTCAAAGTCACTACTTTGAAAGGTTGTGAGGTTCTGATCAAAAAGAACAAATTTTCTCATGAACCTGTGTGTCGCAAATGAAAAAAAAAAAATTACAAAAAAAACCGATTACAATGACCGACAATAATATTATTTATTTTTGCGACAAACAATGGCCGAGAAATATGAAATAAATAAAAACAAAAGCTCATTTTGTATAGAATACGCAGACTTCGCGATTGCGAATGCAGTCTTCCTTTCCGCCATAGCGAGGATCGCTGGGTTCGAGTCTCAAGGTTTTTTTTTATTGCAATTTTATTTTAGGAGTTTATTCCTAATTCTTAATCTTATAGATTTCAGCACAAAACGATGCTCAAGCCGACAAAAACTGCTGTCCGTGTCCAGACACTTTCACGTCAGGTTCTAAAAATGTACAGTCTGCTGCCAGTCCACTGAACAATATGGATTGTCCGTGCCTGCCCAGAGACTTTGACTCCGACCCTGCTTCTTCTTTAATGACTAGTCGTGTTAATGCACCTAGTATGAGGTTAGTTTTGTTATTTAACTAAAGGCGGATTCCTATAATCTATCTATCTATACAGTACCAACCAACCAGCGCAACTTCGTCAGCGTAACCGATTCACCGATTACGAAGCGCACGCAACAGTAGATTTCAAAGGGAATATATTTTCCTGCTGCCACTCTGTTGTTAACACTTTAGTTAGGTGATATGAGATTACCTACCTAGACCCTAAATTCAAGGACTCAGAGAGCATTAGAATGAATTACTAACCCTTGAGTGGAAACACGACTTGGTACACTGGTGTTGAAAGCCCTGCAGCTAGAGTGATGTCTTGCACATCTCATTCATGTACTATTACTAACACACGATACTGTAATGCTTGACGGGTTTGACCTTGGGAGACGCTAATGTCTTGCTACCTGTATGAGTTTCATAAAGAAACATTGGTAGTAATGACTATGGTAACAATCTGTTTGTCTGTCCGAACAGACAACCACTCCAATCCTAAACCATAGGAGTTACTAACAATATTTTTGCAATGTCTGAATTTTTATGATATAAGTTGATTTACTAGTATAGGTACATCATTAAGTACCACGTTAATATAAGGTTCTAACTCCCTACCACGCTCATGTCTGTCAAGGTATAGATGACTTATTACAAGAAGTGTAAATTCAACAGGTAAATTAAATTTCAGAACTCCAGCGCAAAAAGATTCCAAGCCACTATTACATCCTGAGGTAGATTTAGCATCGTCAGTGCTCCAAGCTCTTCATGAAGCAACTGATGTAGAATATAGAGATGCATTAGAAAGAGACAATGCTAGAAGTGCCCTCAAAGATATCTCATCTGATAATGAGAAACATGACAATGGTGAACAACTTGCTAAAAACTTAGTGACTATAGTTGTTAATTCTCCTGGTGTTTATGATATGGAAATTGATGCAGCAGGTGAAGAATCACATCAGCAAGAAGCCCGATGTGCTTTACCAATAGGACAAAATTTAGGTGCGTCAATAAAAGAGATATCTTGGGATAGGCCTTCATTATTAAATCTACACCCCTTAAATTCTCAACGTATACCTAACTTTGATATATTTGATCAAGGATTTGCTGCAAGTTCTAAGGAAAATGTCAAAGTCCCTAAATTCAGTGCTAGAATTCCTAACTTAAACGCAAATTTAAATACAAATGGCTTTTCAAAAATTAAAGAATCTATCGTCAATCCTTTAAAGTTACGTAATCCTTTTAATTTAGAAAATATATTTCAACATAAAGATAATGAAAAATACGCTACAGTTAATAATGAAGCAACAGAATCTGACAATGATTTTTCACCATCGATTATAAATCACGAAGTTCAACAATCACACGATTGCTTAAATTCAAATCGAGAATCGGGATTGTTAAGAGAATCGCCACTTATGCTAATTAATTATCCCAAAGATATAAAGTTAAAAAGTTATAACATTGAAGATGATTTAAATGCTGTAGAGAAATTACTTGCTGAAAACGTGAAATATTTAAGTAAAAAAATTGAGGACAATAACATGAAATTAAGAAATTCATTTCTGGCGTATCCAAAATCTTTTACATTAAATAATAATAAACACAAAATTAAAGTTGAAATGGAACCGATGAAAATTAATTCTAAAATGTCTTCATTAAAAAACACTCAAAACAATAATGAAAATTCTAACAATATTTCAAAAGTGCCAATAGATGAGTCTGTGATTGAAACAGATATACCATATCAAAATCACATAAACTCAAACAGTCTCAAAGTAGAGGATTTAGAAGTTATGTCAAATACTTTACTAAAAAATAGTATTAAAAATGAAAACAACGAACTAACAAACATTGAAAAACAAAATACAACTTTTCAACCGAAACAAAATACTAATTTATCAGAAATAAAAAAAAATAACAAAGATGTTAATAATCTGTTTGAATGTGAACCTAATATAGATAGTAATTCGTTAACTAATAATAATAATAAAGTTGATGCCAGTGGACAGGCAAGTGAGACGTTTTTTAAATCCTTACCGCTATCTGAATCATCTAAAACATTACGTAATCACTTTATGAAGACACTACAACAAAACAAAGTTGTTCAACCGGAGTTTTTATTGCCAAGGTCATCAGATATTTCGAAATTAAATATAGAAGAATTATTTAAGGACTTGCCTTCAATCGATGATATAAAAGAGAAAGTATCTGAAATATTTAACATAGACGAAATAAAACAGAAGTCTCCCATTATTTCAAGCCTTGACAATATTCAATTTTCACCACCTATTTCCAAGCCTTTATTAGGAAAACTTAGAATGCCTACTTTACGAGAAAATCAAAATATATTTCCAGAAAATGGAATTAACTTTGATATATTTCGATTGCAACCATTAAAGTCATCATTACTTTTACCAAGTGATTTGAAGGCTGGATTAAACATTAACTCCTTTAGAACGAATCTACCAAATCTCCAAGCTTTACCTATAAAACCAATAAAATTGGAATCTGCAAAAAAAGGAAACGGAAATATTTTGGGAGCAAGTTTGCCTTTTACTGATTTAGATTCGCATTTAGACAAAATTAGATCCACAATTTTAGGTAGACCTGAAGATAATAAAATAATAAATGCAAAACAAGAAAATTTCAAGCAAAGTCACAATTTGGCAATCCCAAATAAAAATAATAATTATGCTGAAACCTACAACAAAGGCAAACTATTGTCAAAGCGACCTCCTTCGGTGGGATTGTTAACTGTTCCTACTTTAAAGCCGCTACAGTTAACAAATAAGGAATTAACTTCTTTACCTCCCAGTATACTACAAAATAATGCTGAGGCTAAATCACTATCTTTAAGTCCATATAACAAAGCATTACTTATGAATGTTTTAACTAATACAAATTTCGTTGACCCAATAATTAGTAAGTCCAAAAAAGACTTTTCAATTAATAGACCTGATTCATTATTAAGCTTACCAGTCAATACAGGGAGAGAAGGCCAACCTACAAAAATTGTCTTACAACCTTTGGAATCTCATGGTTTTAAATTACTTGACTCGAATAAAAATGACTCAAATGACGAAAAATTAGGACAAACATCTGTTACAAAAACAGTAACCCTTAACAAGCTGCCCTTAAAAATGAAAGCAAGAAAGAAACCCCTCGACCTAAAAGCTATACTTGAAAATGATGCAATAACTTCAAAATCAACTATCTTTCAGACAATAAGACCACCCTTAAAACAAATGCCATTATCAATAACAAAATCAATGAAAAATTATAACATTGGAACAAATAAAAAATTACCTGTAATGAATAAAAGTCTTAAACCAAAAATTTCAAATATTCTTGGATCACAAAACCATGATTTGGAGAAAAACTTATTTAGGTACCCCTCCACACCATTAACGGAATCATTACATAATAGTCCATTATTTACACTAGGTGAAATTAATTTAGCAAAACCACTAATACCACAGGATATAATAACATCATTATCTAAACAATTATCAAGCTCGGCATTGTTTAAACCAGCTCCTGAATTTCTCAAAGCAATAGAAAAATTATCCTCAAAAGATATGCGAGAATCTGCCGACACCCAAAATTCAATTACGCACAACGGTAGCCTGAAAGATAAATTATCAGTTAATCCATTAGTAAATAAACTGGGAGAAAGTATAGATTATTTTGCAAAATTGAGTGGATTTACATATGGCAACAAAAATACCGAAAGTTCTACAAAAGATCAAAATATGTTAAAACATTTAGAGAACACAAATGACTCATTTGATATGAATTCGGCCAATACTTGTGAATCGCCTTTATTAAAAAAGATAGAAAATAATAATGAGTTAGATAATGTTGGAGAAACTTCAAATAATATACCCGTAAATGACATAAAATATGTACAATCCGATTTCATACCAGAAGTAGAGCGAAAGGTCAATATATATCCAGAAATAACACCTACAAGTTCTATTTTTAAGGCACCTAACAATAGAGATGAGTCGGCATTAGTTCACGAAGAAGGGGAAACTTCATTTATTAACACATCTGTAAGAAATGATAACAAATGTGATGTTGAAAAAAATACCATAATAGAAAAATCCATTACTTTGGATGATTTAACAAGTTCTGACAATAAAAACAAATATCCTTATAAGTTACTACCAATTTCAACAACTCCATTACTAAGTAAATTAAAGAACCATGACGCTTCTTTAATTTTGAAACAAAGAGACAAGAAAACTGATGATGAATCTATAGAAGATAATGAAAGCGCTCAATCAAGTTATCTTAATATTTTTGATAAAGACCCGAAAAGCTTACTATCAGAAAATATTGAAATTCACAAAACACATTTTAATGATGAATCGCTACAAAGTACTGCTCTTGACCCCTTGTGTAAATCTAAAGATCTTCAAAGTTTTACCAAATTAGATAAAGTTGCAGAAGGGCAGTCTGGTTTTATTAGTAGTTTATTAGGTGACCAATTTCCTGGTGAAGATTCTCCTTTAGATGCTAAAAATATATCGTCCAATGTTATATTAGGAGATAATGATGAAACTCAATCTGAAAATAATGTTGACATGGTACAATGTGCCGATAATTCTACTTCCTCACCAGTTGCTATAAGACCTCTATTAGATAAATTAAAAGATAATTTTAATATATCCCTCAATGAAGATACACTTAAGATAACATCAGATTTAAGTAAAGAAGTTGAAAATCCTCAACAAAATCACAATCCTGTACTTGATTTAGCAAACAATATCATGTCGTCCCTTCAATATTTTACTGAAATTAATGCCAATCCACTCGTAAATAATACAATAACAGCAGACACCGCTATAGACAGTATTTTAGAGGAAATAAAAACTCAATATAAGAAAGAAGGTAATGAGTATTTATCTGAACCAACACAAAATAAAGTTGAAATAGAAAGTTTTAATAAAGAGAGATTTTTTGCTGAAGATCTTAGATTAAAGCCGACCTCTACATTGCTCAAAGATATTAATATAAAACCAATTGAGAGTACCAGAAAAAATAAAATACTAAAACTAGAAAAAGATGGTCTAGTTGAACCCATAGAAAATAGTGCAGTAACAGATAATTTAAATATAAACACGAAATTACTCGCCAAACCCTTAAATTATAATTATTTAAAAGATCTTATTTCTTTTAAAGAAAGAAACAAGCCTTCTTTTAAATTATTTAACAACAAAAACTTAAATTATATTAATCATAATAATAAACCGGGTACAATAGTAAAATCTAACCAAGAAAATGATGATAGTCTAGTTGAACCAACAGAAAATGTTGGAGTGACACAAAATATAAATGATATTATACCAATTAATCAATTACATAAAGATCAATCAATAATACCAGATGAAAGTAATAAACCACATATAGAAAAATATGATTATTCTGCATTAACAAACAATAATGGAGTATTAGTTAAACCATTGAGTTTAGACGCTTTAAAAGACTTGATTTCCTCAATCGATAAAAGAAAACCATATTTACAAAAGTTAAATAACGGAAAATTAAAATCAAATATATTAAACAGTACGCCGGCGTATATAACTGTACAAACTACTAAAGAAGAAGATTGCTTAGCCGAGCGTTCAGAAAGTCTGCCAGTAACTGATGATATAAAAAATATACAAACAGGAATCTTAAAATATCCAAATAATATTAATGTTTTAAAAGACTTTGTTTCCTCCAAGCCACTTGAATTGTTTGAAGGTAAAGATTTAAAACCATCTGTAAAAAAAACTGAAGATAGTATAATGCAATTTAAAGAAAAAGATAATAGTCTTGATTGTACAGAAAATGACGCAGTTATAGAAAACTCGAATATGCAATCTGAGATCATTGTTAAGCCTTTTAGTGGAAAAGATAAAAATCCGATACCAAATGAAAGTGAAAGTATAGAAACCCAAACAGAAGAAATAACGCCATTGGATATTTATGATATTGATAGTATAGTTGAACCTACAGAAAACATAGGGATGGTAGAAAATCCTAATAATTTTAAATCTATTAAGGTCGGGAATCTCAAAAACTTTGATAATGATAGAGGTCCTGTTTTTGATGCACTTAAAAGTCTAATACCAGGTAGAATAGAAACGACCGATGAAGATGAATGCAATGAAATGTCTTTAGCCGCTTCAGATAATTTACCTACTTCCTTATGTGCTATGGGTCAACCGATAGACGGAAATGTGTCATACAAATGTAAACTAATCTGCACTAAAGAATAATCATTATTAATAAAATGTATTTATTTATTTTTGTACCTAGATGTCATTAAGTAATTTATTGTTGAATGTTACTAGTAATAATTTATTAATTGAAATATATGTACTTAGTTCCTTTACCAAGAAGCTTTTATTTATTATTACTCAATTACTGCGGTAATCCCTTAGCCAAACCAATTGTAATTTTAGTGTATTTACATTTTAAAGAAACCCGATAAGATTCGGTTTGGTTTTCGGCCGATTCCGCAAATATCCTCTTATGATGTATTTATTTAGGTAGGTATAAATAAGTTACAAATATGTATCTGAACCTGAACCTATTTTGGATCTACATGTTAATAATTATATCTTCATGTTTATAATATTCATCTCAATGAATAGAAGGAGTAGTGAGTAGTACTTATACTATTATTTTTTCTGTGGTAGTTTTTGAGATATTCATGCGAATTGACATATTGGGAGAGTCCGGGCTCCCAACAAGAGAGAAGTTTTTTACATAGATAAGAATGATAAAATTTCGGTAACACAACAAATTAAGAATAATACAATAAAATTGAATATCCCAGATGTATCTTCTTGTGTGTAAGTCTGTCCTTTTGTTAGGATGTATCCTAACAAAAGGACAGACTTACACAAAAAACAATAATTATAGAAGAAAAAGTTTATGAAGGCGATTTGAAAGGTGCGACAAAATTACTATTTTCGGATGATGCTATTGCCACTGACTCCCCTGAAACACTGACGTTTCTAATGTCTAAACATCCCGAAACTAATTCATTTTCTTAAAAAACTGCTGCTTCTACTCACTTTCTCCAAATCTCTGAAAAAGAAGTTACTGAGGCTATCATGTCTTTTCCAATTGGTTCTGCTAGTGGAATGGATTGCCATCCATTGGTGGTTCTGCTAGTGGAATGGATTGCCATCCATTCCACTAGCAGAACCAATACCAAAACCTAGCATATCTCCTCAACATCTGAAAGATCTTATTTCTAAAGGTGCTGGAGATGCTGGGGTTGAACTCTTATCAGATATTTCAAAACTATGCAATTTTATGTTTTCAGGAAAAAAATATGTTGAATTTCTTAGTATTATGTTTGGAGCAAAATTATGTGCCTTTTCCAAAAAGGATCGCGGGATCCGTCCTATCGCAATAGGGATCAACGATTCGTCGTCTTTCTTCAAAAATAGCGTGCCGATTCGTTCAAAAAAAACTAGGAGAACTCTTTCAGCCTATACAATTAGGGTTGTGAAGCAGCGGTCCATTCTCTTCGTTCATATGCGATGGACAGTGAAACTGAAGTTTTTCTTAAAATAGATGTCAAAAATGCATTCAACACCTTAAACAAACATTGTTTATAAAACGAAGCATTAAATCATATCCCAGTTCTGTACCCATATTTAAACCAAAGCTATAATTAAATGTCCAATTTATCGTATAATTCCAATAACATTAGTTCGTCAGTTGGTTGCCAACAAGGTGCCAGCTCTGGGACCAGCCATTTTTAGCCTTGCCATCCATCCCATTATATCTGTACTTAATTCATCTTTCAACGATGATGGCACCTTAGGAGGTGAGTATAACGTAGTATTATCAGATTTGGTTAATATTATTGATAAGTTTGACAAGATTGGCTTACAACTAAATTTCTCAAAATGTGAATTATTTATAAACAACACTGTTTAGGATGCCGTAAAAGAACAAATTATAGACACATTTTCTTCAATAGCAATAAAATTTTAAATAGGAATAATTTTAACCTCCTTGGCACGCCAATCCTAATTTAGTTCAAGAAAAATTGAATAATTTTAAAACAATTTCAGAACATATTCAAAAATTAAATTGTCATGTTGCGTACACTTTAGCAAAAATGCCTTTTCGTCCCCAAATTGACTTATATTTTACGCACTTTTTATAAAAATATTTGGATTTAATGGATTTACTAGAAATATATTTACATAAAACAAATACTTCAAAGGATTCTAAATTATAATTTACACAAAAAATCAAGGACTCAATTATTTTTACCTATTCGTTATGGCGGTATCGGTATCAGCAAAATTTCCAGTGTAGCTCTTTCGGCATTTTTGTCTTCGGTCCATAGTGTTAGATAAATACTTGGTCTTTGGCTTGCCCAAGTGTGGATATCCCGATGGAACGTCATATTCCAAAACATTGAGATGTACAAGTTTATCTCAAAAAATTTCAAATAGAAGTGACCGTGCTCGTCTTTTGGCCGTCTCCACAAAAGAGTCGGGGCAATGGCTTCATGCTATTCCAAACAGAAACCCCGGTACCGATTGAGAGCCGCCATTTTGACAACCTCACAGATGTCCGTGCGGATGTGACGTTGATCAATTTGGGCTCCATGGTCTCTCTTGTTTGAAAAGCGCTGGGCGATTTTCGCGGCACAGCCTCATCAATGACTTAATCCGTAGGGCTCTTGCTGCCATCAATATACCATCTGTGACTGAACTTTTAATTTTTTATTATTATTTTAATTTGAGTTAGTTTTTATTATTTATTATTTTGTAAAATGTTACTTCGAATACAAGTACCTATAGTTTTTAATGAATTGTATTTGACTTTAACTAATTACTACATTCTTTGTTGATATAATTTTCAACAATAATATTTGTTGGTTATTACATATAACCAACAAATATTCTTGAGGGTAAAAAAGAGACGGTAAAAAGACGGTTTTTATTTGGAAAATCATTAGAGAGAAAAATCGCTCCTTCGTTCCCCAGGACCTCCAGACCTCCAAATCTTGGACACACCCGAGTAAGCAACATAATCTTTGTAACTGTAGGGGTGGTTGGTATCATCCCTGAGCGGATTAGGGGTGCCCGTGATGCCTCTTTTTAGGTGGAGTATGTGAGAGGGTATTCTCCTTCTGCTCGAGACGATGCCTGCTGGCAAACGCACGCGCCGGTGGGGTCGCGGACGAATGCGTAAGTGTACCCGTGGCCCTGCTATTAAGGCGGCTTGTAGTAATACCGAGGAGGTTTAGTGGGTAGAAAGCCCACATAATCACAATCCCCCCTCCTGCTCCCCGTAGTGAGAAGAGTATCTTGAATTCCGGAAGATTCCCTCACGAAAAAACGGGGGTGGTAGGTTAAAAATAGACAGTTTTCGAAACATGCACCCGAGATGTATAAAATAGCCGATCTAACCGATTTAGGTATGGAGATTGTTTTAGACCCTGGGTAGGATGGGTGTTTGTGTTTTAAGAGTCTATTAGAAAAAGTTTTTAAATACACTAGATAGAGAATAAGCATAGCTGAGTAAGTAGGTATATTTAAATGCCTACCATTACAAAAACTATATAAAACGATTGTACGTAACATTTAAATATTTTTTATTTTTTAAGGATTTTTTATTACGGTGTGTACCAAACCAATGAGTTTTTAAATAAAAAAATATATGTACATTTGTTTGACAACACCACTATAGTGCCTCGGAGAGCACGTTAAGCTGTCGGTAATACTATACCAACTTGTGAAACTGTTTACAGTTGGGTTATTCAAAACATCGCGACGACGCTAGCCACTTGTTCGGTGTAGACTCATACCATCGGCTACGACGAGGTGGGATTAAAACCCCTGCGCTGGGTACCCTGGGGCCGTCTAGGCGGTCTCGGGCGCCGTAAGGCACCCGTGATGATATGTATGTATGTTTTACTACGATGATCAACTTTACTTGAATACATAAATATCACAGAGTTATAAATATACTTTTTGTTTTCATAGTGCGAATTCTGTTCGCGCACTTAGGGTTTCGTATAAAAAAATAAAAAAGGAAAGAATAAGATAATGGGAAAGTCTTATCACAGAAATAAGTTATGATCTCAGCAACCACTTTAGATAGGAACTTGAAATGTAGAAAAACTTTTTTTAAACTTAATAATGCTTGCGAGCAAAAGCTAGTTAAATATAAATAAAGACCCTGTATACTTATCAATCTGCCGACAAACTATTTATATAGTTTGGCAGAGAAATACTTGTAAAATTCTGTATTTTTTTTGTTTGATTAAATAAAAAAATTAAAAAAAAATTGGAAATGGGATATTTAACAAATAATATGACGGGCGAAGTCAAAGCTAATAACTAATCAATTTGAATTTTATTTGTGAAATGTATTAGTTGGCTAGACTCTAGTCAGTTTTAGGTTCCGGTTTAAACCCTGGTACCAAAGAATTTATATTTTTTGTTTGACAACACCACTTAAATTTTACCTCTATGAGCAGGAAGCTGTCGGTGGCAGTTTCACTATACAACCTAGTGAAAAATTTTATAAATTGTTTATTGAGTCGATCCAAACACCGCGACAAGCTGACCACCTTGTTCGATGTAGACTCAGAATACCATCGATTACGACTAGGTGTGAATAAAGCCCCTACGCTGGGTACCCTGAAGCCGTCTAGGCACTCTTAGGTTCAGTAAGGCACCCGTGATGGTACATACAAACATACATACCTACATCTCGCCCCACGCCGGTTTTAGGGTTGCCAGGCCGTCGAAAAATCTGGGAAAGACCCGGAAATCCGCGTCAGGTTCGTGTCCAGGATTTACTCCAGTATTTGCTGTCCCGGATTGATTTCTATAAGTTTATCATTTAACCCTTGGCGGTTATTTTAAGCAAAAGATCAGTATAGCCATACAACGAGGCAATGCCGCTAGCATCTTGGGCACAATGTCCCAGGATAGACTAGAGGAATATTTTATGTTGTAACTACCAAAAGGCAGTTGCAACATAAAATAATCCTCTCAGGGACTACTTTAATTATAATTATTTTTCATATAATTTTTTTTTAATATCTTTTTATTAATAATAAAGTATTTATTATTAATATGGGTTTTGCTTGTAAATATAGTAGTATATTTATTATTTTTAGTTTTAAATGTTTTTTTTTTACATCTAATTTCTCGTAAATACTGTTATCATTGACGTAAAAAGTAACTGTTATTTTTTTTTGACCAAAGTAACATTAATATGCCCAAAAGCCGCGCATTTAATCAGTTGGCAAATGACGGTCATGACATTGATATCTATGGGTTCAATGTATTTAAGAAGAATGTGAGAAATGTTGTTCGGTGATTTTACTCATTTACTTAACATAAATTTATATGTAAAGCTAAAATGTAGGAAAGCTTTAATTTTGCATATACCCAATTGTTTATGCTGTAATCTCACACCTTGGGCAAACTGTTAGTGATATGTATAACCAAGAATTCAATCTTGCCATGGCTTACAGTTTTTCCGCTGTGGGATGCTGTTGATTAAAAAAAAAAAGGACTTTTTTTTGTTTTATTGATAATATTTACCTGTCAATATCTACTTGATCAAATATTTATTATTTTGTACCTACCAAAATAACTATAATAATGTATATGTTTTTCCTTAAAAACGTATTTGTAATTTTATGTAACTTTCAAAATACTTAACTATTAACTATCTTACGTCCAATGGTTGGGAATTGAGACTTGGACTTTCAACTGTGTTCGTAACTGAAGATATATCCAGGAAATAATAAGCCTAGGCTGTATCTGGGATCGTAACTCAAGAAATATCCAGGAAATTAAAAGTCTGTATCTGGCATCGTAACTAAAGAAAAATCCAGGAATTGATAAGCCTGTATCTGGCATCGTAACTCAGGAGATATCTAGGAAATGATAAGCCTTTATCTGACATCGTAACCCAAGAAATATGCAGGAAATGATAAGCTTGTATCTGACATCGTAACTCAAGAAAAATCCAGGAAATGATAAGTCTGTATCTGGCATCGTAACTCAAGAAATATCCAGGAAATTATAAGTTGTATCTATCTGGCAACCCTAGGCCCGTGCAACCAGCAGCCGTCTTCTGTATTGGGGGGACAGATTTGATTCACTTACGTGACTCATTCACTCACTGCCAGGAACTGTTTTGTTGAGCTAGTTAAGTGTAACTACGCGATTTAATACCGACGCCGAACTCTATTACTAATACTATCTACTTATTCATAAGGTGACCGAGTTCTTTAATATATTGACGGCACGGGTTCAAACCCGGCGTACCCTCGGCATTAGACTATCACCTCGACAATGATTCGATGCATCAGCTCCTGAAGCCACATACTAAAACCTAGGTCCCTTGACTGTTTTGCATTTCAACCACTGTTGGTAAGGCAGGGTAAACACCGTAAGTATGTAATACAATACAAAAAAATATTTGTATGTTTTCTAACTCAACTCTCATCGGCATGAATTTAAGAGTAACATTAATGAGAATAAGTAACATATATTATAACTACTCCACATTGCCTATCCACACATATAATAGGTCAGGTGTAAAAGTCATGGGTCAATTACTAATTTTTCATTATCACAATACAGGCTAGGTTTATTTTTTTTTATACTACCTTTTTTTTTAACTCTTATTTTGATAAATTTATTAGATAAAGTAAACATATAAGTAACATTAAAAATAAAATAACTTATCAATAAAATAATAAAAATATAAAAATTACCTATATAACGGTTTTTGAGTTACTTTTAAACTAAATTGACAAAAAAAATATGCTGTTGACCGTACCTACATAACGTTGGTCACTATGCGTTGTATTGTTAAGGATTCATTGATATCTATGTATGAGTCACTGTATGACTGAGTAAACGAGTCGCTCGGATTGACCGGTTTCTTTGGGCTTTCAAAGTCGCCTATGTGTGTAAACTATACATACCTGTAATAAAAATATAAATGAATAAAATCTGTGAGTACTTTTTTTATTGCAGCACGGCATCCATGTCACATGTCCATGAATTGGGTCGATCAATTCATTATCAAGTTTAACAATATAAATCGCTCCCACTATGCTGGCTAAATGATGTGGTTAGGAAATGAGGGGCGACAAAGATAGATAGGTATTTGCATTACGAATCTATACCCTCGCTGCGCTATCGTCAAATCGCCCGTTTCGTAACCGCATCTTGAAAAAGACTACCACCTCGAAATCAACCGTTTTTAGTTTATATCAAAGCGCACACGAAGTTGCGGGCACTAGTTGTGCCCGCTAATAAAATAAATTAATAATAATAAAATATCATATTTCGTATCTTCGACCCTTTCCAATTATTTCTTCTGTGCCCTTTCACACATTCTTTTAAAATTAGTATCTGGAAGGCGTCGAACATTTAGGCATCTCAAAATAATGGGGTCTAACTCCCGAATTATATTCGTAGACGTGAGAATCGAACCCACCTACGGCGCCAACGGCGCAACCACTAGAACACGGGGGCGGTCTTACAATAATATACGTGGTGGCTGAGTTGGTTAGACCTTGGACTTAAAAACACGTAGGTCCCTGGTTTGAATCCCGCGGTGTATACCAATGAGTCTTTAATTAAAGAAATTATGTACATTTGTTTGACAACACCACTATAGTGCCTCGGAGAGCACGTTAAGCTGTCGGTCCCGGTTTCACGATACCAACTTGTGAAACTATTTATAGATGGGTTATTGAGTCTATTCAAAACATCGAAACGAGCTAGCTAATTGTTCGGTGTAGACTCATACCATCGGCTACAACGAGGTGGGATTAAAAACCCTCTGCTGGGTACCCTGGGGCCGTCTAGGCGGTCTCGGGCACCGTAAGGCACCCGCGATGTTGTTGTCGTTAATAGAATTAAAACAAATAATAACTCAATGAGAGGAACTATGATAAGATTTGGCTAAAACAGCCCAAAACATCCTACATACATACAAGGTAGTTATCGCAAAAATCTATACATACTTACATAAATAAAACGCTGTAAAATTTCCTAAAAAAACACTTAAAAATAAACAGTGATGTTCCTATTTATATAAGTTGATTGATCGATAAAATAATGTGCTTCTAACATTACTATTATTGCCTAAATAATAATTTTAATTGTAAATGGGCACCTATTGACTATTACTTATTTGTTTTAATTCTATTGAACATTTTTATTATTATTTTGTTTTAATCTAATTTAATTTTTACTTTGTTTATTTTATAAGTTTATACTTAAATATATAAGCTGGCTTACAAACCACGGGCGTAACCAGGATGTGATATCGGGGGGAGGTTTAAGACTCGTAAAATGGTTTTTGGTCCAAATTTAATGGCGTTTTAAAAAACGCCATCATCATCATAAAATAACCTAATGTATGTTTACACCTTCAGGATTTGTAAACACGCAATACTCATGATTTTTGGTGAGCAATCATAAAAAATCAACATCGTCACCTGTTCGGGGGGGGGGGGGGGGGGGGTACCTACAAACACTCAATATACGCCGCCCCATGTGTACTACCCCATACAAACTATTTTTATTTGTATTTTATTTGAATGTACCGCTTGTTGTCTGACACCAGAATGATAAATATATATTTAGACGACTCTACACTAATAGTTATAAAAATATAGTTGTAAGTGCTTATTATTATTACAAACTGTTAAATTTTCGGTTTGTATTTTCTGCTGTTGACTAGTCGCTAGTAACTATAGATCAACCAACAAGAAAGGCTTATTTGAAAAATAAAGCGATTCTATTGGTTGATCCATATCTGCAGTTACTAGCTCAAACTCATTTACTTATAAAAAGTAAGATAGTTTTGGGGGGTATGCTATAATCCCCTGGTCCCCAGTGGCGTATCCAGGCCAGGGGGATGCCCCTAGATACGCCACCTGGCGGTATAAAAAATACGGTCCACAAATATAGAAGATATGGGGACGTTTAGTTAAGGAGTATACAGGATGACTTTGAAAGGTTGTACTTTGGACTAATATGAGGTTCTACTGATCAAATCGAACAACTTTTCCCATAGAACCATGAAACCAAAGGAAAAAAAATGTTGGCTTCCACAAATGGTCATTTTAACATTACTAGTTTGAAGAAGGCATACGTATATTTTTAATTTGCGACACATTGTTCCATGGAAACAATTGATCGATTTGATCAGTAGAATCTCATATTAGCCCAAAGTACACCTTTCAAAGTTACCCTAATACCTATAATTAATATTTTTCCTTTTATTGTTATAAAATAAATGTATCTCTTCTAACGAAACCAAAGAACTTCTGATAACAGCACGTTCGCTGTTTTGTAGTCGCAAGAATTCTTGTTTATAACACGACATAAACTGATTCATTAAACCAGTCTCCTTTCATCTCGGTCACGACAAGACGTGGCTTACTCGCTAGCACAATAACTGTATTATTATTACAAACAAAAATGTATTCGATAGGTTTGTTAGGTATATTCTTATCGATATGTAGTGTTGTTTTTACACATACCTATCATTTAGGAACGTGCCCTGTTGTGGAACCTATGCCTGGATTTGAAATTAATAGGGTAAGTGTTTATTTTGTTTATTATTTGAGCATTTCACTAAGTTATTATTCACTAGCTGACCCGTAACTTCGTCTGCGTAACTTTACGAAACGTAAATTTCTCAGATTTTGCAACATCTTTATTGATGCTCCGCTCTTAATGGTCATAGCGCGATGATGTATAGCCTACAGCTTTTCAAGTTAAATGAATTATCTAACACTAACATATTTTTTCTATTCGAACCAGTAGTTCCCTCAACCAAACTCACACACTCTTCACCTTTATATCATCAAGTGTGAAACCGCCTAGACGACCTCAGGGTACCCAGCGGAGGGGTTTTAAATCCCACCTCGACGTAGCCGATGGTATGCGATAACTCAATATATATATATATATATCTTCACGGGTGCCTTACGACGCCCGAGACCGCCTAGACGGCCTCAGGGTACCCAGCGGAGGGGTTTTAATCCCACCTCGTCGTAGCCGATGGTATGAGTCTACACCGAACAAGTGGCTAGCTCGTCGCGAAGTTTTGGATAGACTCAATAACCCATCTATAAACAGTTTCACAAGTTGGTATAGTGAAACCGGGACCGACAGCTTAACGTGCTCTCCGAGGCACTATAGTGGTGTTGTCAAACAAATGTACATAATTTTTTTAATAAAAAACTCATTGGTACACACCGGGATTCGAACCAGGGACCTTAGTGTTTTTAAGTCCAAGGTCTAACCAACTCGGCCACCACGTATATGATGGATAACTCAATAACCTATCTATAAACAGTTTCACAAGTTGGTATAGTGAAACTGAGACGTGCTTTCCGTGGCACTATAGTAGTGTTGTTAAACTAGGTACCTAAGTTTTGAAGTCTAAGGTCTAGCCAACTCGGCCACCACGGTGGTTATCTTCAGCTTTATAATATTAGTAGGTATATAAAGCCGGAGCGGAGTTGAACTTTTTTTAAAGTCTAAAACAATATGTACAGTTTTTACGCCACGTTTTTATGAAGGTATATCTGAGGCTCTATCATGGGTTTGCGCATTGTAGCAACGTAAAGTATACGTATACGTGAGCAACAACCAATAGGATCGCTTTATTCAATCCTGTTACCAAAAATAAAGCGGCCCTATTGGTTGTAGCACACGTATACGTAAACAAATACGTTACGTTTCTACAATGCGCACACCCATGATAGAGCCTTTGTGTGTCTACTACCTAAACTACTAACTACCCAAATTTCGTCAATATCGCTTCTAACAAAATTTAGATGTCTAATTTTATTATGAAAAAAATATATACATCATAAATTATATCTAGGTAGGTATAATTAAGACCACATTTAAACCCTTCACAAAAATTCTGGTGTCCACATTGGGGATTCTGGTGTCTACATAAGTAATTATGTAGTCGACATCGGGGTTTCTGGTGTCGAAATCGGGGATTCTGTAGCCGACATCGAGGATTTTGTAGTTGACATGGGACATTCTGGTTTTGGCATCGGGGATTCTGGTGTCGACATCGGTGATTCTGGTGTCGATATCGGGTATTATGGTGGTTGCAACCCGACTTTAATCATGGCAACTCAGTTGAGAGAAATTCGAAAGTTATTAGTACTAAATTTAGGGAATTTCCCTAAATTGTTTCTGTGGGTTGGCAGTGTTATCAATTTGATAAAACCACCGCCGTGGTGCCCCATTTATTTATTTGCCCCAGGGCCCTTGGTTACACGGCATATGGCGTGAATGGATGGATGCAAACTGTAACCTGCTGTCTGCGGTGCGTTGTCGCATCGCATAAATCTATAACAACGCTGTTACATTTCTGTCAATGCATTGCTGCAATCTACGATCCGACCAAGGCAATAACTGAAGAATACGAAAGCGTTACGATGATACAATTAATAAATCTAAGATAAGACGATAAAATCAAATCACCGCATCGTAGATTTGGGTACATTACTTAGATTACGCGCACTAAGTTCGCTCGCACGTGAGTATGACGTATTATTAGCCTGGCGGTTTTAAACATACTCAGAAAACTGCGTCGGCGCGCGAACTAACTTTGGTGCGCGTAATCAACCTGCAGACCGGAAGTAAGTCTTGTGCGTTATCATCAAAACTTATGATTGTTAAATTATTCTGTGATTATTATATGTAATTCCTGCAAAACTTTTTTTACTTATATTTTTTATTGAAGCACGGCATGTAACTTTTTAGCTACATAAAGCGGACCTACAAAGTCAATAAATAGGGCCGCCGATGCAAACCTCAAAACCCACAGACTTAAATCGAAACATGTCTTGGCCACTTGATGCATTTAGCATGGGTATGGACGGTGATAAGAAACCGTGGGAGTTAGGTCTCAAAACGTAGTTATAGAGATCTCACTCACACCCAAACAAAACCAACAGACCCGACGATTTTTTTTAAATTAAAAATTATGTTTCATTATACAGGATGAATTTGAAAGGATGTACTTTGGGCTAATATGAGGTTCTGCTGATCAAATCGAACAACTTTTCCCATGGAACCATGTGCCGCAAATGAAAAAAATTTTGGCTTCTCCATACAAATTGGTCATTTTCACATGGAGAAGGCGAGTTTGTATGGAGAAGGCGATTTTTTTTTTCATTTGCGGCACATAGTTCCGTGGGAAAAATTGTTCGTATTGATCAGTAGAACCTCATATTAGCCCAAAGTACATCCTTTCAAAGTCACCATGTATTTTGTTTCCAATTGTCTGCGCAAACATACCCCTACTACGCCCGACTATGTTCAAGTTGATTGCCGACATTAATCTAATGTCTTCAGTGAAGCCAAAAACCTTGGTCTAAGTACCTTCCTACTTAGCTTTATGACTTCTTTTAAAAATTAGGAAGTTACTGTACCAAATGTACCAAACAAGGACATTATTATAAATATAATAAACTATATTTTTTCTCTTCCTTGTTTTTGATCTCTTCCTAGGTATTTTATCAGAATAGGTAGGTTGTGGTCCTGGTGCCCCATGCACCAGGAAAATTTAAAACCTACTCCAAATACTTGAACCCACGACCTCCGCTTTCTCATTTCTACTACGTCTTATGCAACAATATGAAATCAAGAAAGATGAGATGTCGTATGAGTGTTAAGTGTAGTTGAAGATAAGTGATGAGGGGTGATTTGTACGTCGTTGGCTTAGTGGCTTAGTGTACCTGAAAATGTTTTCATAGTAATTTTTCCTTTAATTAAATAATAATAATAATGACAATGAATGTACATTCTGTGATTATAACATTGAATTTGTGTGGCATCTAATCAGTGGCGTAGCGTGCCTTGGCTGAGCCTCATATAAAAATTTGTTTGTGGGCCCTTAAGAGGGGGACTTTGGCATTTCTGAAATAAATAAAGTTTTTATTATTTTTTTCTTACAAATATACGGGCCCCCGTGACCTGGGGGCCCGTATAATTGATACGGCAGATACGGCGGTAGCTACGCCTCTGCATCTAATGCAGTTGTAATTTAAAGAAGATGCAGATAATTGACCTCTTGGGACAGGCATACAGACATACGTAGCCAAGGAATATTTTAAAAATAAACTCACCTATTGGCATGTAGATAAAGATGGGAGGAGGAAGGGAGGAGCCCATGGCCCTTAAATCGCCTTTCCAGTTATAAGAACAGAAGATTGCCGCCGCCATACAAATAAATAAAAAAACGAATATAGCGACAAAGAACGCGTTTGACATTTCATTTTATAGGCCATGGCGGTTCCACTTATCTTACTTTCTTAGAGGAAAGTAAGATAAGTGGAGTGAGGCTTATTTTATATTATGTTGTTTTTATTTTATTTATTCCACCGTGGTTCGAGAGCCTGGCTATTGAATTAGGTCAACATGCAAGGAATAAATTCCTATCTTGTTCTTTCTCATAAACAAAGTTAAGAGGAGTGTCTGATGAGGCTCTTCGATGCTCATGGTGATTCAACTGCAAAGTATTACCTCTCCCCGCGCATGACAATGAGTCACGAGTGAGAAAGAGCACGTATGAGATTATACCTACAATTCAGGCAGCAAAACGACTTTTGGGCCATAACTGTTTTCTACTTTAATGGATTTGAAAAAAATGGTATCTTTTTATAAGAAAGTAAACGATGACTGTAAGTTTTCCTTTTTTTAATTTTTCGCCTTGATATTTTTGCCAATTTTTTTCGATTTTCAGGGCTTGATATTATTTTTTCTATACCTAACTTTAAAAAAAGGAAAACGTACGAGCCTAGATATAGGTCTTATTTATAACGCCTCCAAAACTCATAAAAATCTATAAATGTTTAGTGGGGGAGTGTAACAGTTAGAAAAGGTCGTGAATGTATGATCAGAATTCGCTCTTAAAAGACAGAAAGAAAAAAAAATACTCCTAGTGTCAACATTCGATGGCCTTGTGTTTTTATTATTTTATTTGTCCACTTATTTATTTCGGAGAATAGTTTATTGTCACCTATCAGAATAGTAATAGGTAATGACGGGACTATTACATTATGTACATTTGTTTGACAACACCACTATAGTGGCTCGGAGAGCACGTTAAGCTGTCGGTCCCGGTTTTACTATACCAACTTGTGAAACTGTTTATAGATGGGTTATTGAGTCTATTCAAAACATCGCAACGAGCTAGCCACTTGTTCGGTGTAGACTCATACCATCGGCTACGACGAGGTGGGATTAAAATCCCTCCGCTGGGTACCCTGGGGCCGTCTAGGCGGTCTCGGGCGCCGTAAGGCACCCGTGATGATTCATATTACATTATTTAAAGTTATTTTTAAGTTATATTTCGTTATCAACACTAATTATGCATGTTGTGGGAACATTCACCTCATTCTTGTATCTATCTTTTAATGCTGGGGTCACACTAACGGGAAGTACGTCAATGACCATCATCGCGAAAATTATTGCGTTAATATTTAACGCCATATATTGAGTTAATGTCATTGTCAAATTATAGCGTTAAAGTCGTGGCTACACCCACAGAGCTATAGAACTCTGTGGCTACACCAACGTTTAACTACCAACATCATAATAATTAACAGAGTTTCCCGTTAGTGTGGCCCAGCATAAGTAAGTATTAATGTATTCGACCACAGCGGCCACATTCCGTTTCTTATAACGTGATCGTTATAAGAAACATTATCAAAATAACGATTATTTAACCGCTATTAGCGCGCTTTCCTCCAATCAGAGTAGTTTTTTAACCTTCGCTGATTGGAAGAGGGAGCGCTAATAACGGAATTCGTTATTTTGACAATCTAACGCTAACGTTATAAGAAACAGAATGTGGCTGCTGGTCTTCCTTAAATAAATCAATCATGATAAAAAAATCTTTCTTATTGATTAAACCTAACGCATTAAAGCTGCGTTTGATTTCCCCATAATATATAGTTCACGATTTAAAAAACTCATGTACCTAACAAAACATCAAAAATAAAATAGCGATCAGCTAACCGTGATAGGTCTGTAACCGCATTTTTTTTTAACAGAGCTCATGTTTTGTTGTACAGTAGCCATGAATATAATATCAAACTTGACCCCGAATTCTGACACCTCGAGATAACCGCGGCTAATGATTCATTATACAAGGAACATGATAACGGTTTGAATAAGTTATTTGTGTTTTAATTATACTAACAAACGGGGTATTGTATTAAATCTTGTTCACTGTGTAAGTAAAACCGAACCTATTAAGAGTACCATCACCTGAGGCTCTACCATGGGTTTTTACTTTGTAGCAACGTAATGTTAATACGTGAGCTACAACCAATAGGACCGCTTTATTTTAGGTAACGCGATTGAATAAAGCGATCCTATTGGTGGTTCCTCACGTTTTAACGTTACGTTGGTACAAACCAAAAACCCATGGTAGAGCCTCTCTAACCTGTACCTGTAATCATCGATGTATACCTTTAGATGGGCAGATTTAAAACAAAATGTTCCCAAGAAAGAAAAAACTTGCGTCAGCGTTCAACTGAACCTTAAACCTGAGTGATTTTTGGGATAAAATGCAAGACATGGAATGATTTGAATTTTGGAACAGATTCTGTCCCAAAATTCTAATAATTCAATGTCTTTCTTTTTTCCAGAGAAATCGTACAGGTTATAATCAATTATAAAGCAAATATAAATAGGGTACCTAAGTATAAAGGAAATGTGCCCTACTGCTAGACTGGGTAATAGACCCCCAGCCTTAGGGTTTAATTTCCGCCTCGTCGTAGTCGATGGCTCTGAGTGTACACTGAACAAGTGGCCACAGCTCATAGCAGTGGAATCACTTGTTTACGGTTAATAAAGAAAGTTTTGAATAAATGCTTCTATGAAAAACAGAGGCGTGACCAAAGAACACGATCGTCAATCGAATCGCCGCATCGATCAATAAAAATGTATAGGAATTTAACTCTATGGGTAGAGCCTGATCGACGAGAAACGTCAAATCCCATACATTTGGCTTTCGATGGGTATTTCGATTCGATTATCGATTGGCTCTCTGGTAAGGCCCCTAGTCATTCCCCTATGTTGAGAATACAATTACACAATTTTTTAACAAACCTCTAATTTAACGCGCAGGTAACAACTAGTATTATTATATAACTTGATATCTACGACACGGTACCTAATAAGAGTTCCATTTTGTTTCAGTTCCTCGGTGATTGGTATGTGATACAGAAAACTTCAACAGCTTCCCACTGCCTCACCTACAACTTTTCCCGGACAGATGAACCAGGCAAATACCAGGTGGAACAAGTATCCCAGCATTTTATACTGGGACTGACTCCGCTCAAACATGACTACAGGTGAATAAGCTTATATTGCTATATGTAATGGAGTAGGTATTACATCCCATATAGATATTGCTGTTTTCGGCTTCCAAGGCTTAAAGCATCCAGTTTTTGCCCTTTTGATCTAAGTACATCTACTATGTGAGTCTAATTGTCTCTGATTCCAAGACAAAAGCATCCAGTTTTTGCCCTTTTGATCTAAGAGTACATCTACTATGTGAGTCTAGTTGTCTCTGATTCCAAGACTTTCCTATTCCAACGGTTATCTATCCATTCTAGAGTAGACACTTCGGAAGACAGCTTCTTAAGTCTGCTGTACCTCAGAGCTACAGGTACACATGTTTTAGCTCATTAAGGAATACCTTATTTATAATGTTGATAATAATAGAAGACGGCTTTAAATTGGAGGCTGATTAACCTATCAGGGTTTAAAATTAGTCTATGAATATATATATATATATATATATATGAAAGTCCTCAGGAGGTATTGTTCGTTGTACGATTGTTTTATGAAATAGGACTGGTCACAAAATAGCTAAGGGTTGAGTATAAAAAATAACGACCTCTATTGTTAAATTATTGTGTTAATTTTCAGGTACACTGGCCTACTCACCGTACCGGATCCAGCAGTACCCGGCAAGATGAAAGTGCGTTTCCCTCTGAGTAAGTTTAGTACCTACATATTATAGAGATATAAGAAAACTACATATAAAATACTAAGAACAAATGTAGGTATGGGCAGACAGAAATAGTTTTCAGTTGCAGGTCAGGGCAGCACCGTCTCCCAGTCTGATATACTAAATAATAAATACCATCACGGGTGCCTTTTTCGCTCCCAAGAACCGTTTAAAAGGCCTCAGGGTACCCAGCGGAGGGATTAAACCGTCCTCATTTCACCGATAGTATTCAGAGGCAACACCTAACAAGTGGCGAGCTTGTTGCAGTGTTTATGGTGGTATAGGTCCAGCCTTGTTATTAGTTGTGCTGTGACTTAACCACTAGGCTGGCGCCGCTTTTTTATAATATACTAACTAATGAAATATCTTTCGCTATACTACTAAACCTACTCTTATTAATGACAGTTGCCATACGTAAAGTATTATTGCTAAAGTATTTGAAATTTCCAGGTGTAGCAGGATCAGCCACTTACACGATAATGGCTACAGATTACAATACTTACGCAGCCATCTTCACATGCCAAAAGTTGGCATTTGCCCACCGAAGATCTGCTACTATTCTGTCGAGGAATAAGGAGTTGGATAAAATGTTTGTGGATAAGGTTTGTCTTTGATATAATAACAATAATTTGTGTCATCGTTTAAAGGAAACCTGAGACTTTTCTTTACAAATATAATAGGCTTACAATATACCTTGGGAAAACTGTTGAAGAGGCCAAGATTAATAATAAAATCAGGGTATCCAGCGGGTATTTAATCCCACGAAGGTGTGAGTCTACCTATACCGATCAAGTGGCTAGCTCGTTGCGATGTTTGGATGGACTCAATATCCCATCTATAAACAGTTTCACAAGTTGGTATAGAGTCAAACTGGCACCGACAGCTAAACGTGCTCTCCGAGGCATTATAGTGGTGTTGTTGAAGAAATGTACATTATGTTTTAGAAAAAAAACTCGTTGGTACACACCAGTGTTTGAACCAAGTGTTTTTAAGTCTAAGGTCTATCCAACTCGGCCACCACCGATAAAAGTCCAGATAAACCCCCTCTTAATTTCCAGAGGCGCCAACTGTAAAAAAATATGATATACTTCCGTTCCGGGATTATTATTAACATGCCTTGAGAAAGCACTATCAAGCAGTGGCCACCGTGGGCTGACTGATGGATAAGTGTTACTAGCTCACAAACTACAAAAGTCACACTGGGCCTGTAACAAATACATACATTCACCTCGCATTTTTATCAGAAAACTACGAAGATTACGATGCTGCGGCAATCGGCAACTAGCCCAAACCCAAAAGAAAAATGCCAGCTGTAGTTAAAGTTGCTAGTGTCTGTTATATGGTACATCGACTTATTACATTTAAATACTTAGCAAAATTTATTATTTACCTAGGATAAAAACTTTGCGTGTGTGAAAGACCGGACCTGAGAATTATAAGAAGTGCCAGAACCAATGGTGTAAATCATAGGAGTAGGTACAGATGATGATGAATTAGAAGTTCAGGGAATGTCAGCAGGGAACTAAAGGTCAAAGAGGCTTTAATCCAGTTTATTATGAATTTCAATTACTACGGGGTTCTGTCAAAAGTTCCTTATCCCATCTATTGAGTTATTTGCATAACAGCACTTTGACCCCATATATGGGATTTTTGTTCTTAAGTCACTGACGTGTAGAGCTAAAATAATAGATGTTTGTTCACAGATGCGTACCAAGCTAACTAACTACGGAATCGACCCATTTGACCTTTCCATCATTTCTCAAAGCGAATGTCCTAAACACGCGAACGGACAGACTGAAGGAGTCAATATAAATATAGATCCAGAGACGTTCTCTTCCCACAACATCGGGGAAGCGGTGAGGAAGACTGGAGGAGCCATTGGTGAGTTCTTGATATAGAAGAAAACGGTGCTAATCATTAGTAATTATTATCTTTAATAAGCGGCTCATCCACGAAAATGATCAATTTTTAGCACAATCAGTTGCTTTACCAAAAACTTACACAGAGAATTAATAGAAAAGTATAAAAATAGAACATTTGCTGACTTTTTATAGGATCGACTTTTGTAAGATAATATTAATTAAGTTCTGACAAAAATAAAACCAGTCCAGACATTGTCTGGATTTTTAAATACATAATGTTTCTATATGTTTACATACTTAGGCTGAGTTGTACCAAAATGAAGTTTCTTTTAATGTTATGATTAAAGTTAAAAATGGCGTCCAACCGTTTCACGAAATAATTTCAGCGGCAAAAAGTAGAACTAAAATTGAGAGTAAAAAACATGTGCAAAATATTGACCTACCTATGATGTCAACATAATTTTCTTGGTTATATTAATTTTAGTTACTAAAATAAATATTAATCATGACATTACTTCGCGCAACTGCAGTATCCCGTCTAAAGGAATTCTTTCGTGAAATGAACTTACCAGTAGTCCTAGTGTGAGTTTTTTTAACATTTACTTTCGCGTTAACTATACTACTGCGTTAACATTTGACCAATCACACGTTCGCATTTTTTAGTTCTCAAAATTTCCACTTGGAGCACTGAACTATTTCCCATACAAATTTTAGTTAACTCAAACAAACGCAAAGTATAAGTTAGAAAACTCACACTTGGGGTACAGTTTAATTTGTAGCACGAATGATGCTATTGAAGCCATTTTAAATTTTGGATAATCGTTACAAACACAGAGAGTCATTTTGGTTCAACTGAGCCTTAATAAACGGTTTGCAATAATAAAATTAATGTCAAAAAAAAAGACAACCATAATAAAAATAAACATATCCAAAACCCGTCCCAGTCGAAAGTACCTACTCATATTTTATTCTTAATATTTATGTTTTTTTTATAGCGGATGGTGTGGAATACGTAGTTGATGCCGGGAAAAAGGTCTACCATAAAGTAGCTAGCAGCAAGGAGGACCTCACAGAACAACCTGACTTTAGCTCCAGATCCAGAAACCTTCACGCAGACACAGAATGGCTGCCTTAGATATAATAATATCATTGCATTATAATAAGTTCCTCTTTAATAATAGTTAATAATAAAATAATCTTATATTATTATTGTAGTAAAGAATAACCATTAAGCTCCAGTTGCACCAGTGTCCGTTAAAGTAATTATAACGATTAAAGTTAAAAAATGAATGGGAATGACAGCTACATTCGACGCCATTTTTAACCGTTACAATTACTTTTACACACTTTGGTGCAACTCTGAAAATTTTCCTCCATTCTCAACTTTACACCTACCTGCATAAATTAGTTCTAGTGATTATCCGCAATATGGTGGTAATTTTTTTATTTTATAGTTTAGGTATTAAACAATAATTTTACGTTAGCGTAATACTCAAGATATTTAATCTAAGTAGTTTGTTTTAAATTATTATTTTATATTTTAGAGTTGTTTAAATAAAAATGAAATACTTTATTTACAATATTATATTATAAAGATAAATAATACAGTTTAAATTAGACTGATATCATCTTTAAAATTTCTATCTTTAAATATTTTATTAAAAAAAATATATTAAAATTAGGTATTACTTTATTTATAGTTTTGTGCGTTAGTTATACTTGTAGGAATAAAAAGTAAACAAACATTTACCAATCATAACAAACATAGCATTTTATAACAAATTAGTTTATTATTTTATAAGAAAGAATAATAAATATTATTATAACTGCAATAAATATTATTTTACCAAAACGTTTGTTTTTTTATCGATAAAAATAGTTATTATTGCCAATTTCAGGCATAAAATATAAATCATCATCATTTAGTCAGGAAAATGGGAGCTATTAATGCTGTAAAACAACATGATCGGCCGTATCCATACTTTGTAGGTATGCTTACTATAAGGTAGATACAAAATCACGTGCCGTGCTCCAATAAATATATATATTATTATGATGGTATTCTGTAGACTCAGAATACCATCATAATAATATACTGAACAAGTGGCCAACTCTTAGCGGTGTTTGGATAGACTCAATAACCCACCAATAGTCGGTATAGTACAACTAGGACCGACAGCTTTACTTGCTCTCTGAGGCAATATATATAGTGTTGTTGTCAAACAAATGTAGCATATTTTTTAAATTAATAACTCATTGGTACACACCGAGTCTCAATCTAAAAACTATAGCGGTTTTTAAATATGTAAACTTAACTTATGCAAAAACCAAAAAAAATACAAAATTTTTTGAGGATCTTAGTCAAATTTTTTATTGAAAATCTCCAATTTGTTCGACGAAAAAATTTGGTTGTCTTTATATAGGTACTGCGGCAAGAGACAATGTTGTTAGCTAGCCATGTCTTCACCGTGCGGGTGCCGGGTCCATCGCGTGGTTGGAAGGCAGGGGAATGAACTGCAGCGTTCCCGGACTTGAGAACGCGAAGTAGGTTTAAAGGACTTTTAATTCTCCCCTGCACTGTGCTCACTACCTTCTCTACTCAACCAAATCCTTTATGATTATGTTAGCGCCATCTTGGAAACACGTTCCATAAAAGTACCGACGCCCTATCTTTAAAGGCTAAGATCCTTCAATAGACGATGCAAAGACTGTGCTGGAATTCCTCTTGCACCGACTTCCACTGCATAAAGTCGAGTTTTAAATCCGTTTCTAGTAATTTCATTTGTGAGACCCATTCAAGTATTTGGCTTGATGGTGTTGTCCTTAGGAATGTTTGTGTCCCACGGAACGGTAAGTTCTATAAGTATTACTTTCTTCAAGCACCAAGAGTACACCAGTATGTCTGGTATATAGGCTGGAACCGCTAGTTCGCTGGAATTTTGTAATGTATGCATGAATATTTTCCAATCCTGTGCTTTGGCCAGGATTGAGAATGTTTTTTTTTTAATATGTAGGTCAATTTTACACATATTGCTCTGGTCACAAACTAAGCTCTAGGCTTGTACTATGTGTACCAGAAACAATGATAACAAACTGTATAGAAAACGTACTATATTACCGAACCGAGCAAGGTGACACTGTTATTGGTTTTGCTCACGAATAATAAATTATATTTTTCGTCTAAAATAATAGTTGACAACTAAGTTATATATATTTCTGTTCTGTTTAAAGCAAGCTATATAGTGGTGAAATCAGATTTAAAATTGACCCATCGATATTTGAAATATTGAAGAAAGAAATTCAAATTATTTAATTAACGACCGATCCTGACCTACGCAACACAGCGTCGGTCGCTTATTAGCGCGCGCGGCTACATTGAGACGCGAGTTGACGTGACTACGTGAGTACATCTTCCAATTTCACTGTACGAGTATATTTTAAACGAAATGAATTGCACGGCGTGCCGTAAACAGCTTTTTGGAGAGAAAGAATCGCTAAAATGTTCCAGATGCAACGGTCATTATCACTATCAGTGCTTAGGTATGCCCCTTGCATATTTTAAAGAAAATATAAATGCATTTAATTCATACTGGGTCTGTCCTAGCTGCGAAAACATTACTTGTCGTCGAAAGAATGACGATACTCCTATACGTAGGCGCTTCGAGAATCCTACCACGGAGCACAGCCTGAACGTTACTGATATGTCTTGCGACCAGATTGTAGACTGCGAAAATTCAGGCGCGCTCAGTCACTCTGCCCCCAGCACGTCAGCAAACAAACTGCAAGTAATTGACTCTCAGCATCCGGACTTACTCTCCATGCTTCATCACATTAGCTCTGAAATAAGTGCACTCCGTGTTGATAATAAACGTCAGTTGTACGACTTTAAGCAGGAAATGCTATCATCTATAGACAGCAGAAACACTTATTATGACGAAAAAATTAATAAACTAACTGACACTGTAGAAAAATGTACTAAAGAATTAGCATCTATTACACAATCGTACTCTCAACTACATCGCTCGTACTCAAATATAACACAGCAACACGATGATTTAAATAAAAAGGTTAACATGACACAATCAGATTTAAAAAACGTCAAAGCAGAAATTAAATCTTTGAAAACTAAGGAAGACAATATCGATCACTTTACGTTTCGCCTAAATGAGTTGGAGCAGAATGCACGCTGTAACAATATCGAAATATTCGGTATCCCAGAGAAAAACACCGAGAACCTTAAAGATATTGTAATTAACCTGGCAAATAAACTAGAAGTCGAATTGTCCATAGAAGACATCGAGTTCGCTGTTCGAACGCAATCTAAAAATAGAAACACCGGGTTACCGAAACCTATTATAGCTAAGATGAAGACTAAACTTGTAAAAGATAACATGATTAGCAGTATTAGAAGGAAAAAAAATATAACTTCCGAAAGCTTAGGCATAAAGGGTAAGTCATGTAGCATATATATAAATGAACACCTTACGCCGGCAAATAAGGAACTATATAAAACAGTGAGAAATACTTGTAAGGAAACGGGGTTTCGGTATGCCTGGGTAAGAAATGGTCGGATCCATGTACGACGGGGGGACACTTCCCCAGTGGTAATCATACGAACGACTCAAGACTTAACGAAATTAGACAACACTCACAAAATAAATTAGCCGCTTTAGATTTAGATTTATTCTTTTTTATTGTAACACAATGTATTTATGTATGTACTATGATTAGTGATGTCTCAATTTTGTTTTTATTTAATATGCTAATTCGTAATTGTTATTCAAATGTAATAAATAATAATGTTTTTATAATGGGTAGCTTTTTGAGCAGTCATCTTAATTTGATTTGTACATATTTTGCTAACATAGCACTCTTTCATTACATATACACACTTAACTTGACATGTTCATACTATATTGCACAGACACACATTTACACACACACACACACTCACATTTTCACACACATACCCTTACAACAATCACCCTTAAATGATAATTTGTCTAAAAATATTGCATTGCGTTATTGTAAGAAGCTTAACACAAAGAATAAATTAAACATATATTTACAAAACACTCGAAGTATTAAGGGTAAATTGGTTCAATTTAGACTAGGATTGCTAAATAATGACTATGATATATTGGCCATTACAGAGACTTGGTTATCAAATGGAATATTTGATGCCGAGGTTTCCGACGAAAGATACGACGTGCATAGATGCGATCGAGATGAAACTGCTACCGGTCTCAGTCGTGGCGGGGGAGTAATGATACTCGCGAGGCAGAACCTTTCGTCTCGACGTGACTCCCACCCTCGCTCGCCCGGCGAGGCTGCTTTGTTCGACAGTGTACACGTCACAATACCTAGCTTCAAATTAAACTCTAGTGCAAATATGCATGTAGTCTGTTTATATATACCTGGTTCGCGGAACAGTTCTATTGACCGCGCGCTGGACTCAGCAACATCATATTTGGATGGTTTATGTGAGCACTTTCCACACGACCATTTCTTAATATTAGGAGATTTCAACATGCGGGGGGGAGTAATGATACTCGCGAGGCAGAACCTTTCGTCTCGACGTGACTCCCACCCTCGCTCGCCCGGCGAGGCTGCTTTGTTCGACAGTGTACACGTCACAATACCTAGCTTCAAATTAAACTCTAGTGCAAATATGCATGTAGTCTGTTTATATATACCTGGTTCGCGGAACAGTTCTATTGACCGCGCGCTGGACTCAGCAACATCATATTTGGATGGTTTATGTGAGCACTTTCCACACGACCATTTCTTAATATTAGGAGATTTCAACATGCCTAACCTAAAATGGGATGATATAGGTTTAAATACGCACGGGCTCTCTCCCACAGGGACTTTGACAGGTGAATCATTACAGAGATTCCTGGGCTTCACGTATCAACACCACTTAGAACAATATAACGGTATTGTGAATGATAATGGTAGGTTTCTTGATCTCGTGCTATCGAACACCCATACTATTACGCATCGGGCGGAGTCTCCTGTAGTGCTGGAGGACTTACCACACCATCCAGCGCTTTCCCTAACGCTATCTGAGCTGAGCTTTATACCAATAAGTAATCCTCCTAGAAAAAAAAAAAATTATCTTACAATAAGGCAGACTTCGCTGGTATACAAAAAATCCTCGATGACGTGGAATGGGAGAAGGAAATGCAGTCTAAATGTTTTAACGGAGCAGTTGACTTCTTTTACTCAAGATTGTTTGAGGCCATCGATAGATGTGTGCCCATACATTATTCAGTACCGGGCACATATCCTTCTTGGTATTCGAAAAGTTTAACACACATAATAAAAGAAAAAAAGAAGTACCACAAATTATGGAAAAAATATAAAAACCCAAGAGACCGAGACTGCTTTGTTATGCTCAGAGGAAGGCAAAAGCGCGTTCAAAAACAGTGCTGGAAACGTTATATTTGCAACACGGAACTTGCAATAACTAAAAATCCTAAATTATTTTGGAGATACGCTAAACAACTTAAAGAGGTTGGTGCTATACCGAAGGAGCTCACATATAACCATAGAACGTTGGATGATCCCCCGGCAATCTGTGAGGGTTTCTTGGAATATTTTCAGTCTAACTACAAAAGACACGACTCCGCGGGACCTTGTGGAACTACAGTACAAACTACCACAAGTATTTCAACTCATATTGATAATATATATATAGATACAGTTCTTGTACACAAATACCTATCAAAAGTTGATGTTAATAAGGGTCCGGGTGGCGACAATATACACCCAATAGTTGCAAGAAACTGCTCTTCCTCGCTGGCGGGTCCGCTGTCAATTATATTTAAAAGGTCAATTAAAGAGGGAGTGTTTCCGGAAAAATGGAAAGAAGCCCTGGTAGTTCCCGTTCACAAAGGTGGATCAAAAACAGAAATAGAAAAATACAGACCAATATCAGTTTTGGCTGTTTTTAGTAAATTGTTCGAAAAAATAGTGTATGATCAGATCTACCCGTTAGTAGAACATGTTATTCCGCACAATCAACATGGTTTTATGCACCATCGTAGCGTAACCAGTAATCTAGCAGTATTCACCGATGACGTCATGAGTTTTATGGACAAAGGTATACAGGTAGACACTATTTATACTGATTACGCAAAGTGTTTCGACCGGTTAAGCCATGAGATATTGTTGTATAAGTTGGAGAGTGTGGGCATATATGGGAACTTACTTCTATGGGTTGCCTCATACTTAAAGAACCGAACCCAAATAGTGAAGATTGGTTGCCATCGGTCGTCAAAGGCGTTCATCCCATCTGGCATACCGCAGGGGTCACACCTCGGTCCATTATTATTTAATCTATATGTTCACGACATAACTAAATGCTTTCAGTTTAGTAAATTCGTGATGTACGCTGATGATCAAAAAATTTATCTACCGATCACTACTATTGAGGACTGTATTAAGCTTCAAGATGACCTTAACCGACTATGTCATTACTGTACACAGAATTTGCTCGATCTTAATGTGAATAAATGTCATCTAGTGACATATACTCGTAACGTGAATACTATTCATTTTGATTATTCACTGTTTCACACAAAGATAGCAAAAGAGTCAATGGTTAGGGACCTGGGTGTGATACTTGACAGCAAGCTGACCTTTATTGATCATTATGAGCATATTGTAAAAAAGGCATACAGAATGTTGGGTTTTGTTTTAAGAATAGCAAAACCGTTCAAAGGAGCACAATCACTCAAGGTCTTATATTTTGCCTATGTAAGAAGTATTTTGGAGTTCGCTTCACCAATTTGGTCACCTGCATATGCCGTACACATTAGCAGAATAGAAATGATACAAAAAAAGTTCTCAAGAGCCCTCAGATATAGGCAATACAGTACACACACAGATACCCTTTTGACGTTGGAGCAGCGACGTGTGATAGCTGATACCATGCTGCTATTCAATATCATCAACAACAAGGTGGACTGTCCCCAGCTGCTTGAACGTGTGGGCATAGAGGTACCCAACATGCGTCTCCGACAGCGCTCCCGTCTTTTTCATGAGTCGCCAGTCCGTACAAATTATGCGAATAATAGTGTAATTAATAGGAGTATTCGTAATTATAATGCAAACTTTATAGATATAGATATGTTTAACAATAGCAAAACCCAATTTGTGAAGCATCTACATGTACGTTATAAATGAGTAGAAATAATGATAACAAATATAAATGTTTATTTTTTGTGAACGGGTTGTGATAGTATACACTTCAGATGCTAGATATCAGTTATGTAGTATATAGGTAAAAATTAAACTAAATTAAACTAGGCACACACAGTCTCAAACACGCACACCACATGTTATCACACACAAACACACACACATCAAACCACGAAATATATGTCTATATAATTATTGCATGAATTTGATTTAATTTAACTGTTATTTTTGTTGTTTAAAACTTTATTTATTTAAATAAATTTATTGAATTGTATTTATAATGATGACTGAATTGTAAATGAATATTGATTTCTATTATTATTGTTAATTGTAATTATAAAATTTTAATATTGTTTAATTTTAAATTTTATTTTTGTTGAGCAGAATTTATTGTGATTATTTTTTATTTTATTAATATTGTTATGTAATTGTATTCGTAATTGAGTTGTATATTAATTTAAATTATTGTTATTTTATTATAAACCAAATTGTTTATTGTCAATAATAATATTAAATATAATTGTCATAATACTAAACTTTGAGATACCTAATATCTGGCTTTAACGTGTTAAAATGAATGTTTGAATTATTATTGATTGTAGCTGTAAGGTTTCTTTATAAGTAATAAATAAATAAAATAAATATATGTTTTTGTCATGGGTGGGAATCGAACCCACGACCTCCAGATACAACGCCAATGGCGCAACTACTAGTCTATGGAGGCTGTTTATTTGAGGTTTACTTTGAGTTTTCTTGAGTTGTCCCTCCTTTACAATAGTAGTCTTTCATTTGTTGATAATCCTTTTCTGGCTCTAGCAATACTGAGACTTGCAGCTTCACGAATAATTTCTAGAACTTTATATTAGTAGTAATAATGGCCTTTTTCAAGTAGAGTCATGCACCCAGCAAGTATATGTCTGGTAGTCCCTACGGCAACACCGAACAATGCACATGTCTTATAATACAGGGTGGCCACTTTTTTCGGATACGAATTTCTCTGACTTTTCCAGATTTTTCAGTCCCTTTTTTTAGATTTTCCCTGACCTTAATAAATGAGCTTCAAAAAGAAAAGAAAAAATCCCAAAAATATTTATTATTTGACTTTTTAATTGATTTTTATAAAAAAAAAGTATTTGAGATATAAATTATTAGAAGATAGAAACAATTATTTTAATCAATATTATCGGAAAATATAGAGCAACAAAATATATTTCGCATTCTTAAAAAATAAGCATATTTTAAACTTTAAATATTTTCTCTGATTTTTTCGGGTTTCCAGAAAGTGGCCACCCTGTTATATAAGCAATTTATATTTGTAGAATTATACGAAAAACAATAAATATTAAAATAACAAAACAGAAATTAATCAATATAAATATTTATTAAGCATAAACTTATATTATGTTTCCATAGATAAATAACAAATTTGATTATAAAACAATTTAAGGTGTACATCTTTGCAAGAACCTGGGGTACAGTGTGACGTCCCTAATGTGGTGTCTATCTAGAAGCCAGCAGAGGAACCGTTCCAGGCCCAGTCCGTAGCCCCCGTGCGGAACTGTTCCGAACTTACGCTGCTCCGTGTACCAGTAGTATGGGGACGGGTCGATACCTTCACGCTTGTATCCTGGTGGGGTAAACAAGAAGTATGTTAAAATTTATTACAAGATAAAATATTATAGGTGTTTTAAACGAGGGTGTGACCTCAAATTTTTAAGTAATAAATAATTCATTTCGAAACCGCACCCTGAAAGAGACTACCACCTCGACAAGAAATCGATGCAGTTATCTCCTGAAAACCGGTGAAGCCACAGAGCAAAACCGGAACATGACTAGGTCACTTGACGGTTTTTGCATCTGTATGGGCGGTGGTAACGAGACCGGTCGGTCGGCCTAACGAAGTTATAGCCCTATGTTTAACGGGTTATTCTGTAAGGCTTAGGGCCAATTTCACCGTTCGCTATATAAACTGAGTTTAGTAAAACTAAGTTCAGCTTAAACAAGTTCAAATTTTGAAATTGATCTCGGTTTACATCAATCCGATTTCACCAGCTAAATTTTGATCGAGTTTACGAAAACGGGTTTAGTACATTAAACGCACAGATTAAATTAAATAAACGGGATGCGTTTAGTATTTGCAACAGTTGAAAGCCACAATACGGTTTTATAACATATACTTAATAAATAATATTATAAGTATATAATATAATACTATAAAATTATCTTATATACTTAATAAATAATTAATAAATAAATAAATATATCAATATAAACTACTTATCTAATTTCGAAACGAAAGAAACGAAACGCATTGCTTTTGTTAAAAAAAACTATACTCTATGACTTGAACGCGTTTAACCAAGCTAAACGACGAAAATCGGGCGTTCAGGAAAGTAAACTGAGTTCAACTTGAACTTAGTTTAATTTGTATGGTGAAACGTAAACAAGAGCTCTAAACTTGGTTAGACACTTGAACTCGGTTTAGCTAGAACTGATCGCGTTCAGTGTGAATGGTGAAATTGGCCCTTACTCTTAAACAGCCAGCAAAATGGTGCAATTCTTTTTGAACTTTGGAAGAGGGAGGGAGAAGAAAAATAAGTTGATGGTTATTGCAGTTGATTAATATTGAACCTTCCGCTGACAAAAAAAAATATTTAAGATAAAATGACTCTTATTTATATTATACAGTAATATCAAAATCGTTTAAAACCTTTAAAAACATTGGCTAATAAATTCAAAGGCATTTGATTACCTTATTTGGTAAAGTTTGATAGGGGTAATGCTTATTTTGATTTCAATGGGTTAGCGCTTTATAATTTACTTTTGAGGTGCAACGGGTTTGGTAAGCAAACCCATTCAAAAACCCCTGAAGGGGATATAGGTCCGGTCCATGGTGGGAATCGAACCAACGACCTCCGGATACAACGCCAAAGGCGTAACCTCCAGTCTACGGAGGTCAGTCAACCACTACTTGATTCCCACACATGGCAAAAAAAAATATATACGTATTTCTGTACAATATGTAATGGATAAAATATAATATGTATTATACCGTTGTTTATGGTAGACATAGAAAAAGCCTAGAACTTAGTTTGTGATCAGAACAAAAGTGTAAATTGCCCGACAAAAAAAAAAATATTATACACACCCTCCAGAAGTTCCTCCAGATCGTATATCCTCATGGAACCCCCCACCATCTCTCCCACCCCCGGGACCAGCACGTCCACAGACTCCGTGAGCCGTCGGTCCTCGCAGCGAGACATGTAGAACGACTTAATCTCCACGGGGAATTTGCACAGGAGGATAGGAACCCCGATGGAGTCAGTCATTTTGCGTTCAGGTCCTTCTGGGATATCCTGCAAATTATATGTTTCTAAATTATTTTCAGAATAAAATAAGCACCGAATAGAGTAATATTAAAAAAAAAACAGTCTATGATTATTATAATTGATGGAATCAGGCGTTATTTTGCGGAATTCCATTATTTAATATAATAATGTTGATGTAATACTGGCTTTATTGCAAATTCTTCCGCTGGTAGTCAAACTATGATTATTATTTAAATAGGTACATATACATACATATCTTCACGGGTGCCTTACAGCGCCCGAGACCGCCTAGATTGCACGTCTATACCAAAGATTATAGAGAGCAAGTAGAGTAGGTAGATACAAACAAAAGTCACAAAATTGTTTAAAATATAGCATGTCTTGTAAAACCATTTTTTTTTAAATCGGTTCAGTAGTTTTTGAGGCTATTCGTTACAAACAAAAATACAAATCTTATCTCTTATAATATTGGTATTGAGGTATTGATAGTATGGATAATCACTTACCTCACCAAACTCGTAGAATGATCCATCTTCCTTAGTAACATTGTTAGCTCGGAGCCACTCGATAGCTTCCGTATACGCCATCCTCTTGAACGGACGCTCTGGTCTCTGTCAACATAATATACAGATGAAAAAACCGCCAAATGACCTAGGGTCCTACCGGGAAACCATATGAAATACCGATTAACTCTACCCATAGGCAAATTATGAAAATTTATCTATGGGTAGAATTTTGCTTACTCTATCCTGATCACATTACTAAATATTTTTAGAATCATAAATCTAACTTCAATTTGGTTGTATTTTTAAAAGTTAATAGATTTAAAAAAAAAAATGGCCAAAAAATTATATAAACGCCTATATGCAATAAAATAACAAACAGTACATATAGGCCTCTATCGTGAGCTTAGTATAAAAGTTGAAATCGTTTTTTTTTTTGTACTTTAAGTCATTTTATCTAATTGTATGTATTTTACTTCTATGGGCGACAGTAAAAATAAAAAATACGGAATGCAATTAATTTTTTCCCCATTTTACAGCCACTACAGTTACAGTTCAGTGTGGTCTCAAAATCCCATCGGTTAAGTTCACAGGAAATGGATTTGCGAACTCGAACACCTAAAAGTTGTTTTCAGTGATAATAGAGAGAAAAAAAAAGAACTTAGAGGTGTAGATTTTATTTACTCGATTCTAATTACATAATTTCTTATCAAAAATAGTCAGTTTTAAAATGACAACTATAGTAATATTTTTAGAATCGTAAATCAAACTTTGGGTGTTAATAGATTTTTTGTAAAAAGACTATCTAATTAGGATCGAGTAAGTAATATTTACACCTCTACATTCTTTTTTGGCTGGTGCCTCGTAGAGCACGTTAAGCTGTCGGTCCCGGTTTCACTATACCAACTTGTGAAACTGTTTATAGATGGGTTATTGAGTCTATTCAAAACATCGCGACGAGCTAGCCACTTGTTCGGTGTAGACTCATACCATCGGCTACGACGAGGTGGGATTAAACCCCTCCGCTGGGTACCCTGGGGCCGTCTAGGCGGTCTCGGGCGCCGTTAGGCACCCGTGATGGTGTGTATGTATGTTCTTTCTTCATTAAAAAAAACTTTGATATAATTGAAAACAATATTAACACGTTTTTAGAAGGGCAAGATCTTTTTCCTGGCTTCTTAAGACGAGGGAATAATACCCCGCCGCTGGGTATTCTGAGGCCGTCTAAGCACACATACCTTGAAGTTAGGGTTAAGTTCGTGGATGAGATGGCCCTCAGGAGAAGCCAGGACTCGATCTACTACATCCACTACCAGGTCTTCTAGCCGACTCAGCAGATCTTCAAACGTTATGAAAGGACATTCTGCTTCTACATGGCTGTACCTGTTTATAACGGAGCTATTAGTATAAATAATAAATAGAAACACAGTATAATCGCCTTAAGAAGACAGGAAATGGATTCGCAAATCCATTTCCTGTGAACTGAACTGAAACGTCTAAATGTGATTTTTAGTGATATTTACGAGACTCTTAAAATAACAACACCAGTATAGCCCTGGGCCGTATTTTAGGACTCTTAAAACAACAACACCTGGGGCCTTACCAAAGACCAATCGATAATCAAATCGATATACCCATCGAAAGCCAAATGTATGGGATTTGAAGTTTCTCGTCGATCAGGCTCTACCCATAGAGTAAAATTCCTATATATTTTTATCGATCGATGCGGCGATTCGATTGGTGATCGTGTTCTTTGGTCAGGGGCCAGTATAGCCCTGGGCCGTATTTTAGGACTCTTAAAACAACAACACCTGTATAGCCCTGGGCCGTATTTTAGGACTCTTAAAACAACAACACCCTGTATAGCCTTGGGCTGTATTTTAGAAGACTCTTAAAACAACAACACCTGTATTGCCCTGGGCCGTATTTTAGGAGACTCTTAAAACAACAACACCCTGTATAGCCCCGGGGCCGTATTTTACGACTCTTTAAACAACAACACCCTGTATAGCCCTGGGCCGTATTTTACGAGACTCTTTAAACAACAACACCCTGTATAGCCCTGGGCCGTATTTTACGAGATTCTTACAACAATAACATCTGTATAGCCATGGCCTTTTTTAAAGAAACTCTTTAAACAACAACACCCTGTATAGCCCTGGGCCGGTTTTTACGAGACTCTAAAAACTACAACACCTGTATAGCCCTGGGCCATATTTTACGATACTCTAAAAACAGCAACAGCCTGTATAATGAAATGGTTATTTTGACAATCTAACGATCACGTTATAAGAAATAGAATGTGGACGCTGGGCTCTTTTTTACGACTTTTAAAACAACAAACCCTGTATGGCCCTGGGCTGTTTTTTTCGAGAATCTTAAATCAACATCAACAACATCCTATATAGCCCTTGGTCATATTTTACGAGATTCTTAAAACAACAACACCCTGTATAGCCCTGGGCCTTATTTTACGAGACTCTAAAACAATAACACTCTGTATAGCCCTGGGCCGTATTTTATGACTCTAAAAACAACACCCTTAATAGCCCTGGGCCATATTTTACGAGACTCTTAACACTCGGTATAGCCCTGGGCCGTATTTTACGAGACTCTTAAAACAACAACACCCTGTATAGCCCTGGGCCATATTTTTCGAGACTCTAAAAACAACACCACTCTGTATAGCGCTGAGCTTAAATTCAACGGCGCGCGGCGGGTAAAATCGTGGGGCACATCTATCCTTTCCCAACTCACCATGAATGTTTGATTTTGAAAAAAAAAAAACAATCTTGTATTATTGCACCAGCTGATAATGTCGCCATAGATGAAATAATATCTTACTAATATTAGAAATGCGAAAGTTTGTATGGATTTTTGTTACTCAATCACGCCAGAACACCTGAACTGATCTCAATGAAAATTAGAACAAAAATGGAATTAAACATAGGCTACTCTTTATCCAGGAAAAATGTAGGTAGTTGTCAATAAATAAGAATGCACTTACTCAGCAAGATGTCTTCTTGTGCGAGATTGTTCGGCCCGGTACGACTGCGCTATACAGAACACGTCTCCCAGTGAGGCTAGGGCAGTCTCCAGGTATAGTTGGGAACTCTGCGTCAGGTATGCTTGGGCCCTGAAATATATTATTCATATTGTGTCATTTATAGATTCATAAAGTTGTATCAAAATATATAATAAAAGTATGGTAAGGCAACTACGAATATTAACTTCAACATTTCATCAAATGTTTAATCACCCATTCTAACTTTCTAACTTGAAGACTTCCCCGTTCTAACTTGAAGACTTTTACTCACTCAAAGTAACAAATCAAATTAATTCCCCCAAAGTAACAAATCAAAGTTGCACACTGTCATTCACCTCAAAGTAACTTGTCAAAGTTGCACACTGTCATTCACCCAAAGTAACTAATCAAAGTTGAAAATTATCATTCATCCAACGTAACTAGTCAAAGTTGAACACTGTCATTCACCCAGTAACAAATCAAGGTTGCACACTGTCATTCATCGAACCTAACTTGGCAAAGTTGAACACTATCATTCACCCAGTAACAAATCATAGTTGCACACTGTCATCCGCCCAAAATCACTAATTCACCCACCTAAAGTAACTAATCAAAGTTAAACACTGTCACTCACCCAAAGTAACTAATCAAAGTAGAACACTTTCACTCACCCAAAGTAACTAATCAAAGTAGAACACTTTCACTCACCCAAAGTAATCAAACTTGAATAGGGTGCTTCCTCCCTCGCACTGTGTCTGTACTAGGGTGGGTGGACACACCTCTGTGTAATGTCTGGAGTAGAAGTGTTCCCTAAACGCGCGGGTGACAGCCGCCCGCGCACGAAGCACTTTAGATGTGTTCTCACCACGGATCATTATATGCCTGTGAAATGAGAAAATATTATGCACTTATCCATTATACACTTATTATTATTATTAATACTTTATAAACCTGATAGTAAACAGTCCCACAAAGTCCATTGTTGTTAAACAACAACATTGACCGCTTCCACAATGTCAGAGGTTGTAGGTTCGATACCCACCAAAAAAAAAAATGGGTAATGACAAAAATAAAAATATTTAAAAAAAAACTTAAATAAGAAAAAGTAATTCGTACCTGTTATCAAGTTGTACATCTGGCAAAGCTTCTTCGTTAAGTATAGCATCAGCCCCACCGGGAGGGGCCAACCCAATTAGCTCCCAGTAGTCTACTGACAGTTCATGTCCCCCCGGGGCCTACAAATGAAACAATACAAAACTAAAGCTTGCTTACAGTGTATAGATATGTAGGACATGTTGGATTTCACACATATTGCCCTGGGTCACCAACTTGCCAGCCCCATTGGGTGGTTGGGCTTATTGAAGCAATTCACTGTGTTCACTACCCTCTCTACCCAACCAATATATGATACTGTCAGCACCATCTTGGAAACGCGTTCCATAAAAGTTTAGATGGCATTCCTTCGAAAAAACGAACTGGATCTTCTCTTACCAACTTCTTGCATAAAGTTGACTATTTTGTTAGCTATCCAATTATTGACCGTGCCAGAGACCATGAGATTTCTTTTTTTTATTTATTTATTGGAGCAGGACATGTGACTTTGTGTTTTCTACCTGGTGGTGAGCAGACCTACAAATTTCATGAATCAACAAGTTTTTTTACAATATTGATCGCTCCCACTATGCCGGCTAAATGATGCGATTACGAAATGGTGGGCGACAATGACGAATTGCATTAGGAAGGAAGGAAAGTTATTGGACTGATAAGGGCTTATGACCAAAAAGTAACTTCGATCCGACCCGGCATAGCACATATGCAAAGTTGTACGCCACACACTTTTTTGTAGATTTTTATATAATAATAACTTACACATATTGCCCTGGTCACAAACTAAGCTCTAGGCTTGTACTATGTCTGCCGGAAACAATGATATAATGGATATTATATTTTACAAACACCCAGACGACATGGGCGTACAATGTGTCAATGACCACAATTATTTATAAAATAAGGATCAGTTAGGGGCTTTTCAAAATTAAAATACTCAGGTAATTCATGCTATGACTCGAGGATTATTTAATTTACATATCTCCGTCTCTTTCTTTTTTACGGGATTTAATGGAAGGCCTTTAAACCTACTTCGCGGTCTCAAGTCCGGGAACGCTGCTTCATTCCCCTGCCTTCCAACCACGCGACGGACCCGGCACTCGCACGGTGAAGCCATGGATAGCTAAGAACATTGTCTCATAGGTTATAATAAGTATGTAGAACATAGTATTTCGCGGTTGTAGAACATGATTACCTCTTGAAATTATTTTAGTGTGAAGTTATTTAAGTGTACTACGTATAATTTCGAATCGGTGACCCAACATCCTAGGTGTGGGCATGGACCACCTGGCCCCCTCTATATACACCTATGCCAGACCACAACAAACTCTACCTATATACGCCCATGCCAGACCACAACAAACTTTACAGAAATACGAACTAATATATATATATTGTCATGGAATTGAACCCATATAAATTGTGTACCATATTATATCATATATGATACACAATTCGTAGTACATAATTTTTATATACCATGCAAAGTTTTGTCAGCGCGTTATCAATAAAAGCACCCAATATAAAGTGTGTATGAAGCATTTGACATTTCTATAAATATAAAACGCTTATTTACATATTTATTTTTATTGTAGCTCGGCATGTGACTTTGTATCTACAAGGAAGCAGACATATAAAGTCCATGAAAGAGGTCGATCATGAATACATTGTTGTTTAACAATACTGATCACTCCCACTATGCCAGCTAAATGATGCGGTTACGAAGTGGAGGCGCCAAAGACATTTTCAATATCCTCGCTGCTTTATCGTCAAATCAGTTGCTCCTTTCTTAACCGTACCATGAAAAGAAACTGCCACTTCGACCAGAAATTGATGCTGGAGTCTCCGGAAAACCAGTGAACCCACAGACTAAAATCAAAACATGACTAGGATATATAATCAATTCTGAAGAAATTCTCTAAATGATAGTAAAACTGCATCTTAAATCTGTAGTTTAGAATATCAGTTTTGGGTATTCTACTGCGGCATTAAAAGTTTATGAAGCTTAAATGTTTTATAATGTGTATTAGTCGAACGTTTAAAATTATTTATATATAATGTATAAAAATAATAATGTTCATATTATTGTTACAGTCATATATTAAAAGTTATTCATATCTTAAATGCAATTAATGAATAAGGTCAATTGAACTTATAACTAGATATCATCATTAACTTAGTATAATATTGCATTGTAAATGTACAAATAATACACACTACTGTTTTATATGCAATAAATATCATAGTATTTGTTTGAGTAAAGAGGGTAATGAACACAGTAAAAGGGAGAGTTAAAAGGCATTTATCCATATTTTGCAGTAGTCTGAATGAATGCTCCAGTTCATTCCCCTGCCTCCCAACCACAGAATGGACCTGACACCTGCACGGAGAATCCATGGAAAGCTAACAACATTGTCTGGGTAACATGAGTCTGAGCTGTTTTAGGCCCCATAAAGCATCCACAATTATTTTTTTTTTTGTCAACTTTCAGTAGCTGTGACCATGGTTAGTAACTATAAATAAAACAGCTGTTCATTATTATTATGTCTGCAACCAAGTGTTGTTGACTTTATATCTGGAGGTCATAGGTTCAATTCCTACTCATTAAATATTAGTAAATTTTCCTGTACAGTCTGCCATGGACTGGGTTTAAAAAGAGTATAATATGTATTAGTATCACTGTTTTTGGTACACATAGTACAATATATATATTATTTTAATATACATAGACTTACAGTTTTTCCTTCAGGAACTATCTCAAGCTTGCCATATAATGCTACAGAGGACTCAGTAGAAAGCACCAAAGCATTGTAGGTTTGGCAGAGTACTCCATTCAGTACACATTGGAGGTAGCCTGTGCCATCCCGCAAAGTAAGGAATGTAAGAGACCGGCCTTGCCTGCGGAGCCTGTGGACCCAGCCTTTGATGCATACTCTGGAATCCCTGTGTTCTGGGGCTGCGGAATAATTATTGATAGTATTTTTATGATAGTACACATTATTTATTTTAAAATCATTATTGCACACAATTGTACATAGGAAAGCTTAATGGCATTCTCTACCAATTAACTTTCAAGAGTGAAATAGCCTAGGGTGCAGAACGGTTTTGAAAATAATATATAGATATAATAATTATCAATGGTGCATAACAATTGTTTTTTTGTTCACATTCATCTGCTATCGGCCAGTCAGCCATAATCAGATATGTTATAAGAAATATATTTCTTGAAGGTGACTTTCCATTAAAAGTCATTCCCTTTAATTATTTTCTTCTATTTTAAGGCTAGTATAGGCTTCCTCTTCAGCCTGTGTACAAATTGGTTTGGTTCTAGGAGGTCTCTGCCAGCCTATTAGATTGGATTTGGAGTCTCTTTTAATATTTTGTGGAGTATCTCTCTGCTTCGCACCTGATGGTTGCAGTTCCTCTGTTTTAGTGAATCATAACAATATTTAACCTAATAATAAAACTGCCACAAGGATCTAGTTCAACATAAGTTATAATCTATAAAGCCATGTTTATTTTTAAATTCTCAATCTTGCCTAATGGAAAGCAACAATGAGGTTGATAATAATAATGTTTTAAAAACTTGAAGTTATTGATGTAACAAGATGTCTAAGAAATGGACATTATGATCGCATGCAAACATACGGTATAGTTATGCCAGTGTCATGTGAAGGAGGACCCATTTTACTGTTGATACTTTTAACAGTAATATAGGTACCACCATTTTACTAAAGAAATGGATTTGTTAAGATAGCCCAAACACTGAGATCACTGCGTAAATGCTATACTTCTCACACTTAAGATCACTTATGAATGCTTATTCTACAAAATTGGTACACTTTCGCACAATAATATCCTATATAAACTTAACTATGAAAAATATATCAGAAACACACAACTACAGTCTTCGGGCTACCCTCAAGGAATAGGGAATATGCATGGTTCTTTTTTATTTCATTAATTGATAGAGTAATTACATTAGACCCTAAAAACAAATATTAAACATTTTTTAAAGGGTAAAACACAAAAATAAAAGGGTTTAAACTTTATCTGCCACTACCGCAGAAAAAAACGGTACATCACTAACCGCCATTTTGTGACATCATTCGTGCTCAAAAAGCATATTAGTTTAATGTTATTGTACCTCAAAAGTTAGTCAAAATGTTTGCTTATCACAAATTATCGTAATAAAAGACAATAAATAACCGAGAAAACAAGAAACTGTAGACTACAGAACACACGTTGACATTTGTTTTTGCACGAATGACGTCACATGCAGTGTTTGCTAATGTCGGAGCGTTTAGAAATGCGTTCCGTTTCTACAAAAAAATGGATTTTAAAAATCGTATTTATAAAAAAAATAGCTATTCAAAATAAAATAGATTACTGTAAATATGTTTAAAGACATATAAGGAACATTATATATTAAAATAATAATAATTGGCGTTACATGCATATTCCCTATTGTCAGAGATCCTGAAAACCAAATGATATAAGGTTATAAAATAAAGATTTTTTTATACATGTTAGATATAATAATGTTAATGGCAAATTGTTAAGAAATTAATGTATATCAATTAATAACATCAAATTTTTTTTTTTAAAGTTTTAGGTTCTAGTTTTATTAAGTTCTAGTCACTTTACTTATTATTTTATTTACATCAATTTTTTTTTTTTTTAATATTGACAATTCAGATGTAATGGATAATTAAATAGATATTAAAAAATATAAACATTTAAATTATAATCTGTAGGCCTAGTGTGAGTTTTTTTAACGTTTACTTTCGCGTTAACTATACTACCGCGTTAACATTTTGACCAATCACACAACGGCATTTCTAGTTCTCAAAATTTCCTCTTGGAGCGCTGAACTATTTCCCATACAAATTTTTGTTAACTCAAACGCAAAGTAATAGTTAAAAAACTCACACTAGGGGTACTGAATAGGTCCTAGCAAATATAAATAAACAATTAATCACCTATGCAACACAGGAAAATATTGCATCATCAACAAAATATTTTACAAATTTATATTTTAATTGTTATTTAGGTTATTTTTTTTTTTAATTAAAAATATGATTGATTTTACAAATATACCTACCAAGATCTATATTATATTTTTAAAAAAATCACTATAAACTTTTGCCTTAGCCTTACCTTTTGACAAGCTTTTTAGAGGATTTTTTGTAATATCTATTACAAAAAGTACATCTAAGTTTAAGTAAATTTAGATGGTTTCGGGAGGGGGGCATAGTCCCCTGCATGCCTGTTATGTACAGGCATGCAGAAGACTATGCCCCATACCCATATCTATGTAAGTACATGCAAAGAGGCGGGTAAACTTGTAAAAGATAATACTTAAAATCATACTTACCCTCAAATATTTTAACAATCTTAGCTTTCGGAAGACTGGGATCCTCTTTTATAACAACTTTCTTGGCTTCCTCCAAGTTCTGCAACCTCTTTTCCTGACCTTCTTCTTCTGCTTTAGCTTTATCGGCAGCTTTATAATTGTCTCTCACCCAAATCTTCTGAATTTTCTTCAATTGCGATTTAGCAGCCACTTCGTAAATTTTGCCTTCTTCCTTTGCATCCACGTATATTGCAGGGAAGGGTTCTTTACCGGCGTGTCGCATAGCTTGTAATATTGACTTAAATGGCTTCCCTTCAGATCCATCTCCATTCACATCACTACCACGCTTATCCGACGTATAAATCTCTTCTAAAATATGAAATAAAAACTAATATAATCATTCAACTATATGTTTTAGTTACTAGGTTAAAACTTTAAAATAATTTTAACTTACTCAGAGATAATTTTTCTAAATCTGGCTGGGACATTATGAAAGGTATTAGGTTCCGTTTTTACAGAATTTATAGAAATACACTTTATCCACGTAGAATAAACCGCATTGCAGTTTTATATTGCACAAAGCTGTACAGAGTACAGAGTGTACACACGCACAGTGTTGGCAAGTTCAGTCAGTTGCTAGAGATGTAAAAAGCGATTATTAAAAAAAACGATTATTTTTTTCAAATTAATCGATAATTTTTAATCGATTTCCAAAGACAGTATAATCGATAATTTTACAATATATTATGTAAAATGCACTTTTTAATCGATTTTTGTGAAACACGCCATCTAAGGTCAGAAAGCAGTTTAAAGGCGTGAATTTTGTAAAATCTATAGGTTGAAAAACTGCATCGATTTCTTGTCGAGGTAGTCTTCTTTCAGGGTGCGGTTACGAATCCGCATCATTTATCCGGCATAGTGGGATGGAGATATTCTTAATCGACTGATCGACCCCTTTCATGGACTTTGTAGGTCTGCTTATCATCAGGTAGTTACAAAGTCACGTGCCGTGCTTCCTCCAATAATAATAAAAATATTTTAAAAAAATGTGGAAGTAGGTAATCATTAATTATTACCTTAGTATCCAAAGACAAAATTTACATAATGTAATGAAAATAAATTATGTAATATTAAATTATTACAATATCAAACATTACATACCTACTAAACTAGGGTACATTCTACATAAGCAATTTTACTAGTTGCGAGACCTATATCAGGGACGGTTCCAGACGTCTTTATCGTTAAAATAGTCTTTTACACTATAGTAAGCCTTATTGATTAATATGTGTTTTATACAATTATTAAACTTTATTTCACTCAGATCTATAATGCTTTTAGGTAATTTATTAAATAACCTTATACTGTTAATGACGAAACATTTATTAGTTTTTTGCAGTCTAAACTTTGGTATATCGATTTTATCTTTCTTAAGTGAAAATTATGTCTATCGCCATTTTTACTAAACATATTTAAGTTTTTCCTACCGTACAATAAATTCTCATAAATATATTGAGATAGTAGTGTCAGTACATCAATCATAGGAAAGATTTCTCGAAGAGAATCACGAGCTTTCATGTTATAAATTGCCCGAATGGCCCTCTTCTGTAGAATAAATATAGTATCAATATCTGCCGCAGATCCCCAAATTATAAGACCATATGTCATTATACTGTGAAAATAGGCGAAGTATACTAGTCTGACTGTTGCAACATTAGTTAATTAACTGATTTTTCTGACTGCATTTGCAACAGAGCTTAATCTATTGGATAAAGTAGTAATGTGAGCTTTCCACTGTAGTTTGGAATCAACTGTAATCCCTAAAAGCACAGTGGAGTCAACAAATTCCAGATCAGTACCACCTACCTTCACTGTGGCATTGATATTAGATATTTTAGGCAATGTAAATTTCAGGCACTTAGTTTTCTTTGCATTTAAAACTAAATTATTTGCCGTGAACCATTTTGAAACCATTTCCCAGAGTGTCATTTGCTGCCGATAACTACTAACTTTAAAAAGTAGGGATGTATCATCAGCAAATAGTACTATCTGCGCCATCTCCTGTACCATATGTGGAAGATCATTGATGTATACTAGGAACAGGAATGGGCCTAAAATTGAGCCCTGGGGGACACCCATCTTTACAAGGGTTCCGTCTGATACACAACCATCAATATTAACACCTTGAGTTCTATTAGAAAGGTAGGACTTTATTAGATTTAAAGCTAAATCGCAAATGCCATAAAATTCCATCTTTTCTAACAAAGTTTGATGGTCAACACAATCAAACGCTTTACAGATCACAGAAAACGCCAACTAGAACCTGAGAGTTTTCCCAAGCGTCATTTATTTCAGTAATCAATCTTGTACCGGCATTTGTTGTGTTTCTACCTTTTGTGAACCATGTAACTGTGTGAACCATGTATTGTTGATCATGTAACAATTTACGAGTATTAAAATGACTTAACAGCTGACCAAGAAGTATTTTTTGAATATTTTTCTTAAGGCTGGCAGGACAGAAACAGGGCTGCTATAATTATTTGGATCTGTCTTACAGCCGGACTTGAATATGGAAACTATTTTTCATAATAAGACTAATTACATTTAATAAAATTAAACATAATGAGTTTCTTAATTTTATTTTAATAATAGTTCCACACGGTGAGAATAAAGGAACGTTTTTTTACACACGTAAGGAACGTTTTTTTTTGTGACCACAGAGTACTATATTAAACCAGATCAGTCATTTTGTCAGCAAATTTTAGTACAAAATTATGGAATTTCAAATAATTTTAACTCAAAAACTAATTGTTTCTTCACGATAAAATTTTGGATTTTTACTACTTATAACATACTCTATCTGTAAAAAAATAAACAGCAACTTAGCTCACCGGGCATATTCTAAAGCTGAGCCTAAATTTGGTACTTTCGACGCCATTTTTAATTTTAATCGTTACATTACATTTTATCAGACTGGTACAACTCAGCCTTAAGATCTATATATATATTATCACGAGTGCCTTACGGCGCCCAAGACCGCCTAGACGGCCCCAGGGTACCCAGCGGAGGGGTTTTTAATCCCACCTCGTCGTAGCCGATAGTATGAGTCTACACCGAACAAGTAGCTAGCTCGTCGCGATATTTTGAATAGACTCAATAACCCATCTATAAACAGTTTCACAAGTTGAAATAGTGAAACCGGGACCGACAGCTTAACGTGCTCTCCGAGGCACTATAAATGTTAGTATTTTTTTGTTAGAAATTTCTGTCAGTGTGCGCCCAACCTAATTTGGTTCAAGTCCATTCGAGTTGTTAAATTTTGAAAATTTGTTGATCGAAAGTCGACTTGGCATTATTATTTTTATTTGTAATATAATTTTATCAAGTAATAGAAGTCATTTAATAAAATTTTAAACCAAAAAATAAAATTTGTATAAAAAGTGAAGTTAAAATAGGTTTATAGTGGGCTCCTGCCTTCAATAAAGTTATGGAGATGTTATTTGACGTTTATCACTATTAAAGGTTTATTTTGCGTTTATGAATAACGTTTTGAGGTGTTTTGCTATTAAGCTGTTATAAAGCATCAGTAAAGGCTTCGTAAGTTTTTATAAATAAGACCGTAAGAGTGTAAGGAAACATTCAAAACTATTTCTATTCAAAAACAGTTATGTTCGGATTAATAGTCATGGCTAAGCACTGGCTCAAGTCGTGCTCACGAAAGTAATACTCAAACGATGCTTAGCCGAGCAACCACTTCGCACTATAATAGTCGAGTAAATTAACGCAGCTAAGCCAAGCAACGCCTCAAGCCAATGCTTGCTGAAAAATGTATTTACTTGGAATCCTGGTGCAAAAAAAATCAAAATATTGAGAAGTTGCATTTCCATGGAACTTAGTATTATAATATGAAATATATAATTTGCACTGTCACAGAAAGAATCATGGATTTTGTATGAATAAATTATAAAATACACACAAGAAATAAAATAAAACTAGAAAAATAGGTAATAATATTTTAAAAACGACAAGAAATTGATTTTTTATGTAATTAACAGAAACTTAAGGAATATCAGACTAACATGAAGAATCTAACGCTGAGTACGACTTAAGTAAAGGAATATCGAGACTAATGCTTAGCCGAGCAACGGCTTAAGCTTTAGCTTGAGCCACTGCTCGAAGCACCGACTATTATAGAAATTACTGTCACTTAGAAGTGATGGTTGTTTATATTTTTTTTCTGTTGTTCGGGCTATAAATAAAAGATGTCGCTGCAGTTTAGGTACTCAAAAAAACCCTTGAGTTATCACTCTATTCTAGTAGTAGCGGCCCGTCCCGGCTTCGCACGGGGGGACTTAAGATCAGCGCACGCCACGGAAGGCCTCAGAAACGATACTTTTCCCCCGTTTTTAAAACATTTTTGGTTACTGCTCCACAACTATAGGACCTAGCGTGATATTATATAGCCTATGTTACTTCTGAATAATGCAGCTTTCTAATGGTGAAAAAATTATTGCAATCGGTCCAGTAGTTTTTGAGTTTATTCATTACAAACATACAAAAATACAAATCTTTCCTCTTTATAATATTAGTATAGAAGTATAGATAGTATAGAAGTATAGATTAGTATAGAAGTATAGATAGTATATATAACAAAGTACTCTTTGGTGTTCCCTTTGCCGTAATGTTGGTAGCTATGAAACAAATGTTACCATATTTTAAAAAATACATTACCCGAATTAAGAGGTAAAATATTAAAGAAAATAAGGGATCTTTCGGAGAATGATTACATAATTTAAATATATATGTGTATTACCTGGATACTGGAATGCTATACTATGATGGTGCTGAATATGGATGTGAGAATTTTAGGCGCAATTTTCAACATCTTAGTCATGTTGAAAACGCCTACCACTCAAAACACGTGCACGCCATAAACATTTATACTTTCATAAAATGTAAGTATCGGTAGCGGTTTTTCCAAGTTTCATCTGAAATTTTAACCCTATCTTTAGGTACTCATCTTTTTATTTTGGCGAACAAAAATACATTTCTCTTGCAAATGAAGGCTACGGCTATACTGGTGGACTATATTAATTTATTTACAGAATCAAGAGAGGCTGCCCTGAGAAAAATGGTAAGTTATTGGAGTCGTTATTACCTTCATTAGTGAAGACTACTAAAAATCTTGTCATTAGGCAAGTTTTTTAGTAGTCTTACGATGGATTCGGTATATTTACTCTTATATTGAAGATAAAATCTGCTTGAACTGCAGAAATAAGCCAATGTCTGGTACGACGCTTCCCGCGGTACCCAGCCGCATCTGCCGGCTGGGTATTTTAGTGCGCCGATTACTACCTACAATTATTTGTCCTAGGGTTCACAGCCTACTTCTGACTGCTGTAGGTATTCGTCGCACCAAACAAATAATCAGTGCCGTTTTTATTGGCATAATCCCAGGGGCCCCACGATGTTGCGGAGCCCCAGACCTTGCAAGCACTTTTCAGTGTCTTAGGCATTATTGTAAAATAATGTAAGAAGTAAAACATAAATAATTCAGAAAACTGACATATATTCTCACTTTTTGACATTTATGACAAAAAGTGCAGCCAACATAATGACAAAGGGAACTCTTAGCTGAAACGCACTATACATGTGTTTACGACTTTGGCTTGTGTTACTCTGTATATATACCTACTCGTACCTTAAAAAAATATATCCTGATTTATTAATATAAATTACAAAGAATTTTAGTAAAGTCTAACCGGAATTTATATGATAAAAATAATAACATGCAATTCGACTTCTACATTATCGTAAAAATATCAAATATTTAAATTTATTATAAGCGCTATAATTCCATTTACAAAGCAATAACAATACAGGATAGAACTTCTATTTCAATATTTATAGTCACGCAACGTCTTGTCGTGTTTAGCGGTTTCAAACTCGGAATAAGGCCCCAAGTCCGCACACAAAAAATGAGGAAACTAAAACCAAGCCATAACGTTACATAGTACTCTATTTTATCTGTGCATAATGTCTTGGTTATTTCTGCAACACACGTAACGATATATCGTAGCGATTTCTGACTGTGCAGATAAATCGAACGTTCCTAGTGTCTCCACACGCCTCTAATATGGACGTCGATAGTCAGTTCTCCACAGAAGCTCAGGCAAGTAACATGTCATCCACACGATAGAAAATAATGACTCACATGCGATATTAGGCCTGGTTATGTGTTAAAAGAAAAAAAAGGCACGGAGTGTGTGGTGTAAAGACTGGCTCATGAATGGAATGATGAAAAGGAAGCTATTTTCTCATAACAACTTATTAAATCTTTTTTATATGTAGTTCTAAGATTATTAATCTTCTTAACCATTATATCCCTGTTGGCATTTGGATCGATGGCTTTATATTTTTCGACTAGCCTGTTGTAGGATGCATTTTTTTTGTATCGATCATGGTAATCTTTGGATTTATTCTTCCAAAGGCAAGGTTCGCTCCTGTAGCTCTATATGAACTCTTGCAGTTGTTCGCCGTGTCCACCTCTTTCTCTTTCCGTCATTTTGCAGTGAGCACACAAGCGAGCGCCGTGAAATACTGGCGCGAACTTATCCAAACATTGCGACGACGAGTTGCGATTACAAACCCCTCCGCCGTCTAGGCGGTCTCGGGCACCGTAAGACACCCGTGATGATATATTTTTTTAATTTAATTATTGAGACAGACTTTTTGTGTCTCCCTGACATCAATCCTAAAAATAATATCTATCATTTATTTACTCTTAGTCGAAAGAATTATCGTTATTTCATTACAAATATACAAAAAAAAATACAAACCGTAAATGACATTAATTATGTAACCGTTGTAATTTCCCTATTTTTAGGGAAAATGTTATCCGTTAGTAACATTGTTTGTTGTTTGTGCGCTTGTAATCGTCAATCGTGACCTCGAGTGTAAATACTAGTGGCTTACGCACACATAAATATTTATTTGGCCTCAAAGTTGACAGTTTTTTTGTTTTTTTTTGTATGAAACTATCATTCTAGGCGTTATTATTCTAAGTTTGTAATAATGCATGTTAAAATTACGTACTAATTTAAAAACTAAGTATTATTTAGGTAGATTAGTTTTGTTGAACAATTATAATGACTGACTGATAGTCCATTTATTAATACAGGGATTAAATATAGTCTGCTAGCATTTGCCCGCGGCTTCGCACGCACTAATAAGTTTAATAAAAATGTGTTAGTTTTGGTTTAATATTCCAAATTTCTAGTTTCTATCTGAAATAGTTGCTGAGACTATATTATTTCTGAACTCCTGTTACCTCCTATTCTCCTTTTTTTTTCGTTAGTTATACGGAAGCCTAAGTGAACAGTAGATTTTATCAGGTACCTAGTCTTAATATTTACACCGAGCAACGCGGCCACCGTACAGCCCCGCATTGCTCTATAAAACAGTAAATATATATATTGTTTTTAAAAATTATAAGAAACTAAGTTAATTTCTTGTTTAAAATTTAAAATGTTTTAAGAGTCTCTTAATATTATAACTAAACCATTAAAACTCTGTATATCAGAACTGCCTGTAATTAGGTATATCGTAAATACCTATAATATAAAAAAATAAAATATCACGGGTGCCTTACGGCGCGGCGCCTGAGACCGCCACGAAGTTGGGGGGCCAAGCTAGTACTTAATAAAGTAATTAATTTATTAATAGGTACTTTAGAGCACAAAAACATAGGTACTAGAGATTTATTTGAAATACTTTATTGCACAATATTGTAGGTCATAGGCTTAATATCTTAGACATTTTCTACCAGCTATCCTTTGAGAGTGAAATATGCTTATAGCAGAACTATTAAAAAAATATATAAGTATATTAAATATTGCATATTAATAGGTGTGAGGAAGGTCTATAACTTCGTAAGGCCGACCGGTATTGTTACCACAGATGTAAAAACCGTCAAGTGACTTAATCATGTTTCGGTTTTAGTCTGTGGGCTCACCGGTTTTCAGGAGATTACTGCATCGATTTATTGTTGAGGTGGTAGTCTCCTTTCAGGGTGCGGTTACAAAATGGGGGGTTGAATTAACGATAACGCAGCGTGTATAGAAATAAAAAAATTCACGACATTTCGTAATCGCATCATTAAGCCGGCATAGTGGGAGCGATCAATTTTGTTTAAGACCAATCATTGATCGAGCAGAGGCAGGCCCCCTGGAAGCCGATGGCAGGAAGCGCAGAACCGGTCGTTGTGGCGATCCTTGGGGGAGGCCTATATCCAACAGTGGACGCGCGAAAGGCTGGTATGATGATGATTGATCGACCCCATTCATGGACTTTGTAGGTCTGCTCACCACCAGGTAGACATAAAGTCACATGCCGAGCTCCAATACAAAAAAAAAAACTTAAACTATTTAAATACGATTTTATAATATAATACACGCAATACATAAACATACATACCGTACCAAACAAAATTGGCACGACATGTGTAATACGAGCAATATTATAAATTATAATAAATCACGCGCCAATGCATTGCAATTAACAGCGGAACCCTAAACATCACATAATAAAAGCGCGCACTAACACGTTCCGACCTCAGCATCGCTGGCACGGATCGCTGGTTTTTTTAGCCAAGGTCGTTTCACCGCGCGGAATGTTAGCAATTCAAGTTACCATCAATCGTTCCGCGACCAGAAATTTTAACATGAAAAGTTAGCACGGCTACTTTTTGACAGTTGTTTGTTTACATGTGAATATCTATCTACAAATTGGAATTTAATTAATTATTTTATATATTCATATCTGTTTTAGTTTTATAAGTTCGATTAAACCTAAAAAAATAATATAGTGTAACTAAATTCAGCTTTGGTATGTTTAGTTTGAGGTTGTTAATTAAATTAATATTGTGATATTATAAAATTATTGTATTTAAATAATAGTTAATTAAAAAAGATTGATTTATTATATAATGATAACGTAGTAATATTTTTAATTTCAATTATTTAATTAAAAATAGTGCTTCTTGTCAAAAAGTGGCATCAAAAATCCACACCGATCGTTTCCAAGCTGAAAGCATTTTAGCATCGCTAAAAAAAATGAGATGGCTGTGTTGAAACGGGCGGTGGCGCTGGTTTTTGATGTCACCACAAAAAACTGCCCGCGCTAGCTTTCGGAACGCAGTAAGACTCACGGTCCACGGTAAGTGTCGGGGATGCGGTGCGGAGTGCGGAGTGCGGTCGGAAGACCCTCGCGTCACGTTCGCTACATGCTCGTGCAATGCCCCGTTATCGAGTGTAGTGTCTCGCTTGCGCTCATAGCAAATTTATGTTTCTCTCTCTCTACCGACCATAGCGACGCCGCGACCTTGAATGCATCACACACCGAACCGAAATAGTGTAATGCGGATCTCTGTGTTAACTGTGCGTTGTGTGAATTTCTGAAGTTATAAAAGTGCTGTGTAATTAGCAAGTGTAATATTATTGTCGTAAGTGTAAATTAGTTGGGTATTGATACTTATAAGATATTATAAGTAAGTAGGTAGGTTCTTTACTGAAGGTGTAGTTTCTCAAGTATATATATATATAATGGCAACCAAAAGAAAACATAGTCCCCTTTGGAACCATTTTGAAGTAGCGGAACCCAAAAAAGCAAAATGTTTATACTGTTCACGGGCCCTAGCAATATCACCTAGCTAGCACCATTAGCAGTCTAAGAAGTCTGTACATCCTACCTTGGAAATAAATATGAACAGACACATCCCTGACATGGATGATGGTAACGAGACGGAGAGTCTTCAGCGGGGTGAGAAGGAACTTTATTTAACACTTTCGCTTTCGTCAGTGGAAATGTTTTCGTCTTGTCTATGGTCAAAACCTGTATGAATAATATACGGAAGTGCTGTACTGCATCTTCAAAATTATTAAGTTAATGATTTTTCGATTGAATTCTTCACAGAAACGAATAATTATTATTTATCTCTTTTCTATAAGTTGAATCGAAAGAATTATGGTACAGTTTTAATAATTTACATGATCTGTTACAGCACTTCCGTATATTATTAATACAGGTTCTGACCATAGACAAGACGAAAATATTTCCACTGAAGAAAGCGAAAGTGTTAAATAAAGTTCCTTCTCACCCCGCTGATCCCTATTTTGCAGCAGGAAGATAATACGTCAACTACGTCCGATACCACTAGTGCATCTGCCAGAAGCAGAACAGCCTATAAACATGTCAGATTACATTGTGATAAATAAACTACAGCCTATGGCAACCAAACGAAAATATAGTCCCCTTTGGTACCATTTTGTAGAAGTAGCACCTAAAAAAGCAAAATGTTTATACTGTTCACGAACCCTAGCGGTATCATCTAGCTCCATTGGCAGTTTAGGCAGACATATGAAGGCTGTACATCCTACAGTGGAAATAAATATGAGCAGACACATCTCTGACATTGATGATGGTAATGAGACGGGGGTTCTTCTTATCCCGATTTCGAAGGAGGAAGATAATAAGTCAATTACGTCCGATACCACGAGTGCATCTGCCAGAAGAAAGCAGTTCACAACCATGGCAGATTACATTGTTCTAGAGAAACCACTTCATATGGTAACCAAAGTTAAACGTAGTCCACTTTGGAACCATTTTAAAGAAGTAAATCCTAAAAAAGCAAAATGTTTATACTGCTCACGAATCCTAGCAGTATCATCTAGCTCCAATGGCAGTTTAAGCAGACATATGAAGGCTGTACATCCTACCGTGGAAATAAAGATGAGCAGGTACATCCCAGACATGGATGATGGTAATGAGACGGAGAGTCTTCTTATCCCGATTTCGCAGGAGGAAGATAAAACGTTAATTACGTCCGATACTACTAGTTCATCTGCCAGAAGAAAACAGTCTACAACCATGGCAGATTGCACTGTTCTAAACAAACCACTTCATATGGTAACAAAAGGAAAAAATAGTCTTCTTTGGAATCATTTTGAAGAAGTGGAACCTAAAAAAGCAAAATGTTTACACTGTTTACAAATTCTAGCAGTATCATCTAGCTCCATTGGCACTCTAAGCAGACATATGAAGTTTGTACATCCTACCGTGGAATTAAATATGAGCATGCACATCCCAGACATGGATGATGGTAACGAGACGGAGAGTCATCTGATCCCGTTTTCACAGGAGGAAGATAATACGTCGACTACGTCCGATACCACTAGTGCATCTGACAAAAGCAAACAGTCGATAAACATGTCAGATAACATTGTGATTAATAAACCACTGCCTATGGTAACCAAACGAAAACATAGTCCCCTTTGGAATCATTTTGAAAAAGTGGAACCTAAAAATGCTAAATGTTTATACTGTTCACGAATTCTAGCAGTATCATCTAGCTCCATTGGCACTCTAAGCAGACATATGAAGTTTGTACATCCTACCGTAGAAATAAATATCGGCTGCCAAACCCCTGACAGGGAAGAATGTAACGAGGCGGAGACAATAATGATACCGGTTATTCAGGAGGAGGATAATAAGTCAACTACGTCCGATATATCTATGGCAGATAACATGGAGGTACAGGCACCATTGCCTTTAAATGACCAACAACTGGATGAGCAACTGATTAAAATGATTGCAAAAGGTTATCATGCCCTTAGCTTAGTGGATGAAAAAGAGTTTCGCAAATTTATCGAGATGCTTAACCCAGGGTACACATTACCAACACGAAAAACTTTATTAGAAAGCATGTTGCCTAAAGTATATAATAACATATTAGATTCTGCTAAAATTCAACTAAAGAAAGCATCGGCTATATGTATAACTACAAATAGTTGGACGTCGATTGTTAACGGTGGATACATCGCTATCACAGCACACTTCATCGATGAAGAAAAAAATCAATTGTGTTCCGTTATGTTAGGGTGTTTAAATATTGAAGATAGCACAAGTGCTAATTTAAGCGATCTTTTAAATGAGAAATTTGATGAATGGAATATATCGCATCTGGTTGTAGTAATAGTTAGCGACAATGCGGCAAACATTCTAGGTGCAGTTCGTCTAGGCGGTTGGCGATCACTAAGCTGCTTTGAACATATATTAAATTTAGTTGTGCAGTCCGGCTTAATAAAAATTACGACGACCATTTCAAAAGTAAAGCATATAGTGGAATATTTTCATGAGAGCAAACCTGGCGCAAAAAAATTAAAAGAGGTACAAGAACAAATGAGTATATCACATTTAAAACTTAAAAAAGATGTCGTAACAAGGTGGTATTCGACGTACGACATGCTGGATAGAGTTCTAGAATTAAAAGATGCTATAATTGCTTCATTAGCACTGGCAAGCCCCGATCTAGCACTTTTACAGGAAGATTGGCTTGTTATAGAGAACGCCATTCCTGTACTTACGATATTTTACGAAGTGACCAAAGAAATTAGCAGTGAAAATTATGTTTCTGCTTCAAAATACATTGTATTTTGCAAACTAATAAGTAAGCAATTACAAAACCTTGAAAGTTACTCAAGTTTTACACATAAATCTGTACGAGATATGGTCCAAACTCTGAAGACTCAATTAAAGCACAGTTTTGGAGAAGTCGAGACAAATATTTTGCTTTGTGAAAGCACGATTCTTGACCCACGCTTTAAGAAAAATGGATTTTGCAATCAAAATAACTATGAACGAGCCGCAGCTTCACTTAAATTAAAACTTGGCAAACTGGGTATAGAAGAGGAAGCGCTTGTGCCCGCTGCTGCTGATCCCCTAATACATGCTGGTTCAATTTGGGAAGAGTTTGATACTGAGGTTTACAAACAAGTTCCTCAAAACCCATTTGCAGCAGGCATAGTGGAATTTGATAAATACATGCAGGAGCCGTTAATAAAAAGGAATGAAAATCCTTTGCAATGGTGGAAGGAGCGCAAGGCGGTATACCCGCATCTGTATATATTTATGTTGAAACGCCTGACTATTACGGCAACGTCAGTGCCATGCGAGCGCCTATTTGCCAAGGCTGGCCTCATTCTCAGTGATAAAAGAACACGCCAAACACCATCAAAATTATCGCAACTGATGTTTATTAGCTGTAACTAAAAATAATTACTTGTACAGTAAGTATATCAAATTTATAATTTTTAAATAAAGAACTAATGTAATTTTTGTTATTTTATTATATTGCTTTATTCATCCCCTTCTTTTAGCGTAAAACGCATATAGGTATATATATATATATATCTTCACGGGTGTCTTACGGCGCCCGAGACCGCCTAGACGGCCCCAAGGTACCCAGCGGGGGGGTTTTAATCCCACCTCGTCGTAGCCGATGGTAAGAGTCTACACCGAACAAGTGGCTAGCTCGTCGCGATGTTTTGAATAAACTCAATACCATCTATAAAAAGTTTCACAAGTTGGTATAGTGAAACCGGGACCGAGAGCTTAACGTGCTCTCCGAGGCACTATAGTGGTGTTGTCAAACAAATGTACATAATTTTTTTAATTAAAAACTCATTGGTACACACCGGGATTCGAACCTTAGTGTTTTTAAGTCCAAGGTCTAACCAACTCGGCCACCACGTATGTTATATATATATATTTACAAATATAAAATACATTTTAAAAACATTAAACGATATATTTCGCCATTTCTTTATAGTCTCCTTTCATACACTTAGAAAAATAACTAAGACACAGCTGGATTCAAATTCTGTCCTTTATTCCAGCTTTGGATATTTTTGATTAATAGGTACGAGTAGGTACATTTTTTTAGGTGGGTGAACAAAATTGACACTTTACTTCTACCGTCGACAGACGGTAGAAGTAAAGTGTCAATTTTGTCAAGTGTCATTGTCAGTGTTATGCAAAAATAAATGGTAAAAGATTCACTGCTTGTTTTTATAAATAATATTTGGTGTCAGAAGAAAAGAAATGATATATTATAATACTCACAAGGAATAAAGCAGCAAAAGCGCAAGTGCGCAATAATAATACCATGGAAAATATTGCATCCACATCAATGCATGCAGAATCGATGCATACAGGTCAAGGTGAATCGTGTCAATCAGGATCAAGGTTACATAATTCTGTTTTAACCCGTTCTAAAGTTTCGTCGCGTTCGTCGGCGACTATTAGGGCCCAACATTAGCAGCTAAAGCGCAACATGCTCGTCGTATCGCAAATGCGGAGGTCGAACTAGAGCGCGCGACTGTCGAACGAGAGCGCGAGACTGTTGAACGAGAGCGTGCGGCTGCCGAACGAGAGCGTGCGATCGCTGAACGAGCTGTCGCTGACCTTGAGCTACAGGCAGAATTAGCTTCAATTGAAGCTGCTAGCTCTCACCATAGTCAAGTTTCACATGTTGAGAGCTGGTTAGATCAAAATGCAGAGCACCAATCCATCGACTGCAGTATAACTAATAATTTGCATGTACAGGTCGATCCGGCTGCCTCGGAAGGTTTTAACGCTTTGGTGGCGAAAACGTCCACCCATGAGCCTAATGTTTCACAACCTGCGTCGGCCATGCCTGCCATATCAGCAGGCCATTTTGCCTCTGCAGGTGCAGTAATTGCCCGCGAGTCTCATGCGTCACCTTCACATCCTATGTCGACCATGCCTGCCATAGTAGCAGGCAACTTTGCCGCTGGAGTAGTACCAGAGGCACCAATCTTTCCTAACTTTCATGCACATTTAGGCACACAAAATCAGAATGTTTGTAACGACAATAAAGATATTCATACACAACAAAATAACAACAATGACTTTAGAATGCTGGTTCGAGTGATCTCAGACTTGGCAACAAAGGTGAGTGAAGTTAAATTGCTTTTCTTTGATGGTCGCGTCGCCGACTGGTTAGCCTTCAGGAGAGCATTTAATTTTAAGGCAGGTTTTTACAACAAATGAAAATCTTTCTAGACTAAATTCTGCAATCCGTGGCATGGCACGAGACTCCGTTTCAACTCTTCTAGTAGCAAAGACCCGGAAGAAATCTTGGCGGCACTCGAACTTAGTTTTGCAAGACCCGAGCTTATCGTTTTGCAAGAGATTGCGGCAGTGAGAACACTACCTAAGCTCCCCCTAGAGGGATATCGGAATTTGAATCTATTTGCCTTTCGTGTTCGCAGTTGTGTCGGTACAATTAAATTACTTTCGCAAAATAAATATTTGGCATCTCCAGAGTTGAGTAATTCAATCCTGGGTAAGCTCACACCTCTTCTACGAACACGTTGGATAGATTTTGCCTATTATAAAGGTGGTTATAAATTCAAACTCGAGCTTTTAGCCGAATTTCTAACATGAATCTAGCTGCAAATAAAATATGGAATCATTTCAGTTGTCAAATGTCAAAGGCAAGAATATTCATAAATTTCACACAATGATCATCACACATATGCCCACGGAATAAATAATACAAGTGGAAATGGTATACAACACCAAATGTATCAGTAGCTCTACCACAAGTTTTTGCCTAATAAGGTCGCTAGCGAGTTTCGACCTGATTTTGTATGGGAATTTGTTCAGCGCCTCTACTGGTTACTACAGGAACTAAAATCGGCACCACGGGCTTCTCGAGCAACTATTTTCATCCGGACTACACCAGCTGTAGCGTAAAAAGTAGTGTAGTTGAGGCTTAAATTCATACAAATCGGTACCACAAGTGTTATTTTTGACCAGCCAACTATAACCAAAATAGTTACGGCACTCACCGACCTTTTCCACGGTGAGAGAGTTAGATAGATTAACAAATAATATTTATCTTACTGGCAAAGTGTTTCTTAATTTTATTTATTTAATAAGAAAATTTATTTTTATAAAATAGTGTTTAAAAATAGCTTTTTTAGTGTGTTTTGAAAAATATAACCTAGAAATAATTAGTTTTTTTTTCGGTTTGGTTTTGTTGGTTTTCTCGATTATTGAAGAGACAAAGGTCTCTTTGGACCATAATAAAATTATTGAACGAATGGTTGAGTATGAATAATATAGAAGAGCTGTAGTACCTTTTAGAGTAATAAACATAAAATATAATGGAAAACAGATAAATATCTACTTTTTGATTCTGTTAATTTTCAAACAAAATGTTAAGTATGAGATTACTGCATCGATTTCTTATCGAGGTTGATCTTCCAGGGTGCAGTCACAAAACGGGTGGTTGAATTGACGAAAAGGCGGAAAGTATATTATAAAATTATATTTTTAAATACTTTATTGCACAGTAAACAAAAGTTATGTACAGAGGCGAACTTAATGCCTTAGGCATTATCTACCAGCTAACATTTAATACTCGTAATGTAATTCGTATTTGTCGCCGCCCATTTCCTAATCGCATCACTAAGCCGGCATAGTGAGAGCGATCAATGTTGTTTAAAAACAATTGGGAATTACGGGAAAATAACCATTATGATAAAGAAGTAATTTTGGGAACTTGGGAATGTAAAAAGTAATCAACGTAAAGGTGGGGAAATATTTATAAAAGAAAGTATGCATTTTAGGAACTTGGGAATTTTTAAGAAGTAGTCATGTAGAAATTGAAATATTTCACTTTATCGAAAAGTGGGAATTAAAAAAAAGAAATCTTCGGTTTCGTAAAATTCCCACTCTTTTTCAAAGAAAGAATTATAAAGAATTATTTTTAGAATTTTTAAGCGGAAATTTTTCCTACTTTTTCATATAATGGGATTTTCTCCATATTTAAATTTAAAAAATCACTTATCGTAAAGTGAGACCTTTTCCCTACTTTTTCATTAAGTGGATTTTTTTCCCCACTTTTTCATAAAATGGGATTTTGGCCACTAAAGTTTGATTTTTTAAGTGGTACGTTTTTCCTACTTTTTCATTAAGTGGGAATTGTTTCCCACTTTAATAAAATGTAATTTTTCTGCACATTTATTTAAAAAAAAAACCTTTTTCCGTAAAGTGGGACTTTTCCCCACTTTTTAGTAAGTGGGAATTGTTTCCCAATTTTTTATTAAGTGGGAATTATTTCCCGACTTTTGATAAAATGTGATTTTTCTCCACATATTTTTTTTTATTCAAAACTTTTTCGTAAAGTGGGACTTTTTCCCACTTTTTAATTAAGTGGGAATTGTTTCCTACTTTTCATAAAATGTGATTTTTCTCCACATTTAAATTTAAAAAAAATACTTTTTCCGTAAAGTGGGATTTTTTCCCACTTAAAAATTTTCCTCCTTTTATATAACGACAACTTTCCTCAATACCCATGTTCCTATAATTCCCACTTTCCCACCATAATAAAAATATTCTCTAACTTCCCCCTGGAGCAGTTGTAGCATGATAGGCATAAAGTTACCTTTTCAAACGTGAGAACGTAAGAGGGGCGCCCGTTATACAAAAATAACTATGCGCATGAACCTATCAATGCACAAGAAGTTAAAACACAAGCATGTTTGACATTTCCGTAGAAAGGCGATTTTACACCTACTTTCAGTAGTACTATTGTTTCTTCTGTGCTTTCAGTTAGAAAGGCAAATAAGGCCTTAGGGCACTTCCCTATATACTTTCAGTGGAACATGAATTAGATAATCAAAGATGGTAATTAGGAGTTCAATAAAAGCTCCGAAGATATTTACGTTTTCAAGTTAAAGATACTCTATCTAAGATAATTTATTGAGAGTATTTTTTATTGTATTGTCCGACCAAGAGCACTTTCATATCGATATCTACAAACCCGTCCCAGAGAGTAAATTTACAACTATAATATGTACCTACTTAATTATAATTTGTATTCTGGTCATTAAATTGTTTTGTACAAAATGATTTTACAAAAAAAATACAATATCACAACCACTACAAAACACCTCCATAACATCTACAAATAATCTACGACTAGGTTCCATATTAATATGCCCTTTGCCTTTCCAACAGGAAAAATAATACAAATTAAAATTTAAAAATAAAACACTGACAAAACATAAACAAGATTGTTGATATTTGCGTCTTCTTTTTTTCCTGTGTAACAGAAAGAGATAATTATAGATCCAAGATGGCAACCTAAATATATGGCCTCGATAGGATGTACAGTCAAAACTTAACTAATTGCGGATTGTCACTGGAAAACTTGTGGTACCAAATTTGTGCTCTCGAAAATAGTTTACGTCTCTACTTATACCAGAGTAGTTGCGGAAGCCGATTTTAGTGTACAAACTTGTGGTAGAGCTACAGAACCGATGTCGCCAAAATCATATATCTATAAGTGTTGAATCTATAACTGTATCGTCCTGATTGGTTACAAAAATACACAGTAATTTTAAACACTATAGACTATGAAATAAGATTTAATTTAATGTATCAAAAAATCATGACATCTAGTTTCTAGTAGAAATAAACTGTCTAAACACTCTGCTAAAAAGGTTCTGCTATTAGACCACAGGTGGCGTGATTTAATCAATATCCGATTAATTGTTTTATGTAGTCGGCATAAGGCCTAATATAGTTTATAATGCCAAAGTCTGTTTGACTATTCTAGAACTTTCTATGCACAAAATATAATAATTCAAGGGCGGGACATAATAAAATATTGAAAGTATTGATATCGATGTTTTTTTTTAATTTAATGTGTGTAGTAAATTATATTTTTTAAATGTTAGTAAAAATATTTTAGATGGGAGTAAGGCCTGGGCGGTGGAAACGAGACCGATCCGACCGATCCAAGCCCAAATCCAAAATCATGACTAGTCCCTTGACAATTTTTGCATCTGTATGATGCAAAAACTGTTTTTTGCATCTGTATGATGCAAAAACTGTCAAGGGACTAGTCATGATTCGATTTTAGTCTGTGGGTTTACCGGTTTTTGAGATTACTAATCGTTGTAGTAATATCAAAAACCGGTTATTGCCGAGGTTGTAGTTTCCTTACACAGGGTGTGGTTACAAAACGGGCGGCTAATTTTATAAAAAGTGACAAGTTTTTAAAATACTCGTAAAGAAAATTCGTTTTCGTCGTCGCTTATTTCGTAACCGCATCATTTAGCCGGCATAGTGGAAGCCCATTCATGGACTATGGGGGTATGCTTACCACCAGGTAGATACAGTCACATGACGTCTTATAATCTATTACTTAGTCTTCCTCATTCATGGAGTCTGTAAACCTGCTTAATAAAAGGTAGGTAGAGTCACATGACACGCTACCCACCTGTTCGTAAGCAGGTCAACAGGTTCCATAAATGGGGACGATTGATATTATAAGAGCAGGGCCCCGATTCCGCTAATTTTAAAACTTTGACTTACCGACACGATCCATTTACAAAGCAAAGGACGTTGAGTTGAAATTTGGTATTCTACTAAAAGTAAAACGGCTTTGTGTATGGAAGTCGATTGCACGTCGCATGGACGTCGTATGCACGTCGCTTGCTCGGCTAACCTGTCATCGTAGTACTCTATTTTATCTGTGCCTGTCATATTAGTTTGTATTTTTTTTTTAAGTTTTGCTCTTTTTACATGGCATAGCTATTATAATTAAATAAAATATAATTTAAAAGTGTATTCTTATTATTATACACTTTATATTATACTAGACTGTTTTATTATTATAAAATTCACCAACTACATTTTGTCCTGCGCATACCATAGAGTAAACAATTATTAGATATGACAAAATATATCATAGAGTAATAATTATATTTAGAAAGAACAATACAATATTTTATAATGCTTTAAATTAATACCAATCGAAAATTAAAGACTCAATTCTAACGTAATAGTGTAAGCCACTGTGGTAACATAAAACTCCACCTACTAATCGCTTTAGGTTGAAAAGTTAGACCTAAATATTATTTGTCTATTCGTTCCAAATAGATATTTTTACAAAATAATTGTTGTTAAATCCGACGTTTGCCCCAAATACGTCTTATGGCCCGAAAAAAATACTAATATACCTACTGTACGTTTCTTACTAATAATTTATTTTAAGGTAGATTTTTTATATATAATTTAAGACAGAAATATTGCCAAGTTCAACGATTACCTATTTATTGTATTAAGAATTGGTTATTATTTGGAAAATGAAAAAAACAATATTTATCGCTCACTATGCCGGCTAAATGATGCAATTACGAAATGGGCGGCGGCAATGACGAGTTGTATTACGAATATATTTTAATACATGCTGCTGTAAGCTTGTAATGCTTGCTGCTTTATCAATCCAACTACCCATTTCGTAACCGCACCCTGAAAGACCTCGATGCAGTAGTCTCCTGAAAACCGGAACCATACTCATTAACCCATCTATAAACAGTTACTCAGGTTGTATTATGATTATTATGAACTCAGAACAGCTTAACGTGCTCACCGGACATGTTACTAACCACCACTATTATAATGGAGTTGTCAAACGATTGCAGATATTTTTTTATTAAAAACTCATTTGGTAGACCCCGGTGCTTGAACCGTGGACCTAAAAACCGTAGTAGTTACTTTAAATATATTTTCCGCGTTTCTGAGCCCGGCCAGCCTCAAAAACGCGGATGTTCTATCTCTGGGATGGCCCAAATTCTAATGTCTCCAAACATTGGCGCCACTTCGAAATTAACGGAATTCCACTGCTTTTTATAAAATGTTTTTACACAAGTCACAAATAAGCAACTTTTGTAAAATGACATTAGAACTGAAGTAAAACTTTTGAGACAACGTTGATATCAAGTTAAACTAAACGTCAAAAATTAATAGAATACCATTAAAAAAACCTTCCATACACGATTGGAATAGTAGAATACCTAATTTGTCAAAAGTCGATACAACGTTCAGTTGATATCCAATCGATGTACAATTGACAGCTAATTTTGTTAGTAGAATACCAAAAGTGTGAAATGACGTATAAGCTTAGCCGTTGATATCCAATCCATACAACGTTGATTTAGCGGAATTGAGCCCCAGGTCATGTGACTCTGTGCCTACTTGTTGGTAAGCAGATCAACTGAGTCCATGAATGGAGACGACTGATATTATGAGAGCAGATTATGGACTCTGCGTCTGGTGGTAAGCAGACCTACAAAGTCCGTGAATAGGTGTTCACGGACTTTTAACTTTTAACATTAATCGCTCCCATTATGCCGGCTAATTGATGCGGTTACAAAACAAATAAATTTACAATTACGATTTAAATAAAACTGTGCAAATGCACAATTATATTTCATATTATGTGACATTTTTTTTATTCTCTTCGCAAATATTGAAAAATAAAACGAATAGACGTTATTTTTAATTACCGTTTATTGTTCATTAGATATAAGATTAAATTATACTGGGTGATATTTTTACCAATGTTAATAATATTTATAGGCATTCAAATTGTATTACTTACAATAAAAAAAGTAGGTATTTAAAAAAGAAAAAATGAAAGAAAAGTTGTCATAACATTATATTAAATATTTTTCACGTTTCAATTTTTTTTTCCCGCTGCGTCAATCCACTTTTCTTTAATGATAGGATCAATAGGAAATCTTTAAAAAAATTTCGCTGTAAAAAAAAAAATGTGATTAAATAAAAAGTCGATATCCTTATTTAAGTATATACGACATTTTTGTTTTAAATTGAGATGATTATCGCAATACCTTAAAATTAATTAATGCGATGAAACAAGAAAATAATCTCAAATACAAAATAATATAACGATAAAAAAATATATCGATTTTTTTAATAAATATACTTTTCCCAGCTCTAATTTAGTAGCGAGTAATTGTATAAGAATGAATGTGTCATTGTTTACATTTATAAAAACAAACTCGACCTTAGTGGCAATGAAATAAAGTCCATTATAATATGTATAGCTCTCAAATAGAAATGCATTACGATTTTATATTAAATTAATTAGTATATGAACTTACCGATGATAAGACACACCACCATTTAAAACATTTTTATATCGATTATCGTTTTTACACTGCAATACAGCACAATAAGGCATATTTACGAAGTTTTATGCAATTTTATTATCCAGAAAATGGATAACGTCAGTGTGGCATAGAGGACACAACTAACCGCTAAAAAAATGGTATTTGCGGATCAGCGCAAACGACTGGAACAGGAGCCACGCCCACATCACACTTCCAATTGTTTTATTTATTCCGTGCATATGCCACTACCTCTACATTTCAAACGTTATGGGCGACATAACGTCTCGAAGCGTGACAACAAAGAATATATAGTTCGTTCGATAGTGTACAAATATGTAAATATTGCAATGAAAATAATCATAGTGTAACTAACTGTGACAAATTTCAATTATTACAAGTTGACGCTAGGTGGCGCTGAGCTATTAAAAATAAAGGTATACCAAATCTCGGTGTTACTAAGCAAACCTTAAAAGCAAATGACATTAAATCTATAAAGTATTTACCAGTGTTTAGGCGCAGGCTTAATATGTTGTATTATATAAATTCCTAAATTAATAAATGGAAGAATTAAAATTATTATTCAGGCGTTAGGCGACCTCCGACCTACCGCACTTATTTCCACGTTAATTTTATATATAATTTTTAGGAACACCCACTTGGTGGCCGGAATCATTTTTAAGTATGTTCCTTCACTTGCTCATATCTCGTCCATCAGACGAGATGTCTTTCTTGTAAATATTGAAAAAGAATTAAAAATATCAAAAATAAGATAAAATGGGTTTTATTATAAAACTTTGATAAAGCCCCATTATGTCTCCAAGACATAAATTGGTGGCCCATGAGGGGAAGTACAAGAAAAACTAAAGAAAAAAGAAGATGACGCTGCACAACCACGTTTCAAGAAAGGGTTTGAAGCTGGAAGCTGGTTCACGGGCAGTGAAGCCAAAGTTTCACACCGTGGCGGACTAGTGGTGCATGAAGCACCAGACCGCGCCGACCATCATCCGGGCGAGCACCTGGCAGTACGTACAAAGCGTACCAGGGTGCACAACCTCCACGTGGCGACGGCACTGGGCAGTACGTCTAAAGCGTACCAAGGTGCATCACGTCGTCATCCATAGCGCTGGGCAGTGCGTATTGAAGCGCACCAAGGCGAAAGAAGATCGCGTCGGTCAGCCACGAAAAAGCGTCACACCGCGTGTCACCTGGCAGTGCGTGTAAACCGCACCAGGGTGAAAGTAAGATTACCTAAAAGAAGGAGAAGACCATCACGCGGTCAAGCCACGTCAAAACGTCGCACCGCGCAATAAGAAGAGCAACACGTGACGGTCAGCCACGCAGCTAAAGCGTCGCACCGCACACACCACAGGGTCTGAAGACAGGAGGGGATCAGAGGAACTGGAAGGTCACACCTGCATCGACTTCGGGAGCAGTCGGCGTATCCAAAGCGCCACCTCGTGCAGCCGTGCAATAAAAAGATAAGTGCCTTTCCTTATTTCCTTGCAAAACTCACACCTTCACACTCACTAATATCACTATCCTTCGTCGAAAGTATAGTGAGACACCTCCACTTGACGAAAGGTTGCCATTTGCCAAACAGTCGCAAATGGTCATAGTATTTTAATAAAAGTTAATTGTTATAATTTCCTTAAATTCATTTATTTAAAAAAGGCCACGTAAAACTGTAGCGTACTCAAACGTAAAAGTACATACCTACTAAATATATTTTAAAAAACTTAATTGCTAAAAGGCTTATATTACATAATTAATTGCTAACCTAACTAGGTTTAAATATTCAATTCCGAGTACTTAAAATTAACATTTATTCCTAAAATTATGTTCATGCTATATTGCTAAAATTTATAATAACCTTACTAGACAATTAATAATACCTACAATATATTTATAATTCTTACAACTAATAAATAAATACCTACAAAAAGTAGACCTACATAATAGCAACAGCCTAATACTAATATAATCAAACTGGTTTGCTATCAAAATAACATACTACTTAAATACTGAATATTGTGAATTTCATAAATAATAAAAAAAATAAGTTCATTAAAGTGCTACCCTACATCCATATTAAAAATAATTTCAATAAAAATAAAGTTTTTTTTTGTTCCTACCTATCTACATAAAAATAAAATTTTTTGGTTATTAATATAAATTTACAAACTACTGTTAATAATATAAAGTTTAAAATTGTATTGCAACGCTTCGCTTCTGTTATTTTAAAGCCTTTACCTACTTTTTACTAACAAGTATCATCGACAATTTCAGCTATAACTTGGCAAAGGTCAAGAAACCCATAGAGGTTCCGAGCTGTGTGAAGCTGTGCCAAGCTGTGTCGAGCTGTGCCAAGCTGTCTCTGGTTGACAAACTTCCCCGTCAACGAATGCAGCTAAAGCGAGGAGCGTGAGCTATATTTACCTTTACTATTTAAATTTCATTTTAACTTTTAATTCATTTGGTTGGCTCAATCATTTGCAATGCCTTTAGAAACAGTAAATATGACTTCGAAAGAGTCTCATCTACGCGAACTTAATGCGACGCGTAGCTCCTTAACCAACCAAATAAACTTATTTAAACAATACCTAAACATTGTGCAAAGTAAACGAGACTTTTGCAATATTGCTTTAGCTGAGTTAGCAACTAACACTATTAACTTCGAAAGAAAACTAACAGAATTTGATAATTTGCAAGATGAGATCGAGCTGTTGAATTTTAAAAATTTAAAGTTTGAATTAAACCAAAGAGACGAAATAGAAAGTCAAATTATTTTGTATATTGCTACTGCAAAAATATTATTAAAAAATTATAAAGATAAGAATATAAATAGATGTGCATCAGATAATGTGCATGATGACCCATGCAATAATGAAAATGTTCTTGCATCTCTAAACTATAATCGCGATAACAAAACTAATAACTTTAATAATAATAACGAATTTAATAACAATAACGAAACTAATAACAATAACAAATGTAACAACAGTACTGATAATAACAAAACTAACTCTAGTAACAATTGTGGGAACAATGATAAAACAATCAAAAATAAATAGCAACAATTACAGGTATAACCAAATAAAAGATAATTGCCTTATAAGATACCTAAATAACAATAGCAAAAATAGCAATAACATGAATAAATATTTTAAACAATTAACAATTAAATCAAATGAGCAATTTTATAATAGCCTACTTCACAGTCCTATATCTTCAGGCATTGCCAAAGTCGCTGCCGAAACTGAAGTCAAGGATCTGATAAATTTATCAAAGAAAAATGATAATAATAAAAAAATAATCTTATCTACAGTTTTACTTAAGGGGGAATTCGTATATGTGACGTCATCACCTTCTGTCAGATTTTACTCAAAAATGTTTGATATTATTTCTTCAATTTATTCTAACTGTGGACAGTTGAGCCCAAAAGTCACTCTGTTGAAATTTCATTGTATGGAGTGTGACAGTTTATTTTATAGATTTTAGATATCTACTTTTAGAAATCTTACTATTTTATTTTAAGTAAGTAATGTATTGTCGAAATAGTCAAGAAATGTAATTTTATATGCGAGGATTTAATGTTTCAATAAAATTGATGTATTACTATAATTTCCAGTCATGCGTACAAAGTGTGATATTACCGGTACATTTTATTAATATATATTAATTTTAACAGTTTAAATTTATTATAAGGCATTGGTAAGAGTGACTATTACTAGACTCCGCTTTGTAATAAACTAAGAATTTATATTAAACAAAACTTTTTTTTTATGATGGACTAATTTAGCCAGGTTAAGTATTTGTTTAAAAAAATGCTGTCATATGAATTGACATTACTAAGGATTGTTGTCTGCGTCACTTTAATCTACTTACCCATCTATCTACATTAAAAATATTCCGGAGTTACCTAATTGGAATAATTTTAAGTAAAATATTTTATTTTAAATAAATTAGTTTTTTATAGTAAAATAACTTAGATACACATACATTTAAATATATATACATAACTTCTACAGGGCCTCAGGGTACCCAGACTCAGGGTATTCAAAGCAATCATATTCTTTACATTATATATATCAATTATCTGTCCGTTTGTTTTGAACTTGTCTCTAATTAACACTCATAAGGCTTAAATATAAAAAGATACGTAGGAAAATATGAAACAAAAATTGACATTTAAAATCTGCACATACTAAATTATGCAAGTTAAGTATCACGTTCTTTCATTTTACAAAATATCTTCGGTTTACCGGTTTTGATCACCTAGATATTATACCTATGTCCATTCTTAATAATTAGTCTATCGTTTTTTGACATAACATAATATATTATCATAAAATTGACCTTACTGTTACACTATAGCCTACAAAAATATACCCTTCATACATTACACACACAGACATGCACTACACATATTACACCCATACACATTCACTTTTATCAATAATTCTTATAAACTTTAATTACTTATTCTGTTTCTTATAACGTGAGCGTATTTTAGTTTTATACTTAGCGTAAAATAATTCAAACAATGTTCTAGAAATTGCCCCCCGCCAGTTTATATTATTCGAATTATTCTATGCTAGAATTTATTTATAATTATTTCGTATTGTGCTTTTTTATCACCGCCCATTTGGTAATAGCATCATTTGGAAGGCCATAGTAAATCGGTTTAATTCTATAGAAATTACATCGTATTGGTCCCTATTCATAAATATTGTATGTTTGTCATGAGTTAGATACAAACAGCCACACATGCTAAAATAAAAAAAACTTTATTTAAAAAATAACAATTAAAATAAATAGGTAAAATATATTTAAAAATTGTAAAATAATGTGCGCCCGACGATACATTTTATTCAAAATATAAAAGTTACCAAAATAAATAGCTGTTGCGTAGTCTTAGTTACATCGGACAGTCTGTCTTTTTTTTTTTGTAAGGTTATACTGACAGTGACAGTTAGTGAAAATTGCATATTTATTTTAGCTGAATCTGTAGTTAATCGTGTTAAAAGGTGTAAAAACATAGAATATAATCAAAATAAATATGTACTTGTCTTATAAAATTCCCAACAGTGAATATTTAGTGTTCCGATAGTGAAATAGAAAAAAGCGACGCGGAGCCACCTTTCACAGACGGGATCGCCCGCACAATGACGGCCTGTCATGGATTTTGTATGAAGATTTCTGTTTGGCAAGTTTTTGTAATTATTTAATTAATAATTTTCTATTAAACTTGCAAAAATCTCTCTATACATTTTTAGAATACATAATAAACTATTGATATCTATTTTTTTCCCACTATAAATTGTTGTAGTTTTGTCGCTTGAAGAGATGTTAAAAAGTACAAAATTTTCATGTTTTGGAAAATATAAATACATTTTTTATTGAAATAATATATGGGAGACTATATTAATCTCTTCATACATTTCAAGTTAAAGAGTTACTATTTGCATAATAATAGTTGTCTGTGAGTGTCGAGTAAATTACTTTAACAAACATTTTTAGTTTTGTAGTTCTAGATTTTCAGAATACAGCCTTAAGGATAATAAAATAGAAAATAATAAAAGAAAAAAGATTCGCGCCCTATTAAATTGTGGCAAGCGGAACCCTATAAAGTACATTTCTAAAAATAGAATAAGATGTAAATATATATTTCTTAATTTTTAAATCTATAAAATATAATATTTATAAAAAGGAAAAAGTATTCTATAACTATAACAAAATTCGTAAAAAAAATATACCTTCAAGTTCTTGTAAGTTAAATTAATAAATACAAGTAACTTACAATGTTAGGTATTTAAGATTAAATAATAATAATATATTATATTTTAAGTGTCACCTAAAGTGAATCACACTAACTACCTAGTAATAAGGAAAGAAAAACTTATAGTAAAATAAATATACATAATTAGATAACTAGGTTAATAAATGTTGATTATAGATTAAGTTAACTAATAAATAAAAAATTGCTGTAATTAAATCTTGTAAATAATTAAAGTTACAGATTTCGAGACAAATAGTTTCTCGTACTAAATAATAGTACTACCTACGCTTTTCAATGCATGCAATTTCATAAGTATGTAGGTACATAAGCAAAACTATATTACAGCAAGTTTGATAAATAGTCTAAACCTACCTAAATTAATGTAGGCATAGATACCTTTAGTGTTTATCTATAATCGTATTAACGATAATTTAATATAATTATAATAGTTATAAGTTGTAAAATAGGAATTAAGTATGATTGATTATGTTTACTTCTACATACCTACTTAAAGCTAAACAAAAAATGCATCTATACCTACTTAACTAAAACTTAATATTCAATAAGTGTATACTTTAAATAATATAATTCTAATCCTAAATAAGATAAGAGAAAACATAAATAGCAAGTATACCTAGAATAATATCTCAACTACTTTTGTGTAAATACTAACCTATATAACAAAAAATATTAAAATAAATAGATATATAATAGATATAGTCTAAATAAAAAAAATAGATAGAAATCATATAAATAAAGAAAAATAACCTACTAGTAATGTAGACCTACTAGTGGTAATGACCTTCCTAGGTATAGAAATTAAATACAATAAAACAAATATAGGTATATCTAAAACTATGAATACCCTTAATATTACCTACAGAGTTCTTCCTGGAAAAATTATATGAAAATAGCTCAGTATATAAAATGTATAGCTAAACTGAAAATACCTACCTATTACTTTTCATCGTAATTTAAGGATAAATTGCAATAAGGTAAATAGCAGGATCAAATAAAGATTCATATTCTAATTACACTTGCTTAAATCAGGTCAGGTTATAGATTATACCTACTAATCTTGCAATAATGCAATGCCTAATCTGTACCTACACTAGCTGAGCAGATAACTGTTTAGTGAATGAATATAAATAAATATTTTAGTTATAATAATTATTAGTAGCTACAGTAAGTGAAAGCCATAGATGTTTATTTGTTTTTATTTTTATAATAATTTGTTTTGCTTATCTCTGTAGGTATCTATAAGTATAGGTGCTAACTACTACTACTACTACTCATTGCATTGGCGCTTCCGGCCAGTCAAATAAATAGTTAACAAAAACTGAATAGGTGCTGTTGGTCGTGCCTACCTAAATATAGGGCGTAGATATTTCTTAAGGTTTTGCAAATAAAACAAAATTTCTAGTTGTAATAAAAGCTCGCTGCGCTCCTCACTTGCATTTGGGAAGCTGGTCTAAAGACTTAAATATTGTAAAATTCGACTTTCTCAAGTGGAGGCGATTCTCAATACCTACTCGCCTCCTTGGATTCCTCACCGGCATTCCCTAATGACCTCCTTTCCTTCTCCAGGGCACTGTCTTCGCTACCAACCGATGATGTCACCCAACCTATCACGGAGAAGTCTGAAGATAAGGGTTGAAAGGCAAACCTTTTAACGGGCCGGAAGATGTTTAGGCGCAGGCCTAATATGTTGTATTATATAAATTCCTAAATTAATAAATGGAAGAATTAAAATTATTATTCAGGCGTTAGGCGACCTCCGACCTACCGCACTTATTTCCACGTTAATTTTATATATAATTTTTAGGAACACTCACTTGGTGGCCGGAATCATTTTTAAGTATGTTCCTTCACTTGCTCATATCTCGTCCATCAGACGAGATGTCTTTCTTGTAAATATTGAAAAAGAATTAAAAATATCAAAAATAAGATAAAATGGGTTTTATTATAAAACTTTGATAAAGCCCCATTATGTCTCCAAGACAACCAGATTTGACCGAAAGCATATGTTATGATGATGCTAAGCCAATGATAATAATCGATGCCGATAACTGGCATCTTACAATATCTCGCCAAACTCGTAAAGGTACACGCCATCAACCAGTAGCTTCTTTAACGGCTTTCGGTTGAGTTTTGTACGGGTTTTCGTGTAGCAAGACTTTGTCTGTATACTTTGTGAACCACGTTGTCACTTGGGATGAGCCTCAAGAGTCTTTTAGTTCTTTAGATAATCTTATAAAAGATTATTATAAATTAGATTCAATTGGTATTTCGAAAAAGAACTACTGTCAACGAAGAACACGCATTGAACATTTTAGATACCACAACCCGACATTTGCAAACGGGTCATTATGAGGTAGGTTTACTTTGGCGACCTAAAAATAAATTTATACCCAAAACTTATGATCTGGCTCTTTCTCGTTTTTTTAATTTAGAGAAGAAGTTTCTTAAAGATGCACTTTATGCAAAATCATATCGCCATAATATTAACGCTGCCATAGATAAAGGCTACGCATAATTATGCAGAGAACTATCAAACCCTTCAGGTATTACATGGTACCTGCCCCATTACGGCGTCATTCATTCTCAAAAACGTAAATTACGAGTAGTGTGCGATGCGGCAGCTAAAATACGTGGAGTTAGTTTAAATTCATTACTTCTACCTGGTCCTGATCTTCTTCAACCACTTCTGTCCATTTTAATGAGATTTAGGGAGAATCTCGTGGCTCTTTGCGGAGATATAAGAGAAATGTTCCCTCAGATTAAAATTAGAGAAACAGATCGCGATGCTCAACGTTTTTTGTGGCGCAATAATCATTCTTAACCTATAAATGAATACAGAATGCAGTATGATATTCGGAGCCACATCTAGTCCGTGTACAGCTATTTATATAAAAATGCCGAGAAACATCAACATCGTTTTACAAATGCCGTTCGTTCTATATTAAACGACCATTACGTGAACGATTTTCTTGGAAGTGTGTCAGCAGCGTTACAGAGGCTGCTCAATTGGCAGCTGATATTATAAAGGTGCACAAAACTGCAGGTTTTGATATGAGAGCATGGGTCTCAAACTATGAGGAGGCTTTTTCACTTTTTTCGCCTGATCTTTGCGCTGCTGGTACTTCAGAGGTCAGTTTAGGACCATCTAGAGATCATGTTCGGGTTTTAGGAATAACTTAGAACTTTACGAATGACACTTTTTATTTCTTAAAAGATTTTTCCAATAATTTTCCATCAAAACTGACCAAACGTGCAGTTCTTTCTCAATTTAATGAGAGTTTATGATCCCCTTGGATTTTTAACCCCTATAATTATTAGATGCATCATTTTTCAAGAAACTTGGAGGTTATGAATTGAATGGGATCAGGAACTTTCAAGTAATTTTGTATCGAAATGGTTGTCGTGGTTCGAAGATCTAAAAAGTTCGTGGTCTATTCCTCGATGTTATATTACTACGAACAACCCTTATGAGAGTCAGCTTCACATTTTTACTGATGCCAGTCATCTTGCATATGCCTGCGTAGCATATTGGCGTTTTCGTTATTCTGACGATAAAGTAAAAGTTTCTCTCATAGGTGGAAAGGCTCGCGTAGCTCAATTAAAAATAATCACGATACCCAGACTTGAGCTGCAGGCCGCTCTTATAGCGATCGTTGGGCAGCCTATATTCATAAGGCTCATAGAATTAAACCTTCAAAATTATTTATCTGGTCTGACAGCTTAACAGTTTTAAGATAGCTGCGTAGCGATACTCGCAACTTCAAGCCTTTTGTAGCCCATCGCGTAGGAGAAATTTTGGAAACGACTAATATAAATAAATGGAAATACGTACCTACTGCACTGAATGTAGCGGGTGACGCTACGCAAGCTGACCATAAATTTGATAATTCCTCACGTTGGTTCCTTGGCCCACCATTCTTGGGGTTGCCTGAAGAAGGTTGGCCAAGAGAACCTTCTACGGAAAACTGTCCGTTACTTCCGGAATCAAAGATCGTTTATCATATTTCATTATCGTCAATGCCCAAACCGCTTTCAGCTGATCCACAGCGCTTTAGTTCGTGGTTAAGATTCTTAGGGATAACCGCGAGAGCCCACAAATTTTTAAAATTTATTAAAGAAGGCGGGCCAAAAATTATTACCGCTGATGATATATGTTTGGCGGAGGTACATGCATTACAAAGCCAATTAGAATCATTCCCCGTAGAAAATATCAACATCAAGAACAATAAGCCGCTGCTGGAGAAAAGCCGATTAGAATTGGTCGCGTTACTAACGTTAGTGAGAGCATGAAAAGACCTATTATATTAGATGCTACTCATCCTTCTGTCCGGCTTCTTTTAGATCATTACCACAAAAGCGGCTCATGGTAACATAGAAACCATATCGTTAATGAATTTTGTCAGACGTATTGGATTTTACATCTTCGCCGAGCACTTAAAGCAGTAACAAACGACTGTTAGTTATGTCGACTTATACGAGCTCAACCATTTCGACCACCAACAGCTGATGTTCCACAGCCAGACTAGCTCATCACCAAAGACGTTTGTCACGTCGACGTCCCACGTCGGCCTTTTCTCTTGCCTGGTGACTCGAGCGCTTCATTTAGAAGTGGTGCACAGCTTATCAGCAGACGCCGCAATAATGTGCCTAAGAAGGTTTATCGCTCGACGAGAAACACCTAACGTGCTGTGGTCGGACAATGGGGCTGGGTTTGTTGGAGCAAATCGTGAATTAAAGGCTCTGTATAATGAAGCAATTTCACATTTTGCCGCTAATGAAAAGATGACTTTGAAATTTATCCCACCAGCTTCTCCGTTTATGGGTGGTGCTTGGGAGCGCTTAGTGCGTAGTGTTAAGACATCATTAAAATATACATTACGCGAAAGATGCCCAACAGACGAGGTACTACATACACTTTTAACGGAAGTTGAGTCGCTATTAAACGCTCGCCCTCTTACTCATGTTCCGTCTGATAATAATACTTCTGAAGCGCTGACGCCCTTCCATTTTCTATTGGGAACATCATCGGGCCGACCGATTCCAAGCACCGTGAATGATCAAGCATTTTCTGAAAGAACTGCATGGAGAAAGGCCGTACGCCTTGCAGACCACTTTTGGCAGCGCTGGACCAGTGAATATCTTTCAACTCTTATACCACGTGAAGGAGGAGGAACTATACCTAAATTAGAAATCGGTGATCCTGTGTTAATTGTAGATGGCAATTTACCCAGAGGAGTTTGGCTCCGTGGACGAGTGACCCGTTTGTACCCGGCAGTGACAGCATTGTTAGAGTAGCCGATGTTTGTACCTCCGCCGATGTACTAAAGCGGCCATTAAAAAAATTGGTTCATCTTTAAATTTTATTAATGTAAATAGCTTTATTTTAAATATGATTTAGTACCTACGTATGTATTGAATATTTTTATTATAATTTTTATAGTTAGATATGTATTTAAAAAAAAAAATCTATACAATTGTTAATTTTTATACTTCTATATGTCGTCTCCCCTAAATTGGTGTTACATTAATTGAAATTATTTTATTTTTATGCGATGTTCACACCGGGGGCCGCTATGTTGCCGACGGTAGAAGTAAAGTGTCAATTTTGTCAAGTGTCATTGTCAGTGTTATGCAAAAATAAATGGTAAAAGATTAACTGCTTGTTTTAATAAATAATAGTGGGTGAAAGCTTTATACTTTGTTAGGCCAACCAACCGGGTTTGTTAAATTATAAATACTGATGCACAAAACCTAGTGACCTGATCATGTTACAGTTTTAGTCGGTGCGCTTACCGGTATTTAGGAGACTACCGCATGGATTACTATCGAGGTGGTAGTCTTTTAGGTAGGATGCAGTTAATAAACGGGCAGTTAATTTGACGATAAATCAGTGCATATGTACGCCACTTAGTAACCGCATCATTTAGCTGGCGTAATAGCAGCGATCCATGCTGTTAAAAAAAATGAGTTTTGATTAACCTTATTCGTGGGTTTTATAGGTCTGCTTACCATCAGGTAGATACAAAATCAAATGCCGTTCTCCAGTAAAAAAAAGAAAAAAAACAGCACGGCCTGTCTAGTTTCAAAACTTAGAACGAATGAGATAAAATTTACAGGATTGTTCGTAGTAGTTCCATTACACAATTCTATGATGAAACTACTACGGTTTTTGCAACAATGAGTTTTGTATGAAATTTGTGATTGGTGTGATCTTTTTATACTATTTTCATAACGATTTTGTATGGGCGACAGTAAAGAGAAAAAAAATCGTGTTTCATTATTTTCACCATAAAACTTTTTTTTTCTATTGTGACAGAAAACCTGTATAGTGTACAGAAAAATGAAAGAAAACCAAACAGTAGGTACTTTGGCCCGATTAGGGTTTTTTTTAATCTTTATTTACAGGTACTGATTTTGTGCGGTGTTTTTACGTGTAAGTACTTATTTTATCTATGTATGTTTATAATAATATTACCAATATGTTAATATTAATATTTATTAATATTACGGTGTGTACCAATGAGTTTTTAAATTAAAAAATATTTACATTTGTTTGACAACACCACTATAGTGCCTCGGAGAGCACGTTAAGCTGTCAGTCTCGGTTTCACTATACCAACATGTGAAACTGTTTATAGATGGGTTATTGAGTCTATTGAAAACATCGCGACGAGCTAGCCACTTTTTCGGTGTAGATTCATACCATCGGCTACGACGAGGTGGGATTAAAAACCCCTCCGCTGGGTACCCTGAGGCCGTCTAGGCGGTCCCGGGCGCCGTAAAGCACCCGTGATGATATGTATAATAATTAGAGATGTGCCGATTATGACTTTGGCCGATTAGTCGTCGTAAAGATGCCGACTAAACGGCCTAGCCGATCACGGTTTCGGGGATTTCCGTTACGTTCCATTTACAGCTGATTCGCGCGAAAGTCGCAAACCGAGCATGTCGGACGGAACCTGTTTTGTTTATACCATGTACATGCATATTAATTTAATATAACTTAGTTTGTTAATAAAAAAAATCCTCCTATTTTATTTAAATAATAAATAATTATAAATGTTTACTGAAGATAAGAATATATTTTGTTGTTTTATAGTTTTGTTTGTTAATTAAGATACTCATTTTGTTTAATAAATGTCATAATTATATTTTCTTTACAAATTTTAAGAACAGGAAAGGTTGCTTAGATTTTCATTTCAAAATTAGTACAGTCATTTGGTTGTAAAAGAGGGGGTTACCTGTAAAGTTTTCCGGGAGTTTTGAAAATAAGTAGTTTTATATATTTTGATATACTCTTTCCGAATTTCAACTTTGCCACCTCGTATCTTTGCCGCTCGCGTCGCCATATTGAAAAATAGCCCCTAAAAGCAGTTTTTTGACAATATCTGCGTTTTGACTTATTCCACGAGAAAAATATTTATATACAAAATAAAACTAGAGAAAATTTCCTACAATTTATGTTAACCTTTTTTATCGTAAAATTAATAGATTTGGCATACGAGCGCCGCAAACCATTATATGTACGCCAACCCGTGACATTTAATTGAATCTGCCGGCAGAGCTCAATAGAAATAATATTTAGTCTTAGTCATCAGTAGCCCTAGTGTGAGTTTTTTTAACGTTTACTTTCGCGTTAACTATACTACCGCGTTAACATTTTGACCAATCACACGCTCGCATTACTAGTTCTCAAAATTTCCGCTTGGAGCGCTGAACCATTTCCCATACAAATTTTAGTTAACTCAAACGCAAAGTAATAAATAGAAAACTCACACTAGGGGTACAGTACACGTCTATTGTTGCGAACAGCGTAGAACTAACACATTTTATTATAATTAAACAATATAATTTAGAATTAAACGAACTTACCTGGTGAAGTTCGATTCTAATTATACGAGTATCACGAAGAAGACGATTACATTACAAGCAGCAGTACGTTGTATGGTGCCGGTCGTTGTCACATTTTTACAGAACAGAGACAAATAGAAAAAAGGTGTCTGTCTCACTCACACCCCGCTCCTTACTGATGCCGTAGCGCCCCCGCATCATTACGTTTAAAGTTTATACTAAAATTTCAAAATTTTGAAAAAATAAAATAATGGGTAAAAATAAATATTAAAGGGTTGGGAGGGAACTAAGTAATCGTCTTCTTCGTGATACTCGTATAATTAGAATCGAACTTCACCAGGTAAGTTCGTTTAATTCTAAATTATACTTCGTATCCCTCCGAAGACGATTACATTACAAGCAGATGTTTAAAGTTATAAAAAATTTTGAAAATTTACCAAGTACTATATTGATTTTCAATCGAAACAATGTAGTTACCTAAAACTTTGGTTCCACAGACCAAGTTTCAGGAAAATAATGTTATTACAAAATCCGCGTTTTCTCTAACCTCTCTATTATAATATTTTAAAAATATGTTTGAGGAATCACTCCAGCCCGCAGTCCTCCGAACCACTTGTAAACTAATTCCTTTCCTACGCGCTGCAGAAGTATACGCATGGCGAGTACTGTGTGCACCAAATATTAAAGTGTCTATACTACTGTTTTGTAAGCTAAGTTTTACCCAATGCCCCAGTGTTTGGGAGCCTACCTTTTTGTGAGGTTTTCTAAAGCTTATAAACAAATTATTAGTAGAGTCTGTTCTAAGATATTTTAAGAGTTAGAGCCGGGCATATTAAGGTTTTCTTTTATGTAAGGCAGTTTAACAAGTGGTTGAAAGGACCCAGGCCTAGAAGTCTATATGAGGTCATCAACCCTAATTATTATGTTAGATTCATTAATAGTTATATTTGTAACTTTAATAAGACTCAGAGTCTGCATTTTTTGTGCAGAAGCAATAGCCAAAAGTGTTATGGTTTTATATGATAAGTCCTGTAGAGTTACATTATCATATTTATCATATGGATAGTATTGGCTCAAGTAATTAATAACAATAATGGTATCCCAAGTAATGTTATATTTGGGAGTGGATGGCCTTAGCCTGAATACTCCTTTTAATAATCTAGTAATACAGTCATTAGATGTTACATTTGTGCCTAAAACCAATGCTAGAGCCGATCTAGAGGTATTTAAGGTGCTGTAGCTAGCTCCAGATTCAAAACTTTTTATCAAGTATGATATTATTTGGATTATATTTGCATTACAATAATCAAACCTGTTATTTTCACAAAAATCCACCAAGATTTAAGGGCAAGATTATATTGACTTAATGTTGTTTTCGATAGGGATGCCATAAGTAAATTTAGAGACGAATTTGGGACACCTCGCTTTTCGAATGACTGCCTAATAATCTCGCTGCCACCAGGGTAAGATCTGTATGGAGTGAGTGAGATTCTCTGAAAGGAGAAAGTAACAAATTTGGTTGAGGGTGTAAATATAACACCTGTGAAATTACATGCTTTCGGTATAGTGGGAACCATGATTGGGAAGGCCAATATGGAACTACTAAAATACCTTCAGCATTATCAGTTATATATTTATGTACCACCTTAGTGATAAGACTGAATGGTGGGAAGGCATAAAATTTTAACTCTTTCCAATTAAAGGTAAATGCTGGCTGCAACTTCAGATTGGGGATCAATCTTCCACGAAGCATACCTCTCACATTTGTGATTCTGTATGCTTGCGAAGAGATCAAAATTTGGTGTGCCAAATGTGTATGTTATTTGTTTAAATGCATAATCTGCAAGGGCCCACTCCGTGCCCGATGAGAGTTTTCGCGAGGCCTGGTCAGCAACAACATTATCAGCGGATCTTATATAAGAAGCAAAAATAAATATATTGCGGTCTTCACACCACTGCCATATGTCACGTGACAATTTATTTAGGTGAGTATTAATAAACCACCATTTAAAGTCTTCAGATGAGGACCTAAAGACATTTTCTTGTTGTAATTATCAGTGTAGTTAGGTGCCAAAAACTTTTCTCTTTCCAACAGCTTGGTATAAACCCAACTATAACTCACAGCTAGACATGCTGAGGTAAGAATACCAGTAAATTGAGCCAGCTGTCTGATAGTACATTTTATTTTTATTTTATTTTTTTATTTTGAGAAATAAACTTTTTGCCCATATTTAATTCTTATTTTCTTTTCTTGTAGTAAATAAATTGTCATGTTGGAAGTATTAAACATAAATCCAAAAATTTACAATATGTCCTTGGTACAAATTATAGCTTTATTAACTGATAATAGGAAGTAAGCATCTTTAAGATCTAAGGGCAAAAAGCCATACGGTAATCTTCCATTTTAAAATGTATATTTGTATTATTTTATTTTTATTTATTTTTAATCTGTGAGTTCTATTCGGCTTTGGAACTGTAAAAAATTGGAAAATATACTGCTCAGCACAAGGTACATTTAGAGATATACTCTAGTTTAAGATATTCGATTACACATTTATCAAAATAGTACAATCAACCTCTGAATGATTTACATTTTTAGGTATTAGCACTGAATGGGTTCCTTTTCAAAAGGAATCTTACATCCCTTGATCCATAATAGTATTGTGTGAACATTAGTTATCTCCTGCCCCCCTCTTATAGAAATTTTGTAATCTACCAGCTAATTTTATATTATTTACCTGGGTCAATATCTCCTCGGGCGGAATTGCACTGGGGTTCACTCGCTGCTCAGCGGCTACCCGTGGAGTCCCCCGTATGTTTAAAGTTGCTCGAGGAGTAAATGAAGTGGCTATAGGTCTTTTGAGGGCCATTGCCGTAGCTGGTGGTTGAGGCCTGAGGTCCTTGCTTGTCCTTTTAATGGCCTTTGCAGACTTTAATTGTTCCGATAAATCGGACCCAATGAGGTAATCATCCATTTTTATGTTTTTTACAGTTTCCCTTTCTTCGTTGGATATTGTGTTTATTATGGCATATCTTATTTTTGTTAATGTCAGTCAAAGCTGCCTTAATTTCTAGATTTAATTTGGGCGGGTTGATAGATGTACAATTTTCTGGTGTTATAAATTTTTTCAAAAGATCTGACTTTGAGTCCTTACTAAGGCCATTAAGTAAAATATACTTCCATCTAGAAGTTAAATCTTTATGTATATTCTCCCCAAGGGTTCTATCATTTGACAAGTCCTCTCCTAGTATGTCCAACAAATCCGTAGAGTACAGATGGTACCTCATTATTAGAATAAATATATGATATAATAACCACATTTTAGACATTTGTGGGCTGCTTGGCCATGATTTAATTGTTTACAATAAAATAGGTAAATATTTATTAAAAATATTGGGTAACATGTTTTAATTGTTTACATTGTATTTAATTGTATAAGCAAAACAAAACCATTTAGATTTCTTTTTAGGCAATTTTATCCATTTAGAATAAAATGTAATTGTATAAGCAAAACAAAACCATTTAGATTTCTTTTTAGGCATTTTTAGGCAATTTTATCCATTTAGAATAAAATATATTGTTAACAAACGGTTTACGCTAGGTAACAACGAAAAATTAACTATTTTTGAGGTATCCTTTTAGAATACCTACATATAATGCTAATAAACGATTTACGTTTAGCTATGACAAGTAGGTAGATACTAAAAACGAATTAAAGTACAATAAATACTCCATGAGAGGAACCTTTCCTCCTTTATTTGTTTTTGGATAAATAAAATGAAATACACGATTTACGTGTACATAAAAAGGCAATAAGAATTGTATAACCGAATTGCATATAGCAAACTTAGCGTTAAATACTGATAAAAATATATTAAATTTTAACCCTGGTTAGGTATCTACAAAAAAAACTTACCCTCGGGAAATATTTCGTCACAGCTATTGTTTTCGGAATCGGATTTGAAATCCTGCCGATTCTTTACCTTTCTCTCGAGTTTCTTAATTTTTTTCATCATATTCTCGTAGTTGCCTTCTTTTGATGTCTTTCTTTTTCTCATAGCTTTTATAATAAAACAAAATGGCGGAAAAAGAAACCCACGCTAGTTTTAATTCGCGAGAATAAAAATCACTCAACAAGCGCATGCGACCTAAACCGCACACAAAAACGTAATGATGCGGGGGCGCTACGGCATCAGTAAGGAGCGGGGTGTGAGCGAGACAGACACCTTTTTTCTGTTTGTCTCTGTTCTGTAAAAATGTGACAACGACCGGCACCATACAACGTACTGCTGCTTGTAATGTAATCTTCGGAGGGATACGAAGTATAATTACCCCCGTATTCTAAGACGTATCCTTAACTCCACTTTACACTCAAGAAACGTCTGTCTCTTTCCACCAAATGTCAACTATAAAAAGCAAGTTGAGACAGAAGCTCCTTAAATGAAGAGTGGAGTTAAGGAAACGTCTTAGAATACGGGGGTTAGACTACGCAGCTATTAAGTGTCCCACGAACATTTCGCACAGGTAGAACTCGAAGTGAAAACCGGTCTCCGCTCCGCGGTACCAGATACCAAACTAGCGGCTATATACGGCTCGAGCCTTCAGCCGCCTCAAGCCGAGGAAAGCTCCCGGCGCCAATTGCATCGAAAATATGGAAATACAGTGTATGCCGCCGCCTTTTCAATGGAATAGTGCGTACGGCACATTTCCCGACTTCCTGGAAGGAAGGTCGGATTATCATGCTACCCAAACTAGGAAAGAATATTAAGCTTCCTGAGAGCTACCGCCCCATCACACTCCTACCGGCGATTTCAAAGGTATTCGAAAAGCTACTTCTGCGACATATCGTACCTCACTTTACTCCACGCGACGAACAATTCGGGTTCCGAAGCAAGCATAGCACTACTCTCCAATTGACGAGAATGCTGCACAGACTGTCTGTGGCCCTCAACAGGCGTCACTTCACCTGTGCGGTATTCCTCGACATAGAGAAGGCGTTCGACAAAGTGTGGCACAGCGGGCTTCTGTTCAAACTTTTAAACACTAGAATACCTTGTAGGATAGTGCGGATTGTGGCCTCCTTTTTGGAGGGCCGTAGATTTCACGTCACTGTGGAAGGTCTTTGCTCCAACACGCAACCCATCGCGGCGGGCGTCCCGCAAGGCAGCGGCCTGTCGCCTGTCGTCTACTGCTGCTACACCGACGGCATTCCACTGGCCAAGACAAATGTCGAGCTGGCTTTGTATGCTGACGACGCCGCATACTTTGGGTTCTCTCGGGACCTGAGTGTTTCGGGCAAGTACATGCAGAGACAGCTCGATCTTCTTCCCGCCTGGCTGTCGGCTTTGCGACTTAAGGTCAATGTCAAAAAGACATAAACAGTGATTATCAGAGCATGCGACAAGGCCGGCGACCTCTGTTTCCGCTCACGCTCTGTGGTCAATCCGTAGACTGGTCTTCTACTGCGACATACCTCGGTGTGAAAATCGACTCAAAACAAACCATGAGGTCGCATGTGAAAAGCACGCGCGCCATCGACTGCGCCCAGTGCTATCATCCGGACTACCCATCGAAACCAGACTGTTCACCTACAAGCCATATATTCTGCCCATCCTCACATACGCAGCGCCAGCATGGTGGGCATTATGTGCGGATGCAAACATTACAAAACTTGAGGCCCAGCAAAATAAGTACCTGCGCATAATTACTGGTGTGCACCATTTCATGCGCAACTCGTTGCGACGAGACCTCCGGATGGTAACACTGGACGACTTTGTCGTCAGTTTGGCTACCCGGATGTAATCGCATGCAGATGCATCAGACCACCCACATATACGGGACCTGACCCTTCTGCATTCGAGGCCACCGGATGCCAAACGACGACTACCGCGTGACCTGTACCCGTAGTGTGAGTTTTCTAACTATTACTTTGAGTTTGAGTTAACTAAAATTTGTATGGGAAATAGTTCAGCGCTCCAAACGGAAATTTTGAGAACTAAAAATGGGAGCATGTGATTTGTCAAAATGTTACGCAGTAATATAGTTAACGCGAAAGTAAATGTTAAAAAAACTCACACTGAGGCTACTGGTATCGATCGCCAGCGGCGAGAGCAGTACCAGTTCGGGGAGCGAAAGCGACTCGGACAGCCAAGCTGCGAGTGGTCAAACAGTATACGGATTTACCATCAAGCACTCTAGAATCCTTAGACCAATTAAGATTAAAATAAGGTCACCAAAGTTCTTTAAGTGAAAGTCGCTAAGTGTTCGTAAGTCGTTTTCATTTATCGAGCCATGGCATCTAATTAAGACACCCGGTCCATCAATAATAGCGAAGAAAAATTCGCCTAATTTTAGAATAGTGAATTGCATGTCGATACCACTGGGGATACGGTTCAAAACGCAGTTCACGGCCGCCTACTCTACTTAAAGGTGGTGTAGAAATTAGTTTTTAGGCCAGAATGCGTGTTGAACTACACTTTACGGCGCTCGTATGCCAAAACTATAAATTTTTACGATAAAAGGTTATTACATAAATTATAGGAAATTTTGTCTAGTTTCATTTTGTATATAAATGTTTTTCTCGTGGAATGAGTCTGAACGGAGATATTGTCAAAAAACTGCTTTTAGGCGCCATTTTTCCAATATGGCGGAGCGAGCGGCAAAGATACGAGGTGGCAAAGTTGAAATTCGGAAAGAGCACATCAAAATTTTTTAACTTACCCATTTTCAAAACTCCCGGCAAACTTTCCAGGTAAAACTACCTAATGACTGTACTAAATGTGTAGGACGATTATAAAATCAAAATATTAATAAATAGTCACGGTTTTTATTTGATGTAAGTTCCCCTACATACATATTACTGAGAAATATATACAAAGTAAGAAGCCGGATAGTCGGCTCTCTTTGCCGAATAGTCGACGACTATGATAGTGGCCGGATAGTCGGCTTTACCGACTAGCCGACTATTCGGCACATCTCTAATAAAAATATATTTTAAATATTTGTAGATAATAATGCATGTACATTAAAAAGCACATTTTTGTATCTTTACACAGTTTCTTTAGCACGCACTAATAAGTTATTAAAGTTATTAGTAATAACTTTAAAAAAATGTGTTGTAGTATCAATACAGGGATACCCGGATAGTTTTTGCAGGCGGCTTCGCACGCACTAATAACTTTAAAAAAATGTGTTATAAATTTTTATTTTGTTATATAATTTCCTTACAACAAAGGAAAAAAGGATAATGGGAAAGTCTCATTACGCAACAATTTTAGATAGAAATTAGAAATTTGAAATATTAAACCAATATTCCAAATTTCTAGTTTCTATCTATAATTGTTGCGAAATGAGACTTTCCGATTATCCTTTTTTCCTTTGTTATAACGAACCTTAAGTGCGCGAATAGAATTCTTACTTGACCGCTACTTCTAAGAAAATAAAATCTGGTAATAGGTATACATTGTCTTGGAGACATAATAGGGCTTTACTTACGTTTTAAAATAAAACCCAATTTATCTTATTTTGCTCTTTTAATTATTTTTCTATTTACAATGCCATTTGTTGCGGGCCACTTAGTGCCTAACGCCTGAATAATTATCATTATTTTTATATTAATTAATTTTAGGAGTAATATAATATCAGGCCTGCGCCTAAACCTACATATAATTACTAAGTACCAACCTAATTTTAGTTTTAGTAAGTTCTTACATACCAAATTATTTAAATATATATTATAACTAACACTTAATTACTATTAATTAATCTTTAATATCTTCCTTGATGGTTCCAATATATTCTGAGAGTAACAGCAATGGTGAAATTTTTAAATTTAATTTATTCAGTTCTTCCATAACTCGGACAAGTTACTAACTAGTAGTAGTCTGTACCAGATACTTTTTTTTCAGGCCATCGATACAGACAAAGTTAATAAATATATGGATAAGTAAGAGAGAGCTTCTCGGCGGCGAGTTTACCCTAGAAATGCCGGCGTGTGATTGGTCAAAATGTTAACGCGGTAGTATAGTTACGCGAAAGTAAACGTTAAAAAAACTCACACTAGGGCTACTGTACCCCTAGTGTAAGTTTTCTAAGTATTCCTTGCGTTTGAGTTAACTAAAAGTTGTATGGGAAATAAATAGTTCAGCGCTCCAAGCGGAAATTTTGAGAACTAAAAATGCGAGCGTGTGATTGGTCAAAATGTTAATGCAGTAGTATAGTTAACGCGAAAGTTAATGTTAAAAAAACACTAGGGCTACTGTACCCCTAGTGTAAGTTTTCTAACTATTACTTTGCGTTTGAGTTAACTAAAACTTGTATGGGAAATAGTTCAGCGCTCCAAGCGGAAATTTTAAGAACTAAAAATGCGAGCTTGTAATTGTCAAAATGTTAACACAGTAGTAAAGTTAACGCGAAAATAAATGTTAAAAAAACTCACACTGGGCAATGGAACTTCTGCGAATAAGACAGTAAAATTTATCTCGTACCTCTACTAAGTTTTGAAATTAGACAGCCTGTGCTGTTTTCTTTTTTTTACTGGAGAACGGCATCTGACTTTGTATCTACTACGTTTGTATGGAAAAGGGAATTTTGTTTTTCATTTGCGACTCATAGTTTCATGTGAAAAGATATTCGATTTGATCAATAGGACTTCATATCGGCCGACCTTAATGCTTGTAGTAAAGAGAAGTTTATTTGGTCTATACCAAAATCTCTAATAAGCTTCGTAGATTTTCTTTTCTTTGTAGTCTCGGCAGAAACTTCATAATCTTTATAAGGTCTACCTCTTTTTGGTCCAGAAGTCCCTGGTATAGACTCCTCAGAATTTTCAAAATCAATAATATAGGTACTTGTTATTTAACCACTCTTGATTCATAGCTGAAAATCTTTCTTTCTTGAGGCTGCAGTCCACTTTGTTTTGAATTGGGGCAGTAAAGTGTTTTGTATATTAGATTTAACGCAAATGAATTGCGTTTCGGTTAAATCAAAGCAATTACGTAAAAACATTTCAGCTGTTGAAATATGTTTTCCATGTTCAATAAAAGCTAAACATAAATCTTTCACATTCATTTTTATAACTGACATTTTTTACAGTAAAAAATAACTATTCCCTTTTTACTTTTGCGTTAACAATTTGACCAATCACAAGCTCGCATTTTCAGTTCTCAAAATTTCCGCTTGGAGCGCTGAACTATTTCCCATACAAATTTTAGTTAACTCAAACGCAAAGTTATAGTTAGAAGACTCACACTAGGGGTACAGTAGGAGTATTATGTTGCAAACTAATACATAGCAGTCCTTTATATACAAATGTTTTAATGTCGTGTGCATTATTCCTTTGGGAATGTGGTTAAATTATCAATAACAACAAACCACATAGTTCCTAGATAGATGAGGTTTTATTATTCACGCTACCTAATACAATTTATTTTTAATATAAAAACTGTTATTTCTTTGATATTTAGATATATTAACATTATTGTTATATTATGCAGAATACATTTTTATTATAAAAGAATATTATTAACATAATATCCAAATTTTGTTTGTACTGAGATTTTTCATAGACTACGCCATATGCAACAAGAATATTTTTTATTTAAAAAGGCGCAAGTACCTATGCGCATTTTTTTTTTACTGAATCTTATATAGTATCAATGTATATCAATGTATATAAAAATCATAAAATCTAAACTTAATGAGATGCTGTTCTTCACGGCCGTCCCACAGTGCGACGATTTGAATTGCACATATAATTATTTTGCAACTTTACCGCCATCTATGTATAAAGTATCGAACTAATGAGATTTTAATCATTTTTATTGAAAAACAGATGTTGCTACAGTTTTAGGTCCTTTCGTTTACTAATCTACTCTAACGGTAGACAACAACAAATTTTGAAGATTGATGAAAAAAAAGAATACTAATTTGTCTTGTGATGTTTAAATAAGCCGTCCTAAGAACTAAAACCGCCTTTCCAAACGTGAGAAGTATGTATTCTATGTATTCCCATCGCAATACAAACTCAAAACAAAAAATTAAGAAGAAAAGAGGATTATTAGTTTTTTTTGTGTGACGGATGGGCCCAAAAAAATACTTTAACGTAGGTATATGGTTGAACTATATTTTAAAATCCAAACTTTAAACTTGAGCAGTGTAAATATTATATTTGTTTTTTCTAACCGGAATATTGAGAAATATAGCATGACGTGAAAATATAACGCCTGAAAAACAAAACCGCCACTGCTCCCTATCGCTTTGTTAATGGAATTATAGCGCCTAAATTTAAATTGTCTCCTTTATATTTATCTACTTCAACCAATCATTGAGCGTTGATTGGTTGAAATGAGAACAGTCTAGAGGCTCTAACAATAGGAAAGGTTTACGTGATGTTGACGTTTAGTTTTGAAAAATAAAGCGATCTTTTTAGTATTTTGTTATTAATGTTACGTTCATACGATAGCAAAACTTGTTATACGGAAGCCTAAGTTAACAGTAAATTGTATCTGAGGCTCTACCATGGGTTTGCGCATTGTAGAAACGTAACGTATTCATTTACGTATACGTTAGCAACAACCAATAGGATCGCTTTATTCAATCCTGTTACCAAAAATAAAGTGCATTAAAATACATATTTTATGCAGTTTTAGAAAAGTTATTTTTTTTGTTGATATTTTTGTCATCTCTTTGGCAACTGTAGTAAATCAGGATTTTATAGAAATTATGAAGCGCGGGCATGGTAGCCATGGTCAACACGTTTACTTTACCTTTGTAATAATAGGTATGTCTATTAAAATACAATAAATAGCAAATCAATATTTTTGTTCGAAATCGCCTCCGTAGACTAGTGGTTGCGCCTTTGGCGTGGTATCCAAGAGGTTGAGTTCAATCCCACCTTGCCATAGGTGGGATTGAACTCTACGTTATACTCTAAAATATAAGTTTCTACGTTTTTCTGTACAGTAGCCCTAGTGTGAGTTTTTATAACATTTAATTTCGCGTTAACTATACTACTGCGTTAACATTATGACAAATCAAACGCTCGCATTTTTAGTTCTCAAAATTTCGAATTGTAACGTCCAGTCGTCCAGTCGCGCGAAAGTCGCAAACGCCGCGCCGCCTGCGAGTATGTCGGAACCTGTTTTTATATCATGATGTACATGCAATATTGATTTAATTTCCTATTTTATTTAAATAGGAAATAATTATAAATGTTTACTGAAGATAAGAATATATTTATATTATTGTTTTATTCTTTTGTTTGTAATACTTGTTCAATACATTTTGAAATTGATTACCAAAGGAAAGGTTGCTTTGCTTTTCATTTCAAAATGTGTAAGACTGATAAAAAAAAATATTAATAAATAGTCACGGTTTTTATTTAATGTAATTTCCCCTACATACATATTACTGAGAAATGTATACGAACGTAAGAAGCCGGATAGACAGCGCTCTTTACCGAATAGTCACCGACTAGTCGCCGACTATTCGGCACATCTCTAATAAAACTATATAAATACGGTTTTATAATATAATAAACGCAATACATAAACATTGGGCTGTGTGGTTATCACAACAGCATCGATAGGCTCGATAAATCGACAAAATCGATACATAACGATTTTATGAATGAATGTTCATTCATACCCAGAGGCTCTACCATGGGTTTGCGCATTGTAGAAACGTAACGTATTTGTATACGTTTACGTGAGCAACAACCAATAGGATCCCTTTATTCAATCCTGTTACCAAAAATAAAGCGATCCTATTGGTTGTTGCTCACGTATACGTAAATGAATACGTTACGTTCTAAAATGCGCAAACCCATGGTAGAGCCTCAGGTAGCATTTTGACGTCCCTATGACGTCAACTTAGTGTCATTCTCGACGTAATTGACGTCATAGGGACGTCAAAATGCATCCGGGGTAAACTTCATTTTATCGACTGTCAAACTATATCGATGTGTATACATACCATACCAAATAAAATTGGCACGACGTGTGAAATGCGCGCAATACTATACATACATACATACATATTATCACGGGTGCCTTACGGCGCCCGAGACCGCCTAGACGGCCCCAGGGTACCCAGCGGAGGGGTTTAATCCCATCACGTCGTAGACAATGGTATGAGTCTACACCCAACAAGTGGCCAGCTCGTCGCGATGTTTTCAATTGACTCAATAACCCATCAGTAAACAGTTTCACAAGTTGGTATAGTGAAACCGGGACCGACAGAGGTCGGTTTCATTCTGTGCTCTGAGGCACGATTGTGGTGGTGACAAACAAATGAACATATTTTTTTTAATAAAAAAAAAAACTCATTGGTACACTCCGGGATTCGAACCAGGGACCTAAGTGTTTTATAAGTCCAAGGTCAACTCATTTATTTGTCAAAGCAAAGGTACAAGATGTAGATGTTAGGTTTAAGTCCGCTTTGTTTTATCTCACGGTAGGTATACAAATATCAATTACAATAATACTAAAATCAATAAATATTATTTACATTTAAAATATGGAAATTACAAACAAGTCAGTATACAAATGAGCCCATGATCAAACACATGTTATTTTATCATTTAAAAAATCATTAATTGTATAATAGGTTTTGTCAATTAGTAAAGCCCTAAGTTTTTTTTTAATCATTAATAACCAACTCGGCCACCACGCCAAGCACATGACAACGCGCACTATAGACTCACGGCATGAAGCTAAAAAACACGCGCGCGCGAACCGGCACGGATTTTACCTTCATGCTCACGGTAAGTGGCGGGGATGCGGTGCGGAGTGCGGTCGGAAGACCCTCGCGTCAGTTCGGACTTTTTCGCTACCTGTTCGGGCACTGCTCCGTTATCGACTGTAGTGTCTCGCAAATTTATGTTTCTCTCTCTCTACCGACGCGGCTTAGCGACACCACGACTGCATCACACCGAACCGAAATAGTGTAATGCGGATCTTTGTGTCAACTGTGCGTTGTGTGAATTTTTGAAGTTATAAGTATTGTGTAATTGTAAAGTGTAATATTATTGTCGTAGATATAAATTAGTGGGGTATTGATACTTATAAAGCATTATAAGTAAGTAGGTTCTTTACTGAAGCTGTAGATTCTCAAAAATATATATATAAAATGGCAACCAAAAGAAAACGTAGTCCCCTTTGGAACCATTTTGAAGCAATGAAAGCCAAAAAAGCAAAATGTTTATACTGTTCACGGATTCTAGCAATATCACCTACCTCCATTAGCAGTCTAAGAAGACATATGGGGTCTGTACATCCTACCTTGGAAATAAATATGAGCAGACACATACCTGACTTGGATGATGGTAACGGGACGGAGAGTCTTCTGATCCCGGTTTCGCAGAAGGAAGATAATACGTCAACTACAGCCGATAGCACTAGTACATATGTCAGAAACAAACAGCTAATAAACATGTCAGATAACATTGTGATGAATAAACTACTGCCTATGGCAACCAAACGAAAATATAGTCCCATTTGGAACCATTTTAAAGAAGTAGCACCTAAAAAAGCAAAATGTTTATACTGTTTACGAACCCTAGCAGTATCATCTAGCTCCATTGGTAGTTTAAGCAGACATATAAAGGCTGTACATCCTACCGTGGAATTAAATATGAGCAGATACATCCCTGACATGGATGATGGTAACGAGACGGAGAGTCATCTGATCCCGTTTTCACAGGAGGAAGATAATACGTCGACTACGTCCGATACCACTAGTGCATCTGACAAAAGCAAACAGTCGATAAACATGTCAGATAACATTGTGATTAATAAACCACTGCCTATGGTAACCAAACGAAAACATAGTCCCCTTTGGAATCATTTTGAAAAAGTGGAACCTAAAAATGCTAAATGTTTATACTGTTCACGAATTCTAGCAGTATCATCTAGCTCCATTGGCACTCTAAGCAGACATATGAAGTTTGTACATCCTACCGTAGAAATAAATATCGGCTGCCAAACCCCTGACAGGGAAGAATGTAACGAGGCGGAGACAATAATGATACCGGTTATTCAGGAGGAGGATAATAAGTCAACTACGTCCGATATATCTATGGCAGATAACATGGAGGTACAGGCACCATTGCCTTTAAATGACCAACAACTGGATGAGCAACTGATTAAAATGATTGCAAAAGGTTATTATGCCCTTAGCTTAGTGGATGAAAAAGAGTTTCGCAAATTTATCGAGATGCTTAACCCAGGGTACACATTACCAACACGAAAAACTTTATTAGAAAGCATGTTGCCTAAAGTATATAATAACATATTAGATTCTGCTAAAATTCAACTAAAGAAAGCATCGGCTATATGTATAACTACAAATAGTTGGACGTCGATTGTTAACGGTGGATACATCGCTATCACAGCACACTTCATCGATGAAGAAAAAAATCAATTGTGTTCCGTTATGTTAGGGTGCTTAAATATTGAAGATAGCACAAGTGCTAATTTAAGCGATCTTTTAAATGAGAAATTTGATGAATGGAATATATCGCATCTGGTTGTAGTAATAGTTAGCGACAATGAGGCGAATATTCTAGGTGCAGTTCGTCTAAGCGGTTGGCGATCACTAAGCTGCTTTGAACATATATTAAATTTAGTTGTGCAGTCCGGCTTAATAAAAATTACGACGACCATTTCGAAAGTAAAGCAAATAGTGGAATATTTTCATGAGAGCAAACCTGGCGCAAAAAAATTAAACGAGATACAGGAACAAATGAATATATCACATTTAAAACTTAAAAAAGATGTCGTAACAAGATGGTATTCGACGTACGACATGCTGGATAGAGTTCTAGAATTAAAAGATGCTATAATTGCTTCATTAGCACTGGCAAGACCCGATCTAGCTCTTTTACAGGAAGATTGGCTTGTTATAGAGAACGCCATTCCTGTACTTAAGATATTTTACGAAGTGACCAAAGAAATTAGCAGTGAAAATTATGTTTCTGCTTCAAAATACATTGTATTTTGCAAACTAATAAGTAAGCAATTACAAAATCTTGAAAGTTACTCAAGCTTTACACATAAATCTGTACAAGATATGGTCCAAACTCTTAAGACTCAATTAAAGCAACGTTTTGGAGAAGTCGAGACAAATATTTTGCTTTGTGAAAGCACGATTCTCGACCCACGCTTTAAAAAAAATGGATTTTGCAATCAAAATAATTTTGAACGAGCCGCAGCTTCACTTAAATTAAAACTTGGCAAACTAGGTATAAAAGAGGAAGCGCCTGAGCCTGCTGCTGCTGCTGATCCCCTAACACATGCTGGGTCAATTTGGGAAGAGTTTGATACTGAGGTTTACAAACAAGTTCCACAAAACCCATTTGCAGCAGGCATAGTGGAATTTGATAAATACATGCAAGAGCCGTTAATAAAAAGGAATGAAAATCCTTTGCAATGGTGGAAGGAGCGCAAGTCGATATACCCGCATTTGTATGCATTTATGTTGAAACGCCTGACTATTACGGCGACGTCAGTGCCATGCGAGCGCCTATTTTCCAAGGCCGGCCTCATTCTCAGTGATAAAAGAACACGTCTAACAAAATCAAAATTATCGCAACTAATGTTTATTAGCTGTAACTAAAAACACTTACTGTAGATATATAAATTAAAATGTATATTGTAAATAAATAACTAATGTTATGTATTTACAAAATACATTTTTATTTATATTATAAATAACTAATGTTATGTATTTACAAAATACATTTTATCTATTTTATATTTTTTAGTTTTTAGGTATAGGTTATTTTTAGTTATTAATTTTATTTATTTTCAAATTAGTACCTACTTAATTTGAAAATAAAATGATTGCAATGTATACTTGTAAATTTTTTTTTTCAATTAATAAAGTTTAAGCTTTAATGTAATTTTTGTTTTTTTTTTAATTTTTATAATTTTGGTTTCATTTATTATTCATTAACCCTTCTAACGTAAATTTGTATATAAAATCGATATTCATAATAGTATTTTATATACATATATATATACGCTTAGTTTAGTTATATATTTACAAACCAATCGAAAATACAATTAAACTTATTCAATACTGGTTATCGACGAAATGGATAGTTCTCCATTTCGTCGATAACCAGTATTGAATAAGTTTAATTGTATTTTCGATTGGTTTGTAAATATATAACTAAACTAAGCGTATAACATATATGTATATAATATATAAAATACTATTATGAATATCGATTTTATATACAAAACCAGTATTAAATCAAGAAAATAATTCTTGTTTGATAACTACGAAGAATTTGAATGCCTGTTTGTAAACCGCAAGGACGTCATTTGTTAACCAGTCATTTAGTAGAAATAATCATTATTTTTTTCAGAACCTCAGATTTTAACAAAAAAAACCTTGTTACATACTTAATTCCTTGACAATATGAATAGTTATGTAACAAAAAAAATGTATTCTTTGATGGCTGGTTAGCAAAAGACGTCCTTTTGGTTACATAACCATTTTATAATAATATAACAATCAGTAGCACGTTAGGGTAGGGCGCGGTTGGGCGACCGCCCCGGGCGCCAGAAATAAAGGGGCGCCAAATATTAGAAAGGCAGACGCCATTTTAACAGCAAAGGAGTTGGCTGAAGAACTTGGAATTGGACCTACAATAAGAACTCGACATGTTAAACGATAATCTGATAAAACTGCTCGGGATGAGCCTACTTCTTTAGAAAATAAAGGTTTCAAGCTCGCTTCGCTTGTCAATGAGTTTATTAAAAACAATTATAACCCAAGAGAAAAATCTACTAGTAGACTGCCTCCGTAGACTAGTGACTTTTGGCGTTGGATCCGGAGGTTATAGGTTCGATTCCCCAATGGCAAAAAAATTTTGTACATTTTTATGTACAGTTTGTTATGGTATTATATCGTTGTTTCTGGTACACATAGTACAAGCCTAGAGCTTAGTTTGTGACTAGAGCAATATGTGTCTATTGTCCTACATATTATTATAATCACAAATATAAAATGTAACAAATTAAAATATGTTTACATAAATATTTTTCACCTTATTAATTTAACTTTTACTATCTTCTTTTTTCATGGGGTAGAGCATATAGGGGGCGCCGTATAAATCGCTCAATCATCAAGGCATTGTTAGTGCTAAAACTGGCACTGATAACAATGTCATAGAATGATTATACATGGTGAATTTGAATGGGTGTACTTTGGGCTAATATGATGTTCTACTGATCAATACGAACAACTTTTCCCATGGAACCATGTGTCGCAAATGAAAAAAAAAAATGCCTTCTCCATACAAACTAGTAAAGTTAAAATGACCAATTTGTATGGGGAAGCCATTTTTTTTTTTCATTTGCGACACATGGTTCCATGGGAAAAGTTGTTCGTATTGACCAGTAGAACATCATATTAGCCCAAAGTACACCCATTCAAATTCACCCTGTATAAGCATCAAGAAAGTTCACATACAGAAATTTAATTTCTTTGTACATAACCCAGTTTTTAAAAAAGAATGCAAAATTCTTCTTAGATAACTACTTATCAAACAATAATTTCCAAGATGACGCTAACAGGATCATATAGTATTTGATTGAGTAGAGAGGGTAGTGAACACAGTGAAGGTTAGAGTTAAAACCCTAAATCGCATTCTCAACTTGTCTGAAGTCCGGGAACGCTGCGTTCATTCCCCTGCAACCACGCGATGGCCCTGGCTCACGCACGGAGAATCCATGTATAGCTAAGAACATTATCTCTTTCTATATACTCGTAGATAAATAACTGTTACTGATTATAGGAATTGGTCTCTAGGTGGTTAAGTAATTTCCACGAAACACATAAATACATCTAATTTTAACACTCAACCAATTTTAACCTCGTGGCCAATAAGAACCTGTCGGTCATTCTGTTCTCGACAATCGACAAAATCTTACAACTGCCCTAGTCTCTTGAAAACCGAGGAAAATCATTCTGTGACGATACCGAAACATGACCAGATATTTATTAGGTACGTACAGTTAAATTTTTCCGTGTTTATTACCGTTAATACGTCATAGTACGTATTTTTATATGCATATGGTAAATATGGATAGCGGAACAATACAAATTAATTACAATTGCCCTTCCAGTCTAGTCGAGCATTATTTGCAAATCAGTTTACTATTAAGCACACCGCACACTGTACAATTTCCAACTTAACGGCAAATCAATACGCATCCATTATTTAATCCAGTAATTAATAATCGAATTTGATGAGAACAGAAACATGGACGAACCTGAGTCACACCATATAGGTTTCTTTTTCGAAAAATAATTTAAAATACTAAAACTCGATTTTATTTATTTATTTATTCATTAAAAGAAAATAAACTACAAAACTGTTTTTTTTATATTAAGAATTTTTATTTTACGTCTAAAATAGTTTTTTGTAAGACCTGGCTGGCATTATAAGTTGTGCACCCCCTATTGCTAGAAAGGGGGTTGGAAGAAAAAGGAATGTGATAATTATTTATAATATACTAGCGACCCGCCCCGGCTTCGCTCGGGTGCAATGCTGATACTAAATACACTACAGAAAAACTGTGAACGTTGTATATAAAAACATAGCGGCCCGCTCCGGCTTCGCACGCTATTTATACGCTCTTGCCGCACCGGGCGGCCGGCCGGTACCGCCGCAAACGCTACGTCCCGCAATTTTTAAATCTGTAATATCTTCGAAAATATTCACTTAAATCATACGGTGTAAAGGGCCATATAGATCTATATTAAATGAACAATGTATTCAAGGTATTTAATTGGTTAAGGATTAATGCTGTATTGGTTAAAATCGCTTCGAAAATTGGCCATTATTTGTCGTAAAAAGTAAATGACAAAAAAAAGTTATTGTGGGTTATCCATAAGAGATAGACATATACCATCACGGACTTTTCTGTAGACCTTTTCAATGTGTACAATACTTAGTACATTATTTTGATAAAACTCGTAGGGTTCAGCCTGCGTTTGCAATGTAAGCGGAAAAAATGTAATTATTTACGACATCACATTAGAAACCTCAAAAATAACAGTACTTCTCCACTATTTAATGGATGTTATTATACATATAAACCTTCCTCTTGAATCACTCTATCTATTAAAAAAGCGCATCATAATCCGTTGCGTAGTTTCAAAGATTTAAGCATACAAAGGGACATAGGGACAGAGAAAGCGACTTTGTTTTATACTATGTAGTGATTTACATTGAACCTTTACCTAGAGATGACGAAAAGCGACTATGGAAGTACAGAACGGATGGCTTACTATGGGGGAAATTTGTATTTATTCAGCCCTGAAATGGCGCACTCTCATGTACGATTAATGACTTTCAAATGCCCCTACTTGACCAGAGTAAAGATGGGAGAAAGCAACAGATAAGACATGTACATTGTGTGGTGCTGCCGTAAGAACTGCCAGACCTACCTCTTGGGTGCAAGACTCGCTTCGCAACCAAAATGATAAAGTTTTAGAAGTTACTGTAAGTATCAGTATTGCTAGAACCAAAAAATGATTATCGACAAATGAAAGATTAACTACCTACATTTGTAAATGAGGGACAACTCAAAAAAAAAAAAGTGAACCTTTTTCAATCCTGGATAAAGCACCAGACTGGAAAATACTCATGGATACATTGCAAATATCCGGACAAACTAGCAGTTTTAGCTTGTGGATCAGATATACTAGTATACTATCGGTGCTTGAAGAAAGTAATACTTTTGTACTCACCGTTCAACAATATTCCTAAGGACCACACCAACAAGTCAAATAAATAAAATGATCTTACAAATTAAATTACTAGAAACAGTTTTAAAACTCAACTTTATGCAGCGGAAGTCGGTGCAAGAGGAATTTCAGCAAAATCTTTGCTTTCGATGGGTATTACGATTCGATTATCGATTGGCTCTTTGGTAAGGCCCTGAGTCTTGCATGAGCGCCTGAAAAAGTTTTTGATTCAGTTTATTAATTTTAATGGAACTTTATTAATGAAATATTAATAAAAAAATGATCATTTTAACTTTTTTTATGCATAAAGGCACAGAAGAAATAATTGAATAAGTAATAAAGGCAAATTTAGACGGGTCTAGTATTTGAGTCGAGCGCTGCAATCCGGTGTCCCTGGATTGAAACTAGGTCAATGTAAAAAATATAGATAACGCAACGCAATGTTGAACTGAATTAAAATGTATTTATATTGACAAATCTAACGACACAAGTCTAGACACAAGAGGTTTGTACGCATCAAATATTTCGAAAACCACTAGTCCGATTTACGCCTATTTTGGAACAGTAACAGATCTTGCTCATAAGTATTCAAAAGGGTGAAAGTAAAGTAAAATCTAATAGGTGAAAAAGATCCTAAGTAAAAAAGAGGATACCTTTTACTATAGGACTAATGACTGTCAAATTTCTGAAAATGTTAAATTATGAAATTGGTTTTGGCTGTAGTGAAACTGGGACCGATAGCTTAATATTCACTACGAGGCACTAGTACAAAATACCATTATGGAAATCATATTTGTATTTCAAATGGAAGTAATTTAAATAGTATCCCGACCTATGGAAATCAGTGACTGTTGATTCCACTAATATGAGTTTAATATTTAAATTAATTTTACATTTAAAAATTCTGCCTGTGTACGGCGACGTTAACTCTTCGTAATTAGTGTATAAATTAACATGAATATTTTTTTTTTGGTTCTGTAGCAGACAATATACTTTTATATATTATACAGGGTGAATTTGAAAGGATGTACTTTGGGCTAATATGAGGTTCTGCTCATCAAATTGAACAATTTTTCCCATGGAACTATTTGTCGCAAATTTAAAAAAAAATGGCTTTCTCATTCAATTTGGTCATCTTAATGGTACTAGTTTATTTGGAGAAGGTAATTTAATTTTTCATTTGCGACACATGGTTTCATGAGAAAAGTTGTTTGATTAGACCAATAGAACTTCATATTAGCCCAAAGTACAACCTTTCAAAGTCATCCTGTATAATACCTTACCTAGAAACCATTCAACATTGAACCCAACTCCATATTTTTTTTTATTGGAGCACGGCATGTGACTTTGTATCTACCTAATGGTAAGCAGACCTACAAAGTCCATGAAGGTGTCGTCATCAATACAATTTTGTTAAACAATATAGATCGCTTCCACTATGCCGTCTAAATGATGCGGTTACGAAATGGGCGGCGACTAAAATCTTTACATTACACTCTATTTTAATATTTTCGCGTCAAATTAATCAAACAAATATACAAGAACGAAAGTAAAAAAGACCTACTAGGTATAGGATAAGAACAGCAATAAATAATATAGTTTAAAATGATACTCTATCTATATTATGTGCTGTACTGGTAAGAAGTACAGCGATGATCCAGGATTCATTCATTCTCAGGAGGTTCTTAGGCAAGTTTTTTGTCGAATTTCGATGGTAAATTGGGTCATTTCCCCCTGGGCCATCCCCCCTGGATCCGCCATAAGGTGAACAGTTAAGGGATCCATCAATTATTTGTAGCTACTGTCTAAAAAAAAGGATTTCTAACTGTAGATACTAGCGTCTATCGTAAAATGGTATAGCAAAGACAAGTTACTTTTGAGTTTACGTTTGTACAGTGACTCTAACTTGTGTTTTTGCTACAGTTTACGTTAGAGACGTTTTTAGGTTTTGTTTTAATTTAGGTTTTGTTTTAATTTATTTGTTTTTACAAAGCACTTTACAAACACTGCTATGGCCACAAACTAAGCTCTAGACTTGTACTATGTATACTAGAAACAAGTAAATTAAAAAATCAATTGACAAAACCTTCTAACGTAAACTATAGCAAAAACACAAGGTAGAGTCACTGTACAAACGTACGCTCAAAAGTAACATGTCTTTGCTATCCATGCTCTACTATACTGGTTTACAAATAATAATAATAATATGTAGGACAATTCACACATATTGCTTTGGTCACAAACTAAGCTCTAGGCTTGTACTATGTGTACCAGAAACAACGATATAAACATATTATATTTTATAAACACCCAGACCATGACAAACTGTACAGAAAAAACGTACTAATTAATATTTTTTTGCCATGGGTGGAAATCGAACCCACGACCTCCGGATACAACGCCAAAGGCGCAACCACTAGTCTACGGAGGCTGTCAAACAAATACAAATATACAAATGTACCAAGGTATACCAGTATAGTCAAGTCAGCAATCGTTGGGCACAGAACTATTTCAGTAGGCTGATGATGATGATATTGATAAAGGATCTTATAAGAGGTTCCTTACGTCCCTAACGTAAACTCAAGCTCTACTATACTGGTATACAAAGGTATACCAGTAGAGTCAAGTCAGCAATCGTTGGACACAGAACTATTTCAGTAGGCTGATGATGATGATATTGACAAAGGATCTTATAAGAGGTTCCTTACGTCCATAACGTAAACTCAAGCTCTACTATACTGGTATACAAAGGTATACCAGTAGAGTCAAGTCAGCAATCGTTGGACACAGAACTATTTCAGTAGGCTGATGATGATGATATTGACAAAGGATCTTATAAGAGGTTCCTTACGTCCCTAACGTAAACTTAAGCTCTACTATACTGGTATACAAAGGTATACCAGTATAGTCGAGTCAGCAATCATTGGGCACAGAACTATTTCAGTAGGCCGATGATGATGATATTGATAAAGGATCTTATAAGAGGTTCCTTACGTCCCTAACGTAAACTCAAGCTCTACTATACTGGTATACAGAGGTATACCAGTATAGTCAAGTCAGCAATCATTGGGCACAGAACTATTTCAGTAGGCTGATGATGATGATATTGATAAAGGATCTTATAAAAGGTTCCTTACGTCCCTAACGTAAACTCAAGCTCTACTATACTGGTATACAAAGGTATACCAGTATAGTCAAGTCAGCAATCATTGGGCACAGAACTATTTCAGTAGGCTGATGATGATGATATTGATAAAGGATCTTATAAGAGGTTCCTTACGTCCCTAACGTAAACTCAAGCTCTACTATACTGGTATACAGAGGTATACCAGTATACAGAGGTATACCAGTATACAGAGGTATACCAGTATACAGAGGTATACCAGTATAGTCAAGTCAGCAATCATTGGGCACAGAACTATTTCAGTAGGCTGATGATGATGATATTGATAAAGGATCTTATAAAAGGTTCCTTACGTCCCTAACGTAAACTCAAGCTCTACTATACTGGTATACAAAGGTATACCAGTATAGTCAAGTCAGCAATCGTTGGGCACAGAACTATTTCAGTAGGCTGATGATGATGATATTGATAAAGGATCTTATAAGAGGTTCCTTACGTCCCTAACGTAAACTCAAGCTCTACTATACTGGTATACAAAGGTATACCAGTATAGTCAAGTCAGCAATCATTGGGCACAGAACTATTTCAGTAGGCCGATGATGATGATATTGATAAAGGATCTTATAAGAGGTTCCTTACGTCCCTAACGTTAACTCAAGCCCATACTGGTACCCAGGTAGCATTTTGACGTCCCTATGACGTCAATTACGTCGAGAATGATACTAAGTTGACGTCATAGGGACGTCAAAATGCTATCTGGGTATACAAAGGTATACCCAAGTATAGTCAAGTCAGCAATCGTTGGACCCAGAACTATTTCAGTAAGCTGATGATGATGATACAGAAGATGTAAAGGTGTATGAATATATCAAAAGCTTCTAAACTTCTAGATGACTCCTGGCTAGACGAGGCCCCATGACCTTGACCTAGGGAAATTCGAAAACTATATCGAGGCTACTTGGAGCAACACTAAGAATGATATTTCAAGCCCAGCAGATGGTTTATTTACCAGTCAGTAAACATAATATATGCAGCTCTCTAACTATTGCCACCGCCTATATAGCTGCAAAAATCGTTAGTTAGTCATTTTTTGGTTTTAGTGTGTGGACTATTGCATCGATGCTTGTCGATGTGCTAGTCTCATATCAGGGTGCGGTTACGAAACAAGCAGTTAATTTCATGATTGGTATAGCAGTGAGGCGTAGTGCAAATTTATCACCGCCCATTTCGTCGCATAATTTAGCCGGAATAGTGGGAGCAATCAATGCTGTTGAACAACAATAGATCCCAGTCATTAATTTTTTAAGTCTGCTTACCATTAGGTAGATACAATTGTGTTATTTATAAATACATATTTTATGTATAATTATTTTTAAAAAGCGGTCCCCAGCCTAACCACTAGGCTGGGGACCGCTTTTTAAAGTCACTGCGCAACTGATAACAAGGTTAAGCAGATGACAACAAGGTCGGACCTGGGATGGGTGACCGCTTTATACAACGGTGCTATACCATCATCATAAACACCGCAACAAACTCACCATTTGTTAGGTGTTGCCTCCGAATACCAGCAAAGAAATGAGGACTGGTTAATCCCTTCGCCGCTGGGTACCCTGAGTACCCATTTAAACGGTTCTCGTGAGCCAAAAAGGCACCCGTGATGATGACGATGATATTTTTTTATGAAAATAATTAAATTCAAATGCCAACGAGTAGCAAACTCGTCGCAGTGTTAAGTAAGTTGCATAATAGTTTTTTTTTGGTATTTCTACGTATCCCTGAATTATTTAAATAGAATTAAATAACAGTATAAATGTGTGAACTTTGCTTTAACCTTATTTGTGTGTGGTTAACTTAACTGGCTTATAGATAATAATTGGTAAGTAATTTTATATAATATTTTAATTTTATATATCAGTAAAGTGTTCTTTCGTTTTAGCGAGTTCGTAGGTACGAGTATTAGTGACACTTTAATATTTAACTAGATGCTATCCGTAGCAGAAAAGTGTTGTTTAATTATATATTATTATTGGGACTTTAGTATCTGTTAATCTATTTTTTGTATCAAATCTACAAAAGACATGAATTAGGACGACCAATTTTATTATCAATTGTAAAGTGGGTGCAAATAGCGAAATTACCAATTTTAATGTAGATATAAGTATTTAGCTTCACTGTCGTTAAATAAATGCAATAATTAATACCTACTTATAAAAAATTAAAAAGAAAAAGTCATTAATAAAAGCCACTTGATTATTTTTTTAATATTTTTAATATCGTCTATTTTTCATTTGTTTTTTTTTGGTCGCGGCGATGTGATTACGCGCACAACGCTAAGCTAAACTTTAATAAATATGATGCAAATCTGAAGTAAAAAAAACTGACATTGAAAATTGACAGATAACTATGCCATTTTGGTTAAAGTTTAGCTTAACGTTGTGCGGCGTTATAGGCCTACTGTTACTCTACCACAAGATTTTGCAAACAGTTTTTACTATAATCGATAGTAACTATAGATAGGGATCAACTCGCTTATTGGTTGATTTTTATCTATAATTACTAGCGACTATAGTAAAAACTGTTTGCAAAAACGTGTAGTAGAGCTATTGGTCGCGATATTCCCTTTTTCGTTTCGTCTTAACTTTACTAAAAAAACATTTTAAAAGCCAAACATAAATTATGTGATTATTAAAAGGGCAACGAAAAACACGAATTTGAAATATGAGCCTACTTTAAAATGTCCTACCCGTTTCACAATCGCACCCTAAAAGGAAACTACCACCTCGACAAGAAATCGATGCAGTAGCCTCCTGTAACCCTAACGCACTGTATTCCAGATACTTATTCAGAGCAATGCCACCAATACCAGAGTTGGATGTAAACCTGGAGCAGATGGAGAAGGGTGTTTCTCCAACTACAGCTTTAATAGATGATGAAAGCGTGGTCATATCAGGGATGTCGGGAATGTTTCCCATGTCAAACCATGTGCAAGGGTTCAACAAGAATCTTTATGATAAGGTAAGCATGCATGCGATTCGTTACTTTACCGCAGTACATTTCCCATACATTCACGACCTTTTGGTCCTAACTGTTACCCCCCCTTAAACATTAATAGATTTTTGGAGGTGTTATAAATGTGATCCATCTAGGTTCGTACGTTTTCCTTTTTTTAAAGTTTGGTATAGGAAAACAAAAAATTAAACCCTGAAATTGGAAAAAAATCTAAAAAAAAACCCTCACATTAAAATAATTCCTATAAAATATGAAGACAGAAAATTAAAAAAAGGAAAACGTACAGTTATTGTTTATTTTATCATTAATAAAATGAGAGCATTTTTTTTCAAATCCATTAAAGTTTAGGGGTAGAAAACGGTTTATACCAAAAGTCGTTTTGCAACCTAAATTGTAGGTATATATTGAGGGTCGGGGGGAAGGTTTTCATAAATGTATGGTAGCGATACCGACTCACCGTCATGCGCGGGTAGAGGTAATACTTTGCAGTTGAATCAGCATGAGCATCGAAGAGCCTCATCAGACACTCCTCAATATTGTAATTGCGCTTGTTCGCCTCGGCGGCACCCTTGTATGGCAGATTATAATTGACAGGTCAATGGAATCAGCTAACCACCTCTAGTCTTACACTAGGTCATGTAGCGTGCGTTCGATTGGGTAGTATTTTTTATATAATGACCCAAATTGCTATTCAACTGCGCGTTCAATTTCCATAATATCTATTCCTCTAATAATCAAAATCAAAATGTTGCTAAAACCTAAACACGACTAGGTCAATTGACGGTTTTTGCATCTGTTTGTACAAGTACTTACGTTATCACCGAAACGAAACTGATGGGCCCACTGTTGCGTATTTAAATAAGATAATTTATTAAATTAAAGTCTTTTACCTTATTCACAACAATGTATTTATTCTATTGCCATAGTTACCTCCGTTGACATAAATCAAACTTGAAATTCTAAATATAAACATTAAAAAGTTACAACATCCTCCCGACGAAAAGAAAATAAACATAAAATAAAGATTTATAAAACACTACGCCATTCTTTGAGGCACCTTCACTACTCGCCCACTTCTTGTTTTATATTCAGGCGTCTTATTAACTTCTTTCACCTTCTCTTCTTCAGAATTAGTAGCGTTGTCTTTATTAATTCGTCGAAATTCAGAATTTTCATAATTTGATATTTCTAAAGGATATAACCGTTGTATGGGCCTAACCTTCTCGCCAGCACCCGTTTTAATTTTAGCCACCCTCGAAATCCCATCGGTTCCTGGATATAATTCCTTTACTATACCTAGTGGCCATTCAACTCTCTTTTTATCCGTTTCAATAAGTACCACATCTCCAATATTTATTACAGACGATTTTTCTTTTCCCCTATGTACAAGCAAGCCAAGATATTCAATTTTAAATCTGTGTCGTAGATCTTCTCTTAATTTCTGTATATATTGTAATCTTCTATTTAGAGCATCTGTATCAATTTTATCAATATCATTCACATTATTATGAGGTATAGTTTGTAAGAATGAATTTGGAGATATAGGGGTCAGTTCCGTAGAATCTGAATTTATATAGCTAAGTGGTCTTGAGTTTATGATAGCTTCGCAATCACATAATATTGTCTCCAGCTCCACGTATGTAACCACTGTCTTTCCTAATACTCTCTTCAATAGGTCTTTAACAGTCCTAATTAGCCGTTCCCACCATCCACCCCACCAGGCAGCAGTTGGTGGATTAAAGATCCATTTAATCTTATTAATGTTGGCTTCGTCTTGAATTTTGTTCCAATTTAATGAATTTAATAAGTTATTAGCGCCAACAAAATTCGATCCATTGTCACTATAAATAGTGGAAACTCTACCACGCCGTGCTATAAATCTGCGCATCGACATCAAAAAACTTTCTGTCGACAATGATTCGACCAATTCCAAATGCACAGCTCTATATACAGCACAAGTAAATAAAACTATATAACATTTAACATTAGAACGCAAATATAAAGGCCCGGCTAAATCAATCCCACAAACCTCAAACACTCCAACAAACCGGTTAACTCTATTATAAGGAAGCGGAGCAAAAGGACTTTCGTATTTATTTGATTTAAACCTTTTGCAAATTACGCATTTATTTACAATATTTTTTGCTAAGCGTCTGATGCGTAAAACCCAATAATCCTCCCTTATGTTATTTATCATTGTTTGAGCCCCGACATGTTGAAGTAATTCATGTTTTTGTTGAACGAACCTATATACAATTTTATTATTAAATGGTAAAAGAATCGGATATTTAAAACTATTATTTTCCTCACTTAATGTTAGTTTAGTTTTAACACGTAATAAACCTTCATTATCTTTATAATAAGCTATTCCGATTATATTATTTTTATTTACATTAAATATTTCATACTGAACTAACAGCCATATTTTCTTTTCCGCAGAAATATATTCATTAGAAGTTATAGTTTTATTCATTAATAATTGCTTTTTATTCATCTTTAAACGACAATTATTTATAAATCTCATTATCCATGCCGTCATATTAACAATTTTAGAAAATTTAGAAAAATATAATAAGTTATCACTAAATTTAATAGAATTATTTACAATATTAACAATACTTTTTAGTTCCGTCTTAGCCATTTCATCTTCATTATATATATTTATCGGCCATAATAATTTATACATTTTAAGCCAAGATGGACCCTCCCACCAAGCAGAACTGACAAGCGTCTTGGGATTACAGCCCCTGGACAACAAATCAGCTGGATTTTTATTTCCTGGCACGTGGTACCAATCTCCGACATTAGAATATTTACGAATTTCATTAACTCTATTTTGAACGAATTTCGCCCAATTACTATTTTTCTTAATCCATGTAAGTGATACTGTAGAGTCAGTCCAATAAAATATCTCACAATCAATCCCCAAAGCCTTCTTTATTTGTTCACATAATCTTGTGGCAATGACTGCAGACAACAACTCCAATCTAGGAATAGTAACATTTTGTTTCGATGGTGCTAGTCTTGATTTAGCCATCACTAACTTAACATCTACCTTATTATTATATTCACACCTTAAAAATATACAAGTCGCATATGCCACCTTGCTAGCATCACAAAATACATGTAATGATCTTGAACTCTTAGCGATAGGATAGCAGGTAAGTTTACGTGGAATACGACATTCTTTTAATATATCGATCTCATACAACCATTCTTTAAATTGTTTTGTAATTTCAGTAGGTAGTTCGTCATCCCAATTATATTTTAAAATCCAAGTTTTCTGTAAGATAAGTTTTGGTATTAACAAAGTAGGTGCCGAAAAATTTTTGTGCAATAGATAATAATGATCTTTTTGTAATTTTGTCTGTTTTCATAATAGGTATATTACAATATAATTCATCGGTCTTTGAAATCCATAATAACCCTAAAATAGATGTAATAGTATCTGTATTCATAATTTTCGAATTTTCAATGTAAGTAGTCACCCATCCTCTTAGATCAAATTGTGCAGATATCATAACCTTTTACAACATTTAATAAAATCCTCTACGTCTTCTATTTCTAAGCTAGTTACACAATTATCTACGTAGAACGAATTTTTAAGATGAGTAGTTATATTTTTATATTCTTCAGGACATCGATTTAAATGATATAATATGGTCGCATTTAAAAGAAATGGGCTAGACGCTAAACCAAATACAACACGTTTATGTCTAAATGTTATTATTTCTTTATTAACAGGCGTTTTCCACCATAAAAATTTAACAAAATCTCTATCCTTTTTAGTAATAGAAATCTGTAAAATGCTTTTGTTATATCGGATGTTATTCCAATAGAATGCATACGAAATCTAATTAAAAATGTAGGAATTACCTCTAATAAATTTGCGCCTCTTTCTAAGCAATCGTTTAATGAGTAGCCTTGCTTATCCTTAGCCGAGGCGTCAAAAACCGGTCGTACTCTTGTCGTTAAGCTCGCTTCTTTAATCACGGCATGATGCGGCAAATAATGACCTTCTTTATTATCTTCTTTTACTTCTTCTATAATTCCTTTTTGTAACCAATCATTAAAGATATCTTGATAAGCATTATAATTACCTGTAGAAATTAGGCGTTTTGTTGTTGACAATAATCTTTTTATACATAGATCATAATTATTCAACAACGAAATACGATTTTCCTTCCACGGTAAACAAACTTCATATCTTCCTTCTTCATTAATATTTATGGTATCATTAAAAAGCTTTACTGTTTCGAATTCAATTAACTCCTTTGACTTTGTCTCAGCAGGATCTCTGATTCCTATAAACTCTAAAACCCATAAATCAGAAATATTTTTATCATTATGACAAAGCAAAGTAGTGATAGAATTAAACATACCTGATTTCTGACCCTGTATAGTCCACCCAAGTTTAGTACAAATAGCAGTTAAACCATTTTCTAGTTGTACAATATTAGGTGTTAAAAGCATGCCAGAATAATCAGCTCCTATTAAAATCCCAATGTCGGGTATATCGTGACCAATATCCGTTAAAATTATATTATTTTTAGATAAATCTCTAATAAAATTAGAATCAAAAATACGTGGTAACGCACCGCAAATCTTATCTTCGTCTAATACGTTCATAGTAAATTTAAAAGTGTCATTAATATTAGTTACAATTATATTATACAATCGATGTTTTTGTTTTGTAGTTTCAGAACCACCAAAAACTATATGACTCATCGACTCCTCACTAATGTAAGGCATAGATAATTTTTGCGCTAATTCGCGTTTAATATATGATCGTTGTGCTCCGTTATCAATAAGAGCTCGAACAATGATTTGTTTATCCAAATACGATATTTTGATTAATAAAGTTTGAAGTAACGTAATATTATTATGGTGACTTAGCGACATCTCTGTGTTCTTTTCTGAACTAATATTCAATTTGTTGTCATTATTTTTTTTTATATTTGACAAGTCTGGACATAATATTACGTTATGTTTTTTAAAACATGCAATGCATTTTATATAGGCTTTGCACACATAAGAACTATGACCTATTTTTAAACAGACTAAACAAGCCTTTTTATTTTTTAATAATTTAATACGCTCGTCCAAAGTTAATTTAGAAATTTTAAAGCATTCTAAACTAGAGTGATTAGGTTTATCGCACCAGACGCAAACCTTCGTGTCTATTTTATTCTTAGTTACTAAACACGAAGCAGTGAATTGTGGTGTCTCTTGTGTGGTATCAACATAACCAGGCTTTACATTATCGTTAGAAAACCCTGAACGGGCTAAAGCAATGCGTTGATTGCTCTCTACTTCATATTTAAGGAAAAGTAGTAAATTATTTAAATTTGTACCTGCATCTTTAGTAATAGAGCCGGCTTGGGATCTCTGCCATACCTTTAATATTTCTTCTGACAAAGTAGACTCTACTATTGGAAACATTATTGCAGCACACTTGTCCGTCGTCACGCCGAGAGTTTCCAGCGCTCGTATTTGTGTATTTAATTTGTCATATAATACATCCAGTGGCAGCTGATGGTTTTCTTTAATCTGTGTTTTAAAGAGTGATAAAAGTTCACGTACATATACTTCGACAATAAGATCGTCGCGCGCAAACCGCTCCTTCAAATGTTCCATAGCTATTAAATAATTATCACCGGATGGTGGGAAACTTTCAATTAAAGACCTAGCTTTCGTGCCTTTTACAGTGGCTTGAAGCAGATATTGAAATTTGTCATGGTTGTCTAAGGAGTCATCATTGTGTATTTTTTGGAATTGACCCCAAAAAGCAATCCAATTTTTGACATCGCCATCAAATTTAATTAACTCCAACTTAGGAAGTGTGAAGTGGCGTTTATTTAAATTATTAAAAGAACGAAATGATTTTCCATTATCAGAATTATTAGAGCTTACCTCGTCATTTCTTCTTATTTTAAATTCATTTTGTAACTTTACCCATTGATGCCTGTATATATCGGCCTGTTCGGTTTCCGCATACAGCTCATCATCATTTAAGGTACCGTCATTAATTAATTCTTGAAGAATGAGCTCATCCAACTGGAATAGTCTGTCCACCTTTATACTTAATACCTCCTTGGTAGTGGTCAGCTCCTTTATGTCAGACTCGTCGGCTTCCAATCCATCATTTATTACTTTTATTTTGATGGTGAAATTACGCCGAATTATAGCTCGTTCTTTTTTTAAGGAATCCATTTTCACGGTCGCCAATTTGTTGCGTATTTAAATAAGATAATTTATTAAATTAAAGTCTTTTACCTTATTCACAACAATGTATTTATTCTATTGCCATAGTTACCTCCGTTGACATAAATCAAACTTGAAATTCTAAATATAAACATTAAAAAGTTACAACACCCACAGAGGCTCTACCATGGGTTTGAATATAATTGAGAGTTCTGTTGATGATCCTAACGAATGTTATAGAGAAAAAGAAGAAGCCTAAGAAGATAATTAAAAAAAACACTTTCTTTCTATTAGTTATAAAACATTTTATCCTAGTATCGTGTTTTCAATATATGTATTTATTTTGAATTGGCACTCTGCCTGTCATTTGAGGATCTTCCAAAACTTAGCTGGTAGAGAATGCCGAAGGTGTTAAACTCGCTTATGCACAATTGTATTAGGGTGCTTTTCTACGAGAGATGTGCTATACAGCTATGACATGAGGAGGTCAAAGCTATGCTACGAAACTATGAGCCCGTTTTTACTAATGCTAAGCGGTATAGCGAAAGTGTGTTATGAAGGTGCGCCTTCGCGGGGTAGATGTGCGATTCGAGCTAAGCGATGCATCAACGGTAAGCTATGTGGCGCAATGAACATTATTAATGGATGGATACATAGCATAGCACATCTCTGGTGGAAAAATAAAATACTAGCTACACTACACACGCATCCCCACATCCTTTCCATTAGTGCTAAGCAAAGCCATAAAAATAAATGGTGTTGAGGGATCTTTTTCACTAGAGATATGCTATGAAGCTATGCTGTGGAGAAGTCAAAGCTAAACTAGAAAGTATGTGACCGTTTCTACTAATTAAAATATTTTGTGAAGATGCACCGTCGCGAGGTTATAGAGTACTAGTATCGCGAGATGGATGCGCGACTCGATCTAAAGCATTGTCGGTAGGTCGTTGTCGGCGATTGGTGGATATCACAAACTTACATAGCAATGTAGCACATCTCTGGTGGAAAAGTAGCCTAAATTTACATAACCCGTGCACCCTTAGCCCATATTCTTAGCATATAAAAAACATAGCTTCGTTGAATCCCTTTCCACCAGAGCTAATCTAAGCCATCAAAATAACGATCGTTATTGGTGAAAATTATACACATACATAGCTGCACAGTTTACACATTTCTGACGGAAAAGCAGCCTTAAGCTTTTGTTGGTACAATAAATATTTTTTATTAATATTCATTATTGGCATTCGCGGTAGAGACCATGGGCTTTTGGTCACAAGACGCAAATGCTTTTGCTAAAACAATCGGTTTTGTCAAAGGGCTTCTTTGTCCAAAGAAGGATAAAAAGAAATAGCATAAGGAAGGAAAGAAATGGGGGAAATGCAGGAAGTGTTCTCGGCACTCTGGACACGACAACCGAATCACACTAGAATTATTACACATATGTTTATAGGTCTTAGACATAAAAACATTTTAAAGTTTAGTTTTAACTTAAATATTTTCATTCAAGAATGGTTTAATTTTGGATAGTTGCCATTTTAATTTTTTTCATGGAATTTCTAGACATACATGATAACAGACAAGCTAAGATTCCAGCACAGTCATCCAGAACTTCAGCAGTTTTGTGGAATCATCCCGGACTTGTCTCCGTTTGATGCCCAGTTCTTCGGAGTGCATGCTCGACTGAGCATCACTATGGATTCTATGTCAAGAAAGCTTATGGAGCATACTTATCAGGCTATTTATGATGCAGGTAAAGACATTATTAATATTTAAATATTATTATTATAATTAAATTTTAGCGGCGGTCAAAGCTTAGCGTAGCTTAGCTTTGACCTCCTCACGGGACTTAAGTGAGTGACCGGGGATCTGCTAAAGCAGTATTTCTGGTCCGGTGTTGATAAAATCTTATTGCGTCCTTAAAGAACACTATACAAATTAATGATGAAAATGCTTTGTCTCTTTTTTAGCAATTAAAATTAATATACGTAAAAGAGACAATACCTAAAGTGTTCTAGAAGGACTCATTTTTTTCAGTACAAGTCTATTTTATTGAATGAATTTTTCAATTGGTAGTTTTCAATAAACAAATACGGAATTTATTATCTAATACTTATATTAAAAATATATACCTACATATAATACCTATAAATTAATAATATTATTTTTAAATATTAGACGATGGGCGCAGTGTACCAAGGACACTAGCTACATTACCACGCTGGATCGCAATGCTGATCCTCTAAACAAGGTACTCCTTGCTCAGAAGATAGCAATTCTCCAGTAGTAATTTTGTTTTTTTTTCCTAAATCGTGAATAAATTCACTAGCGTCCTCGGACCAAGAACCCATCGTCTAACCGAAAATGCCAAAAACAGGTATGAGTTGGGCGTGTGGGTACTGTAACAGCCGTTTTTGTGACTGTTACATTACCTAACTAACTATTTGGAAATAAATTTAAACTCTTATTATTTTTGGACTTGTTTTATTGAGTAGCCATCCAATATCATTTATATTTTATTCGTAACAAATTAATATGTATTTATTAATATATTTTGCATTCGCTGCTTTTCCTAACCTAACCCGAACAAATAATCTACTACTTCTTTTGTCTCCCGTCACATGTCCGCGGACCTTCAAATTATTTAAAAATAGGAAATTAATTTAAGGATAATATGGTCAGCCCTTCCAGCCAGTACCATAGGTTGCGTTCCAAATACTAGGGGTTACAGTACGCACAACTCCTAAACTCATACCTGCAGGGTGATTACGCGTCTTAAGTTCGCTCGCACGCCAATCGTTATGACGTCATTCTGACGTAGATCAAGCTTGGCTTTTTAACAATGGCTCCAAAAAATCTTAGAAATTTACGTCATAACGATTGGCGTGCGAGCGAACTTAAGACGCGTAATCACCCTGTTGTTGTTACCTTTATTTGTTTAATGTGTTATTTGTTTTAAAATTGTTGATAATAAAATTAAAATAATGAAAGTTAACATTTGCAGGGTTAAGCATTGATCACGTCCGAGAAACTAAATTGGGAGTCTTCATAGGTTCCTGCTTTTCGGAAACTGAAAAAGCTTGTTTTTATTGTGCTGAAAATCGAACCGGATTTGGAATTATGGGGTAAATTACTTACTTCTTACTTGTACTTTTATTTTCAGATACTGAAAACCTTTTGGTGTACCCACTGTAAATAAGTATTTATATACTTAAATAGATATACTCATTTGCATCACATTTTCTCGCATGTTGTTATACATTTCATACACACAGATTAACACACTCACACACATAATTTATACACACACGTAACTGTGGCAATAATATAGTGCTGTAATGAAATGAATGATCTTCAATATAAAAACAGCCTTACAATAATATTAGGAAGAGAAAAAATAGCATCTACATTTTATATACTTATTGCCGGATTAATAGTCATGGCTAAGCACTGACTCAAGTCGTGCTCACGAAAGTAATACTCAAGCGATGCTTAGCCGAGCAACCACTTCGCACTATAATAGTCGAGTAAATTAACGCAGCTAAGCCAAGCAACGCCTCAAGCCAATGCTCGCTGAAATATGTATATTACTTGGAATCCTGGTGTAAAAAACCTCAAAGTATTGAGAAGTTGCATTTCCATGGAGTTAGGTAACCCATGGAAATGTTGAAGTTGATACTGTTGAAGTTTTATAATATTAAATCTATAATTAGCACTGGCACAGAAGAAATCATAGATTTTGTATGATTAAATTATAAAATACACAAGAAATAAAAGAAAACTAGAAAACTAGGGAATAATATTTTTAAAACGACAAGAAATTTCATAATTATGTAATCAACAGAAACTAAAGAAATAACAGACTAACATGAAGAATCTAACGCTGAGCATGACTTAAGTAAAGGAATATCGTGACTAATGCTTAGCCGAGCAACGGCTCAAGCTTTAGCTGTCACTTTGACAGTTCTAAGCAGTGGCTCGTGCTAAGCACTGGCTTAGCAACGATTATTAATCCGGACATTAGTATTTAAACAAATTGATTTGACGATTTTTTTTACACATATGGCTCTGGTCAGAAACTAAGCGTTAGGCTTGTACTATGGGTACCAGAAACCAACGATATAATACATATTATATATTATAAGCACCCAGACGATAACTAACTGTACTGGGAACTGGGAATCGAACCCACAACCTCCGGATACACAAGTCTACGGAGGCGGTCTTTACGATATTTACTAGTCATGCTATCAAATACTACCTATAGGTACGCCCAGTTTTTAGAACCTCACCGCTCGCCCTGGGACCCCTGAATTGGTTTCAGCGCTGTAAGGCACCCTTTGCTAGTACTGATTAAATAATTTGTTATAGGTGCTGCAAAGCTATGTTTGCTAACCGCATCTCTTATTACTTGGACGCAAAAGGACCATCAATGTCTTTGGATGCTCTTTGTGCTAGTTCTCTGGTGGCATTAGAACATGCTGTGGAAGCCATCCGTAGAGGAGACTGTGATGCAGCCATTGTCGGCAGCTCTAACATTATTTTACATCCGCAATCTTCTATTCTATATGGAAGGTAAACTTTATCTTTAACACTAAAATAAAAATAAGTAATATTTTTTTCACATTTAGGTTAACAGAACGGCTTTTGATTTTCCACCTACCTGACGACGGTAAGAAGACCTAACGAATGAGGTCTACATATGTTGTACAGCATTGGTGGTCTCTTCCACATGATGCGGTAGGAAATAGGAGGTCTTAAAGAAGAATTTGAATTACAAGTTTGCTGCAACATCCTCGTTGCTTTATCTCCATGTCAACCGTAGGTTTCGTAATTGCATCCTGAAAGGAGACCAATACCTCAACAAGAAATCGATGCAGTAGTCTCCTGAAAACTAGTGAACCCACAGCCTAAAGCCGAAACAGGACTAGGTCACTTGATGGTTTGAGCATCTAAATACTCGGTAAACGAAACTAATCGGTCGTGGGGCTCATTAGTTCTTTGGGGCCTACTACGTTATTTTTATATTATTCTATAGTGTTAAGTTTAGGGGTTCATATAGAAAGCCCCTAGGTTTAACTACGAATGACACAGGTTTAAACAATTAAGATTTTTACAAACCTTTAATCAAACCAACCGATACTGAAATTTGTACTAAAGTACGGATATTTTTTATGTTTACTATCCATCAGATTTGGTTATCCAAAGGTTAGCTAGTAGATAATGTCTAAGGCAGTAAACTCGCCTATGTCCAATTGTATTAACTTTTATGCAATAAAGAATTTTTATTCATTCATTCATCAGAAAAATACATCGATAAACGGTCGTTAGTGTAAAAGCAGTATCACACCTATCGTTGCTAAAACATTTGACACAATATATGATATTATCTTCTTTACATATTACTTAATTATTTTGGTTTTAATAAAATCATTTTTAATTACAGGAGTCTCCAACTAAGTGCAGACGGTAAAGCAAGATCGTTTGACAAAAATGCTGATGGTACAGTCAGATCAGAATGTGTAAATGTTCTGTTCATCCAAAAAGCTAAAGATGCCAAGCGTATTTATGCTGAAGTCTGTCATGTTAAATGTGTTTTTGATGCTAGAACTAAAGGAATGTTTAGTCCAATAAGAACCGTTCCAGTTTTGAGAAGTTTCTTTCAAGAATTTTATGAAGAAGCCAATGTTTCTCCAAATCAAGTTGAATATATTGAAGCGTATGGTACAGGTATGTATATACAAGCTTTTATTCTTAAAACCTTTACAATTCGAAATATCATAATAATTGTTTACTTTTAATGTAATCTTTTAATGGTCATCTTGGTTTAATTTGTGCAAGATCAGCAGGTAGAGTGTCAAGAAATGCAGGCCTTAACTCCAAAAGGTGTTAACAGTGTGCAACAGCCGAGATCCCTTGTTGTCTTGAACCTTGAGTCGCGATGATAGAAAGCTAGTTTGGTTATTCTTTAGGTAAAAGACTTACATTTATAGCTATTTAACGCAAAGCAACTAGTGCTATAGGTACCTTTTCAATAAATCCTGGATTTAGAACTTGGTCACTTTTTTAGTTATTTTACCAATAGTTAGTTAATAGTTATTTATCTAATAAATTATTGTCATTATAATTTCTTTTTCATTTCAGCAATGCCAGAAGCAGATAAAAATGAGCTACAAGCTATAGGGGAAGTTTTTTGTAAAAACCGCTCAGAGCCTCTACTTGTTGGAAGTGTTATATCAAATATGGGATATAGTGAAGCTGCTACTGGAATATCTTCTATCATAAAGGTAAATTAAACTATTTTTATAATATATATAACTCGATTATTTTTAAAATTTATAGAAGCTCCAGAGTTTAATTAATTGTTATTTTGTTCAGATATGTTTGGGATACCATACTGGAAAATTTGCGGCGAATCTTCATTACGAAAATCCTCGGGACGATGTAGAAGCTTTATTAGAAGGACGAATGCGTATCCTTACGCAACACACTGCCACGAAGTATGGCTATGGTGCTGTAAACAATTTCTCTATTGGAGGAATGAATTCACACGTTTTACTAAAAGGATTCAATAATTACAAGGTAAGAAAGAAAAATTAAACAAGTTTTTAAATTCATTTAGATAAATTATTATGAGTAGGTAACATAAGTCGCTTTTTTGTTACAGGACATCCAACGTTATAAATCAAACTTGCCGTACCTAGTAAATATATCAGGCAGACAAGAACCTGGAGTACAAAACATCGTTGATGAACTGAAATCCCATAATTTAGATCCTGAAGAATTAGCTTTATTTCAACATATCCATGAAAGGAGTATTGTTGGACATATGGCTAGAGGATATTGTATATTAAGTAAGTATAATAGGTATATTTTTTTATTAATCAAAAATTATTTTGGTAGTGACGAGTTTAAATTAAATTTTGGAATGTTTACTATAAAATAAACATATTATTATTCTAAAGTTGTTTAAGACATATTTTAAGACTAGCCTACAAAACAATAAAGTGCAAAATTCAATTCATTTTTTTTCAGCTACTGATGAAAATAATGAAACTAAGGTAATGGCAGAAAAGAATGATTATTATGCAGATATAAAAAGGCCTGTCTGGTTTGTTTATAGTGGTATGGGATCTCAATGGCCCACTATGGGGGCAGAGCTTATGAGAATACCGATATTTGCTGCTGCTATTGAACGGTAATATTTAAATTTAGTCAAGATTCATATTCAGTTTAAAATATTCAATAAATTTATCTTTTTTAAATCAAATTCATTGTGATCGTTTTTTAATGTCATTTTTCAGCAATTAATTTGAAAATATTTAAATTCGATTACAAAAATTAACAAAATGATTTGATTTCAGTTGTCGAAAAGTTTTGGAACCAAAAGGAGTTGATATAGTTGACATTATTATAAATCCAGAAAAGACTATGTTTGACAACATTCTTCATTCCTTCGTAGGAATTGCAGCTATTCAAATTGGTTTAACTGATATTCTTAAAGAATTAGGAGTTGTTCCGGATAAGATTATTGGTATGTTATTAAAATAATGCTCAGTGAATTTAATTATTTTTACTTTAGTATTTTTTTTTATGCAACAGGCCACAGTGTTGGAGAGTTGGGATGTGCTTATGCCGATGGATGTTTTACGGCAGAAGAGATGATATTATCAGCATATAGTCGAGGATTGGTCTCTGTTCAGACACCTTTCATACATGGTTCTATGGCTGCAGTGGGATTAGGTTTTACGGCTGTTAGTATCATTTATTTATTTTTAACTTTATATGGATTACATCAATTTATAGATATTCTGTAGCCAGACAATTTATGGAAATAAGTTACATTAAGATAATTTAATTTTGAAAGCAATTAATTGGCCAATAAATGTTGAATTATTTATGGAACTATGTTTTTTAAAGAGATAAGCGTTGTGCCATGATACCATGAAACATGAACTAGCGAATTACCACCTTATTTTCTTATTAACTGAATATTATATTTTACCCGCTATATTCTTTCAAGGTCAGCAAAATGTGCCCCCCTGAAATCGAAGTGGCCTGTCATAACAGCTCCGAATCCAGTACAATAAGTGGTCCATCTGAGGTGATGAAGGAATTTGTGGCCAAGCTTGTAGCTCAAGGTGTTTTTGCTAAGGAAGTCCCTTGTTCTAACATCGCTTATCATTCCCGTTACATAGCTGAAGCAGGTTCGTATATTTTCATACTTTATGATATGAGCTCTAACTTTACTAAAATTTTAAAATCACGAATAAAATTATTCCCCATAATGTGATGTTAGATTTACCTCAAATATAATTGGCGAAAAATAATTAAGGAATTGGGTGATTTCTTTAACATTATCTTATTGGAGCACTTATTCCATTTACAACAAAGTTCATGAATGGGGTCGATGAATACAAAGGTGTTTAACAGCATTAACCCCTCTCACTATACCGGCTAAATATTTCGATTTAGAAATTGGCAGCGCGACGACAAAGACTAATTTATATTACGAGATTACTTTAATACATATCTTCACTGGTTTATAGACGACGTGTTTAATGACTCTACAAGAAATTGATTCAGCAGTCTCCTGGTTACCGGTGAACCCACAGAGTAAAAACGGAAACATCTCTTAAAGTCATTTGTTAACGGGTTTTGGATCTGTTAGTGCCATAAAATACATTTATTATTGTAATCACAGGTTTGAATTTAAAGTAAGTATGTAACAATTAAATTTTCATAAAAATTCAGGACCCAAGCTTCAAGAATATCTATCTGAAGTAATCAAAGAACCTAAGCTGAGAAGTGATAAATGGGTATCAACATCTGTTCCCTATGACAAGTGGAATCAAGAAGCAGCCAAGTATTCTTCAGCTGAATACCATACTAACAATTTATTGGTAAGCAGACATTTTATAGAATCACTAGAAGTAGCTTAAAATAATTTATTCATATATTTGAACTATAAAAGCCCTACGAACAATACAAAAGAACAACTTTTGACATTACATAAAACAATAAAGACCACGAAGGACCAAAACATTAAACTCACAAAAAGAATTTAAAAGTGTAAAATTGCGTAAGAAAAATTACTTTCGTTATGTTGGTTATTGTCATACTTACTCACCATAAAATAACTTAATATCATATCATAATATTAATAATCCATGAATGTGTTCAGAATCCAGTGTTATTTGAAGAAACGGCCAGAATGATACCAGCAAATGCAGTCACAATAGAGATTGCTCCTCATGGATTGTTACAAGCAATCATAAAGAGATCCTTATCTCCTGGATGCACTAATATACCTCTTACTCGCAGAGGACATAGCGATCCTGTTACATTCCTGCTTAATGCTTTGGGACAGTAAGTCTTTATAGAATTTATTTTATCACCAGCACCCTATTTTGTATTTCTATATATTTTGCATCATCACATAGACCTTGGTTAATAAAATATATAATATTCATTTTAGATTATATATGACGGGACTAAATATGAAACTTTTGGTACTATATCCAAAAATAGACTTCCCAATTGCAACTGGCACTGGATTTCTTTCGCATATGATTAAATGGGTCCATACTGAAAAATGGTAAGTTATTGATAACTATACTACTGATACAGTTTAAGCGGACAAACTTTAAAATAATTTGAATTTTAGGCCTTTACCAATTTACGCCAGTGCTAACAGATCTACAGCTGCCCAGAGACATTTTCTGATATCAATTTATGATGAGGATTACAAATACATCGAGGGATGTGTTATTGACGGTAAATTAATTAAATAATTATAACTAAACATTATTATTTTTTATTTGTATCATAAAATTTTATAAGTCATGTAAATTGTAGCTACTCTTGCAAACTTATACCTTGAAATATGCTTTACTGTATTTCGAAGAAAGGGATTTAAATTAAGGTGCTCATAGTCAATAATATAAAATAATATCTTTCAATTACAAAAGTATGAAATGTAAAAGTTAATGTTAATTTAATAAGAAACTAAGCAAGATTATATATTAATAATATAGCAATCGAAGGAAAATACATCCGTTAACATATTTTTATATTATTTTGTGTATTACAGGACAAATAGTATTTCCATTATCAGCTATACTAGTTTTTGTTTGGGAAACATTAGCTATGGTAAACAATGAAAACAAAAATGATATGTCTCTTAAATTCACTGATGTTCAGCACCACAATGATGCAGTGATACATCTAGACCAGCTTCTAAGACTGTGTGTAACATTCCAAAGAGGTAGCGGGCGATTTGAGGTAAATACGTAATACATTAGCACGGAAAACATTGTATTATTCCTATAAAAGAAAATAATTATTAAGGGCTATTTTTACTTTCATTAGATAAAGTTATTCTACAGCCAACTATAAGAAAAATTGTCACATTTATTTATTCTCCATACAACTTATCTGTGGAATAACTTTATCTGACGATTGAAAAAAACTAAAGTAAATTTAAAGTGTGATTCAGCACACGTCATTACTAAAATAAATAAGAATGTATGTGGCAATAGTAAATTTAATAGATTATATAAAATTAGATAAAATAGTAAAGATTTTGAATGGAATTCTATGTCATTTTACACTTACACTTCTAAATTCTTATTTGGTTATTCCCGTTATTAGGTTACGAAAGAAAATAACATACTGGTTACTGGTATCGTAAATACCTACAAGAGTACTCCTCAAAATCAAGAAGACGAAGAAACTGTTGCGCCTGAAACAAGCCAAATTACATACGATTTAGATCTCTCAGATATTTACAAGATCTTCTTCAGAAAAGGATATTTTTACAAGTAATTAATTACGTTTTGATTTTTTTATTAATTTTTAGAGCACGGCATGTTACCCACTGAATGTATGTACGTGGTGGTAAGTAGACCTATAAAGAACATGAATTTGGTGGATCAACACATTGTTGTTTAACAGCATTGATCATTCCCACTATGCCGGCTAAATGGTTACGAAACGAAAAAAAAATTTTTACTTTTAATATCCTCGCTTTTATCGACTATTCAACTGCCCGTTTCGTAACTGCACTCTAAAAGGAGACTCGTTGACAAGTAATCGATGCAGTTAATCTGTGAACCCACAGGCTAAAATCGAAACATGACTAGGTCACTTGATGAGTTTTGCATACATATACTAAAATTATTTCATAATAGGTAACGAATGAAACATTATTTTTAGAAACAAATTCCGAGGTATCCTCAAGGCTGATTTTAATTTCACAAAAGCAGAGTTAATATGGAATAATGATTGGGTTACATTTTTGGACTCTATATTACAATTAGATGTTCTTGCAAGAGATAAACACGGGATTTCTAAAGCTACGTTCATAAAGAATATTGAAATAGATAATACTACTCATGAAAAAGCTGTTGCTAATTTAGAAAACAATGCTCTAAAAGCTAATGTTATTACTACTAATAATATAACTAAGTAAGTATTAAATAATTTTTAATGATATAAAACTAAATAAAAAATGCAGACAAATACTAATAATATTATTTTTAGATGCGGTGGTGTAACTATTGAAGGAATTCGATATGTAGATAATCTGCCTTCTTGGGAGCCAACAATCTTAAAGAAATATGAATTTATGCCGTTTAACGCAATTGGTTTGATAGACGTGAGTAATAAAAAGTAACGTAATTTTTAACGACCGTAAAAAATATAGATACCTTATATAGTCTTAAATTTAAATGGTGTCTTTGGTAGGTTGTAGTTTGGTCTAATGATCAAATCCAACAACATTTGCCATAGAACCATGTATCGCAAATAAAAATTGGAGTGTTTTTACGTCTACGGTCTAACCAACTATATATTGTATATAACTATTTTCAGATAATAACCGTTCTGCACGCCCACTTTCAAATTGTGGCAGAAAATATTAAACCAGATGTGGTTCAAGCAGTTGAAATTATAAATGAAAATGTTCATGTATCAATTGGCGATATACTTAAAAAAATTGCTTATGAACTTATTGGAATGAAACTTGTTTTAAGACATACAGCTGAAAAAATGCTCAACGATTATGAAGATTTGGCTCAAGCTAATTTAGTTGTGGGGTATGATATTATTGGAAATAGTGAGGTAAGTTTTAAAAACATTGTTTTAAAAATATTATACACAAAAGAACTTGTTCACACAGGAGCTTCGTAAACAGTTAGGGAGCTTTGGGAGTAAAATAGTTCGTATGAATTATAAACACGCGAGATGATCCAAATGATCAAAATTTTTGCATTTTTAAACACCGTAGCTCTACCACTTGCTATACAGTTTTATATGTAGGGATCCACTAATAGGGTCGTTTTATTTAAGCTGTACTGTAAGTAAAGGAATTTAAACTATACTGTAAGTGTTTTGCAAAAAAAAAAAACTCATTGTAGAGATACCGTTCGTCTTTAATGCTTGTGCGAATAAGGACTTATTAAATAAAATAAACAATTTATTAAAAAGTGGATAATTTAACAATTTTTTTTTTTCTAGGTATTCGAAACATTGAAAACCACTTTACCAAACAATACATTTGTATTAACTTTAAATAGAGATGATGCAACTATAGAAGAAAATGAAATATTCACAATTATAGCATCTGCTACGACTTCTCATGGTCGAATAACTCTCCTAAAATGGCATCCATTACCAGAAAAATCTAATGTTATTTGTTTATCTGTTGATGATGATTGTCCTTTGCTTAGATATACTAAAGAAAATCTTAAATGTAATGATCGATTGATAATAACTTCGAAATATCCAGCTGAACCAGAATTGAAAGGTAATTAAATTTTAATTGATTTAATAGATGATTATTTAATAATTAGTATTTTTTTTATTCTGAAATCTACAACAGTAACTTACTCATTATTTTTAACATAAGGTCTCATGAAAAAATGGAGTAAGGAAAATGAAAAAGTTCAGCTATATCTTACTGACGAGAGAATGGTAACTGACCAGCAATTCTTTGAAGGCTCCAAAAGGAATCTGACCTATAATATTTTAAAGAATGTGAGTATTTTTGCATGAAATATTAAATTTCATAAAATTGTTTACAAGTTTACCAATATTGTATACTTTTATATTCTTGTTTCGCTGATTCCGAAAGCAATGTCTGATAAGACCAGCATGGTTAATTTATTTAAAGTAGAATATTTCTGCGTCACTTTATTGCTGCGTTTGTAAAAATACCTCTGAATCGTCCCTGATATTGAGAAAGTGAGAGGCACTAAGATATTAATCTACCCTATCTCTAGTAGTTGTCCTAAAAGATGAAGGGAATCTTGAGTAGAGGTTATCCATTTGACGCAAAAAGGAATTAAAACTTATTCTCGATTTCGACTTATTCTAGATTTATATATATATATATATATCTTCACGGGTGCCTTACGGCGCCCGAGACCGTCTAGACGGCCCCAGGGTACCCAGCGGAGGGGTTTTAATCCTACCTCGTCGTAGCCGATGGTATGAGTCTACACCGAACAAGTGGCTAGCTCGTCGCGATGTTTCGGATAGACTCAATAACCCATCTATAAACAGTTTCACAAGGTGGTATAGTGAAACCGGGACCGACAGCTTAACGTGCTCTCCGAGGCACTATAGTGGTGTTGTCAAACAAATGTACATACATTTTTAAATTAAAAACTCATTGGTACACACCGGGATTCGAACCAGGGACCTTAGTGTTTTTAAGTCCAAGGTCTAACCAACTCGGCCACCACGTATATTATTCTAGATTTAATTTTGATTTATAATGATTTTCTATGCATAGTATATATTCTTAATAAAAGTCGCATCTAATAAGGTCTATTTACTAGTGAAAATTAGAGTTAAGCATACAACCTCGAATATGACGGTTGGCAATATTTTTTTCAGAATGTTTGGGGTACGGAGTTTTATTTACCAATTGATAAACAAAAGGAAACCATTCAAGATATTAAACTAACTAACGTACCAGGATCTCTGGACAGCTTAAAATGGTTAGAAGTTCCAGAAACCAAAACGAATGGTTTAAAAGTAAAGGTATTTATTGAACAATTGATTTATTTGAATGAATATAACGTTAACTTAGATCAAGTTAAAATTTACAATTGTAAACTTTAGGTTCACTATGCTGCGCCTAATATACGTGACGTACAAAAAGCTATTGGTCAAATTCCAAATGATGCAAATTATTCCTACGGTATGGACTTTAGTGGAGTGACCCAAAGGTAAGTTATTTAAAAGTGATCAATTAACTTATTTGCAGACCAAATCAATGACATAATTTCGATGCATATTGTTAATGTATGTCTGATAGCTTAAAATAGAAAACTTATAAATGCTACTCAATTTTAATATTTACTCAAATATATCTTTCCCTTTTTACAAAATGTCAAATAAAGAAATAATGAAAGTTTTGACAGCCGATTCATATACAGACCGTTCACCTTAAGATGTCCTCTGCCGTGATGTTGACACTATGGCAGGCAGGAGACACGGTGAACGGTCTGTATACGGACCTATATAAGATGCCTTTAAAGGCTCACGGAAGCTGATTGGCATTGCCTAAAATTATATTATATTAGACATAATTTTTAACATTTTTATGAATCGACTCCTGAAAAGCTAAAAAAAAAGTGTGCTACCCTCTCGCTGTAATACTTTTAATGGTTTTTCAATGTTTAATTAAACGAATTACGTGACAATTACTCGTATATGCAATAAGTTGGAGAGATTTCTGTTGTAAAGTTATTCTAACGTGTGGCCAAATTCAAATTGTCATGCCTCGCAGCGTGTTAAGAATAAATAGCTTTTGAGAGTATTCTTAAGAAATGCAAATATTATTTGGCAGATAATTTGCTGTGGCAAAAGTGTCGACAGACAGCACCAAGATCGTATCTGAAATCATTATTGTTTCCTTTTTTACTATTGGCGGATTTTCATAAATATTTCAAAATTATGTAGTAACACCGATACTTATCGAACCTAAATTTTATATTTAAGAAAACTCATCCGTAAGGTTAAGGAAAGATTAAAATTATCGCGCTCTATGTCTTTAGGAAATACGTCTTAGAAACGGCTTAGGTGTCCACTGATCCTCTAAAAATAGGGAAGAGTTGACTATTTTCAAAAACTAGTTGGGCCTAAGTAGTGATCCGAAATATATATGTGAATTCGACTAGAGGGGTGATTCACGCGCTGCTTTCGATATGCATATCGGCCCGATATGTTCGAATCATACTGACTGTTTTCTATGGATATTTGTCATTTTCCACTCGAATATGCCAGAATTAGGAACGAGATGACTATTGTCAATAGCTTAAAGGTGTTTAATCGTCCTATTTATTATAATCCATGGTATAGGTAATTTATAAACCACTAAAGCGTTCAACTGTCGGAATTATTATAAACATTTCCAAATATCATTCCAGAGGTGTCAGAGTAATGGGTGTTATTCCTGAAGGTGCACTTACAACGAACGTTGATGCCGATCCTCATCTGCTCTGGCCAATTCCTCAACATTGGAGCCTTGAAGATGCAGCCACGGTTCCATTACCTTATCTACATGCATACTATTGTTTGGTTAGTTTTTTTTTAACGAAAGCACCTCAACTAACATCCACGTGATGAAAAGCAGTTTGAAGGTCCAATAATGCATAGACCCATCCTTATAATTATGTTTATACTACACCTGCTCGGAAAGTAGGTTCTTACTTGCGTAAGAATAGGTCAGAAAGTACGTCTTTGTAGTCGTACAAATATGCGGGAGGAAAAAGTGTATGAAAATCCATTTTTAACGTGCTTAAGCGGGAGGAAAAAGTATATGAAAATTCATTGTTAACGTGCTATTTTTTTTTTTATTTTTTTTCTTCAATTCTTCCAAATTAGGAAAGGCAAGGGTTCAAAGCCATAGAGCCTAGTTTTTTTTTACAAGTTCGAAATTTTAATCAAAATAATATAAAATAAAAGTATTGGTTTATTGGCTGTTTACTTTCTTTGCATTTTTGTTTTATTAAGTTTTAACAACTGTAATAATTTTAATATAAACTTTAATTAATAGAGATTTTATTTTTTATTTTCCTCGTAGGTGTAGTAAAAAGCACTATGTATCACTCGGCGAGAAAGTGCGATTCCTAACTCGAGCGAATTAAGGCCCTCCGCTTCGCGTCGGGCCTCAAACTTCGCCCTCGTTAGTAATCGGTGACTTTCTCCCCTCGGTGAACAATGTACTATTTAAGTGCTGGTTTTATCCGTTGCCGATTATTCATGCTTCGTTTACTTGTCTCATATTTTAATATTTAATACTTTGACAGGTATACTGAATAATTGTATTGATTCAGGTAAAAGGCTTTCATCTTCGTTTAGTATAGGTAAAGACATAATTTTTAAAACGTAGGTAGTATAATATATGAATATAAGTTTTCGAATCACTTGTCGCTTGCTAAAGGTAGTATATTTTTTTTTAAAGATAAAAATGCAATGAAATAGTTCTTGGTGGGCGGGACTCGAACGCACGCTTTCGCGGCAAGGCACTCAACCACTGAGCTACTAGATTCCAGTCACCCCTCACGAATTTTATCATTGCTTGTTATCTACTTATACAGAGACGTCCTCTATAAGCTTTCTTCTAATAACTCTTTACGAGTGATGTTAGAAGTCCTAGTTTTTTATACTACATGGCAGAGGAGTTTGTTTTTACTTTTTTCAGTATTTTATATTTATGCATTTTTTAAAGATAAAAAAAAATATATATTTAGATTATCCTAATAAGAAATTTATAAAAATTGCTAAATATTGTGAATTCGGCATCATATGTTTCTTCTTCTTTTCCAGGCAATAAAAACTAGCCTACGTCCAGGAGATTCGATACTGGTCCACAGCGGTGCTGGTGCTTTGGGACAAGCGGCTATTTCTATAGCTTTGGGCTTTGGCTGCAAAGTGTTTACCACTGTCAGCACGATACCAAAGAAGAAATTCCTGCTTAAACTCTTCCCTCAACTTTCAGGTAATTTAGAGTTCTTTTCATCAAACATTGACGGTTTGCAACATAAAGTCGATCAAATACTATGATCTCACGAATGAAATTACTAAAAACGGTCTTAAAATTCAAGTTTATGCAGTGGTAGTCGGTGCAAGAGGAATACAAGCCAAGTCTTTGCAACGTCAAAAGTATTGAAGGACATTCGAGATTAGCCGCCAGTAGCTCTAGTGTGAGTTTTTTTTAACATTTACTTTCGCGTTAACTATACTACTGCGTTAACATTTTGACCAATCGCACGCTCGCATTTTCAGTTCTCAAAATTTCCGCTTGGAGCGCTGAACTATTTCCCATACAAATTTTAGTTAACTCAAACTCAAAGTAATAGTTAGAAAACTCACACTAGGGGTACTGAACTTTTATGGAACGCGTTTCCAAATACTACATATTATAAGTAATAGTGTACTGCACATAGTGAAGGAAACATTATACAAGGCCTGTAGCTCTACCATGTGTTTATAATGAACCAATAGGGTTTATTTATACCATCGAAAAAAAATTAGCTATCTATTTGTATATCCCTACTTTTTAAGCTTTATATAAATAAAAGAATCTTAAGAAGAAGAAAACCAGGGGACTAGCTACCGCCGTATCAATGATACAGGACCCCGGGCTATAGGGGCCCCGAACGTACAAGAGCAAACATATTTAAATCTCAATAAAACCTTTACACCGATATTCATAAAAACTTATTGAGTCCTTGAAGAACACTTTAGCTACAGGTTTGGTCTCTTTTTTTAGCAACAAAATTAAATATGCGTAGAAGAGACATAACCTTCTATCTAAAGTGGTCTTCAAGGACTCAATAAGTTTTATTGAGATTTAAAAATGTTTGCTCTTGTACGTTCGGGGCCCCTATTGCCCGGGGTCCTGTATCATTGATACGGCGGTAGCTACTCCCCTGGTTTTCTTCTTACGACCAATATTTATACGAGTTTTTGTCAGGTATACGCAGTAAGCCCTATAAGTGTTAAGCTATTGCGAAAAATATATACTTCATTTGGGCACCCAAATTAATTTTGATACAGGCACCCGTCTAGAGGCAGGCTACACACTGACAAAACTCATGGTAGAGTCACTGTAATCCTACTTCGCAGCCATAAGTCCTGTGGCAATGTAATTCATCTCCTCTGACTACCACGCTGCCTGGTGTTACCTTTTTCTCCGAAGTGTCTCCAAAGAATCCCCAAGGCGATCGTCTTCACAGCCAGTGTTTTAAACTAAAGAATAACAATCTATACTCTATTCCACGAAAACTGATAGTGACGTCATTAGATTTTAATAGACAATACAGGTGTACTACGCATAGCTGAATACTGACCGGTACCACGAAATGTCGCTTTGTTCATTTAGATTAATTTTTTATATTGTTTACTATAGACGATTAGCGATATCAAAATAATATTTACATTCTTGTGTATAACGGAGTACGTTTAGACGCGATGAATTCACTATCAGTTCTCGTGAAATAGACTTTATCCATCTTCATTAGGTAATATATTTGGTACTTACTGTGTTGTACCAAATTACAACAAAAGTATTAAACTTTTTTTTTCCACAGATGAAAATATTGGTAATTCAAGGGACAATACTTTCGAAACAATGGTCATGTGTGGTACTAATGGTGAAGGATGTAATTATATTATTAATAATCAAAAAGGAGAACTAAGAGAGGTAATAAATTGAATAGGCAATCCAGTTTAACCATTTTATTCTGAAAAGTATTTCTTCACGTTTTTGTAAACTATTTTTACTATAGTCGCCAGTAACTATGGAAGGGAATCAACCAATAAGAGAGGTTTATTTAAAAAAGAAAACGATACTATCGGTTGATCCCTATCTATAGTTACTAGCGACTATAGTAGAAACTGTTTGCAAAAACTTGTGGTAGTGCTACTTAACTGTTTGTTGTAGAATTACAGTAATATTTTTGTCGGTCGTTGTATTTATTATCTTTTGGTTAAATAAAAAAAAATGGTTAAAATATAGTATTAATACTAAGTAATAAATAAATAAATACCATCACGGGTGCCTTTTTAGCTCCCGAGAACCGTTTATACAACCTCAGGGTACCCAGCGGAGCGATTAACTCCTCCTTATTTCGCCGATGGTATTCGGAGGCAACATATAACAAGTAGCGAGCTTGTTGCGGTGTTTATGATAGTATAGCCTCGTTGTATAAAGCGGTCACCTGTCCCAGGTCTGGCCTTGTTGTCATCTGCTTAACCTTGTTATCAGTTGCGCAGTGACCACTAGGCTGGGGCTGCTTCGTACTATTTAAATTAATGGCCAACATAAATATATAATTAGACTATGACTAACAAGTTATAATACTAGAAGTACCTACGTTTGTATGGGCTTGAACACGACTGGGGAAACCCGGTTGCGCCTTTGGCTTTGTATCCTAAAGTCTTGGTTCGATTCCTACAAAAATATTAGTACATTTTTCTTTACACTTTCTTACGCTCTGGCTGTTTATAACATATAATGTATTGGTATCGTTTTTTTCTGGTACACATAGTACAACCCTAGAGCTTAATTTGTGACCAGGCCAATATGTGGCACATAATCTTTCATATTATCATCAATAGCATCATCATCATCATTTACATCATCATTATATATAGATAAAGAGGTCAGGCGACAAGAAGGCTGGCAATTATTTTGGTCAACGCTTAAGTTTGGCTATTCAGCGAGGAAACGTTGCCAGCCTTCTTGGCACCATTCTTGACACGTTAGCACTAAATAATGTTTTTTATTTATAGTATTAGTATTATATTAGATTTTAATTTGTATTATTTCTTTAAATTTGTTACATTGTCTAATAAATCTTCGTCATTATTATTATAAACAATAATAAAATATAACTTTTCAGGCTTCCATGCGCTGTATTAGCAGAATGGGTAAATTTATCGACGTGAGTTGTCATGACAGTTATAATAATGCTTCATTCAAAATGTATTACCTGGTATACGAAAGGAACTACATTCCCATTTCGCTGAACAGCATTTTTCAAGAACAGAACATTCACGAAAAGACGGTAAGAATGCTAGTTTATTCAGCTTATTTTGTTGGTCACACGTAATTTAAAACAAAACAATGGAACACCTTGACATGGTTTGTTGCAATATTATGTCATATTATTTTTTCTGATTTCCGTACATACCTATACTTACATAATTTTTATGATGAAGATTTTTATACCCACGTATTTCTTTACCCTTCTTTTCATTTCGGGAGCTTTTAAACTCCAACACCCTGCCAACTCCCGTGGCTTTTATCTTATTTCCAACATTTCGGGGTAAGCGGGGGTTTGAACCCTAGGCCCGTGAATATTATATATCAAAACCTCATATATTTATAGACTTACGGCCTTATTCATAAAAACTTATTGATTACATCAGGGTACCCAGCGAAAGGGTTTTTTAATCCCACCTCGTCGAAGCCTATGGCATGAGTCTACACCGAACAAGTGGCTAGCTCGTCGCGATGTATTATTTTTATATATTACTAAATAATTGTTTCGAGATACAGAGTATCCAACACATATTGGGTATCCAATTTTTTATTTAATATAGTAAAAACTGGCTCTTGGCCATTTAATTTATTAAATTATGTGCAAAAATGTTAAGCATAAATACCACAAGGCAATATATCTAATATTGTAAAACATATTAATAAAAATAAATAAATAAAATTAAAAAATATTTTTATGAATAAGGCCAATACCAACTTATTATATAAAACATTCGCCGGCAAGCAAGATTCTTCTTTTTTCTCCTTAATAATCAAAACTGTTAACATTTCTTTCTTTTTTTTACTGTAAGTATGCGAAAATATTTATTTATGTATATATATATATCTACTTATTAATGTATGTCTATATATTATTATTTTTATAAGTTTATGTATACATGTTATATGTTATAATACCAGTATGTATTGTTATATTACCTAATAATTTATCTATATACCTTGTATTATATATTATATATTGCTTTAAATAGCACTCTGCCTGTTCTTTTGGTCAATCTCCCAAAGGTTAGCTGGTAGATAATGCCTAAGGCATTAAGCTCGACTATGTACAATAGTGTTAAGCTTTTGTGCAATAAATAATTTTTCATTCATTCTTAATGAAACAGAAATTCTACGATTATAATAAATATACATACTGAAGATGATATATAAATATGATAATATTTATAGGTCACTTCTTCTGAGAAATTCTTCAAATAAAAATGTACGAGTGCCTTACGGTGCCTGAGACCGCCTAGACGGCCTCAGGATACCCAACGGATGGGTTTTAATCCCACCTCGTCGTAGCCGATGGTATGAGTATACACCGAACAAGTGGATAGCTCGTCGCGATGTTTTGAATAGACACAATAACCCATCTACAAATAGTTTTACAAGTTGGTATGGTGAAACTGGGACCGACAGTTAACGTGCTCTCAAAGGCTCTATAATGGTTTTGTCAAACAAAATTAAATGTAGAGACATTTTAAAATTATAACAGCACTGGTACACATCGAGGTTCGAACCTAAAAACTCTAATGTTTAAAATTCTGAGGTTTAATCAACTCGGACACCACGTATACGGGCTGACTTTGAAAGGATGTACTTTGGGCTAATATGCGGTTCTGCTGATCAAATCGATCAACTTTTCCCAAGGAACCATGTGCCGCAAATGAAAAAACATTCACAATGAATCTTCACAAATTATTGGTAGGCATATACCAATATATCTATAAAAATAGTATAATTATTATTATGTTATAGAAACTACAACACATGGTCAGCGAAGGTATAGCGAAAGGCTATGTTCGTCCCTTGAGCCGAGTGACTTTTGCCCCTGCAGAGGTTGCTCGGGCCTTCAGGTTGCTGGCTACCAGCTCCAATAGAGGCCGAGTCCTGTTACGCCTACACGAATTGGCTTCACTAAATGCTACTCCCAGGTTTGTTGTTAATCATTTCACTAAATACTACTCTCAGGTTTGCTGGTAATCATTTCACTAAATGCTACTCCCATGTTTGTTGTTAATTATTTCACTAAATGCTACTCCTAGGTTTGCTGTTAATCATTTCACTAAATGCTACTCCCAGGTTTGTTGGTAATCATTTCACTAAAAGCTACTCCCAGGTGTGTTGTTAATCATTTCATTAAATGCTACTCCCAGGTTTGTTGTTAATCATTTCACTAAATGCTACTCCCAGGTTTGTTGTTAATCATTTCACTAAATGCTACTCCTAGGTTTATTGTTATTCATTTCACTAAATGCTACTCCCAGGTTTGCTGTTAATAATTACACTAAATGCTACTCCCAGGTTTGTTGTTAATAATTTCACTAAATGCTACTCCCAGGTTTGCTATTAATAATTTCACTAAATGCTACTCCCAGGTTTGTTGTTTATAATTTCACTAAATGCTACTCCAAGGTTTGTGTTATTCATTCAGTGTCTTTAGTGCCTATCTAGCTGACACGTGCAACTTCTACGTAACTTTAACTGTTTACGCAGCACACACAACGGAAGCTCTTTTCCCCGTTTTCCCAACATTTTTCATTGATGCTCCGCTTCTATTGGTCGTAGCGTGTTGTTATAGGTATAGACTTCTTCGATAAATGGGCTATTCAACACTAAAATAATTTTCAAAATCTGTTCAGTAGATCCAGAGATTACCCCTACAACCTGACACACACAAAAACACACAAACTTTACATCTTTATAAAATTAGTATAGATGGGCTTCCGACGAAAATAAATAAGTTAGTATTCGGAGGCAACACCTAACAAGTGACGAGCTTGTTGCAATGTTTACTTTACGTTTGAGTTAACTAAAATTTGTATGGGAATAGTTAAGCGCTCCCAGCGGAAATTTTGAGAACTAAAAATCCGAGCGTGTGATTTGTGAAAATGTTAACGCAGCGGTATAGTCAACGCAAAAGTAAACGTTAAAAATACTCACACTATGGCTACGGTAGCTTTTGAGATCGTCGTTATCATACAGACAACGCGTTGGGGGACTTTTTCTAACATGTAGTGATACTGAATAAAACTCTGTCGTAATATTTTTCAGGATAAATTGTTCGGACAAACACAGTTACATAGTGTTGTGTGGCAAAAATGAATTCGGAATAGATGTAGCCGAACGTTTAGTGGTCAGAGGAGCCAAATTCTTAATGCTACATTGTGATATTGCTCTCGATACTGGACTGTTTAGAAAGAAGATTAAGTAAGTAATTGTAAACATACCTAGTATAGAAAAGAATAAGTACATAGTACAAGCCTAGAGCTTAACTAAGCTATATACAGGGTGGATTTGAAAGGATGTACTTTGGGCTAATATGAGGTTCTGCTGATCAAATCACCCACTTTTCCCATGGAACCATGTGTCGCAAATAAAAAAAAGTTTTGGCTTCCCCATACAAATTGGTCATTTTATGATTACTAGTTTGTATGGGGAAGGCATTTTTTTTTCATTGCGACACATGGTTCCATGGGAAAAGTTTATTGATCAGCAGAATCTCATATTAGCCCAAAGTACAAACATTCAAAGTCAGCATGTATATATGTATATATTTTATGCTCCATTAAAATGCTGCGTGTGACTTTGTATCTATCTAAAGTTAAGCATGCCAATGATGCAAAGTTTATGAGTGGGGTCGATCAATACATTGTTGTTTAACAATATTGATCGCTCACTATGCCGGCTAAATAATGCAGTTACGAAATGGGTGGTAACATGGACGTATTTGCATTACGAGTCTATTTTAATATCCTTGCTGCTTCATCGACAAATTAACCGTACCATCAAAGGAAACTACACCCTGGACAAGAATTCGGAAAACCGGTGAACCCACAGACTAAAGCCGAAACACGACTGTATGGGCGGTCATAACAAGACGGTCGGTAGGCCTACTGAACTTATAGAGGCATTTCTCCCTTCTATTTATCTACCAGAAAAAAAGGTACTAATACATATTAGGTATATGTTATAAAAACTAGCTGCCAAATTCTGTTTCTTATAACGTGACCGTTAGATTGTCAAAATAACGAATTCCGTTATTAGCACTCTTTCCTCAATCAGCGAAGGTAAAAAAACTACTCTGATTGGAGGAGAGCGCGCTAATAGCGGAAATCGTTATTTTGACAATCTAACGGCCACGTTATAATGACAGAATGTGGCCGCAGAGTTTCCGACGGAACTGTTAGGTTGTCAAAATAACGAAATCCTTTATAAATGACATTGAACAATCAGCAACAACAATAACTAAAAAAGACATGTATGTTATTCCCTTGTGTTACATGTGCTTTTGCTTTGGCAGTATAGCATTTCGTGTGGTGGCAAAAGCACTTAAAGGATTTCGTTATTTTGACAATCTAACGTTACCTTTAAAAGAAACAGAGGCTCCCCATCACGGGTTTTTGGTTTGTACCACCGTAACGTTAAAAAGTGAGGAACCACCAATAGGATCGCTTTATTTATTTGCGTTACCTAAAATAAAGCGGCCCTATTGGTTGTTGCTCACGTATTAACGTTACGTTGCTACAAAGTAAACACCCATGTAGCCGCTGCTGCTTCTTATAACGGATACGCTAGGCTGTCAAAATAACGAAATCCTATAAATATGACATTAAACAATCAGCATCAACGAACACTAAAAAAGTCATGCATTCTATTCCCATGTATTAAAGGTACATTTGACTTAAACGTTTTTAGCATTCCGTGTAGTTACCATTGTTTATGTACAATGGTAACTACACGGAATGCTAAAAACGTTTAAGTCAAATGTACCTTTACGTACTTGTATTAAAGGTACATTTGACTTAAACGTTTTTAGCATTCCATGTAGTTACCATTGTTTATGTACAATGGTAACTACACGGAATGCTAAAAACGTTTAAGTCAAATGTACTCGTACCTTTACGTACTTGTTTTAAAGGTACATTTGACTTAAACGTTTTTAGCATTCCGTGTAGTTACCATTGTTTATGTACAATGGTAACTATACGGAATGCTAAAATGTTTAAGTCAATTTCGTTATTTTGACAATCTAACGTTACCTTTAAAATAAACAGAATATGCCAAGAGTGGGAAACTAACCCAAGACCTTCGGATTCAACGCTTATGTTTTGTAATAATTGCAATTACTGTTTTATTTATAGTTCCTGGAGAGACCTTGGTGTGAAAGTATTGATTAATATTGAAGCTTTAGATGTAAACAATAATCATGTAAAACTACTAAGCAAAGCTACTGGCATGGGTCCAGTAGAGGGCGTGATTGTAGTGGATGAATACAACAGAACTATTTTAGATGGCTTTGACAGAATCACAAGGAAAATATGTCCTCAACTGAAGTAAGGCAAAATTTTAATTAAAAAGTCTAAGCGAAAATGGAACGTCTTAAAATGTTATTTTTAATAAGCGAAAATGAAATGGCGAATTCAAACGTCTTAAAATGTTAAAATGTAACATTTTTAGACCTTCTTTCTAAAAAAAAATGTGGTGGTGTTAATATTACTTATTCGATTCGTGATAGATAGTTTCTGTATAAAAAAACTATTAAATTTTAAAGACAACAAAAGTTTGATTGTGAAAATATTACTTTAGACCCATTTCAAAACTTAATAGAATTTTTATAAAGAACGAATGTAATAAGAATCGAGAAAGTAAACTAAACTTCCATGTTTATTTTTTAAATTAAAACACCCACCTATATATTATTTTTAGAAACAAAGCTAATATAATTGGTGAAAAGTAAATAGCACTTAATGAGATATTGCGGTAAAATTTATTTAAAACAAAAAAAATGCTAGCGAATTTATACGTGATCTGAACTCTGCCTTGATGATAATAATAATATGAGGAAGCACCAATAGAATCGTTTTATTTTTCCTGTAGCCACCAATAGGATCGTTTTATTTATTTATTTATTATAGACTCATCTCATAATAACGTTACGTTAATACGAGATGAGCTTTTGTGGAAGAAATTGTAACTGGTTAATACTATGAACTGGGAGTACCTCGTTTAGAAGATTGCTTGCTACCAACGGAGTAACGCAGCTAGTGTCCTTGGCAATTATCTTAATTAAAAAAAAAACATACTAAATTATTTTCATAGAGTACTTTTTTTAATTTATTATTTTCGTGGATTTTTTTTTATTATCATTTACTTACCATATGTTATCAGTACCCCTAGTGTGAGTTTTTTTAACGTTTACTTTCGCGTTAACTATACTACCGCGTAAACATTTTGACCAATCACACGACCGCATTTCTAGTTTTCAAAATTTCCGCTTGGAGCGCTGAACCATTTCCCATACAAATTTTAGTTAACTCAAACGCAAAGTAATAGTTAGAAAACTCATACTAGGGGCACAGACCTACAAAGTACATGAATGGAATCGATCAATGCATTGATATTGCTCCCACTACGGCTATTAGGCAGTTACAAAATGGGTTGCGTGCAACATAGACGAATTTGCATTACGAGTCTCCTTTAATATAAGTACTACTTGCTTCTTTATCGTCAAATCGTTTCGTACCCGCACCCTGAACAAGAAATCGATGCAGTGTTCTCCTGAAAGCGGATGAACCCGCAGACTGAAATGACAGTGTGTTAATAATATTTTATTTGTAGTTACCTTGCAATCTTACGAACTGAAGCTGAAGGGTTTAAATTATATGAAAAAAATATTTTGAATGATCGTAATGAACATAATTTAAATACACTACTGTTGCATTATCCAGCATTACACAAGGTAAAAGAAACAATATAATATGTACATAACATTTTTTGTAAAACATTTTATAGTCTTATATGACAGCCTTCGTAGACTAGTGATTGCGCCTTTGGCGTTGTATCCGGAGGTCGTGGGTTCGATTTCCACCCATGGCAAAAAAATATTAGTACGTTTTTTCTGTAAGTTTGTCATGGTCTGGGTGTTTATAAAATATAATATGTATTTTAACGTTGCTTCTGGTACACATAGTACAAGCCTATAGCTTAGTTTGTGACCAGAGCAATATGTGTAATCTGTATTAATTATTATTATAAATTTTAAGTAATAAAGTTATGAATCATTGATAACATTCTCTATTTCGTTTTTAGATGTGAAATAAAATAAATATTACTTAAAAATAAAACAACTAAATTAAAATACTAATGCCCGATTTCACCAACTCTTAGGGAGCCCCTAACTAAGTTAAGGGACAATTAATGATAGTTGTTTCATAGAAAATATGTCAAAATTCTTATTTAGTTAAATTCCTTTAAAGTTAGGGATCGTTGGTGAAATCAAGCATTAGGTACCTACCTAAAAAACCTATGTAAATGATTTTTATTATTATTATATTTAAAGAAAACTTTATTCAACTAAATGTTTTTTTACAGTTTGATGAAGATAACAACGATAAAAAAGTTGGTAATAAAATTGTAGCTCAAAATATCAATGGAGCATTAAACGCAATTGAAATTGGGCTAAGATTTAAGCAACATCTACCTATTTCCTGCTATACCATAGACAATAATCCTATTGATGTAGTAAAAGATTTGTCTTTAATTTTGGGTAAGTTTTTTTTAATGGAGCACGGCATGTGACTTTGTTACCAGCGGCCATATTCTGTTACTTATAATCTGACGCTCACGTCCTCACTCACTTCTCCTCCAATCAGAGCAGTTTTTTAACCTTCCGCTGATTGAAGGAGATAGCGCTAATAACGGAATTCGTTATTTTGATAATCTGACGCTCACGTTCTCACTCACTTCTCCTCCAATCAGAGCAGTTTTTTAACCTTCCGCTGATTGAAGGAGAGAGCGCTAATAACGGAATTCGTTTTATCGTCAAATCAATTGCCCGTTTCTTAACCGTACCATGAAAGGAGACTACCTCCTCGACAAGAAATCGATGCAGGAGTCTCCGGAAAACCTCAATCGATGCAGTAGTAAACGAAAAAACTACTTACTATACTATATAACTATAGAAAACTTCTTATACTCGAAAAATTTGACTAGAAAAATTATTATGTCTTTTATTTCAGGAATAAATTTAACAGACAAAATACCAGCTAATACAACACTTAGAGACTTGGGTGTAGATTTGGAGAAATGTGAAAAGATAGGAAAATATTTCGACAGAACATTAAAATTATCATTTAATAGAGATGATATTCCTGGTTTTACTATTGCTAAGTAAGTTAATGTTCCTACTGTTTTTAATTTATTACATTTCGGTTCTTCAAATAATCTAAAACTATCTATCACTTAATGCAAAATTCAATGATTTCATCATTAATTAATTAATCTTTTAAAAACTATTTACAGATTCCAAGCTATGGTGGAACCTAAATTTAAAAATCCAGACACAAAAACAACTCTCTCAACCTATTTCACTAAAGTAGACCCTGAGGAATTGGATTCCACTATAAGCATGGTCATCATGCCTTCTCTTGTCACCAGCTCTAGTCAGGTTTGTGATGTTAAATCTAAGCGTCAAAATGTTAACACTGTCTTAAGTATCAGTAAGACTAGTTAGTACAAGAGCTCAAAATACTTCTTCGGGCGACGGAAAGAGATTTATATAATAATTATATAATCTTTCTTATGGTTAAAATCCCTAAGAAAACCAGACACATTGACATGAAACTTGTGGTTCTTAGTATTTGAGTTAGATGCTTTTTTAATATACATGGTGAATTTGAATGGGTGTACTTTGGGCTAATATGATGTTCTACTGATCAATACGAACAACTTTTCCCATGGAACCATGTGTCGCAAATGAAAAAAAAAATTGCCTTCTCTATACAAACTAGTAAAGTTAAAATGACCAATTTGTATGGGGAAGCCATTTTTTTTTTTTCATTTGCGACACATGGTTCCATGGGAAAAGTTGTTCGTATTGACCAGTAGAACATCATATTAGCCCAAAGTACACCCATTCAAATTCATCCTGTATACAATTTTGAGGCTTAGCATAACCACATCATTATAATTTGACAGTCGATAAATGAAATTTATAAATATTCATTCATAAAATCGATATGTATCGATTTTGTCGTTTTATGGAGCCTATCGATGCTGTTGTGCTAGGGCGCTAAGTTCTTAGTTATCCATTAATTTACTGCCCGATTTCCGGATCCATCGTATGGAAGAGTGGAGACTGGACTAATTCGCATTAATTCAAACTTGTAAACCGAAAGTATGTTTGTGATATGAACACAAACCACTACGTTTAATATCTCTGTATCGAGTCTCTAGGTAACCAAATAATATCCTGCCAGAAGACTCAGCACAGCCAACCTAAGACACGAGATGGAGTCGCGAATTTTCATGTTTCGAAGCTCAAAACTTTCCTAATAATTCAAAAAGTATTGAGCTTTGTATGACTTATTTAATTAGCAACCAAAAAAAAATCATTTTCTTTTACTAAAGGAGACAAACTCTTTCAACAAGCATTCAAGACAAGACTGAGTCACATAAATATTACGTGCCATAAAAGTTTCGGCGGTCGATCTTAAAGTTATTATTGTTTTAAATTTTAATATCACATTTCAGAGATATGATGAGTTTGATGCCAATGAGAGTTATTTGGTTATAATCCCTGGACTAGAAGGACATTACGCCATGTTTGGTCGCATTAGTGAGAGACTCAAGATACCTACTGTTGTGCTTCAACCAGCGCTTGAATATGCCAACGATACAGTTGAAGATATTGCTGCTAGGTTGATAAAGGTATTATACCCATTGAGTTATTAATACTACGTGGTACCATATCCCTTACCAGCTACCTTACTGACTATTGTCCTACCAAACCTTACTAAGTCTGAATTTACAAACTATTACCCTACTAAGTAAATAGCATATTAAAAAAAAAGAGTTTATGATTACTATCTAAATTTATATATCTTTATTCATATATTATATCTCCTTTATTATTCTATTCCTTTCCACTTTGTTACTTTTTCTTTCTCATTTTGTGGTTGGTAGTATTATGTATATGTAGTTTATGTATGTTTATGTATATAAGATATATTAAAGTATATTAGATTGTAAGTATTTTATATAATATTCACTGCATTTTATACTCAGTTAGTGTATTACACCTACCTCACTTATCAACTGCTTTGATTGTCACGAAGGTTTTCAAACCTCTTTACCAGTCAAACCAGTAATAAATAAGTACCTCAAGAAGTAATTAATATTCCTTAGTATGGTACATTATTACTGCTAAAGTATAGGCAATTTATGCATTTTTATATATTCCTTATTAGGATAATCTTATATATATATTTTTTATTAAAAATACAATGATAAATATCCGGGTGGGCGGGACTCGAACCCACAGACATCGCTTTCGCGGCAAGGCGTTCAACCGCTGAGCCAACCAGGTTCCACTCACCCATCACTAATTTTGTCATTGCTTGTTATCTACTTATACACAAACGCCCTCTATTAGCTTAAATTTCTTCTAATAACTCTATACGAGTGAAGTTATCCTAGTTTCTAATACTGGATGGCAGAGAAGTCTGAATATTTTTACTTTTATCAGTATTTTATATTTATGATTTTTTATAAATTCCTTATTAGGATAATCTTATATAAGGTATATGCAATGAATTCTTAAAACTTTAATAATTTCAATTACAGGTTATGAAGAAAAACATGAAATTACATGATAAAAAATTCTACATCTTGGGTTATTCGTTTGGTGCATTGATAGCTTTAGAAATGGCAGCCATTTTGGAAGCACAAGGTAATTTTAGTTCTGACCTATATACATTTTTATTTCAGAATAAAAAGTGATATTGTATCTACCTGATGGTAAGGAGGCCTACAAAATTCAAGAATGGGATCATTCAATAAATTGTGGTTTCACTGCATTGGTTCTCACTATACCGGCTGAATAATGCGGTAACGAAATAACAGACCAATTTGCATTCCAAATCTACTTTAATATCCTCGCTGGTTTAGCTAGGCTACTATCTCAATATTAAATCAACGTAGTAGACTCCTGAAAATCGGTGAACCCACAAACTCAAAACAAAACATGGATCACATGTTTGTTTGTGTTTTCGCACCTAAATATTTTTATTATTGCTTTAAAATTTTTAAACGCATCGGATTCAACAGATATTACATCGACCTTCGGTATTATAAAACAGCTGAAATTATAAAAGATACATTAATAAAAAATATTTGTTCTAGGTTTAGAAGGTACTGTGTACTGTCTAGATAGTGCACCAGGAGTTTTCCAAAGCCAATTATCTAGAGCCATAGGAAATATGACAGAAGATGAACTTCAAAGTACCACAGCGGAACATATGTTTAAATTAATGGCACATGACGGTTTTGAAGATCTCAAAGAAGAACTAAAGGAAGCACATACATGGAAAGGAAAAGTGGATACCAGTATGCATCTTCTTTGCGGCAGAGTCCCACATTCAGTACAATACGCTCGTATAGTTATAGAAGCTGCTTATGGTAGAATTTGTGCTGCTAGAAAGTACACTGGTGAACATTTAAAAACAACACCTTTGAGGGCACAAATTGTTCTTTTAAAAGGTCCAGTACCAGCTGAATTATCCGCCCTTCCTCATGATTTTGGTTTGTCAAGTTATTCCCAACGGAAATCTATTGTTTATGAGTTAGATTGTGATGATCATCTTTCTGTTCCACAAGATCTCCATTGCTCTAATATAATTAATTGTCATTTAGGAGATGATATTCATGAGCAATTCTCTCGCCGCAACTTATGTGAAACTTATTTAGATAACCCATCTAAATTCATTGGTGTATCAGATTAGGTTTTAGGAATGGTTATGTAAATAAAAGTTTTTATAATATGTACTATATTGTTTATTTTATTTAACCATTCAATATCCTTTGATTAAACGTCGACAAGCGTAAGATAAAAATTTTAGGATACTAATTCAAAAATGATTACTTTTCTATCATTAAATAATTAAATAGTTTAAATACTAAATACAACTTAATCACTGAAAGTTTTATATAGTTTATCAATAACAATTTTAGTTCTTTTAGATACATATTCATCGACTTGTCCTAGAACTTTTACAATATCCAACATCTTTTGAATTCCCTTTTTAAACTTCTCCATCTTTTCGGCACTACTATCTTGTTCTATTGCATTTTTAAATTTAGGAAATATCATAGAATTACCAATTTTGGGAGGTCTAATAGATTGAATATTAGTAGCTTTTAATGTGGGAACTTTAAAATTTGGTATTTTTAATGGTGGTACTTTAATGCGGGGAAAATCTAAGTCGCTATTTTTAAATGGTGAGCCGAGGAATCTTCTAGGAGCTGCTTGGAAAATAGGATTAAAAGTGTCACCTTCTGAAGCCATATCTTGGTTGTGTTGTGAAGGAACAAATTGCCCATTTTTAACTGCTTTCGGTATAACTTTTTGTATAAGATCACAAAAAGTATCTACATCTAGCTCGTCACTTGTTTTGAAGATGTTACCAAGTTTGATAGTGTCTGATGAACTCTGAAAAAGAAAACAATACTTATAGTTTACACTTAAGAACAGATATGATCATGCAAGGCACTATCTAGGGCTAGTATTAAAAATATAGTTTTAAAACGAACACTGCGTTTCAGTTAACTAAAATTTATATGGAAAATAGTTCAGCGCCCCAAGCGGTCATTTTTAGAACAAAAATGTGAGCGTGTGATAGGTGAAAGTTAATTCGAAAATAAACGTTAATAAAACTCACACACACTAGGGCTACGGAGGCTCTAGTAAAATTTATCCGATTCCATTAATGGAAACGCATTCAGTAAAACTATTATGGACTAGCTGACACGCGCAACTTTGTCAGCGTAGCTTTAACCGTTTACACAGCGCACGCAACGGAAGCTCTGAAAAGGAACAACTTTTCCCCGTTTTCCAAACATTTTTCATTGAAGCTCCGCTCCTATTGGTCGTAGCGTTATGTTATATAGCCTATAGCCTTTCTAGATAAATGGGCTATCCAACACTAAATATTTTTCAAAATCGGTTCAGTAGATCCAGAGATTACCCCCTACAACCTCACAAACTTTACCTTTTTATTATATTAGTATAGATTTCGGTCGGTACGTACTCTAGGCGTGATCTAACTGTGAAATAGGTACCATACATACATACATATCACAACGGGTGCCTTACGGCGCCCGAGACCGCCTAGACGGCCCCAGGGTACCCAGCGGAGGGGTTTTAATCCCTCCTCGTCGTAGCCGATGGTATGAGTCTACACCGAACAAGTGGCAAGCTCGTCGAGATGTTTTCTATAGACTTAATAACCCATCTATAAACAATTTCATAAGTTGGTATAGTGAAACCGGGACCGAAATCTTAACGTGCTCTCCGAGGCAGTATAGTGGTGTTGTCAAACAAATGCACATATTTTTTTTAAATAAAAACTCATTGGTACACACCGGGATTCGAACCAGGGACCTAAGTGTTTTTAAATCCAAGGTCTAACCAACATGGCCACCACGTATATCGATACCATACTACTTTAACAATGAAACTAATAATAAAATATGGAACCGCCATGTGCCTTAAATGGGCTATAAAACGAAAATCAAACGAAATCGTTGCCGCCATATTGTGTTTTCACTTCAACCAATCAACACTCACGGATTGCTTGTGTTCATTTTTTTTTTTTTGTATGGCGGCGGCCATCTTCTGATGGAATCATCCTTAGATGGAATCGCTCTCAGTCAAAGACATGAAGATATAATAGGAAGCCCGTGGCCCTTAAATCGCCTCCCCAGTTTTAAGAACAGAAGATGGCCGTCGCGCCATACAAATTAAAAAAAAAGTGTACACAAGCTATCCTTAAGCGTTGATTGGTTGAACTGAGAACACAATATGGCAGCAACGAACTCGTTTATATATATAGAGTATAATTTTTCTAAGGCCCCGGGACTCATGTTGTAATCAAATATCAATAAAACAATTAAGTCAGTCATTCAACTTTTAAAAGTTAAAAACACAATAAACAATGCTAATACAGAACTGTGTCAAAAACAATGGTTAAGAAATGCAAACGATTAAACAATTCGTAACGTAAAGACAAGTGGCCTTATTCATAAAAACTTATTGAGTCCTTGGAGAACATTTAGTTAAAATAGGTTTTGTCAATTATACACATATTCATTTTTGATGCAAAAAAGAGACCTACTTTAACTAAAGTGTTCGTCAAGGACTCAAAAAGTTTTTATGAATTCCGGTCTAAAATTATGAGCCTGTTTTATAAACGTGATAATTGTAATTTATAATGACAATTTATAATACATTGCTTAGTTTAGTTTGAAATATTATCTTTGAACAAACGAAACCAAGCAATGTCTATTGGCAGGATGTAATAGATAGGTACCAAATTGTAAATTATTTCATCTTTTATATACAGAGTAATTAACCCCATAGTCAAAAACTAACCAGGTTAGGTGGGAGAGAGGTCTTTATTCGCTAGGCCGAGTTATTACGCGCGCTAAGTTCGTTCGCACGCGAATTAGTTCAAGCCTGGCTACTTTAAAAAATCTTAGAAAACAGTTTTCTAAATTTAATTTCAGTTTTCTAAGCTAACCTTCGTCAGTTTTCTAATTTTAATGCGCGTACCCCTACAGTTTCGTTACCACTGCACCGCCTCTACAGATGCAAAAACCGTTAAGTGATCTAGTCATTTTTCGATTTTAGTTTTTTAGTGCTACAACTCCAACAGATAACAAATACTTACCCTATCTTCAGAGCCACAGTCTATAGTCACCCGCATTGGTTTTGCAGCTACTTCACTTTTGATGGTCTGAAAAATAAAATAGTCATAATCCTATAAAAAAACGTCACGGGTGCCTTATATGCAGTGGCGTAGCTAGGTAACCAAGGGCCCTGGGGCAAATAAAAAAAATGAGGCCCTACGGCTGGTTAGGTTTTATCAAATTGATAACACTGCCAACCCACAGAAATAATTTCGAATTTCTCTCAACTGAGTTGCCATGATTAAAGTCGGGTTGCAACCTTTTGAAAATGGGAGAATATTCCAAAGTTCAGTTTGATCGAGATTTTCTGGTAAGGATTCGAGGAGGGCGCCTGAGCTTGACGGCCCCGGGGCACTGCCCCGCCTAGCCCCTAGGTAGCTACGCCTCTGCTTATATGTCGGCCGAGACCAGCGGTAGGGGTTTATTCCCACAGTAATCCCACCTCATCGTTGGCCAACAATTGGTCATCTTGACTATTTGGATGAACTCAATAATCCATCTATAAACAGTTTCACAAGTTGGTAAAGTGAAACTAAGACCGCGAGCGCTCTTCAAAGCACTTTAGTGGTCAAACATAACAAATAATAATAATATGTAGGACAGTTTACACATATTGCGCTGGTCACAAACTAAGCTTTAGGCTTGTACTATGTGTACCAGAAGAAACGATTTAATACATATTATATTTTATAAACACCCATACCTTGATAACTGTACAGAAAAAAACGTACAATTTTTTTTTGCCATGGTTGGGAATCGAACCCATTTAATGTAGGTATATTTTGTTTATTTACCCCATAAGTTTGTTTTTTTACTTTAATATAACCGATTCATACCATCGGCTACGACGAGGTGGGATTAAAACCTCTCCGCTGGGTACCCTGGGGCCGTCTAGGCGGTCTCGGGCGCCGTAAGGCACCCGTGATGATATGTATGTATGTAATTTAAATATTTTATAAATCATTTAAATACTCCTTTGCTGAGCATGTACCCAAAATACTTAAAGCAAGGAATCCCCAGCCATATTTATCATTTGTATTACATAAGTATAATAATAGCTTAATAAAATTAAAAGGCCGCATAAAGGCAAATAAAACAGGTGAAATAAAAGATGCCTCAAGGCACAAAACAATATCTCGCGCGGAATTCTTGGAAAAAATAAAGTTTTTTTGCTATAACTTTCAAAATATTTATAACTAGCTGTGCTCGCGACTTCGCCCGCGTGGAATAGTTATTTTTTTATCATACAAACTTTCATCCCCTATTTTATTCCCTTGGGGGTAGAATTTATCAAAATCCTTTCTTAGCAGATGCCTACGTCATAACATCTACCTGCATGCCAAATTTCAGCCCGATCCGTCTAGTGGTTTGGGCTGTGCGTTGATAGATCACTATGTATATTTAGATAGATTAAAAACGTTATTTTTTTTTTTTTCTAAAGAGGCAACTTTTGCTATTACGTTTTTCAAACAGCCAGTTACTTCTAAATTTCTTGTATTATTACATTAATATGCTTTTTTATATATTTATGTTTGAGATTATATTCTTATAATCGGTGATCTAGATTTCTGATTTAATTTATGCGACCTCTTAAGCAAATATTCGTATGTTCTACTAACTAACCCAACTTCGTCTGCGTAACTATAACCACGCAATTTTGCCTAGTTTCTGCAATATTTTTTTTATGCTCCTGGTCGTAGCGTGATGTTATTCCTCGATAAATTTATTTTATTTATGTATATATATTTAATTCCCCATTTTTTTTTTTAATACGTAGGACAATTTACACAATATTGCTCTGGTCACAAACTAAGCTCTGAGCTTGTACTATGTGTACCAGAAGCAACGATATAATATTTTATAAACACCCAGACCATGACAAACTGTACAGAAAAAACGTACTATTTTTTTGCCATGTGCCATGGGTGGGAATCGAACCCACGACCTCCGGATACAACGCTAAAGGCGCAACCACTAGTCTACGGAGGCTGTCATTGGAATGTACTATCAAACACTTATTTTTTTTTTAATTGGCACCAGTAGTTCCTGAGATTAGCGTATTTAACAAACAAACAGCTTAATATTAGTATAAAAGTTTTTTTTATTTTTTATGAGAGCTCGTCATGTGACTTCACATCTACCTGAAAGCAGTATGAAGGTCCAAGAACAAATGCAACCAACAATTACGATCTACGTAACCGTTGATTATGCCGGCTTAAGATGCCTATACACGCTTCGTTTAAAGGACTCGAGATTATAGGATATAATAGAGTATAGATTAAAAGAGATAAGAAAAATAATAAGGGAAAAAAATACCCTGTTTTTCCTTTACATGGTCGGACAAGTTAGGTACTTGTTGAACTGATTTCGATAGGTTCCTACGTTTTTTTTTCAGGAAATTATTTTTAAAAAAAATCACACAAATTGTGTAAGTAAAATGTGTATTTGTTTTCTGAATAATTGTATTATTATCACCATTATTATTAGTATAGAAAAATATCTAACGAAAGACTTGATGGGGTAATTTGGAGCGGTCTCATATCCGTCATAAAGAATAGTGTAGTATTTGGAAAGTGCCATGTTTGGCAGAAAAAAGTCTAATGGTTCCAATGCTTTCTGAATTCATGTCTGGGCAGAATACAGATTACCGATTTGCAATCGAATGCTGATAGATACTAAAATAAATCAACTTTAATCTTACCTTAAAACACTTTAATCGAATCGTAATGGCATCATAATAGAACCAACGCTATTTCATTTCATTTTTATCTTTAAAAATTTAATATAAGATTATCCTAATAAGGAATATATAACAACGCTATTTTATGATAGATTTGACTGGTGGCGATTCCATCGATGAGATCGTCAAAATTTCTCTAATTTCTGTTACACAAACACGGTTGTGTAACAGAAAGGAAAAGGCGAGGAGGACGAATTTGTGGTTCTTCGAAGTTCAGTAAAGACGGTAAAATTATTACATCGATGCATGCAAATTTCAAAAAGAACTGAAAGTTTGCCGGCAAAAGCCCTTGACGCATAATGTATTGAAACGAAATAAGTTTTAAATCCTATACTCATATAGGATTTAAAAAATATTTCGTAGAAACGGAGTTTAAAAATGTGTTTTTTATGGGATTTGTTCGTTTGTAAAGAAAAACTAAATCTTTATGAGATTAGTCTTATATTTTTTTATGATCTTAGTCAATATATTATTTATTTAGATTAAACATACTGATCAATCTTATAGGGCAGAACCATATTTGTAACCATAAATAGCATTCAAAAATTTTAGGTTTCCATTTTCGTTTCCAAAAAATTTACTTTTAATGGTAACCACTTTGTATACTCGGCAAATTCATTATTCCAGAATTATAGTTTTAAAAATCCTAATATTTGACATGTTGACCAGTTAATAATTTTTAAATCATTTGTAGTACGTAATTATTTTATTATTTATTTATCTTCACGCCAGATCCCTTACGGGGTAGGCAGAGACAACCGAGCCCCACTTGTCTCTATCTCTACATACTTCTTTTGCCTCGTCCACAGTCATAACTCTTCGCATACATGCCGATTTCAGAGACTTTTAATTGCACCGTTTTTTAAAAATTAAAAATAAATTCCGTCACCAATAATAATCTTAAAAGTTAAATTATTAATTAGGTAGGAATTTCTACAGTATCTAATTTTCGTTACTTAAAATATTAATTTTACGATTTATTTTTTAATCTTGAAATTTAATAATACCTAAAATAAACAAACCCCCATGGAAGTAATTTAAATTTAATACTTTGCTACCTAAAAAAAAATAACAAGCAATGCAGATAGAGACAAGTCTAAAAACAGAATGATGTTGCAAAAAAAAAACAAAAATAAGACTGACCAGATATCCAAAAATGGTTATCACGATGAACACAATCATTTTACTCAATTCACGACCACTACATCTTATTTCAATAAAAATACAGTACGATTAATCACTTTGAACGTGTCTGCTACTTTTCAAACAGCTCCATCATCATTTTAATCAATCGCTACGTGTGATTGTTCTTAGAAATCATTGCTTTCTTCATTAACATTATTAAGTATATTGTCATTACAAATTTCCTCATAGTTAGAATCACATGTATTGTTTCAAAATTTATTGTTATCTGTTAATTTAGTAATCGGATTTATAAATATTTCTTGATTGTTAAAAATGCAGTGGTTAGCTACTTCTTGTTATGCTGGAAGTCTAGTCGTCTATTTATTTGTTAAATATTATTATGAAAATGAACTTAAGGTTTCTTCTGAGAGTGGTGTTTATAATTGTTATTGTAGAAGAATGTGTGCAGGTTAGTACTTACTTCTTTTTATTTTTGGTGTGAGAGGGTAGTTACCACCGTCCATACAGATGCAAAATAGTCAAGTGATATGTTCATGTTTCGGTATTAGTCTGTGGGTTTACCGGTTTTCAGGAGACTATTACATCGATTTCTTGTCGAGGTCTCCTTTTAGGGTGTAGTTGTGAAACGGGCGGTTAACTTGATGATAAAGCAGCGAGGCTACTTCTGTTCATTGATTTACAGAAGCCAACTGCATCTGCTGATGCATGCATCTTGTCGAGAGGTGTAGTTACGAAACAGGCAGTTGATTTGTCGATAAAGCAGCGAAATTAAAGTATATTCGTAATTCAAATTCGCCTTTGTCGTCGCCCATTTCGGAATCGCATAATTTAGCCGGGATAGTGGAAACGACAAATACTGTTAAACATAAATGTCATTGATCGACTCCACTCATGGACTTTTGATACAAAGTCGTATACCGTGTTTCAATAATAAAATAATGTGTTTTTGTTATAAATGATATAGCAGCAAAAAATATTACTCAGGTTAGCGTTTTTAACAAAAAAAACTTTTTTTTTTTTTTTTTTTTAACAAGAAATGGCTATAATTATAGTACTCACATTTGCATAAAAAATAATGGAATGGTATACTAAGCACTTCAAAAAATTAATAAACCAGGCCAAGAATGTGCTCCATTGGCATTTATTTTATTGTCTTACTGATGCTAATGTAGGCCAAGGTTTTACTTTAAAATGTTTCTTTACAGGCAAGTGTACTGCTTCAGAAGTCTCGTCTTTGTCCACTTCAAAGTGCAGAAGGAGAATGCTTCACAAGCAGAGCAGAAGACAGACCACTGTGGTTTCCTCTCATCAAACAAATAACAAAATTTCGTGATGTTTTTGTCAAAATGATTAAGGTTATTATTAAAAATGTTCAAGAAACTAGACTTAAATAATTGTTTTTTTTTTATATAACTTGTTTATATAACTTCTAAGTAAGGTATGTTATATAATAATATATTATAATAACAGTTACTTTAATGATTAATAAATAACAGGAAGCATAAAGTTTTGAATCTCCTAGCAGAGATTTAAATGTCTTTAATCTTAGTTTAAGTTAATTAATATTATTTTAATAGGTAAATAAATTATAATAATTAATATCCAAGAGTTTTTATTTTAGTTAAAAGTATTTTTACTGTATATATACGAGATCTCTGAAGCAAAAACATGGCCCCAGCCTAGTGTTTAAGTTACTGCGCAACTAACAAGGTTAAGTAGATGGTAACAAGGCCTGGGATGGGTGACCGCTCTATACAAGGTCGCTACACTGATGTAGCCTCTAAATATTATCGGCGAAATGAGGATGGGTTAATCCCACCGCTGGGTACCCCCTGAAGCCGTTTAAACGGTTCTCTGGAGCTAAAAAGGCACCCATGATGGTATTTTTTATTTTTGTTAACTATACCTTCGCGATAAAATTAGTTTGGTACCTAAATAAATAAAACACAAAATAATTTAAACATTTATTTTTTATAAATAACAAGTAGTAGGTAATAATAAGTACAATAATAACACGTATTAAGTTAATATTTTTCTAAATCTTAAATATTGGGCACCCGTGATTGATCCTTTCCTTTTTAAGTCAACCAATTTTTCCATTATTTTTAATTTATTTCGTATTTTTATATCACTTCCAATTGGTACTCTAAAAGGTTTTAATGCATCTAAAGCCTTCATTTTTCGTATAACGGGTGGCAAAATAATAGGGGGAGGTAAAAATGGAATATGTAGGGGAGGATGAATATGTGGTAAAAACGGTAAAATTGGTTTTGGTAACATATGCATAGGGTGTGTTATTGGTGATATATGTTTTGGTAATAATGGTAATATAGGTTTTGGTAACATAGGTGGTATTAATGGTAATATAGGTTTTGGTAGTATAGGAGGTATTAACGGTATGAAAGGTTTGGGTAATAAAGGTAAAAGAGAAGGTTTAGGTAATAAAGAAGGATGCAAAGGTAATAACGGAAGTAAATGTGGAGGAATTATTGAAAGATGTGGGGGTAAAAGAGGTGGTATGGAAATTTTAGGGAAAAATGGAGGATGTAGAGGTAATGGCTTAGCTATTGTAGAAAGTAAAGGAAGTTTTGGTAGTAAAGGAGGCGGTTTTGGTAGTATAGGTATTATTGGTAATTTTGGAGCAATACTACAGTGGGCGGCTCTTGGTCCTAATATCAATGTATTTGAACCTGTTATCTAAAAACGAAAAAAGAGTTAAAATATTTACCAAAAAAAAAGTAAAATATGAATGTATAGACTAGATTGCATCAACTTAATTTGATATTTTTTACCTTTAGGTATTTTTTAAAACTTTAGGTATTTTCAAATATTAGAAAGTTTAATAGTTAATATATTTAGGTAAAGTTTACTTTTTCCTCAAAAGAAATAAAATTTTAATGTCAGATTGCAATCTAGCCTTTTTTGAATTAATCTATGCATAACAAAATTGTTAGTAAGTATTATAAGGGTGTAAATTAATATATAATTTAGAATAATTCAATAATAAAAATAGTGTTTATAATCAATTTACGTGGGTACGTGGCTCATTATCAATTTTTAACCATACAATAACTCTTATAGAATCTTGTGTTAGTAATAAATAAATTATTATATCGGTAGTTGAAATGATATACAGTGTAACACAATCGAACACGCGAATGATATACGATATCTAGGTGTTATTATCGACGACAAGATGAATTGGAACAAACATGTAAACATTCTAGTTCCCAAAATAAGAAAACTTATGTTTATATTTAAGAGACTACGTTATATTGCCGACGATTTCTTACTTAAATCAGTCTACTACTCATTGTGCCAATCTCTTTTGTCTTACTCAATTACAGCGTGGGGTGGAGCTCATAAAACATGTTTGATAGCTCTAGAGAGGAGCCAACGAGCAGTTCTTAAAGTGGCTTTCTCCAAACCCTTTCGCTACCCCTCTCACCAACTTTACCAGGACACGAAATTACTGACAGTAAGACAAACATATATCCTGAACACAATACTTCGATTCCACCAGTCTTCCCTCACTTTCCTGACTACAAATCCCGATACAACTAGACAGAAAAGACTCGATATATGGAAATCTCCACAGACCAGAACCAACTTTGCCCAACGTTTCCCCCGGTTCCTAGCCCCCTATCTATATACAAAGACAAATAAAATCCTAAACATTAAAAAGCTATCAAAGCGTAAATGTAAAATAAAGGTTTTTGACTGGCTATCTGACAAAGACTACAACAAGACAGAGGAGTTCATGACAATAACAACTTGACTGACAGTTACCTGACGCCGACACCTATACTAACATTACAACTACACACACACACCATATACTTTTATATGTAGCTTATATATATATATGTAGCAAAAAAAATTAAAATTTATGTATTATATGTTAATATATTTTTATAGTATAATTTATTTAATGTAATATAGTTATTTCACACTGCTCGTTAAAGTTATAGCAACTAAACAAAGGACTGGCTACCCATAGTACAGAGAATTCTAGTTTGGGAGCCAGGCACCCTTAGACACGAAAAGCATAACCACACATAACCAGGCACAAGTGAGAAGTATAATAATAAAAATAGCCACACTCTTTCACTATGTACTTAAATACAAACAAACTCACCACACTTACACTATATATTATATTAGCCTAGTATACACCATACAATTTATTAAAGCTCGCCCCATGGCTTTTTGATACTTATTTTCAAAAACTTACTTAAAAAAAAATTGTTATTTTTTTATTATTATTTTACCCTAGATATAAGTCTTTTTGTAAACTTTTAAAGGAAATAAATGATTATTATTATTATTATTATATTAATCTATTTATTTAATATAAGAAATATGTAAAGAATTAAAAAATAACTATACTTACTATAATAAATACTCCAAAAATAACATAATGTAAAAACATTATTATTTAAGTAAGCTAAATAACCGTCGACACCCAAAAGTATACTTATATTATCGAATATTAATCCAAAAATAAGGTCCTAATACATTATAATATTGCTTATATTGCAATATTTTTCATTGTTTTATATCGCATTGTTTGAAATGTGTGTATGAAATAATCAGTTTTACACAATGTTATCTAACAAATTTAATATAACAAAAAAAAACAATAATTATTTTTGTTTTAAATAATATAATTATGTATTTTGTTATGTTAGATAAAATAAATGATATGAGAATAAAAAATAAAAATGATAAACTGAAAGAATTATAAATAATAATATGTAGGACATCTTTCACACGTTATTGCCCTACTAACAAAATAAGTCTTAATCTTGTACTATGTGTACCAGAAAGAAAGATAGTAATATCTTATATTAGAAGTACATAGTATATTCACAGAAGAAATAATAGTACAAGTAGTATATTTTAAAAGCACCCAGACCATAGACAAACTCTACAGGATAAGGTATTATTTTGTTTCCATCAGTATAAATCAATACAACTGATAAAAAATATTCACCTATTTTAATTTCCTTTCCAAAACAGAACTTCTGTACCTACAATTGTAAAATGTGATATGCACATCTCACACACCTGCTTAAGGATTATGTGATGAAGGAAATTCATCAACTAGAGTTAAAGGACTTTAGTTGATGAATTGGATACTGAATTTGCAAATATCTGCGTTTTCCATACAAAATGAGCTTTCGCATTCTTTCATTGTTTGTTATTATTTTTTTTAAATCAGAAAAAAAAACCTTTAAATGTTATAATACAAATATATTTATTACCCACAACAGAAAGATTTTTTCGTACTAAGAATATTAATTGAACTTCGACTTGTGTTCGACTCAAGTTGTAATATTGAAAGTACGTTTGTATAGGCCTCAAGACAACTGCAGAACCCTTAAACGAAGCATGTGTAGGCATCTTAATTCGGAGCTTAGAAGCTCAGTATTTCATGAGCACAGTCGGTCAGTACTCAGTCAGGTCAAACTTTGACTGATGCCAGAATAATAAATGACTTGTCAGTTCGTCGTCGTCGTAATAAGTGTCCGTCAGTTCGTGGGTTACACGTTCATTCTCTGGTGATTCTGACCAAACTGATGGACTGAACTGATGAAATACTTAGCGTGTAACTTCCGTCTTAGGGTAATTTCTTCAAATATTTAACTAAGTCTTGTAACTAGGATAGGGTGAAAAAGACTCATATCTTAAAACATACTTAATTAAATGTACATAAAAGTAGGTTATGCATGCATGCATATCATCACGGGTGCATTACGGCGCCCAAGACCGCCCAAACGGCCCCAGGGTACCCAGCGGAGGGGTTTTAATCCCACCTCGTCGTAGCCGATGGTATGAGTCTACACCGAAGAAGTGGCTAGCTCGTCGCGATGTTTTGGATAGACTCAATGACCCATCTATAAACAGTTTCACAAGTTGTCATAGTGAAACCGGGACCGATAGTTGAACTTGCTCTCCGAGGCACTATAGTGGTGTTGTCAAACAAATGTACATATTTGTTTTAATTAAAAATTTATTGGTACACACCGGGATTCGAACCAGGGACCTAAGTGTTTTTAAGTCCAAGGTCCAACCAACTCGGCCACCACGTATACAATTTCTTACCATTTACTGCGTATTTATTTATATTATTATATGTTACAGATAGACATCAGTGACTTAACTAGTGTAGAAGATGTCATAAAAAGTGTAAGAACATTGGAATGAAAATGGACAGGGCTTAAGTTAAGGTATAAAACACAAAAATGGACTAAAAGGTTTAAATGGTATCCCCGGGATAGGAAAAGAAAAAAGGCCACGAAAACACAGAAGATGGGCACATGAATTAAAAAAAAAGTTATCCGACATGGATCAGACTTCGTCGAAGGACGTACTGATAATTTTTTGTTTGTTTATATAGGATTTTGTATGTTGAATTTTTGTTATATATTTTTTTATCTATAAATAAAGGCTTAATAATAATATTACAGAAATCATGCTGTTATTTTATTACAATGTTATCTTACTAGGATAAAGTGTCTTAAATCTAATGCTAGAAATATTTAGCAGACATTGACAATATTTTAAGATTATGTACATAACTTGATATTTGATTATTTGGGATATAACGGGAAAATGGTTTAAAAAATATCTTTCAAAACATACCTTTTTATCTCCGACCAATTCATTTTTTTTTTAAATATAGTCTATAATAGTCTTAAGCTTAATTTTATTTAAAAATTACGCCTATTTTATTCCGCCAAAGTAATTTTTTTTTACATAATAAAATTAATATCTTATCAATAAATATTGGGCAAAAAGTGTAACTAGGTACAATTATTTTAACACATTTAACGATATTGTTATCTGGTTCATCGCGCAATATATTTTCGAAAATTTTCACTTTCCTTTCCTTAAATATGGATTTTTGAAAATAAATGTTCATTATAGAAACTTGATTAATTGAAACGTGGTTACCTGCCATGATGGGTCTCAGATCATTATGGCAAATAGGAATTTTATTAATAGTAACAAATTATTGTTTAGCTTGTTTAGAAAAAGATGCATGTTGGGTATGTTTTTTTTCTCTTGTTACTATTTTTATATCTAACATAGTTCTTTCCTTATACCATCATACCATCACGGGTGCCTTTTTGGCTCCCGAAAACCGTTTAAACGGCCTCAGGGTACCCAGCGGATTGATTAACCCATCCTCATTTCGCCTATGGTATTCGGAGGCAACACCTAACAAGTGGCGAGCTTGTTGCGGTGTTTATGATGGTATAGCCTCGTTGTATAAAGCGGTCACCCATCCCAGGTCCGGTCTTGTTGTCATCTGCTTAACCTTGTTATCAGTTGCGCAGTGACTTAACCACTAGGCTGGGGCCACTGCTTTCCTTAAAAAAAGATTAATTATTAAAATAAACTAATATAACAGTCAATTAAAAAAAAAAGAAAGGTAAATATAAAAGACATCACGGTGCTGGAAAGGACCATTTCCTTTATAGTAAGCTCTACCATAGTTTTTGCTAAGTATCTACTATAGTCGATAGTAACTATGGAAAGGGATAAACCAATAGGATCGCTTTATCTTTCAAATAAATCTGTCTTATTGGTTGATTATCTATAGTTACTAGCGACTGCAGTAAGTACAGTTTGGAAAAACTCATTTTAGAGCTACTGATCTAAGGTGTTATTAGTTAGGGCATGCTAGATGGAAGGTACTTTGTTTTTTGGCTGCTTTGCCCCATGGTCTCTGAAATTTGTCTGTTTACGTCCCTATTTATTTTAAGTCTCTAAAGCAAATCCATTTTTATAATATTTTTAATTACAGCTGGAGTGTCTTAAGGATAAAAAGAGCTCAAAGAAATTACTGTCAACGTGAGTTAATTTTTATTCTACAATTTTAGTAACTTTTAAAACGATCACAAAATTATTTATTTTATATTTATTTGTTTCAGATTATTAAAACCTCTTTTAAAATCAAAACTACTACGTAAGTATTTAAAATTATTTAAATAATTTAAGGTTATATAAATCTTTAAAATATATATTATAATATCTTTTATTTTTTGTTACAGATAAAGACCACTGTGATTTATTATCAAAAGACTTCGATTTAGACGATACAACGATTCTGCTTCTACCAAGTCCACCTGCATTACCTCAACCAAATGTACCATGCTTACCACCTACCTTACCTATGATTCCACCACCATTCATGTTTCCTCCTTTACCTCCTCCAATGTTTTTCCCTCCTTTCCCTCCTCCAGTATTACCTCCTAATATGCCCATGTTACCCCCTCCATGTCCTAGTCTACCGCCGATCGCATTACCTTTCCCTCCTTGTCCACCTAGTCCACCGCCGATTATATTGCCTACCCCTCCTTGTGCACCTAGTCCACCACCAATTGTATTGCCTACCCCTCCTTGTGCACCTAGTCCACCACCAATTGTATTGCCTACCCCTCCTTGTGCACCTAGTCCACCACCAATTGTATTACCACCTTCACCGCCGCCAATTGTAACACCTTGTCCATTACCTCCTGCACCTGCTTCTGTAATTGTTACACCATCTACAGCAGTTGTTACACCAGCCACTCCATATCAACCTCCAACATCTGTTTCTCCTCCACCGCCGGCTGTAAAAGTATCAATAGCAAACATTTGTCCACCACCTACTATTCCGGCGCCACCACCTGCTGTTCCAGCGCCTCTACCTCCAATTCCTCATAATTGGTATAGTTCTATAGTTCCACCTGCCCCAGCACCAATTATTATTCAAGGGTCACCGATTGGTTCTCCATCACCTCCTTCATGCCCTGCCCCAGCACCATTGCCTTGGCCTTCACCATTACCACAACCCTGTCTTCCACCAGCACCTTTACCCCCTCCTTCTTGTCCTGCCCCGGCACCATTACCTTGGCCTTTACCACTACCTTGTCTTCCACCAGCACCTTTACCACCACCTTCTTGTCCTGCACCGGCGCCATTGCCTTGGCCTTCACCACTACCTTGTCTTCCACCAGCACCTTTACCACCACCTTCTTGTCCTGCCCCGGCGCTATTGCCTTGGCCGTCACCACTACCATGTCTTCCACCAGCACCTTTGCCACCTCCTCCTAGTAGCTGTCCGTCATCACTACCACCTTTGTACTTGACTGGAACTCCTTTACCACCTGGTACAAATCCTCCATCATGTATCCGTGTTAAAGGACAGTTTCAATATTAACATATTAAAGATTTTAATTTTAAATGTTGTAAATTAAATGTATTTGTTATAGCTATATTTTTTTAAATAAACAATGTTATTCTTTTACTACCTAACCTATAAGTATTTTTATTTTATTCCAGTACATACAAAATATCCACCACATCAATTTAAATATTTTGATGCAAGGCATATAACCTATAATTTATGTGTTTGTGTTGATAATATATGCAAATCACATGACATTGAAACCTGCATTTTCGTACAGTTAGAAATATTTATTTAAAATTTAGGATACAACTGTTTATTGACCTAAATCTTTACTAATATTATAAAGCTGAAGAGTATGTTTGTTTGTTTGGTTGAATGCGCTAATCTCAGGAACTATATATACCTACTTACCTACTGTTTTGAATTGAAAAATTATTTTAGTGTTGGGTAGCCCATTTATTGAGGAAGGCTATATAACATCACGCAACGATCACTAGGAGCGGAGTAACAATGAAAAATATTGTAAAAATGGGGAAAAATTATTCCTTTTGAGAGTCGAGCGTAAGCTGCGTAAACGATTAAAGTTACGCAGACGAAGTTGCGCGGATTATATATATGGAAGATGATGTTTTGCCTTTTCCAGTAGGTGAATGAGTTTGATTTTGTATTAGAAAGTCTGGAACTCTGGACACAAGTTTAGAAAAACAAAAAAATATCTTTAGAGGTTAGAAAAAAAAAACACTCAGTATTATTGCTCGACAAATATAATTGTGTGAATCAGTCAAGTGGTTCAAAAAATATACGTTCATTAACACCAACGTAAATCGTTGGTGTTAATGAACGTATATTTTGTACCTAACTTTGTAATGTGCATAACGATAATTAATAATTGGCACGTTAATTAAGCTATTGGTCCCAGTTTATATACGTGGTGGCCGAGTTAGTTAGACCTTGGACTTAAAAACAGTTAGGTCCCTGGTTCAAACCCCGGTGCGTACCAATGAGTTTTTAATCTATAGATGGGTCTTTGAGTCTATTCAAAACATCGCGACGAGCTAGCCACTTGTTCGGTGTAGACTCATACCATCGGCTACGACGAGGTGGGATTAAAAACCCCACCGCTGGGTACCCTGGTGCCGTCTAGGCGGTGTCGGGCGGCGTAAGGCACCCGTGATGATATGTATGTATGTATGGTCCCAGTTTCGCTAAACAAACCTGTAAAAGTATTTATAAGTCTATACAAGCTCCACGATTAACTTGTCACTTGTTCGGTGTAGACTCAGATAATAAATAAATATAAAATACTGTCTCTAAGTGTACTCTTTGCGAGTATAAAACAACCCTCAATTCTTCCAACCCGATGTATGTAGTTGAAGCAATCAAAATGCTAGCAGCGGCCGTAGCTTCGTATTTTCGAAACAAGGTAGTGGGCAGTGTGGTCATATTAGCATGCTGGTCTTTGAGTGGTAAGAATTTATGAATGCTTTACTATAGGAAAGGTTTATATAAAGGCATTTTCAACAAGAACTTTGTTTTCTAAAACAAAATAAAACAATAAATTTAGATGAAGATGATTAAATTTTCAAATATATTGAATTACAAAGAGAAAAGTACGGCAATTATGAATGAAAAATGATATCTGGCAATTGTCCACCACAAGCACGCTGGAAATGAGGTCAATGGATCACGCTATCGCGAGATGTTAACAACTCAATTTTGGCCTATTATTGATGACTTGGATATCACTGACATGTGGTTTCAACAGGACAGTGCCACATTTCACACAGCCAATGAAACGATCAATTTATTGCAAACCAAATTTCCCGATCGCATAATTTCACGAAACTCAGCTGTTAAGTGGCCAGCCAGATCGTGTGATTTAACACCACTGGATTTTTTTTTGTGGGGCTATGTTAAGGACAGAGTCTATACGGAGCCAATCGAATCGCCTTATATGGCAGCCTTAAAACTCAAATTCCGTAATGTGATTAACGAAATAGTCCCGCCATTTTGTCAAAAAGTGATTAAAAACTTTGATGAAAGGATCGACATCTGTCAGCTTGTGGTGGACATTTGACAGATATAATTTTTCATTCATAATTGCCGAACTGTTCTCTTTGTAATTCAATAAAAATTATAATCATCTTCATTTATTTTTTTTGTTTTAGAAAACAAAGTTCTTGTTGAAAAACCCTTTAGTAATACTAAGTTAAGTTTAATAACCCATCTATAAATAGTTTCACAAGTCGTTATAGTAAAACTGGGAGCGACAGCTATAGGGGTGTTTTCAAACAAATGTACATAATTTTTTTAATTAAAATTTCATTGGTACACACCGGGATTCGAACCAGGGTCCTAAGTGTTTTTAAGTCCAAGGTCTAACCAACTCGGCCACCACGTATATTTTATAAGTTTCTTTAAATATACATATTCATTAAAAAAGTGTTTAATATTCTAGACCAAACACGGTTAGTTCGTGAGTTATCAACTAATGGACTGAGAGCCACATTTTCGTGTGACCTAACTGCTCTAAATGTCACAAACCGCCATGGTCTACATGGTGTTATGGTTTTTTCTGATGGTCCTAGTGAACTTTTACTGAAGGTAAGTACTGGTACTTGGGCAAAGGATAAGAGGCTTGACTTTGGAAGGTTGTATTTTGGTTCTACTGATGAAATTTAAAAAAAAATCCCGTGGAACCATGTGTTGCAAATGAAAATAAAATTTGTACATGATTGGTAGAATGTCATACCATTTGAAAGAAATCAGATAACGAATGCGACAATTATGGATTTATAAATTCTTGCACTTGTTCTAGATTCGCGTTATTAAACGTGAATCTAGAACAAGTGTCAGAATTTATATATCTGGGTAGTGTATTCACTAGGGATGGTAGATATGAAAAAGACATTGAAAGGAGAGCGAATGCAGGCAATAGTGTCAACGGCGCACTTCGTTCTATAGTGGGTAGTTCAAATATTACTAAATAATTATATATATATAAATAGAGAGTAGTGGCGCTCGGTTGTCTCTGCCTACCCAGTAATTGACCTGGCGTGAAAATAAATAAATAAATAATTAAAGTATTCTGTGGTAGGGTACTTGTACTATTATTTCTTCTGTGGGTAGGGGTTATATTATGTATTAACATGGCTGGCACAATCAAGAGTAGATTAGTATTATACCATATTATGACGTAATGTTGGTAATTTTACACAAATATGTAACGAGAATTTTGTGCAAATTCGGAATTTTTACAGGTAAAATGGATTCAATTTGCTACGTGGTACAAGTGGCTGATCATAGGCGATTTAGTTCCTGAAACTTTTTCCAAGGCAAGATATGATGTTGACGCCTCACTTCTTAAGATAGGTACTATCCTACATAGTCTAGCTAGCGAGTAGTTTTATTATGATGATAGATTTTTATTTCCTTTATAATTAGTTGATTTACTTTTTTATTTTGTATACTTACTTTATATTTTACTTTCAATTTTTCTATAAACTGTGGGTATTTACAAATACTTTTTGTTACTGCTTATTTTATATTAGATTTCGATTAAATTATTTTAATTGTTGTCTTATTTTTCTTAGTTGTTTAGTATTGAACCTGAATAAATAGTTAATTATCAAATTGTAATGCCCGAATTCACCAACGATCCCTAACTTTAAAGGAGCCCCTAAATAAGAATTTTGACATATTTGCTACGAACAACTGTCATTAATTGTCCCCTCAACTTAGTTAGGGGCTCCCTAAGAGTTGGTGAAATCGGATATAAGTCTTTGGATTTACATAATCCAAAAAAGAGACTAGTACACACTAGGGAATCCAGTGTGGTGACTATGTATTTCAACACAATATTGTTTTCAAGTTTTTCTGGAACTAAAATAATTTTTACTTTACTTTCACTATGGTCAAAATTTTGTACAATATATATTTTTTCAAATTCCTTGCATAATATAAAAGGCTCATAGTTATATAAAACTATATCGAATTAGTGGACATGTAGGTTTATATATTTATATTAGACCTATGATTATAGGTTTCTTTTTTCATTAGTATTTATTTGGATAAGGTTTTATTAGTATAATGTTTTAGTTTCATAGTATATATTAATTTTGTTAATTGAAAATATCGACTGAAATTTATTATGATCCATATTTATTAGTTCTGCTAACACAAGATGTTTCTTCATCCTTCAGTTAAAATTCAGGACAATTAGTATTAATTTTAGTAGGCCACGGCATGTGACATTGTATCTACCTGATTGTAATCAGACTACAAAATCTATGAATGGGTCGATCAATACATTGTTGTTTTACAGAACTGTTCGCTCCAACTATGCCGGCTAAATGATGCGTTACAAAATGGGCGGCGGCAAAGATTAATTTGCATTAGAGTCTATGTTATCCTCGCTGCTTTATCATCAAATCTACCGCGCATTTCGTAATCTTTTCTGGAGACTACTGCATCGATTTCGTGTCGAGGTGGTAGTCTCCTTTCAGGGTGAGGTTACGAAATGGGTGGTTGAATTGACGATAAGGCAGCGAGTATATACTCGTAATGCAATTAGTCATTGTCGCCCCCATTTCGTAATCGCATCATTTAGCCGGCAAAGTGGGAGCGATCAATATTGTTTAAGAACAATTATTGATTGACCCCATTCATGGACTTTGTAGGTCTGCTCACCAATAGGTAGATACAAAGTCACATGTCGTGCTCCAATAAATAAATAAAAAATAATAATAATAATAATAATCGCTCCCTGAAAAAAAAAAACTACCACCTCGACAAGAAATTGATGGAATAGTCTCTTTATGAACCCACAGATTTTAGTCTGTGGGTTCATAAAGAGAAACTCACTTGACGGTTTGTGCATTTGTATGGGCGGTGGTAGCGAGGTTGGTAGATTGGTCTAGTGAAGTTATAGAGACCTTCCGCATCTAAATAACGTTACTGTTTTGTATGTTGCTTTTAGATAGAGAAACTGGTAATGCAGATATATTAGATATTTACGTGCATCCTCGTGATGGAATCAGCTTACATCCTTGGGGATCATGGAGCTATAAACATGGAATACAAGTCATGCATGATTATAAAAGAATTTTGAGAAGGAATAATTTGAAAAAATATACTTTAAAAATAGCTGTTCCAGTAAGTACATACACTCATACCCAAGACCGCCTAGTCGGCCCGAGGGCACCCAGCGGAGGGTTTTTTTTAATCCCACCTCGTCGTAGCCGATGGTATGAGTCTACACCGATCAAGTGGCTAGTTCGTCGCAATGTTTTGTATAGACTCAATAACCCATCTATAAACAGTTTAACAAGCTGGTACAGTGAAACCGGGACCGACAGCTTAACGTGCTCTCCGAGGCACTATAGTGATGTTGTCAAACAAATGTACATAATTTTTTTAATTAAAAAGTACAATCCCACCAAAATAATACCTACTTATATATAAATATAGATAAGGGAGAATTAGGAATATTTGATTTCAGAAATAAAATCTCAGTAACCATTTTAGAGGAAACGTTTTTCATTTGACCTTATAATAAAATAATACATCCTTTTATAATTTTATATTAAATTTTTAAAGATAAAAATGCAATGAAAAAATTCCTGGTGGCGGGACTCGAACCCACGAACCTCGCTATCGCGGCAAGGCGCTCAACCGCTGAGCCAACCAGGAATTTTTACATTGCATTTTTATCTTTAAAAATTTAATATAAGATTATCCTATAAAGGAATTTATAAAAAAAAGCATAAATATCCTTTTATAATTAGTATTCTCTAAACAAAATAATTATCAATATAGGTATATAGGTACTTTCAAAGAATTTGAAAGATTTACTTTCTAAAAAACTAAATTAGTTGAATCACAAATGACCAAGAAATGCGTGGTCATACATCTATAATAATATTATAAAGTTGAAGAGTTTGTTTGGTTGATGGCGCTAATCTCAAAACTACTGGTTTGATTTGAGTAAATTTCTTCAATTTAAAATTCTTTGGGATGCTATAGGCTATTAGCATCAACTAGGTAAAAAGGAGCTCCAAAAGGAGCGGAGTTTAGAATTAATGATCAATAAAAAATGTTGCAAAAAAACGGGGAAAATTTATTCCTATTGAGAGCTTGCGTTGCGTGCGCTGCGTAAACGGTTAAAGTTACGCAGACGAAGTTGCGAGGGTCAACGCATGTTTTCCTTTTGTCAAGTCGGTTACAAAAATATGCATTGTTAATTTCAGAATGGTCTGTATTCTGAAGAAAAATATAAAGGGACATTTGCTGAATATGTGGTAGATGATACAAATCCAGAAGTAGATTCAGCAAATAGATGTGGTTATGCTGGAGCGGTACTTTTGGCTGATTCTCTAAATGCTTCGTAAGTTTTTGATATAGACACGGGTGCCTTGCGGCGCCCGAGACCGTCTAGAGAGCCTCAGGGTACTCAGCGGAGGGTTTTTAATCCTACCTCGTCGTAGCCGTGGTATGAATCTACTTACACCGAACAAGCTAGCTCGTCGCGATGGTTGGATAGACTCAATAACCCATCTATAAACAGTTTCACAAGTTGGTATAGTGAAACGGGCTATGTAAGACACAAACAAGTGTACGTGCATACACACCGGGGTTTGAATCAGGGACCTAATGCCCAATTTCACCAAATCTAAGCGTTTTTAAGTCTAAGGTCTAACCAACTCGGTCACCACGTATATCAAGTACCTATAAGTTTGTGAGATATTTTATAATGGACAAGTATTTAGCTATAGTCATGAGCAGGTAGTAGATAAAAACAGTAGTTCTACCACAAGTCTTAGCAAACGCTTTTTACTATAGTCACTAGTGACTATAGATAGAATTCAACCAAAAAAGATGTTTATTTAAAAAATAAAGCAATCCTATTGGTTGATCTCTATCTATAGTTACTAGCGACTATAGCAGAACAGTTTACTTTTGTAAACTGTTCTGCTATAGTCGCTAGTAACTTTTACTTGTGGTAGAGCTACAGGTAGTACGTAAATACCAGTGACAAAGTAGATATATTAGCCAGTGAGCTAATATAACCTGGCCTGGGTTTTACCTATGAATGGACCTTCTGGACCACCTTAAACAAATGATACTGAAGCGCTTAAAGAAACCACGGGTCTGATCACACTTGTTAGGTATATTATGTATGTATATTTTGTTATGTATGTTATTTATAGGTGAAATTAATTCGACAGGTATCAACTGGAATTAAAGGCAACATTTTGTACAGGAAAAATAAAAATAATATCAATGTCTTACAGGGATTTAGACGCTTTTTAATTTTTGTATTGGCATACCAGTTACTTTACTGGATTTAATTTATTTTCAGAAACTCCTTAACACATTCCATGTTATGGAACTCCCAGGTGGATAACAAAAGTATGTACGTCCAGGTATCCACCGGAGTGGCTGATATTAGCGGAACCATACTTCGGATCCTACCCAGTCGGTTGCCTACACTTAATTTTGTGACAGCTATTTGGCCATTCAGGTATTGTGAAACGGCATGTAATTTAGCATCTACCTATGTATAAATTTCCTATGTATGGGGCGATCAATACATTTAGTTTAATAGCGTTGATCGTTTACACTATGCCGACTAAATAAAGCTGTTACGAAATGGGCGACAAAAAGACGAATTTGCATAACGAGCCTACCTCAAGAGCCTCGCTGCTGTATCATTACTAAGAGTCCGGTGAACCCGCAGACTAAAACCTAAACATTACTAGATCAGTTGACGATGTTCGGATCTATATGGACGGTATCGAAAACGGTCGGCCCGTCTAGCAAAGTTATAGAGAGCGCCACTTGTCCATCCATCCATACTGCTTCTACTTCGTCCACGTATCGTGTATATAAATTATTTATTCGTAAATTTAGAACGCGACCGCTGGTTTTGGGGCGCTTATATTATTCATACTCTGATTGCAGGTTTCTAGATAATAGGAGGTGGTAGTTAATTTTGTGGGCTGTTGGTCCCATACTTTACTTTAACTATACTAACTCGTTTATACCTACGTCTATACAAATACTGTCACGAGCAAGTTCACTTGTTGGGCGTAGAATCGGACAACCATTAGATTCGACGGAATGGGAGTAAAAATTTCCGCTGTACACTGTATATACTGAGCCCGTCTCGCTCGACGGTCCTCGCACCAGAGATAGTGCGTTTGTTTATAAAAAAGTTGTTGGTTTCTATGAAATATAGCTCTGCTGTTAGGTTTGGATTTCGAGATCACGTTGCCCCAATATCTTTTGGTGATATCATGTAGGACAACACACGTATTGCTCTGGTCGGTGATATCATGTAGGACAACACACGTATTGCTCTGGTCATAAACTAAGTTTGTACTATGTGTACCAGAAACAAGGTTATAATATATAAATATAAATATATAATACATATTATATATTATAAATACCCAGACCATGACAAACTGTACAGAAAAACGTAGTATTTTTTTTTTGTCATGGGTGGGAGTCGAACCCACGACCTCCGGATACAACGCTAAAGGCGCAACCACTAGTCTACGGAGGCTGTAAATAAATACACAATATAAAACTACCTTTGGTCTGCTAGTAGTGTCTAGTCTGGCTGGCGAATACTTATACATCAATCCAATACAATAGAATTACTGTTTTAAAAGGTCCATTTAGGTACTCCATCAATAGAGCACATAAAACCGTTTTTCAGGGTAGGGTTTACATACATAGCAGAGCGTGAAAGCAGCAGCAATATGTATGCAGAACCATTTACACAGAGTGTTTGGTTGACCTTTTTTGGAATGGCTCTACTCCTGGCCTTGGGTTTGAGGGTAACTGCCAAGAAATTTGACGAAAGAAGAGATGCCTTGTATTCTGCTGTTGCCTCAAGTCTGCAGCAAGGTTAGTTTCCTTTCCTAAATACGTATGTATAATATGTAGTAAAAAAATACATAGGTAGAATATTTTTTTACACAGTGTCTGGTTGACTTTCTTTGGAATGGCTCTTGTACTGGGTTTTGGCTTGGGCATAACTACCAATAGATATAACCAGATATAATATGAATTATATTCTATTGCTTCAATTTTGCAGCGAGGTCTTTCCGGCAGCATAATAATATAATTAGAATTTCTCAAAGATTTTTGAGAAAAATGTATCAGGTTTCCCTTTGCGGAGTCGGGAAAATAAGGATTCATAATCCCAAACTTTAATAGATTGTACCTATTTGGATACTTATTTTTCTATCTTTAATGACCGTTTTATAGACTCAAACACAGTACCTGAAGGAGGATCTGGTCGTACAGTATTTATGACCCTGTCTATTTGCTCCATGCTGGTCCATGCATACTACACTTCTGCTATCGTATCAGCCCTCATGAAGAGCGGTCGAGGTGGACCACAAACCCTTCGAGAACTTGGAGACTCCAAGCTGTCAATCGCCGCTGAAGACTATGATTGGATCCGCTATGCCTTTTTTGAGGTAATTCGTTTAATGATTAAGGCTATACAAAGAATAGAGATATACCTACCTACCTAGGTGTTTATGCATTTCCTTAAAATCTTTCCTTTCCTTTGGTTATGATGATATGATACCTTAATTACCTTTTACTTCGCTATTTTCTATCTGATCCATAATTCTTTATTACTGATGACTTATTCATCACATGCCTAACCAACATAGGTTCTTGTTATTTTTACACCTATATTATTTAAGTTTCACGCGTTTGCTAATTACGTGACTGCAGATTGGGGTTGTTAATTTTTTTTTATAGTAGATAAAATCCAATAAATGGGATTTTTAGCATGAATTGGTGGAATAGGGATGATGATTATGGAATAATCTACCAGAAAATGTTCCCAGCTTCTAGTAGTCGGCGTTACTTCTTCCAAGCAGACGTGGACCCCACCAGCACATGTTCTCAATCAGAGTGTAGCATACTCTGATTGAGAACATTCCTTGATTCTTACCATCAGCGGCTTAAATCTACAATGTGAATAGGATGATCAACTGGATATAAAACTCAAATTTTGTAAAAAATACCAAATGTGTTAAAATTAAACTTTGTTGACATCTAACTGAGTCATTAGATCAAAATATACAGTTATGCTGAGGCAAAGGTATCTAAAGAACCTTTATTTAGGTAGCACGGGAAAATAATTATGACTTAACAACTTTCAACAGGTCCAATCTAATTGGTCAGATTTAGAATATTTAAAAGAAAAGAAGAAAACGCCACAATTTTATCAAACAATTGAAAATGGGATAAAAATGATAGCAACTGGAGGTACTGCTTATCATACAGAGTATAACAGCTTATATCCATATTTTAAGGAGCTGACTGACGATCAAGTCTGTAAATTACAGTACATAGATACTGTTCCACAGGTAGGTTTTAGTTAATGTTTTTTTTTGTTATTGGAGCACGGCAATATATGACTTTGTGGTGAGCAGACCTACAAAGCCCATGAATGGGGTCAACCAATAATTGTTCTTAAGCAATATTTATTGCTCCCACTATGCCGGCTAAATTGTGCGATTACGAAATGGGCGGCGACAAAGACGAATTGCATTAAGGGGTATTTTTTTTATACAGCCTTATCGTCAGTTCACCTACCCATTTCGTAAAAGCACTCTGAAACTCTGAAAGGAGCGAACACCTCGACAAAAAATTTATGCAGTAATTTTCTGAAAACCGGTGAACCCACAGACTAAACCAAAACATGACAAGGTACTTGACGGTTTTTGAATCCGTATGGGCGGTATAATATACTCGAATCAATAATTACATAAAAAAACTAATTGCAATCAAATAAATTTCATTAATTTTATTGCAATTACAGTCTTCACTTCTTATCTAATACTAATTCTACTAAATGAATTAGAAATTTATCTTAATTTACTATCCATAGGAATTTTAGTAAAAAAAAGTTCTTGATATTCAATTCATTTCGGACTGATTTTTCAATCGTCAGTTAAAGCTATTCGACAGTTAACTTGTATAAAGAATTGTATTCATTCTCTATACAAGCTATCTGAATAACTTTATCTGATGATTGGTAAATCAGGGGCCTATTTCATAAACGTGACAATTGTAATTTACTATGACAATTTATAATGCATTACTTTGTTTAGTTGGAATTATTTGTTTAGAACAAACTAAATCAAGCAATGTATTATAAATTGTCATGGTAAATTACAATTGTCACGTTTATGAAATAGGGCCCAGCTCTTAGTAGAATAGGTTAACCCTGGCTACTAAACAATTACTATAGCTGTTGAAAGCCTTTAGCAGGCTTATTTCCTTAGATTTTATAATTTATTTATTTGACTGCCTCTGTGGTTAGTTGGTAAATGTTGGTAGTTGGCGTTGTATTGGCGGTCCTAGGTTCAATTCAGATTAATTTCAAAACAATTTTAATACGTTTTTCTGATGTTATTTGTATTAATTGTTGTTTCTGGTAGGTATACATAATATAATTCTAGTGCTTACAATTTCATTAATAAAAATTAGTATAACAGATTAAGGTAATTTTAGGTAGGAGGAAGATCTCTATAACTTCGTTAGGCTGACCGACCTGTCTCGTTACCATCGCCCATACAGATGCAAAAATTTCGGTTTTAGTCTATGGGTTGACCGGTTTTCAGGAGATTACTGCATCGATTTCTTGTCAAGGTGCGGTTACAAAATGGGTGGTTGAATTGACAATAAGGCAGCGAGTATATGAAAATACACCTGTAATGCAATTTGTCGCCGCCCATTTCTTAATCGCATTATTGAGTCGGATATTGGGAGTGATCAATGTAGTTTAAGAACAATTATTGATTGACCCTATTCATGGACTTTTGTAGTTCTGCTCACCACCAGGTAGTTACAAAGCCACATGCCATGCTCCAATTTAAAAAAAATCCTTAAAATCTCTACCAACGAATTTTTTTTAATTTAAAGTACCGAGAATACTGGCTGCATTCCCACGTTGCACAGCTATAAATTTTTTTTGTTTAAAATAATTTTTAGATCGAATATCCAGAAACTTCCACCAATTTTTTTCCTAGTATTTCAATGAAAAGTTTTGATTCTAGACTATTGCGAAAGGAAGGAATATATTATTATAATGAATTGTTAAACTTGAATATTTATTGTGTTAGTTTAGCTGCCTTTTCGGCAGAACTTAGTGCTTAGTTTGCCACCTAAGCAATATGTGGCATGTCCTACATTTATTTGTATTAACATAATATTACTTTTAGGTAATGACGTATATATTAGCAACGAAATGGTCACAATACAACAATATACTGAATTCTAAAGGAGCATGGCTTCACGAAACTGGAATAGCTGGCAGAACCACCAAACGTTGGGCGATGAAACCTCCGCCTTGTAGAGCAGCTTTGCTAGCAGAAAGAGTTAAATTTGGAGATGTTATGCCTCTACTAACAGTCACAGTATTAGGAGCTGTATTATCTGTAATAGTTTTATCAGTAGAAATATTTGTTTTTAATGTTAAAGGTAAAATGAACGGTAACTCTGGTATTGACAATGTTTTAATTGAAGAAAAATATGTTGAAAATTAAGTTTAATGTTTTCTTAAATTTTTATAGGCTTTTGTAAAGGTATAAGATGAAGAGCCTGGTTGATAGCACACATATTTCATTTCATGATCATCATGGTCAATCAGCCGTAGGATGTCCACTGTTGGGTATAAGCTTCTCCTATAGATTTCCATAAGGACTTGGTTGGATACATCCAGCGTATTGCTTTGCTGCGGTATTAATAATGTCGTCGGTACACCTTGTGGGTGGACGTCCTAAGCTGCCCTCGCTGGTGCTGGTCTCCTTTCCAGAACTTTACTACTAATTCAACTTGCTGATTCGTTGGGCTATGTCGGTAACTTTGGTTCGTCTACGGATCTCCTTATTTCTGATTCTGGTATTAAATAAAAACGTAATATAAACGTAAAAAAATATAAACGTGACCTACGGGCGCCCAAAGCCTTTTTATCGTTTAAACCTCACTTCGTCGTAGTAGATGCGTCTACACAGAACAAATGGCTAACTCGTCGCATCGTGGAAAGACTTAATAACTCATCTATAAACCGTTGCACAAGTTGGTATAGTAAAACTGGGACCGGTAGCTCAACGTGCTCTCCGAGTTACACAGGTGGTGTTGTCAAACAAATATAAATGTATATTTGTTTGACATCAGCGCGGTTTGAACCGGGTACGTAATAAAATAATTGTGGTGTTATTATTAAGTAATTCATTTATGTTGTTATTTATTTAGGTAATAAACATAAATATATTGTAATTAATAAACGCATTTTTATTACAAATAAATGAAGTAACATAGGTCTTAGAAAGAATATCATAACTGATAAAATTCCTTAATAAAAATTGAAATCTTTCATAATTTTTATATTGATAAGATTTTATAAAATTTCAAATATCACGTATTTCTTAATTTAGATAAGATGATCAGAAATTACTTAAGGATGGGATTATTGGTATATTAGCTTATTCATCAGAAGCACCGGAGCCGAAAAGGTAATCTATTATTCTTATTTAGAATGTTTTCATTTATGTTAAAAATATGTGTTTTTACCACTGTAAGCAATCAAGTTTTAGCAAATTGTTTCAATTGTGTATCTTGTCAACAATCACAGGTAAAATTTACTGCTAAAAATAACACTAAGCAATATCTATATCAAAAAATATTTAATGACTAACAATTTTTTTATTATTTCAGATGGCAAATCTAAACGAAAGAATGAATCAAATGATTAGTGCATTATATTCGTCTCGTAAGTAATTTTATTTATTTAATTTAAAGTATTTTATCATTTATCGTACTTGGAAAGTACGATTGAAATTACTTGAGGAATGAAAACGATTTTCCCTGTTAAAAAACTAAAAAATATCATCACGGGTGCCTTACGGCGCACAAAACCGTCTAGACGGCGAGTGGTTTTAATGCCACATCGTCGTAGCTGATGGTATGAGTCTACCTACACCGAACAAGTGGCTAGCTCGTCACGATGTTTGGATAGACTTTATAACAGTTTCAAAAGTCACAAGTTGGGATAGTGAAACTGGGAATGGGAGCTTAACGTGCTCTCCGAGGCACTATAGTGGTGTTGTCAACAAATGTATATACATTTTTTAATTCAAAATTTATTGCTACACACCGGGTTTGAACATTTATTCAAAAAATTACATTTTATTTGATATTTCTATCGATCTTTTTCTCATAACGTTCTTTTGTTTTTTTGTCCCTAACTATGGCTATAATAGAATGGCCATTTATTTTGCCAATGACAAGTTCGAAACGTTCTATAAAGCCTATTCTTGACATTTTTCTGACCTTTAAATAAGGTTTTCTGTAAAAAAAAACTTTGCAAGCTATGTCCTAATTTTGTTTACAGCCACTCTATTAAATTGCGGGGTAAAAGTATAATTTGTTTAACTATTAGGGTTTTAATTTTAGTATATTCGAAATGAAAAGCGAGTTACCTCAGGTGGCAAATTAATGGCAAAAAAATACTAGTATGTTTTTTCTGTACAGTGTGTCATTGTTTGGGGGTTTATAAAATATAATATTATATTATATTGTTATTTCTGGTACACATAGTACAAGCCTTAGAGCTTAGTTTGTGACCATGAAGCTACATCGACAAACCGATCGACGCGTTGATGGATAAAATTGTATAGAAAATATTGTCTATGGATAGAACTCGATCGCCTAGAAACGTCAAATCACGTACATTTTATTTTCGCTTTCGATCGATCGACGTGGCGATCGGTATTTCATGTAGCTTCCCGGTAGGACCCCAGAGCAATAAGTGTAAATTTTCTTATATATTATATATATACGTAGTGGCGGAGTTGATTAGACCTTAGACTTAAAAACACTTAGGTCCCTGGTTCAAAACCCGGAGTGCACCAATAATTTTTTATTATAAAAAAATGTGTATCTACAATTGTTTAACAACACCACTATAATGCCTCGGGGAGCTGTGCAACTGTTAATAGATGAGTTATTGAGTATATTCAAACATCGCGACAAGCATGTTCGGTGTAGTCTCATACCATCTCTGAAATTCAAGCGAATCTTGAAATTTCCATCAGGTAGATGTGAGGTAAGGTCTCAAAAAAAGCCGATCTGTCAAAACAAAAAATATGTACAAAATTGTACATAGGTACTTGAAGGATAACGTAATTGCTTTAATAATTTTCTATCGGCTTAAATGAGAATGTCATATTTTACTTAATTAATAATTACTCTATTTCAGCTTTATACGCAAGTCTTCAAAATATGAACTCTGGAAATATACCGCCATGCCCTACACCCACTCCACCACCATGCGAACCTGAACCAGAGCTACCTAAAGAAATTTATGAGGAATATTTTTCATTACTACCTTATTCATCTCTACCTCCTATGCGAGTTCCATCTCCTCCATTAACCTATACTCCATCTCCAATTCCTGTATCACCATGTCATTCAAATCAACCCCAACCAACCTCCTATCCTTACTCAATTTCTCCACAACCTACTTACCCATCTTACTCTTTATCTTCACCAAATCCACCAGCTCCCATCTACCAATACCCTTCGTCCATCAACAATCAAATTGTATATCCAACGCAGACACAACCTTGCACGAATCAAAATCCTTTAACACCAAATCCTTACCAACAATCATATGAACCTCAGAAACCAATTGAAATATCTTACGAACAATATCTTCAGCTATTGGCATCCCAGAAGTCTCAAGACAATCAGAAGCAAGCGACTCCACATATAACCTATGATCAGATGCCGAATTATGCTCCACAAGTTCAGTATTCATATGCACCTTCAACACCTTCACCATATCCTACATATTCTTATTCTTATCCAACATCTTCTAGTCCTCCTCCATCTACCGCAATAACCTCAACTGAATATTATTAATTTTTATTTTTTAAGTTTAAATTATTTAGAGTTATAATTTTATATAAAAAGTATTTGTTGTATTTATTTAATGAATAATAAACGTATTATGTTGTAACGTATTATTTTTATCTGTAACAAATTTAATATAAGTACTAATTATTAGTATTGTCACGTATAAGTAATTATTGTGAAATAATATGCAAGTTTACAGTAGGTATACGTCTGTAATATCGAATCTTTAAACGACAAAATAAGGCTTGGGTTTACAATTCAATAGCATGAATTTGAGGTTAAACTAATAAAGGCTCTTATAGTTGTAATAAAATACGATCTCCCTGTATCCTCCCATTCCTCCTTTCACAATTCTCGCTGCTGGATTTTTAGTTGATACTAAACAAAAAAATAATTTGTTCCATAACTTCAAAGGATAACATTATTTCCAGCAAAGATCTCCTATTTTATGAAGTTGACTTTCGAGAGACAGAGACAAGCTAGAGAAGAAATGATAGGTACCATTATTAATAGTTTGTTCCTTCATACATGGTGCTGACTTCAAAATAGATAGTCACATTACCCTGAATATGTTACATGCTACTATTTCGGATACTTTCTAGAGTTTTCTGTTATTAAAGAAAAACGGTAAGTACCTATTGAGATATGTCTGTCCAGACCGATATCTAAAAAGTTAAAATTCAGAATAACCGATGATGGGCATTCCTCAACTAGATTTTTCACTTTTTTTGGCTTGACATTTTGTGGAAAGAGACCTGGCAGACATTCTTTGGGTGAAAAAGGGAGTTTTGGTGAGAGCCTGTAGGAGAGGAAAGGTGGTGTCCATATTTTTTGTTTGTATTTCTTTGTCCGTCATATAAACAAAATCGCGTTTTACTTAAATCATGCCGAGGGAAAGCTACTATAAGGTCGAAGAAATAGCACACTTACTCTGTAAAAAGGAGACTACTATCTCGACAAGAAATCGATGCAGTAGTCCTTCGACAACCGGTAAACCTATAGGTATACTAAAACCGAAATATGACTAGGTCACTTGACGGATTTTGCACCTGTATGGGCGGTGGTAACGAAACCGTTCGGTCGGCCTAGTAAAGTCATGGAGGCCTTTCTCCCACCTAAAAAATTAACGTACTCGTGGTACGCATATAGAAATGTTTAATGATAGATTATGATGTAGAACTTAGTGGGCAATAAAGGGTTCTCCTGGTCCTTTTTTAAATGAAATAAGATGTGATGTATGAGTATGCTGATGGTTGATGTATTTTATTTGTTACTGTAAAAGTAGGAAGAACTTAAATTAGTAAAGAATACTAACTTACTGTTATCTATAGCCGAAGCACCCAAGGTAGAAACCTACTGACCAATGAGATTGTATAGTATCCTACATATCAAGTCTCTTATCACTGAGAAGAAAATAATTAAAACACAAAAAACTTTACTACCAAATAATAGTAGTAAATAACAGTTTTACGAAAACACATTAACGACTTTAAAAAACATAATATAATATAAAATCACCTTTAATAAACATAATATTTACATTAAAATACGATAAATCTAAATTCAACTGAAGTTTCAACATGATGATGTTTTATTTATCCTTGTGGAAAAGGTAAAGAAATAAGCCATACAGACAAGTTTTTTTACACCTTGGGTTATATTTATTAATCGTTCCAGTAATTTTTGAGTCTATTCGTTACAAACAAAAATACAGAAAGACAAATCTTCTCTCTTTATAATATTGGTATACCTAATCTATACCGTGAAACGGGAAGGTATTCTACCTTCACGTTTCACGACCAATATGTTTCATACAAAGATACAGGGTTTTGTAAAGTTGTGTGTATTCATTAACCCTTTCCAAGGGAGCTATAAAGCAAAGGGTGCTGGACCTAACTTTATAGACTATCAGGACCGGATTACTTGTACCAGAGACCTCCAGTCTGGAGGCCCAAGGGCAACGAAGGAGCACCTAATTATTTGCCGAATAAAAGGAACATTTTCTTTCCGTCAAACTTTTAAAAAAATATTGACAAATACAATTATTTCAACAAGGAATGTAACAATATTTAACATTTCAGAACAATATTATATACTTTATGCAAATAGGTATTGTCGGTAAAATCCTTAAGTAACGACAAAGTTGAATCGATTTTTTAATATTTTATTACTCTGTTGTAGGGCCCCTCTCTTGTGGAGGCCCCGAGGCTACCGCCCGCCTACCGTCCCCCAAATCTATCCTTTCACAGCACACGCTAAGGAGTATGGCTTGGAGGTACCTAAGTACCCTGCGACTTTTCTATTTTCCAAACTTCTTTAAAATTGAAAACTTGATACAAGTAGACAAAAGATGGACTAAACTCGCCACCAAGTAGTGTATCAGTATCAGGAAACCTAGGCTGGGTTGCACCAAAATGAACTCTCTGTAGTTGTAACGGTTAAAGTTATAAAAGGCGTCTCATATACATGTACAGCTGTCATTCAAAATAAAGCTGATACATTTGACGCCATTTTTAACATTTTGGTGCAACTGAAAATGTTTCTATAGGTAAATACTATAATTTTAGGTGGGAAGCTTGTCTCTATAAATTGGTTAGACTGAATACCCTCAGTCTGTGGGGTTTTCACTAGTTTTCAGGAGACTACTGCACCGATTTGTCGAGGTGGCAGTCTCCTTTCAGGATGCGGTGTTTTGACGGTAAAGCAGCGAGATTAAAGAAGAATCGTAATGCAAATTGTTCGTTGGCACCACCAATTTCGTAACTATATATTTAGCCGGCATAGTGGCAACGAACAAAGCTTAAGAGCATCAAAATATTGAATGATTGATCGACCTCGGGTCCCGGTCCATCTTATCATCCTCATTTAGGAGGAACTATGTTGTAATGGAGCTAGCTAAATATACCCGAGTACGACGCGTCCACTCAATTAAACTTCTCAGTCTTAGTCACGGGCGTAGCCAGGATTTAATATCGGGGGGGTTTAAGCTTCGTTAAATTTTGTGAAGAATTTTGAATAAATTTTGAAGAGCAAAAAACGACAGTGTTAAAATATCTCACCTATTATATATAGTGAGAGTACCCTTCATTACTTTTTGGGGGATGGTTTCATCCTCCAACACCGGACCCCTGCCTACTCCCCGTGCCAAATTTTCTATTTTCATAGAATTCGGAGGGGGTTTGAAACTCCAAAACCCCCCTCTGGCTACGCCCGTGGTCTTTGTGTATTTATCATACTGAAGCAGAACAATTTAATTTTAAACACATCAACTGCAAAAGAAAACTTACCAAAAAGATAGTATGTGTATAAAAAAGTCGTGTACAAGCGGGGTGTCCCACTATACTTGAATCTGCAAAGAAATCTTAGCCAAATGCAAACATAATCTTTTTGCAAATATTAAAGTCAAATAGTGCTAAATTGGAAATAATTGTGTGATTTATTACGAGTATACCCGTTCAATACTCTGGGGCGTCATCACAAGGTTCACTGGTCACCTCTGGTGGTGAGCAGACCTACAAAGTTCATGAATGGGGTAAATCAATAATTGGTCGGGTCGTAAACTACATTGATCGCTCCCACTATGCCACTTATTTCGTAACCGCACTCTAAAAGGAGACAACCACTTCGAAAAGGATCGATGCAGTAATCTCCTGAAAATCGCTGAAGTCACCGACTAAATCCGGAACATGACTAGGTCACTTGATGGTTTTTGCAGCTTCTATGGTAGAAGACGAGTCCCAGTCAAATTTCGTTTTCATATATTCTGCATTGACTGTGTAGTTGATTTGATGTTAAAGACTCGTAATGCAAAGTATTTTTTCTCCACCCAACGCCCAGAAACATAAAGAAGGGTATAAGGTACGCGCGTATTTTTTATGGTGATGGGGTCTTCTTTTTTGCTCAGCAATTATAAAAATGGTCGGTATGATTTTTTAGATATGTCAATATGGCGTATTTTCTAGCTTATCAAAAATTAAATTTAAAAAAAATCTCAAAATTAAACGAATCTTGAACCCCTCCGATACTAAAACCTGTCTACGCCCGTGCCAATACCTACTTTTAAAAGAAATTTCCATACAACTAATTGAGTAGTAGTTTATGCCCTAATAGTTGTGTCCGTTATCTATTATGTAACGTTTCTAAATATTAATTAAAACAGATTAATATACTTAACAATAAAGTAAGTAAATAACAAATAATTACACCATTTATTTGTCACACGTGCTTTATCATAAAAACCTGTTTTGTTAAATTACTGAAACCTTTAATATTTCCTAATTGATGATAGTATTGTTTGTATAAAAGGTTAATATTATTAACTATGTTGGTATTTGGGTGACACCATGGCGACGTTCTTAGCAATATTTGCTTTGCTGCTGCAGGTAATAACTTTTTTTAATAAAGCATATAAATACAGTTTATTATCATTAATCATTAATTGTTAATCTATCATTCATTTTGTTTATGCTTTACAGGTAGCTCTAATTCATTGTGATGAAATAACTGAGCCACCAACTACTGAAGATGTTAAAATTGAACCCGAAGTTTATGATACCGTAGGTACAGAACCTCAAGCTTTCCACCTAGAGACACCAGTAGATAACTTTAACGTAGGGGAAGATAAGTTTAACGCTGCTGAAGATCACTTTAACGATGCTGAAGATCACTTTAACGTTGCTGAAGAGCACTTTCACGTTGATGAAGATAACTTAAAGGTAGTTGAAGATTCTGCTGCAGGACCTAAAGATTTTTATGATTTATTTTTCGGTAGCCAAGGTCAATCTGTTCAAATGATGGAAGAAGCTACTAAAGATAGCAATTTATCTGCTGATGAACAATTAATAATCATCAAAGATACAGCTGATAGGATAACATCGTGTATTCATGACGAATTAGTTGGTGTTTTGAAATTGATATGTGCTGATAATGTTAAAGGTACTGAAGAAAGTGGATATAGACGTAAGAGAAGCACTGATTCTCCAGTAGATTACTCAAAGATGGTAATGCGTCTTTTAAACCATCTTAAGTCTAGCAATGAATGCCAAAATATTGCTATTGAAAAAATGATGACTGCCCAAGAAATTGCTGACAAATACGGTATTGATTATGAACCGGAAGCTGAATCTGTTCAGGAAATATTCGATGCTACAGAAAATAAGAATCAAGATATTATAGCATTTTTAACTCAAAGTTCTAAACCAGAAAAAGAAATCAATGATAGCATACCAGTTGCAGATAAAACAGATGTTAAAGTAGAATCAGTTGATCCCAATTATTATCATTATGATGTGGATGAAGATGTTTATGAAGTAAATGTTGCTCCCCAACATATGTATCCTGCTCCTCACTGCCATTACAGTTTGAATCCTCATTGCGAGACACAAGTTAGACCACCGCCTGTTCAGCATTACCATCACCAACCAGTAAGCCAACGTCCTCCCGTTTTCTATGAACCCCAACCATCTGTCACTCCTGCTTCACATCATCATCATCATCATCCACATCATGAAGAGGAAATTCCTGAAATCGTAGCTATGATTGTAGAAACAATAGAGCCAGAACCTGAATTGACTGGGGAAGAATATGAAGAGACTGTTTCTTCCAAAGTAACAGTAGATAAAGGTGACGAGCCAGGTACAGCTACTGTCAATCATGTCATGACATACACACTGTCTGAAAAATCTCATTTTAAAAAACCTGAAGATTTTCCACAACAGTTTCAATATTCATTCCTCATGATCTGAATTAATCTTCATATTGATATGGAGATTTTATTACCATAATAACAAAATACATTTTACAAACAATAACAATATTAATAAAGTATATTTTCGCAATTTCATCACTATTTGTTAACGTATCTAATTCTTAAAAATATATTTCTTTATTTTATTATTAATCTTTCTTTATTATTTATTTTTCCTTTATTATTTATATTTAATTATAACGACTTATTTGAATGTAGAGAGTGTTTATTAGTATAAACTAAACAACCATCGTACATCTTAGTTTTATTTTCATCTTCATGTGGATTCATCATTTCAGATAAGTTTTTTTTTTAAATATTATTAAATTACTTAAAATATATTTTATGCATTAGATTTGAAATAATATCTATATTATACATTGGATTTGAAATAACATTAATTTTAAAATAAAAAAAATCTTATAATATTTTACAGAAATTGAAGAAAAAGAAGAAAAAGAGAAACAAAAGGAAAAAACTGACAAGGAAATTAAAACCGACGAAATAAAATCTGAAAACATATAATACACCTAAGTAAAAAATATCGACTTATTTATTATATTAATTTGTAATAAATAACTGTTATTTATATTTATTTACATGTAAAACTATAATGGGAACAAAATAAAAAAGGTATTAAAATAAAATTCAAGTATTTTCTATTATTTTCTATTAATAATTAATTTCCTAATTTATTAACAAACAATCTAAACTAAACATATGTATATTACTTGCCTATGTATAAAAATGGTTTTTAAAATACAAATTGACTTGAATCACTCGCACTCAAATATATATTCTTAAGACAAGTACCTACCTACCTACCTTTTAATTATTTGTATTTAACTAAAACTTTTTTTTTATTGGAGCACGGCATTTGACTTTGTGTCTACCTTGTGGTAAGCTACAAAGTCCATGAATGGAGTCGATCAATAAATACATTGTTGTTTAACAATTTTGATCGCTTCCACTATCCCGGCTAAATGATGCGGTTACGAAATGGGCGGCGACAATATACAATTTTATTTGATACATTTTTTTATTGCACTTAATGAGGAATAAAATTATATTAACCAATATCTGTATAGATCTGTAGCCCTTGTGTGAGATTTCTAACTATTACTTTGCGTTTGAGATATAGTTCAGCGCCCCAAGCGGAAATTTTGAGAAGTATAAAATAATATTATAGACTACATAATAATTACAGTTTTTAGGTAAGTATAGGTAATAAAAATAATGGTAACATATACTTGATATTAAAACAACGTTTTAAAGTAATTATCTATCTTAAAAACTAACTACCTACTTAAATATATAAATATTTTTGGTATAATTTTTGGTAAGCATAGTTAGGCAAATTCTTTGGATCGTTTGACATTATTTAAATTTTAACGGAAAAGTTTTCACTTATAGTAATTTAAATTATAATTTATTCAAAAATATAACATAAGTTTTTTTTAAATTTAATTACCTAGTACGATCTGATATAGATAGATCAAGTCAGCGTGGAATGGTGGCAAGAATACTGGCTGCATTCCCCTGCATGGATCTGGATCGCAATGCTAATTCTTTGAGCGAGGAATGAGCCAGCCCTCTTGCCACCAGAGGACGCTATGAGACGAATTTAAATTGTGTTTTAGGTTTATTGATATACAGGATGACTTTGAAAGGATGTACTTTGGGCTAATATAAGGTTCTGCTGATGAAATCGAACAACTTTTCCCATGGATCTATGTGTCGCAAATGAAAAAAAAAAATTGGGAAAATTGTTCGATTTGATCAGCAGAACCTCATATTAGCCCAAAGTGCATCCTTTCAAATTCACCCTGTATAAAAAAAAAGTGGTAAAGCTTCCATGCCTGAATTCCATCTTATTGTATTAGAAATATTAGAATTTAAATAGGTACATAGTTTTATTCACGTTGGTATAAAATACTTACAAATTGACAAGTTAAAAAAAATTATATACATTTAAATTGGTTTATTATTGCAAAAAAAAATGTCTTAGCTATCCATAAAATACTTAAAACTTTAGCTAAAAATGGATATTGAAATTGATAATTATAGAATGAAATAATTACCGCGCCATAGTAGATATTTAAACCGGACTTAATATTAAAAATATGTTCATAATATGTTTATAACTTTACTGTACATAATAAAAAAAAAATTACTATAAAAGTTTCAGAGAAATTCTACAAAAACAGTTATGATACTCATTATATTTTATAGTGCGAACGCCTGATAGTTTCAACATAGTCACTGTAATAGAAATATAAATTATAAATAATAATTTATTCAAAAATATAACAAGTTTTTTTTTAAATTTAATTACCTAGTACGATCTGATATAGATAGATCAAGTCAGCGTGGAATGGTGGCAAGAACACTGGCTGCATTCCCCTGCATGGATCTGGATCGCAATGCTAATTCTTTGAGCGAGGAATGAGCCAGCCCTCTTGCCACCAGAGGACGCTATGAGACGAATTTAAATTGTGTTTTAGGTTTATTGATATACAGGATGACTTTGAAAGGATGTACTTTGGGCTAATATAAGGTTCTGCTGATGAAATCGAACAACTTTTCCCATGGAACCATGTGTCGCAAATGAAAAAAAAAATTGGGAAAATTGTTCGATTTGATCAGCAGAACCTCATATTAGCCCAAAGTGCATCCTTTCAAATTCACCCTGTATAAAAAAAGTGGTAAAGCTTCCATGCCTGAATTCCATCTTATTGTATTAGAAATATTAGAATTTAAATAGGTACATAGTTTTATTCACGTTGGTATAAAATACTTACAAATTGACAAGTTAAAAAAAATAATATACATTTAAATTGGTTTATTATTGCAAAAAAAAATGTCTTAGCTATCCATAAAATACTTAAAACTTTAGCTAAAAATGGATATGGAAATCGCTAATTATAGAATTAAATAATTACCGCGCCATCGTAAATATTTGAACCGGACTTAATATTAAAAATATGTTCATAATATGAACTTTACTGAACATAATTTAAAAAAAAAACTATAAAAGTTTCAGAGAAATTCTACAAAAACAGTGATGATACTCATTATATTTTATAGTGCGAACGCCTGATAGTTTCAACATAGCCACTGTAATACACTAAACGGAGCTTATCACTAAGCTCGCGGGAGAATGCCAGAGCGTCCTCGGACCACGGGCCCATCGTTTCTATTGCAAATGGAATGAAATGATGGTTGATTATGATCTCCGCGTACTTATTGCGTTTCATTATTTTATTTTTGGTATGTATTATAGTGCTAATACTCTGTATATTTTAACACGAAATTTTTTTCATGTTTTTCTGAAACTTTGAATAAATAAATATTTATTTATTTATTTTCTATGTAATATTTATGCATTTTTAATAAAATCCTTATTAGGATAATCTTATATTAAAAATTTTAAAGATAAAAATGCAATGAAAAAAATCCTGGTGGGTGGGACTAGAACCCACGAACCTCGCTATCGCGGCAAGGCGCTCAACCGCTGAGCCAACCAGGTTCCACTCACCCATCACGAATTTTGTCATTGCTTGTTATTTTCTTCTATTAACTTGATATGGGTGAAGTTAGAAGTCCTAGTTTCTAATACTATATTTATATATTTCACCCACCAGGATTTTTTTCATTGCATTTTTATCTTTAAAAATTTTAATATAAAATTATCTATGTAATGATTTCTTAGTAGGTACATAGCTTGTTATGATTAAAATAAACTATAAACGTATTTTTTTAACAATCAATTTGAACCCTAATTTACCATTAATCTCATTGTACTCTTTGTAGTTTATAAAAATGTTAAATTTCTCAGAAACGCTTATAGTAAAATTTTGTTAAGTGTTAAGTGTAAAGTAACGACCATATTTTTTTATTTTAAGCCCAATTCAACTGTAATACACAAATAATATTAACACTTGTTTCTATTCTATATAAATTATTTATTATTGCAAACTTGCAATAATTTGTTGAGTAGTATTTTTTTTTTCATTTATTTATTAATTAATTGCTATATGAAAAAAATATGTAATATTTTTTTTTAAATTGAACTATTATCACATCCAAAAGATATATTTATTCGTTTAGTTTAATAAAAATACAATTATTATAATAATAATAATTAAGGTTCTTATAAATTACAAAAAAAAATATCAACTCTTGATGTAATTTTTACTAATATTTTTTTTGGCTTAATTTTTATTAAAAATATTACAAACAAATCTATAATTTTAATATATCTAACTAAAGTTAGAAACAATAGGCTATTTGACTACATTAAAAATATACTATAAATTGTGGTCATCCTATCAGACAATGGCGTAAAAAAACATATTTCACTTTATTTAAAACTAAATTATGTATTATGTATCTTTTGTAGATTAGACGAAATAAAATTGAATATTTTTTACATTTTTATTTATAACAAAAACATCTTTGATTGGTTGATGACTGGTGACGTCACACGCAAGTAAACAAAACAATACACAGATTATAAATCATGTGAATGAAATAGAATTGGGTATAATACATAGGAGATTATTTAATCTGTGCTTGTTTGTTTACTTGCGTGTGACGTCACACTTGACATAGACTGCAAAACAGCGTTTTTAGCGCCATTGTGGAAATTCAAACTTTAACATTGATTTTTATTAATAATAGAGTAGACATCCCGGAAATATCAATGTAGTGTGCTTATTATGTAATGGAGAATCATATAAAACGAGTTTCAAAAAGGAATCAAATACCCTATTGCATTATTTAAATTATTATATAAATATCTTACATAATTTAATATTATTAAATATATATATAAATAATTATGTATTAATTAGGTAACTAATATAAGTAAATAAATCTATTAGAATTATTAATATAGGAACTATTTATATTTATTTGGCAGTTAAATTTAATATATTATAAGTAATATTATTTATTTAATTTATTAGTGATACTTTCTAAAAATAGCATAAATACAATGTATTAAGAATAAAAAAATATACAGGGTGACTTTGAAAGGTTGTACTTTGGGCTAATATGAGGCTCTGCAGATCAAATCAAACAACTTTTTCTATGAAACCATGTGTCGCAAATGAAAAAAAAAATTGCCGTCTCCATACAAAGCAGTAATGTTAAAATTACCAATTTAAAAAAAAGTTGATCGATTTGATCAGTATATATCTCTATATCTATATATCATAATAGCCTAAAGTACGACCTTTCAAATTCATCCTGTATATATATACACGTATATACAGGGTGAATTTGAAAGGATGTACTTTGGGGTAATATGAGGTTCTGCTAATCAAATCGAACAACTTTTCCCATGAAACCATGTGTCGCAAATGAAAAAATAATTTGGCTTCCCCATACAAATTGGTCATTTTAACATTACTATTTTTTTTCATTTGCGGCACACGGTTCCATGGGAATAGTTGTTCGTATTGATCAGTAGAACCTCATATTAGCCCAAAGTACATCCTTTCAAAGTCATCATGTATATTTTATAACAGACAGTAATTTATTTCAGATTAAATAATATTTCCTATAATTTTATACAAATTTTCAATATAAAAATAATCGTTAACATAAAAATTTAACACTCCCCAAGAGTCTTCTATTGTGTTATAATAATAAATATCTTATTTTTTATTTACTACCTGTGTGCGTAATATGCGCTGTATGCTCCATTATGGCCCGCATGAGGTTGATATCTGTAATCATAACAGATTTTTTAATTATATTAATGATAATATAATTGTATATTATAATGCTTCCACTAACACTACTTAAAACGAAACTGTATACATGGCTATTAGACAAATGTTTCTATTTACTTAAAGAATATTTTGATAATCAAAATAATTAGAATGGTAGCCCTCAAATATTAGCAATTGTACTGCTGTATTTATAACTTATAATATAGGAATTATAATACAATTTAGGTAGGTATGTAAAATAACATTAATTTGTAAATATTTGCACGCTATTAATTGTGGCAGCTTCTGATGATACTAACATCCTAACAACTAACTCTACTTAGAAACTAAGCAAATAAATAATTACATTTCATATAAATTAACAGCCTAGTGGTTAGGCAGATGACAACAAGACCGGTCCTGGGATGAGTGACCGCTTTACTTACAACGAGGCTATTTCATCATAAACACCGCAACAAGCTCGCCACTTGTTAGGTGTTGCCTCCGAATACCATCGGCGTAATGAGGACGAGTTAATCCCTCTGCTGGGTACCGGTTCTCGGGAGCCAAATAGGCATCCGTGATGGTATTTATTATTTATAAACAGATTTATTTTATTAAAAATTAAAAATCCGCATTGAATTTTGAATTCGATACATGTAGTAATTATACACGGACTGTTTATATTTGTAATTCCATTTGATAAATTTTGCTGGGATAAAATGATTCCTATTATAGCACCAGACCTTAAACTGTCTGGGTGCTAAATTTCTCAACTAAATTCAGAAGAAGAAGAATAGATAGATTTATTTTGTTTAAATTACGGCATCTGACTTTAATTTTTAGCATATTAATATTTGCAACATAATAATTTTAGCATATTAATTATTTGCAGTTAGATGCAAGGTTCTAGAGCATGCTTACCTCATACAGTGCGCGAGGGTGGCATAACAAGGCACTAGGTTCTGCTGCATAAAGCTGTTGCAGAGCTGCAAGGTTCTGGGCTGCTGGCTTGCTTACCTCATACAGTGTGTGGGTGGCATACAAAGCCTAGGTCCACGCGTTAGTTTCTACTGCATAAAGCTGTGGTATTTGGCTGCAAAGATCTGGAGCTGCTGGCTTGCTTACCTTATATAGTGCGCGTCCGTGGCACACAAAGGTCCACATGGTCTAGTTTTTGCTGCATAAAGCTGTGGCATTTGGCTGCAGCTAGCAGCTTCTGAAGCTGCTAGCTTGCTTACCTCATACAGTGCGCGTGGGTGGCATACAAAGGTCCACAGGCGCTAGGTTCTGCTGCATAAGGCTGTGATAATGCACTGCAAGGTTCTGGAGCTGTTGGAGTATCTCTACGGCGTTGGGTTCTTTGTGGATTTTGTTCTTGCGGACTGAAAGGCGAAGAATAAATATTATCATACAATTTTTTATATTCAATTTCTATAACTTAATATTATAATTCCTAAGATGGCGGTGCCCCTACATGATGGTCGTAATAAAGCGGTGAAGACATTACTAAAACGTTGGTCATGTCAACGAAATGGGATGGTTTCCTGCACAGCATTTTCGACATCGTAACGTCAAAAAGCGGTGCTGCCATTTGCATGACGGTCGTCTTTATAAATTAGTCTAAATATAAATTATAATATGTTACGGTACCGGCCACCCAGTGTAAGTTTCACTTTTCACTTATCAATTATTCTAATGTGTTAATCTATATTTTGACAGGCAGCGACAAATGGTGCGTCCTAGAACATTTGTCACACCTTCTGCGTATGCGTTATTAATCGGTGTTACCAGGAAATGGAGCGCCAAAAAACTTCTATAGTTTATGGTTGGATTTTAGGGTTCCGTAATTTCAATAAAAAAACTCCTACGTAGTGTCAGACTATTTTCATGTAGAGACAATTTAAATTTAGAAGAACATTAAATACTTGGTTTAATATTTAACTGTTAGGTAGAATTATTTGTTCAGGTAATTTAATATATTGATTGGTAATTTATATTAATTGTATCTTTAATATGTATATTTTTTATTTCTGTAAAAATAGGAAAAAGTTTACTGAATCAAATTAAAACCCCTTTACAAAACGTGTATTAAATCCCTTTACATCCTGAAAATTGTATGACATTGACAGTAAAGTCACAATTTTGGGAGATAAATATATTTAAAACTTATTTTATTATTTATTTACGCAGACCGCTCTTATAGGGTATTGTCGTGAGTTGTATGTAGTCTACCTATAATATTTTATTAACAAACAAAACTGTTTTAAAACCCTACTAATATTTTTAGACTAGGATCGAACTTGCGACCTCCGGATAAATACCAACGGGACGCCACTAAATAAACTACTGAAGCAAAAAAAACTGAATTGCATTACTTCAAAAGGCGTAACATGTGTGTATTATGACTTAGGAACCCCTATTGTAACAAACACTAACCGAGCTTGGCCGCTTTTTTTTATTTAACTGTGTGCACGTGAGAGTTTTATTATTATTTCTTTTAGTTTGTTTGTTTATATAACTTTTTGCTTATGTTAACGATCGCTTTTGATGAATAATTTATAGCTAAGTATATTTTCACAACGGAGCTTAATGGTTGATTTCGTTTTATCATTAGCAGAATGTAGAAATCTTAATTATATTTTAAGCAGTTTTTAGACATTTTGCTATTAGGGTTTTCTATCTATACTTACATCTAAAAAAAGACTATAAATTAACTAGGTATATGCTTAAGAAGTGAAAACATAAAATGAAGAATACAGATATACATTTTTATAAATTCTATTTGACAAAGGTCAAGAGTTTCTGAACGTATTTATAAATTAAAACTGTGAATAAAGTAATAAAAATTCCAACCTAGGTAATTATAATTTTATTGTAAAAGATCTTTGTGTCGTTTTTTATTTTTAATATAAATATAAAAGATTTGAATGTTTGTTTATTCCGGATAAACTCAAAAACTACTGAACCGATTTTAAATATAGAAATATATTTCACTAATAGAAAGTTAGCTAATATCTATCAGCAAGTAATCTGTTTTTTTTATATTACGGATGTTATTTTTATAGCTCTGGTCACAAACTAAGCTCTAGGCTTGTACTATGTGTACCAGAAGCAACGATATAATACATGTCATATTTTATAAACACCCAGACCATGACAAACTGTACAGAAAAAAAGTACTAATATTATTTTGCCATGGGTGGGAATCGAACCCACGACCTCCGGATACAACGCCAAAGGCGCAACCACTAGTCTACGGAGGCTGTTGTTTAACAGCGTTGATCGCTCCAGCCTACTAAATTGTGCGGCTACAAAATAAGCGGCAATAATGACTAATTTGCATTACGACTCTACTTAAAAATCCTCGATGCTTTAACGTCAATTCAACTGCCCGTTTTGTAAGCACACCCTGCAAGGCGTACCACTATTATTTGCTCGACCACCGACAAAAGATCGATACTATAGTCTCCTGAAAACCGATGAAACCACCAACTATATAGAACCATAACATGATTTAACTTATCACTTGACGGTTTTTATTGCCTATAGATTTCTCGATAAATGGGCTATCCAACACTAAAATAATTTTTAAAATCGGTTCAGTAGATCCAGAGATTATCCCCTACAACCTCACTAACTCACTAACTTTACCTCTTTATTATATAATATTAGTATAGAAGTATAAATTAGTATTATATAGAAGTATAGATTAGTATTATATAGAAGTATAGATTAGTATTATATAGAAGTATAAATTAGTATTATATAGAAGTATAAATTAGTATTATATAGAAGTATAGATTAGTATTATATAGAAGTATAAATTAGTATTATATAGAAGTATAGATTAGTATTATATAGAAGTATAGATTAGTATTATATAGAAGTATAAATTAGTATTATATAGAAGTATAGATTAGTATTATATAGAAGTATAAATTAGTATTATATAGAAGTATAAATTAGTATTATATAGAAGTATAGATTAGTATTATATAGAAGTATAGATTTGGCAGAGATTCCGCAACAGTCAGTTTGGTTCATGCACATTTTTTTTAATTATTTTATTTGCTCAGTTTTCCTGGGATTACTACATCGATTTATATATATATATACAGGGTGAATTTGAATGGGTGTACTTTGGGCTAATATGATGTTCTACTGGTCAATACGAACAACTTTTCCCATGGAACCATGTGTCGCAAATGAAAAAAAAAATATGGCTTCCCCATACAAATTGGTCATTTTAACTTTACTAGTTTGTATGGAGAAGGCAATTTTTTTTTTCATTTGCGACACATGGTTCCATGGGAAAAGTTGTTTGTATTGATCAGTAGAACATCATATTAGCCCAAAGTACACCCATTCAAATTCACCATGTATATATATATATATCTTTACGGGTGCCTTACGACGCCCGAGACCGCCTAGACGTTCCCAGGGTACCCAGCGGAGGGGTTTTAATCCCACCTCGTCGTAGCCAATGGTATGAGTCTACACCGAACAAGTGACTAGCTCGTCGCGATGTTTTGGATAGACTCAATAACCCATCTATAAACAGTTTCACAAGTTGGTATAGTGAAACCGGGACCGACTGCTTAACGTGCTCTCCGAGGCACTATAGTGGTGTTGTCAAACAAATGTACATAATTTTTTTAATTAAAAACTCATTGGTACACACCGGGATTCGAACCAAGGACCTAAGTGTTTTTAAGTCCATGGTCTTACCAACTCGGCCACTGCATCGATTTCTTGTTGCGAAACGGGCGTTTGATTTGATAAAGCTAGAATATTAAAATAGACTCATAATGCAAATACGTCTTTGTCGCCCGTTTCGTAACTATAAAGGTTTGCTAACCATCAGGTAGATACAAAATAACATGCCGTGCTCCAATATTTAAAAAAAAACTTATGAAGCAACGTTGCATTTAGCCCTGTGGTTTCGATATGCCTAAATTTGTATACAACGTTGTACGTCTTACTGTAAACACATAAACAAATGCACTTAGTTTTAAAATAACAGCTCGATGAGAGGAGCCAGATTTATAGAGCGGTAAACATTGTAAAGAGGCCAATGCAGTGGTTGGTGCGCCTATAACTTTGGCTCTTATAAACAAAACGCGGCTTTATTATGCGCATAAAATACCGACGCAACCTTATATAATTTACAAAAAGTTTCTGTTTTATTTAAACATTAAAATATAAAGGAGATATTAAACTATATAGCATATAGCCATGAGAAGGTAGGCAAGTATTATTTTTACAAAAATAATGCGCACACATCTAATTTTCTGTATACCTACGTTGCGCATTGTAGAAACGTAACGTATTCATTAGCGTGTACGTGAACAACAACCAATAGGATCGTTTTATTTTTGGTAACAGGATTGAATAAAGCTATTATATTGCATTTCTACTATTACAATTTATTTTGCCGTTATTCTTAGTACAATTATTTTTATTATGTTGGTAATTGTACGTCAAAATCTTTTAATTGTACTTATAATACTTTTGTATTATTAATATTTTTTTCAATGACAGACTAAATATTTTGGGACCTAGGTGGGATGGGTGAAACTTTAATTTTGAGAATAAATGTAGAGATGGTACAGTACCATCTATTGTAGAGTAAGGCTACTACTGGCCATAAATATTGTTAGTTTTCTTATTTGAGTATTTATGACATTTGTGACGGGAATAGAACAAATCGAAGGAACAAAAGGAGTCGAAAGAGAGATCAATAGAGGGACACACGATGGAAGTGTGATTGATTAATTTAATAGAAAACGAATAGAAACCGCGATTAATCCTCACAGTTTAAGTTTATATAGCTTCGCAGGGATATTATATTCTATAGGAAATAAAGAGAATATAAAATAAACGTATAAAAGTTATAAAGTTGTTTTTAAAGAAGGATCTGGAGGAGGTAACCCTGAGGAAATCGGGTACGGTCCCCGAAAATTGAAGTAAATCATATCTTCGGTCACAGTACCATAAAGCGTAATTAATATAAGGACGTAACTCTTGTTTCTCGATGTTTACCTACTATACATTGGATTCCATTTTGTATATAAGAACCAGTGCAATGTTTACATACAATGCTGGCTGGTTGTATGTATCATAAATCTTACGAAAAACGAACGCGCTTGCAATTGGCGGAAATATTTATTTATCCAATCACATTGGTTCATTAAATACCTAAAGATTTCCACATTGGATAGAAAGTAGGTATCCAAGGCTGCGTTCTAAAACGGGGTAATAATTAACCTGTGCGATCTCTCGGGAAAAATAAAGAGACGTAGATATGTAATTTGTTTATATTCCATCACGTTCTTTACCCCGAAATATTGCACGGGTCATAATATTTGAATTTTGGAACCATAAATATCAGTTAAATTGTCTTCATAATGCATGACTTATGACCGATGCCTATAATCAAAGTTAACAGTACGTTCCGTAGCTTGATCCGTCATTTTCATATTAATCACAGAGTTATAGGAAGACTCTGTGATTAAAATAGTGAAATGTTATAGAAATAACATTATAGAAAATGGCCTTAGTAGTTACGCCGTAGGATTTATCTAGAGGTCGTGGTTTCATCAAATAATATTAGTACTTTTTTACACAATTTGCCTTGATCTGACTGTTTATGGGTTATACTGGATGTTTTTGTCACAGTATAAGTATTGTATTTTACTTACATTGTAACACAACACATCCAGTATAATAAATAACCCATTCCTAATGGGTTCGAACACAGAGCACGGAATCGCCGCTCGCTGCCCACTCCCGCGCGTGGATTCCGTGCTCTGTGGGTTCGAACAACTTTTCCTATGAAATTATCTGCGCAATTTTTTTTTTATGACTTTCCATATGATCAAAATTCTTCTAGATTTATTTTTTTTATTTATTATGGTTCAATGCAAAAGTTGATCGATTTGATCAGTAGAGCCTCATATTGGCCAAAAATACAACCTTTCAAAGTCACGCATGAATGTATAAAGCTTTTGCAAAAGTGCGCTCAAGAAGATTTAAGTTTTTCCAAATTTCAAGAAAATCGGCCCAGTAGTTCGTAATATATATATATAGGGGTCTGACAAACACCATAAGGATTCCTTTTTGAAAAAAACTTTCGAGTTCTTTAAAAAGAAGTTCTCTTTTCTAACTTATTTGCGTTGTATATGAAGACAGAAATTATATATTTTCTTAAATATTGTTTAAGTATTATTAAGCAAAATATTATATGTTATGTCTTTTTTTTTATTTATAAGTAATAACTTTTTATCAAGATGCCTATTTTGGTATAACCCTATAAAACGATTTCCGACCACAAAATAAAATTGATACCAACTGTTGACAAACAAAGACAATTAAAACTCCTTAAAATTTCATTTTAAACATCATTATTTCCCTAACACTATTTCTTCATCAATAACAATCTTACATACGTATAAATCTAAAGTTTATACTCCTTTAACAAGCTTCACTAACATGTGACGTTTTAAAATTAGCGGGAAACCGTTTGGCGGGAAGACGCCGTGTCCGCCATAACTGTCACCTAACTCTTTAGTCTATGGTCGCGTCGTAAAAGTAAATTGTCACCGGCTGTTGAAATGTGCAGCGCTCTTCGTGGTGCGCCTCGAAAATTTCTTTGTAAATTAAATTTTAATATGCTATTAATGTTTCCAAAATGTTTTATGTGACGAGAGAAGTATGTATCGAACGTCGGGTGGTTTTTGTTTTTATTTATTTATTTAAGTATTCCCTTGCAGTGTAAGTTTCATAGTTTATGAAAATATTTCTGGTATAGGTAATATTGTTATGACTAAAAATATATTGTTTTACCCGTCGGTTAACTTTATAGAAATCGTAGATTGGTTTCGTGTATCGTAATATCATTGACGCGGCTCCTAAGCGTTGTAGAGTGTTGTTAATTTTTATATTATTAGTTTTATAGTTTTTATAATATATACCTTCCTCACGCATTGGGCCATTAATTGCGAAAATAAGTTCCAGAGATTAGCATGTGCAAACAAAAAACTCTTCATCTGTTTTATATTAGTATAGATTACCAATAGATTTTTAAGAAATCTATAAAACCTTCTTTAGAAAGCAGCCCTTAATTAACCTGGGGCCGTAAGAGGAAGCCACATCGAGAAACCGATCGATGCGTCGATGGATAAACATGTATAGGGGATATTGTCTAGTGGTAGAACTCGATCGACGAGAAACGTCAAATCATATACCTACACTTGATTTGCAGTTTCAATCGATCGTTATTTCACGTGGCTTCCCGGTAAGGCCTCTTACACGGGCACGGGCCTACCTACCGCCTGGCTTGTGCCCCGCAAGCCAGGCCAGTGGGGGCCCGCGCGGGCTGGAGTTCGGCTGGCCACCAGGGGCCTGACCAAAGAACACAATCGCCAATCGAATCGCCGCATCGATAAAAATGTATATGAATTTTACTCTATGGGTAGAGCCTGATCGATGAGAAACGTCAAATCCCATACATTTGTCTTTCAATGGGTATTTAGATTATCGATTGGCTCTTTAGTAAGACCCCAGGACTATATGGCCAGTCCGACGCTGCATAATATAGAGTTAATACTTACACTTCTTTGTTAAAAATTAATAAACAAGTGTTACAAACTTTATTAAAACAGCAATAAACTTACCAGTCATCAGAATCACATTCCCTAAACCCTTTTGCAAATGGATTGCTTGCTATTTTCAATTGAGTTATCTGAAAAACAACATTTTTATTACTTTAACGTAGGTACACCAGGATAATCTAATTTACCTCAATAAGAACTTATATAATTATAATAATATGCAAGACATTTTTTACCCATATTACCTGGTCATAAACTAAGCTCTAGGCTTGTATGTACTAGAAACAACGATGCTAATAGCTATTATATTTTATAAACACCCAGACCATGACAAACTGGGAAGCCACATCGACAAACCGATCGAAGTCGATGGATAAAAATGTATAGAAAATATTGTCTATAGGTAGAACTCGATCGCCGAGAAACGTCAAATCACATACATTTTATTTTCACTTTCGATCGATCGACGTCTTCATCGGTATTTCATGTGGCTTCCCGGTAGAGCCCCATTATATAAAAACGTACCTGCTCATATAGCTGTGAGTGAGAATCGAACCTATATATAAACTACCTCTACTTCAGTACCTTCAGGTCAAAAAAATATAGAAATATTATTTAATAAAAAAATATAAAAATTCTGTTACATTGCATAAAACTTCGCAAACAAAATGACGAATAACTAATAATAAGAGGTTTTACTATTAGTAAAATGTCACCCTATAGCTCTTTTTGAGTAATATTTATCTTATTTGAAATAAGACCTGTGTGTGTTTTTTTTAACTTTTATACATTTAAAAAAATCATTCTAAAATATCGATAGTTAAGAAGTTTGAATAGACTCAATAAACCATCTATAAACAGTTTCACAAGTTGGTATAGTGAAACCGGGACCGACAGCTTAACGTGCTCTCCGAGGCACTATAGTGATGTTGTCAAACCAATGTACAAACATTTTTAAATTAAAAACTCATTGGTACACACGAGTTCGAACCAGGGTCCTAAGTGTTTTTAAGTCCAAGGTCTAACCAATTCTAATTATTTTTTTATAATAATAGTCTGCTTCTAATTACTTAAAATACCATTGATGGGCATTATTAAACCACTTACCCTATGATTCTGATAGGCGGTTACAGCTGTAAATCCAGTTTCCGGGAAAATAAAGGTCCGGTAGTTGACCATTCCCGGAGTAGAAGGTTGTCCGTCTCCAGGCAGGTATACTACGTGGAGACGCGGCTGATAGCGATGCATGGAGTTTAGAATTATCTGGTAGAAATACAAAAATATTTTAGTCAATGACGATTCTATTAAGATTTTTTTTAATGAAACATGAGACCTACAAAGTCAATGGGTGGACTTGGAAACAATATTGATCGCCTCTACTATGCCGACTTAATTATGCGGTTAAGAAATGGGCGGCGACAAAGGCGTATTGCATTGCGAGTCTATTTTAATATTCTCGCTGCTTTATCGTCAAATTAATCGCCCCTTCGTAACCGCACCATGAGAGGAGACTACCACCTCGATAATAAATCGATTACTAAAACCAAAATATGACTAGGTCACATGATTAGGGCATATGTGAGGGCGGTGGTAAACAGTCCGGTCAGTTGGCCTAACAAGAGAGAGTTAGAAGTTATAGAGGCGTTCCTCCTAATACCATCGATTGTAGTTAAAAAAACATGGCCTATATACAAAATATATTAAGATAAATATAGTAAGGTAAGTAGTGGGTTACCATGAATCTTACAATCTATCATGCGGCAGCGACTGAGACAAGTAGAGTCGTGTCTACAATCTCGGGCCTTTCGGCACTTACTGCCTCATCCAGATTGAATGAAAACCCTTCTGATGGGTACCAAATAAAAGAGTTTTCATTAAAACTGATAGTCCATTGAGACCTCTTCTAATGTGCGATTTATCGATTTTAATCCCCTGCCTTTTGCTTCTAGGTTATAATCATATTCCGCATGTCATCTATTTATGTTAGTTTTGTATAAGTTCAACACTCGTTAAATTTAATCATATCACCCTACCGAGGAGTAGATCGAGAAACCCATCGAAAGACAAAGGTATTGGATTTAACGTTTCTCGTCGATCAGACTCTACCCATAGGCTAAAATACCCATGCGCTTTGCGTCGATTGGTATTTCGATCGGTCTTCTCGGTAGGGGTTCCCAGTACTTACATGTCCATTATCGTCAAGTTGATTATTGGTGAGCTTAAGCTTATCAAAGGAGACTAACTGCCGCATCCAATGAGCTCCAGGTGCTGGTGAGTCAGGGTGCACGTGGATCCGAGGAGGCGACACTGGGTCAGCTTTACCGGCCACTACCCAGCTTGAACTGATGGCGAACAATTATTTATTCAGCTAGATATAGAGTAAGGTGATAAAAAATCTTTAATATAGTGGTGGCCAAATAAAAAATAATATTCTCGGTGGCCAAAACCTGTAGAGGCCTAGTAAAATGCGCATTGTAACCAAGCATAAATGTAAGGTGGTCGGGTGGATTAGCACTGCCGCATTCATTGAGCTCTAGGTGCAGGTGAGTCTGGGTGCAGGTGGATCCGAGAAGGCGACACTGGGTCAGCTTTATTGGCCAATACTCAACTTGAGCTGATAATAAACATTTTTGTAGTAAATTTACCAGCCAGTTATAGAGTAACTGATAAAGACTAGTTCTAAATATAGTGGTGGCCAAATAAAATACGTAGTGATCGAGAGAAAATTAAGTGAAACACTGTGGAAGCTGAGTGAAATATGCGGTCGCAAAGTGAAATAAGCGGTGGCGAAGTGAAATACGTGGTGGCCAATTGAAACATATTGTTTCCAAATGAAACATGTGGTGGTAGAGTAAAAGGCGCATTGACTAAGTATGCACATGAAATATACGCGGTGATCACATCGACATCGAGAGAAATACGTGGTGGTGTGGCAGATTAAATTAGACAAACTGGGAATCGTGGGTTTTATCTATATTTCAAATTCGTCTTTGTCTTCGCTTATCTCGTAACTGCATCTTGTGTCCAGCTAGGGGAGCGATCAATATGGTTAAACAACAATATATTGATCAAAGTCAAAATCATTTATTTTATGTAAATCTTTACAGATATTTATGAATAATCAAAAAAAAAAAAGTTTAACAATGAGCTCTTAGAGTGCGTTTGGTTAGGCAGCTATTCATTAACAAAAGAACGACAAATATTAATTGAACTTAAACACGATGGAATGGAAATCTTAATATGAAAATTACTACCGAACCGAACACATACTACATAACCAACTAGTGGAAGACTAGGTGGTTAGCTGATTCCATTGACCTGTCAATCATTATCTGCCATACAAGAGAGCCACCAACGACCAACTTCACCGATCATATCCATGCCTTAAATATTTATTGTAAATAAAATGTAAGTAACCAATGACATATAAGTAAAGGTATAAGGATCGGTATTTAAGGGCATAAACACTAACTGTAAAGTCGATCCCCTCAGAGACACCTCGGAGAAAAAGAAACCAGCAAGTAAAAAACTCTAATTCTTCACACAAACTTAAAGAGGGGCACAGCAATTGATTGGCTTATGCTATATAGCATATATATATAATATATATAGTAGCATACTCAAAATGCACCCCACTAATCAGCATGCGTAGAACACCCTATGGCAGAATATTTGTTACTGTACCAATGTACATAACTACACAGTATACTATTAGTATAAATTAAGTATAGATCGACCCCATTCATGAACTTTGTTGGTGTAACCATCAGGTAGACATAAAAGCGCATGGCGTGCACAAACAGAATCTGATGGAAACATAAAGTATTAAGACACATTCACCAGAATTAGTATCTTAGATCTAAAAACCTTTAATGAAATAATGGTATCACTAAAAGTAACCCATCGACTCACCTATGAAAGGCATATCGGTACCGCTTATCATCTAAAGGCACAAAGTCTACAAGCAGCAAATAGTCAGCTGCTGCCAGCAGACCAGACAGCCTGGCTTGCAGTGCTGGAAACATTCGACGACCAGCCTTGGTGACTATCATTTCTGTGCCGAGTTCATGGAAACTTCTCCAGAGGGCCGACAGCTCTAGGGATGCTGAACATCTTGCTACTGCTTGATGTAGAGTCACGTTTTGTGATGGTATCTGTTTAAAAATATATTTATTATATGGCATAAATCTTAGTCATCTGAAAAACTTTTAACTGGAAAGCGAAAATAAATAATATGTAAGATATTTTGCGTATATTCCCCTGGTCACAAACTAAGCTCTAGGCTTGTACTATGTGTACCAGTAACCACGATACTAATACACACTCAGCCTTATTTATTAAAAAAATTCTGAGCGTTTCAGTGAAAATGGTATTTCGTTTCTTTCTTACTAATGAAAAATAAAACGCTAAATATGTTTTCTTGTGAATAAGAGGGATTATCTACATATATATATACGCATATACCTACTAATATATAAAGAAAAAAGATTTGATTGTTGGTTTGTTTTGGATAAACTCAAAAACTATTAAACCGATTTTAAAAATTATTACACCAATATAAAGTTCTATTATTATCAGTGACTAACATGGGCTGTATTTTATTTAAGATTTCTTTTAAATTGAACGGCGGGTGTACAGGAAAACGTCTTAATATTGTATTGCCATGAGTAGAAATCGAACCCACGACCCCATTCATGGTTTTTGTAGGTATGCTTACCATCAGAAATATAAAAGTCACATGCCATCCTCCTATTTAAAACAAAAAAAAAAGGATTTATGGAACAGCTGGTGTGTATATGCTAGTATGGTCAGAGAAAACAAAAAATGTTCGATATTCCATAAGGCCCCTTTAGCTTATGCTTACACACAAATATATAGTAAAATACTTACATTTCTTTGAGGAGGAGGTTGTGGGGCCGGGGCCATAGTCTGAGCCCCGTGGTCACGACATGTGCTCTCACTAAGGGCTTGGAGAGGCGAGTAGACTGCATCATGGCAGATGCCATTCTGTTACAAAAAAATATAAGTTAATTTTGAACCACGAGACAATAAAACAATAAAATATAGCCGCAAACATATTTAGGTGGAAGTCTCTATAACTCCGCTAGGCGGCGGACCGAATACAAATGACAAATCCGAAAAGTGACCTAGTCAAGTGTTCTTTCAGGCTGCGGATACGAAACGGGCAGTTGATTTGACGATAAAGCAGCGAGGATATTAAAATATAATGATGCAAATTCGTCTTTGTCGCCGCCCATTTCGTAATCGCATAATTTAACCGGCATAGTAGGAACGATCAATTTTGTTATAGAACAATTTATTGATTTTGACCCCATTCATGGACTTTTTAGGTCTGCTCCCCAGGTACGTACAAAGTCCCATTCCGTGCTCCTTTAACATAAAATGCATAGAATAATAATATGAAGAACATTACCCACATTGATATGGTCACAAACTAAGCTCTAGGCTTGTACTATGTGTACCAGAAGCAACGATATAAATTACATATTATATTTTATAAATACCCAGACCATGACAAACTGTACAGAGCAACGTACTAATATTTTATTGCCATGGGTGGGAACCGAACTTACAACCTCCCAATACAACGCCAAAGGCGCAACCACTAGGCTACGGAGGCCATCGAATAGTACCTAAAGTTGCAAACTAATAACAACAATTTTGTAGGATTTAATTTTAGGTAGTTTATATTTTATATTAGGTCTTTTATTTTATTAATTTAATTTAATATTTTGTGGAGTAAATAAGCTGTGTATAATGAGAAATAAATTAAAAGTCAAGTATATGTATAAAAGTTATTTGTATAAAAATCCTACGTTTAAATTGAATAACAACATGATTAAGGTAAATCTCTTTCTAAATATAATCACTATTAAAGCCAAAGCCATAAGCTTGCATAGATCAGCTTATTATTTTTTTCTAAGTGCATAGGGTCCAGTTAAATTGCAAAATATGAATACGACCGGCTTGACCCATGAACTAAATAAAAGCTTGCCCGATGATGAAAGCAAATTGTACGCGAGATATACTTATACGTAGGTGAACTATAATTTGGGAGCTTTCCATTATACTGTATTTTTATTTCTAATTTAGGCGAGTATCTCTCTGTGGCGATTATATTTAGCGTCGTAGACGGGACCATACATATCTACAAGTATGGTCTTATTGGATTTGAGATGGTAACGTTTGTAAATATGAGTAGTTGATGTGAGACAGCGTTTGTAAATGTGAGTAGTTGACGCGACCGCATGGACTGTTAGCTACTAGATGTATTATATCAGATCTCTACTCGATAAATATTATAAACTGGCCTTACATCTCTGATAGGTTGTATGTGAAGAGGAGATAGTGCGGTAGGTTGCGGAGAGGTATGGTCCCGTTGGTTGCGAAGTGGCAGCGTTTGTAAATGCGAGTAGTTGACGCGACCGCATAGACTGTTAACTACTAGATATATTATATCAGATCTCTACTCGATAAATATTATAAAATTGCCTTACGTCTCTAATAGGTTGTATGTGAAGAGGAGATAGTGCGGTAGGTTGCGGAGAGGTATGGTCCCGTTGGTTGCGAGGTGGCAGCGTTTGTAAATGTGAGTAGTTGACGCGACCGCATGGACTGTTAGCTACTAGATATATTATATCAGATCTCTACTCGATAAATATTATAAACTGGCCTTACATCTCTGATAGGTTGTATGTGAAGAAGAGATAGTGCGGTAGGTTGCAGAGAGGTATGATCTCGTTGGTTGCGAGGTGGCAGCGTTTGTAAATGTGAGTAGTTGACGCGACCGCATGGACTGTTAGCTACTAGATATATTATATCAGATCTCTACTCGATAAATATTATAAACTGGCCTTACATCTCTGATAGGTTGTATGTGAAGAAGAGATAGTGCGGTAGGTTGCGGAGAGGTATGATCTCGTTGGTTGCGAGGTGGCAGCGTTTGTAAATGTGAGTGGCTGACGCGACCGCATAGACTGTTAACTACTATATATATTATATCAGATCTCTACTCGATAAATATTATAAACTGGCCTTACATCTCTGATAGGTTGTATGTGAAGAGGAGATAGTGCGGTAGGTTGCGGAGAGGTATGGTCCCGTTGGTTGCGAGGTGGCAGCGTTTGTAAATGTGAGTAGCTGACGCGACCGCATGGACTGTTAGCTACTAGATATATTATATCAGATCTCTACTCGATAAATATTATAAACTGGCCTTACATCTCTGATAGGTTGTATGTGAAGAGGAGATAGTGCGGTAGGTTGCGGAGAGGTATGGTCCCGTTGGTTGCGAGGTGGCAGCGTTTGTAAATGTGAGTAGCTGACGCGACCGCATGGACTGTTAGCTACTAGATATATTATATCAGATCTCTACTCGATAAATATTATAAACTGGCCTTACTCTCTGATAGGTTGTATGTGAAGAGGAGATAGTGCGGTAGGTTGCGGAGAGGTATGGTCCCGTTGGTTGCGAGGTGGCAGCGTTTGTAAATGTGAGTAGCTGACGCGACCGCATGGACTGTTAGCTACTAGATATATTATATCAGATCTCTACTCGATAAATATTATAAACTGGCCTTACATCTCTGATAGGTTGTATGTGAAGAGGAGATAGTGCGGTAGGTTGCGGAGGGGTATGGTCCCGTTGGTTGCGAGGTGGCAGCGTTTGTAAATGTGAGTAGTTGACGCGACCGCATGGACTGTTAGCTACTAGATATATTATATCAGATCTCTACTCGATAAATATTATAAAATTACCTTACATATCTAATAGGTTGTATGTGAAGAAGAGATAGTGCGGTAGGTTGCGGAGAGGTATGGTCCCGTTGGTTGCGAGGTGGCAGCGTTTGTAAATGTGAGTAGTTGACGCGACCGCATGGACTGTTAGCTACTAGATATATTATATCAGATCTCTACTCGATAAATATTAGAAACTGGCCTTACATCTCTGATAGGTTGTATGTGAAGAGGAGATAGTGCGGTAGGTTGCGGAGAGGTATGGTCCCGTTGGTTGCGAGGTGGCAGCGTTTGTAAATGCGAGTAGTTGACGCGACCGCATGGACTGTTAGCTACTAGACCTGCAACAAATATAAGTACCAATTAAATACATACATATGTTTTAATAGCCATTTGAAATATAAATATTTCTTATCTCTGAATTGTTTTATTGATATTGAAAACAACAATTACAGATAATTTCATCTCATTCTTGAAATTCAGTTACAATTTTATTTGTTTAGGTGGTAGTCTGCTTTAGTGCGATTATGGGGCCCACAATTGATTAAAAACGACAAAACAGTCAGGAATATTAAGTACACTCATAATGCTAATTCGCCTTTATCCCTGCCTATTTCATAAACCTCATCATTTATGCGGCGCATAACATAGTGGGAGTCACCAATACTGTTATAATATTGTATTGGTTGTCCTTATTTATAGACTTTGTAGGTATGCTTACCACTTAGTAGATACAGAGACACAAGCCGTGATTCAATCAATTTAATTTTATCTTTTGGGAGCATGACATATGGCGATGTATCTACCTGGTAGTAAGCAGACCTAGAAAGTGACCGGCGACAAAGTACTTTGATATTCTCGCTGTTTTATTCTCAAATCAACTTTATGTTCGTAACCGCACCCTGAAACTAGCTCCTCAAGGAATTAATGCATCTATATACAGAATGATTTTTTTCATTTGCGACAGATGCTTCCATAGGAAAAGTTGTTCGATTTGATTAGTAGAGTCTCATATTAGCCCAAAGAACAACATTTTAAAATCACCATATATAATAGCCTTCATTGAACCCACAGACTAAAACAATTACATTACTAGGTCACTTGACGGTTTTGGAATCTGTATGAGTTTGAGAGTTAAAAATGGCTAAAACCGTCATTTGTTAAAATACCTGAAGATACATCTCATAGAACGGCACAAGTAGGTTCATTACAAGTTGCCAGTGGATTGTCTCTGGTTGCAGTTTATTTTATATATTTATTATGGCTTGGGAACAAGTCCTTTAGTGTCACCAAATTTTTTTTCATTGTATACAATATCCAGTAACAAGTACCACTTCACATCACTTTATAATTCACACATAAAAGAAATATAAACCTCGCCATCAAATATAAGTATAATAAAAATAAACAATATAAAAAGGCATTTACGTCCATACAGCGGCGGACATTTCACTCAACTAATTGTTTTAATGGCGGGAAAGTCAAACTGAATTCAATATGGCGGCAATAACTTTTATCAAACGACTTTTGAGATAGATTATAAATAAGCAAGGCGATGAAAACATATAGTTTTTACGTGGGATTTGAGTTTATTTTGAGTTTAAGTGTTGATAGAAATGTGGAGATCATTATATTGTTGGTCAGCCTTGTTTTTGAGGAATGTTTTACATTTTATATTAGTAACAAGGTGAATTACATCAATGTGTAGTAGACAAAATGTGCTAACATGATAACTTACGAGTATATCACCTAAACAACCTTATATAACCTCAAAATCAAAACAAGATATAGGTATATTTTTTTGTTTTTATTTTATCGGAGGACGTCATACGACGTTTTACTTAATATATAATTTGAATTTTAAGACGTGAATTTTACTTAGAATTTTAAATTTAACTTTTTTTACTTTTTTTACTTATTAGGTCAAACCGTATCAATAGTCTCTACCAACTTTTTGTAAAAATTCGTAGTCGTGTGTGTATGTATATATTCTATATAGTATAGACAAAACTTAGCTTATTTAAAAACAATGTTTTTGCTTTTATTTCGTTAAAAGCAAAAATGTATGAAACTTGTTATCTAATAGGCATTATTTTATGAAATGTTAAAGAACTATTTATTATTTTTATTTATTATTTTTTTAATCTAAATTATTTCTGAAGTTTGCGGATTGTGAAAAGTTTTTATAAAAAAAAATTTGAAATCATCGTTTTAAACGTCGGGTGTTATTTTTTTTTATAATTTTATTATTTATCACCTCCTGAGCGCTTGTAGTCGGAAACAATAATTTTTTATTTCAATGAACTGTGAAATATAATTGTCATAATATTCACGCGAGTTATTATTTACTGTTTTTTCAGTTTTTCAGTCATGTATTTATTTAATGGAAAAATACAGATGGAAATTAAAATATACGCTTCAATTTATGAAGTTAAAATATTAATCCTAGATGTTTTTGGAGACCTTAGCAACATTTTAAATATTGTGTTTTTAAAAACTTTGACAATCTAATCGTTGGGTTCACCCATGAAGGTAAAAACCGTGCCCGTCCGCGCGCCCGGGTTGCGTTTTTTTAGCTTCATGGGTTCACCGATTTTCAAGAGAGTAGTAACAATCAATTGTCGAATATATAAGGTATGTAAGTGCATCACTTTAGAACGAATAGGTACGCTAATTTGGCTAATTAGTTTTTTGTTGTATGTGTGATTGTTAGTGATCGGAAATTTGGGTGTACTGGTATAATTATATCTAAACTTATTCGCGTTTATTACAATATTGGAATAACCAAGAGCTCTTTGAAGCACAAACTGGGAATTGTGTTACCGGAAGTATCATTTGAATGGCAATAGTAAATGTGGATTTATATCCTGTAATTTCAAACGAGTTCGCGTTTTTATCTTAATATAAAAAAAAAATGATATTTTTTATATAAAAATATTCAGAAGGCATATTTTTTTGGGGAAAAAGTAAAGTTTAGGTATAATTACGTAGTACTCTATTTTATCTGTGGGTATAATTGCACCCAAAATTTCAGATCAGAAAGAATATGTTTGAAAAATTGTACGGAAAAATGAAAATTTTGCGTTAAAAAATTTCCATACAAAAAAGTTAAGAAACAGTCAACTCAAAAATATTAACAACCTCGTTTAATTGTTCAATTTCGTAGCTGTTACGTTACCATTTCAATAATTTGTTTTAAAAAAAACATATGACAGAGAAGAACATTGTTTTTATCCATGGATTCTCTGTGCAAGCAAGCTCAACGCGTGGTTGGAAGACATGGGAATGAACTTCGTGTTCCTGGACTTGAGACCGCAAAGTAGGGTTAAAGTTCTTCTAACTCTCCCCTGCACTGTGTTCACTATATACCCTCTCTACTCAACCAACTACTACATGATCCTGTTACCGCCATCTTGGAATCACGTTCCATAAAAGTTCCGACGGAAAATCTCGCAAGGTCAAGATCCTTCAATAGACGATGCAAAGACTTTGCTGGAATTCCTCTTGTACCAACTACCACAATATACTTGAGTTTTAAAACCATTTCTAGTAATTCTACTTTGATCTTCAAAGTATTTGTTTGACTTGATGGTGTGGTCCTCAGGAATGTTTGTTTCCCACGGAACGGTAAGATCTAAAAGTATTACTTCAAGCACCGAGAGTACACCAGTATTTCTGCGGTCTATAGGCTAAAACTGCTAGTTCATCTAGAATTTTAAAAGTATCTATGAATGTTTTCTATCTGTTTTTGACCGGAATTGAGAAAGTTTTACTTTGAGTCTTTACAAAAGTAGTTGGTTTTTAGATAATCCTTTTCTGGCTCTAGTCATACTAAGACTTACAACTTCACGAATAATATGTAGAACTTTATCATGTCAGTGCGAATAATATACTTTTTCAAGTAGAGTCTTGCCCCCAGCAAGTATATGTCTGGCTCCCTATGACAACACCGCATAATGTACAAATCTTACCAGTTTAATTAATATACTCAACAAAGGCTTATTATAATAGAGGACATTACTATTTAATCTAATATCTTTTTAATTTGAAATTGTGTTTTAAAATGATTAATTTAGCAAAAACTTGACATTTTATTGTAATTTTAATCAATTGTTATAAATTTTTAATGTTTTAAATTTTTTGTTTCATTTAAAGTAGTATTGATTAATTCAATTGAATTTATATTTTAAAATGATTAATTTAGCAAATATAACCTGACATTTTATTTAACATTTTATTATAATTTTATGGTCACATAATTTTAATCAATTGTTATTGATTTTTAATGTTTTATATTTTTTGTTTTATTTAAAGTGATATTGATTAATTCATTTAATGATTTGGTAATATCAATGTTGCCTGTTTGTGATGATAAAGCGACCATAGATTTTATTTCATCTTCTGCGCTTTAGATTAGTCCTATTAGATTTTCTTGTTCTGATGTGGTTATTTATTAATATTTGTTGTGTTGAAATGTTACGGGTTTTTATGATTTGAATGTATAATAGATGATATGCTAGGGATTGAAATTATATTTTGCACACCACATGTTGGTAGAATATGTAGAACTAATTATTCCAATGTAACAACTTTTGTAAACCATATTCTGGCAAATAAAGAATTTATTATTATTATTATTATTATATATTATAAAGATTTGTTGTTTTGTGAATAAAGTAGTAAAAAATAGTCATAAAAAGTTAAAGAAAGTCTCATTTTGCTCATTAGTGCGATATCGGGACGGACCGTAATTATAAAAATTAATACTACTGACTATGTACACGGTGTCCAGACACCGAATTCAGGTGACCGATGAGATGAGAATAGTCAGTTAATAATTATTTATTTTAGTCCAAACAGCTCAGGTGGCTAATTATACTTTCTAAAATTAAGGACAAACAAAAGAAGGGTGTGAGCAACCGTCACAGCGTCGCTTCCTCAGCGATAAATCCGCATTGATTGAGCGCTATAAATCTACCGCTGCGCAAGCGCCTGTACTCCTTTCGTAGGGTTGACACTTTATTATTAAGAAGCCAGGAAATGACTGCTCGGACGTCTAAAAACGTCGAAATGTTGTTTTCAGTAATAATAAAGATTATTTTGAAAAAAAAACGTTGAGGTGCAAATGTTATTTACTGGATCCTATTTACATAGTCTCTTTATACAAAATCCATTAGCTTTTAAAACGACAACTAAATTATCTTCTATTATTATTTTTTTTTAAATCCTACCTTAGTTGTCATTTAAAAAATTAACAGGTATAAACAAATTTAAAAAAAAACTTAAAAATCACTTAAAACAACGTTCAGTTAGACGTTATTTGACGTTCGAGTTCACGAAAATATTTCCTGTGCTAATTTTATAAAATGCAACGTTTGTCTGTACGTCTGTTTGTGTGCTTATAACTCGAGGATTTTTGTGGATTTTTTTCACCAGTATGAGCAAATAAGCTACAATTGTGATACTTAGCATGTAGTTAGTTTAGTTTCGTTCAGGATATAATCTCCAATTTACAAAATGATTAATAACATGTTGCTATTTTTCATTGCAGGTATAATGAAACACTGTATACAGTCCTTATATTATTATTATTAATTCCCTATAAACCTAACAAACACGCGTTTCACAATGTTTTCAAATTTCCACAGTGTAAATTTGACTAAATAACGTAAATTTAGTTGGGTCCTGTTTTATACATACATACATATCATTACGGGTGCCTAACGGCGCCCGAGACCGCCTAGACGGCTCCAGGGTACCCAGCGGAAGGGTTTTAATCCCACCTCGTCGTAGCCGATGGTATGAGTCTACACCGAACAAGTGGCTAACTCGTTTTGAATAGACTCAATAACCCATCTATAAACAGCTTCACAAGTTGGTATAGTGAAAGCGGGACCGAGAGCTTAACGTGCTCTCCCAGGCACTATAGTAGTGTTGTCAAACAAATGTACATTTTTTTTTTAATTAAAAACTGTTTGGTAAACACCGGGATTCGAACCAGGGACCATGTAAAAAATTCCATGCCCAAATCTATACTTACAACTGGTGTTAGTCTGCACTTGCAGGCACTAGTGGAAATATTGCATATATCCAGCACTATTTCCTACCACAGGATAAAATATATTATTGCACAACACCACAAAATTCGATATACAATTGATCACTCAACAATGCTTACAAAATGTAAATATTTCAACAAAATTAGAAAAGATTTAATTAATTTAAAAATAAATCCAAAATTTATTTTTGCCAACCCTACACGCCGCCACGGCACATGTGCACTAACGTTCCCGAGTCACACGTATTTGATATACGTTCGGTAGCTCACCGCGATACAAATTAGCCGCCCGCCCAAACAAATCCTCTATTATTACGCCCTGATGCTATAATAACGTTCCACCACAGACCAAACTGAGTAGATGGGCTAATCGTAACGTTCGAAATACAAATCGCTCGTGCATTGTTATACGTTCGGTAGCCACCAGCCGTAATACAAATTAGCGGCCATGCAAAAAAATTCTCTCTTTTCTCACATCAAGTGACCGTGAATTTGACGCTATTTATAAATATTATCAATATAATTATTATTTATAAATAGATTCACAAGTTGATGAGTGAACTGGGCTTTTAAAAAAAAAAAGACGCTCTGCCCAAGTTTCATTTATATACAAAAATCTAAATATGTTGAATATTTTTTATGTGTCTGAACTCTACAGTTTTAATAGGTATTTCTTTAGAAAGCCCTTCGAGTGCTGAGCATGTGAATGAAAGTGTTTCTATGTGTGAAGCGGTTCGACAAATCCAGCGTAGAATATCAATAAATCACCCTATAGATTAAACATTAAACTCATTTAATCATAATAAGAGCACTGTAAAAAGAAAAGAGCCTTCCTCCTTTCTTTATTTATAAGCTGTTTCTGGTAAACATAGCAAGTCCAGGCTTGGTTTGCGACAAGTTAAAATTTTGTGTGATGTTTTTCATATTATTATTGTTATTTATTTGGTTATGTTTTTTGCTAGTGTTTAAATTTTATTGCAAAGAAAATATCGAAAGCTTTATTTTCTTTGTTCAGTAAAACCCTGATTTATATATCGTATACACACCACGCACGTAGTGTCTACTCAGCCCTTCTACCCGGATTCGTTTTCTGTGTGTTCAACTGTCATTATACGTTAACCTTTAGAGAATTTTAAACGCACATTCTTTATTTGAAATTTAAATATATTATGACGTATCGCGACCACCGGAGCCACAGAAGTTAAGTTTTGACAGAAGATTGATTTGTGTTGTTTGTATTAAATAAATAAACAATTAGAAGAGTTTATGTGTTACAAGTTACTACAAATACTTGTAGGGAATGAGACACTTTTTGTTTTTATTTCCCACGTATTACACTGGGTAAATTTTAGAGTTCTGTAGAGTTTAAAAGAAATATGGAACCTTTTAAAATCAGTTCATCTGATTGTCTGATGGTTTAGTCGATATTTCAAAAACTTGAGGTAGAAATTAGACTTTATGGTAGACGTCACTAGCGTCTTTGTGGCCTTTGAATTTAAAGCTCTCAAGGGGAAATAGAAGGAGAGAGATTTGAGATAAAGTATGTACAATATATTATATATTAGTATAACTATGTGTGTAGTTAATTATATATAATATATGTGTAATAAAATCAAATAATAGGTTAAGTTATCTATTAGTGTTCTAACTTCGTTATTGCACTTATTTACCACTTATACACGGGGGGCGGATGCCTTAAGCAGGAATAGGGTTCGCGAACTAGAGCGTCAAAAAACATCTAAATGTTGTTTTCAGTTATAATAAAGTTTTTAATTTGGAAAAAAAGAACATGGAGGTATAGATTTTTTTTACTCGATCCTAATTACATAATTTTATTTATAAAAAATCTGTTTAGTTTTAAAATGAGAACTAAAGTAATATTTTTAGAATCATAAATCAAACTTTGGGTGTATTTTCAAAAGTTAATATTTTTTTTAATAAAAATACTATCTAATTAGGATCGAGTAAGTAATATTTACACCTCTGCGTTCTTTTTCTGTAGAAATAAACTTTGATATCACTGAAAACAACATTTACACGTTTTAAGACGTTCGAGATCGCGAAACCTTTTACTGGCTTCTTAAAGTTCTATAAAGAACTTGCAAAGTTGGTTGACGTTTCAGGCGACCCGAGGGCTGGCAGCTTTTTCTTGCAAAGAATCAGCCTTGCTATTCAGCGAGGAAATGCTGCCAGCATCTTAGGCACCATGCCCATGGACAGCGATTTGGAGGAAATTTATAATTTATAGGTTTTATTATGTAGTTAGATTTTATTTTTAATTTAGTTTTTAAAGTATTATGTTTTTTTTTTAATTTAATTGTATCTAATAAATATATACACCTAGCAAATCAGAATAGTTTTTCGATTATGAGAATATCTCAAACCCAACAAATATAAAAATATATAGTAACAAGATATATAGAAGTAACTGGTTTCTTGAAAAACGTAATAGCATTAAAGTTGCCTCGATAGAAAAAAATCGCAAAGTTACCTTAATTTTTTATAGATATTTCCTATTAATTTAATATAGAGCAGATTATAAAGCCATAATATATAAGATCTATTATATCGCCTAGCGTTTTTGTAAAATTAAATTTATTTTGAAGTCATCAGATTTTTTTCCAAGAATTCCGCGGAGATTTTTTTTGTTTCTCACTCGCACGCTTTGTAACAGGCATATTTTACTTAACCTATTTTATTTGCATTTATACGCTTTCTTAAGTCTGTCTTTATGTAATTTGTAAATAATTTTTACAAATAACTTTAAGACTTTTATTTATTAATATCTGAAACAAATAAAGTGTGTTAGATGTATTTCTTAATAGGTAAAATATATAAATTGAAGCTATAAAATTTTATTGCCAAATATTTCGCCTCTCTTTGGAGCGGCGTCATCAGTGACAGTATACAATATTTATTAATAGGAATACATTTTCTTATTACGATTTGTTACTGTGTCTATATAGGTGGAAGTGCAAAGGAATGTCCTTTGATCAACAAACTACTCCACGCCAACATACCTAGCGCATCTCATTAACAAGACCAAGTACAAAATAACCAATAAAATTGTTATTATGAATCTATTTTACTGTCTATTTTATAGACAAGACAACTTCAACTATAACTTCGGTAAATATTGAGTTTGAGTCAGTAGCATTGGTTTGGATATATTGAAAACTCTTACTTCGGATTGCCACTAATCAATCAATCCGAGTAGAATCAGACGAGCGTCTGATTACCAACGTATTCATTTACGTAAACGTGAGCAACATTTTTGGTAAAGGATTGAATAAAGCGATCCTATTGGTTGTTGCTCACGTATACGTAAATGAATACGTTACGTTTCTACAATGCGCAAACCCATGGTAGAGCCTCAGATCGCAGGATAGTGAAATCAATGTGTCACTTTTTAAATTATTGATATTTTTTTCTTTAAAATTCCCAGTATTTACCAATGCTATTGACACTCAATATTTTCCCAAGATTGTCAATCACATCTAGAACGAATGAAAGAGACTGACAATGCTTAAGTCAATATCTCAAGTGAGATCAATACATAAATACTAATTTCCTTATTCATAAAGACTTATTGAGGCTTTTGAAGAACACTTTAGTTATAGAAGGTTTTCTTTCTTTTACGCATAATCATTTTTGTTGCTAATAAAAAGAGACAAAACCTTCCATAGCTAAAGTGTTCCTTCAAGGACCCAATAAGTTTTTTTGAATACCGGTGTAAGACTTATGAGGATTAAGTGTGAGAAGCTCAGTGAATGAATGAATATTTAGTAAAATTGTCTAAAATCGCCTTTCCAATCGTAAGAACAAAAGATGGCCGCTCGCCCTACAAATTTAAAAAACGTGTGAACATAAATATTTATAATCAATCATTGAGCGTTGATTGGTTGAAGTGAGAAGACAAGAACATGTTTGACCGTTCGTTTTATCGGCGATTTTAGGACTTTCCACGGTTCCATATTAGGTATATTTTAGTTTCATGGTTTGCATACGGTTATTATTTTTTTTACTTTAAAATTCTTTATTGCACAAAATTGTACATAGGCGAGCTTAATGCCTTAGGTATTTTCTACCAGCTAACCTTTGAGAGAGTGAAATATGCTTAGCCTATGCCTAAAGCCTAAAATCACCTATCGATCAAAATGTACGTTGCCGCTATATTCTGTTCTCAATCCTTCAACATTGATAGGTTGTATCTAATATTTTAGTTCCCACTTTTTTTTAGTTTGTAGGGCTCAGTTACATGGTGTTTTATAATAAACGTTTCAGATATTTAGTGAGTATCATAGATTAGAATGAGGCAGCAGCTGCCAATGGTTTCCTGCAGCCTGTCCGTCAGAATCTGTCGGTGTCAGCTCTGTTGTGATTGGTGATTGAGGTGTGTTGCCAACTCCGCGGCTATTTTCAGCGACTATTTATGCGATACAGCGGTGTTAGCCATTTGTTTGATATCGTTTTATATGGTGTTTGGCGCTCAAATCTTTGCTTTTCGAATTATTTTTGAGGAATCTTTTGTTTTTTTTTAATATTTCCTAACATAGCAGAGACACAATACTAAATAGACAAAATAAAGCATGGACGATTTCAGCAATACTTGTAGAGTTCACGGTCCGTCACTTGTACTAATTGTAATTTGTAGTTCATAACTTTTTACTTTTAGCTGGTCCAAACGTCATTAAATATCTATCCCTTCAAAGCTCCTAATATCTGATAACAGAGACAAAACAATAAATAGACAAAATAAAGAATGGACGATTTCAGTAATACATGTAGAGTTCGCGGTCCGTCACTCGCGCTAATTGTGATTTGTAGTTCATAATTCGTTACTTATTAGCTGGTCCAAACGTCATTAAATATCTATCCCTTCAAAGCTCCTAATATCTGATAACAGAGACAAAACAATAAATAAACAAAATAAAGAATGGACGATTTCAGTAATACATGTAGAGTTCGCGGTCCGTCACTCGCGCTAATTGTGATTTGTATGTCATAATTCGTTACTTATTAGTTGGTCCAAACGTTATTAGATATCTCTTCCTTCAAAGCTCCTAATATCTGATAACAGAGACAAAGAAATTAATAGACAAAATAAAGCATGGACGATTTCAGTAAAACATGTAGAGTTCGCGGTCCGTCACTCGCGCTAATTGTGATTTGTAGTTCATAATTCGTTACTTCTTAGCTGGTCCAAACGTCATTAAATATCTATCCCTTCAAAGCTCCTAATATCTGATAACAGAAACAAAACAATAAATAGACAAAATAAAGAATGGACGATTTCAGTAATACATGTAGAGTTCGCGGTCCGTCACTCGCGCTAATTGTGATTTGTAGTTCATAATTCGTTACTTATTAGCTGGTCCAAACGTCATTAAATATCTATCCCTTCAAAGCTCCTAATATCTGATAACAGAGACAAAACAATAAATAGACAAAATAAAGAATGGACGATTTCAGTAATACATGTAGAGTTCGCGGTCCGTCACTCGCGCTAATTGTGATTTGTATGTCATAATTCGTTACTTATTAGTTGGTCCAAACGTTATTAGATATCTCTTCCTTCAAAGCTCCTAATATCTGATAACAGAGACAAAGAAATAAATAGACAAAATAAAGCATGGACGATTTCAGTAATACATGTAGAGTTCGCGGTCCGTTACTCGCGCTAATTGAGATTTGTAGTTCATAATTCGTTACTTATTAGCTGGTCCAAACGTCATTAAATATCTATCCCTTCAAAGCTCCTAATATCTATCCCTTCAAAGCTCCTAATATCTGATAACAGAGACAAAACAATAAATAGACAAAATAAAGAATGGACGTTTTCAGTAATACATGAATAGTTCGCGGTCCGTCACTCGCGCTAATTGTGATTTGTATGTCATAATTCGTTACTTATTAGTTGGTCCAAACGTTATTAGATACCTCTTCCTTCAAAGCTCCTAATATCTGATAACAGGGACAAAGAAATAAATAGACAAAATAAAGCATGGACGATTTCCGTAATACATGTAGAGTTCGCGGTCCGTCACTCGCGCTAATTGTGATTTGTAGTACATAATTCGTTACTTATTAGCTGGTCCAAACGTCATTAAATATCTATCCCTTCAAAGCTCCTAATATCTATCCCTTCAAAGCTCCTAATATCTGATAACAGAGACAAAACAATAAATAGACAAAATAAAGAATGGACGATTTCAGTAATACATGTAGAGTTCGCGGTCCGTCACTCGCGCTAATTGTGATTTGTATGTCATAATTCGTTACTTATTAGTTGGTCCAAACGTTATTAGATATCTCTTCCTTCAAAGCTCCTAATATCTGATAACAGGGACAAAGAAATAAATAGACAAAATAAAGCATGGACGATTTCAGTAATACATGTAGAGTTCGCGGTCCGTCACTCGCGCTAATTGTGATTTGTAGTACATAATTCGTTACTTATTAGCTGGTCCAAACGTCATTAGATATCTCTCCCTTCAAAGCTTCTAATATCTGATAACAGAGACAAAACAATAAATAGACAAAATAAAGCATGGACGATTTCAGTAATGCATGTAGAGTTCGCGGTCCGTCACTCGCACTAATTGTGATTTGTGATCCGTGCCTCGTTACTTGTTAGCTGATCCAAACGTCGTTAAGGAGACAGCTCTACCTACCTTAAATTTGGGTTTAAATTACGTAATTTGGTCCGATATAGAGTTACATTTTATGGATTTTTCACGACCCCACATGAAGAAACTGAAAGAGTTTCTGAATTTTTGGAATATGGGGGTTAACAAAAGCTATACAAGGTGAATTTGAAAGGATGTACGAGTACTTTGGGCTAATATAAGGTTTTGCTGATCAAATCGAACAACTTTTCCCATGGAACATGTGACGCAAATGAAAAAAATTTTTGGCTTCCCTATACAAATCGGTCATTTTAACATTACTAGTTTGTATGGAGAAGGCAATATTTTTTTTTCATTTGCGGCACATAGTTCCATGGGAAAAGTTGTTCGTATTGATCAGTAGAACCTCATATTAGACCAAAGTACATCCTTTCAAAGTCACCATGTATACAGAACTCTTTTAGGCTGTGATTCGTACATTTAATACAGATCATAAATATGCGAACGATTTATTTTTGGTTTCGACTTCCGTAGCTCGAACACATTTTAAACAAATTGATTGCTAATAATTATTATTATGCACTGTTCTATGTATGTATCTACAGAAATATTGGAAGTAGATAGTGACTTACTATTTTTTTTTATAGGAGCACAGCATGTGACGTTGTTTCTACCTGGTGGGCAATTCTCGCACTTTCGACATTCATCTCGATTCGATATTTTAGAACGAAAAATTACATATTAAAAGCGCGAGAATTGCCCCCCTGATATTAAGCAGACCTGCAAAGTCCATTAATGGGTTCAATCAATAAATTGTTGTTTAACAATTTTGATCGCTCCCGCTATGCTGGCTAAACAATGCGCTTACGAAATGGGCGACTTCCAGGGGCCTTATTTCGAGTTTGCAACCGCTAAAGACGACAAGACGTTGCGTAAAGTATAAATATTGAAATTCTATTTCAATGGATATATTATAGTCTGTATTAGGTTGGCTATAATAAAGCCGCCATCTTGAAATACGCGAATTCTTTGCAAGTTTGAACATCTGATGAGCATTGGAGTTTCAACTCTATATTTAATTGGATAGAACTTATATTTCAATATTTATAGTTTACGCAAAATGAGCGACGGTGAACGTGTCAAAACTCGGAATAAAGCCCCAGGACGAATTTTCATTACGAGTTTATATTCCGTTCCGTAACCGCACCCTGAAAAGAGATGCCGTATAGTCTCCTGAAAACCGGTGAACCTAAAGACTAAAACCGAAACATGACTAGGTCACTTGACAGTTTTTGCATCTGTAGCGGTGGTAACGAGACCGGTCGGACTAAATATGGACAAAATAAGCAGTGGAAAAAAAAACGAAAAAGACTTTTGATTCTATAGGTCGATTTTGATCAAATAAACGCTAAAATGTACTACTGTCCATAAATCATCTTTTAGTAGTTCTATTTTGAATAATATGAGTGCCTTTTTAATGTAGGGTAGCATTGCGCGGCTGAAGGCTGGGATGGGTGACCGCTTTATACAACGAGGCAATATACCCTCATAAACACCGCAACAAGCTCGCCACTTGTTAGGTCTTGCCTCCGAATACCATTGGCGAAATGAGGACGGGTTAATCCCTCCGCTGGGTTCAGGGTGCCGTTTAAACTGTTTTCGGAGCCAAAAAGGCACCCATGATGGCGATTCATGGTTTTCATGAGAAAATGTCCGGCTAAATATGAATATATAATATATATCATAACGGGTGCCTCATGGCGTCCGAGATCGCCTAGACGGCCTCAGGGTACCCAGCGGTTTTTAATCCCACCTTGTCGTAGCCGATGTACGATATTAGTCTATTCCGTCAATTGACTAGCTGGTCGCGGATGGATAGTCTCAATAACTCATAATATAAACAGTTTCACAATTTGTTATAGTAAAACTTGGACTGGCAGCTTAACGTGCTCTTCGAGTGGTGTTGTTAAACAAATGTACTTACATTTTTAGATTTAAAACTCATTGGTACACACCGGGGTTTGAACTAGGGGCCTAAGTGTTTTTAAGTCTAAGGTCTTACCAACTCGGCCATCACGTACTGGTAAATATGAATATGTCCGGCTTTTCTATTTTTAGGTCTGGCAACCTACTAGGACGTACAATCAAACAGATAGACTAAAATTTCAAAAATAGATTTTTCATGTTCCATTACTTAGTTCTTGCGTCTTTCAGCAATTTTTCGCAAAAACCTTTCAGACACGTAGTAAAACGTAGACATTACGTTTCACACAATACGATGGGGTGCTTTACGGTGCCTGAGACCGCTTAAACGGCCTCAGGGTACCCAAGAAAACTTGATGGCATTAGCGCCATAATAGTATAGTTAAAACAACATTTAGTTCAGTCGGGATTCTTTGAGGGTAGCCCGAACACTGTAGTCGTGTGTTCCTAGTATATTTTTCATAGTTAAGTTTATGGGATATTATTGTGCAAAAGTGTACCAATTTTGTAGAATAAGCATTTTTATATGATCTTAAGTGTGAGAAGTGTAGTATTTACGCAGTGATCTCAGTGTTTGTGCTATCTCAACGAATCCCTTTATCTTCAGTAAAATGGCGGTACCCATTTTACTGTCGATTATTTCCTCCTTCACTTGACACTGGCATCACTATACCGTATGTTTGCATACGGTCATGTGGCCATTCCTTTTTCTACCCTAGTCCTTTCCCGATTCCTTCCCATCCTGTTAGCCCTCTTTCACAAATAATATTTAATGAGTTTACCCACAACTACCCACTAGACACTGGCAAAATTACGCGTAACGCGTAGACGCCATTTTTTACCAAAATATAATAATAGTTCAGTCGGTTCGATTCCCAGGTGTGGCAAGTCGGCCTTTTTTCTCGCTGTAGGTAGATGCATGAAGCTAAAAAAACGCGTAGCGGCGCGCGGACGGGCACGGTTTTTACCTTCATGTATAGATGTATAAAATCTATGAATGAATCTATCTAATAAATCTATCCCTTATAAGTACATAATACATTAAACTAATAACTAAAACCACTTTAAACTAATTAAGACTAAAATAATTCATAATAACTGAATAAATAAACTAATAAGCTTTAAGATTTAATTTATATCCCTCAAAAATTTTTATTTGGAAGAATTCCACTAACTGTCAAACGAATAAATACAGAGTCAGAACGCGAAAAAATAAATCTTTTCGAAATCTTCATTATGGAAGAGATATATTAGTGTGGAGACGGAATCCTATTTCTGATTTATTATTATTGCTTTGCTTTATTTACTACATTATTTTTATATTCTTCGTGGTCTAGTGGTTGCGCCTTTGAAGTTGTATCTGGAGGGCGTGGGTTTGATTCCCACACTTTGCAAAACAATATTAGTACGTTTTCTGTACAGTTTGTCTTGGTACCCTAAAGCTTAGTTTGTGACCAGAGCAATATGTGTAAATTGTCCTACATATATTATAATTATTATATTTGTATTTTATATTATGTAGCATTTGCAAAATAGATTTAACAATGCTTATTCTTTTTTATTTTATTTTTACCTAGTGTAATAATAGGTACGTAGTAGTAATAACACAATGATACCCGATTTCACCAACAATCCCTAACTCTAAAGGAGCCCCTAAATAAGAATTTTGACATATTTGCTATGAAACAACTGTCATTAATTGTCCCTTAACATAGTTAGGGGCTCCCTAAGAGTTGGTGAAATCGGGCATTAATCCTTCAAAATAAAAAGAAAAAACATATTCCATAATAGTTATACCTCTCTCTATCCAAATCAGAAATATGGCGGGAAGTGATGACCTGAGTCGACGTAAATCACAACACACCTTAGGGTTGCCAACTTTTACTATCTTAAATATTAATCTAAAATATTTTATACTAATGAACATTATTATATTTTAATATTAAGATAAAATATCGTAAAGAGGCAGCGCGCCATTCATTATAAATGTTATCTTTATCTATACCTACTTATATATTTTTTATCTTAATAATCAGGTATCCTAAAATAATATTTTTAAAGGCACATATCCGGGTTTGAATTTTAAAACTTAACGAAAAAATATTAGTTTATTTTGATATTTATTAAGCAAGTTTTTTTTGAGCACGGCATATGACGTTGTATCCGCCTGATGGTAAGGAGATCTACAACCCCAAATTATTGATAAGTGGTGCCAACTTCCAAAATAGAACCAAGTAGGACTATTAAAATAATATTTTTGTCGGTCATTATATTTATTAATCTTTCTGTGTTAATTTATTTTTAATATCATAGGTACTTAAACAACGAAAATATTTATTACCTACAACAGAAAGATTTTTGCTTACCAGTCAAGTTATAATATTGGAAGTAGGTACGTTTGTATGGGCGTCAAGTCGACTCCAGGCCACCAGAAATTATCAAAATTACAAAATTTGAATTTAATTTGTAATTTTGTCGGTTTATTTTTTGTGTACTTAAATAGTTTTTATTTCACCTTTTAAGTGCGTCATTAATTCTAACTGAATAAAAAACTTGAATCGTAGGTACCAACCCTACAGCTGATTCAATTTAAAGAAACAAATCGGTGTCGCGGATACAAAAGTGTGCGGTTGCAGGGCCAGCACTAATTGGGCTAATTTATCTGAAATACTCCGGAAGGGGTGACTCTTACACGTTACTTATATGTATGTATCATCACGGGTGCCTTACGGCGCCCGAGACCGCCTAGACGGCCCCAGGGTACCCAGCGGAGGGGTTTTAATCCCACCTCGTCGTAGCCGATGGTATGAGTCTACACCGAACAAGTGGCTAGCTCGTTGCAATGTTTTGAATAGACTCAATAACCCATCTATAAACAGTTTCACAAGTTGGTATAGTGAAACCGGGACCGACAGCTTAACGTGCTCTCCGAGGCACTATAGTGGTGTTGTCAAACAAATGTACATAATTTTTTTTAATTAAAAACTCATTGGTACACACCGGGAATCGAACCAGGGACCTAAGTGTTTTTAAGTCCAAGGTCTAACCAACTAGGCCACCAACCTAGTTACTTATAGTTTGGGTGAAAACGTTTTGACAAGCGAACGATACTTACGATGTGGTGGAAATAAAACCTGGATACCCTGAGGTGGTCTCGGGCGCCGTACAATAATAAGTTTTAGCTTTAGGTGTCGTTAGTAGCCGGTCTCGTTACCACCGCCCATACAGATGTAAAATCCGTCAAGTGACCTAGTCATGTTTCGGTTTTAGTCCGTGGGTTCATATTTCGTAATCGCAATATTTAGCCGGCATAGTGAGAGCGATTAATATATTATTATGTTGTTTAACAGCAATTACTGATCGACCGTATTCATGGACGTTGTAGGTCTGTTCACCATTAGGAAGATGCAAAGTGCTCCAATAAAAAAATTAAAAAAAAGTTACGATATACTTAGGTGGCGGTTGCTCCTATTATGGTTCTATTATTTCTTCTGTAGTAAAGATGAATTTGCATTACGAGTGTTTGCGTTTCGTGTAAAACAAACATTCCAAAGGACCACATCATGCAATCAAACAAATTCTTTGATCACCATTGCAATAACTAGAAACAGTTTTAAATGCCAAGTTTGTGCAGTGAAAGTCGAAGAGGAATTCCAACAAAGTATTTATACTTATCAAATTTTAAATGATCTTGGTGTTCCAAGATCGGCTTTAACTTTATGGAACGCGTTTCCAAGATGGCGCTGACAGGATCGTATAGCATTCATTTACGTATAGGTTGGGTAGTAAACACAGTGAAGAGTTAAGTTAAGGAAGTTAAATTCAGAAAGGCTTTCTACACTGCTTCGCGGTCTCAAATCCGGGAACACTGCAGTTCATTTCCCTGCCACATAGCTAAGAACATTGTCTGTCTATATACTCGCTGTTTTGCCGTTATTAACTGCCCGTTCCGTACCCGTACCCTAAAATCAGACTCCTTGACCACTCCGACAAAAAGTAATAGTAGACACCTGAAAATACCACCTGGTGATACCACAGGAGCATACTGCATTGATTTATTGTTGTAGTTGTCCTTTTAGAGTGTGGTTACGAAACGGGCAGCTTATTTGACAATAAGCAGCGAGTGTATCAAATTATACTCGCAATACGATTTGTCTGTCACCACCCATTTAGCTGAAGAATTAGCTAAGGTTATATTTAATAGGTACAATTCAAATCCAATTTTTAGAACAATATACCAAAATATATACTAAACATAATTAAATTCATTTTTAAATGTTATTTAAACTTAAATTGTCTTGCTAGCTGTACAATTTAAACAGTTTTTTACACAATTTTAAATTTCAGGGCAAAGAGGCTTGCTTTTTCGGGGCAAACGAGGATTTTTTAAAAACCTACTATTTTGAGGGCAAACAGGAAAATAATATTTAGTGATCCTCATTCATGAACTTTTTAAGTCTGTTTACCAAAAACAAAATCACAAATCAAACTTGCTTTATTAAAAAAAAAAACTAGCAAATTATAAAAATAGGTAAAGCCTAAAAACAAAATAGTCATCATATGGAATTATATTTGCATTACTCGTCGTATTAAATCTTCAAACACAATCTGTTTACATTAACAAAATTGAATTCGCGATAATCCTTATGGGAATCAACGTTCTATAAACAAACATGAAACGACTTAAAAAAACTAAAACATAATTTGAAATTTTGATCTCGACCACTTTAATCTAAGCGACGTATTACAAACATGCCTAAATTTAAAGTTAAATAGAAAATAAACTGAAGACAGTACGGGCGTTTGGTTTATTATTTTAACAAAATATTATGGATTGAGCTGAGAAAGCGAGTTGTATTTGTGAAATGTAAACGATAGTTTTCAGTTTTAATTTCATTTTGTAATATAAAAAAAAGCAAATAGATAAGGGTTCAAACCCTGGCGTGCGATATTTGAATATAATCGAATAATTAATAATAACTGAAATATTAAAATAGTATTGATTCCTGGAATCTGTATTTTAGAATCTCATGGGGTTAGTAAACTATGATTTCAATACGAGTGCCTCCTACCCTTTTCTAAGCTCTTTCCTACTAGGTACTTGGGCCTTATTCCGAGTTTGCAACCGCTAATCACGACAAGACGTTGCGCAAACTATAAATATGAAAATATAAGCTCTATTCCAATGGTTATATAGTATGTATTAGGTTGGCTATTATAATGCAGCCATCTTGAAATACACGAATTCTTCGCAAGTTGAACATATATGGAACATTGGAATTTCACTTTATAATTAACAGGATAGAACTTACATTTCAATACCCGTACTTTACGCAAAATACGCGACGGTGAACGTGTCAAAACTCGGAATAAAGCCCCTTGTAAATAGTCAGCGGTGACAGTTGTTTGTTTGTGACACAATATTTTCTTTGTTTATCGAAACACAAGTAGCTCTTTTATATAACAAATAATGCGTAAGTTGGTACCGTGCGTATGACTTTCAAAAATAAGACTTTTGATAAGTCGTGATATCCTAATCATATTTTTCTCACTGGTGATCAAAATCATCGCTAACATTAAAAAATCTCACCCGAGTGTAATGAGCTTCAATCGCATTTTTACAACTTGGAACACACTTCCACTTGTTAGTTAGTTTATTTTGGAGAAAATACCTGTTAGGCAGGATTTAGTAACTAATGTCAGGAGCTTATGTTTTTTTTTTAATAATAATTTCTTTATTGTTAAACAAAATATACATTACAGGTGCGAGTCAACCCGCAGGTACCGTGCGTATGACTTTCAAAAATAAGACTTTTGATAAGTCGTGATATCCTAATCATATTTTTCTCACTGGTGATCAAAATCATCGCTAACATTAAAAAATCTCACCCGAGTGTAATGAGCTTCAATCGCATTTTTACAACTTGGAACACACTTCCACTTGTTAGTTAGTTTATTTTGGAGAAAATACCTGTTGGGCAGGATTTAGTAACTAATGTCAGGAGCTTATGTTTTTTTTTTAAATAATAATTTCTTTATTGTTAAACAAAATATATATTACAGGTGCGAGTCAACCCGCACAGACCAACGCGATCAATCTGCGGCCGCAGTGGCGGTGGCGGTGGCGGCCGCGGTGGCGATCTCAGCCGTTCACACCAACGCGTTCAGGATATCTGCGTTCGGGCGGAGTGAACCAGTGTTGCCAACAACATTATTTTTTAAGGGATGGTACCAAACACTAGAATAAGACGTATTTTGGGTATAAATCTACAAAAAAAAAATAGTACGCATTGAAATTTCAATAAAACAATTTTAATCTTACTTTCTTTTAAATATTAAATTTTTAAAGATAATAAAACATAGAAAAAAATCCTGGTGGGTGGGACTCGAACCCACGAACTACACACTCTATGCGAGTGAAGTTAGAAGTCCTAGTTTCTAATACTAGATGGGAGTGTTTTTATTTTTACTTTTTTCAGTATTTTATATTTATGCTTTTTTATAAATTCCTTATTAGGATACATAACTACTAAGAAAAACCACCAGCCACTAAAACAAATTTTTCCCGCTGAAAGACTGGTCTAAACAACCAATTTTAGTGGAAAATCCACTAAGTTGGCAACACTGGCGGCCGCAAGTGATCGCGCGTGCAGACTCTGTACGGATCGCGCGGGCGGCCGCAGAACGCGTTTGGTTTGAACCTGTCGATACAAATACTACTGCAGTAACTGATCGCCACCGCGGCCGCCACCGCCACCGCCACCGCCACTGCGTTGGTTTGTCCGAACCTTAAGTCATAACTTGTGTCGTGACGCATGTTTACACTGTTTACAAATTTAACAATGAGTGATAAGAATCATAAAGTATAAATGTTATGTTTAGCTACTGTTAATAAATATAAAAACACAAATATGATATTAAGAAAGTACAGTTCTCGGTACGTTGAAACATTATCTGGAATTAACGAACTGAACTATCTACCATATTAGAAACTAAAAAAGGGAGTATGCTGCCACAAAATTAATTTAGTTAAGTATAGCTGTCGAAAGAGCTCTTTCGACAACTATATTAACTATTTCCTAAAAGCAACTTTTAGCACAGCTCTCTGTGCTCGTTCTACTTGCATTAGGTGTACAGCTGGAGCTCCATCCCAGGCGCTTATCTGTATCTTAGGAGAGGTTCAACTAGAGAAACATAAACCTTCAATGTGTTATTAGCAACATGTCTATGTTTCCGAAACAGGTTCCTCTTATTTTATACGAATATTAAACTTAAGAAGCCAGGAAAATGATTCCTGATCTCCAAGGTCTAAAAACGTTTAAAAGTTGTTTTCAGTGTAAATATTACTTACTCGATCCTAATCAGATGGTATTTTTATAAAAAATCTATTAACTTTTGAAAAGACACCCAAAGTTTGATTTATGGTTCCAAAAATATTACTTTAGTTGTCATTTCAAAACTTAACAGATTTTTTAAAAAATAATTATGTAATTACGATCGAGTAAATAAAATCTAAACCTCCATGTTCTTTTTTTCCCAAAAACCCTTTATTATCACTGAAAAAAAACTTTTAGATGTTTTTTGACGCTCGAGTTCGCGAATCCTTTGCCTGTGCACTTAAGGAATATTTTAATTTAATTTAGTTTATTTTCAATGTAGGTTTACTTATTTATTATTAATTTTATACATTTTTTTTTGTTTCTATTAAAAATATTCTATAGTAAGCTATAAGTTATAAACTATATCATTGTTTCCGGTACACATAGTACAAGCCTAGAGCTTAGTTTGTGACCAGAGAGTTGTGCTTAAATTGTCTTACATATTATTGTTATTCCAAACGTTACAATTTCGTATATTAACAATAGTTGGGGCAAAAAAACTTCTGTGGCCCTAGTGTGAGTTTTTTAACATTTACTTTCGCGTTAACTTTACTACTGCGTTAACATTTTAACCAATCACACGCTCTCATTTTTAGTTCTCAAACTTTCCGCTTGGAACGCTGAACTATTCCCCATACAATTTTTTGTTAACTCAAACGCAGAATAATAGTTAGAAAACTCACACTAGGGGTATGTTGTCAAAATTCAATTGAATTGAATTACCAACATAAGTATAGTAACTCAGTTTGTTTATTTCACGACCTTTCATAATCGCATCGCCCTGAGATGTTTATGATTGCTGACGTATATTTTTTTAACACTCGAAATAGAAGTGGTATAGCCGGCGTGAGAAATTCAAAAATACTTTGTTACCTACCTATGAATTATTGGAGCATGTGACTTTGTACCTATCTGGTGGTAAGCAGACCTACAAAGTCCATGAATAATGACTAAATATTGACTCCACTGTAGAGTAGTGTGACTGCGCCTTTGGCGTTGTATCCGGAGGTCGTGGGTTCGATTCCCACCCATGGCAAAAAAAACATTCGTTTTTCTGTATAGTTTGTCAAGGTCTGGGTGTTTATGAAATATAATATGTATTATATCGTTGTTTCTGGTACACATAGTACAAGCCTAAAGCTTGTTTGTGACCAGGACAATATGGGTCAAATCGACTGCCTGTTTTTTAACCTCACCCTGAAAGGAGACTACCAGCTCGACAAGAAATCAATGCAGTAGTTTCGTGAAAATTTAGGTGTTTATAGATTTAAAAAGTAGTCAAGTGCGAATGTTGTTAGCTCACTTAGGTTCCGTAATAGTTAAAAAAGAAGACTATAGTGTGTTCACGATAAGAAAGGCCCCCTGAAGGTTGGCATTGACGATAGAACCTATTTTTTTACTTAGAATGATAACGTCAACGACGTATCCGAAGCGCATGAAAAAGGTGGTTACGTTCCATGTGAGTTTTTTTTTTAACTATGTTCCAATAATATTTCTTTGTAAAATTTTAATTCATTTTGTTATGGAATCTCTTTATTTTATTTTTCCTTCATTTTTAAATAAACTTGTTTGTTTAATAATGAATGTAAAATATAGCTTCTCTAAAAAAATATAAACTAGGCAGAGATACAAAATTTTAATTTATAGATTTAGAACAGATTTTGCAATGAAAAATGTTTCAAATAGAAGATTTATGTAAAATATCTTTGTATATTGTTGTAAAATAGCATATACAGGGTGAATATAAATGGATGTACTTTGGGCTAATATGATGTTCTATTGATCAAATCAAACAACTTTTTCCATGGAACCATTTGTCGCAAATTAAAAAAAAAAAATTGGCTTCCATATACAAATTGGTCATTTTAATATTACTAGTTTGTATGGAGAAGGCAATACTTTTTTTCATTTGCGACACATGGTTCGATGGGAAAAGTTGTTCGATTTGATCAGCAGAACCTCATATTAGCCCAAAGTACATCCTTTCAAAGTCACCATGTATATGGTAATTATTTATTTATAATACAAGTACCTATAAGTTTTTACATGAAGTAAAGTGCTATCCTACATTTTATATTTTTTAAGGAGGCAACAATATGAGGGAAACTTTCATGTGACAAACAATACGTACAAACGTTCTGAAAAGAAAATGAAAAAAAAAGGCGCTTTTGCCCCCGTTTTCTTGATGGATCTTGACTAATTGTTAAATAATGACAGATAAATTACTATTATTACTATATCAATTATTATTACTATTTCGAAAAAAAGTGTTTCTTGATGGATAGTTTAATTGACTATCTGTACCCCTAGTGTGAGTTTTCTAACTATTACTTTGCGTTTGAGTTAACTAAAATTTGTATGGGAAATAGTTCAGCGCTCCAAGGGAAAATTTTGAGAACTAAAAATGTGAGCGTGTGATTGGTCAAAATGTTAACGTAGTAGTATAGTTAACGCGAAAGTAAATGTAAAAAAAATCACACTAGGGCTACTGTTAAATATAATAAATTAATAACAATTTATCTTCCAATTGTGTTGTGTTTTCTTGCAAATTATAAACAAAATGAATTTGAGCATAGAAATATTTTACCCATTGTGAAATCGGATTGTTCGGATGAACACTCTAAAATACGATAAGATCACTCTAAAATTTGGGATGCATATCGGATTAATATAAAACATATCTGGGCGGGTGCCTTCCATGTGCCTTCTATGAAATATTTCCCATCGACCGACTCACCCCTTTTATTGTCCAGTAGGAATCAATAAAAATGCTTAGCATTATTTGATAACAACAACTGGGTTACTTATTGTCCAGTGGGAGGGATCGGTCGATTGTTGTGAATTAGGTACTTACCTATTATTGTTGTATTAGTATTGTTTAGTCTGTTGTCAACAAAATGATAATTTTTCCATTTAAGTGAATCCATGTATTCTTTTGGAAATAAATATTCTTTAAACCTATCTGTGGCTCATAAAATAATATAAAACCTTTCTTCAATGCCGAACAACAAGGTAACAAAATAACTTTATATTCAATGTATATTATGTATAAAATTGCCGAAAACTGAACACAAACTAAATTTCCTAGCAAAATATTTAACAGATGGTTAAGTTGTGTCTACTGATAACCTATTGATAACTATAGTTTTTGCTGATGAATAAGGATTAATGTATAACTATAGTTGCTTAACCAACTGTAAAAGATCTAGCCAAATTTAGCTATCCATCAAGAAACTGGCCCTTAGTCGTAAATGCAATAACTTATTCGTAAACGAATAATTAAAATATGCGATTTACGGTAATATTAATAACATTTTAAATTACAAAGCAAATTATTGTAAAATTGTCTCATATGATACAACCTATAAATTATTTCGACAGCCTATGTAGACTAGTGGTTGCGCCTTTGGCGTTGTATCCGGAGGTTGAGGGTTCGATTCCCACCCATGGCAAAAAAATATGAGTAGGTACGTTTTTTCTGTACAGTTTGACATGGTCTGGGTATTTATAAAATATTACATGTATTACTTATATCGTTGCTTCTGGTATAGTACAAACCTAAAGCTTAGTTTGTGACCAGGGGCTTTATTCCGAGTTTTGACGCGCATTTTGCGTAAAGTACGGGTATTGAAATATAAGTTTAATCCTGTTAATTATAAAGTTGAAATTCCATTGCTCATAAGATGTTCAAACTTGCGAAGAATTCGTGTATTTCAAGATGGCGGCATTATTATAGCCAACCTGATACGTACTATATAACCATTGGAATAGAACTTATATTTCAATATTTATAGTTTGCCCAACGTCTTGCCGTGATTAGCGGTTGCAAGGTCGGAATAAGGCCCCTGAGCAATATGTGTAAATTGTCCTACATATTATTATTATATACATATACATTTATAAATAAACTATAATAGAACAATAATCGACGGAAAAAAAATCGATTTCGTGTAGCACATATCTTATTATCAGATCCGATTATAATTAATGTCAAAAAAATATTCAATAAAAAAAAATCAAATTATTTATAAACGCAATCTCTAAGCACGATGCTTCAGGGGGCCTTTCTTATCGTGAACACACTATAGGCATGAAAGGTATCATTTTTTTATTACTTATTTGTCTTAGATCATAAACACCGCAACAAGCTCGCCACTTGTTAGGTGTTGCCTCCGAATACCATCGGCGAAATGAGGATGGGTTAATCCCTCCGCTGGGACCCTGAGGCCGTATAAACGGTTCTCGGGAGCCAAATAGGCACCCGTGATGGTATTTATTTTTTATTTGTCTTAGAGTTACTATAGAAATATCATAAATTATATTCGTACCGCATATGTATTTAGATTCTTTATACTTAAAAGGTTTTTAAATAAATTAAAAAAAATACAAATAAACTTAATGTCAATTTTTTTATATTCCCTTTGTAAAAAGTATACATACACCTACATAAACCCACAAACACACGCACGCACACCTACACACAAACACTCACACATATATTATTTGCTAAAATATCTACTTTATTTCTTTTATATAGGTACAAAATACTTACAACTAGTACCTACTAGTTGTAAGTATTTTATTTATTATAATAGTTCTGTCAAAACACAATAAAATATATCGTATAAATGATTTTATTTATATTTATTCCCCTCCTGCAAATAGAGAAGATATTTCGGGCACCGAGAAGACAAAACGATCAACTACTTTATACATTTTCAACTTTATAACTCAATCATTTTCGATTTACCGGACACTGGACATTTTCTGGATATTTTCCTATGTAGATGCATTTTCCACAGACAAAATTCAAACAAACAAAAACGGATGTCTAACTTGTTCCAAACATTCCATTCTCTCGTTCCAAATTCAAACACGCCTAAACACATTGTAACCATTACCGCTAGAGGGCGCTCTCAGTCGCGCGGTGCGTTGACGGATAGATCCCTCTAATCGGTTCTTTACGACCGGGAAAAGGATGTAAGAAAGAATCACTAATTTTTAAATTTTGTTTGTTCTATTTTTAAAAATCGATGCAAGGTTTGACAGTTCGAGGATAAACCGATACGAAAGAATTTTCGCGGCAAAAAGTGGAACTAATAAAATTGTGAATAAACAAGTATGCTGAATATGTGTTTTTACTAAAATAAATCGGATTCAGGCTAATATTATTTTATATTAAAACTTAAGTTACCAACACTCCTTTGCGCGTCTGCAGCGCATAAAAGAATTCTTTCATGAAACGAACTTTAAATAGAATGCCTTAAAATTATTCTATCTAATAAAAAAATAAAAACTATAGGCAATTTATTAAAACAACATATTTTTTAATACAGTTGCTCAAAAAGTGGCGTATTGCAGGGACGTATAGCGTTCGGGATGTAGGCTATTACATACTCGAGCTTTTTTTTACATTTTCCGAACTCGTGCGTTCTCTTTCCCAACTGTCAAAATAATTTCTATTAAAACGAAAAAATACAACCGTGAAGTTTTTACTAAAAAAAATTCATAGAAGTTTTTATGATTCATGCAAATATAAAAAGAAGCTACTAATTTGTTTCAATATCACATTTAATTATTTGATTCAATTAGTTAGGTTAGGTTTCATTTCATTTCATCATATTAAATTTCATTTTCATTTCATATCAATAAAAAATTTCTACTGAAGACTTGGCTGTATTGGCATAGTTCGCTTTTTTGTTTTCTTCACCCATTCTGGGTAGGCAAAGGGAACTATGCCCATACAGCCTCCGTAGACTAGTGGTTGCGTCTTTGACGTTGTATCCGGAGGTCGTAGGTTCGATTCCCACCCATGGCAACAAAATATTAGTACGCTTTTTCTGTATAGTTTGTCATGGTCTGGGTGTTTATAAAATATAATGTATTATATCATTGCTTCTGGTACACATAGTACAAGTCTAGAGCTTAGTTTGTGACCAGTGCAATTAGTGTAAATTGTCCTACATATAAAAAAAATATATAAAAAAAAAAAAGTCAATCGTTTAAAGTTTAAATAATTGTATTTAAACGATAGAAAAATTAAAAGAAAACTCACTTTTTTTGCAAACAGTTTCTACTATAGTATCTAGTAACTATTTTTCAAATACACCCCTCTTATCGGTTTATACCTATCTATAGTTACTAGCGACTATAGTAAAAATTGTTTGCAAAAACTTGTGGTAGACGGAACATCTCTACATACTGGCAGTGTTATAGTATCTACGCTGCCTGTCCCTTTTAAAGACATCTCGAAATTTATCTATAAAAACTTTCTCTAGTCAGAATAACTGTCATAAAAAAGATTGCGAAAAAATATGAAGTTATTGCTTTTCCTAGTAGATTATTATTTTTATGACTAGATAAAACTCATAAAATCTTTTTAAATATCGTAAAATATATTAAATTAGAGATAAGAACAATAATTTGTTGGTGAACACGTGATAGGGTAAAAAGTTATTTGGCGCGTGTGGTAAAAAAAACGGCCGAGGGTGATTGATTTCGCGCCATAAGGTTCCGTACTTCCGTATAAGAAATACTGGTACACCGAAGTTTCGTTGCTTTATTGTTAGGAATATCTAACACGTGTCCAAAATTAAGTTGACATGGTGACTTTGAAAAGTTGAATCGAAAACTTGTACCATGGAACCATGTGTCGCAAAAAAAAATTTGGCCTTGCCATACAAATTGGTTATTACAACCCTACTAGTTTGTATGGAGAATAGTTTCATTTAATCAGTAGAGCCTCATATAGATAAATTACAACCTTCCAAAGTCACCATGTATATCTGAACTTATATAAGCAAAAATTTTTTTAATATATCTAAATGTTATAAATATTGCCACTAAATTCCATAACAATATTTTAATTAGGCACCAAGACACCCAAAAAATTTAATATTTAGGTATCAATACATATGACCGAATTAAACCAACCGTTTGTTTATTTGTCCCTTATTAGCTTTATAAAAACGGTAGTTTTTTTTTACATACATGGCTCGGATTTCGGATCAAAAGTTCAAACAAAATATTTTACTCAAAAATGCATGTAATTTGGTCATTATTTTGACAACCTTGTTTGAGCAAAGTCGACCTTGCCGTTCTGTTTCAAGGAGCGGCCGGCAAAGTTTTGCTGGTCGCTCTAACATATCTCTCCGCTATTTTGACGTTTCAACGTTTTAATATATATTTTATTTAAATTACTTGCTGGTTTTATTTAGATGAGGTACTTGTATTTTTGAGTAAAGCACTATACAAGCCTTGGCCCACTATGACTGCTTCGCTGATCACGCTTGCCTCGAGCTAGCCTAGCTACGTTCTAGGCCTTCCAGCTTGGCCATCATTGCAGCCCTTGCTGTCCTCGCTATAAAGACTTCGACCTACGGTCTCGGCCTTTATCTCAGCTCGTCCATCAAGTGCTGCACGCTGACCGCGCTGTGTCGGCCTGGAGCTGCACTACGCTGCGCTGTCGGCCATCATCAGCGCGACCAGCAAAGTAGTCATTATAGACCGTGGCAGTAATGTACTATAACTTAACATAACTACTTTAACAAGTATATATAACCCAATAATAAACTGATTTTAGTAGTGCTCTAAACTTTAGAGTCTAAAGTAGTGGTGGTGAGTCGGTAAGTTTTTTTCATTGAAGGAACCCTAAAAATTTACTACATTTCATAAAATGACATTTACCATGTGCATAGATGTAAGCACGATAACGGGTCGAGTGTCGAAAGTTCGAAACGTTGTCGATATAAGTTATGTGCAACGTTAAGATAACCAACGTTTTTTGTTAACACCTTTACGGTATATTTTTAGGGTTTGAAACCTAAAATGTAAAAAAAAAACTGGAGCATGCATGTACCATTTTATTTTATATTGAAGCAAAACGCGGCCCCAACCTAGTGGTTAAGTCACTGTGCAACTAATAACAAGGTTAAGCAGATGACAACAAAGCCGGCCTGGGATGGGTGACCGCTTTATACAACGAGGCTATTTCATCATAAACACCGCAACAAGCTCGCCACTTGTTAGGTGTTGCCTCCGAATACCATCGGCGAAATGAGGATGGGTTAATCCCTCCGCTGGGACCCTGAGGCCGTTTAAACGGTTCTCGGGAGCCAAATAGGCACCCATGATGGTTTTTTTTTTTTTAAGCACGGCAAGTGACTTTTTATCTACCTGGTGGTGAGCAGACCTACAAAGTCCATGAATGGAGTCAATCAGTAATTCTTATAGAACAACATTGATCGCTCCCACTATGCGGGTAAATGGGCGGCGATAAAGACAAATTGCATTACGAGTATATTTTATTGTACCTACTCGTTGCCTTATCGTCTATTCTACCACCCATTGTGAACCCACAGACTAAAACCGTAACATGACACTAGATGTTTTTGCATATGTATTTAATTTTGTTTCTATCTACCTTAATAAATGATACAAGCATTTGTCACCCCTACTATGCCGGTAAATTATGTTTTATGAGAATTTAATATATTCACTATCGGTTACCGTTAAGACAACCGCCCGTTTGGGAATAGCACTTTGAAAGGAGACTATCATCTCGAATATAAATCGATGTAGTAGTCTCCCGGAAACCGCTCTATGCTTTATATATTATTATACGCATGGTGGCCGAGTTGGTTAAACCTTAGACTTAAAAACCACTTAGGTCCCTGGCTCAAACCCCGGAGTGTACCAATGAGTTTTTAATCTAAAAAAATATGTATATTTGTTTAACAACACCACAATAGTGCCTCGGAGAGTTCTTTAATCTAAAAATGTATTTACATTTGTTTAACAACACCACTATAGTGTCTCGGAGACCACATAAAGCTGTCGGTCCTAGTTTCACTATACCAACTTGTGAAACTGTTTATAGATGGGTTATTGAGTCTATTCAAAACATCGCAACGAGCTAGCCACTTGTTCGGTGTAGACTCATACCGTTGGCTACGACGAGGTGGGATTAAAAACCCCTCCGCTGGGTACCCCGGGGCCGTCTAGGCGGTTGCGGGCGCCGTAGGGCACCCGTTATATTAATAATAATATGTAGGACAAATTAGGGACCTATTCGAACCAGGGACCTAAGTGTTTTTAAGTCCAAGGTCTAACCAACTCGGCCACCACGTACCTATATTGAATTAGGAAGGTATATTTTATTTTTAAAACTGTGCCCCGCGTTTTTAACTGCCGTATATATACATGGCGGTTAAAAACGCGGGGCAGTTATTGTGTATGACGACCATAGCACACATTTCACAATAGGGAATATGCATGTAACGCCAATTATTATTATTTTAATATATGATGTTCTTTTTATGTCTTTGAACATATTTACAGTAATCTATTTTATTTTGGTTAGCTATTTTTTTTATAAATCCGATTTTTAAATCCATTTTTTTGTAGAAACGGAACGCATTTCTAAACGCTCCGACATTAGCAAACACTGCATGTGACGTCATTCGTGCAAAAACAAATGTCAACGTGTGTTCTGTAGTCTACGGTTTCTTGTTTTCTCGGGTATTTATTGTTTTAATTTTAATACGATATTACGATAATTTGTGATAAACAAACCTTTTGACTAACTTTTGAGGTGCAATAACATTAAACTAATATGCTTTTTGAGCACGAATGATGTCACAAAATGGCGGCTAGTGAGGTACCGTTTTTTACTGCGGTAGTGGCAGATAAAGTTTAAACCCTTTTATTTTTGTGTTTTACCCTTTAAAAAATTATTAATATTGTTTTTAGGGTCTAATGTAGTTGCTCTATCAATTAATAAAATAAAATAAAAAACATGCATATTCCCTATTGTTTGCTAATTACAAAAGAGAATGAAATTAATTAAGAAGCATGACATAGTGGGAATGGGATGCAAGATGATGCTGCGTTCAATTTATTTACAATTTTTAGCTTGTATATTCAAGGGAAGTCTTATATTACACGACGTTGAATTAAAAATAATCGGATCGTAATAAAATACAGCCCATACTCTACATAGAAATTTAAAAAAATATTATAAGTTGTTTTTGAGTTTATACTTACATTCAGTTTTAGAAGACTACTGCATCGATTTTTTCTGAGGTGGTAGTCTTCTTCCGGGGTGCTGTTAAGAAGCGGTCAGTTAATTTGTCGATAATGTAGCAACTTTTTTTATTTTTTCGTGTTACTATTAATGTTTATACTAATAATAAAGAGAAAATATTTGACTGTTTGGTTGTTCCAAATAATCTCGAAAACTACTGAAATGAAATGAAAATATTTATTTTCTTTAACAAATTATATATTTTTTTAGAAAATGCCTAAGGCATTAACCTCTCCTATGTACATTTATATATAATAAAGAATTTTCATACATTATTATCAACAAACGTAAAGTTTTTTTTTAAAGAACACCTAGTGCTAAAATAGATACAGTTGCAACTTTTTAACCAAAAAAAAAACCAGATGTCCGCAGTTTTTTCCCATCGTCACAGCAAGAGAATAGCTAATTACAAGAAAAAAGCCCACCCTGTTGAACTCATTAATCTAATTTGACATGTTGTGTTTATACCCACTCGAGATGCGATGTGTCGTAGTCACTTGAGTTACAAACTACAGTTTCCTGTACAAAATATATTTTTAAATATAACAGAAGTAGGTTAACTACTAACAATTTTTTTGGATTTAAAATAAAATATACCATCACGGGTGCTATTTTGACTCTTGAGAACTGTTTAAACGGCCTCAAGGTACCCAGCAGAGAGCCCGTCCTCATTTTGCCGATGGTATTCGGAGGCTACATCGAAAAAAAGGCCAGCTTGTTTCGGTGTTTATGATGGTAAAGTCTAGTTGTAGAAAGCAGTCACCCATCCCAGATCCGGCATTGTTGTCGTCTGCTTAACCTTGTTGATTAGTTCACTTGATGGTTTTTGCATTTTGGTTCACTTGGTAGTAACTGTATAAACCGGTCAGTCGACCTAAGGCTATGCACGACCATGGGTTTGCGCATTGTAGCAACGTAACGTATACAAGGGCAGGTATTCCGGCCGAATTAGTGCTAATAAATAAGTAAATAAACTGTTATTTTGATTAAAAAATATTTGGGGCCATTAAAATAAAATATAATTGCAGATTTTTTTTAGAAAAGATTTGAATTTTTTTGGCATATTTTTATTTTGACTCTAAGATTTATGATACAAACTTAAAAATTACTTCGACATAGTTTTTTTTTCGATCGAGCGATTGGAAGTTAGTAATTTAAGTTTTGAGTCCCACAGACTCCCACATAATGGTCTTCTTGACATATATTTTATGCACTAATTAAAATATATCATTTCCACAGTCAAAAATTAATCTAAAAATCGGTAAAACTGGAATACCCTTAAAAGTATCAAAAAGATTAAATTTGTGGAGTAAATGTCTTTCATTGGATTTTTATAAAAACTTTTATTTATTTTTATTTTTCATAAAGGTTATCAAGGAGTATCCTCCTTGATAACCTTTTACTTTAACTTTTATAAAAAATAAAAATAAATAAAAGTTTTTATAAAAATACAATGAAAGACTCCACAAATATAATATTTTTTTTTAATAATATGGCTTAATTTAAAATTAAAAAATCATTTAAATCCTCCTTTGCTGAGTATGTACCCAAAATACTTAAACCTTTTTAGCTGTGTGGTCCTTTGTTTATACTAATTTATTTTATTATACATATTCCTCCATAAATATCTAAATTAAATATAACTGAGTTCAAGCGATTCAGAGTCGCTCGTCAATCGTCATGTAGATTAGTAGAATACCGAACCAAGAGGTGACGATTGAGGAATGAATGAACCGTCAGATACAGAATACATTTTTTTTGCATTCGTTTTAGCAAAGTTTTAACTAATTTATTGTTTTATTTTAGAATGATACATTGTTTAGATTGTTAGGTATGCCACGGTTTTTATTTTATTTTATTGTGATGTTGTTTCCACCTGATGGTAAGTAAACCTACAAAGTCCAATGTATCCTCACTCTCATGCTTCGTAAATGCACCTTCAAAACTGGAGGATCCACAATAGACTAAAACCAAAACATGACTAGGTCATTTGACGGATTTAGTATCTATATTGGCGGTGTGACCGGTCGGTCAGTCTTGCAGAGTTATAGAGAAACTTAAAATATTGTTAGGTATTTCTAAGAATACTTTTTGTTAAATAAAAGTACTATTTGTACCAGGATTCCAGGAACAACGTTGTAAAATATTTAGACTACAAAAAGTAAGTTTTTTTTTTTCAAAAATATTAGACCATTTTAGTGCAATGCACCGACCATTCAAATCGGTTCCAAAATAATGTATCCACTTAAAATAATGCTTTGAACCATGATTCAAAAGATTTATTGCTTTTTACAATGTGTGAACTCTTTGAGGGCACAATTTTCTCAAGTTTTTTAAATTAATAATTTATTGCGATTCAGCGGGGTAATACAGCCAGTGTTCTTGCCACCATTCCACGCGGACCTATCTACTCGTATATCAGATCGTACTAGGTAATTAAATTTAAAAAAAAACTTATGTTATATTTTTGAATAAATTATACTAATAATTTATTAATTTAATTAATTTAGCTTAAAAAAAAATTGATTTAGCTTACTCGTAAATTAGAATATACTTTATTAATTTTTTTTTACGTGTGTAAGTATAATAAGAGATATTACGAACGTTTCTAAACGCTTCTAAACATAAAGATGACGGAATCAAAAACATATACATATTAAAATTTTTTTTTTTAAACGTTTCAGATTAGAAGAAATTTGGATCTTTAAAACGGTAATTTTTTTATACGAAATTTCAAATATACTTTTACGTTTTTCTCTTTTTAATATCGAAATGTCAAACTTTTAGCAGTTGTAGTTATATATATTAGACCATTTTAGTGCAATGCATTATTTGCAATACAATTATTCATAAAAAAATATTGATGCATCGAAGAACACTTTAGTTATAGTAGGTTTTGTCTCTTTTTTTCAGCTACAAAAATGAATATGCGAAAAAGAGACAAAACCTATTTTAACTAAAGTGTTCTTTAAGAACTCAATAAGTTTTTATGATTAAAGTTATTTTAGTCAAAATAATACTAAGATTAGAAGAAATTTGGATATTTAGAACAGGGTATTTTTTTTATACGAAATTTCAAATATACTTTTACGTTTTTCTCTTTTTAATATCGAAATGTCAAACTTTTAGCAGTTGTAGTTATATATATTAGACCATTTTAGTGCAATGCATTATTTGCAATACAATTATTCATAAAAAAAATATTGATGCATCGAAGAACACTTTAGTTATAGTAGGTTTTGTCTCTTTTTTTCAGCTACAAAAATGAATATGCGAAAAAGAAACAAAACCTATTTTAACTAAAGTGTTCTTTAAGGACTCAATAAGTTTTTATGATTAAAGTTATTTTAGTCAAAATAATACTAAGATTAGAAGAAATTTGGATGTTTAGAACAGGGTATTTTTTTTTATACGAAATTTCAAATATACTTTTACCATTTCCTCTTTTTAATATCGAAATGTCGAACTTTTAGCAGTTTCAGTTATTGAAATAGTTCAAATTAATTGAAAGAAATTTTATTTGCAGTCCGCGCTGTATATATATTTTGTAATTTAGTTTAACTTTTTACTTATAAGATATAATTAATATAAGATTATCCTATAATGGAATTTATAAAAATTCATAAATATAAAATACTGAAAAAAGTAAAAATAAAAAACAGACTCCTCAGCCATCTAGTATTAGAAACTAGGACTTCTAACTTCACTCGTATAGAGTTAATAGAAAAAAGCTAATAGAGGGCGTCTGTGTATGAACCTGGTTGACTCAGCGGTTGAGCGCCTTGCCGCGATAGCGAGGTTCGTGGGTTCGAGTCCCACCCACCAGGAATTTTTTCATTGCATTTTTATCTTTAAAAAAAATAAAATAAGATCCTATAAAATAATTTATAAAAATTCATAAATATAAAATACTGAAAAAAGTAAAAATAAAAAACAGACTCCTCAAACATCTGCTATTAGAAACTAGGACTTCTAACTTCACTCGTATAGAGTTAATAGAAGAAAGCTAATAGAGGGCGTCTGTGTATAACAAGCAATGACAAAATTCGTGAGGGGTGACCGGAAGCTGGTTGGCTCAGCGGTTGAGCGCCTTTGCCGCGATAGCGAGGTTTGTGGGTTCGAGTCCCACCCACCAGAATTTTTTTCATTGCATTTTTATCTTTAAACATTTAATATAAGATATAATTAAGTGATATATAAGATAATTATTGTTTAATCCCTGTTTTGAAAAAAGTCTCTTAAGACTTTTGTCAATAGAAGCTTTAATGAGCATCAAGATTGAGGAGCCATATTTTGATATTAATTGTTATGCCAATATTTAGTAAAAAAAAAAGGCACAAGGGCTTTATTTTTTTCTAATATTTCCGTTAATACTAAACGTTTTTAAATGAGTTTTGCGTGGTTCGAGAATATATTTTTTAGAAATATTTTCTATGTTTGTAACTAGTGTATATTTAAAGATATTAAAGTGCTTTAATAAAAAAGTCAGCACTAACTATAATCCCATGAAACGTTTTACAAACTTGAGGTTTTTTTTTTACAAACTTACCCTTGATTTTATACAGTTAACAACTGTATATTTCAAACTGGATAATACAAAATTATTAGTAAATCCTTAGGTATTATAAAAAATGTGACCCCTCAATCCTGATGGTCATACAGTTTTAACATCACTTTAACAAATCTATAAGTATACCCTAGATATCTTAAACCATTAAAGTACTTATTAATAAAAAAAACGATCTATAATAAGAAAAGGTATGCTAAATAATTAAGTAGGTACTTACTTTAAAAAAATCAATATACTTAGAAGTAGAATAATAACACTAATCAACACTTTAGTTACACGTTATATACGTGGTGGCCTAGTTGGTTAGACCTTGGACTTAAAACGCTTAGGTCCCCGGTTCGAATCCCGGTGTGTACCAATGAGTTTTTAATTTAAAAATTTATGTACATTTGTTTGACAACACCACTATAGTGCCTCGGAGAGCACGTTAAGCTGTCGGTCCCGGTTTCACTATACCAACTTGTGAAACTGTTTATAGATGGGTTATTGAGTCTATCCAAAACATTGCGACGAGCTAGCCACTTGTTCGGTGTAGACTCATGCCATCGGCTACAACGAGGTGGGGATTAAAACCCCTCCGCTGGGTACCCTGGGGCCGTCTAGGCGGTCTCGGGCGCCGTAAGGCACCCGTGATGATATATATATATATAACACTTTAGAATTTCAACAAAACTCACTAAGTATTTATGGTAAATTAAACTTATATTAATTTTATTGTAAAATACTCTTCCGTTTTTTAATGATTAAAATTTTTTATGTCGGGTAAAATAATCACCGATTTTCACATTATAATCCTGTACCGTTTTTTGTATTGGGTAAAATAATGACCGATTAGAGTTACTGAAAGCGGGTTTAAATTACTTGAAGGGTAATTTAAAATCGCGAGAGAATCTGTTTTTTTTTTATTTGAAATGAATGAGACAATGTTTTTAGCAAACCATGGATTCACCGTGCGGGTGCCGGGAATGAACTGCAGCGTTCCCGGACTTGAGACCGCGAAGTAGGTAAAGTTTACCGGTAAACTATGTAAATATGTAATAATTTATTTTAGAGAATGTTTTATTTATTTATTAAACTTTATTGCATAATACAAAGGCGGACTTAATGCCGTTGGGCATTATTTGACAGTCAAACCTTCGGGACATTAGAACATTAAGTTTAGGTAGTGTGCAATACAAATTATTTTTTTATTTATATTTATAAATAAATACATATATACCCATATGCTTTACATATACAAGTATTATACACATATAATATACTACAACAGTATAATGACTAATTCGACAGTTGTTGGGATTTATTTACTTATAATTGTTACAGGTTATGAAATTTCTAAACTTCCATAGTAATTCTTGAATATTTTTACCGTATATACGAGAAATTTGTCCTAAAATATTGGTAATTATTAATTAGCAATATTTATTTATTATTTTGTAAATACTTGACAGCCTCCGTAGACTAAGTAGTGGTTGCGCCTTTGGCGTTGTATCTGGAAATCGTGGGTTCGATTCGACATGGCAAAAAAATATTAGTACGTTTTTCTGTACAGTTTGTCATGGTCTGGGTGTTTATAAAATATAATATGTATTATATCGTTGCTTCTGGTACACATAGTACAAGCCTATACAGCTTAGTTTGTGACCAGAGCAATATGTGTAATTTATCCTACATATTATTATTATTACTTAGTTTATTATTTATTTATCAGGGTTTAGGTAATTTTAGTAGTTTTATTTTTAATTGTAATTTACCATGTAAATGTTTTTTTTAAAGTTTTAATAGCAATATTTTAATAAGTTAATTCTAACGTAATAAACTCTCAGCACGCAGACTACTTTGAAATTAAAAGAGGTCTGAAAGATATTTAAAGTTTGAATATCTGACCTTTTCGGTGGAAACTTGAAGCCCGTGATCACCTCGTGCTTTAGCGTTTTCTCTATAATGGGAAAATTATTCGTATTTTTCCTACGAGCTGGAGATTCAAGGAGGCAACGTGGCTGTAGTTCTCGTTACCTGCGCGACTCCAGAATTTATTTCACGCTTCGAATTTAAGACTAAGCAGTTTTAATAAATCAGCCTAGTAGGTCTATCCTCTTCTACAGCTTCTTAATTATTTAATGAATTAACCCATTAATTACTACATAATAAAAAAAAATCTGTCCCGGCTCTGTCCCGGCCCGAAGGTTCCCATAACACTGGCAGCTTTACATCTTTGTCAGCCTAGTTAGAGTATATATTAATAAATTATATTTTAGATCACCAAAAAAAAATCTAAATCTAAACAGTTTAAATTAAAAACAGCTTACTGAAATGACGCTATTTCAGCACAAAGATATATACTAAATTATTTCACGCCTTCTTTTTAGAGCTAAGCAGTTTTAATAAATTATATTTAAGATCATTCAATTAAAAAAGATAATATATAACGAATTTTAAATTAAAAACTCTTTTTCTCAAAGACTACTAGTCAGTATTTCAGCACAAAGTATATATCTACTAAATTATTTCACGCCTTGTTATTAGCTTTATGTAATTATATAAAAAAATTAAGATCATTCACGTAAAAAAATAAAATTATAAAGTACTTTTTAAATTAAAACCTGTTTTCTGAAATGACTGCTAGTCGATATTTCAGCACAAATACATTTATATCTACTAAATTATTTCACGCCTTGTTTAGGTCTAAATCGTTTGAACAAATAACATTAAAACTGTTTTTCTTAATCGACTGTAAGTCGATATTTCAGCACAAAGATATATACTAAATTATTTCACCCCTTGTTATTTTAGCTCTAAGTTTCAATAAATAACATTTATCTAAAGACATTAAATTAAAAAAAAAAAAAATCTGACGATCTTTAAATTAATAACTAAGTGTTTTTCTCAAAGACGCTAGTCGGTATTCAGCACAAAGATATACTAATCTTATTTCACATTTTGTTTTTAGGTTAAATTATTTTAATAAATTATATTATTTTAGACGATCCAAATAAAAAAATAATACCTGACAAACATTAAATTAAAAACTGTTTTCTCAATCGAGCAGTCGGTATTTCAACACAAAGATTTTAGTACATTAAATTTCACACCTTGTTATATTAGGTCTAAATTATTAATTTAAGAACATCAACTTAAAAAACAATATGCCTGTCGAACATTAAATTAAAAATCGTATTTTCAATCGAGTAGTTACTAGTCGCTATTTCAGCATAAAGATATGCTCGTCTCTACTAAATTATTTCACGCCTTGTTTATAGTAGGTCTAAGTAGTTTTAATAAAATAAATTTTAATTAATTAGATCATATAAATAATAAAATAAATCTGATGATTTTTTTTAATTTAAAACTGTTTTCTCAATTGGCTGCTAGTCGGTATTTCAGCACAAATATTGCACTAAATCATTTCACAACCTATTATTGGGTCTAATAATGTTGACTAGTTTAATAGCAAGCTTAGGCAAATCCAAACAATAACCAAGCTAACTGAAAAACTAACTAACTGAAGCTTAGGGAAAGACACTGTCCCAACATTAAAATCGTCACTGTACTACTAAACACTATAACTCAATAAACAACTGACCATCCAAATGTCGTTGGCTCTGCCAGCCTCGCCAGTCTGCTTGGCTGTCCATCTGAATTCACTTTTTCAACGCGAACCGATAAATCAATTTACCAGCACTTTATCACAGGCGTGCGCGTGCGCCGGCGCGAGGCGAGCATTTCTTTCGTCGACACGTATCGTCACCAAAAGATTTCAGCGATCCGCCCTAGAGAACCGCCCACCGCCCAATAGCGGTTATTTCAATTTGACCTCGACGGATTTACGTTTTATGTATTGTTGGATTTAATTTTGGATTTATTTCGTTGGGGGTGATATAGAGTTATATTTATTATATATTAAGTCTTTTTTATTTTTGTTGTTCTGCTGTTTTTTCTGCTGTGATTATTTTCGGTTGAAATTTACTTTATTTTATTTATTTATTTAAATCTTTATTGCATACAAAATACAAAGGTTGACTTAATGCCGCTAGGCATTCTCTACCAGTCAAACCTTCGGGACAATAAAAGCAGTTAATAAGTAAGGTAGGTGCAATATAGTAACTGAGTATATAAACCAGTGAATATAATATAAAATACTTACAATCTATTATACACTACTTAAATATATCTTATATATATACATACATAAACTACATATACACAATACTACCAACCACAAAATGAGAAAGGAGAAGTAACAAAGTGGAAAGGAATAGAATAATGAAAGATAAATAAAAACTACCTATGAATTTAAATAGTAATCATATACTCTTTTTTTAATATGACTCTTTACTATCCATTTTCATTATAATCGGGATGCTTTATTACAGTTACCAGAATCTTTATACTTTCGATATTACATCGAAACTTATCTAATCATAAATTAACAAAATATAACAAAATTGTAAATGAAAAAACTCTACGACTCTAATTAGGTTGTAGAACAATAATGTATCATTTTTATAATTCATGTATGTTGTTTATAAGGGCACTTAAAAACTACTGGAACGATTTATATGCGTTTTTTTTGTTATTCAACAAAAACACCGCTATTAGCACTGAGGGTGAAATAAGGTTGGTATATTATATACCTAATTATATAGGATGTTGGTGTTTAAAGAGTCTCATAAGAAAAGTTTTAAAATACACCACGTAGAAAAGTCTATCAATTATCTTTTTGTAACTGCAGAGATTGGTAGGTAAGTACTAAGTATCAACTCAAAAAGAGCCGTTACGTTACGCACAAAATTATACCTTTACTTTAGCAAAAATATGTACTTATATCAAGTTCAAGTTTCAATTCGTTTATTCAGATAATTTTTACACAGTTTACAATATTATGCAGCAGGATATATTAAAAAACAATAAATAATAGTTTTATTTTATAAACGGAATTGCGAAATTATTTAGTTTTTAATAAAATACTGACCTAATCAAAAAAAATATTAAAAGAAAAAACAAAACTAGACCAATTTATCGCTTGTCTCTTTTTCATCTGGGGGTAACCATAAACTCCGATATCGTGAGTTCTCGTTCGAGTTGAGATGACGTCATTTCATACAAATGATATTTACAAAATTCTTTATTTTTAATTTATTGGAGCACGACATGTGACTTTGTATCTACCTGGTGGTGAGCAGACCTACAAAGTCCATGAAAGATTGACCCCAATCCTTCAGTGGGAGCGATCAATATTGTTCTTAAAAATAGTGATCGCTCCCACTATGCCGGCTAAATTGTGCGATTACGAAATGGGGGGCGACAATGACGAATTGCATTTCTAGTATATTTTAATATACTCGCTGTCTTATCGCCAATTTACCTATCCATTTCGTAACCGCACCCTAAACGGAGACTACCACTTTGACAAGAAATCGATGCAGTAGTCTCCTGAAAACCGGTAAACCCACAGACTAAAGCCGAAACATGACTAGGTCACTTGACGGTTTTTGCATCTGTATGGGCGGTGGTAACGAGACCGATCGGTCGGCCTTACGAAGTTATAGATACCTTCCTCCCATCCAAACCAACCATACATTTTTTTTTGGAATTTATTAGGTACTCGAACTGGTTATGCAGTGGTTAATTCAAACACAGATGTTTCACTTTTCGTAGTACCAAAAACATCATTCTCTATCTCAACTCGAACGAGATCTCGCGGTGTCGGAGTCGGTGGTTACTCTGCAGCTTCCTATCAGCATGATACAACTGAGTTCCTAAAATCTTCGTGCTTACATTTCTATCTAAAAACTATTTTCCTTTACCTATTTCAAGAATATATTGGACAATACTGATACTCGTAACGTTTTAAGGTGTATACCATCATAATACCGGTTAGATAGAACTACCCACATAGGTACTTTTTTTTAAAAATACTTTCGCTCAATAATTTTTTTATAAATATAAACGTCACCACCTTCCTGTGGTGGTGGAGTTGCTTAGACCTTACACTTAAAGATACTACAGTTTTGAGGACCCCGGGTTCAAAACCCGGTGTGTTTAATTATATTACCAATAAGTTTTTTTTTAATTTAAAGAAAAATTTACTCTGTATTTGACCGCCTTTGGAGAATAGTGGTTGCGCCTTTGGCGTTGTATCGGGAGGTCGTGGGTTCGATTGCCACCCATGGCAAAACATATTATATCGTTGTTTAGTACACATAGTACAACCATAGTGTTTCGCGTGTTTCCTTCTTCCTATAATCTCGAGTCCTTTAAACGAAGCGTGTGTAGGCATCTTAAGCCGGCATAATAGGTGCAATCAACGGTTACGTAGATCGTAATTGCTGGTTGCATTTGTTCTTGGACCTTCATACTGCTTTCCATCAGGTAGATGTGAGGTCACATGCCGAGCTCTCATAAAAAAAAAAAAAAAAAAAGGAAGTAAGCTTTAGAGCTTAATTTAAGCATGAAAAATATATACAAATTATAACATTATTAATAATACAAACTACGCTAGCACTAGCTGCGTTTCCGCGTTGGATAGCTATGGATACTTTTTGTCCTAAAAGAAATCCTGATTTAGGATCTCCGGTCACTCCTCTAAGTTTTATACCCAAAGAAATAACAAAAGTTTTTGCTTCCTTGGACCAAGGACCCATCGTCTCAACTATAAAATAAAAAGCTATAAGCTCTATACAATAGGTACATATTACATATTATAAACACCCAGACCATGACACACTGTACAAAAAAACGTACTATTTTTTGCCATCATTTTAGCTCAGAGGTTCTACCATGGGTTTGCGCATTGTAGAAACGTAACGTATTCATTTACGTATACGTGAGCAACAGCCAATAGGATCGTTTTATTGTTGGTAACAGGATTGAATAAAGCGATCCTATTGGTTGTTGCTTACGTATACGTAAATGAATACGTTACGTTTCTACAATGCGCAAACCCATGGTAGAGCCTCAGGTAACTCAACCGTTGTGATTTGATACTTGATTTTAATATTTTTTGCTCAAAATATAAAATATAGGTATATTTTAGAAAACTTAGAAGATAGCAGAAGTCTAAAACAATAAGTTCATATATAGTGAAACAATGATTCTAGATCGGTGATGTTACATTTTATTGAAACAAATGTATTAGGTTAATTATTTAGAATATGGTACCTACTTATAAGTACCATGTTATATATTTATTAGCTTATTGATGTTAGTCTATTTACTAGTCTATTACGTATTAAAAAAATTACGAACAATTTTACTTACATACATACATATCACGGGTGCCTTACGGCGCCCGAGACCGCCTAGACGGCCCCAGGGTACCCAGCGGAGGGGTTTAATCCCACCTCGTCGTAGCCGATGGTATGGAGTCTACACCGAACAAGTGGCTAGCTCGTCGCGATGTTTTATATAGACTCAATAATCCATCTATAAAAAGTTTCACAAGTTGGTATAGTGAAATCGGGACCGATAGATTAACGTGCTCTCCGAGGCACTATAGTGGTGTTTCATACAAATGTACATATATTTTTTTTTAAACTCATTGGTACACACCGGGATTCGAACCAGCTACCTGAGTGTTTTTAAGGCCAAGGTCTAACCAACTCGGCCACCACGAATAATTGGTATTGGTAAGTATCAAATTTGTTTTTTCCTATATTTTCAATAATAACACCCTAATTATTTAAGAATTAACTATAATACGCTTTTCACAAGCTCTATGTATAATTTGGACTGCGTTCCAATACGGGGTAATACTCTCGGGAAAAAGAAAGAGATGGAGATATGCCATATATTTTGGAACACCAGTATTTATAACTTTAGTGTTGCTGTGAGGCTGAATGGCTTAGTACCTTTGCCTTTCCTTAATGGATAAAATTAATAACTAACTAATTTTAGTGTTTCTGCGCTATCCAAATACTTTATTACTCTGTGGATCTGAGTATGTATCTTTACTATAACAAAATGGCGTATACCTACCTGCATCATTGAATGTTTATTTTTATAGCCAACTCTTTAGCAGGCATCTGGTAGAGAACACCTTCCATCATCAAATTATACAAACAGTACTGTAGGCAGCAAGGTAAGCCATACATCACACATTGACTTTATATAGCGTTTGCTCTATGTCTTTATGTTAAGGCGAAGACTGAAAATTAAAGACGTTAAATTGATTTATTTACATATCTATTTATTATTTTTAATTGGCAACATTATTTAACATTGGTTTTCATGAAATTACTGATTACTGCATCGATTTCTTGTCGAGGTGGTAGTCTCCTTTCAGAATGCGGTTGAATTGACAATAAGGCAGACTACGAGTATATAAAAATAAACTCGTAATGCAATTCGTCTTTGTCGCCGCCCATTTCGTAATAGCGTCATTTAGCCGGCATAGTGGGAGCGATCAATGTTGTTTAAGAACAATTATTGATTGACCCCAAACATGGACTTTGTAGGTCTACTCACCACCAGGTAGATACAAAGTCACATGCCGAGCTACAATAAAAATAAAAAAAACATATTCTAAATATTTACTTACAATATTAGAACAAAAGCAAAAAATAATAAAAATATCACATAATTTAATTTAAAAAAAATCAAAACAACAGTAGATTCTCAGTCGTATAAATAAAAAAAAATCATCTAGTTCAAAAGTACCAAATAAGCTCGTGACTTTACCCTTCTGAATCTAATAATTACTAATTAACATATCTTGATAAATTACAGATTTTTTTTTAATGGAGCACGGCATTTTCTTTGTATGTACATGATGGACAGAAGACCTACATGAATGGGATGGGTCAATACATTGTTGTTTAACAGCATTGAACGCTCTCACTATGCCGGCTAAATGATGTGGTTACAAAAAGGGCGGCGACGAAGACGAATTTTAATTAAGACTCTATAAATCCTCACTGGTTTATCGTCAAATCAACCGCCCGTTTCGTAACCGAAATCGATGCAATAGTCTCCTGAAAACCGGTAAAACCACCGACTAAAACCAAAACATGACTAGGTGACTGACTATTTTTGCATCTGTACGGGAAATTATAGAGACCTTCCTTCCACCTAAAGTAAAGTCGATACGATTATTAGTAAGTAGGTATGACTATTGTAATTTAATATTATATATCTATCATCACGGATGCCTTACGGCGCCCGAGACCGCCTAGACGGCCCCAGGGTACCCAGCGGATGGGTTTTTAATCCCACCTCGTCGTAGCCGATGGTATGGTTATTATTAAATAAATAATTACCATCACGGGTGACTTTTTTTGGCTCCCGAGAATCGTTTAAATGGATTCAGGATACCCAGCGGAGGGATTAACTGGTCCTCATTTCTATGGTATTCGTTTTATGTTATTATCATAATTATTAGCTGTATTGTATATATTATATTTTGAAACTTTGGCTTTATGTAACATTATTTTAAATTATGCACACTGTATGAAATAAACGTATTATAAGTGATGCAATTACGAAATGGGTGGCGACAAATTGCATTACGAGTTTTTTTATATATTCGCTGCCTTATTGTCAATTCAACCTGGTTACGCGCGCCTGTAAATATTACAAATTAAAAACAAAATATAAAACATGTGTACCAACGTAACAAACAATTGTATATCCGTCCTTCTTCTCCCTCTAACACATCATCCTTCCATACCTACGTCCTACTCACTATGGAGGACCGGAAGGTGCAAAAAAGATGACTGCGCATTAACCCGCGCTGCACCGCCGCTCTTAATAATAAATTAATATAAAAGGATTTACGAACATTCCATCTAGCCTGCAAATTGTTTGTTGCCTACGGTACATTTAGGTCACCGTTCTGGACAGCCTGCATCATCCTATACAGTCCACTAAACGCGCAACCACAACCTATTTCGTAACCGCACCCAGAAAGGAGACTACCACCTCGACAAGAAATCGATGCAGTAGTCTCCTGAAAACCGGTGAACGTACAGACTAAAACCGAAACATGAGTAGGTCTGATGTTTTTGCATCTGTATGGGCGGTAGTATTCAGAGAATAATCTCTATTTATTATAATTGAAGCTTGGCCACTCCCTTTTACGATACGTATTTTTTTCATATAGCGCCTTAATAATACCTAATGGTACCACCAACACTCACCTTGCCGGCTAGTACATTGTGCATGTGGTATAAATTCTTTGATCTATTAGTTCTTTTTTTACCTGTTATTTTGTAATTCTTTACTATTTTTACCTTTTTCAGGGTTCCATCGATACCTACTTGAAAGTATAGTGATTAATTAACCAAAGGCTGAGTTGAACTCTACTCTCTGTAATTTTAATGATTACAATTAAAAATGGCACCAATAGTACCAGCTTAGTCAAACTGAAAAATAAAATTGGTACATTCGACGCCATTTTCAACTTTAATCGCTACATTTACAGAGAGTTTATTTGGGTGCAACTCAGTCAGCCTAAGTGATTTTGTTGCACAAACATTAAAAATGGGGGATTTCGTAGCGGTCTGTATTACCTAAATAATAAATTAAATATGATTATACTGCGACGAGCTTGCCACTGGTTTCGTGTAGATTTAGAATACTACTGGCTACGACAAGGTGGGAATTAAACTCGATTGCTGGGTACCCTGAGGCCGTTTAGACGGCCTCGGGCGGAATAAGGTACATGTGTGATACCTACATGTAAAAATACTATTTAACTATCTATAAAATGTACTTTAAAATGATATAAAGTTTTTTTTAAATATTATAAAGCCCAAATTAAAAAAGTTGCCAACATAGCTCCCATTCACTAAAATGTAACGGTATTATGTATTACACTTCTTATTTAACCCCAGTAGGTGACTGACCGAGTGACCAAATTTCATGAAGCTAAAAAACGCGGTTTTTATCTTCATGCCAAATTTGAACAATGATGGTGACCAAATTAGTACAATACTGGTGACAGTTAGTGTCGCAGTAGCGCCATCTGTGTGGGCCGCCTGCAACTCGCTTTACTGCAGCTAATTCACTCTTATAGGAGCTACCTCTCAGCTCGCATACATTAAAACCTCTATTTAATTAATAATATATATAAAGCCACTATAGTGCCTCGGAGAGCACGTTAAGCTGACGGTCCCGGTTTCACTATACCAACTTGTGAAACTGTTTATAGATGGGTTATTAAGTCGATTCAAAACATCGCGACGAGCTAGCCAATTGTTCGGTGTAGACTCATACTGTAGTGGGATTAAAAACCCCTCCGCTGGGTACCCTGAGGCCGTCTAGGCGGTCTCGGGCGCCGTAAGGCACCCGTGATGATATGTGTGTATATATAAAGTCATGTAAAGATGAACTCAAATACCTGCACAGTTTTTCTAAGAACAGACATTTTTTTATTTATGTTCTGGTGGACTTTTTGGCTCCCAAGAACCAAGTCTTTAATCGGTCCCAGGGTAGCCAGCTGAGAGATTAACCCGTCCTCATTTTACCGATGGTATTCGGAGGCACGGTCCTTTTGGAAATCTATAAGAGAGGCTTATGTCCAGTGGTGGACGTCCTACGGCTGATTATGACGACGATGATTCGGAGGCAACACCTAAAAAGTCAACTAAATTTAACAAATAAAATCTATCAACTTATACTAAAACCGTAAAACTTAATGACAACAAATTAATTACTAAAAATAAACACAAAAACATGTGTTAGTGGGCGTGCCTTCCTTATACACATGTCCCTTTCTAACATAATGCATTTTTTTGTAGAGTGAGTGAAACAGTTGTTTTATGGGCGTTGATCTTAGTTTGTTCCCACAGGATAGAACTGAAAAAAATAGTAATAATAATATAAATTAGACAATACATTGTCTATTACAACACTATTTATTGTAAGGTTATGTTTACACTAAGTAATAAAAAGACTTTATACATACATATCATCACGGGTGCCTTACGGCGCCCGAGACCGCCTAGACGGTCCCAGGGTACCCAGCGGAGGGGTTTTAATCCCACCTCGTCGTAGCCGATGGTATGAGTCTACACCGAACAAGTGGCTAGCTCGTCCCGATGTTTTGAATAGACTCAATAGCCCGTCTATATACAGTTTCACAAGTTGGTATAGTGAAACTGGGACCGACAGCTTAACGTGCTCTCCGAGGCACTATATTGATGTTGTAGGCACTATATTTAACAAAAATATTTTATGTTTTTTTTTATTGTAGCTCAGCATGTGAGTTAGCTTCAACCGAATGGTAAGTAACCCTACAAAATCCATGAGTAGGATCGACCAATAAATTGTTGTTTAACAATACTGATCGCTCTCACTATGCCGGCTAAACGATGCGGTTACGAAATGGGTGAAAATGAAGACGAATTTGCATTACAAAGTCTATTTAATATCCTCGCTGCTTAATCGTTAAATCATCCGTTCGTTACGTAACTGCAACCTGAAAGGAGACTTAAGGAGACTACCACCTCGACAACAAATCGATCCAGTAGTCTCCTGAGTGAACCCAGAGACTAAAATCGAAACATGACAAGTTCCTTTGACGGTTTTTGTATCTGTATGCGTAAGAGCGTTTAATAAAACTTATAAAACATAAAATATACATAACTAAATAAATTTAAATACAGAATACGTATTTTTTTTTGTTTAAACACTCCTAATACAAAAATAAAATACTTACAATAAAATCATAATGAAAATAAAAGAAAAATATATAATATTAAAAATAATATACGTATATAAATTTTGTTCAATTTTATTGTCCACCATATCCAAACCTATAACACTGGCAGAATTACCTCGTTGAACTGCCAGTGATATACGTTGTTTAAAAAAGTAACCGGACCGAGAATTTATAAGTTTAATTAAATGTGGGTTAAATTCCCACTCACGGCAAAACAGTACCTACTACAATATTAGTAAGCATATATTTCTTTACAGATTATAAAAATATTATATGCATTTGTATCTTTTTTTTTTGGCACACATAATAAAAGCTTGACCTAAATATAAAACAACGAACGCTTTAGCCATCTGTCACTGCGTTGGAAATTTGAATTGTCATTAAGGCTGCATGGTCGAAAGATCTTTGCCTTCCACTTTCATCGTTCTTATTCCCAAAAAAATAAAGGCTAGATCGTCAAAAATTTGTTTCATAGTCAAAAATTTGTTTCATCATTTTATTAGGCTACAGGACAATATTGTGTAAATAGGTTTACTATCACCACCATGTATGTACACAGTTCTGGCAATATATTATATTATTTTATATTCTAAACAAGAGTACAGTAAAAGTTAAGGGTATAAGATAAAAAACTGACAACAAATAGGCCAGACACTGCACTTAATATTTACAAACAAAGCAAACAGTAAAACTGAACGCTCGGTTCGTCTGCTGCAAAGTGAACGCATCCGGTAGATCCGTTACGAAGGAGCCGATGACAGATAAATGCGCGGGAAGGAAGGCGCGTCGTTACTGCTGTCATCGCGAACGCACTGCTCCATAAAAGAGCGTAAATATAGGCCGGGTGCGTTTTCGTGATATTTTCTAAATATACGGAAACTGTTGAGTAGATTTATGGTATTAAACAATTTGAAGTTTTTTTTTTTTTTTTTAATTAAAAGCTTTTACTTGGATATAATTTTAAAAGGTAAAGTAAAATATTGCCTATATTTTTGTCCCTATCAAACAGTAGGCATACTTGAAATAATTTGCATTAAAAAAAAAATCCGGCTTGAAGGACCAATAAAATTTTGACCAAAGTCGTTAGATAACGGTAATACATTAAAAAGTGGCCTAAGTGTCATTTTAACATGAAATTTATGCAGGATATACCTACTAGTGCTTTTTATAAAAGGAGTATCTACCATATGTAGGACTTTGTGCACTAATTTTCCTGGGTTTATATAAATAAATATGATTACACACACATACATATCATCACGGGTGCCTTACGGCGCCCGAGACCGCCTAGACGGCCCCAAGGTACCCAGCGGAGGCGTTTTAATCCCACCTCGTCGTAGCCGATGGTATGAGTCTACACCGAACAAGTGGCTAGCTCGTCGCGATGTTTTGAATAGACTCAATAACCCATCTATAAACAGTTTCACAAGTTGGTATAGTGAAACCGGGACCGACAGCTTAACGTGCTCTCCGAGGCGCTATAGTGGTGTTGTCAAACAAATGTACATATTTTTTTAAATTAAAAACTCATTGGTACACACCGGGATTCGAACCAGGGATCTAAGTGTTTTTAAGTCCAAGGTCTAACCAACTCGGCCACCACGTATATTACGTAGCGAAATAAATAATTATTTCGCTACTTCATCAATCATACAAACAGATGATTGATATGTGTGTATGCTTAACACGTTCGCTGGCAGAAAAACTGGGAGAATTTGAAAGTTTGTAATTTGGGCAAATATGAGGCTCTACTGATTAAATCGAACAATTTTTCCCATGGAGCCATGTGTCGCAAATAAAAAAATGTTTGTCTTCCCCATACAAATTGGTCATTTTAACATTACTATTTTGTATGGAGAAGGCATTTTCTTTTTTATCTGTGACACATGGTTTCATGGGAAAAGTTGTCCGATTTGATCGGTAGAATCTCATATAGCCCAAAGTACAACCTTTTAAATGTATAATGTAAAAATGTCTCAAATCTAGGTTGACATCATGATCTGTATTCACAACATATTTAAACAACATAAACATTAAAATCAAAATTAAAGAAAGAACGTTTTTTTCCATAATAACAAGTAGTTACATAATATAAATCCTTGTTTTATTATGTCAATTATAAACAAAAATATTAAGAAAGTATAACCCTAGCTGGCCTACGCAACTTCGACTGCGTAACTTAAATAAAAATCCCCGACTTTGCAACATAGCATATTGACGCTCCGCTCCTGTTGGTCATAGCGTTATGTTATATAGCCTATAGGCTTCCACGATAAATGGGCTATCCAACACTAAAATATTTTTTCAATTCGAACCAGTAGTACCTAAGATTAGCGCGTTCAACCAAACAAACGGCAATATTAGTAGATTTTAGGTATATTTGGATGGTTTTCGGGGCCCATGTCAGAATAATAAAATTAGCACAGACCATCCAGACCGCCCATACAGATGCAAAAACCGTCAAGTGGCCTACTCATGTTTTGGTTTTAATCTGTGGGTTCACCGGTTTTCAGGAGATTACTGCATCGATTTCTTGTTGAGGTGGTAGTCTCCTTTCGCGTGCGGTTACGAAATGGGTTGAATTGACGATAAGGCAGCGAGTATATTAAAATATACTCGTAATGCAATTTGTCGCCACCCATTTCGTAATCGCAACATTTAGCCGGCATAGTGGGAGCGATCAATTTTGTTTAAAAACAATTATTGATCGACCCTATTCATGGACTGTGTAGGTCTGCTCACCACAAAGCCACATGCCGTGCTCCAATAAAAAAAAAAAAAAAACAGATATCACTTGAAGATATGGATATATTTTGGCGGTAGTAAGCTGGTAGGTATACCCAAAAAAGCCCATAAGAAAATAATAATAATGGCAGGTACATAATAATATTTGAATATTTTACGAAGCCACGTTCTACCAAATCTAAGACACGGTCCAAATCGATCAATCGCGTTGAATGGTCAAGGTGGGATTATATTTTTAACAACAACAAATATAGACGATTATAAACCTATCATCATTCGTCAGGTGAACGAACCAGTCCCATTCCCATGTGCAAATCTATATACCCTACGCAGTATCTATAGACTGAATGAAATAAAACTGTGTGTACACTAGGGTTATAGCGAATGGATTAGAGCGTAGCCTAATTCGACAAGGATTTATACACCCAAAAAAGAAATGTTTTTTAAGTGGTACCTAAGAACAGCAAGTGACTGTAATCTGTACCTAGTTGTTGGTAAGCAGACCATGAATATATAAATACTATAATAGATATAAAATAACTATCATAGTATTTACGATACCACTCTGTTAACTTAGTACGGATTGGTGATAGTTAAAATTGGAAATAGAAATTAATAAAAGGCTATATTTACACTAGAGATGTGCCGAATAGTCGGCGACTAGTCGGTAAAGCCGACTACCCGGCCAACTATCATAGTCGGCGACTAGTCGGCGCTAATATTCGGCAAAGAGCGCCGACTATCCGGCTTCTTACTTTGTATATATTTCTCAGTATATGTATGTAGGAGAAATTATATTACCTACATAAAAACCTTGATTATTTATGAATATTTTAATTTTATAATCAGTCACATTTTGAAATGAAAAGCAAAGCATTTCCAAAGGAGGTTCCTTTGGAAATAAGTTCTTAAAATTTATTAAAGGTAAATTATGATGTAAAAAGACTAAAGCTTCTACCCTTTCTGGTAGCAATCGATTTCGGCGCCGCGGCGTTTGCGACTTTAGCGCGAATCAGCTGTAAACGAAACGTTACGGAAATCTCCAAAACACGGTTTTGGAGATTTCCGTAACGTAACCCGGCCGACTAATCGGCTTGGCCGATTAGTCGGCCGACTAGTCGGCCTCTTTACAACGACTAATCGGCTAGTCGGCCAAAGTCATAATCGGCACATCTCTAATTTACACTATTGTCACTACCTACATTTTATTTACATTATTAGTTAGAAGGAATAAAGAATCACATAAGGGATATTATTAGGGATCGCGTAAAAATATTGAAAAATGCTTAGAGAAGAAGAGATGCATATAGTGTAGTGACATTACCCAGTGTTAAAGTGTTAGTTTACGAACAAGGCCCTGTAGTGTATTCGCGCCCTAAGTAACGTCACTCAAGAAGCTATGTTCATATTTCTGTCATCGACAACTCTTGAGCGCGCCAAAATAAGATTATGGGAAATTTTGACACTCACAAACGAAACTCAGCAAGTTTACGAGTGCTGCGAACTAGTTCTTAGAAGATGACTAAACAATATACATATATAATAGCCAAATAAATTATGTTATTGTTTATATTATTTTTACTTTAATAACGACGAATATTTTTCTTTTTGCGTACTTCTTAATAGACAAGATAGACCGTCAAACCTGTAGCCCTAGTGTGAGTTTTTTAACATTTACTTTCGCGTTAACTATACTACCACGTTAACATTTTGACCAATCACATGCTCGCATTTTGAATTCTCCAAATTTCCGCTTGAACTATTTCCCATACAAATTTAAGTTAACTCAAACGCAAAGTAATAGTTAGAAAACTTACACTAGGGGTACTGGGTACTTTGCCGCATTTTTGAGGTATAATGTATTTACTAAAATCTGTGATGTTTTTATAGCAGCATATTTATATCATAGCAAATTTTGGAGTATTTATATTTCGCTATAATTGTTAAAATGCAGTTATTGCCGTTATTTATTTTCTAGAAAAGTTACCCAGTCATCAAATTTGCTACATTTACATTTTACATTTGGACAAATTAGATTCTATTTTCTTTTCTATTCTAATATACGTTGTGGCCGAGTTGGTTAGACCTTGGACTTAAAAACACTTAGGTCCCTGGTCGATCCCGGTGTGTACAAATGAGTTTTTAATTATAAAAATTATGTACATTTGTTTGACAACACCACTATAGTGCCTCGGAGACCACGTTAAGCTGTCGGTCGCTTTTTCACTATACCAACTTGTGAAACTGCTTATAGATGGGTTATTGAGTCTATTCAAAACATCGCGACGAGTTAGCCACTTGTTCGGTGTAGACTCATACCATCGGCTACGACGAGGTGGGATTCAAACCCCTCCGCTGGGTACCCTGGGGCCGTCTAGGCGGTCTCGGCCGCCGTTAGGCACCCGTGATGATATGTAATAAACAAATATTTTCTTTTGAGATGAATACTTAGGTATCTCTCTTCGTACTACATAATAGGTGACATAGTAGGTAGGTATGTAGGTAATTTAACCCACGGTAAAGTTCAAAAAAAATATGACGTATAATCGCCATATTCTGTGGCTAAGGCAGGTATTCCGGACCGAATTAGTACTAAGAAATAAGATTCAAAATCGTAAATATAATCATTTTTCTAGTATACCTAATATTATGTGTATTTTATTTTGGCATATTCTTATTTTAACGTAGTGATCTAAGATTTATATAAGCTTAAAAAAATCGTTAAAAAGAATTAGATTGTCACTTTTTTTTTCGATCTAGTAAGTAATGTTAATTGCGTTTTAAGTCCCACTAAAATATTTACCAATAAGATGGTCTTCTATGACTTATCATATTTCTAAGGCAAAAAACATTTTGCCAATGAATACCATGCCCGTATAATGTATGTATATAAACCCCGGTTTTTTAATATATATAATTTACACATATTGCTTGGTTACAAACTAAGCTAGTCTAGTCTTGTACTATGTGCACCAGAAACAACGATATAATAATTAATAAATAAATAAATACCATCACGGGTGCCAATTTGGCTCCCGAGAACCGTTTAAACGGCCTCAGGGTCCCAGCGGAGGGATTAACCAATCCTCATTTCGCCGATAGTATTCGGAGGCAACACCTAACAAGTGGCGAGCATGTTGCGGTGTTTATGATGAAATAGCCTCGTTGTATAAAGCAGTCACCCATCCCAGGCCGGTCTTGTTGTCATCTGCTTAACCTTGTTATCAGTTGCGCAGTGACTTAACCACTAGGCTGGGGCCGCTTTTTTTTAAATATATATAATACACGTTATAATTTATAAACACCAGACCATGACAAACTGTACAGAAAAACGTACTAATATTTTTTTGTCATGCGTGGGAATCGAACCGATGATCTCCGGATACAACGCCAAAGGCGCCACCACTAGTCTACGGAGGCGATCAGGATTTATTGGTATCATTTTATTGTAGGTTTCAGTAAGTGCTTACAGCAGTTATTAAAAAAGGTAAAATTTTCACGAAAAAATAAATATTTGTCCAAAATCTTTTGAATTTGAATTTTCCCTAAGAGCTTATAGCTGTTCGACTTAAAACCTACCCATTTTTTTTATTTTTCTATTTTATTATATGTATAGATAAAAACTTGTTCTGCCTGATTGACTGACTGACTTAGTCATAACTAGGGCTTGAGCCTCGGAATTCCGGTTTTAACAAAAAATCCTGAATTCCGACATATTTCAGTATCGTTTTTAATACCTGAATTAGTGAATCAAAACCGGAATTTCGACATCGCAAAAAATATATAATTTTGTCACGGTTTAGGCGTAGTGCGTCATTTTAACAGCATTGACTACCAACCGAATTTCTAGGACTTCATGGATCAAGGGTCCTACCAGAAAGTCCATCGACACACCCATCGACGTGTCGTACGTATTTTATAAATTCCTTATCAGGATAATCTTATATTAAATTTTTAAAAGATAAAATGCAAATGAAAAGGGTAAATTTTTATTGCTTTTAACCTTTAAAAATTTACAATTTTTGAAAATTTTATTTAGGGACTAGAGTAGGAGGGGAAACGGAAGCGGTTTTCTTATTGTTATATCTTAGCAACGATAAATGCCACAACAGTGAAACTTTGTATTAGACTCATCTTATAAAATTCTGGACACATTTCACTATTTTTGGAAATCTGAATAGGGGAAGATGGGGCAAAAATTAAGTGCTGCTTTTTTTCGTAATATCACAGGAACTAAAAAACTTTTTATGTATACTCTTTAAAAAACTAAGCGTCGCGTGTTTTACTATTTTCCGACATTTCAAAAGGGAGGGTGGGGGTAGACAAACAATAGTTTCAAATTTTACATAATATAATGGGAACTGTGAATGGAAAAACAATGAAACTTATGTGACTAATAGATAACAGACAACTGTTTTTTTTTAAGGGGAAGGTGGAGAAGGGCAAAAATGGGGTAAGTACAGTAGGTATTATGGGAACAAAAAATCTTTTTATGTAGTTTCTTCCTATAAAACTAACAGACAATTCTTTATTTATTTCAATACAGGTAGATGGAAAAGGGCAACTTAGGTAGGTATGGTTTTTGTAAACATTAAATGACGGGCGTAGCGTGGCGCATCAGCAAAGCCCTTTTAGGCTTTTTCTTCTAGAACCATAGTCTAGAACCTACACATATTTTTTTTTAATAAATAAATATAAATATCATCACGGTTGCCTTTTCGGCGCCCGAGACCGCCTAAACGGTATCAGGGTACCCAGTGGAGGAGTTGCCAATCCCACCTCGTCGTAGCCGATGGTATGAGTCTACACGTCTACACCAAACAAATGGCTAGCTCGTCGCGATGACTGGATAGACTCGATCAATAACCCACCTATAAACATATTCACAAGTTGGTATAGTGAAACTGGGACCGACAGTTTAACGTGCTCTCCGAGTCACTATAGTGGTGTTGTTGATTAAAAACTTATTGGTACACACCGGGGTTTGAACCTGGGCCTAAGTGTTTTTGGAAGTTTCTAAAATCATTGGGTCTAGGTCGCTCTCAAAACCAGGCTTTTCTTGGTTCTGTCACACCTGACCAGCTTAATGCTCAGTTCGCATCAGCCTCGACATTGGATGTGGATACAAAGATGAAAACGTTGGCTGAGGTCGCATTATTGCCGATGCCTGATGTTGCACCATTTGTGCTCGAAGAAGTCTCTGCCGATGAAATCTTTAAGACGATTGGATCAATAACTTCAAAAGCAATGGGATGTGATTCTATCGGTCGTGCTATGAAGGCGCGTTAATATTTTCACTTAAAATGTATACCATAACACAATAAATTTTATTCGCACTGAAAATTTACGAATATCAACAGCTTTCAAGTCTTATTAAAAATGTACACTTTACAATTATGATAAAATTATGTCGCCATAATATAATTTTCTCTTTATTATTTTTACATTTATTCTCTTTAAAAACTTTTTTAAATCATTTTTCGTTACAAAATACTTACAAAAGAATAATTAAAGATTTAGGGTTTTATTTTACACCTAATAACAGCTATAAAGCAGCTTTTAAACAGCTTCTTCTTTACTTGTACAGCTACTATACAGCTTTAATAACTATTAAAGCTGTTTATTTTGGGGCCCAATTTGTGATTATAAGGTCTGTTTAAGTGCTTCTAAAACCTTTATACAGCCTAATTAAACGCTTTTAGTATAAAAGGCAACTTAAATGCAGCTTCTATAAAGCTTGAGTGCTGCTTGGGCGCCTCCTATCAAAAGTTGATATGGCCAAGATTGACTTTGTTCGGTATGAAAGTAAACCGCCGAGACAGTAGCGAGGTTAAGAACTTGGGAAAGCGCAAGTAACTAATACTAGTCGTAAATTTTTTTCTTCGCTGCACTCTCTCAATAAACTTAAACATTTTCTGCCTATAAAAGCTAAAATAACCCTTGTTCAGTCTTTACTTCTTCCTTTGATTGATTATGGTGACGTGTGATGTGTAGATCTTACGGAAGAATTACTAAACAAAATGGAACGACTACACAATGCATGCATCAGATTCATTTTCTGTCTGCGCAAATATGACCACGTCACACCTTATCGAGATAAGCTGAAATGGTTGAGGATTCGAGGTAGGAGAAAAAGCAGGGTTCTCTGCCTGCTCTACTCTTTGTTAAATGAACCTAACACTCCCAAATACCTCAAGGATAGTTTTACATCCCTCGGCTCGCATCATGATAGAATCCTTCATTCTGCCTCTAACTCAACTCTTTCTATACCTTCTCATCATTCTACCTTTGTCTAAAAATCTTTTTCTGTTTCTGCTACAAGACTCTGGAATGATCTACCGGTGGACATTAGACAAGCTCCTAACAGGGGTATCTTTAAGAGACTAGTGTATAAACACTTTCTGAATGTGTGAATGTGTCTCCTTTTTATTATTCGTTTGGGCTCGCTCTCTCTCTCATTTCATCCTGTGTTTCTGCTTTAAATAATTATTGTGCTGTGGGTAGTGCTATATTGTGCTGTTGTTGTAATATTTGCTATTTTATTATTATGTATGTATATTATTAATATAGTTTATGATATGTATGTATATTTAGTCGGCATTAGTGTGTATGTATAATATTTGTATACTCTATTTCTTTAATGTATTTTACTGCACCTATTTTACCTACTTACCTACTGCTTAATTTGTCCCAAAGGTTTGACTGGTAGAGAATGCCTAGCGGCCTTTGTACTAAATTTGTGCAATAAAGTTTTTAAATAAATAAATAAACAGAATCTTATTTCGGAAAATACAAAATCAAACGCAAGATATAGTCATAAATAACATGTAATTACGCAGAAAATATAAAGTCATATTAAAAAAAAAAAAAATGTAACGCTGGTGCCGTGGCAGAGAGGACGTAGCCTTATCTGGGATGTCACTTGCGTTGATTCATTTGCGGCATCACATCTCCGAGCCTGTATGAGTTCATCAGGGGCTGCTGCTGGAGCAGCAGCTAAATTAAAACATACTAAATATCAAAATATATTTCTCCCATTTGCTGTGGAGACAACTGGAATTTGGGGTTCCGAGGCTGTGGTCTTTGGAAAGAAATTATGTGCTCTTCTAAAAGAGACCTCTGGAGATCCTCGTCCGAATATTTTTTTAAACAAAGAATATCACTGGCAGTACAGCGTGGTAATGCTGCCAGGGTTTGGATATGGTGGATATAGGATATTAATTTTGTATTATTTATTGTTAAATTTTATTTTGGTATTTTTGTAATTTTTTATTATCTAATACTAAACCTTATCTTTTACAAAAATAATGAATTTCGGCTTTTTGCTTTGCTGAAGTCATGTAGTAACTCAGATATGAGCTAACTCTGCTTCAATTGATAGTATTCCTAAAGGCTAATCGGTCCTGCCTATTCCTCAAATATTTTTTATAATTTTTAACTCAGAAAAGCTTCTTTTAGCGGAAGCTGTACTTACGTACAAAGTCAATAAACATAATTCCAATCCATCCATACTATACGCACTATCCATACATAATATATACTTTCAAACTAATATTATAAATGAAAAAGTAACTCTCTTTGTTTATTTGTTAGTATGTTTGTTTGTTACATCTAAAGCGCTGAACCAATTTAGATGTAATTTGGTATGTAAATAGTTTGAGATCCTGGGAAGGACATAGAGTATTTTTCGACATAGCTATAGGGAGTGCAGATATACAGGCTGTTTGTATTTTAAAAGTCTGCTAGGAAAAGTTGTTTTTAAATACACTAGATAAGAAAATTGTTCTATGAAGAAAAGTTAACTGTATTAGATTGTGCGAATTCTCTTTGCGCCCTTAGGGTTCCTTATAACAAATTAAAAAAGGGGAGAATTAGGTTTACCTATGGGAAAGTCTTATTACATAAATAATTTAATCTTAGGCTAAGTTGTACCAAAGTTTCTGTTAATCAAAATGTACCAGCTCAGACCAGCTGTCATTCGAACTGCAAAATAAATTTGGTAAATACGACGCCATTTTTAATTTTAATCGTTACATTACATTAACAGAGCAATCATTTTAAATTATAAACTAGAAACTTGGAATATCAAAGCAACACTTTTTTTTTATTATACTAGCAAAAACTAGTATAATAATAACTAGTTGACGTCCCGAAACAAAATCTTCTATAATAGCCTTATGCCCGATTTCACCAACAATCCCTAACTTTAAAGGAGCCCCTAAATAAGAATCTTGACATATTTGTTATGAAACAACTGTCATTAATTGTCCCTTAACTTAGTTAGGGGCTCCATTAGAGTTGGTGAAATCGGGCATTAGATTAATATATAATAGCCCATTGATAAATATATTTAAGTTTGACTGGTAGAGAATGCCTAGCGGCATTAAGTCCGCCTTTGTACCAAATTTGTGCAATAAAGTTTTTAAATAAAATAAATAAAAATAAAAATAGCCCTATTTCGTAGTCATAGTTTATTTTGTAGAGTGGGCGCCAAGGGCCTTAGAGATAAACCACTTCATTGGTGGAATCGCCAAAAATTCTCTATGGCCCCAGATATTGTCTTTGCGCGACTGAAGGCGCTAGTGTGTCAACCAACATGTGGTAAAAAAAATACAAGAGCCCGTTCGGTATTTCACGTGCTTCCCGGGGCTCTAGAGAAAAATTAGGCGAGGCGACGTATCGTGTCGCCTTCAAACAACACTGTAAAGACTTTGGCAGGTGACAGCGTACCTCACGCGATATGTCGCCTCGCCTGCTTTTTCTCTAGAGCCCCGGGAAGCACGTGAAATACCGAACGGCCCGTCGATCCATCAAAACCGAAAATAAAATGTATGATTTCATTTAATTAGTTCCCATTTTGGCCGCACTTCCCACCAGTGTCGCCTTCAATCTTCAACTGTCGGTACGTTTGAGTACTGCTTAAAAGGCTTACAAAGCTAGCTTAATTTACTTGACAGGTGTTTTTTTAGTACTCAAACTTAGCTTCTATGTCTTACAGCATATTAGTGATTCAAAGGAAGCATGAATTGGCATCTTAATGGCTGTTTTCAATAATCAATTTATATGTTTTTGACAGATAGTAACCATGGTAAATGCTGAATTTGTACTGAAGCAGTGGTAGTTGTTATCCGTCAAAAAAATATAAGATTTCTATAATCTATGGCAATAAACAGCATGGTGTAATAAACCAAACAAAAATAACTCACTAATCTGGGGCTTTATTCCGAGTTTTGACACGTTCACCGTCGCGCATTTTGTGAAAAGTACGGGTATTGAAACATAAGTTCAATGCTGTTAATTATAAAGTTGAAATTCCAATGCTCATAAGATGTTCAAACTTGCGAAGAATTCGTGTATTTCAAGATGGCGGCATTATTATAGCCAACCTAATACATACTATATAACCATTGGAATAGAACTCATTTTTCCATATTTATAGTTTGCGCAACGTCTTGTCGTGATTAGCGGTTGCAAGCTCGGAATAAGGCCCCTGATTGTTTTCGCTCTTAAATTGTGTACTTCTCGGGGCTCTAGAGAAAAAGCAGGCGAGGCGACATGTCGCGTCGCCTCAGTCAAAAATGTATGTTTTTTGACAGTGACAGTAGGCTTGAAGTACGCTGTCACCTGCCAAAGTCTATACACAGTGTGTTCGTTTACTACTGTTTTTTGCTTAAAGCGCTTAGGCTTTAAGCCAATCTAATCAGCCGTCAAAGTACACAAAGCGAAGCAAAGTAATCGCACTTTATAATTAACAGCATTGAACTTATATTTCAATACCCGTACTTTTCACAAAATGCGCGACGGTGAACGTGTCAAAACTCGGAATAAAGCCCCAGATTAGTGAGTTATTTTTGTTTGGTTTATTACACCATGCTGTTTATTGCCATAGATTATAGAAATCTTATATTTTTTTGACGGATAACAACTACCACTGCTTCAGTACAAATTCAGCATTTACCATGGTTACTATCTGTCAAAAACATATAAATTTATTATTGAAAACAGCCATTAAGATGCCAATTCATGCTTCCTTTGAATCACTAATATGCTGTAAGATATAGAAGCTAAGTTTGACTGCCCGAAGGCTGTGTTCTATTAAAAAGATACATTGTGAGTGTAGGTACTTACAATATATAGTTGGCAAGAGGGGTGTAATAAAAACCATATATATATATATATATAAAGAACTTTACATTGTGTTAATTATATACTTAATATTCATGACTATGTAGAACACAATGTATATTGCTGCATAGTGTTTTTATTTTACACCAGGTACTGAAACACTCAGCAAACATGTTTAGTAGTTCAATACACCAATAATAGCACCCCTAAAGCTAAAGCTTAATAATTCACCAATAATAAAAATCATTATGATACATACCTTTTTATTTGGTGAACATTGATCTGAACATTACATAACAAATTTACTATTTCATATGGACTTATCAATGTCTTTTTTTTTAAACATATTGATGTTTTAAAAAGTACAATAAAAAAAAAGTTTAAAAAATAAAGTGATTTTGGGCTGGCATCAGTAAGACACTGAACTAGGTATTTCCGCATTCCTTCTTCACATCTCAGTCTTTGTCTATGTTTGTAACATAGTTGAGGAGCCTGTAGGTGTTCGATTCTCTTAATGGCTCTTGCATCCCGCCTTCCTGGATTGAACTTTTTTACTGCTACGGATGCTTATTGCCATTTTCACCTCTGCTTTTAAGTCAAATACCGGCATCATTGTATAGATTTCGTAAAAATATATCAAAATAAAACAATTTTCAGAGTAGTAATGGCGGATGTATGGACTAGTCGATAGCAGCGCCCTCTGGATTTAGCTTTTCGTTTCCAACCCCTTTCTCTTTCTTTTCTTGATAAATGGCTTTACACTTTACGCGTAATTCTGCCAATGTCTAGTTATAGAGAAGGCACGAGAAGATCTCAGAGTTTTGTCAAGTGTACATAGAAAAAGGTAAAAAACCATTAAAAAATTACAAAAACTTTAAAAAATGTCAATCAATAGCTATAAAATAAACATTGTTAAGTAAGACAAAACATAACTTCACAAGGGCCAATATTGTGACAACACAGGACAGCACACAGATCTGGAAAAGAAACATATGCTAAATAAATACAAGGGATTTAAAATCTCAATTTAAATCCTATCATATATTTGGAAAAAAAAACATATATATATAAATAACAATGGGCCATTGACAAATATATTTAAGTTAAAAAAGGGAAATATTTAAAATTTTAATTTAAATCTTTTTATATGCTTGGGTAAAGCTCTAAATCCAGATAAGCTGGTCAGAGTTAGCAAGGTATTTATATTGGAAGGACGTGAAGTTTCAGAAGGTAGTTTGTCATAAAGGGAGCAAGAATTATTGGTGCAACTAAAGAATTTGTGTTCCGGGGTCCACAGCTCTGTACCACAGTCACATAGAGCGGATTCCCTAGCTTTAATTTTAAATAAGGGTATTATTATGGCCCAATCTAAGTCGGCAAATAGATGAGGTTAACTGTTTAGATAAATTTTTAAACAAAAAAACCATGGCTTAGTAGTTTATCATAATAAGGGACAGAGGGTTGGATAGATCTAAAGTGTTTGGCTTTTTCAGTATCAGAGTGCCAGATTCTTTCCCAAGCTATTGTCTGATCAATTTTGGATAGTGGGGATAAATCTTGTGGGTATAAAATAAAACTGTTCACACTGTACACAGTTTTATTTCCTACAATACCGCAATGGCCAGCACAACATCCAGATTATTTTTACTACATTGATGTAGTAAATGCTTCAATTTTAGTATAATGGGGTGAGGATGATGCAAAAATAAGTTACCTGTTAGGGCCTTTAAGCAGCTTTGAGAGTCTATAAATATTATTGTTTTTTTTTAATTATGGGATAAGATGTATGAGACTGCTTCAAAAATAGCTAGAGATTCTCCTGTAAAAATTGATGCTTGGGGGGGACTTCTAAAATTTAGAATAATACTATATCTTGGTATCCAGACAGCAGAACCCACATATTGTTCATGATCAAATTTTGATGCATCACAAAAAACTTGTTAAAGATGCTGTCAGCATACGAGGATTCCTTATCTATGTCAAAGAAAGCAGAAGTGAGGGAATAGAACAAGTAATCATAGGGATAGTTAAAGATAGGAAAGCATTGAGAGGTGTAAACAGGGACTTTTATATTAGAAAATTTTAGGGAACTATTTAGTAAACAAGGTTTGCTCTTTACTGTTTCTCCAGTAAACTGAATTAGAAAGCTTTGATAAAATATCCAATTTGGGCACAAGGGGATGAGAAGGGTTAGGACTATTTTATATAGGTAGCGATCAGAAAGGTATTGTCTTCTGACAGAGAGGGGAGGCTCTACACACTCATTTTGAAGAGCCACAATAGGGGTTGACCTCATAGCGCCCATAACTATACGGATACCTTTGTACTGAATTTTGTCGATTTTGTTTAGTGCTGTCTTATTGCAAGGTGTTAAAAGGAAAGAGGCATAATCCAGGGGCTTTATTCCGAGTTTTGACACGTTCACCGTCGCGCATTTTGCGTAAAGTACGGGTATTGAAATGTAAGTTCTATAATGTTAATTTTAAAGTTGAAATTCCAATGCTCCATACATGTTTAAACTTGCGAAGAATTCGTGTATTTCAAGATGGCGGCATTATAATAGCCAACCTAATACATACTATATTCCTATTGGAATAGAGATTATATTTCCATATTTATAGTTTGCGCAACGTCTTGTCGTGATTAGCGGTTGCAAACTCGGAATAAGGCCCCAGATGGCTCCGAACAATAGCATTATAGAGTAGTTTTTGGCTGTATGGATGTGAACCCCACCATACTCCTGAAAGACAGCGCAGAGCGTTAATAGATTTTTCACATTTTTCTGTTACATAATCAAGATGGGGGACACCTGACATTCTTGAATCTAATATGGCACCAAGGAATTTAAAAGATTGATAGATAGAGATGGTATGTTCATTAATTTTTATGTCAAGGGAATATTACAACTGCACTTTTTGATGGGGCTAAAGACAAACCATGGTCCTTCAGCCAATTATTTAAATAATTTATAGCACTATTTAATGGATCCTGGGAGTCAAAGATATTTTTTACAGAGATATATAGAGCAAGATCATCTGCAAATTGTAGAATATTACAGAATGTAAGTAACAGTAAGATCCAAGTCATGAGTATAGATATTATACAAAAGAGGGCTTAGGACAGATCCTTGAGGGAGGCCTCTGAAGACCTTCCGAGGAGAAAGCTGGTGACCACGGTATCTTATTAGATATAGTTCTGCATGCTAATAAATTGACTATGACTTGGACGATCCTCACTGGAATGCTCAGCTTGAGCATTTTATGCCTGAGCAGAGGAAGATTGACACTGTCATAGGCCGAACTTATGTCAAGGAAAACCCCTACCACAGATTCACTTTTGGAAAAGGCTATTCTTATATATGTGGTCGGTGTTCCCAAGCTATAATTTATACCTTTGCCTTTGCGAAAGCCAAACTGTGTGTTGGAGATAATATCTTTACTTTCTACAATCCATTCTAGGCGATTTTTGATGAGGTGTCCTAAAACTTTGCAGAGCGCCGATGAGAGAGCTATGGGGCGGTAAGATGAAGAGAGTGAGGGATCTTTGTTGGGCTTTAAAATGGGAATAATAATTTGGTTTTTCCAAGATTCTGGGGGAATGCCATTAAGAAAAAATTTGTTAAGGATTTGAAGGAACAATTTTTGGCATCCTCTACCAGACCTACAAAGGAAAGAATATAAGATACCATCAATTTCCGGGGAGGAATCTTTGAGTTTACTCAAGACACTATTTAATTCATTGGAATTAAAGGGTTCATCCATAGTGTCCCGAAAGTTAAACAGGTATGTGAGGAGGGAGGAGACAGTAAATCTGCAAGTCCCTGTAACCAAATTGATGGGTCATTGAAGGACATGGCGGTATTTTCAGATATGGCACCACGAAACCTTTTATTGTTTTTCCATACTAAGGAAGGTATTTTTTTCCATAAAAAGGAATACGGGAGAAAGGTTTTCACAGAATCTATACCAGCCTTCTTTTTTTTTTAGATGTTAACAATTTTCTGGTCTCCGCGGAAATTCTCTTGTAATTGACAAAGTTATCCAAAGTCATGGAATTGTTATACAGCTGTTCAGCGTTTTTGCGAGCTTTCACTTTGATAGTGCAGTCTCTATCCCACGAAGGAGGGGACAGCATTCGACGAGTCCCAGATGACTTTTTTGGGATACATACATCAGCTGATTCAGTTAACAGTGAAATGAATTGGTGGTATATTAACAGATAATTGTCATCATTTACCCCATTTATTAATGCTGCTTTCTGATCTGTAAGTAAAGAGAATCGCGCCTAATCCGTTTCAGAAATTTTGTGTTTTAAAAGAGAGTCAAAGTCTAAGGAGATAGGGGAGGAAGTTAGAGCTGAAATTAAGATAGGGTAATGGTCGCTTCCAAAAGTTTGGGGGAGGACAAACCAAGACAAAGTTGGGGAGAGTGAGGGGGGGCATATAGAGAGGTCCACTGCACTAGGCTGCTGGGAGGGGTTAGTTCTGCGTGTTGTAGACCCATCATTTAGCACACATAAATCAATTTGATCTATGAGATCCACAAAATCCAGGCCAAAGGAGTCAGCCGTACGAGGTCCCCACATGGGATGATGACAATTAAAATCTCCACAAATAATGATTGGAGTAGGAAAAGAAGCGAAAAATGTATGGAAAAGGGATCTCCCTTTTCCATACATTTTTCGCTTTTTTGAGAACGATTAGGGTGGGGGATATAAACAGAAACAAAGGTTATATCTGATGCTCTATCAGCAACAATATTAAGCTCAGGATTCTGGTTGAGGATTGGGATTTGCTGGATGGAAATATTACTTTTTATAAAGATAACAGTTCCACGGTAGCCATCGCTTCGGTCGTCTCTCACACTGAGAAACCCTGGAAGGGCAAATCTGGCCCCAGGTTTGAGCCAGGTTTTACTGATGGCCACAATGCTAATTTTAAATTTCTTTATAATATAAAGTAAGTCAGCTTTCTTGTTTCTAATACTATTGGTGTTCCGTTGAATTATTTGTGTCTGGGGCGTTTTTTAATGTAGAAAGTAGATCATTAAGTTTAATTGTGATATTGTTCGGTATTTGTTTACAACCCCATTGCTAATGTTTAGCCTATGCCTCGCACTGTCAAACTGCATATAAAAAAAACACAAACTGACAATTCCAAGCAATGGCTTAGGCTAAGCAAAGACTATTAATCCGACCGTATGAGTAGAACCGGCTTTCAACTTTTATTAATCGATCGGTATCTCCCCTAAACAATGGATATGGTTACCCGGGCCCTACTGGGTAGGGCCCCAGATTTCTAGATAACAGTTAAAAACACTTTCAATGCATAATGTTGACATACCATCTATTTATTCTCGCTATATTGGGCGCCATTAAAAATATTTGTATGGAACAAATGGCTAAATATATTACTCTGTAATAAATAATGGGCCCCATGCTAAGGAAAGATTCATTCAGCATTCCACCACTATATATATTATTAATCTATGCATTCCACATTATTTATTCTTTTGATCGTGTCGCTCGCCCCGTTGTATTTTTTTACCTCTGGCAACATACATAATTGTTTTCGTGAGAAAAATGTGTTCATAATAATCTGTGTATATTGTGATTTATTTTGATTGCGAAAATGTTAAAAATTAAGTATAATTAAGTGTTTTTAGTATTTTAAGGGTATTTGTAACATTCTTTTCAATGTGAAATTTGAAACGGTGCCATCCAGTGGAGCTTTTGAGGAAAACCTTAGGCATGGCGGGTCCTTCTGAGGGCGACCCCGATAGTTGGGTTGAATTTTGCGAGCGTCAGGCAAGAGTAGCCGCTCAGGACTTTGCTAGGGTCTGTTTAAACTTCATGACGCCAACCTCCGCAGATCCCACGAGGAGCCAAGTCAGCCATAAAGACCTCATGAAAAAGTTTGTTGATTGTTTTTCTGAAGAGTTTGAAACTGAATTTGGTAAATTAAAAGTCCAACACAAGATTCCCAATGGAACGCACGGATTACACGACGAAAGTGATTATTCTGAGGACACAGATTCCCCTAAAACACAACATAAACCATTTTTTAGAAGACTGTCATTTAAAGGTTTAAGAAAAGGCAAAGGTCTGTTCCATAAACAACATTCCGACGAAGTGGAGTTATCTTCGAATTTGACGAAGCAAAATAAAACTAAATTAGCTAAAATTGTAGTGGAATGTAGGAAAGAGGGTTTAGTTAATTATTTGACCCCAGAGAGCTTGGAGCAGCCTGGTGGTCCTCAGAAATGGGAGAAATGCCGTTTGGCATTAGTTAAGACTGTAGGCGGGTATATGTTAGAGTTCTACTCTCCGCCTAAGGCTCAGAAACCTCGGAGTGGAGTGTTCTGTTTTCTAATAATGGAAGCAAGAGAGACAACTGCCCTAGAGATGCCTGACCATGAAAATACTTTTGTTTTAAAGGTAACATGTTTTCTAGGGCTATATTTATTTGTTTATCAAACTTTATTGCATAATACAAAGGCGGACTTAATGCCGTTGGGCATTATCTGACAGTCAAACCTATAAGGTTCATTATATTCTTATTTCTGTTACACAGTACAAGACTAGAGCTTATTTTGTCACCAGAGCAATATGTGTGAATGGTTGTACATATTATTATTGTATTCATTGACTAAATACTCACTGAAGTGATTTTAGCATTCAATTTATGAAATTGATTGAAATATACTTCACCTCATTTTGACTCAAAATACATATCTACTGTCTAATTTTTTTTATCGCTTGATTTGATGAAAATAGTATGTTGCTCGATGATTGACTTGTAAGAATAAGGGAGCAGCTAGGATGTTCATGGCTAGCCGTTATCTGCGATTAGCCTAAAGGTTAGGCCTTTTTGCGTTATATTCTATTAGCTCCTTTCAGAAGGCACCAAGAAGTGGGTCTTTCACAGGCCTAAAGGAGCGACCTTATATAACAGTTATTTAAATACATATCATTTTAGGAAAAAAACTATTTTTGTAAGCCCCAGCCTGAGTTGCACCATCCTTCACCATGATTTATTGTAACACACAACACTATATTTAACAATTTATTTATAAAATTCCAGGCTGACAATAATATGGAATATGTAATAGAAGCAGCAGATGTGGATGACATGAAGGCTTGGTTAGCCACAATAAAGTACTGCATGAGATCCCCTTCCACCTCCCAGCCACCTCCAGATGCCTTACCCGGAGGCTCAGAGCCAGCCCCTCCAGATCTGCCACCTCGCAGGGACTTACCCAATAGTACCAGCAACACTGATCTAGCCACCGATACTCCTGATGAAGGGGAATTAGGTAATTTTATTTTGTTATTTCTCCACTCCTTTATGCTGTAAAGCTCCTTAAACCTAGCCATAGCCTAGTGTAAGTTTTTTTAACTGGGCACTATTAGTTAATTGAAAATAAATCAGATTGAAAATAAAATACAGTTCATGTTACTCTCTGATTATTGATCTTTCTATTGATGAAAGAACTTTTTTAATTGGTTCAGTAGTTTTTTAGTTTATCCAGGACAAACAAACAATCATTTTTTTTTCTGTTTTTAATATTAGTATAGTTTCTTCTAAAAAATGTTTTACTAAATATATTATAATTTTATTTATTAAATAAAGCAATGATTTTTAAACTGTACTAATAGTAAACTATGCAGCAGTGATTCCCAATTAGTTTTTCTACTTACCATTCATGAATAAAGCGGCCCCTGCCTAGTGGTTAAGTCCCTATTCCACCAAGTTAAGCAGTTGACAACAAGGCCGTTCCTGGATGTTTGACCTCTTTATACAATAAGGCTATACCATCATAAATGCCGCAACTAGCTCGTCACTTGTTAGGAGTTGACTCTAAATACCATTGGCGAAATAAGGATGTGTTAATACCTCTTCTGGGTACCCAGAGGCTGTTTAAACGGTTCTTGGGAACAAAAAGGCACCCATGATGGTTTTTTTTTTTCTTTTTTACTCCAAGAAAAACCTTAAACTTGTGTACCTCTTATGCACAAGTAATAAATAAAAAAAATAATCAAATGTATTTTTTACCATCAAAATACAGTATTCTAATGACTTAAACACCTTAAATAATGTGAGAAATATGTACATTATGCTTTATAAAACTATGAAAAATCTTGCATTTTGGTCTGCTTCAGTCTCAAGTGCCCCTTGCACATACCCTTTGATGCAGCCTTGTGTACTCCTGGAGTTATGCATAACACTAAACAACAAGGAAAAACTGCTATTGAGTAAAGTTAAGGTTAGGACAAAGGCAAGGAAATATCGGAGCTAAGAACCTTATGGTGCCAAATAATTTTCCATAGAGTTAGGTATAGGATTGATTTAGCATAATTCAATTATTTGTTTAATTTTAGATTTTTGTCATATTTAAAGTACCTAAGCTTTAAAAATATTATTTGCAGATTTCTATGTTTATATTTCATTGTCTCTTTACTTCTTGGAAAAAGGGAAATCTTATATCACTTTTTTTATACTCACAAAGAGTTGTTCTGTGCATATAAAATAAATCATTGTAATATAATAAATAAATAGATAATACCGGGTGCTTTTTTGCTCCCAAGAACGTTAACTGGTCTCCGGGTACCCAGCGGAAGTATTAACCCATCCTCATTTTGCGGATGGAATTCTGAATTATAATTCTTAGGAAGGTATAATCACTTATATACTAGCTGTAGGTACTGTTGCCCGCAACATTTCGTACGCATAATTATATCAACATACAGTTTTAAAGTTTAAGTTCAAGGACACATTCCCCATACAAAATTGAGCTATCATACTTCAAATATTTTTCCACTACTGTTTCAAGAAAAACGTTTAAAACTGTAGAGTATTATCGGACCGTAAATTTTCCCTTACCACGTTTTTCTCGAAACAGTAGTGGAAAAACATTTTAAGTGGGTGGTTGAATTGACGATAAGGCATTTGAGTATATTAAAATATACTTGCAATTTGTTGCAAAGCAATTCGTCTTGTCGCCATTTAGTCGGCATAGTGGGAGCGATCAATGTTGTTTAAGAACATTTATTGATTGCCTCCATTCATATACTATGTAGGACTGCTCACTACCAGGTAGATACAAAGTCACATGCCGTGCTCCAATAAAAAAAACATTTTAAAACCTACATAGATGTCAGTGGCGTGCGGTCCATATAAGCCAATAAGCCATAAAACCCTAAAGCTAGAAGTAAACCCGGTTTTCAAGAGATTTCCGCATCGAGTTCTTGTCGAGGTGGTAGTCTCCTTTCAGGGTTCGGTTATGAAATGGGCGGTTGAATTGACAATAAGGCCGTGAGTACATTAAAATATACTTGTATGGAATTCGTCTTTGTCATGTAGAAACATATTTTTTTTCAAATTCACTTCGTAACTAAAACCTATTATATAAAAAAAAGAATGAAGTCCTAAATAAAATGATTTAAAATCTGGAAAACATGTTAGCATTTATTTTTTTTGGTAAAAATAATACCACAATTAATACGAAATTATCAAATTCACTTCATGAAAGACGAAGCTACAATATATATATTTTTTAGATCATAGGTTGCTGAAACAATTTTGTTGAAAGTGCGACATCTTGCCCGTGTCATAGCCTTAAAGATAATATAATGTTGTTTCTTTAGGTTCAATAGCAGAAGAGAGCATAGTGTCTCTAGCAGAGTGGCCGTGGTTCCACGGAACCCTGGCCCGCGCAGCAGCTGCATCCTCAGTACTAGCTGGTGGAGGAGCAGCCCATGGTTGCTACCTTGTGCGGCAGAGTGAAACTAGGAGAGGAGAATATGTGCTTACCTTTAATTTTCAAGTGAGTTTTTTTATTATTATGAGAGCTCAGCATGTTACTTTGCAGCAGACTAGCCAGGTTTTTGCTTGCTACGCTTGTATTGTCAAATTCATAATAAACCCGTGTCTACAATGGTTTTCAGGAGACTGTTATATATATAAAACCTAATTCACATTATGAGAAAACATTGTTGGTTAGACCTCCAATGGAAAGACCTTCCTTGTGAAACTGTTTATATATGGGGTTATTGGGTCTTAACACTGCTACGAGCTAGTTTGGTGTAGACTCACACCATCTCTTAGAACGAGATGGAATTAAAACCCCACCACTGGGTACTCAGGCCATCTAGATAGCCTCGGGCTCCGTAAGCCACATGTGATAGTGCGTATGTACATGAAACTAAGAATAATATATGGAACCACCCTAATGCCTAAAATCGTCTATAAAACCAAATGTCAAACATGCTTGTTGCCACTATATTGTGTTCTTACTTCAACCAATCCACATTCAATAATTTTTGTTTGGCGGGTGGCCATATTGTGTTCTCACGTTTAAAAACGCGAAACCAAGGGTGCCTCCTTATCTATATCTTTATGGTGCATACTCTACCAGTCAAACCTTTAATTAAACCTATTTACCTATTTCAGGGCCGAGCAAAGCATCTCCGTATGACTCTAAATGAAACAGGTCAATGCAGAGTTCAACACCTATGGTTTCCCAATGTCCACGATATGCTGGACCACTTCAGGGCTAACCCCATACCCCTGGAGTCAGGAGGAGCAGCTGATGTCACCTTAACCCAATACGTAGTCAGCCACGAGAACAGACAAGTGAGCCTTGCATAATACACATACATAGATACATACACACCAATGCAAAAGAAAAAAAAAAGTATTAGAGGTAAAATGTTCTATAATAGTAAACATATTCTATAAGAGGTAACATGTTCTATATAAAGTAATATGTTCTATAAGAGGTAACATGTTCCATAAGCTTTTAACAATATTTTTAATTAGATGGCGGCAATAGCTCTCAAGGTTTTCTCAGGCAATCAATGCTAGTATGTGAAAATATATAATAAAGAAATCCCAAAAATATAATAAGACATTAGTGTAGGTAATGTTTACAGGTAAAATATTATTATAATTATGTATTATCAGGCGGTTTTTCAATCATAACATAAATTTATTCAAATGAAAACTTGTATGAAAATAAATTATTTTGACATTTTCTTCATACAAGTTAACTGATGAATATATTTATTTAACAATAGCGCCTAAAGTTATAATTAATTAAACACTGCTAAAATAAATAATAATAAAAAACATGATTGACAATTTCTGACCAAATACTATAAGATCCATGATGCAATGGAAACACTTCTTAAATATATTTAATATATACAATTTCACTTTTCTTAAAAGTTCTGTATAGTGATTACACCCCATGTAAATACACTGATTTCAGTGTACTTAACAATTTATAAAAAACCTTGAGGTTATAGGTAATGTTAATGTAATTTGGAGTTAAGTTTTAAAATTACATAAAACATAATAAAAAAGTTATGCCTATTTAGAACTTCTTACATGCTGCATACTGATATTGGAGACCAAATCTTTCAAAAGATAGTTTAATATTTAAATCTATTATTACTACATAATATATATATAGATACCTGCAATTTAATTCAAGTATATCATTAATCTACCTCTAATACTTTTTTTTATTACATAACTAGGGTTTGTTTATATACTTAAATATACAAAACTGTTATATGCCTAGGTGATTATTTTTATAATTCATTAATTAAAGATTTTCATAATAAATTATAGCTAAGTTTTGATTTTAAAATAGGATTTTTTTTTACAAAAACTACATTATTTTACAAGTTTCATATTAACAACTATTTCTATTTTACTGCTATTTATAATATTTTAAAATGTGTACACTACTTGTACTTATTTATTCATTATTTTGTATTAGTAAAACGATGGCCCAACATATATTTATTTTTCATATAATATATTGAATATAAAAAATATTATTGTCCATGATAAAATATGATAAACCATTTTTATTATATTATTTAAAACAGATTTGATGGTTCTTGGTCAGAGCTGCTCATGAAAAAAAATGTTTTTAGATTTTTTTTACATTGCTTTCATTTAGTTTTTTTTTAATTCAATCGGATTTTTTGTAATTTTATTTGTGTGCTGAGCCATTATAACAATTATTTTTAAATATTTTATTTATAACTCAAAATTGTGTAGATAGTTTGATGCATTTTTAAGTAGTGTTTTTAGATCATGTGCCTGTGTTTTAATTTTTTTAATAAGTACAATTTTATGTATTTTATTTAATCAAAAAATATATTAAAATAATATACTTACCTATACTATACATAGGTAGAAAGTTCTTTTTAAATAAAATATATATTTTTTTAAATATTTTGTATTGCAATTTGTTTGTTATACTATTTGATGTAGTTGTTTTTAAATTGATTACTCATATATGTGGCTTAAGTAATTAATATTAAATGAAGTTACTGCTTTATGTATATTTGGTTACTTTATAAAAATAAATATACAATAGGGTACCCTTTTATTTATTTTTACTTTTTTTTTATTGGGTTGTTTATAGACTGCTTTTTTTTTATAGTAATATCATTTTAAGGTATTTTTTTTTAATTGTAACCAAATAATTCTATTATGAAACTAGGAATAATATACGGAACTTCCCTTAGCCTTAAAATCGCCTATACAACGAAATATCAAATGTGTTCGTTGCCGTCATATTGTGTTTTTATTTCAAGCAATCAACGCTCAATGATTTCTGTTAGTTTTTTTCTCATTTTTGTTTTGAGTTTGTATGGCGGCGGCCATTTTGTATTCTCACGTTTAGAAAGGCGATTTTAGGCATTACGGTGGCACCCTATATATATATATGTCCAGGTTTTTATTTACATTTTTGTTGTCTGTAAATGGCTTTTTCTATTGATGTTTTTTTATATAGATAAGACTCTAAGCATGCTTTATCAATTTTGTGTTCAATTTTGTTTTTAATTCTTTTGTTTCCTAATATGCATTTATTTATTAAATTAATGTTGTACATATTTTAGTATGTTATTTATCAGATCACGGTTTAGGGGCAGCACATTAACAAATTCAGTTAAAAAATAAATAGATATATATTCGCTTTAAAAAAGTGTGCTGCTTCTTACCTGTGGCTGTAGTCATATTTGTACAAAATATTTTTTTTACATAATTTATGTAGATAAGTATAAGAGTCAGTGGCGAATATAAATAAAAGAGATTATTAAAACAAATTCAAATAATTTAAAAAATAAACAAAAGTTGAAAACAATTAAATTCAACCAATTTTTTGGTTGTTTTTTTATTACCCACCTAACCTATATTTAATTATAAAATGTTAATAAGTAAAAAATATTCATTTTTATTATAGATTTTGGCTCAATTATATTTTTTAATTCCACTGTTTAGATTAAAAATAAATTGCTAATAAAAAAAATAATTAAATATCTTATGATAGCATAAGCTTTAACAAAGACTTTTGTTAATATTGTATACAATTTAGATTTATTTAGTTTTAAATATTTTTATACTCAATATTTCTTTTTCATAATTTTTTTTTTTTGACAAAAAATAAATGTACAAATAGAACATATTATTATGTTTTTGTGAGCTTTAATGTAATGTCTTTGTTGTAAATATTAAAGTTATTTTTTCTTTGGAATGGCTTTTGTTTTTTATTTTGCTTCCATTTTTCTGTGCGTCAAAAAATGCGAAAAAATAATAAGGTGGTCAAAAACGAAACTATTGGCGCTTCTGTCGCATTTATTTTTTAGTTTCGTATAATAAACCGCTTTTATTATTTTATCCCACTGTGATGTGTGTCTGCACCTTATAGTCGATGATTTTTTGAGTTTCTGTGATTGAGGTATTTTAGAAGATACAACTATATATAGGTTTATTAAAGTACAGTCGCGGAGCAGGATCTTTTTTCTACATTGATCCGACACTACTTAGGTATAGGTACTGTGTTTCTATACCCGACTATGACGACTCCGTATATACTATACGATATTATTTCTACTCCACGACTTTACTTTAGAAGCTTTAAAAAAAAAAAAACATGGTGATTTTGTAAGCCTTTACTCTGGGCTAATATAATACTACTGATCAATTTCTACTTTACAAAAATGTTACAGCACTTCCATAGTAGTAGATAATTAATTGTATAAACTACAAAACGTCGTAAACTTAGTAAGTAAATTCTAAAATTATTTTATTTATATATCCATAAATATTCCATTGTCATTAAATCCGGAAACCGTGGGCTCGATTCCCACTCATTCGTGGCAACACAATATTAGTGTTTTACAGTTTGCTATGATCTGGATATTTATAATATTAGGTTATAATGTGTGTAGGGGCTCATTACAAGCCTACGGCGACATGCCATTAAGTGAAAATTAAATACCGAAATATAAGTTCTATTCCAATGGTTATATAGTCTGTATTAGGTTTTTATTTAATCATAAAATCATTTATTTGCCTTAAAAAAACACGGTACATATAATTAGGTGGTCTTAAAAAATAAGTTCTTGTGTTTCACTGTAGTCCAGCATGCAAATGTTAATAAACAGGTTTTCAAATTTCACATCACAAACATTCAAAATAATTTTTAAGTTAAACCAATAGCTAGGTATTATTATAAATTTCTAGATTTAATCCTAACAACGAACAGCATAATTAGCAAATTACCAACAAAACAATGAAATTGGCTTAAAAATGACGCCATCTTGAATACCTATAAATTAACAGAATACAACTTATATTTCCGTATATGAACAAATAATATTTATAATTTGAAGACTATCGCAGCTCGATTAGGCCCCTGTTAGTATCGTTAACTGTTTCTGTTACACATATAGTACACGCCTTAAAGCTTAGTTTGTGTGAGGCTATTATTATTTCTTAAATTAATGGCTTTTTCGCATAACGCGACAGTTTGCCAATATCATGTGGTTAGTTTAATTGCTTAACTATTATTAGTAAGAGAAGGATAAAAGGATGGAAAATAATTGTGAAAGGACAAGGGATGGCGACATGACCGTATGTAAGCATACGGTATACCTAATCCTGGCAATATCAGAGAAGGAAAATAACCAACGATAAAATTGGTTAATGCCATTTAATCGAAGGATTTATTGGGATAACACAAACACTGAGATCGCTGCGTAAATGCTACACTTCTCTCACTTAAAGACCACTACGAATGCTTATTCTACAAAATTGGTACATTTTTGCATAATAATATCCTATAGACTTAACTATGAAAAATATAACACATGCCTACAATCTTCGAGCTACCCAATGAATCCTGTGAAGCTAATCAAAAAATTAATTAAGGGTTTTAAGTTTCTCGTCGGTCGGGTTCTACCCATAGACTAAAATTGCTATACTTTTTTAACGAACGACACGTAGGTATTTTGATCAAGTTTCTTGGTGATGCCCTAAGGAGCCTTAGTGCAATATGTGAAATGTCGTATTCACTACATTATATATTACTAGTTGTACTCCGTGGTTTTATCCACTATTTTATATAAAAGAACCAGATGGAAAATTAAATACAGTCCAGTGCCACTCTAACCCCCCGATACTCGCTAATATAGAGGTTTCTATTGTTGAAAGAATTTTTAAAACGGTTTAGTAGTTTTTAAGTTAATCAACTACAATCAACCAAATCTTTTTATAGACCACGGCCAATAACTTTTGATATCAATTAAATAGCAGAATTTAAATGGTCAGAAAATTCCTGCTAAGAATGTTACATGAATTCGGGTATTTATAATCGGAATGGCCTTGGTCTATTATTATAGATTTAATTAATATTATTTATTGGTTTTTCAGTTAAGTGTTACCCATGGCACAGACGTGCGTATGCGCCGAGCAGAGTTAGAAGCCGTCTACGTGGCCTCGGCGCATCATGACAACCGGGCTGTCGACAACCAATATAGCTTTGTATAAATAATATGTTATTGCTTTAAGGAAAATGGTCAAGTGACCTTTTTATTAATATCGACAGGGAAATCGCCAAGTAGGTCGCTACCACATTTTTTTTTAAATATATTTTATTGGAGCATGGCACGTGACCGGTCGGTAATCAGAACTGCAGAGTCCAAGAATTTAGTCGATTAATACCTACATTGTTGTTTAACAGAACTAAATGATGGTTGCGATGGGGTGGTTACAAAGTGGCGGTGGCAAAGACGGATTTGCATTACGAATTCACTTCAATATCCTCGCTGCTTTATTGTCAAATTAACTGCCCGTTTCGTAACCGCACCCTGAAAGGAAACTAACACATCTAAAAAATTTACTTAGGCTGAGTTGCACCAAAATAAACTCTTTGTAATTGTAATTTTTTTTATTGTAGTTTTATTTGAAAGTTGATTGACAGCTGGTACATTTGACGCCATTTTTAACTTTAATCGTTACAATTACGTTAAAAAACACTTTGGTGCAACTGAGCCTTAATTCTAGAATTTTCAAATCCGCCTTGGCCGGCCAAATAATCCATTAAGTTAGTATTTTTACAATACTATATAGCATTTGCTCTTAACTTGGTGTCTGGGTTACCTATGTTTGTTTAAACCAAAAAAAAAACTAGTTGTTTGTTAATGTTTTTTAATAGGTACCAATAATTGCTATGGTAAACACGTTGACTACCATGGCTACCATGCCTTAGTGCAGCATCGTATCACTGCCGTAATAGAAAGTGCAGTATAATAGAAAATGCAAGTAAATGTACCAGTTTTATTTTGAAAGATGAATGACAGCTGGTACATTTGACGCCTTTGTAACTTTAATCGTTATCTTACCTGGTCAAACTTACCTAATGTTAGTTTGGCCGGCTCCGTGGTCCATTGGCATCGTTTATCCGAAGGTCGTAAGTTCGATTTCCACTCAACGAATAAATGTACCTATTTTTTTCTGTACAGTTTGCTTCGACCTGGGTGTTCTTCATATACCTACTTGGTTTTTGGTACACATAGTACCAGCGCCGCATTTAGGGTCTGTGCCCCCCTAGGCTACATCTGTGGTGGGTCCCTTTTTTCCGTATAAAGTAGATTATATTTAAAAATTTAATATAATTAGGACCAAAAACTAATTTTCTATGATTAAATTTGCACACATTGACAGAAAATTAAGTTTCTATTCACCTAATTTTCTAACCAACTCTGCCCATTTATGATGGGGTTCCTGAATATATAGCTCATGTAGTCTATGCTTAAATGCGGCGCTGCATAGTACAGGCGATAAAACATTGTGGCCAGTAGTGTGAGTTTTCTAACTATTACTCTGCGTTTGAGTTAACTAAAATTTGTATGGTAAATAAGCTCAGCGCTCCAAGCGGAAATTTTGAGAACTGAAAATGCGAGCGTGTGATTGATCAAAATGTTAACGCAGTAGTATAGTATAAAAACTCACACTAGGGCTACTGAGCAGCATGAGTAATGCTCAAATATTGTTGGATGGATTTCGGAACCTACAAATAATGTTGAATATTAAAATAAATTATAAAACTATACATATATGATAGGAAAAACATTATACATAGATATAAAATATTATAACCTCATGTATACTGAATGTAAATATAGTATACTATAAATTAAGATTAATATTTTTTAATTCGGTTAAACGTTAATTTTCTATGTCAATGTATTGTTTGGTAATTGTAGCCATTTTAGGCTGAATTTGTTTTCACATAATTTGCCATGTCACGAATTAATACTAAAAACAATAAATATTTTTATATTACATTATTATAAACGCGTCTGCAGCGCCCTCTATTTGCTTATGTGAAAACAAATTAAAAGCATAGCCAATTTTTGTAATGTTTTATATTATTATTTAGCAATATTAATCATCAGCCATTTTGTATTTATTTAATAAGTAGTTTAATATATGAATTATGGTAGATATGTTAATATTTTGTTGAATTAGCGAAGAATCATGTTTTTAATTCCCCATTTAACCGATAACTAACTTAGAATTTTGACTCAATACCGCAAGCGGTATATTTAAAAATATATATATAAAAATAAATTATGGCTGGTTTAAAAATTCATAAAGGAATAAGAGAAACCTTAAAATCGCTCTCGCTTCTTAGTTCGATTATTTCACACAAAATGGCGGGCGGCTAAAAAAATATACTCTTACTTAATATAATAAAAATATTTAGCCAACTATTTTTATAACTAAGAGTATATTTTTTTCGGTATATTGATTGGTTAGTTATTGGTAAAGTGGTTTTATGTTCACAAAATATAAGTAAAATGTAAAGAAACAAAGTTTCAAGTTTAGGTTAAGCGCTAGTCATATTTAGGACACAGGGGTTAGTTTAAATGACAACACATAGAATGAATCTAATTATTTATTTCAAAAATTAAACAATATAACAATTTAATGACGTAAAAATAACAATATAATTTACAAAAATAACAATTGTTTTCACTTAGTTACTAAGTAAAAAACTTACCACTAAATTAAAACGTATAAAGTAACTAAATGCGCATTGTCCATAAAAAAAATATGTTATTCATAATAACATATTGACTCCTTAAAGAACATATTAGTTATAGAAGGTTTTGTCTCTTTTACGTATTTGCATTTTTATTGCTATAAAAAAGAGACAAAACCTTCTATAACTAAAGTGTTCTTCACGGACTCAATAAGTTTTCATGAATACCGGTGTTATTCTAAGTTCTACGTACCTTAACGAAAAGTGGCGACCAGACACAAAGAAAGCATTCTCATTCTAGAAGCTAAGTGTAAGGCCGAGTTTCTAAAAGCATGGTATCGGTTAAATCGTTCGTTGAAAGTCCAAATCAGTGAATTTAATACCGGTATTCATAAAAACTTATTGAGCCCATAAAGAACACTGATATAGGGCTTAGCATAACCACATTGATATAGTTTGACATTCGATAAAATGAAGTTTATGAATGAACATTCATTTCATCATATAAAATCGATATGTATCGATTTATCGAGCCTATCGATGCTGTTGTGCTAAGGCCCTTAGTGGTTTTTGTCGAATATGTTTAAAAGAGACGAAACCTATTTTGACTAGTATTCTTAAAGGACTCGAATAAGTTTTTATGAATAAGGCCATAAGTGTTTTATTGTTTATATTAGTTTTTAGTTGTGGCGAAAATTAACCATTGTTTTACTCCATATCTCTGTTTTGAGGTTATAATGGTGCATAAAATGGCGCCGCGGTCGTGTTACATTTTACGTTAGTGACTCACGATAAATGTTTTTATTATATTATGTGTTTTCAAAAATTATATAACATTTACGATACCTCTGTCTCATTCCATATCAATGTTGCTGTATTGCATATCTTTAAGTGTATGTGCTTGTAAATTGGTTTGATGAAAGCTAATTTCTGTCGCGTAGGTATATTTTGTAGTATATATATACTAGATGAGTTTTATCACAGTACTTACAATTTTTACACTTACAGAATCCATTTTTTTTTTAAACCCATAAAACATTTTATAAACAAAATATTAAAATGACTTGAAAAATGCAGTTACTTTACTAAAGTTGCTGATCGAAAATTCCAATATACCTGTGAGAATTCTCGTGTGGAAAAGAGATGGAATATACACAAATCACATATCTCGCATATTTCCCGAGAATGCATGGGAAATATATTTGACTTTTAAAACAGACCCTAAATAAATTATTTCCTTATTCATAAAAACTTATTGAGTCCTTAAAGAACACTAGCTAAAATAGGTTTTCTCTTTTACGCGTATTCATATTAGTTGCTATAAAACGAGACTAATGCCCAATTTCGCCAACTCTAAGGGAGCCCCTAACTAAGTTAAGGGACCAGTTGTTTCATAGCAAATATGTCAAAATTCTTATTTATGCGCTGCTTTAAAGTTAGGGATCGTTGGTGAAATCGGACATAAATCTACTTTAACTAAATTTGTTCTTGAATAAGTTATTTTTCATGAACAAGGCCATAAATATAGTACACGTGTTAATTATTCCCCTGTTTTGGAATGTAGCCCTAGTTAATTACATTTACCCATATATTTTACCCAAACATATGCAAACAAAAATCTGTCAATTCAATTATTAAATGGATAAGTAAAAAAAAAATACCATTAATTTTAATGTTCAATACAATTAAAATGAATTCCAAAAATGAACGCAAAATTAGCATGTGGCGCTTTATAACAAGTAAGGACTAAAGCGCCACATAGATAGCGGCAGAAATTGGCATTTATCGACACTATTAAATACTGTAAAATACACTGTTTATTTTAGTAGATGTATTAATAAGATAAAAATGTTGGAATGTATTAATATTAAGTTACTAAAGCGTTTTTACGACAACCACTAGAGGGCGCTTTGTAAAAACGTTATAGTTGAGTATTAAATGTAAAAAAAAATGTTAAAGGGCTTTTGCAATTATTTTTATTGTTTTTTAAAAATATAATTTAATTAAAATTAACTCTAGGGAATATACATATTTATGACATTACTGTATTTTACACATTATACCTTTATTTTATTTATTTCAGAAACAAATATGTATTTATTAAAGTGTAAACAAATATACCTATTAATAGGGTAAACTATACCATTATTGGCACCTAAAATATTATTATAAAAAGATACTTAACAATTTTAACTAAATGATAAAAATATAATTTCACATGCATTTGTTTTTTTTTAATTATATTTTATAAAGAAATACAAAAGGCTTAAAGGCCGGAAATTTTAGTAACTAAAAATACGAGCGTGTGATTGGTGAAAATGTTAACGCCGTAATATAGTAACTCAAAAGAAAACGTTATAAAAATCACTGCAAACTTCTGCTTATATGTAAATGATCAGTGTAATTATTTAATTATTATTTTATAAATAATAATAAAAGTGTATTTCGACCTATAATTCGATTCAAGGATTGACCTGTCAATCCTTGAAAGCCAATAAATTTTGCATACTATGCCTTTGTTGTTAAAAAAGAGACAAAACATATTTGAAATAAAGTATTCTTTAAGGACTCAATAATTTTATAAATATTTATATGTGGTATAAGGCCAAAAGTGTTTTATTATATCTAAAATGAAATAATATTAAAGTAATATAGAGTGCTAAAATTTGTATAATTTACCCTAGTATTTAATTAATTTATTTTTGTTTTTTTTTGCTGTAGCCATGTTGTATAACTTATGTACAAGACTATATAAAATAACCAAAATTAGTATGATTCTTATTACCATACACTGTGAAATACAATAACTATAGATATAAATGTAAATCAACTTAGCTATTGCAAACTCGTATTTTGCATTTGTATCTACCTGATGGTAAGCAGGCCTACAAAGTCTATGAAAGGGGTCGATTAATACATTGTAATTTAACAACATTGATCGCTCCCACTAAACCGGTAAATGATGTGGTTACTAAGAACAATTTGCATTATGAGTCTAGTATCTCGTTTTGTAACCGTACCCTGAAAGGCCATACGACATTGCAAAAGTTAAGTCTGAAACCACCTTAATATACATTCCTATTTATAAAGGTTTGTAATACTGACTGTAATGAAAATAAACTATATTTTTGCCATATTTGTCTTTTATTTACTTCTTAAAAATTACTTAATAAAAAAAATACAACATCACTTAGCTCCAAGTGCACCAAAGTTCCGTTAAAGTAATTGCAACAAATAAAGTTAAAAATGGCGTCGAATTTACCAGTTTTATTTTAAAAGTCGAATGACAGCTGGTACATTCGACGCCATTTTTAACTTTAATCGTACAATTACTTTAACGGACACCTTGGTGCAACTCAGCCTTAAAGCATCACAGAGTACATTAAGCTGACGGCTCCATAAGTCTATACAAAACACCGCGATGAACTTGTCACTTGTTCGGTATCGACTCATAATAAAATAAATAAACCTCTCCACTTTGAAGCCGTAAAACACCTATGATAGTAAGTCACACTGCCAATTTATGATTTTTAGTAGATAGAAGAACTGGGACCGACAGCTTAACCTCCTTATTGATGATTTTTTTAATATATAAAAAACAAAACAAGATGGCGGCTGATATAGGTTAGATTGTCATTTTTTCTTCATATATCATCTATTAAGGGAACAATATAGAATTCTGAGTACATTACTTGTTTATGTTCTTCTTTTTCGATTTTAAGTTGAAGTAGTAACAGACCATTTGCACTGCATCGCAATACTACCTGGAAACAAAATTCATATAGAATATGAAATTAAGTAATTTAACCCATTTCTATTATACATAGTTCGACATATTTCTTTGTTCAGGAATAAGTTCTACCTAATCATGGCTGGAATAATCCTAGTATATGAGTTCGAATAATTGATATGTTCAATAATCAGCCTCCGTAGACTAGTGGTTGCGCCTTTGGCATTGTATCCGGAGGTCGTGGGTTCGATCCCACCCATGGCAAAAAAATATTAGTACGTTTTTTTCTGTACAGTTTGTCATGGTCTGAGTGTTTATGAAATATAATATGTTTTATATCGTTGCTTCTGGTACACATAGTACAAGCTTAGAGCTTAGTTTGTGACCAGAGGAATATGTATAAATTGTCCTACATATAAAAAAATAAATAAATTAGCTCTGTAGATTTTTTAATTATATCCAATTATTCCCAGATAAGTAAAATACATCTCAGTTTGTCTGTCGTATGTGTGCTTATAAATCGATAACTTTTTATCAGATAATTGCGTTTTATATTTTGAATATTATGTTCTGTAACCAGGTTTATTAATTAACAGGTCACTTTTTTTCGGATACGAATTTCCCAGACTTTTTCAGATTTTCCAGTAACTTTTTTTTTATTTTCCCTGACATTAATGACCTTGAAAAATAAAATAAAAAATCTCAAAAATATAATATTTGGTTTTTTAAATTGATTTTTGGCTAAAAAATATTAGAAAATAGAAGCAATTATTTTTAGCAATATTTTCGGAAATATAATAAATAAAATATATTTTACATTTAAAAAAAAACAAGCATATTTTGAACTTAGATGGAATCGCCTCGCTTAGGTCGCCAGTCGTTTACAGTAGCAAGTTGTGTGTGTACTTTAAATATTTTCCCTGACCTTCTAGCGTTTTCCCTGACTTTTCCAGTCTCCGAAAATTCCCTGACATTTCTCGGTTTTCCATGTTTTCCAGAAAGTGGCCACCCTGATTATTTATATTATCAAAAATAAAAAATCGGTTTTTTGTTTGCAGTGTAAGCGAGTACTATGGGCTATATTTAATCCGATAAAAAAAAATTAAGGGCGGGTAAAACCGTAGAGAACAGTTAGTGAGCAATAAATTGTTACATTATCAATTTAAAACTATTAAAAATCTTGCCCTTAGTCCTTGAAGAATACTATACATTGGTTCCACTAATACCTTCTAGTGTAATCGCCGTAGTACCTACACTAGAAGAGATAGCCAATGTCTGCGTAATAAGTTTTTGAACACTTGGGGTCTATGCAGTGGTTCCACTAACACCTTCTAGTGGAATCGTCAGAATACTTACTCTAGAAGAGATAGCCAACGTCTTCATTATAAGGCGTATGTGCTGCAGTTGGTAGCGCAGGGTGACCGCGCGGGAACACTGGAAGCTCTGTACCATGTCTGAACACTTGGGGACTTCTATGCACGAACGGTCCTGCAAACAAGGCAAAAGATTTATTTTATTTTACAAGGAAAATTTACAGCAATACCGGTGGAACTGCCAGAGGGCTATTCCATATGAAGACTACTTTTGTAAAGGAGGGACAACTTAAGAAAACTCAAAGTAAGCCTTTCTTAATCCTGGACGATCAGGCCCGAAAAAACTCATACAAATACAAATCATTTATTTACCAAAAATAATATTAGTCTTACATTAACAATGGTCCCCACACTAGGCCAAGCTTGTCCTGTGGGGCCTTACGAGTTATAACAAATTGATTTAGCATTTGACACAAGGAAAGTTAAAACATTAAGTAGGTAATTAAAAACATATAAATTAATTAAAAACATTAGGTAAATATAAATATATTTATTTGTACAAAAAACAATATCATATATTTATTTAAAAATAAACTAACTTAAAAATTAATAATAATAAAGAAAACCTAAAAAATAAAATATAAATTAATCTATACCAAATAATAAATTTCTTTCAAATCGGTATGAACCAGCCAGCCTTTTGGGTACCCTTCCCGGTACCCAAAAGGCTGGCTGCGTTCCCTCGTTGTATAGCGATGCTAATCCGCTGTCCGAGGAACGAACCAGCCCTTTGGTCACCAGATGCGTCGATCAAAGGCTTTGATATATATTTATATATATAATGTGCTCCTGGTCCCCACGGCCCCATGGTTTCCACCCCTTTCGAATTCTATTACAATTTTGTTTGATAAGGGCAGACAACGTTTTGTTATTTTCTTTTTGTACATTTAAAATTTTGTATGGCAACAACAGTAAATTTTCCCATGCTTCTTGTGAATTTTCCTTTACTGTTATGCGTATTTGCTTAGAAAAAGCGTGTGCCACAGAAATACGGGCTCCTCTAGGGATTCGTTTTACTATTGGAACAGATTTTTAAAATTTAGATAAGGTTTTCCAAAAAGGCTCTGAGTGTGCTGCATAATTATTACTTGTTGATTGTTCAAAGTCAAAGTCAAAAATATTTATTTCATGTAAACCTTTACAGGCATTTATGAAAAGTCAAAAAAAAAAAAAAAGTATATATAAGGTCCTGTGTGCACTTGGCCAGGGGCCTTATTCCGAGTTTGCAACCGCTAAAGACGACAAGACGTTGCGTAAACTATAAATATTGAAATATAAGTTCTATTTCAATGGATATATAGTCTGTATTAGGTTGGCTATAATAATGCCGCCAACTTAAAATACGCGAATTCTTCGCAAGTTTGAATATCTGATGAGCATTGAAATTTCAACTCTATATTTAACAAGATAGAACTTATATTTCAATATTTATAGTTTACGCAAAATGCGCGACGGTGAACGTGTCAAAACTCGGAATAAAGCCCCAGGTCGCCATTCCTCCCACAGACAAATGTTGAGAATATAATACAAAATAAACAAATCGTTAACTATTAAACTATTGTCCTTGCGGGAGGAAAAAAAAACAACCCAACCGAACACACACTACATAACCAACCAGTTTAAGACTAGGTGGTTAGCTGGTTCCATTGACCTGTCAATCGTTGACTGCCCTACAAAAGTGCCACCAAGGCGACCAACCCAACAGACCATAGCTACGCCCCAAATATACATACTTTATTATAGGTAATCAAAATATATCTACAAGTAGATAGATGGAAGGTATCTTTTAGGGCGCAAACGCTGATCACAAGTCGATCGCCTCAGAGACACCCTGGAGAAAAAGGTACCAGCAAGTAAAAAACTCTGATGTTCCACATGTACCGTATCATCGGAGGAGCATGGTCCTGCATGGTTATTGACTTAAACCTATGCTTATAGCATGTGGTATATACTCTCATCCTAATGAAACGCACGCGTAGAACACCCCAAGGCAGATATACTATCTTACAATATTGAAAGTACAGAATTACAGAACACAACATTTCTTTGATGCCAGCGCCGGCCTATCAGCAGAATATTTTTCGGGATCTCCGCTTATTATATGATAACAGAACAGAACCCAGCACGCCCATCAGAGAGGTGCAGACCAGGTGGGCGATTCTCGCGCTTTCGAGATTCATCTCGATTCCAGATTTTTAAACGAAAAATGACTAAATATGCCATTTTTCGTTTAAAAATATCGAACATTAAACGAAATAAATAATAAATATTAATTAATTAATAATAAATATATAAATATTGAACGAAAAATGGTATATTTAGTCATTTTTCGTTTAAAAATCTCGAATCGAGATGAACCTCGAAAGCGCGAGAATCGGCCACCAGAACCCAGCACACGCGCCACCACTGCAATGACCTTCTAAGGAGAGAAAATCCGCTGGATACGTATACTACTACATTGCAGGGCCAAATACATAGCTGAATCCAAGGCCTGCGTAAACATCAACTAGTTAAAGAATAAATTCTGTTAACAAAATAACTTAAAATAAATAAGACAAATTAACATAAATGTTAAGTAATAACTAATTATTACCTTGTAGAAAATAATAATATTTAAAATTAAAATAATAATAAAAGGTTATAGTAATAACAAGTTATTACCTCATCCAAAAATACCTATTGTAGTATAAAAAAAATATATACCTATAATAGTAAGTATTATGAATTATTACAATATGACAGTTACTATTAGTTTAGAGATTCCATACGCAGAGAGAACTGATTCCAGACATCTCTGTCATTAATATAATCATTAACTTTGTAATACGCCTTGGCTATTAAAGTTTGCTTTATACATTTTTTTAATTTTATATCATTTAGTTCTATAATTGATTTTGGTAATTTATTAAATAGCCTAATACTGTTTATTAGAAAATATTTATTAGTTTTTTGTAATCTGAATCTTGGTATGTCAATTTTGTTTATATTTCTTAAGTTTCGGGTATGCCTATCTGCATTTTTATTAAACATATTATAATTTTTCTTAACATATAATAAGTTCTCAAATATGTATTGGGAGGGCAGGGTCATTATATCAATTTCATTATATCGATTTCTCGAAGGGATTCCCGGGTCTTCATGCCGTAAATTGCTCTAATAGCTCTTTTCTGCAAGATAAATATGGTTTCTATGTCTGCCGCTGAGCCCCAGATAATAAGACCATAAGTCATAATACTATGGAAATAGGCAAAGTACACTAACCTGGCTGTTGCCACATCAGTTATTAGTCTGATCTTTCTGACTGCATATGCTGCTGAGCTCAATCTATTAGATGACGCGTTTATATGAGCTCTCCATTGCAGTTTGGAGTCGACTGTGATACCCAAAAATACAGTGGAGTCAACAAATTCCAGTTCAGTACCGCCTAACTTCAGTGGACAGTTAATTACCCGAACGTTTAGCAAAGAAAATTTCAGGCACTTGGTCTTCTTTAGTATTTAAAACCAAATTATTTGCTGTGAACCATTCAGAGACCATAGACAGAGTATTGTTTGCTGCTGACAATATGTTGTCTTTTCTATCAACTTTAAACAACAGGGACGTGTCATCAGCAAACAGCACTATCTGCGCTGTTTCTTGTACCATATGCGGAAGGTCATTGATATATACCAGAAACAGGAAAGGCCCTAAAATTGATCCCTGGGGGACTCCCATATTCACAAGAGATCCTTTAGATACACTACCATTAATGTTAACACATTGCGTTCTATTAGAGAGATAGGACTCCACAAGGTTTAACGCTACTCCGCGAACTCCATAGAATTCCAGCTTACCCAATAGAGTTTGATGATCTACACAATCAAATGCTTTAGACAGATCGCAAAAGACACCAATGAGATCCTGAGACTTTTCCCAAGAACTAAATATTTCCTCAATCAATCCAGTACCAGCATCTGTTGTATTTCTACCTTTTGTAAACCCATATTGACGATCGTGTAATAATTTGTTGACATTAAAATATCTTAATAGCTGACTTAGCATTATTTTTTCAAATATTTAGCTAAGCGCGGGTAATACGGAAATGGGTCGATAGTTAGTAGGGTCTGTTTAACATCCCGATTTGAATATAGGGGCTATTTTACTGTGCTTCATAAAGTCTGGGAAGACACCGTTATCCACACAACTATTATAAATGTCGGCTAAGATAGGCCCAATGGTGTAAATAATAGGTTCTATTGCTTTTACGGATAATCCCCATAAATCTTCCGTTTTCTTTTTATTTAACATTTTGAAGTGTTTTATAATATCCTCATTTAACATGACGGTTTAATAGTTCCTTAGCCATACTAGATGACGACTTAATACTATTCGTGACTTTAAAAGGTATATCAGCAAAAAACTTTTCAAATAAGCTAGCAACTTTATTTTTCTCAGATATCAATACTCCATTTTGTCTGATGGAAATATCATTTTGCTTATGTATGTTTTTACCAGTTTCATTATTTATTATCGTCCATACACACTTAGATTTATTTTTAGACTGTTTTAGTTTAGAGCTAATAAAATTAGATTTTGCCATAAGGCAAACTTGTGTTGATTTTGCCATAAGGCAAACGATATTTTTGAATAATTTCTAACATAGTTATGAAAATCCTCCTATCATATAAATTATATAAAGTATCCCTGCTTTTCCTAATACCCCTAGTTGCCCAAGTAGCAAAATTAAATTTATCATTTATTTTCTTTGTCTTTACTTTACACACTTTATCAAATTCTTGGGTTATTAAATTATGTAAATTCGAATATGTTGTATTCGGTTTATTTGTATTATACTTGAAATTATTAATTTTATGTATGATATTATTATTTAAAATTTCTAGTCTTTCAGTAAGAGGTCCGTACTTAATTATTTTATTGGTTGGTTTAATTCGCGCCTTAAAGCTAATCATCAGACATTTATGATCAGAGCGTACACCAGTAATGACAGAGTGATCTGAAATGGTACAATTAGTGAATACATTATCAATGCAAGTCTGAATAGTTGCAGTAATCCGAGTCGGTTCTGTGAATATGTTATTTAAATTAAAGGAGTTAAAAAGAGAAATGAGCTTCTGTCTGTCACATGAATCTAATAAAATATCAATGTTAAAATCCCCACATACAAATATTCGTTTATTTAAATCTAATATTTTTGAGAGTATATCCTCCATTGTATCTATAAAGATTAAGACGATGTTGGGGGTCTATATATGCATAGGATAATATACGAGGGGAGGTCCAAAAGTTCGCGGAATGAAAGTGTTATAAATAAAATTAAACAATAAATTTATTTTTCCTTTTTAAAATAATCCCCCTTAAGCTTAATACATTTATTAGATCTATGAATTAATTTTTCTAAGCCATTATAAAAATATTTTTTATGTTTTCCCTCAAAATGAGCCGAAATTGCCGCCTTTACCTTATTGTCGCCGGTAAATTTATTTCCCCTTAGCTCTTTTTTTAAATTTGGAAATAAATAAAAATCACTTGGTGCCAGATCTGGACTGTAGGGTGGGTGAACAAGTGATTCGAAGCCATGCGTGTGCAGAGCAGCCATTGCAACTTTGCTCTTGTGAACCGGCGCGTTGTCTTGCTAGAGCAACACACTCTTAGTCAATTTTCCTCGACGTTTCTCCTTGATGGCCTCCTTTATTTTTTCTAATATCGTTGCGTAGTACTCTCCGGTTATGGTGCTTCCCTTTTCTTTGTAATCGATTAATATTATCCCCTCACAATCCCAAAAAACAGTAGCCATCAACTTTCCAGCTGACTCTGACACTTTGAATTTCTTTGGCGGTGGTGTCCCCTTTTTATGCCATTGCATGGACTCAGGCTCGAAGTAATGAACCTATGTCTCATCTCCGGTAACAATCTGCTCCAAAATCTGTGCAGGTTCGTCTCCACACAACTCCAAAAACTGTTTCGACGCATCGACGCGCTGCTGTTTCTGAAGCGGCGTGAGCATTCTCGGTACCCATCTTGCACTGACTTTTGTAATACCCAGGTGGTCATGTAGGATTCTCAAAATGGTGGTATCTGATACTCCAACTAATGCAGATAACTGTTTTTTCTTCAAACGGGCATCCTCCAGTACAAGTTTTTCCACGATGTTTGACGTGGTGGCCTCAATAGGCCGTCCTGAGCGAGGGTCGTCTTCAATCGACTCCCGACCATGTTTAAAAAGACCATGCCACTTGTAAATCATTGTTTTACCAGGGCACTGTTCCCCATAAACGGTTTCTATTTCATTCAAAATGGTCTGAGCGTTCTTTCCTTGCTTGGTAAGGAATTTTATCACAGCACGTTGTTCAATTTTCTCCATAGTTTCAGTTTTCTTCCGGATTGACTTCTTTATCAGGCGAGTGTTTGTAAACGAATGACGCAATAGAGCTGAAACTTCATTTATATACTAATGATGAGTCCCTCATTAGTGTGACACTGCGCGAGCGCCGCTATCCCCACTCCATCCCCTCCATTCCGCGAACTTTTGGACCTCCCCTCGTATGAGTCCATCTCTGCACATGAAATCTCACAAACGCGTTCAACAGATAGTTTTACGATATCCTTTCGTTCCTTATACTTTAAAGTATTTTTAATTAAAATTATAGAGCCACCTCCTTCACAGGAGGTTCTATTAAAAAAACTAGCAACTGAGAAATTATTTACATTAAAACACATTTTGTCAGACTTTAGCCAGGATTCTGTAAAACACATTGTATCTAAGTTATATTTTTCTATTAATAATTCAATGTCAAGAACTTTGCTAGAGAAGCTTTGAATATTTTGGTGAATTAAGTTAAGTTTACAAATGTCCTTCTCTATTGTCACATCTAAAAGTTTAAACTTGGTTGCACCACAACATTATTAGTACTACTACTAAATAATGATGTGGAGTCAATGCCTAATAAAATATTATTAGCTACCAATGTAGCAATATTTCTCTGTTCCTTCATAGGTAGTTTTATGCTATCCTGTGTCCCGTTAAAATGTCTAACAAATTTGTTTATGTCAAAAGGAGTAAACAAATTATTGTAGCAAGTCATACAATTATTTAAATAATATAAATGTTTATTCTGTTGGGCAGTATACTTTTTTGAATAAAGGAATGTACATAATGTAACATTCCTTACTCCAAGTTTAGACAAAAGATCTACACTGTCCAACAAGTCTCCTTTGCCTGTGTTTAATCCATTTCCTACCATAATAACTATATTACTATATGAATTATAAAATTTGGAGGAAATGGATTTTCTTAAAACTGGCATACAATAGTTTGTCACAGAATGGTCTAAATGGTAATTAAAAATTTGACCCATTCCCATACCAATACTGTCTGTGAGCAGTAAGGTGTTGTTAGTTATGTCCTTTGGAAGAGTTACGATGGAATAGGCAATAGATGATTCAGTATTTGACAAATTTATCTGATTTTCGCAGGAGCAACAATTTTCATTTACAAATGACTCAAATCTCATCCATATTTTTAATTTGCTCGGTAAGGTCATTCTGGGACAACTGATATTTCTTTGTTAAGTCAGAGAGACATAAATATAAGTTTGTTATTTCAGTTTAATTTGTCACTATCATGCTGTTGTTGTAAATTGACAATATATTCACATTTTATTAATAAATAATACTTTTAAGTCCTAACTAATAAATCAATATAACTTTAATATTTAAAAAAAATTAGAAGATACAGAAAAAAAATATAAATAATAAATTTCTTCCAACCCTGCAGTGTTACCAATAGTACCGAGTATGCTCGCTGCGTTACCCCTTTGTATCTCTAAGCTAATCTTCTGTAGAAAAAATGACTTAGCTCGACGGTCACCGGTTTTTTGATATAGTAGTTTGCCAATTGACTTGGCAAACTTTTTGGCCTCCGGAGACCACGATCCTAAATATGATAAAATAAAAATATTTTCCACAAACAAAATATATTCACTATTTTGTTTAGATTCCAGCATGAGCCTACGGCAGTCCGCTTTTAATGAAATATTCCTAGATCTAATATAATTATTATTTAACTTATTCTTATATTTTTTAATGAACTTTAATAACTTAATATATTTTCTATTACTAAAATATCCACTATTTACTGTAGTTACACTATTATTAACTTTTAAGTCCTTGTTGATTAACTCATCATACAAACATAAGGTTTGTTCGCTTTGACACCTCTCCTTTTCCTATTCAAACTTCTCAATGGTCCTAAGAGCTTCATTAAGCTGCAGCTCGAGATGGCTAATCCGATCCAATGCCTGCACATAATAATCACTATACAGGCCAACAGCAGAGAGCTGCTATTGTACTTGATCCCGTTCACTACATACATCCTCATACTGGGTGTGGAGTTCACTGAGTTCTTTTTTCAACTCCTTAATTTTGCTGTTAATGTTCAACAACTCAGCCTCACCATCGTCTCGCTCTTTTAATAGATGGTCACAAAGAATTTTAGAGTTTTTTAATTCAATTAGAGCAGTTTTAAATTTTTGTTCCAATTCTACCGCAGTAGCTCTTCTTGTGGTAAGAGGCATGGTCGACTCTGAAAATACAGTCTACACACAGTATCTGATTCTCACAATAATTTAAGAATATACAAAGCTACAAATATTACTACAATAGGTCCATTAAATTAATGTTGTGGTAATAAAGGGATTATAGGGTCATGTGGTCTATTATAGACTTTACCGGTATGAATATTAAGGCCTCTTTGACCCTTAAAAAACGTAGTTGTATGCAATTGGGCATTGTAATAAATTTTCCAGTGACAAAACATTACCATCATCTAACGGTACAACTTGACCAACTGGCTGGGACATCCAGCCAGGATAAGGCTTAATACATGAAGCTAAAAAAACGCGCCCCGCGCCAATGGAGTAAGCATGATACATAAATTGTTTCATAATAGTACGATACCGGTGTCGCCAATTTCTGAGTCGAACAAATGAAGAATGGGGAAAAAGGTGTGGCTTCAAATGGCAGCTCAACGCTTCTGACACTTAAAAAACTGCTTGAGAAAAAAAGAGATACAAGCCAACACGAATGTGTGCGCGTGTCTATGAAGTGTATTGTTTTTTTATTATAAAAAGCTAAATATTTAATTGCATACTTAATAGTTTCGATAGTGTTGCCACCGAGAACAAATATTATTACTTATCGATATAAACCAAATATTTTGGGATTTATAGAGATCATCAAAGATTAATAATTATTTATCGATATACAATTGTAATACACACACATATCATCAAGGTAACCAGCGGAGGGGTTTTAATCCCACCTCGTCGTAGCCGATGGTATGAGTCTACACCGAACAAGTGGCTAGCTCATCGCGATGTTTTGAATAGACTCAATAACTTTGAAAAATATACTTTGGGCTATCTATATATCAAATCAAACAATTTTCCCATGGAACCATGTATCGCAAAAGAAAAAAAAATAGCCTTCTCCATACAAACTAGTAACGTTAAAATGACCAATTTGTATGGGGAAGCCTAATACATTCCAAGAAATTCATTGGTATGAGGGCAATAGGCCTGGATAAGATATGGAAATTCAACAGAAGTTAAATAAGGCTACTGGTGGGAATGTTCTCAGGACTATATAACCAACAAACACCTCTATACTATAGGAGTAAGAGATGATCCCACATGCAGATTCTGTGGTAAGAAGCCCGAATCCATGCGGCACCTACTGTGCGACTGTGACGCTAGGGCCATCCAAAGAATAAAATACCTAAGACAGGCTTATCCGGATCCAGAAAGCTACAGGCTAATCGACCTTAGTGATGTCCTTAAATATCTCAACAACATATTTGGGGACGATACTGAGGTTTGGGGATGATAGGAATGGGGAACACACAAAAGATCCCAAAGGGTCGAAGTGTTTTTGACTGATGTCAACCCGAAAAACCAATAAGATAAGATAAGATGGGGAAGTTTTTTTTTTTTTTGATTTGCGACATATGGTTCCATAGGAAAAATTGTTAGATTTTATCAGCAGAACCTCATATTAGCCCAAAGTACATCCTTTCAAATCCACCCTAATAGACACTTTCGCATTTATAATACTAGTGGATTTAAAAAATGTAGGTATATAATAATATAACAATAAGTTAAAATACTTTATTAAATTAAATTATTTATTAAATTAAAACACATGCTCAACTAACTACATGTATCTACTAAACGCAATCTCAACATTTTTGACCGACCTCCAAGAGGAAGTTATACTCAAACTACAAAAGGCGAAAAACAATTAAATCGTAGCTTGATTCGTCAAAATGTACTGAACATACACGGGTATTCTTTTTGGTTACCAATTTTCTTCTCTTTTAATTGCCTCTACCCATTTACGTTTTAATGCCGGATCTTTCGGGAAACTGTATCATGTATATGAAAATATAATTAGTATTATATAAAAGAAAACAATAATTGTATAATATCTCCTAACCATGAAAGTATTTACAAAAATCGAGTTTATCAACTATAAAATTACATCACTAAATAATAACTGACAAACCTCGTTGGACGGTTCTGTTGTCGCCATACCTTTTGGTTAAATTAAAATGAAAAGATTATAAATTATTTTAAAGTATCGAAATTCTCATTAAAAATAAAAACACATCACTAGTTCTTCAACTTCTAACTGATGCACATAGTTTGACAGTTACCGTCAGATTTTGATATTTTAATTATGGGTTTTATTATTTTTTTTTATTAAGGTTTAATATAATAAAAACATGTTAAATACATACTTGAAAAACGTGACATTAGGTACTTTTTTTAAATAGTAGTTTCTACACAGCTTTAATGCACAATTAACCATTTTTCCGACAATAAAAGCAGAGCTCTTTTCGACTTTCTCCGCCGAACGCACAAATCAGACTGAGGATGTAAAAAATGTAAGGGTGTGTGTGAGTGACAAATTTGTCACTCGCGCGGCACCCTGCAAATTGAATGATGCTTACTCCAGTAGGGGCGCGCGGACGGGCACGGTTTTTACCTTCATGGCTTAATATGATAAAATAATAAAAACCCTGATTATCAAAGATATATATAAGAAATAAATACCTACGTAAAATAAAATATATACCTAATAAATAGTAAAAGATAAAATATCTAAGTACCTAATAAAAATGATAAAAATTATAACTATAAAATTGTTTTTGAAAACGTCATTATTCAAACATTCAAGTCAAATACCTTAGTATTAATAATAATAACTCTATAGTATTAATACTCAATCTTCTTTTGGGTCACAATAAACTTGTTTACATAATTTTCTTCATATATATTTTCAAATTTGGGTATATATAAATATCGGCTACGACGAGGTGGGATCAAATCCCCTCCGCTGGATACACCCGTGATGTAGATGCTATAGAATTTGGGTCAGTAGGCAAGTGCAGGTGGATTGTCAATGGTGGGTTTTAAAGAAACTTTTAATAAACATGCAATCCCCTAAGCAATTATAATACCTATGTTAGTAATTCCTCAGATTATGTATTAGAGTTTTGTATCATACAATATTGACTGACATCTGACACTCCATCATACACTATTTAACAAATTTTCTGTATAAATGGTATTTCTTCACAATTATTTATAGTTCCTGAAATTCTTTATTAAATTGTCCGAAATATTTGCTATTAAAGCACTAAATTGTCGGTTTATTTATATTATTTAATATTTATTTTAGAGCTAACAAAAATTTTGACTTTGACATTTTGGCTTTTTTTTTCACGAATCACGAAAATATTAACTTATTGATAAAAGAACAAGTATATTAACTTACCTAATTAAAGTACCTAGCATAAACACAGCTTACAGCTTTAATATTGTCACACATTTATTTAGGTTAAAATGGATGGATACGTTCAAAATACATACCTAACAAAATTTCGGTTATCTAGGTACCAGTTTCGGCCTATATAGGCACCAAGAGTATAGCAGTATGTCTGGTCTATACCAGACATGCTATACTCTTGGTGCTTGAAGAAAGTAATATTTGTATAACAGACCGTTCCGTGGGAATTAAACATTCCAAAGGACTATACCACCAAGTCGAACAAATACACTGATCTCAAGAATGAAATTACTAAAAAAAAGGTTTTGAAACTCAACTTTATGCAGTGGACTGTGGAAGTCATGCAAGAGGACTTCCAGTAATGTCTTTGCATCATCTTTTAAAGGTTCTAAAACTTCCAAGATTGACCGTCGGAATTTTATGAAACGCGTTTCCAAGATGGCGCTTTCAGGTTCGTGTAGTATAAAGTCTTATTTCATGGTTTAGTTATGTATATACCTGCATTCACTCAGTAATAATATACAGTGGCGGATGATCAGGAGACAGCACCAGCTCCAGGACGTCACAAGAGTGTTCCACATCAGCCACAGACCCAAAACGGCCTGGGCTTTAAGGACTAATTTGGCAAGTTACATATTTGTATGTATTAGATATGTATATACCTGCATTCCCTCAGTAATAATACACAGATGCGGATGGTCAGGAGACAGTACCAGCTCCAAAATGTCACAAGAGCGTTCCACATCAGCCAACAGACACAAAACGGCCGGGGCTTTAAGGACTAATTTGGCTGACATATTTATATGTATTAGTTATGTATATACCTGCATTCCCTCAGTAATAATACACAGATGCGGATGGCCAGGAGAAAGTACCAGCTCCAGGACGTCACAAGAGCGTTCCACATCAGCCAACAGACCCAAAACAGCCGGGGCTTTAAGGATTAATTTGGCTGACATATTTATATGTATTAGTTATGTATATACCTGCATTCCCTCAGTAATAATACATAGATGCGGATGGTCAGGAGACAGTACCAGCTCCAGAACATCACAGGAGCGTTCCACATCAGCCAACAGACCCAAAACAGCCGGGGCTTTAAGGATTAATTTGGCTGACATATTTATATGTATTAGTTATATATATACCTGCATTCCCTCAGTAATAATACATAGATGCGGATGGTCAGGAGACAGTACCAGCTCCAGAACATCACAGGAGCGTTCCACATCAGCCAACAGACCCAAAACAGCCGGGGCTTTAAGGACTAATTTGGCCACTTCGTCTTCATCTTCATCTCTAAGTTCTAGAACAGAGTCAGCTGTTTGGGTTTGTATTTCACAGTCCGTTATTATGTTTGTGTAGGATTGGGGTTGGAGACTGTAAATGACAGTTAAAATGTAATTAGCAAATTATAAGGATTAATTAATTCAAGTAGTGGAAACAAATACTCGTAATGCAAATTTGTCTTTACCTCCCATTTCCTAAACGCATCATTTAGCCAGCTTAGTGAGAGCTGTCAATGTTGTTAAATAAAAATGTATTAATCACCCTCATTCATAGATATCATGGAGGTCACATGTCATACTCTAAAAATGTAATCTAAGGGGAATATCAGTTTTATTCCAATGGTCATACAGTTTGTATTAGTTTAGCTATAAATTACGCCGCCATCTTGAATAGAATAGAATAAAATTTATTCAATAAAATACAAAATAAAGTAACAAAATAATCATACACTAACTTATAAATACGACAAATTTCAATTTATAACACGAATTAAACATATTAAAATATTGTAAATTTATTGAATCGGTTACACCCTCAGCTTGTGCGCGGTTACTTAGCAGAATCACACGCGCTGATTTTCAGGGCGCACCGTGAGATTCTTACAACTAAATTTATATTGAACACAATATTTATTAATATTATCTTTTAACAACCAATTGAATTAAACTATTTATATGGTCACCATAATTAAGTGGGTACATTCACACATATGAACAAGAACGTGATAGTGTAACATCTAACTGGTCTTGTAAGAGACCACGTATACCAAAATATTTTAAAGTATCAACACTTAAAATCTAGTTTTGTATACAATTAGTTTTTAAGCTAACATCAAGAATATTAAACAATAAAATGGATTTTTGTTGTGAGCTGTTTACAATTACTTATTCGCCTATCAATTATATTAAATATATTATATTTTATATACATATATAAAATGTCCAGGTAAGATTACACGACACAAAGATAGAAAATCAAATAAATGGCAAAGATAAATACAAAATTACTATGTACTAATTATAAATGTATCCTTCATTTCCTTTTCCTGTGCTTGCATCAACCACTTTTTTAATTTAATTCTAAAACTTGTTGGATTCTCCATACTTCTTAATTCTAGCGGTAACCGATTCCACAATCGACTTGCCGTTAATACAAAGGAGCCCTTATATTTTTTACTAAAATGTGTTTGCCCTTTCATTATCGGGCCATTGCGGCTGGACCTTAAGTATTCAAATCTCGAGTGTAGATAGGCCGGTGTTTTAGTTTTTATAACCCTAAACACTAAATTGAGCATGTGCAAATCTAGTCTATATTTCATTTTGAGTAGGTTGTTTTCCACCAAATATGGAGTTATGTGGTTCCTCCTGTGGACATTAAAACAGTATCTAATACAGCTGTTTTGAATGCGTTGCACTTTGTTTGCAGTTTTCAGTAATAAACACGGCCCATAAACCACGTCGCAGTAACTTATCTTAGATAAAACGTGTAATAGTGATTCGCATAAATAAATTCTATTTTTTATGTCTAAAAAGTCTCGAATAGTATATAATGATTTCAATGATGAATGATGTTCGTGATGTGAAATTTGAAAACCTGTTTGTTAACATTTGCTGTTGACCTACTCATGTTGTGACTTATAATTTCATTGTTATTGTTTGTAATTTGCTAATCATGTTGTGCTGTCAATTGTTCGTTGTTAGGATTAAATCTATAAATTTATAATAATACCTAACTATTGGTTTAACTTAAACATTATTTTGAATGTTCGTGATGTGAAATTTGAAAACCTGTTTGTTAACATTTGCTGTTGACCTACTCATGTTGTGACTTATAATTTCATTGTTATTGTTTGTAATTTGCTAATCATGTTGTGCTGTCAATTGTTCGTTGTTAGGATTAAATCTATAAATTTATAATAATACCTAACTATTGGTTTAACTTAAACATTATTTTGAATGTTCGTGATGTGAAATTTGAAAACCTGTTTGTTAACATTTGCATTTGACCTACTCATGTTGTGACTTATAATTTCATTGTTATTGTTTGTAATTTGCTAATTATGTTGGGCTGTCAATTGTTAGTTGTTAGGATTAAATCTAGTAATTTATAATAATACCTAGCTACTGGTTTAACTTAAAAATTATTTTGAATGTTTGTGATGTGAAATTTGAAAACCTGTTTATTAACATTTGCATGCTGGACTACAGTTAAACACGAGAACTTTTTTTTTTAAGACCACCTAATTATATGTACCGTGTTTTTATGGCAAATAAATGATTTATGATTTATGAAAAAAAAAAAAAAAAAAAAAAAAAAAAAAAAGTGACAAAACATAATTTGGATTTTTCATTTAGATGTTTATCGAATTTAAGATTTTCGTCAAAATGTAGTCCAAGGTTTTTTGCAGTATCCGTACGTGCTATTGGCTGATTGTTGATTTGTATGACAGGACTATATTGAAGAGTTTTAGCTACTTGTTGTTTATTACTTATTATGATGTATTGTGATTTTGCAGCGTTTAATGTAAGACAGTGTGATTGTGCAAAGTGATAAATTCTTTATAGGTCAGCGTTTACTTCGCCGACGGCCCGTATTGTATCGCACGGTAAGAATGAATTTAGTATTTGTGTATCATCAGCGTAAAGGTGATATTGGCATTTATTAATAAATTTGTGTATGTATGATGTGTATATCGCATATAATAACGGGGACCCTATTAAGACTTTTGGTAAGCGAGATGTCATCATAAGCATCTGCTTTCGTTAGAAGTACAGTTTGACTGCGATCGGTTATATAGCTGGTAATAAGTTGAAGCGCGTTATTGCTGAGACCGTATGAATATAGTATTGAGATGAGTAGTGCTATATTTAGGCAGTCAAAGGCTCTAGAAAAATCCAGTAAGACTAGAATAGATGCCTGTCTTTTATCTAACCCGCCAAGTAAGTTATTTGTAATTTCAAGCAGGGCCGTAGAGGTACTATGATGTGCCCGAAAACCTGACTGAAATTGAGGCAAAAAATTGTTTGTTATAAAGTAAGTATTTAATTGAGAAAATAAAAGTCTGTCTAAAATGTTTGATAATGAGGGCAAAATGCTTATTGGTCGTAAATCTTTAAAATCAACCACTGGCTGTTTTTTGGTAGAGGTCGTACTAAAGCATGTTTCCATTGTAAGGGGAGGATTTTATGACTAATACATGTATTTATAATTTTAGTGATGGTCTGTAACGTGTAATTAAGTGTCAGCATTATCATGGTTATTGTTATACGATCCCACCCACAAGCGTTGCTTTTAATTGATTTAATAATTTTAAAAATATGTGATTCATCGACTTGTTTAAAATCGAATGAAAGGTCAGTGACTTTGGTATTGTAGTAATGATTAATAAGGCTTTCGCTGACATTTAAATTATTCGGTAGCTCCAAGAATTTGCTGTTAATTACATTAACGTTGCTTAAATGCTTGGGTATTGAGATCATTTCTTTTGTTGCTATGCCTATTTTCCTTATGTTTTGCCACTTGAATTTTAAATTTTTATTCTGTTTGTTAATATAGTAGTTGATGTAAGCACATTTTTCACGTCTTATTGCACTGGTAGTATAATTGTGGAGCATTCGGTAATATTCTATATGGGCCGGATTAAGCGATCTATTGGCGCGCAACTGGGCTTTATTTCTTAATTTGATCATGAGTTTGATGTTATCAGTGATCCATGGCTTTGGGCTATCCTTGACTTCAATTTTCCTAAGAGGTGCATGTCTATCATATAAGTTTAAGAGGTTGCTGTTGAATACATTTACCATAGTGTCCACGCTGTCCATCTGTTCGATTTCCTTCCAGTTAATTGACTTCAAGTCTTCATCGAAGAGTGGCTGGTTAATTTCTGAAATATTCCTTCTATATATGTATTTCTGCTCTGGATGAGGCAATTTAAATGTCATATCTGTTATTATTAACCCGTGGTCACTTAGGTCTTTATTATAAATTATTCTTTGCGATTTAATATTTTCTGGACATGTCATGTAAACAACGTCTATTAGGGTGCTAGTATTATCGGTAATTCTTGTTGGTTCAGTAACAGTCTGTACCAGGTTAAAATTTCTAAAAAATGTCGTAATATTTTGTATAGGAGACGTTTGTCGGGAAATAAAATCCACATTCATATCACCCATTAGAATAATGTGTTTGGCACTGTTGAAAGTTGCGAGGGAGTCCCCAAGCGTTTCCAACATTTCATCTAAACTATACCGCGGCGGTCTATAGAAAGTACCTATTAAAATTTTCGAGTGTTGGCAATGAAGTTCCAACCACATTTGTTCCAAGGTGTTACTAGGATTTTTCATGATTTTAGATTTTAAATTATCCCTGATATAGAAGCCAACACCACCTCCTCTTCTACCATCTGACCTTGGTTGATGAAAAAAAATATAGCCTGGAACTTTAGGTCCTCTTTCGCCCGGCTTTAGCCATGTTTCATTCAATGCTAAAATGTCAGGATTCAGGTCATCCATCAAATTAAACAGTTCATCCTGTCCTTGTATTAAGAGACCCAATATTTAGGAATCCTATTCGAAATTGTTTTTGGCGCCCCATATCGAGTGCACTTTAAACGAAGGTAGTGGCGCTCTAGGCGCCTTCATAATTTATTGAGTTTATGTACCTTGATTCCGCGTTTTTCCTTGCCGGACAGTTGTCTTCTCCAGTTTTGTGACTGGAGGGTTTCTTATAACGAGAGCAGGTAGCGCATACACCCGGAGCTTTTATTTCCGGGCATTCTTTAATGGAATGCCCTAAATTACCACAGTGACTGCAGGTTGACTTTTCTTCACGACAGAATTTAGCAGCATGGCCGTATTGTTGACATTTGAAACAGCGAGTAACGAGTGTGAAGTCTCTTACTGGACACGATGTCCAGTTAATGTAAATTCGCCCTTGATTTATCAGTGTCTTCCGGATATTAGGTGTAACTTCTATAATATAATTAGCTTCTAAAGAGTCTTTCTTGCCGGACTTATGGCTCAATTTAACAGAATTATCATATTCTCTTCGGGTCATAGAGGGGTGTTTTACTGACAAATTTTGTTCGAATAAGTATTCGAATACTTCCTTTTCTGATAAATTATTGGGCACACCGATGATGGTTATCCTCGGGTTCCGTTTGGTAGGCGCCTCTATTTTAAAGCCTGAAGATTTTAGTTCTGTCGACTGGGCTAATTTCTGTAGGTCTTCTTTATTTTCAGTTCTTATGATTACACCGCCATTTTTTGTTTTGCGGAGTCCTCTAACATGCAACTTCAGTTCATCAGGCTTTATAATTTTTTGGACCATTGCTTTTGTGTCTTCACTGCTGGATTCTTTGTCTGCTGGATAAATTGCTATGCTACTAGTCGTTGAAGGACGAATGAAGCTGTTATTCCGTCCTTTGACCATATCTGCGAAGGATGCAGTGGCTGTTGTCTGTTCCAGTTTAGAGGCACTTTGTACTGTTTTCGTACTAGTCGTTGAAGGACGAATGAAGCTGTTATTCCGTCCTTTGACCATATCTGCGAAGGATGCAGTGGCTGTTGTCTGTTCCAGTTTAGAGGCACTTTGTACTGTTTTCGTCAGTTCATAAAAATAAATATCTAATGATTGCTGTGCTGATAATTTGGTTGCTGATTCCAAGTATCTTTGTTTTAAATCCTGGTAGTTTATTGCCAGTTGAGACACACCATGCATGATCTCTCGGCTGGTATTATTTATTTTCAGCTTTTGGTCTGTGTTCAGCTTACCCTCACTAGCTGTAGCGCATATGTCATTCAGGCAGTCCTTGATACTAGTAAGCCAGTTCTCAATAGTCTGGATAGTGGCGACTTTATGTGCTGGTGGTTCTGCGGGTGGTGGTCGCGGTGGTGGTGGTGGCGCCGCGGTGTCCATTTCCTCGTTCGAGGCGTGCGCTGGCGGAGGGCTCCGCAAGATGCGACTGCTGCGATTAAATGGACTATTATCCATTTACGTTTCTTATATTAATCACAAATTAACACTTAAAGAATAAAGACAAAAAAGAACATTATTTAAAAACTGTTCTACTTCACTAATTAGTTGTAAAATCAATAATAAAATAAATAAATGCTGAGCAAAGATGACTTAAAACACGTCCGTTCGCGTTGAGTCGTCGCGCTTATTTTCTAAGAATTCTTTGTTTTCTTTAAACATGTTAAAATTTCAAATCTACGGCGATAGTTCAATTTCTTAATTATAATACTGACTTGCGAACTTTCTGTATTAAATGTTAACAACCATAATTTTTTTTCTTATTGAAGCACGGCATTTGAGTTATTTTCCCTGATGTTCAGTAGACCTACAAAGTTCATGAACGGGGTCGATTAAAATTTTATTTTCGATTAGATTTAATAACATTGAACTAGGTATGCCGGCGGTTATGAAAAGGGCGGTCGTCAAATCAGCTGTCTGGTTCATAACCGTACCTTAAAAAAGGAATCTACAACCTCGACAAGGAATCAATGCAGTAGTTTTTTAAAACAGATGATCTCGCAGACTATACTACAATATCTGTATGGGCGGTAGTTTTTTTTTTCCTAGATTGTGATGTACACTCTGCACCCACCTGATTAATAGCGGCATGTAAAGTCTAAGAATGAAAACAAAAGTCAAAATGAAATAGTGTAGGTTGTGTCTATTATCAATATTATTATTTTATAACGAAACTTTCTGTATTTTTAATATTAGTGAAGGTACTGACTGCATTCATGGACTTTGTCTTGGCCATATTATGCCATACTACAATTTAAAAAATACTTACATAAGTAACAAAGGAGATCCTTCACTTCTGTAGTACATTTTTACACTTGGCTCTTCTACTGTTCCATAAATGTTTAGACATTCCGTCAGAACTGCTATACTTATCTAAAAAATATTTGATTAGAAATTAATTATAATACATACAAGTATAAAAAAAAACAATAGAAATGTGACATAAAAATTGTTCTTGCCCATTTCGTAACCGTAATATTTAGCCGGGCTAGATTAGCCCCATTAACGGACTTTGTCTTACCACCAGGTAGGTACAAAGTCACATGCCATGCTCCAATAGTTTGTAAGGATATAAGAGACTACAGTGAAAGTATGTGCAAGAGGAATGCCAGTCTTTACGTATTTTCAAAGGATCTTGGCCTTCCAGAACGGCCGTCGGAACTTTTATGGAACGAGTTTCCAAGATGGCGCTAACAAGATCTTATAGTATTTGGTTGGCTAGAGGGTACGAAATACAGTGAAAGGAAGATATAAAGTCCGAAACGCCTTTAACACTGCTTCGCGGTCTCAAGTCCGGGAACACTGCAGTTCACTCACCTGCCTCCTAACCACCCGATGGACCGGCACTCGCACGGATATCCATAATACATGGATAGCTAGCAAATTTGTCTCTATGTAGGTACATTATTCAAAAGCTTTGTCAATAGCTCCCAAAATATTTATTATATACAGAGGGGGGGAAAGGAGAAAAGAGATTTTTTCCAACTGCCTGCAATTTTGTGTGCTTGTTTTAGCACGTGATTCGATCTGTATGGGCGGTGGTAACTGCCCTGATGACTGCCCTGTCAGCCTTAGACCTTCAATTGAATACTAACTTTAAATAATACATCCACATCACTTTTGACAGAGTACTCTGAGAAATTCTCAGACGGAATATAAGCTGTAGCCTGAACACATTTTCCTTCCTCCACCGTCAACTTTAGCCCTTCTGGCATAGCACTAAGTATTGCAGTCTGCAATAAAAACACAAAAAATTAATTAAGATAATAAACAAAGAACTCTAAAATAATAAATAAAATCTATTATATTTTAGCTTTTGTCCATGGTAAAAAATGTCATACTTTGAGTTTATAATTGCCCGCCATTATGCCCAATATAAATTAGTAAATTAAGTTAGAAAATATGTGGTTGTGGATACGAAAATGGGTGGTTAATTTATTAATAAAGCTGTAAGCATGTTTCAAGTGATTCAAAATTGTCTTTAAAGCTATTTCGGAACCGCATATTAAAATAGTGACAGAAACCAATACTGCTGTTAAATAATATCATAGTAATCATCCATAATCATGAACTTTTTAGGTCCATTTACTTTACTTATAATAATATGAAGGACATTACAGACATATTACCTGGTCACAAATTAAGCTCTAGGCTTGTACCAGAAACAATAATCCCAATAGATATATTTTATAAACACCTAGTCAGTGACTTTTTGCCATGGCTACTGGGGTGGCAATCAAACCCACAACCTCTACCTAGATACAACAATATACAATGTATTACTATTTATTAGATTTTTTTATGTACATAACGTTTTTACACATGGTAGAGCACATTGTAGTAACGTAACATATTTGAATATGTATATGTGAGCAACAACCAATAGGGCAGCTTTATTTTTGGTAACAGGATTAAATAAAGCGATCCTATTGGTTGTTGCTCATGTATATGTATACAAATATGTTACGTTGCTAATTGTAGCAATGTAACATATTAATCACGGAATAAATAATACAAGTGGAAATGGTATACAATACCAAATGTATCAGAACCGATGTCGCCAAAATCATATAACTATAAGTGTTGAATCTATAACTGTATCGTCCTGATTGGTTACAAATATACACAGTAATTTTAAACACTATGTGCTATGAAATAAGATTTAAACTAATATATCAAAAAATCATGACATCTAGTTTCTAGTAGAAATAAACTGTCTAAACACTCTGCTAAAAAGTTTCTGCTATTAGAACACAGGTGGCGTGATTTAATCAATATCCGATTAATTGTTTTATGCAGTCGGCATAAGGCCTAATATAGTTTATAAGGCCAAAGTCTGTTAGACTATTCTAGAACTTTCTATGCACAAAATATAATAATTTAAGGGCGGGACATAATAAAATATTGAAAGTATTGATATCGATGTTTTTTTTAAATTTAATGTGTGTAGTAAATTATATTTTTTAAATGTTAGTAAAAAATATAGACCGATCGGTCGGATCGGTCTATTCGCCCAAATTCAAAATCATGACTAGTCCCTTGACAAATTTTGCAACTGTATGATGCAAAAGCTGTCAAGGGACTAGTCATGATTCGATTTTAGTCTGTGGGTTGACCGGTTTTTGAGATTATTGCCGAGGTAGTAGTTTCCTTACAGTGTGGTTACGATACGGGCGGCTGATTTTTTAAATAAAAACTGACAAGGTTTTTAACATACTCGTAAAGAAAATTCGTTTTCGTCGTCGCTTATTTCGTAACCGCATCATTTAGCCGGCATAGTGGAAGCCCATTCATGGACTATGGAGGTATGCTTACCACCAAGTAGATGCAGTCACATGACGTCTTATAATCTATTACTTAGTCGTCCTCATTCATGGAGTCTGTAGACCTGCCTAATAAAAGGTAGGTAAAGTCACATGACACGCTATCCACCTGTTCGTAAGCAGGTCAACAGGTTCCATAAATGGGGACGATTGATATTATAAGAGCAGGTCATGTGACTCTGTGCCTACTTGTTGGTAAGCAGATCAACTGAGTCCATGAATGGAGACGACTGATATTATGAGAGCAGATTATGGACTCTGCGTCTGGTGGTAAGCAGACCTACAAAATCCATGAATAGGTGGATCAATACATTGTTGTTTTATAACAATAATCGCTCCCATTATGCCGGCTAATTGATGCGGTTACAAAACAAATAAATTTACAATTACGATTTAAATAAAACTGTGAAAGTGCACAATTATATTTCATATTATGTGACATTTTTTTTATTCTCTTCGGAAATATTGAAAAATAAAACGAATAGACGTTATTTTTAATTACCGTTTATTGTTCATTAGATATAAGATTAAATTATACTGGGTGATATTTTTACCAATGTTAATAATAATTTTAGGCATTCAAATTGTATTACTTACAATAAAAAAAGTAGGTATTTAAAAAAGAAAAAATGAAAGTAAAGTTGTCATAACATTATATTAAATACTTTTTCACGTTTCAATTATTTTTTCCCGCTGCTTCAATCCACTTTTCTTTAATGATAGGATCAATAGGAATTCTTTAAAAAAAAATTCGCTGAAAAAAAAAATTGATTAAATAAAAAGTCAATATCCTCTATTAAGTATATACGACATTTTTGTTTTAAATTGAGATGATTATAGCAATACCTTAATTATTGCGATGAAACAAGAAAATAATCTCAAATAAAAAATAATATAATGATAAAGAAAAATATCGATTTTTTTAATAAATATACTTTTCCCAGCTTTAATTTAGTAGCGAGTAATTGTATAAGAATGAATGTGTCATTATTTACATTTATAGAAACAAACTCGACCTTAGTGGCAATAAAATAAAGTCCATTATAATATGTATAGCTCTCAAATAGAAATGCATTAGATTTTATATTAAATTAATTAGTAAATGAACTTACCGATGATAAGATACACCACGATTTAAAACATTTTTATACCGACTATCGTTTTTACACTGCAATACAGCATAATTAGGCATATTTACGAAGTTTTATGCAATTTTATTATCCAGAAAATGGATAGCATCAGTGTGGCATAGAGGACACAACTAACCGCAAAAAAATGGTATTTGCGGATCAGCGCAAACGGCTGGAACACGAGCCACGCCCACATCACACTTCCACTTGTTTTATTTATTCCGTGATATTAATAATGCGCAAACCCATGGTAGGGCCTCAGAACATCAATATTAATACATATTGTGTTTATAAAACACAATATGTATCAATATTGATGTTCTCCACCCCAGACCATGGTAAACTGTACAGTGGTAATCGAACCCACAACCTCTGGACCACTGGAGTATCCAGATTTTAGTATCACACCCCTGTGATACTAAAATCTGGAAATTAAGTATTAAAGAAAATAAACAACAAAAATGGGGGAGGGGGAGACAAGTTTTTAAATAAATACTCTTTATATAAATTTATACACCTCGCCTCTGCTTATTTCATACATTTTCTGGGGTTTGAACCCCCTCTTTGGATACACCCGTGCTCTGGACGCCAAAGGGGTAACCACAGACCATGGAAGAGGTCTAAACAGAGCACAAATACATAAAATATACCTCTTGAAACTGTATGGCTTTAAGTAAGCTGCATAAGGTTTTTGTAGAATCCATTGTAGCAACAAAATAGTAGTCAGTGGGTTCAGTATCTACCTCCATGATTAGTTGCTATCACACTAACTATGAGTTTAATCTGTAGTTCTCTGTAAAAAAAAATCCATTTAATATCTTGTGACTGTTAGCCAAATTTACTTGGCATTTGTTATTGATATTGCAGGGCATTTTCAAAAAGCTGGCTCAGCTGTATTACTTGTATTTGTAGGACTATTTACACATATTGCTCAGGTGGGCAATTCTCGCGCTTTCGACATTCATCTCGATTCGAGATTTTTAAACGAAAAATGACTAAATATGCCATTTTTCGTTCAAAAATATCGAACATTAAACGAAATAAATAATAAATATTAATTAATAAATATATAAATATTGAACGAAAAATGACATATTTAGTCATTTTTCGTTTAAAAATCTCGAATCGAGATGAATCTCGAAAGCGCGAGAATCGCCCACCTGGTCATTAAATAAGTGTGTACTGTGCTATGTGTACCAGAAACAACTATATATTATAATAATATGTAGTATAAGAATTATACAAGTAGGTATACAGAGTGAATTTTTCAAGTTGGCCTTGAAGGCCCGCTAGAAAAATTCACCCTGTATAAGTAGTGTTTGTAAAAATAGTATGTTTTTGATTGAACCCTACTTGTGGATTTTATTAGTCTGTTTACCATCAGGGAGATAAGTAATAGAAGGGAAAAATTAAACTTGTACCATAGCAAATCAATCCCAAAAAATCATCATAAAACTATAGAGATGATAACTTTTTTTTATCTTTTTTTTTACATGTTTCTAGCCTATATTCCTGCAAACAAATAATTATGAATAAGTAACTGTTTTCTTTTTACATTTTTAATAATTATTTTATTTTAACTTAGTTAAGTTGATACTTAAATACGAGGGGAGGTCCAAAAGTTCGCGGAATGAAAGTGTTATAAATAAAATTAAACAATAAATTTATTTTTCCTTTTCAATATAATCTCCCTTAAGCTTAATACATTTATTAGATCTATGAATTAATTTTTCTAAACCATCATAAAAATATTTTTTATCTTTTCCCTCAAAATGAGCCGAAATTGCCGCCTTTACCTCATTGTCGTCGGTAAATTTCTTTCCCCTTAGCTCTTTTTTTAAATTTGGAAACAAATAAAAATCACTTGGTGCCAGATCTGGACTGTAGGGTGGGTGAACAAGTGATTCGAAGCCATGCGTGTGCAGAGCAGCCATTGCAACTTTGCTCTTGTGAACCGGCGCGTTGTCTTGCAAGAGCAACACACCCTTAGTCAATTTTCCTCGATGTTTCTCCTTGATGGCCTCCTTTAATTTTTCTAATATCGTTGAGTAGTACTCTCCGGTTATGGTGCTTCCCTTTTCTTTGTAATCAATCAATATTATCCCCTCACAATCGCAAAAAACAGTAGCCATCAACTTTCCAGCTAACTCTGACACTTTGAATTTCTTTGGCGGTGGTGTCCCCTTTTTATGCCATTGCATGGACTCTTGCTTGGACTCAGGCTCAAAGTAATGAACCCATATCTCATCTTCTGTAACAATCCGCTCCAAAATCTGTGCAGGTTTGTCTCCACACAACTCCAAAAACAGTTTCGCGCATCGAGGCCCTGCTGTTTCTGAAGCGGTGTGAGCATTCTCGGTACCCATCTTGCACTGACTTTTGTCATACCCAGGTGGTCATGTAGGATTCTCAAAATGGTGGTATCTGATACTCCAACTAATGCAGATAACTGTTTTTTCTTCAAACGGGCATCCTCCAGTACAAGTTTTTCCACAATGTTTGACGTTGTGGCCTCAATAGGCCGTCCTGAGCGAGGGTCGTCTTCAATCGACTCCCGACCATGTTTAAAAAGACCATGCCACTTGTGAATCATTGTTTTACCAGGGCACTGTTCCCCATAAACGGTTTCCATTTCATTCAAAATGGTCTGAGCGTTCTTTCCTTGCTTGGTAAGGAATTTTATCACAGCACGTTGTTTAATTTTCTCCATAGTTTCAGTTTTCTTCCGGATTGACTTCTTTATCAGGCAAGTGTTTGTAAACGAATAACGCAATAAAGCTGAAACTTCATTTATATACTAATGATGAGTCCCTCATTAGTGTGACACCGCGCGAGCGCCGCTATCCCCACTCCATCCCCACCATTCTGCGAGCTTTTGGACCTCCCCTCGTATGTAAGCTATGTAGTGTGTGTGCGGCATAAGGTAGAGAGCTAGCTAACAAATATTTTTTTTATGATTTTAGAGTTGCTTGTCTGTTTTACACACCAGAATGACAAATAAAGATATTACACTTACACTTTCTTCATCCAAATCAAACATAGAACTTAATAATATTAAGTACTGCTCATGTGTAACTTCATTCCAAATAATTTTATCCAAAATTAAAGCTATTCTAGCAGCAATCACATGTTTACATGTCAGTTCTAACTTTTTCTCCAAAACCTGATGTTTGAAAGCTAAACAGGGACAAAAATTTATCCTTGGAAATACTTTATAACATCTTCCATATGCTCCTTCAATTTCTATAATAATTCTCTGTTTTAGTTTAGTATGGTAGGCAACCAACAAACATTTGTCTAAAATTATGAGTCCTTTTTTAAGTGTTGAACCAAATATTGAATGCAGTGACAATAGGTCTTGATCTGAAACTAATATTCATCTATCATATAAAAGGGATGCTTTAATTTTTAACAGTTAGTTTTAATATACTCTTGTAACATTGTCTCCCATCCTAAAACCACGAGGTGTAAAAGGATGGTAATGTTCCTAATGCAATACCTATAATACTGCTAGGAGGTTCCTGTGGGAATCCACGGCCTTATTATTATTTAAAAAGTAATATCATTATGATTGTCCTGAATGTCTAAGTAAAAATTTGATAATAATTTAATTAATACAATATGTTTTTTTAATGTGTAAATACTCTACTATACAGTCATACAAAACCATAGCTTTGAAGGCAAATATATGGTTTACCTTTTAAAAAGGTTAACTCCAAGCTATAAAACCATTTAAATATTTATGGCGGGATTGGGTTTTCTGCCCAGTGAAGCAGTTCTACTGTAAGATGTTAGTAACATAATGTTATAAATAAAGTTACTTTATTATAATTACTTACGGTCTCCTTTCTCAGATTTAACAGTGTTTTCTATATGTCTAAAAGTAATTTCTGCAATTTGTGGCAAGGATTTACTATTCATAATAAATGAAAATTCATAATATTATCACTCGACCAAACATAAATTGTTGATTAAACGCAGAAATGGACTTGTGCCGGCAGATGGATCAAACACTTGATTGAATAATTTTAATAAATAAGAATATAAAAAAAAATACATATAAATAAACCTCCGGTTTTTTGTTGTTTAATTCTATGGTTTAATTTAAAATTAAAACAACAAAAAAAAACCGGTGAAATAGGTTATGTTAATTTTTTTATTTTTGATGATGTTTTATTTATCCTTAAGGGAAAGGCAAGGGCGTGAGCTATATAGCGAAGTCTTCAAATTATAATTTCACACGTGATACAATAATAGGATGGCGACCATTATGCAACTTGAAGCGAAGTTTAGCGACATCACGAAAAGTATTGATAAAAATAATTCTAAATGGCTATTAAACCCTTTTTCATTAAAACAGCTCAACGCATCCCTTGATCATAAAAAATATACTGCACCCGGTCCGGATAATATTCCATACAAACTTATTAAGAAATTACCTATTAAACTTAAATCAATACTTTAAGATATGTTTAGTGACTTGCGGCTTCATAATTTAATACCTGACACATGGGAAATACAAATTGTTGTTCCTATCTCTAAACTCAAGAAAGTTAAGAATAGCTTAGATAGTTACAGACCTAAAGTGTTAACATCATATGTTTAAAAGTTATTTGAATCTATGCTAAAGAACAGATTGGAATGGCACTTGGAAAATAATAATTTGTTACCCAGTTATCAATTCGGATTTCGTAAAGGAAAAAGTACCATGGGTAATCTTAGCTGTTTGATAGGAGATAATAATTACGGGTTTATATCTAAAACCGCAAAAATGCGTTTCGCAGTATTTTTAGACTTCAAATGCGCCTTTGACAATATTGACCATACCTTCACAATAAACAGTCTTTTAAAATTAGGTCTCCCTGGACATTTATTGCAATGGGTCTTTAATTTCCTAAATGATAAAACTCCTTTTTTTAAAGTCGTAACAGCATTATTGGCCGAAAACTATATATAAGGGCACTTCTACAGGGTTGGTCATTTCTCCGTTATTATTTATTATTAGCTTAGGTTTATTTGATAAAAAAATATACAGGCAAATCTGTTAAATATATTTTATACGCCGATGATGTGGTACTTTATACACAATGTTATACTACTGCTGTAGGTGAAAGTAGGATGAATATTTTTTAAATAGAATTAAGTGATTTTATTACTAATGAATTAAAACTTAAGGTGAATGTTAGCAAAAGTTGTGTTATTTTATTTTCAAAAACATAATTTGCCATACCCTAAATTATTTTATAATAAATCTACTATCCCTGTTAAATCTTTTCATAAATATTTGGACTTGTTTTAGACTACAAACTTTCATGGAACATAGAACATATTTGTAGAAGTCTGAATTTGGCATGAATATTTTACGATCATTAGCTGGCTTAACTTGGGGATCCGATTCAAGTATTCTGAAAACTTTATACATCTCTATTATTTCGCTCACATTTTAATTATGTTTGCATATTTTACACAGGAGCTGCAAATAACTTACTCAGGAAATTAGATTTAATTCAAAACCGAGCATTACGTACTATAACTAGCGTTATGATATCTTCCCCTATTAATACTCTTAAAGTAGAAGCAGGAATAGTTCCATTAACAACCATTGGTTTTTTGATCTGGCTTCCCGGTAAGCCCCCAGGAGAAGTTTTATTATCAATAAACACTGTTTAAAACTTATCAGTCAGAACAACTTCATTATTATTATTGATATAATATTCATTATTATTGTATTTCACGTTTTCTAGAGCATTATGTGAACGGTCAGTGTACCCCAATTTTAATAATTATAATATAAATCCAGTTACATCTTTAAGTGAATCAATAACTTATTTAAACTACAAATTCCAGGATAAAGTTTATTGGTCATATACTCCGCCATCTTTCCGTTATAATTACTACAGCAGATTATGAATATATCTGAAACTTTGGAAAAGTTACAGATATATTCATAAGGAAATAAATTTGTATATTGTGCATTTATAAATACTAAAAAAGACTTTGTAAAAATGTTAACTGGTGGTTCTAAAGCCGCTTTGCTTTTTATGTTTGTAATTTAGACATAAGTTTTTTATATAAATGTAATGATTAATTTGCATTTTTTTCTGCAGAACTGTTGGCAATATTTTATGCTGTTAAATATATTGATTCTAGTTATAATTCTGACTCCAATTTCAACAAGTTTATAATTCTAATCTGATTTAATGAATGCTCTTCAAGCAATAAATAATAACTTGTTTAGAACAAAATCTAATTACATGATTTCTGAAATCCGTAATATTTAATTTAAAAGCCAGAAGCATCATAATTGATCTTTGTTGGGTACCGGGTCATGTTGGTATTCAAGGAAACGAAATAGCTGACACTCTAGCTAAATCTGATAATGATAATATTATTTGTAATGATTTCGTTCCATTTCCTAATTTAGGTATATTATAAAAGGAAAGGTTGAGCGCCTTGCCGCGATAGCGGTTCGTGGTTAAGTTCCCTTTAAATATTCATTACAATTTTAATACATCATTGGAAGTAGTAGATTCATATTGTTTGTTAGGATTAAATATAGATACAAATTTAAATTGGAAAACCCATATTAAAAAAGTCTTAAGTAAATTATCAATCTTTATTTATGCATTAAATGAGTTAAAAAAAACTACAAATCTTAAATCAGCAACATGTGCATGCTATCCATATACCTACACATGCTTGGCTGAGCTATGGAATTTACTCTGGGGTAATACCTAGTACAGATGCTCAACAATTATTTATTTTGCAAAAGAATATTAGCAAATATTGATTCACGACATGTAAACCCTATTTTGTTTAATTTGAAATATAGAGAATATAGAAATATGTAAAGAAAATTTACATTTTTTTCCTGAATACCCGCCCTAATAACTTAACACCCCAAAGTAGATTAGCAACCCTTTCTCCCCGTTTAAAAATTGTTGATTCTGGCCTGGGGCCTTATTCCGAGTTATCAACCGCTAATTACGACAAGACGTTGCGCAAACTATAAATATGGAAATATAAGCTCTATTCAAATGGTTATATAGTAGGTATTAGGTTGGCTATTATAATGCAGCTATCTTGAAATACACGAATTCTTCGCAAGTTTGAACATGTATGGAGCATTAGAATTTCAACTTTATAATTAACAGGATAGAACTTATATTTTAATACCCGTACTTTACGCAAAATGCGCGACGGTGAACGTGTCAAAACTCGGAATAAAGCCCCTGTGGTAATTTGGTTGGGGCTGATCACGGCTTATGTTTGATAGACAGTGCCCTTTAATAAATTATAAAAAAAAACCTTTGTTGTTTCGTTTCGGTGAATTTTGTTTTAAAAAAATTAAAGGAATTTATTATTAAAGTTTCCAGTAAAACATGATAGTTAACTAAAGTTTCTATAAAATACTAAATATAATATCAACAAAGTTTTATTTTGTCACGGTTTAGCAAGTGGTCTTTTAACAATGCCTGAACATTTAGAACTTCAGCATCTCGTTGATATATCAGCTGGAAGTTGCGATGAAACGATACCCAATTTGATGGAAAACAAGAGACCATTGTTAAAACGATGTCCTTACCTCGGTCTTATCCTAGCTACGTTGTCTTCACTGTTTTTTTCTTTGTGTTCGGTGATAGTGAAAATTTTAGTGAACATAGACCCAATGCAGTTGGCGATGTTTAGATTTATAGGAGTGTTGCTACCGACTATACCTATTGTTATTTATACAGAACAACCTGTATTTCCCAAAGGGAAGCGTTTACTGTTGGCTCTAAGGTCTGTAGTAGGGACAGTGGGTTTGATGCTAAGTTTTTACGCTTTTCGCCACATGCCATTAGCAGACGCATCGGTAATTGTATTTTCAGTACCAGTTTTTGTTGCACTATTTGCTAGAGTTTTCCTAAAAGAACATTGTGGAATTTGGAATACTATATCAATAGTTCTGACCCTAATAGGTGTAGTTTTAATAACTCATCCTCCTATTTTATTTGGTGATGACCCCAATATTAAAGAAAATCCTAATTATAACACACTAGTTGGAGCCGTTGCTGCTTTTGTATCTACAATTTTTGGGGCAAATGCTTATGTGCTGCTACGTGTTTTAAAAGGGTTACACTTTTCAGTAATTATGACCAATTTTGGAGCTTATGCCATTGTTCAGACTCTATTTTATTCATGTCTTATTGGAGTGTTGTGCATGCCTAATTGTGGCAAAGAAAGATTTTTAGTTGTGTGTCTTGCTCTGTTTAGTTATTTGGGGCAAATACTTTTGACCATGTCCCTGCAAATGGAACAAGCTGGTCCAGTAGCAATTGCTAGATCTGCAGACATAGTTTTTGCTTTTCTATGGCAAGTGATGTTTTTTAATGAACTTCCTGGTAAATTTTCTATTTGTGGAGCAATTTTGGTACTTAGTTCAGTTATTCTTGTGGGTCTTAGGAAATGGGCTCTGGCACTACCTGCTGATTCACATTTAAGAAATAAACTGGGAGTGCTAGCTCGTTAAAATGTTTTTTATTATTATTTTACATATTGGCATGTTACTTTGTAAATTGCACACACCACTGTCCTTTATAGAGCTAGTCATTATGATTAAGTTTATTTATTGTTTGTTAACTTTTGCATATTTGTTACATTGTCTTTGTTATATATTATTAAATTATTATTAATATTTACTATGTTCCCTAATCCTAAAAGACTGTTACCTTTAAGTGAACCTGAGTTGTGTATTGACCTCTTGTGATTTTTCCAAAGTATTATTTTTAGGCTAAACTTAAAAGTTTTATTGTCTTTATTATATACTCACAGTTTAATTATACTTTAGTATAAGACTTTAATAATCTTTCTAGGAAATACCATTAACTTAGTGATTTCTAGTCTTAATTGCTTTGTAAATACTCATATATAGATTCTTCCTACCCCGTATTGAGAATCCATGATAATCTAAGAACATAATTTGTTTTCTGCTCTATTCATAATTGTTTTGCTAAGGCCTGGTTCAACCAAAATGAGGCATAACTTATACTGGGGATAGTAATGTCAAATGGCATACAAATATTTATAGATGAAATTATTTTTTAGATTAATTAATACTTAGAATAATTATTTGTATGTGATTTGACGTTACTAATCTAGGTATTAGTTATGCCATATTTTGGTATAACGGTCATTTCGGCAATTTTTGGTTGAACTGGGCCTAAATCAACTTAAGCTTAAACCTGGTTAAAAATATTTATTTATCACTTTGCTGATCAACAATAGTTGTATTGTTGTTGGAAGCTTTGCTCTATATTATCTGCTTACGAAAAAACAGGTTTCCCATGCCTTAGTTCAAACATTTCTGAATAGAGTTTTAATAGTTTAGTTATATAAAAAAAATGTTAAAAACAATTTATATTAGTGTGTTATAATTGAGAACTATAATTAATACTTTAGAGCAGTATTTTGTTTTTAGTACCTTGTCATAGAATTGCTGCCTACCCTATAGTATAGAAGTATAGAAAATAAATATCCTTAATTGTTTACAATATTTGCATTGCACCTGCCTTTCTAAGGCCGGGTTGCACCAAAATGTCAGTAATTGTAATTATTAAATTTATAAATGGCATTGGATGTACCAACTGATTTGACTTTCAAAATAAAGCTGGTATAATTGTTGCCGTTTTTTAATTAAAATCTTGCAATTACTTTAACAGACACTATGGTGGCAACAGGAGCTAAATAAGTAAAGGTTTAATTGGTAGTCAATGTCCTTGTACACCAGGAGGGGGTGTACCACCCCTAGCACCCACTGGTGTACAACAAGAAAATTGAACTATAAATAATCAGTAAAGATTTTTTTTATTATATTAAATTAGGCACTTGTTTTAATACTATTTTGAGACATGTATGTTGTTATCCTGCACTGCCATAGACTTTTTAGTTTGTCATTATGATATATCTATTAATAAAAGACAATCAAAAATATTAAATGAGGAAATCATTCTCTTAGGGCTGATTTTTCAATTGTAAGATAAAGCTAATTGACAGTTAACCTGAATGAAGAACTTAAGGGCTCTGTAGTCGACTTGACACCCATATAAACATACTTCCAATATTACAACCTAGTTATTAGTTGAAGTTCAATATTTTTTAATGTTGGTAATTATACATAAAAAACTATCTTATATGGGTAATAAATACTTTTGTATTATAATATTTTTTTTAAAATCTGATATCGTAAAAAAAATATTAAAAAAACCCACACCAAGATTATTCAACAATGACCGGCAAAAATATTATATTAATCCGCTACAAACAGTAATGGAGTATTATGCAGGATCCTTAAAAATATTCATTCCTCATACAAATTATCTGTTGAATAACTTTATTACGACGATTAAAAAATCAACCCTAAAACAAATTGTTTATATTTGGACTTCTAACTTCACTTAATTAAACAGTAATTAGAAGATATTTGTAAATAAATAGGCAAATGGTATGATACATTTTGTGAGGGGTTACTTGAACCTGAATGGCTCTGCAATTGAGTACCTTGCCACAAAATAGAGGGTAATGGGTAAGCCTCAAGGCAATTTTTCATTGCAATTTTATCATTATTATTTCAGTATAAGAATATCCTAAATTCCTAATAAGGAATTTATAGAAGTAAAAAAATGCTTAACAAAATAAAAAAAAATCATTTATTTTGATTATGATTAAGAAACTGAGGGTTAATGTACATTACAAGACAATATGTAATTTTATATAACTAGCTTAGTTTTTGTATGACTAATTATACTAAATAACAAAAAAATTTTTGGTAAATGTAGGTATTTTCTCTAAGAGCTAGGTACAGTTTTTGGAAGGCATGCACTCTAATAATGGAGTTTGTAAAATCTGCAGATGAAATTTTATAAGATAATAACCAAACTAGTGTCATTAGAATAGAATCTCTAAAATTAATATGAATTAATCTTAAGATAAGTTTTTTTGTATAAGATACTTTATTAGACTATTGTAGTATTATATTAGCTTACATTGCATATCAATTTCATAATCATTAATTAATTTAAAAATGTTTTTCTATTTATTAGTTTGAAAGTTTTATTGCCTAATGTTAATAATATTCTAGTTTATGTGGAATTTAAGGTGTTGATATTTTATTAAAGTAGATTACTCATACCTACCCTTATTTGCAATTGCCATGGTTTTAATGTTTTCTGTACATAAATGAATTGTGATATTTTATTCTAGTCATTATTGCTTACATAAATAAAAGGTTAAAATATTTTCGTTTTACTTTTATTAATTTTCTTAATGGTGGCTCAATGACCAAAAAAATAAAAATGGGCCCAAGATTTATGATGCCAGTTTCGCTCATTTGTCAGAGGCTTACCATGTTTAGCAATGAATAGCAGGTGGCAGGCTGCGCCTTTGGGGTTGTGTCCGGAAGTCGTAGGTTCGATTGCCACCCGTGGCAAAAAAAAAAACATTAGTACAATACGTTTTTCTGAGGCTCTACAATGGGTTTTGGTCATTGTAGAAACGTAACGTATTCATTTACGTATACGTGAGCAACAACCAATAGGATCGCTTTATTTTTGATAACAGGTTTGAATAAAGCGATCCTATTGGTTGTTGCTCACGTATACGTAAATGAATACGTTACGTTTCTACAATGCGCAATATTTTTGATAACAGGATTGAATAAAGCGATCCTATTGGTTGTTGCTCACGTATACGTAAATGAATACGTTACGTTTCTACAATGCGCAAACCTATGGTAGAGCCTCTGTTCTTTTACTATACTATGGTCTGTATCTTAAAAAAAAAAAAGTAGTTATCGTTATTTCTGGTACACATAGAAGCCTAAAGCTTAGTCTGGGAGTGTAACATCTTATAAAACACAAAACATCCTGAGGTCCCTGTGTGATATCGAAATATAATACATACAGTGACAACAAAAAACGCATATAAATCGGTATAGTAGTTTTTAAGTAATGCGCGTGTACCTACATTTCACAGACAACAAGAAATTATACGATAGGATACCTACTCAAGACTAAACAGACACGAAATCTAAAATTTAGATATTTTCTAATCCCACCTCGTCGTAGCGGATGGTATGAGTCTAGACGAAACTCGTCGCGATGATTGGATAGACTTAATAACCCATCTATAAACAGTTTCACAAGTTGGTATAGTGAAACTGGGAGCTTAACGTGCTCTCCGAGGCACTATAGTGGTGTTGTTAAAAGGAGTGTCTGATGTGAACAGCAAAGTATTAACTCTCCTCCCGCATGACGGTGAGTCGGTAACGCTACCATACATTTATGTAAAACTTCCCCCAACCCTCAATAAGAGAAAGAGCATGTATGAGATTATACCTTGAATCCTTGAGGGTAGGCCGAAGACTAGTCGTGTGTTTCTAATATATTTTTCATAGTTAAGTTTATAGAATATTATTGTGTAAGTGTACCAATTTTGTAGAATAAGCATTCATAAGTGGGAAGTGTAGCATTTACGCAGTGACCTCAGTGTTTGTGCTATCTCAACGAATCCATTTCTTAGGTAAAATGGCGGTACCCATTTTACTGTAGATTCTTTCCTCCTTCACATGACACTGGCATAGCTATACCGTATGTTTGCATACGGTCATGAGGCTATTCCTTAATCTAACCTACTCCTTTCCCTATACCTTTCCATCCTATTATCCCGCTTTCACTTTATAATTTAAAAAAGTTTAAACTACCCTCACTAGACATTGGCAAAATTACGCGTACTCGTAGAGGCCAATAATATAAGCTAAATCGACTTCGGGCCAAAACTGTTTTCTACCACTAAACTTTAATGGATTTGAAAAAATCATCTTATTAAAGAGAAAATAAACGATGACTGTACGTTTTCCTTTTTTTTATTTCCTGTCTTGATAGGTATTTTATCGGAGTTATTGTAATGTAAGTGATTTTTTTGCGATTTTTATCGAATTTCAGGGGTTGATATATTTTTCTTAAAAGGAAAACTTATAACGCCTCCAAAAATTTTAAATATCTATGTATGTTTAGAGGAGGGGGGGGGGGGGGGTATAGGGGTTTGAACGGCCACCAGTGTGTGTTTTCTATTACTTTGCGTTTGAGTTAACTAAAATTTGTATGGGAAATGGTTCAGCGCTCCAAGCGGAAATTTTGAGAACTAGAAATGCGAGTGTGTGATTGGTCAAAATGTTAACGCAGTAGTAAAGTTAACGCGAAAGTAAATGTTAAAAAAACTCACACTAGGGCTACTGGTATATACTACTCGGCCACAACGTAGGTACATTTTATCTATAGCTTATTTAGAATCTATTTTTATAAATCTAGGCATTTTTTATTTATTAATCAAAGATTTTTTTTCGTTAGCCATAAATTAAATAGAATATGGCTTTGAATAGGTATTGAATAATATAGTATATACTTACGTCATTTTTCTAATAATTTTGATATAAGTAACGTAAAAATAGTTTTGAAAGCTATTTTAAGGCTGACACGTTTCATAATATACAGGTAAGTAGGTCTAATGAGACCAGAGAATGAAAGTTAAAGCAGCCCCCGTCGCATGATATAATGATTTATTTTCCAGTAGATGATATCATGTACTGAGCTAATAGATATATTGAAACGGAAAGTAACTCTCGGTCATATGTACTGTATTTTAGTTAACCAGGGCTAAGTTTTTTTAGAAAAGAAAGCTAAATTCTGCGGGTGTGAAAGTGTAAAATTCTGCGTTATTTTTTTTGTGAACTGTAATAGTACGGTCTGAGGGTAATTTTGGTGCATTTTTAAGGTAATTTTAATTTATGAGTCTGGCAATACTGTTATATGTAATCTGTGGTGTTTGTTTGTATCGTGCGTGCATTGGCTAACAAATTGAAAGTGCAGCGCCAGCTAGTGGGCGGAAATGGGCAACACTGTTGGGTAATAAATTTAGAGATGATGGTTACGAAATGTTTTGTCGAAGTTTTAATAAACTCGTTATTTGCCATAGCTAAAAACGTCTTTAGTATTCCCTTATATTTATGCATTTTATAAATTGCTTATTAGGATAATCTTATATTAAATTTTTAAAGATAAAAATGCAATAAAAAAAACCCTGAAGAGCGGGACTCGAATCCACAAACCTCGCTTTTGCGGCAAGGCTCAACCGCTGACCCAATAGTTCCAGACACCCCTCACGAAATTTGTTACTGCTTGTTATCTACTTATACACAGACGCTTTCTATTAGCTTTCTTTCAATAACTCTATACGAGTGAAGCTAGAAGTAGTTTCTAATACTAGATGGCAGAGGATGAATTAGGTAAAAAACATTGAATAATATTAATTAATAATAAGAATATTTATTTATTTCAGCAATACAATGTACATAAGGGTTTGCTCATCAAACGTTACACTAAGTAGAAGCTACTACTTGCCTTGCATATTGTTGAATATTAAATGCAACAGGCCTAGTTGTAATTATATGTCGTTTTTTAAAGAGTTTTCGTTTTTATCTTCGTTTTATTTTTGGTTTTCATTTTGTTTTATAAAGGCAATAAATATTTGTTTCAATAATAATAATATAACACCTGTAACCTTTGGGTCTATAGTTGTTTATTTGACTCGTACTTATTGTAAAAAATCATTTAAAAAATTGTCGAATTTTAATACCAACAATTAAGGTATTAAAACACTAATTTGTAAATGATATCGCGTAACTGTGTACGTTGGTTTAATGCAGCTGCAGCCTGATGCAGTCTTTTCAAGGCCTCGCATACATTGACGAACCAGCCTTGTTCGCCCAGTCCGAAGACCCTCCTGTGGTGCGACCCCTCCGCAGCTGAGCTGGATCCGCTACACTTATAGTCTTGATAATATTTAACTAAATAACAAATAAGTCAGAACGTGTTTTAATAAACCTCTTTAACGGTAGACATTGATGATATCTAGTAAGCCATATCAAAGGAATTTCATTTATTAAGACAATAACGTTGAAAATATTTTATCAGTGTAGGTATCTATGCGTTGTTCGGTCACGGCCGGTCATGTTTGTACTGCAATGATAGATAATGAGTCATTTTAATACCCAATATTATTAGATACCTATGTATATGTATAAAAGTTTATTTGGCACCAAGATATAACAACATTTCATACTCTATAAAACATCCAAATTGTCAAAATATGGGCAGTTTAAAAAGCGAAATGCATAAATATTTATTAAATAATTTAACAATGGTGGCCGAGTTGGTTAGACCTTGGACTTAAAAACGCTTAGGTCCCTGGTTCGAATCCCGGTGTGTACCAATGAGTTTTTAATTTAAAAATAAATGTACATTTGTTTGACAACACTACTATAGTGCCTCGGAGAGCACGTTAAGCTGTCGGTCTCAGTTTACTATACCATCTTGTGAAACTATTTATAGATGGGTTATTGAGTCTATTCAAAGCATCGCGACGAGCTAGCCACTTGTTCGGTGTAGACTCATACCATCGGCTACGACGAGGTGGGATTAAAACCCCTCCGCTAGGTACTCTGGGGCCGTCTAGGCGGCATCGGGCGCCGCGCCGTAAGGCACCCTTGATGATATGTATGTATAACAATTAATTGTATAATATATAAATTAATATATTTAATAATTTTATATTTTATAATCTTTACATATAATTTGTTAAAAACGCTTAGGTCCCTGGTTCGAATCCCGGTGTGTACCAATGAGTTTTTAATTTAAAAATAAATGTACATTTGTTTGACAACACTACTATAGTGCCTCGTAGAGCACGTTAAGCTGTCGGTCCCAGTTTACTATACCATCTTGTGAAACTATTTATAGAAGGGTTATTGAGTCTATTCAAAGCATCGCGACGAGCTAGCCACTTGTTCGGTGTAGACTCATACCATCGGCTACGACGAGGTGGGATTAAAACCCCTCCGCTGGGTACTCTGGGGCCGTCTAGGCGGCATCGGGCGCCGCGCCGTAAGGCACCCTTGATGATATGTATGTATAACAATTAATATATTTAATAATTTTATATTTTATAATCTTTATATATAATTTGTTTATATGTAAACCTACCTACGTAAGGGCGTATCAATTTAATTATCCAAACTATTATTTTTCATTTCTATAGTTTATTTTTATGTTTCCAATTTTTTTTCATAAATATGTGGATAGGACTCAGGTGTATGTATGTCGATATGTATGTTTATCAATTAGTCTGTCTGTCTGTCTATCAATCTACATCTTAGCGTCAAATATCTCGAGAACTGCTCTACTCTTTGATGAATATTATTTACTTTGCAATATTATATATTAACTTATATTAAAAATTGTATAAAGTTTGGTATATTAAAAGGAGTTCAAGGTAACTCTAAAAGCTTCATCTCTAAAACATACAGAATTAGCGATGAAATAATAAAACTGTCCTAATTTTATAAATTATCTTATAAAAAACTTTTTATTTTATACTGGTTTTTATGAAAATAAAATTTTAAATACATGTTTGTGTCTATATTTTTTTATTTACAAAGCTGACAGTGGCAGTTTCCCACTAATCTTTCTCTATAATACGAGTCCATACTTCTCTTCGTATATAATTAGCAGAAAAACTTATAACAAACTGTATTATTATAAACTGTAAAACTGTATTACAAAAAAAACATTTACAACTGCTACTTTAAATCCCCAATAAAAATTGAAAATATTTTAACACAGCTTTATGTTTTATTATGAAGCAAAGAGCTTTGCTTCATAGTACATTTTCACCTATCTGTTATATCTCAAAACTTTCTTGAAATCCAAATATCCCGTATAGTTACGAATATCTTAGCTAAGGGATAAATACGTAACAGTTTAAACAGGATTTATAACACAAAAATATATTTTTAAATCGGACTTGTAGTTCTTTAGATTAGCGCGTTCAAACATAACACAAACATCAAAACAAACAAAATCTTCAGCTTAATAAGTATAATAATCATAACTTTTACACTTTAGACATAAAGTTTCACATTTTTTCATTAGAATTTTCTTTAAGATATCTCTATTGTATTCAGTATAAGTAACGTCATTACAAGGTTAAGTCGTTGATAATTATCTCCCCATACATTGAATTAATTAAAAATAACCTAAATATATTTATTTAACATTTAAATATGAAATTTTCGACTATCCGATGATAAGAAATATTGCTTTTCTTTTTGTTGAACTTTGTCGAGTAATTTATGCAACCTTTTACTACGCAAAACAGGATCTTGGCAAGTTATTCAGAGTTATTTTCGATGCCGCTGCTTGACATAGACTAAATTTTGTACTGTCGATGCTAAATTGATTATATAGTACCAATGTCTTAATACTTAAAAAAAACGGTTTTAAGGCCCGTCCTTACTATTTATGTCAATGACCAAAAAACTATATAACAAGGTTTAAAGTAGTATTTTAAACTCGAAAAATAAAAACTTGCCAAAGAGAAAAAAGATGTCTGTGTTGTCCTGTGTTCGTTAACTTTTGGCCCTTGTGACGTCAATCCTAATTTGTGCTGTGCCCCCATTTAATCGTACCGTATTTCCAATTTTAAGTATTGTTTCGTTTTATACTAATAAAGTTTTTCTAAAATAGAAGAATGTAACTTATCATAATAACTATTTTAACTCCTTAGTGATAGTGCCTTTTTCACAACTAACAAGAAATTTAATTGAATGAGGAGTTTTCCAGTAGTTATTATTTAATTCAATAGGTGGCGTTTAGTCGCTATCTACAAAAACTGTCAAAACAGATAGTGGTAATATATAAAATATACCTAAAATTTAGGGTAAATAGGAAAATAAATACCTACATACGATTAATAAAAAAAAAACTTAACTTTGTTTAATATATACACCAATATCCTGAGCACTTAAGTTGGTGCCGTAACCTAAGTAATATTTTTTTCTTATAAATATCAACATATGAGTAATTGAATTTGAATTTCTAAGATATTTTACTAAAGAATATAAAGAGCAAGAATATAGAGCAGGTAGTATTTTTACCATAATTTATCACTATTGTGTGTATCTATATACAATGGTGACAAATTATGGTAAAAAATATTACACGTTTTGCAATACCAAAATTTAGTTTGAAGTTTATGTTAAAGAGTAACTAGACATACGGAAATATAGACTATGATTTAGTTTTGCAGATTCAGCCTTTTTTGACAGTTTATGTGGATATCTCTCCTGCTGCCATCTAGTGGAATATTTTGGAACCATCATAAAGAAAACTCCTCATTGTATTATTATTTTGTTTAACGGTTGAATGTAGCCAAATACTTTATTAGAATTTAAATTTGATAAAGGAAATATGAAGACGAAAAGAAAATGTGGGTATTTTACTTGAGGGCTATATAACATAAAACGATTTTTCTTTTTGGTCTCCATAGTTCCATGTTAATTCTAATAAAGCATTTAGGTACACGCAATCGTAAATAAAATAATATACTTGAAATAAGATATTAGGGACATCTATCGGAGGCCAAGGGTACTAATAAGCGCCATCTATTTTTGGGACATGTAAACATTTACTTTTTTAACTTATGTTGTGTATTATCCGTAGAGTATAATTAATATATGTATTATCTATGTTAGTATCTCTTTATTATCTGTTGTACTGTAGTTTTGTTGCAGATATTTTTCATTAAAAATAGTTTTATTTACCTATTAAAGATAATAAAATAAATATAAATACGAAAAATGGCTGATCGGTTAACACAGCTTCAAGATACTATCAATCAGGTAAGCTATTTGCTATAAATACGCTGTAGATCCGACACGAAATTCCCATCTACCAATATTTTATCACTAAAAGATTTTAATACCCACTTTCCAGCAAGCAGAACATTTCTGCAACAGTATAGGTATTCTTCAACAGTTTTCTACTCCGAGTAAGTTTCCTGGCTTCGATAGAACTGGATCTCAAACGCCACAACAGCAAAACCAAGAAGACTATGCTATGCTATTTGCTTCACTTATATCTCGGTGTGCAAAAGATATTGATACCTTGATCGAGTCTTTGCCCAGCGAGGAGAGCTCTACGGAACTTCAAGTGCAGAGTTTAAAAAGATTGGAAGCTGAAAATAAAGAAGCGGCAGAGAAATTGGAAGAGGTAAGGCTTACAATTAGCACCAGATTTATGTACTTATTAACTTAATATTAATTTTAACCGTTTACGCAGCACACATAATGGAAGCTCCTAAAAGGAATATTTTTTTCCTGTTTTTGCAAATTTCTTTCTTGATGCTCCTATTGGTTGTACCGTGATGTTATACAGCTTAGCCTTCAACCCAGTAGTTTCTCAAATTAGCATGTTTGACAAACAGTACAAACTCTTCAGATTAATAATAATAGTATATAGATTACCAAGGCAATCACAATCTTATAGTATTTTGTTAGGTAGAGAAGGCACTGAATGCAACAAAATTGTACTAATATCAGAAAAGCCTTTTAAGTTATATTCTGGTTACAAGTCTGCATTTATGTATTTTGATATGAAGCCAATCCAGTGACTTTGGATTGTTACTATACGAATGTAAACATATTTCAATCCAGCATTCAATGAAATGTGTTTACATTATTCTAGTATGATCCAGTGACACTGGATTGAAATACTGAACATGTTTGCATACCTCATTATGTTATTCTCTCACACAAATTAATGTGTTACAATCACTTACTCTGTTAGTTATTTTAGTTTATAAAAAAACTGAAATTAATTTTATTAATAGCAAATGTTTAATATTATAATAATTTCACATACATTGCCTTGGTCACAAACTAAGCTCTAGACTTGTGCTATATGTAACAATAATTATTATACTACTACATATAATAATTTCTAAATACTTAGACCATGGTAAACTGTCAGAAAACAATCTAATATTATTTACCATGAGTGGGAATCAAACCCACAACCTCCAGATACAATGCAGATTTTAGTTAATAAAGAAATATTTTAGTGTTTACTATATTAAATAAGTAGGTATTATTATAAATAAAATTATCTATTTTTAATTTGTTTACAGGTTGTGAGGCAAGGCGAGATTCTCTTAGAAAAAATACAAGGAGCCCTAAGTGACATTGCCCAAAGCCAGCTTGACATGCAAAACCCTACTCTAATACTAAACAAAGACGTGAAGCCACAGTTATAGGGCAAATGTAAACATGCAGGCTACCCTCATAGGTAGGTTGCATTTAAAAGATAATGTCATTTTTATTATGTGAAAGACATTTACTGCATATTATCTTTACTACAAGAATTACCTAGTATAATAGTCAATATTTATGGATTTGTTAGAGTGGGCAAACATCAGAAATTTGTTAAATTGCTTAGTTTTATTCTAGTATAAACAATGACTGTTTGAAAGGGTATGTTATGTAGCAGTGTGATATAACAAAAGGATAGTTTCTTTAGAGAGTAATTTGATAAGAAGAAATTAACAGCTTTCAGGGACATTTTCAATTCAAATTCAGATCGAATATTTTTAAACAACTCAAAAAACTAGAAGGACCTAATTATAATAATTGTTTAGTTAAAATAATTCACTAGATTCAATATAAGTTTTTAAAGTTTAACCCTCTTATTCAAAAACTTTTGATTAACAACAGTTGCAAAAACCGTCAAGTGACCTAGTCATGTTTCCTCTTTGTTTTGTGGGTTTACCTGTTTACCAGGGACTACTGTATCAATTTATAATTTATTGTAGCTTTATTGAGCATTTTCGTTAAAATTATATTTTATCTTGTTTATGTCAAAGATTATTTTCATTGGTAAGAAAGAAAGAAACATCATTAACTAGAATACCCAATAAAGTTTTTATGAATAAGGTGTCTGTTAACTTCTCTCAATGTGTGAAAACTGTTAACAGTTAATTTAGGTTATTTATGCACGAAAACTACAGTTAACTATATTTAATAAATATTAAAAAAATGTATTATAGTAAAAGAATATAACATAAAATTAAGTGTGTTACACCTTCTTAGGTGAAATTTGCAGCAGCAGGTAATCTTGGTATTAATCTATAAGTAAAAAAAACTATTTGGCGAAATGAGTATGGGTTAATCTCTCCGCTGGGTACCCTGAGGCTATTTAAATGGTTCTCGGTAGCCAAATAGGCACTCGTGATGGTATTTATATTTTATTTTAAAAAAAACTACTTGCAGATCACATAAAACATAAAATCTCAACAACTTGTCTGATTCTGACCAAAATAGCAAGGGTACTTAAATTTTGTTACTAAAATATGAAAGGTTCATATTTTACTATCAAAATTTTTTTAGTTCTAAAATAGGGAATACCATCATGGTGCCTTTTTGGCTCCCTAGAACTGTTTAAACAGCCTCTGGGTGGTTAAATCACTGTGCAACTGATAACAAAGTTAAGCAGATGACAACAAGGCCGGATCTGGGATGGGTGACAGCATTCTACAATGAGGCTATACCCCCATAAACACCCCAACAAGCTTGCCACTTATTAGTTGGAATGTTAGATTGTATATCTACCTGCTAAAGCTTCTTGCATAGCTTTGTCATAAGTTTTTGTTAAACAATGTTTCACTTACTGTAAAGTTTAAACTGTAATTAACCTTCAATAGAAAGGGTTTATTTGTCGGTCAGGAAATATAACTATCCATATATGTAGAGAGGGTAGTGAACACAGTGCAGGTGAGAGTGCAAAAGGCCTTTAACCCTACTTCGCGGTCTCAAGTCCGGGAACGCTGCAGTTCATTCCCCTGCCTTTCAACCACGCGATGGACCCGTCACCTGCATGGTGAGGCAATGAATAGCTAAGAACATTGTCTCATTAGTGGATTCCTGCAGCTTAGTTGTTTAACAAAAACTCATGTTCAGTAACTGTACTTCTTTTGCGAATTCGTTGGATATCAATTCAATATCAAAGTTTAAAATTTGACACATTTTGTATGAGATAAATTACAAATTTTAACTCTGAATATAGACTTGATTTGAATTCATGATTTTATTGTAAACAATTAGTTTTAAGTTATTTGTAAATAATAGATTTTTAAGTAATATAATGTAAGTAATATTGAAATTACCTAAAACTGAAAAAAAGCATGGAGTTTTTCTTTTATTCTATTGATTCATGTTAATTTTGAGAATCTCTTAAAAAAAACAAATATATAGTCCCACGTAACTAGGTGGGACTTTCCTTTAAATGTGACGTCAGAGAGAGGGGGAGAATGAGGGTTTTCAGAAGACTATTGCATTGATTTATTGTCGAGGTGGTAGTCTACTTTCAGGCTGCGGTTGCGAAACGGGCGGTTGATTTGACGATAAAACAGTGATGATATTATATAGATTCGTAATGCAAATTCGTCTTTGTCGACGCCTATTTCGTAACAGCAACTTAAGATGGAGGAAGGCGGCCCTTGAAACCGCCCTAATGCCTAAAATAGCCTATAAAACTAAATGTCAAACGTGTTTGTTGTCGCCATATTGTGTTCTCACTTCAACCAATCAACGCTCAGTGATAGCTTATAATATTTTTTGTTCTTGTGTTTTGTTTTGTATGTCGTTTGGCAAGTAGATTTTAGTCATTAGGGCTGCTTCCTATATATATCTTTATGGGTCTACCTTCATTCAAATCAGAAAAATAGGGAGAAGTATATTTTGAGATAAAATAAAAAACTAATATAGGTTATAAATACAAATTAAAAAGGCTGAGTAGCACCAATAATTGTAATAAATAAACTACCTATAATTGTAACGATTGAAGATAAAAATGGCGTACCTACCAGAATTTTTTTTTTTTTGTTAGAAAATTTAAGTATAAAAAAAAAATTTAAGCTATATCTTCCGCTTATAATGTTGGTGTATTAAATTATATGTTACGAGTACATGTAACAACACAAAGAAAAATCACCAACAAACAAACACTATAGTCTGTAGAAGTGTAACCAAAAAAAAGTGTACATCAAACTCGACATCACAAATAAAGGAATGCTGCTACTTAGGTCCATAATTAAAATGTTAGAAATTAACAGCTTCATGAATAAATAAGTACAAAAATAATAATTTTATTAATATGCTATAAACGTGGTGTGGCCGAGTTGGTTAGACCTTGGACTTAAAAACGTTTAGGTCCCTAGTTCGAATCCCGGTGTGTACCAATGAGTTTAAAAAAAAAAATGTACATTTGTTTGACAACAGCACTATAGTGCCTCGAAGAGCACGTTAGCCGACATCCCGGTTTCACTATACCAACTTGTGAAACTGTCTATAGATAAGTTATTGAGTCTATTCAAAACATCGCGACGAGCAGCACTTGTTCGGTGTAGACTTAAGTATACCTTCGGCTACGACGAGGAGGGATTAAAACCCCTCCGCTAGGTACCCTGGGGCCGTCTAGGCGGTCTCAGGCGCCGTAAGGCACCCGTGATGATATGTATGTATGTATTTATTTGCTATAAATACAATAGCTTAAAAGAAAAATGAACAATGTCCAAAATAATAAATAAAATCGTCAGCCTCCGCCAATCGCCAGACTAGTGGTGGCGCCCTTGGCGTTGTATCCGGAGGTCGTGGGTTCGATTCCCACTCATGGCAAAAAAAAAGAAAATAGTACGCTTTTTCTGTACAGTTTATCATGGTCGGGGTGTTTATAAAATATAATATGTATTATATCGTTGCTTCTGGTACACATAGTAGCTACAAGCTTAGAGCTTAGTTTGTGACCAGAGCAATATGTGAAAATTATATATGTATGTGTAATAATAATTATTTTTAGTCTATTTTTCTTTTAATCTATATGTCCTTGTTTTATCTTTCTAAAAAACAAACCAAAAGGAAACCCAGTGAGACTACCAAAACCGAGGCCAACTCTTCTGATGAATACCATAAGTCCAAAACTGGCTTAGTCTTGGTTTTGCTTTGGGCAACAATACTTGTCAGTAAAAAAACATTGGCTAGTATTAATGTTATATCGTCAGATAATGTTATTCGATAGTTAACTTTAATGAAGAACTGTCAAATTTATTCTTCCTCCATACAAGTTATCTGTTGAATAACCTTATCTGACCATTGAAAAATCAGCCCTAAATTAAATGTTATTACAGGGTAGTATTTTAACGAAGATATCCTCAAGAGAAAACAAGCTAATAACAACCACGAATAAAGTAAGTTGAGTTTTTTTTAATTCTTAGTATAATCATCATCATCATAGTAATGAAATCATCGTTAAATTTTTTTAAACAATTCTTGATCGCGCACTTCCTAAATAATCAATAACAGCTGATCAACAGCGTGTATCTCGATATCTTTTGTGTGGTGTTTTAAGAAGCCAGTAAAAGGTTTCGCGATCTCGAACGTCCAAAAACGTCTAAATGTTGTTTTCAATGATATCAAAGTTTATTTTTAATGAAAAAGAACGTAGAAGTGTAAATATTACTTACTCGATCCTAATTAGATAGTATTTTTATAAAAAATATATTAACTTTTGAAAAGACACCCAAAGTTTGATTTATGATTCTAAAAGATTACTTTAGATCTCATTTTAAAACTAAGCAGATTTTTTATAAAGAAATTATGTATTTAGTAAATAAAATCTACACCTTCATGTTCTTTTTTTCCAAAAAAAAAACTTTAAAATAATAATAAAATAAATACCATCACGGGTGCCTATTTGGCTCCCGTGAACCGTTTAGACGGCCTTAGGGTACCCAGCGGAGGGATTAACCCATCCTCATTTCGCCGATGGTATTCGGAGGCAACACCTAACAAGTGTAATAAAAAAACTTTATTATAACTGATGAAAACAACATTTAGATGTTTTTTGATGCTCGAGTTCGCGAATCTTTTTCCTGCCCACTTAATATCTATTTTCTTCTTTATCTGACTTCGAACATAATCTTAAAGGTTAGCTGGTAGATAATGCCTAAGGCATTAAGTTCGCCTTTGTACATAACTTATGTTTACTGTGCAATAAAGTGTTAAAATAAAATAATTAATAGTACTCATATCCCTTGGTTGTCCAAAATTCAAATATACACATGCGCAAATAACATTCATTTTTATTTTCTCCAAGAGATGTGATGTGATGATTATTCAGTCATTCAATTCAGGAACTTCAAAGTTTTTATTTTTATAAGAACTCAACATGTGACCTTGCTATTAAGCCCACCTGATGTTAAGCAGTATGCAATGTCCAGGAATGATAGCAACAAGCGGATGCATATTATACCGGCTTAAGATGCCTATTCACGCTTCGTTTAAAGGACTCTAGGTTATAGAGGAAGGACACGCAAGCTGGTAGAACGTTCCACATTTTAATGGTACGCAGATGTATCTCGCCAAAACATTTAGTACGAGTTGGAACTTGGAGTTGTTAGTATTTGTTTGCTTTCTTAAGAAAACTTTATAACATTTTAAACCAAACGTGAATAGCCATAAAACCAAAAAAAAAATCCAAACCCCAGCGAACCTTCGGTAGGCCTTTTACGCCGTACAACTTAAAGCTAAACTTGAACTAAAATGACGTAGTTGTCCGTCAATTTCAATGTCACCAGGTTGGCATTACGGCAGAATTGCAATATATCGATTAAAGTTTAGCTTAGCATTGTGCGCGTAATCACCGCGCTGTTTACTTGAAGAATACTTTAGATGTAGAAGGTTTTGTCTCTTTTTTAGCAACAAAAATAAATATGCGTTTTAAAACCTATTTTAACTAAAAGTGTTCTTTTGGACTCTTAAGTTTTTAAAAATAAGCCCATTAGTAGGTATATAGTTTCACAAATTAGTATACTTAGTGAAACTGGGACGGACAGCTTAATCTCATCTCGAGAGTTTTTATAAATTAAAAACTACTACCTACATTTATCTTCACGCTAGGTCCCTTACGGGTTAGGCATAGCTAACAAATGCCACTCGACATTATTTTTTTGTACGATTTTTTTCGTCATTTTATTATTTACCATCACGGGTGCAAAACGGCCTCAGGGTACGCTGCGGAGAAGTTTTACGTATTCCCAGTCCGACTTCGCAGCCGATGGTATACTGAGTCTACACCGAATAAGTAGCTACCTCAAGGTCTTTTAGCTGTACCAGTCATCATTACTTTCATCACAGGTGCTTTATAGCTGGCTTTAGGGTAACGAGCGGAGGGGTTGTATTCTCATCTAGGCGTCGCGGATGCTATTTTGACTCTACAGCGAGTTTTTTGCGGTTTTTATATTGCACGTATAACGCATCTACCGTCAAGTGATATAAGTAATCACGTTTCGGTTTTAGTCTGTGGGTTCACCGGTTTTTAGGAGACAGCTACATCGATTTCTTGTCGAGGTTGTAGTCTTCTTTCAGGTCGCGGTTACTAAACGGAAAGTGGGATGATAAACAGCGAGATTTTGAAGTAGTCGGAGCGATCATATAGGTACCTACTGTTAAATAACAAATTATTGATAGACCCCACTTATAGATTTTATAGGTCTGTTTACCACCAGGTAGATACAAAATCACATGCTGTGCTCCAATAAAAAAGGCTAGAACATACCTAAAGTTGTTTTGTTGTTATCATAAGGAGATTTCCTTCGATACCTCCCAATGTTTGGGAGGCATTCAAAAGTACTAAACTAGTTATTGGTGCTCATTGAAAAACCGGCTATCAGCGGAAAGCATTCACTAGTGGCCCTTTCAAATACACATGTGCCGGTCCGAAAAGCACCAACCTGCGAGCGCCAGTCACTCTTTCACAGCGCAAGAGATCGGCCGTGCATTCGACAGAAACCCGTGCGTCAAAACACGTTTACGTTAGTGTTATATTAAGTTAATAAGATAAAAATCCGAACGTCACCGACACAAAATTCGAATTAATTAAATTCAAAAACTTTCCAATTTTAAAATTCGAATTTATCGCGAACTTTGTTTTGTGTTTTTTTTTTAATTTTAAAGTGTGGCAAAGATTTTGGTTTTTAAGACAACTGAAAATTAGTGTTTTTTTTTGGATTAAGGTGCATGTGAAAAGCTGAAAAGTGGCCCGGAATAGCGGGTCTACTCTCCCTTCGCTGTACCATAACAGGTATGATTAATTTTTTATTTTAATTTATGATAATTAGGCAGATAATTAAACTTTGTATTATATCATAGTTTGGTTTTTATATAAGTAGGTATTTAAACAAGATACTTAGTTTATAATAAATACAGAAATGAATAAGAAGGTGGAAGATTTTTTTAGAAGAAACGAACATTATCAATTTCTTTTTTCTACTAGTAAATAGGTAGCATAGGTAATTATGGTAAAATAATTATTACTTTTTGTTACTTAAAATAAACGTTTATTAGTATTATTAAAATGCTATATCGGAGTCATCTTTTTTAGGTGAAGTCGACAAAAAATGGAATTTTACCTAAACCTCTAGGTATAATAAATTAAATTAATTTGTTAATTAAAAAACAAGTATAAATCACCACACTGATTATTATGTAGGTATAAGTTCGTCAACATACCTATTGCTGCAGGATTTAAATTAGCTTTATGATTTACTCTAACAATAATAATAACTGAGCTCTAGGTACTATGTGTACTAGAAACAACGAAGTAATACATATTATTATATGTTATAAACACTCAGACCATGACAAACTGTACAGAAAACGTATCTACTAATATTTTTTTGCCATGGGTGGGAATCGAACTCACTACAACGTCAAAAGCGCAACCACTAGTCTACGGAAGCAATTAGGTATTTGGTTGAGGCAAATGTAGTAAGTACAGATAGACACAAAAAAGTTGCTCTTAATAGTCCCTATCTATCGCCCAAGTACTTGTACTATTATTTCTTCTGTGGCCCAAGGAACATAAGGCTCTACCATAAGTTTTGGTCCTCACGTATTAACGTTCCGTTAATACGTGAGGAACCACCAATAGGAACGGTTTATTTTTGAAAACAGGATAAATAAACCTTTCCTTTTGGAAGCCTAACGTATTAACGTAACAATACGATTAGATTCTTTAAAGCGATTAAATAAACAGTCGTCATTAGTCAAAAATATAGATTTAGGCATGCTGTCAATAGTCAAAATGCATACTGTTTTGACTAAAGGCGTGTGATGTGGCAGCATAGCTAAAAAAAATCTGAAACCGGATAATCCTACCCGGCTTTTAAGTCTTAAAACAAGCAGTAGGTAATCCAGGGAAACCTAGGGAGAGCGAGTGTTTGCCGCAGCCCATTTCGTAACCGCATCGTTTAGCCCGCATAGTGGGAATGATGATGTTAAAAAACAATGTAATGATCGACCCGAATTTGTAGGTCTGCTTATTATCTGGTAGATACATAATAACATTGCCGTGCTCGAGTAAAAAAAAAACATCCAACACACGTAATTTTTTGTTCTTATGCTGTGTAACTCTACCATGAATATTTGCCATCGTATTAACGTAATGTTAATGCGTGAGAAATCACCAATAGGATCAATATTTTAGAATTATATAGATAGAAATTCGTATAGTAAAAAAGGCAAGTTTTGCCAGTTTTAAGTTGTTTTAGCAACAAAAATGTATATGTCTAAAGGAGAAGCTTTTTTAACTAAAGAGTTCTTTAAGCAGTCAATAAGTTTTTATGAATAAGGCCTTTATTTTTAACTAAAGTGTTCTTCAAGCAGTCAATAAGTTTTTATGAATAAGACCTTTATTTTTAACTAAAGTGTTCTTTAAGCAGTCAATAAGTTTTTATGAATAAGGCCTTTATTTTTAACTAAAGTGTTCTTCAAGCAGTCAATAAGTTTTTATGAATAAGACCTTTATTTTTAACTAAAGTGTTCTTTAAGCAGTCAATAAGTTTTTATGAATAAGGCCTTTATTTTTAACTAAAGTGTTCTTCAAGCAGTCAATAAGTTTTTATGAATAAGACCTTTATTTTTAACTAAAGTGTTCTTTAAGCAGTCAATAAGTTTTTATGAATAAGGCCTTTATTTTTAACTAAAGTGTTCTTCAAGCAGTCAATAAGTTTTTATGAATAAGACCTTTATTTTTAACTAAAGTGTTCTTTAAGCAGTCAATAAGTTTTTATGAATAAGGCCTTTGTTTTTAACTAAAGTGTTCTTCAAGCAGTCAATAAGTTTTTATGAATAAGGCCTTTATTTTTAACTAAAGTGTTCTTTAAGCAGTCAATAAGTTTTTATGAATAAGGCCTTTATTTTTAACTAAAGTGTTCTTTAAGTAGTCAATAAGTTTTTATGAATAAGGCCTTTATTTTTAACTAAAGTGTTCTTCAAGCAGTCAATAAGTTTTTATGAATAAGGCCTTTATTTTTAACTAAAGTGTTCTTTAAGCAGTCAATAAGTTTTTATGAATAAGACCTTTATTTTTAACTAAAGTGTTCTTTAAGCAGTCAATAAGTTTTTATGAATAAGGCCTTTATTTTTAACTAAAGTGTTCTTTAAGCAGTCAATAAGTTTTTATGAATAAGGCCTTTATTTTTAACTAAAGTGTTCTTTAAGCAGTCAATAAGTTTTTATGAATAAGGCCTTTATTTTTATAGAAAAATATTCAAGTGATAACAAACTGTCTCTATCTGTAGGTATCTGATAGTTACCACATTATGTGTTACCTAATTAATAAGTAATTATTTACCATTACAGAAGTCTATCAGAAACCGATAGGCGCCAGTGATTGGACCATAATTACGTTCATAGTTGGAGTTTTATCATAATTAATACACGTTTGAAGTAAGCAATAGTTGTTTTTTTTTAAAGCACGATATGTGATATACATGGCCAACTTAAAATACAAAAAATATTTGTTTCACGTAAATTTTCATATATTTTTATGATGAGTCAAAAAAAGTTTTTTATGAGGTTTAAACTGAAAGTTCTTAGAAAATAAAAAACCGAGCAAACTAGTAAGTTATTAGTTTTATTTTGTGTTTTCAAAATAGAGTCTACTCATATCAATATATCGCTGCATCCGATGGCACCACTGAGAAAAGCACTTTGCCCACTCTCGTCCTTAGAGGTCTCTCGTTTTTTGAAACGCTGCGTTTACGCAGTTTACAAGTTGCCAGAGACTTTACCATGGGTTTGCGCATTGTAGCAACGTAACGTATTCATTTACGTATACGTGAGCAGCAACCAATAGCATCGCTTTATTTTTGGTAACAGCATTGAATAAAGCGATCCTATTGGTTGTGGCTCACGTATACGTAAATGAAGTTCTAAAAACTTTAAGTTTGAAAAAAAAAATCTGATAAGGAATTTATAAAAATGTTAACATATAAATACAATAGTTATACATAACGCAATCATACGTCCCGTTTTAAACGTGACTGTCCCTTTTTTCGCTTCTCTGTCCCGGTGTCCCCGAAGAAAGCTTTAGGTCGCAAGAAGTGTCCCGTTTTTAGATTCAGAATGGTAAACACTGATAATAACTAATAAATCTATAATAATAGACCTTTTAATAAATGTATAAAAAGTTTAAGCAAAACGCTTTAGATAGTCGAACTAATAAATAAATAAAATTGTGGACATAATAATAATAATAATACCATCACGGGTGCCTATTTGGCTTCCGAGAACCATTACGGCCTCAGGGTACCCAGCGGAGGGATTAGCCCGTCCTCATTTCGCCGATGGTATTCGGAGGCAACACCTCACAAGTGGCGAGATTGTTGCGGTGTAAACATATGAAATAAATGTAATATGTATTATATCGTTGTTTCTGGTACACATAATACAAGCCTAGAGCTTAGTTTGTGACCAAAGCTATATGTGTAAATTGTCCTACATATTATTATTATTATTATTAAATATGCTCACCATAAAAAAATATTATAATTATAATTTCCTACTTTTTGATTAACTATCTAGGTATTATAAATATGTTAATTGTATTAACTTTTTTCGTTTTAATTTTTGCAACATAATGAAATTTGTTTTATTATTGTGACTGTCGCCATAATTTTGAAATAGTTCCGTTTTGGCAAAAAATAAAAATGGTCACATTAGTTATACATAGAGTTAGAGACAGACAATATATATTATATATATTGTAGTTATGTATTATAATTGTTTAGTGACGTAGATAGCCGGTTTTCTCGACTCGTCTGTTGTGCTGATTCACCTGCAAAGTATTACCTCTCCCCGCATGACGGTGAGTCGGTAACGCTACAATATATTTATGTAAACCTTCCCCCTGACCCTTAATAAGAGAAAGAGTACGTCTGAAATTATACCTACAATTTAGGCAGCAAAACAACTTTTGGGCCAAAATTGTTTTCTACCCCTAAACTTTAATGGATTCGAAAAAAATGGTCTCATTTTATTAGAGGGAAAATAAATGATGACTTATTTTAATGTGAAGGATTTTTTTGCATTTTTTTTCGAATTCCAAAGGTAATATTTTCCTACACCAAACTTTAAAAAAAGGAAAACGTCCGAGCCTAAATATAGGTCTTATTTATAACGCCTCCAAAACTTATAAAAATCTATGAATGTTTAGTGGGGGGTAACAGTTAGGACCAAAAGTCGTGAATGTATGGGAAATGTTTCATCAGACTCTGCTCTGATCAAACATTTCCTATAAATCAAATAATCTTACTATAGTTAGGTACAAGCAAACATTTTCTGAAACCTAAGGCTCTGCCATAAGTATTTGCCATCGTATTATCGTAACGTAAAAGCGTAAGAAACCACCAATAGGTTCGTTTATAGTAGCTGTACCATGACTTTAAGCTGTGTTACTATAGTCGCTAGTAAATATAGAGCTCAACCAATAGGATCTCTTTATTTTTCAAATAAACCTGTCTGATCCCTATGTTCATGTACTTACTATAGTTATTATATACTACATTTTTCATGTACTTACTATAGTTACTAGCGACTATAGTAAGTATATGAAAAAATCATGGAGAGCTTTGAATTCCTATTGGTAGGGTATAACCTAACGTTTCTAACATATTAAATTAATGATAAGCTACAACAAAAACACGCATATCTTAACCGTAAACGTTACATCCACAATAAAAGAAACCAAATGATTTGAGTTTATTATATAACTAACTCAAATATGATGTTTATTATATTTATTATTAAGTTGGTTTATTTCGTAAGTTTCCACCAGTAGTTCACCTGCCTTGAGTTGGCCTCCGCATTATGATAATAAACTGGAAACATGATGCTCTCAGCTGGTTCCTTTCGAGTATTTGGCGTTTTATTTTATTTTATTTAAATATATTTTTATTTGATTTTAATTGTTGTTGAAGCAAAACCTGCTAAGTGCGTTTATTAGTTTTTTTTTAATTTATACATACTGGGTGATTTTCTTCACAATAGAAAAAATATATGTTGTGTTGTATTATATTCGTATTTCATTTTAGTGTCGCCCATACTACAAAAAAATATTTAGAACTAAAAATCATACATATCATCACGGGTGCCTTACGGTGCCCGAGACCGCCTAGACGGGCCCAGGGTACCCAGCGGGTTTTAATCCCACCTTGTCGTAGCCGATGGTATGAGTCTACACTGAACAAGTGGCTAGCTCGTCTAAACAGTTTCACAAGTTGGTAGCTATAGTGAAACCTGAGCGTGCTCTCCGAGGCACTATAGTGAATTAAAAATCACTTCAACTTTTATACTAAACTCACTTTGAGACCCCGCCACTTGTCTAAAGGTATTTTATTTGCTTGATACGAAGACAAATTTTATTAAAACATTTGTTAGAGTAACTTTTACCTTATATAGGCTTAAATTACATATGTATTTTTTTTTCTATATAAAACACTTACCTTTCTTATTTAAAAACTAGCTGTGCTCGCGACTTCGTCCGCGTGGAATAGTTATTTTTTAACATACAAACTTTCATCCCCCATTTTATCCCCTTGTGGGTAGAATTTATTAAAATCCTTTCTTAGCGGACGCCTACGCCGTAACATGCCAAATTTCAGCCCGATCCGTCCAGTGGTTTGGGCTGTGCGTTGATAGATCACTATGTCAGTCAGTCAGTCACCTTTGAGTTATATATATTTAGATAGGTTGTACCTATAAGTGCCACATAAGGAATGAAAAAGAATCCACTACATAAAAAAACACCCAGTAGTATATATACTGTAATAAAATCGTCTATACTCATATAATTATATTGATGATTAATTTATTATTCTTTGCCAAGGTAAACACTAAAAAAAACTCGTACCTTTTAAACTGGTTAAAGCTTTAAAGCATTTACCAATCCCGTCATCAAAACAAAACCACTCGATTAATATCATCATATTATCAAAACAAAATAAAATAAACATTAATACTGGATATTTAATAAACACAAAATTTATGTACGTACCATCACAGGTGCCTTGCGGCGTCCAAAACCGCCTAGACGGCCTAAGGGTACCCAGCGTTGAAGTTTAATTACCACCTCGTATGGTATTCTATGTCTACACTGAACAAGTAGCAAGCTCGTCGCGGGGTTTGTATATAGACTTATAAAACAGTTGTTATATGATAAATTATGAAATGTTAGGTAAAGAGAAGGCCTCTTTAACTTCGCTAGGCCGACTGACCGGACTCGTTACCGAGCAAAAACCGTCAAATGACTTAGTCATGGTTTCGGTTTTAGTCTGTGGGTTTATCGGTTTTACAGAGACTACTGAATCGATTTCTTGTCGAGGAGTCTTTTCATGGTGTGGTTACAAAACTAGCGATTAATTTAAGGATATTAAAATAGACTCGTAATTCAAATACGTCCATGTCGCCACCCATTTCGTAACTAATAATTTAGCCGGTATAGTGAGAGCGTACAATGAACTAAACAACAATGTATTGATCTTAATAGTACAAGTAGGACTTTGTAGGTCTGCTTACCATCAAGTAGATACAAAGTCACATGCCGTGCTCCAATAAAATAAAAAAGTTTCCAAAGTTGGTATAATGAAACTGGGATCCACCAGATTAACCTGCTCTCCGTACCAACTACTGAAACTGTTTATAAATAAGTCTACAAACGCTTCGGCACCGCAAGAACTTGCCACTTGTTTGGTTTAGACACAGAATACTATGGGATACGACTAAGTGGGAATATAACCCTTTCGGTCGGTACACTGAGGACGTCTAGGCGCTATAGTATGTTTTTTTTTTAAATCAAGTCTATTTCATTGAAAATAAGCGTTAAAATAACAGGGTTAATTCTTGTTTTCCTCTTTTAGTTTTTAAAAGAACCATTTTAAAGTTTACCTTGACATTTAGTTCTACAACTGTGGATCCTCGTTTTAATTCCTTTGCCTCCTTTTTGTTTTAATTCTCGAGACTTGTAATTGGAATATAAATAAATGGGGAAGAGATAATGATTTTCTTTCTTTTAAAATTATGTTGTCTGCTGAGAAATTATGGGTCTATAAAATAGGACCTTTTATACAGGGTATAATCATTTCGTTAAATGTGGTCTGAGGGTCTACCATGGGTTTACGCATTGTAGCAACGTAACGTATTTGTATACGTATACGTGAGCAACAACCAATAGGGCCGCTTTATTTTTGGTAACAGGATTGAATAAAGCGGCCCTATTGGTGGTTGCTAACGTATACGTATATAAATACGTTACGTTTCTACAATGCGTAAACCCATGGTAAAGCCTCTGGCGCTTATTTCGTAAATAATTATAAGAGACTAGCTGACCCGTGCAAATTTTTCTGCGTAACTCTAACCGATTACGATGCGCATGCAACGGAAGCTCTCAAAAGGAATACATTTTTTTTCGGTTTTGCAACATTTTTCACTGATGCTCTGCTCCTATTGGTCGTAGCGTGATGTTATATAGCCTGTAGCCTTATTCGATAAATGGGCTATCCAACACTTAAGAGTGTTCCACCAAATAAATAAACTCTTCAGCTTTATGATATTATATATATAGGTACTAATAATATTTGTATAGAGTACCTTTTTGTTATTAAATTTATATATTTGTCTATTTTATTGAAAACAATTTATTTAATAAACATTAATTCAATAAAATTTAAAAAAAATCAACTATAGTTATTTTTTTATAGATCAAAATATTATGATGTTTTCTCCTCTTTATTTATTCAATAAAACAAATTAAATTTAAACTACAAAATATAACTACTTATATAAAAGAAATATATAAATATATAAATATAGGTATGCAGGCTTTTATTTTGTTCATACAATTGACAAAATGACGATAGGTTTAAAAAAAATGCAATAAATACCTAACGAAATATATGAAATAACTACTACAGCAGCAAAATAACTAAAAAACTATAAATAAAATAAAATAGATCTAGGGTAATAAAAAATAATGAAAATTGCAGTATGCCATGTTAAAGTGCATGCCAAAGTTCAGAAGGTGAATACCAACGCAAGGTCAGATGTAAATAAAGAAATAAGAGGGTGCCAAGAATTTCACACTAACGAAACGTAGGGCTGCAGCCAGGATCTAATGGCGTATCCACACTGCTGCAGGGTATTACGCGCACCAAATTTTGCTCGCACGCCGATCGTTATGACGTAGTATTCTGAGATTTAACTAATCGCGTGCAAGCGAACTTAATGCTAGTAACTATTCTGCAGTTGTTCTTTGCTGTGTCATGTCACACACTACATAGTCCTACGATAAAGCTCTTTTTTTAACCCCTCTCAATTAGAAATAAAGCATATATTAACAAATTTATTTAAAATACTTACAAAAAAGTACATAGGCGAACTTTATGCCTTAGGCATTTTGAGTGAGTAACCTTTATACATACAATCTTTTTTAACGCATATAATTGTTCTATGTAAATAACTATATGTGTGATGAAGGTGTCATTTTAGCCACTCGTGTCTCTTTACTTTTCATTTTACTGTGACGAGCGATTTCCTATCATTCTTTCAGCAACTTAACCTAAATCAAATCTTAATAATATTTGCATGCCAAAAAATTAATCGATCCGACTAAATTAGAGTCACAGTCAAAATTCCTCTTGGCGCTGTCAGAATGTGTTGTATTGTTGTGTTGTTGACGAAACGCATCCTGACAGCGTTAAAAGCAATTACGGTGGAGTAAGTAATGAATATATAGTAAACACAAAAAAAATACCTGGCTACGGCCTGAAGCATCATTACGGTGCTAAATCGAATGGTGTAGTCCACACGCTATATTTCGTGTTCCAACCGTTTTAGCGCGAAGGTGCTTCGTAGAAGTGTTTTTAGGCGCGATTTTTGCACTTGAAGGACGTATTTTATGACCTAAATTGCTAATAAAGATAGTTTTATAGAGAAACGCGGTTTGACGTCATTCTTTGGTGTTTTAGTGTTCGAAGTAGAAATTATAAAAAAAAAGTTTAGGCAATTTTATTATAACGTTGTGGTGTGGTAACTATCATAGAAAGCTAACTACAATAATATTTTAGTTTTATTTTAAACCTGTTTTGAATATATAGCTAGTAGTGTATATAGCTAGTTACATATACGTGGTGGCCGAGTTGGTTACACCTTGGACTTAAGAACACTTAGGTCCCTGCTTCGAATCCCGGTGTGTACCAATGAGTTTTTAATAAAAAAAAAAATGTACATTTGTTTGACAACACCACTATATTGCCTCGGAGAGCACGTTAAGCTGTCGGTCCCGGTTTCAACAACTTGTGAAACTGTTTATAGATGGATTATTGAGTCTATTCAAACAATCGCGTCGAGCTAGCCACTTGTTCGGTGTAGACTCATACCATCGGCTACGACGAGGTGGGATTAAAAAACCCTTCCGCTGGGTAACCTGGGGCCGTCTAGGCGGTCTCGGGCGCCGTAAGGCACCCGTGGTGATATGTATGTATGTATATAGTAGTGTGAGTTTTCTAACATTACTGATTGGTTTGAGTTAACAAAAATTGGTATAGAAAATAGAACTAAACATCCGAGAGTGTGATTTTTGACAAAGTAACGCAGTACCTAGCATAGTTAACTCGAAAGTAAACGTTAAAAAACAGTACCCCTAGTGTGAGTTTTTTAATTATTACTTTGAGTTAACTAAAATTTGTATGGGAAATAGTTCAGCGCTCTAAGCGGAAATTTTGAGAACTAAAAATGCGAGCTTGTGATTGGTCAAAATGTTAACGCCGTCGTTAACGCGAAAGTAAATGTTAAAAAAACTCGCACTAGGGCTACAGATAAATAATTTTCTTCTCCGAAAATTGTGTTTAACTTGAATTGGGGACAAGTTTTTTATACAAATAGTAGGTACCTATAACGGCGAACTTGGATCATAAAATATAGTAGAAGTATAGTAAAGAGGCGGTATGCCGGACCATACGGTGTAATATAATACCGCACGGTGAACATAAATACACCGTGAAATTCGGGACAAAAATGTAGGGTATTAACAGTTCAGAATACCAGTCCACCGTTATTGTAACAATATGTATTATTTTATTTTATATCGAACTAACGTAAATTTTATAATGTTTGTAGACCGCCTAGACGGCAGAGGACAGGGTTTTTACCTATTGATACCTCGTAGTTGCCAATGGGTTTAGTCTGTGGGTTCACCGGTTTTCGGCAGTATATATAGCATCGATTTATTGTCGAGGTGGTAGTCTACCTTCAGGCTACGGTTACGAAAATGTGTGTTAAAAAGTTTTTATTGCTTAAAAATTTCGAGGAACCGGCCGTTTGGGTTCTAAAGTTTTAATAAAACAGTCCTGTTAATTAATCAAATAGGTGTTCGAATACTTGACAGCCTCCGTAGACTAGTGGTTGCGTCTTTGGCGTTGTAGCCGGGGGTTGTGGGTTCGATTCCCACCCATGGCAAACAAATATTAGTACGAATTTCTGTATAGTTTGTCATGGTCTGGGTGTTTATAAAATATAATATGTATTATATCGTTGTTTCTGGTACACATGGTACAAGCTTAGAGCTTAGTTTGTTACCAGAGGCTCTACCATGGGTTTGCGCATGGTAGAAACGTAACGTATTAATTTACGCTTTATTTTTGGTAACAGGATTGAATAAAGCGATCCTATTGGATGTTGCTCGCGTATACGTATACCTACGTTACGTTTCTACAATGCGCAAACCCATGGTAGAGCCCCAGAGCAAAATGTGTAAATTGTCCTACATATTATTATTATTATTACTCAGAGCGCGAATATTAAAATAATCTCAACGTTCACATTTCTACGTGTTTAAATGTTTCGTCATTGAATATTGAATGGTTGCTAATCAGTAGAGCCCGTCGTTATATTTTACGCATATTTAGCGGTGTCCGGCAAACTAGTTTAGCAAATAGCACATCGTGATTATAATATCAAAAGTCAAAAACCCACTTAATATAAACTCGCAGAAACCTATGTTTTTTTTTATTAATACATTTACAGTTTTGTTATTTTTTATCATATTTTTATATTGAATTTTTTTTTTACGATTGGAACACGGTATGTTACTTTGTATCAGTACCCCTAGTGTGAGTTTTGTAACTATTACTTTGCGTTTGAGTTAACAAAAATTTGTATGGGAAATAGTTCAGCGCTCCAAGCGGAAATTTTGGGAACTAGAAATGCTGTCGTGTGATTGGTCAAAATGTTAACGCGGTAGTATAGTTAACGCGAAAGTAAACGTTAAAAAAACTCACACTAGGGCCACTGATCGCATTCGTAGACTAGTGTTATTATTCCGCCTTTGGTGTTGTAACCGGAGGTCTTGGGTTCGATTTCCACTCATGGCAAAAAAGTATTAGTACGTTTTTCTGTACAGTTTGTCATGGTCTCTGGGTGTATAAAATGTTCTATATCGTTGTTTCTAGTAGGCACATATAGTACAAGCCTAAAGCTTAGTTTGTGACCATCACGGTGTTTTACGGCGCCCGAGACCGCCTAGACGGCTTCAGGGTACCCAGCGGAGGGGTTTTTACACCCCCCCACCTCGTCGTAGCCGATGGCATGGGTCTACACCGAAAAAGTGGCTAGCTCGTCGCGATGTTTGGATAGACTCAATAACTCATCTATAAACAGTTTCACAAGTTGGTATAGTGAAACTGGGATCGACAGCTTGATGTTCGCTCCGAGTCACTATAGTGGTGTTGTTAAACAAATGTACATATATTTTTAGATTAAGAGCGGAGTCTGATCAAACATTTCCATACATTAACGACCCTTATAGTTTAGGGGTAGAAAACAGTTATGGCTCGAAAGTCGTTTCGCTGCCTAAATTGTAGGTATAATCTCATACGTGCTCTTTACCTTTGTATGGTAGCGTTACCGACTTATCGTCATGCGCGGGAAGAGGTAATACTTTGCAGTTGAATCAGCATGAGCATCGAAGAGCCTGGTCAGTCCTCTTAAAAGCTCATTGGTACACATCGGGATTTGTAGCAGGGACCCTAACCAACTCGGCTACCACGTATACCTATAGGTGTAAACTGTCCTACATATTATTACTATTATCTGCCTGATGGTAAGCAAACCTACAAAGACTAATTGACGCGATTACGGAACAGGCGGGACAAAGAACAATTCGCATAGTCTCGCGCTGCTTTACAGTCAAATTAATTGCCCGTTTCATAACCGCTCCCTGAAAGGACACTATTGCTTCGACAAGAAACCGATTCAGTAGTTTCCTATAAACCGGTAAATCTCAGACTAAACGTTGATTACATTTGTATGGGCGGTGGTGGAAAAAATTTTAGACCGTCCTCCCTCTTAAAATATTATGGCCCGTATAGCTCTTCTACAAGTTTTTGCAAACAGGTTTTACTATTTATTTATAAGCCTTTTTATATAATATTTTTCACACAACATTATTATATTACAAATTATTATTATACATAGTTACTTTGAAAGGATGTACTTTGGGCTAATATGAGGTTCTGCTGATCAAATCGAACAACTTTTCCCATGGAACCATATGCCGCAAATGAAAAAGAAATTGCCTTCTCCATACAAACTAGTAATGTACCAAATGACCAATTTGTATGGGGAAGCCAAAAATTTTTTTCATTTGCGACACATGGTTCCATGGGAAGAGTTGTTCGATTTGATCAGCAGAATCTCATATTAGCCCAAAGTACCTACATCCTTTCAAATCCATCCTGTATAAAGTTAAATTTTGAAAGGCCCCATCAAGAATATAGGGGCCTCCTCTAAATTTCTCTATTGATCACGATCTTAGCCTTTCTTGTCTAGCAGGGTGATTACGCGCACTAAGTTCGCTCGCACGCGAATCGTTTTGACGTCATAATGACGTAGTTCAGGCCTAGCGGCTTTAAAAATTCTTAGAAAACGCGTCATAGCGATCGGCGTGCGAGCTAACTTTGGTGCGCGTAATCACCCTGAAAAAAAAAAACGATCCTATTAATTGATCCCTATCTATAGTTACTATCGACTATAGTAGAAACTGTTTGTAAAAACTTATAATAGAACTACCCTCCACTTTTTTAATTTATTTCACGCTTGATGTTGATTTTAAGAATTAAAATTCAAGAGGTTTATTAAAGCTACAAAAATTATAAAGGCAAAAGGCTGTCATGACATCATTATTATGCAATGAAAATAAACATTTTTAAATAAATAATAATTAAGAAAACAAATCTTTCTTACACGCTTGTTAAGTTAAATATTGCTTAATAAATTTGTGCATTCTCACTTAGCAAAATCGCAAACAAGACAATTTATGCAAACATATATCGCCATGTGTATTGAAGTGATCAAGGCCATTTTATTGAAGATGACTCCATCGAGTATAAAATTAGAAATAGTTATCTAACGTCATATTTATTTATCTCTACATTTTTTTTAAGGCCATGTAAATAATTTTCAACTTATCTAAACCTTTGGTAAAGACAAAGATTTTCCTCTACTTAAAAGGCAATGATAAATAGTGGGTAACTAATCATATAGAAAGACATAATATACACTGATAGAATTAAAAGAGAAAATATAACGTACAATATTTAAAAAGAATTTATAATAAAATGTATAATATAAGTATGGGTATATGTAAGCTTATATAAATTAAATTATTTCTTCGAAGTACAAATGAATTTATTTAATTTCCGATGAGACTACTAGCGCACGCAGTCACACATACGCGCACACAAACGCACACGCACACACCATAGACATAAACACTTTTTTTTTTGTAATACTTATTTTGTAAATTGAAGATTGTTTTTGTTATTGTTATTTTGTACTGTGCGTGGATTTTTGTTTGATTAAATAAATAATAAATAAATGTACATGGTGAATTTGGAGGCTTGTACTTTGGGCTAATATGAAGTTTCACTGATAAGGTTAGCTGGTATGATTCCCAAGGCATTAAGCTCGCCTATGTACAATAGTATTAAGCTTTTGTGCAATAAAGAATTTTACATTCATTCATCAATTCAAACGACTTTTGCATACATACATACATATCATCACGGGTGCCTTACGGCGCCCGAGACCGCCTAGACGGTCCCACGGTACTCAGCGGAGGGGTTTTAATCCCATGTATAGATTACATTACATTTGTAAACTTCAAACAAACATTACTGTGGGTAGTGCTATATTGTGCTGTTGCTGTAATATTTGCTATTTTATTGTTATGTATGTATATTATTAATATAGTTTATGATATGTATGTATATGTAGTCAGCATTAGTGTGTATGTATAATATTTGTATACTCTATTTCTTAAATGTATTTTACTGCACCTATTTTACCTACTTACTGCTTAATTTGTCCCAAAAGTTTGACTGGTAGAGAATGCGGCATTAAGTCCGCCTTTGTACTAAATTTGTGCAATAAAGTTTTTAAATAAAATACATAATATACTGCTGTAAAAAACCATGTATAATAATTGTCTTTTATATACCTTGAAATATCTAACATTATAATAAACAAGGTTGACCCCAAAATTGAGAGAATCGACAAAAAAATAAAAACTTGCGTGTCTGAACGTATTTTATTTAAAATGGCCTTTTACGAGGTTTTTCTGTTTTTTAATACTTTAAAATAAATACAGTTTTATACATAGAAAGAGCAATGTTGTTAGCTATTCATTGTTTCTCCTTGCGGGTGTCAGTTCCATCGCTTTGTTGGAAGTAGGGGGTTTTTTTTTTATAACATAGAACTGGGTGTCAGTTCCATCGCTTTGTTGGATTTTTTTTTTATAACATACCACTGGGTGTCAGTTCCATCGCTTTGTTGGATTTTTTTTTTATAACATAGCACTGGGTGTCAGATCCATCGCTTTGTTGGAAGTAGGGGTTTTTTTTTTTTTTTATAACATACAGCTGGGTGTCAGTTCCATCGCTTTGTTGGAAGTAGGGTTTTTTTTAAAAAAAAATTATAACATAGCACTGGATACGTCCATCGGCGAGTAAAATTATCAAAATATAAAATTTCAGGTTCAAAACAACAACGAATATTTTTCATTATCTTGATATTTGAAGTTCTTGATACCTAAGTTCCAATACCAACTATTACCACTTAGTTGTAATTCTGAATCTATAACAAGTGGTCAGCCTGTCGCGCTTTTGGATAGACTCAATAGCCCATCTATAAATAGTTTTACAAGTTGGTATAGTGAAACTAGGACCGAAGCTTAACGTGCTTGCTTACCGAGTCCGAGGCATTGTCACACAGATGTTTATTTTTTAAATTAAAAACTCATTGGTACACACCGGTGCACGGTGTTTGAACCGCGATCTAGAAACTGAATTTTCAAGTCTAAGATCTAACCAACTCGGCCACCACCACCAACACAGCCACAATGTACTACTCGGCCACCAAGTGCTACCGGCCACCACTTACATACTCAACCACCACGTACTACCCGCCACCACGTATTTACTCGATCATTACCTACTACTCGGTCACCACCTACATACTCGACTACGACCTGCTACTCGGTTACTATCTACATACTCGGTACCACAACGTACATATTCGGCCACCATCTACATACCTACTCGGTCACCACCTACATACCTACTCGGTCACCACCTACATACCTACTCCGTCACCACCTACCTACTAGGCCACCATGTAATATTCGGCCACCACGTACATACTCGGCCACCATGTACGTACAAACTCCGCCAACCACCTACCTACTCGGCCATCACGTATGTAGTACATAACATAAGTAGGTATAACTACATATAACAAACAACACACCAAGAATATCATATATGACTTTCATATTTTGAGTCGACACGGTCTAAGCAACTTAGCTACGCCACTGAATTAAACATTGTAAAAAAAAAAAAAAGCGGAAGTCCGATCAACCGGAAAGTGCAAAATGATGTAAGTCATGGGAAGCTTCGACACGCCCTTGAATTCACAATCGAATACCGATTAAGATGACTAGACGATTTGTATTGTATTCAGTATTCGATGGTATTGATTTTGGGGTATAATAGGGATGTTCGAGTTGATTTACTCGTACATGAATACCGTCATTACGCACTATTTAACAACACTTTTCCAACAATAAATAGTTTTATTTTAAAAACAGTTTTAAAATTCGCCGCGGATAGTTCCGATCTTGAAACCTTTCGCCTTTTGGTAGTCATATCATTTTGCTATTTATATAATACATACATACATATATATATACATATCATCACGGGTGCCTTACGGCGCCCGAGACCACCTAGACGGCCCCAGGGTACCCAGCGGAGGGGTTTTAATCTCACCTCGTCGTAGCCGATGGTATGAGTCTACACCGAACAAGTGGCTAGCTCGTCGCGATGTTTTGAATAGACTCAATAATCCATCTATAAACAGTTTCACAAGTTGGTATAGTGAAACCGGGACCGACAGCTTAACGTGCTCTCCGAGGCACTATAGTGGTGTTGTTAAAACAAATGTACATAATTTTTTTAAATTAAAAACTCATTGGTACACAGCGGGATTCGAACCAGGGACCTAAGTGTTTTTTTGTCCAAGGTATAACCAACTCGGCCACCACGTATATATTATATAATATATATATTATATTATTTATATAATATATATATATATATATATTTTAGATCTAACTTTGAAGGAAAACGGATCCTGTTAATATTTGTATCCCCTATAGCTATTTCGAAAAGTAATATACCCTATGGACCCTATAGCACAACAGCATCCTAGCATCGATAGGCTCGATAAATCGATACATATCGATTTTTTTCATTCATAAACTTTATTTTATTTTGTTATGCTAAGTTTCATGTGGTTAATCTAAGCCCCTAAATCCTTCCCAGAGTCTCAAACTATCTCCATACCAAATTTCATCAAAATTGGTTTGGCGGCTTAAGCGTGAAAACTACAAACAAAAAGAATTACTTTTGCATTTATAATTAGTGTGGATGGAAGTATGGATACGTTTATTACTTAGTTACTTTTGGTATTAAAAAAAAGAAGTAGGTATATTTATTAATTTGTACTCTTTGAATAATTAATTTATTCTGCTACAAATTGTTTTGCGCTTCACTGCATTTCTGTTCTTTGACCATATTTGTATAATCTTAATATAGGTAACTGTATGCATTGAATAATACCTAAGTGCATAACAACAATATGCCTCTTTTTTAAATTCGTTGAATATGTCTATATACTCGTATGTTTACATAAAAAATATATTTCTGGCTTCGCACGCATTAATTGTCTTGTTTTGCCTTTATATTCCAGAATTGTACCTATATCCTTAGAATGATTGGTTACCCAAACTAATTTTGGCCCCTCTTTTCACTACTTATGATTTCCGGATTAAAAACTATCCTATGTCCTTCCACGGTCTTAAACTATCTTCATACGAAATTTCATCTAAATTGGTTCAGCGGTTTAAGCGTGAAAATGTAACAGACAGACTGTTGCAGAGAATGACCAATGGTTGTTTTTGTCCACTACCCTGGGATATACTTTAGGACGAGGTTTAGATCCAGGAGCCTGTAATTTTTAGGATGATTGTCCTAGAAGTTCTATTATTCCCTTGGCCTTTGCATAGGCCTGATAGTCTAGAAAATAAATATATGTAGATGCCACATATATTAATTTTTCAGACGACAGAATCTACATGTAGCTTCATTGCTCTTTCCTATTTGATGTAGGCAATTTTATTTTATTTAAGTAATAAATGAATAAGTAAGAATGTTTAAGAGAAGCGTCTGATCAAAGATTTTCCATACAGTCACGCACGACCTTTGGCCACCACCTAAACATTCATAGATTTTTACGATTTTGGAAGCGTTATAAATATGACTGATATCTAGACTCGTATGTTTTCCTTTTTTATTAATTTGGTATAGGAAAAAAAGTGGACAGGAAAAGGATTCGCGAACTCGAGCGTCAAAAAACATCTAAATGTTGTTTTCAGTTATAATAAAGTTTTTTTTTGGAAAAAAAGAACATGGAGGTGTAGATTTTATTTACTCGATCCTAATTACATAATTTCTTTATAAAAAATCTGTTTAGTTTTGAAATGAGAACTAAAGTAATATTTTTAGAATCATAAATCAAACTTTGGGTGTCTTTTCAAAAGTTAATATATTTTTTATAAAAATACTATCTAAATAGGATCGAGTTAGTTATATTTACACCTTTACGTTCTTTTTCATTAAAAATAAACATTGATATCACTGAAAACAACATTTAGACGTTCGAGATCGCGAAACCTGCTTCTTAATAAAATGACACCATTTTTTATTAAATTTATTAAAGTTAAGTGGTAGAAAACAGTTTTGGTCCGAAAGTCGTTTTTTCAGTCATCTTTTATTTTATCTTTAATAAAATGAGACCATTTTTTATTAAATCCATTAAAGTTTAGTGGTAGAAAATAGTTTTGGCCCGAATGTCGTTTTTCTGCCTAAATTACAGGTATAATCTAATACGTGATCCTTTTCTTTTTGAGGGTTCGGTGGGAAGATATACATACATGTATGGTAGCGTTACCGACTCACCGCGCGGGGAGAGGTAACTTTGCAGTTGAATCAGCATGAGCATCGAAGAGCCCCATCGGACGCTCCTCTTAACTTTTCACTTCTTCATAATAATATGTCGAAATATTCATTATTACATAATTTATTCAAGTAATTATACTAACCTGCCTTCCATTTTTTACCTTTGCTAAACAGCGGATAAACAATTAAAACTAAAATCAATCAATTTCATTACAAAGGATATTGGCACAATTAATTAGGTAACTAAAGGGTGGAGACAGGAAAAAACTTTAGTTTTTTACAATAGGTGGATATGTTAAAATATCGTGTAATTGTGAATCTAAAACTTTATTAAAGCATTTATTTATTTATTGCTAATTATAAGTTTTTTACAATTTACTGCTAAAATACTTATAATTAGTAAATAGGTAATAGTATTTTTATTATAACACCATTAAAAAGTTTACACATGTAAATAAAATATGAAAAATTTAGTAATATGAATAAAAAAAAAAGTTCAAACTTTTTTATTTATAACAGCTCAACATGCGACTTTTCATCCATCTGATGTTAATTAGTATGCAATGCCCAGCAATTATAGCATACAGGTGCACCGCTGGTTACCATCATTATGCCGGCTAATTAATTAAAATTAAAACTAAACTTTCTCACATAATAATCTCTACCCAGAAGACGGCTTTATAGCAGAATAATATTTAATAACATATTGTTTTTTTATATACAGGGTGAATTCGAAAGGATGTACTTTGGGCTAATATGAGGTTCTGCTGATCAAATTAAACAACTTCTCCCATGGAACCGCAAACAACAAACATGGAACCACATGTGTCGCAAATGAAAAAAAAAATTGGTTTCCCCATACAAATTGGTCATTTTAACATTACTAGTTTATATGGAGAAGGCAATATTTTTTTTCATTTGCGGCACATGGTTCCATGGGAAAAGTTGTTCGTATTGATCAGTAGAACCTCATATTAGCCCAAAGTACATCCTTTCAAAGTCACCATGTATTTTTATTATTAAAATTACTTTTTTTATTAGCTAGTCAGTAATATAGATTATAAAGACTATACTATATTGCTGAAGAATGATAAACGATGTAGAATAATAAATCTGGAGATTTGTTGGTTTGGTTGAACGCGCTAATATCAGGAATTGTCATTAATGCTACGACCAATAGGAGCTGGGGCCTTATAGAAAAATCAGGCGAGGCGACATGTCGTGTCGTCCTCAATAAAAACTGTATAGACTTTGACAGGTGACAGCGTACCTCACGCCTATTGTCTCTGTCAAAATACATACGTTTTTTCTGAGGCGACACGACATGTCGCCTCGCCAGAATTTTTTCTAAGGCCCCAGAGCATTAATGAAAAAACGGGGGAAAAATATTCCTCTTGAGAGCTTCCGGTCCATGCGCTGCGTAAACGGTTACGCAGCGCATGCAACGTTACGTTACGCAGACGAAGTTGCGCGGCTCAGCTAGCATAAGATACACCTAAATAAAAAAAAACACTTAAATAAACCAAAATACTGTCAGATTTGAGTAAAGCACAATCATGTTATTATAGGCTGTCCTGCCTTCGCAGACTAGTGGTTGCGCCTTTGGCGTTAAATCCGGAGGTCTTGGGTCCGATGCCCACCCATAGAAAATAAATATTAGTACGTTTTTCTGTACAGTTTGTCATGGTCTGGGTGTTTATAAAATATAATACGTATTATATCGCTGTTTCTGGTACACATAGTAGAGCTTAGTTTGTGACCAGAGCGATTTGTGTAAATTGTCCTAAATATTATTATTATAATATTGTAATTTTTTTTTTCTGTAATTAACAATTAGATATAATTGTATTTGTAAATATGTTGGTGATAGCCTGTATTGGCAATTAAATATGAGTTTCAAATACCTACTTCATTGCATCAGTATGTTAACGCAATGATATAAAAAAGCTTTATTTGAAGTAACTAACAATTTACATAAGATATACTAAGTATATAACATTAAATGTTACTGAGGGCGACGCCACTTGGTAGAGTACTTAAAGTGTGATCAGAGATTGCGTAGATAGTTCCGTTTTTTGTTTTTAAAGAAAGTGATTATTTTTAGACCAACAATAAAATATTTTCTTATTCTGGAGGATATTTGTGATATAACTGTTAAGTCAGAAACGTAAAATAAAATAGTTTGTTCAATAGAAATATATCGTGAAAATAGCTCAGAAATTTTATTTTTTCGGATTTTATGACATTACCTACAATAAATATTTAAAAAAATGTTTTTGTTTATAATAGTGTATTAATTTGTATATTACATGTTTTATATAGTTTATTCTTAAATTAATATTTAAACGCATTGTTGTGACTTACGACCTTTGGTAGTCCACGCTGCTTACTCTCATCAGAAACCGTACTTATAACGCTGAGATAAAACATATAGGGAAGGAGATACAAATGCGTAATTTCACTGACGAGCATACCTCGCCTTTATAGGACTGCTTACCATCAGACGTACAGAGTCAAAATATAAAAATAGAATAAGACAGTTTATTTATTAACAAATAAATGTATGTATATGTTAATAATAATAAATACCATCACGGGTGCCTATTTGTCCCCGAGAACCGTTAAACGGCCTCAGAGTACCTAGCTGAGGGACTAACCCGTCCTCATTTCGCCGATAGTATTCGGAGGCAACACCCAACAACAAGTGGCAAGTGTTGCGGTGTTTATGATAAAATAGCCTCGTTGTATAAAGCAGTCACCCATCCCAAGCCGGCTTTGTTGTCATCTGCTTAACCTTGTTATCAGTTGCGCAGTGACTTGACCACTAGGCTGGGGCTGCTTGGTATAAGTTAATACATATAACATTTAAATTGAGGTGTAGTGATGTAACCGATAATCACTCGTATAAATATACTTTCACTTTAGGCAATAATAAGTTAGAAGATGCTCACTTACTATAAATAAAAATATTGTAATAAAATACAACTTTTATAACCATAAAAATAGAATTGGCCAATTACTTTGTTTAAAAAAATTTCGCTAAGTTCGAAGCTTGCGGAATATTTTTTAGTTCTGTGCTTAAAAAAAAAACATAGAACAGAATGCTTTATGGTGTCTGTACTAGTTTGGGTTTTAAATGTTTATCACTATTAAATTCATAAGTAGTTTTTATTTATCTTTAATTATTCTATTCCTTTCCACTTTATTATTTTTCCTTTCTCATTTTGTAGTTGGTAGTATTATGTATATATGTATGTGTGTATATATATATAAGATATATTTAAGTAGTCTATAAGAGATTGTAAGTATTTTATACCTACCTCACTTTTTAACTGCTTTTATTGTCCCGAAGGTTTGACTGGTAGAAAATGCCTAGCGGCATTAAGTCTGCCTTTGCATTTTGTATGCAATAAAGATTTAAATAAATAAATAAATAACGGAAGCTGTTTTTCTATTTCGTCAGCAAAAAATTATTCTATTGGAAATTAATAATTATGAAATTTGGGACAGATTTGTTTTCATTATAAGATATGGCATATAAATATTATTTTGTCTAAGGTTAATTGTTTGTATTAAAGACATATTATTTGCGATATATTTATTCAGAAGATTAACTTTTATTTGTAAGTCCGTACTTTGCCTTTGCCATATTATTATTATTTATTTTTAAAGACAAGTATGCGTTTTCAAGGCAACTTTTTGTGGCTGAAATAATTATTTATTGCCCTTTTGGTTCTCGAATAAAAAAAATGCCTTCTTTAGTGTGCCTACAACAAAAAATAAAGCTTTGGCGAAAAAAAAGTTATTTAAACAATTTTAACTTCTTAGTAAGTTAATATTTTTTTATATCTGTAATATAAATAACGGGTTATTTAATATTTTATTATTACGGATCTCCAAATAAAAAGAAATGGTTTAAATGTTTTTTTTTTCACTTAGTAGTTGAATTGAGTGTTTTAGACCGCACCTATCAAATCATAGTATGGCCCACTTTCACTGGAACCAATCGAATAAATATGATAGTTCTTATTCTTAGGGAAAAACAAAAAAAAAAAAACAGTTTTTTTTAACCATGAGTTTTTGTTAACTGTGTTTACTATAGTCGCTAGTAACTATAGATAGAGATCAACCAATAATGTGATCTCCATATATTTTATATAAACAAGTTTAACCAAAACATGTTTAGCCACTTTTGTACCGTATTAATGTGCGTAAAAATGGAAGAATGATTCCTCATACGGCCCATTTTTTTGGGCCACTTTTTGTTTTTCCTTTTACGACCCAAAAGTTGTTTCCTATATGATCCATCAGCAGAGGATTTTTATACTGGAGAACGGCTTATTAATTTGTATCTATCTGATGGTAAGCATATAGATCCATGAATGGAGTCGATCAAAACATTGTTTTTAACAGCATAGATTGCTCCCACTATGCTAATTAAATAGTGCGATAACGAAATAGAAATGGGAGGGGACATAAATGAATTATATTAATAGTCTACTTTAATAGCTCCGACCGGATTAGTTAACGCCCATACAGATACGAAAACCGTGAGTGACCTAGTCAAGTTTCGGTTTTACTCGGTGGGTTCACCGGTTTTCAGGAGACTACTGCATCGATATATTGTCGATGTGGGGTGCGATTACGAAAGGGCGAGTTAATTTGACGATAAAACAGGCGCAAACAATGTATTTTAATGAACCCTGTCATGGACTTTGTAGGTCTGCTTACCATCACGTAGATACAAAGTCGCCAATAAAAAAAGTAAATTAAAATTTATAATTAATAAAAATAATTAAAAAATGTATGCACATTTTGTTTGACAACACCACCATAGCGCCTCGGAAAGCACGTTAAGCTGTCGGTCCCGGTTTCACTATACCAACTTGTGAAACTGTTTATAGATGGGTTATTGAGTCTATTCAAAACATCACCACCGACTCATACCATCGGCTACGACGAGGTGGGATTAAAAATCCCTCTAGGCGGTCTCGGGCGCCGTAAGGCACCCGTGATGATATATATATAAATATATAAGTATATCTAGTAACGCTAACGACCTTATAAATATAATAAAATATTATGTTAACTAATTGCCTTGTAGTTAAAACCCGTGGCATGATTACAAATAACTCCATATAATAGCAAACAATAAATAAAATTTGACAGTTCAAGTATCTCGTGGAAATAACAGTTACACTAAGCTACTGTTTTTAGGGTTCTCTATGTTCTAAATAAATACGGAACCATCAAACTGTTAATTTATTTTAATTTGTATATACCTAGTTATTTATCTATAGAAGATTTTACAACAAGTGCACAAAACGAACCATTTTTATGATAGTAATGTCGAGGATAAAATGGTTTTGATTGCGAGGAAATAAAAGTAGTATAACATAACATTTCTTTAAATAAAATTAGTACAGTTTTCAATACTGAAGGAAATTGTTTTTATGTCTTAAAAACACATAAGGTAAATAAATTTAAGTAAATACCTATTATAAAATAACAAATTCTATCTATAGTTCATAGATAGTTCAATCGTGTTTGGCTGTATGGCTCATTTTCTTTGCCTTAATATAGATACACTTATGAGTAGATACGTTAATGCACTTGTGCACAAAATTCGATTTTGTGCAGCCTATATCCTGCACAAATAAGCACTTTCAGAGCATGAGAAGTGAAAAGTATATTACTTATATCATATTATATTACTAGCTGATCCGCGTTACTTTAACAGTTTATGCAGTACGCTCTCAAAAGGAATACTTTTTTTCCCGTTTTTGCAACAGTTTTCATTGTTACTCCGCTCTTATTGGTCGTAGCGTAATGCCCTTCTTTGATAAATGGGCTATCCAACACTAAAATATTTATTAAATTCGAACCAGTAGTTCCTAACATTAGCGCGTTCATACAAACAAACAAACTCTTGACCTTTATAATATTATAATGATTAAAATTTGAAATTATTATGCAGTTTCTTCCACTTATAATGTTGGTGTATTAAATTATATGTTACATGTAACAACACAAAAATATATCACCCACAAACGAACACTGTAGTCTTCGACACGTGTTTCGCCTCTTAACGAGGCATCTTCAGGACTGGTTAGTATGGTTCATGTCGAAGACTACAGTGTTTGTTTGTTGGTGATATTTCTTTGTGTTGTTACATGTAACATATAATTTAATACACCGACATTATAAGCGGAAGAAACTGCATAATAATTTCCAATTTTAATCATTATAAAAATGGACTTCCGCAAAATAACGCCTGATTCAATTAAATTTATAATATTAGTATAGATATAATATCAGTGCTCTCACACTTCTCTTTATTAACCGACTTCAAAAAAGGAGAAGGTTCTTAATTCGACGGGAGTTTTTTTTTCTTTTTGGGATGTTACCTTTGTCAAATCTTCATCGACTTTAATTTTGTATAACTTTCTTTTTTATGTGAATACGCTGTTGTCACATTATATTTTGTTAAAAAATGTTTTCTGTTAATATCTGTATGTTCAATAAATCTTTAAAATAAAATAAGTTGGTACTTAAATAAATATACTTTTGGAATTTTAGGTTTATAGGTTTACCAAAATATATATTTGTTAAATTTTGTGACTTTTTAAATTAACATGAAGAAAAAAAGGAAGAATAAAATCATGGAGCACTTCCCCTTGTATACCGGCGCACACACATTGAATGTACTCTCCACACACAATCTTTTTTGTATTTTTTTGTGCCTTTTATGTTTGTTATTTGTTCATCACATAATTTACTGCTATATTTGTTTTGTTATTTTATGAAAATCTACTGGTTAAAAATATTTTTTTTAAAGTAAACTTAGTTACTGGTTTTATATTTATAGTTATTGTATTTTTCTATAATAATAATAATAAATACCTTCACGGGTCCCTATTTGGCTCCCGAGCACCGTTTTTAAACAGCCTCAGGGTACCCAGCGGAGGCATTAACCCGTCCTCATTTCGCCGATGGTATTCGGAGGCAACACCTAATAAGTGGCGAGCTTGTTGCGGTGTTTATGATGAAATAGCCTCGTTGTATAAAGCGGTCATCTATCCCAGGCCGGCCTTGTTGTCATCTGCTTAACCTTGTTATTATATTTGTATTTTTCTTATAACTATATAATATATATTTGATACTTTGATAGGTGTGAATTGTTTTTATTATGCCATGAGATCCTTGGCATAGAACAACATATGCCTCTGCCTATTGTTTGTGATTTTTTTTTGAGATTGTTTATACATACATACATATCATCACGGGTACCTTACGGCGCCCGAGACCGCCTAGACGGCCCCAGGGTACCTAGCGGAGGGATTTTAATCCCACCTCGTCGTAGCCGATGGTATGAGTCTACACCGAACAAGTGGCTAGCTGGTCGCCATGTTTTGAATAGACTCAATAACCCATCTATAAACAGTTTCACAAGTTGGTATAGCGAAACCGGGACCGACAGCTTAACGTGCTCTCCGAGGAACTATAGTGGTGTTGTCAAACAAATGTACATAAATTTTTTAATTAAAAACTCATTGGTACACACCGGGATTCGAACCAGGGACCTAAGCGTTTTTAAGTCCAAGGTCTAACCAACTCGGCCACCACGTAGATTGTTTATGTTCTTATAATTCATAAACTTTCTCTGAGATAATAATAAACTGCCCTATACTCCATAATCTTTCTTCTTTTGCACGGAACCATACGGTTTAGCATTCGCACTTGACAGCGTTTTGGTATTGTAATTCATTTTAAATTGAATTTAGCAGCTAGTAACTAACATTTCCTGAATTACGAGTCAATATAGTGTCTATTTAATTGATACCTGAGGCTCTACCATGGGTTTGCGCATTGTAGAAACGTAACGTATTCATTTACGTATACGTGAGCAATAACCAATAGGATCGCTTTATTCAATCCTGTTACCAAAAATAGAGCGGCCCTATTGGTTGTTGCTCACGTATACGTAAATGAATACGTTACGTTTCTACAATGCGCAAACCCATTGTAGAGCCTCTGGACCGACAACCCACAGACTAAAACCGAAACACGACTAGGTCACTTATTTGTTTGGAATTTAGATGACTTATATAATATGCTTACCCAAATATTAAAATAAAATAAATATAGAATTTTTCAAGGTTTGAATAGATCTAAATATTTAATTATTTTAAGTTAATTTAGATTCAGTATTTTTAATATTGATTTAAAGTTTATCTAAGGCGGTTTACTTAAATATTTTATTTTAAATCACTACTATAATATATTATAAGAAGCTTTTCTATAAACCGAATTTTTACAGACGCTTTCAGCCAAAATAGTATACTAGATGATTTTTACAGACACTTTCAGGCAAATGATTTTTACAGACGCTTTCAGGCAAAATAGTATACTAGATGATTTTTACAGACACTTTCAGGCAAATGATTTTTACAGACGCTTTCAGGCAAAATAGTATACTAGATGATTTTTGTCATAGTAGTTAAAATTATATATTGTTTTTTATGAAAAAAAAAATGAAACGTATACAAAAAAGTATTTTATTATATATATATATATATGATAAAATGACTAAAAAGCACAAAAAAGGTCCAAAAATCACTTCAACTTTTATACTAAACTCACGATTGAGACCGCCACTTGTCTAATGATATTTTATTTGCTTGATACAAAGACAATATATTGGAAATTAATTTTAAGCCTATAGGCGTTTATATGTTAATTTATTTCTCGGGCATTTTTATTTAAGAAAAAAATACTTCCCATTTTATTCTTAAAATAGGTTCAAGCTATTATTAAGGTATAAAAAAAAATACGAATGTAAAAGAAGCACCCAGTTACATGATGACTTTGAAAGGTTGTACTTTGGGCTAATATGAGTCTCTACTGATCAAATCGAACAACTTTTCCCATGGAACCATGTGTCACAAATGAAAAAAAAAACTGCTTTCTCGATACAAACTAGTAATGTTAAATGTTCGAGTCTATTTTAATATCCTCGCTGCTTATTATAGTAAAATTACCAATTTGTATGGGGAAGCCAATTTTTGTTTTCATATGCGACAATTTTGTTTTCCATGGAAAAAGTTGTTCGGTTTGATAAATACAACCTCATATTAGCCAATAGAACCTTTTAAAGTCAGCATAATATACAAAAAAAATACATAATTTTAGGGATAATTTAAATTATATTCATTAATTCTTACAAACCTAATAAATATTATTTCCTTTATAAATTGTTTAAATCCATTAAATGAAGACATCAGTCGTCCGTTTCGAGTTCCGACACACGTGAACGAGTTAAAAAAATAACACAATTCTTTTGACAACTTACGTAAGTTGCAATTCCTGTAATTTTGAGAATATCATTAAGTTATGTAACTTCAATTGCAGGGAAAGTAGGTTCCGAAAAAATCTCCTTTTTGTATTATAAAACTTGCTACTTCATACATTTTTACTTATGTAAGTTTTGTTTGTAGCAACTTTTAAATATTTTATAAACAAGTTTTTTTTTAATTGGAGCAAATGTTTGTTAACATTTTGGTGACATTTGCATTTTAATACTTAGCTATTTTATTTTAGTTCACATAAAATTACCTACTTTAAACACTTGCTCACTGCTCATTATCTGAACGCTTAAACCAGATCCTCGTGACAATTTTTGTTTGGTATGGTATGTATATTTATGTATTACATTTATTATATTATATACAGTATTTAAGTAGTTTAAGTATTGTTATGCATCATTGTTAAAATTATATCTATATCCTTCTATCGAAAGTTCCGCACCCTAAGCATATTTCACTCTCTCAAAGGTTAGCTGGTAGAAAATGCCTAAGGCATTAAGCTCGCCTATGTACAATTTTGTGCAATAAAGAATTTAAAATACTTTAATAGTAATAGTATTTATTATCTATTTTATTTTACTTTAATAGAGATTTTTTAACTGTAATTTGAAGAGTTATTATATCAAACAGACTCGAAAATTTATATATCTACTTGCAAATTTTTATTTTACTTTATTGAAGTTACTATAATATATGTCAGTTGGATACCTACCTGATGGTAAGCACACCTTAAAAGTGAATGAATAGGGTCGATCAATACATTGTTGTTAACAATATTGATCGCTCCCAGTATGCCGGCTAAATGATATGGGTACGAAATGGGCGGCTACAAAGAGATATTGTATTACGGGTCTATTTTAATATCCTCGCTGCTTTATAGTAAAATAGAAACATGACTAGACATAATTTGTAATATAAAATGCAGACCAGACTTTTTCATCCAATAAATAATCACAAATTTATATTAATTAACTACTGACTTAATAAAGATTTCTCTCACTTTTAGTTTATATCGTGCGAGTAAAGAAGCTATAAAACCAGCCAACCGAAAATTATAATTAACCACTATTATGGAGTAGTGAAATTAGTGATTTTGTTTTTTTCTTGTAAAGAAAATATTTTCACTATCATTACAGTTCGAAATTCTGGGTGAGCGGTGGAGCAAATCTGTGCGACTGGCACGCGGGAGTAATATGTATACCTATGTATCATCACGGGTGCCTTACGGCGCCCGAGACCGCCTAGACGGCCCCAGGGTACCCAGCGGAGGGGTTTTTAATCCCACCTCATCGTAGCCGATGGTATGAGCCTACACTGAACAAGTGGTTAGCTCGTCGCGATGTTTTGAATAGACTCCATAACCCATGTATAAACAGTTTCACAAGTTGGTATGATATATAGTGAAACCGGGACCGACAGCTTAACGTGCTCTCCGAGGCACTATAGTGGTGTTGTCAAACAAATGTACATATTTTTTTAAATTAAAAACTCATTGGTACACACCTGGATTCGAACCAGGGACCTAAGTGTTTTTAAGTCCAAGGTCTAACCAACTAGGCCACCACATATAGCACGCGGGAGTAATCTACACTGATTAGTGAAATATTTCTAGTTACATTATTATTAATATGCAGTGCTAGTTTATTTTTATTTCTTACTAGTTGAGCCAATGGATTTATTCGTGTTTAATTTTAAATGAATTGGATCTAAAATATAATTTACCCCATTTTACTAGCCGATATAAGAGCTTTCTATTAACAATTTATATACGTGGTGGCCGAGTTGGTTAGACCTTGGACTTAAAAGTTCGAATCCCGGTGTGTACCAATGAGTTTTTAATTAGAAAAATATGTACATTTGTTTGACAACACCACTATAGTGCCTCGGAGAGCACGTTAAGCTGTCGGTCCCGGTTTCACTATACCAACTTGTGAAACTGTTTATGGATGGGTTATTGAGTTTATTCAAACAAAACATCGCGACGAGCTAGTTCGGTGTAGACTTATACCACCGGCTACGACGAGGTGGGATTAAAACCCCTCCGCTCGGTACCCTGAGGCCGTTTAAACGGTTCTCGGGAGCCAAATAGGAACCCGTGATGGTATTTATTTATTATTATTATAAATAAAAAAAAACTAAGAATGGATTTCCATTAAAGCCTCAATATTAACACTTATCTACTACTGTTAACATTTAATATTCCTGGGATTAGTAGTGTTTAATAGAGCTAGCTATAGAAGCTATTAATAAAACTATCAAATTCCTGACTTCAGTAGTTTCAAATAGAGCTAGCTAACAATTGTTTCTAGCTAGCTCTATTTAAAGCTAACGAAGTCAGGAATATTATATTTTGATGGTAGATATTATCAAAACGTCATATTCTTGGCATCAGTCAATTCACACTAGGTCTTAGTGTGAGTTTTTTATGCTATTGTGTTAACATTTCGACCAATCACACGCTCGCATTTTTAGTTCTCAAAATTTCGGCTTGGAGCGCTGAACTATTTCCCATACAAATTTTAGTTAACTCAAACGCAAAGTAATAGTTAGAAAACTCACACTAGGGGTACTGAAGTTTCAGCTAGGCAATGTTACATCAGAGCGGTCGGAGTTTTATAAGTGTGTAGATATAATAAAATAGTCATTACTATTGTATACTGTTAGGTTTAATGTAAATTGTCCTTTTTAATTTGGCGATATAATAACTTAGGTTTCAAATAAAAACGTCAATTGACATACTTGGATGTTGGTAGCAAGACGGAGGCACGCTAAAGACAATGGGCAAAAATATATGAAGTCTGGTACTCGGCCCAATAGCCATAATATATATATCATTGAAAAGGTCTTTTTACAAGGATTAATGATAACCGGGTCACTTGTCTGCATTTGCTGTCGGAACGGAGTTATTTTGTGTTAATTTTTTTAAAATTTTTGTTTGATTTTGTTAAGATAATGGTGATAATATATCGTTGTCTTGTATATAATCATGTATGTTTTGATTAATAAGTACTAAAACGAATAAACACTTAGGGATAAAAAAGAAAAAATAGTAAAAGTTAGAAACGTTATTTATTTTTAGTACTAAATAAAATGAATAAACACTCAGGGATAAACACAATACATTTCTCGTATTTTGTTGTTTTACATTGTTATTTTTTTCGTATTGTTTCAACCATGATAGGTACGTAATATCGTATTATTGCAATTATGATATCTACTAAAACTGGAACTTTTGGGGGCTTCCCGTGGTTTTCGGACAAGGATTTGGGACAAGTCGCCATAGTAAATATTTTTGCATATTAAAAGACCTATCCAATGACACCACAATGATTGCTATTGGAGCCTTTGAGGGAAGGAAAAAGGACGGAAACAGATTGTTTCGCTGAGGCATTTTGAGTTGAAAAGCTAATTTTGTATTTGGGACTGTAACGACGTGTATTGTAAAAGGAAGTTGAAGGAGCTTACAAGTTAAATACAGTTGTCTATTTGAAGATGTGTGTTTTATTATATACGATAGCTCAGACCCGAACGCAATAGGCGTAACTAAAGAACATAATATATCTACAACATGTGCAAGTGATTATGCAATAACGTGCGAACACAACTGATAAATAATTTTACTGTGAAATGTAATATGAAATACTAACATTTATCATTTTTTTCCTACACTTTTATAACATGTGAAATGCCTTATCAGTTTTTTCTACTCTTATATGTCATAATACAACTGTTTATTAACTACGTATGGATAATAATGTGTAGTATTTTAGAAAATATTACTTCCAATAGTAAAATATATTTGTCCTGTTTTGAAAAATACTATTGGTAGTAAAAAGCAGCCCCATGCGCAACTGATAACAAGGTTAAGTAGATGACAACAAGGCCGGATCTGGGATGAGTGACCGCTTTATACAACGAGGCTATACCATCATAAACACTGCATAAAGCTCGCCACTTGTTAGGCGATGCCTCCTAATACTATCGGCGAAATGAGGACGGGTTAATCCTTCCGCTGGGTACCATGAGGCAGTTTAAACGGTTCTTGGGAGTTAAAAAAGGCACCCGTGATGGTATTTTATTATTTTTTGGCGGTTTCAACTTACAAACGTTAGGAAAAATCTAAATGTAGAACCTTTGATCACAAATTAAGCTCTAGGTTTGTACTATGTGTACAAACTAGGTACAGAAAAACGTACTTTTTTTTGTGGGAATGTGGAAGTGGAAGTGGGAATCGAACCACTAGTCTACGGAGACGGTTAAGATATAGACAAGAGTAATCGGCTGTCTTTGCATACCCAGTAAGAGATCTGGCGTGAATGAAAATGTATTTTTTACTCATTATAAAAACATGATTTGGTTTTTCATAATTTTATATTTTAATATCTCCTTTCTTCAATAAAAATATTAAATTGTGGTGAATAACGGACTTTTTTATTATTTACTTAATTAGACAGTATAGTATGTTATGTATCATCATCATCATGCCAGCCTTTCGCGAGTCCACTGCTGGACATAGGCCTCCCCCAAGGATCGCCACAATGACCGGTTCTGCGCTGCCTGTATCCATCGGCTTCCCGCGACCTTTTTCAGGTCGTGTCGGTCCATCTAGTGGGGGGCCTGCCTCTGCTGCGTCCTCCAACACGCGATAGAATGATACCCAATAGAATGATTTGAAGATTCCAATAAAAATATCTGTAGAAAATATTTTTTTTAACCGTAGGTACGTAGGTACCTACCTTATACATTCAAGTAACTGACTACAAATTTTTTTTTTATGCAAATTAAAAATAATAATGTATTTAATAAGCCATTACAAAAACAAAAATGGTATAAGTGATTTTTTTATGCCAGTTATTTAGTGCCCCATTGTGTTTCCATCGATTATGCGATTGTTTTTAATCGAATACTACTTGTTATTCACTGCACATAACTATTTAGCTAAAAAAGTTTAAGTTCCGTTATATGCTTATTTAATGATGAATTTTCTTCATTTTCTCACGGACAAATTTTATCATTCATTTATACAAGTTCTTTTCAAACAAGGTGTAATGAAAAGTAATTATAATTGGTTGATATAAAACTTGAATGTGATGGCATTATTATTTCCTTATCTTGTACTTGCACCATCACGGGTGCCTAGACGGCCTCAGGGTACCTAGAGGTGAGGTTTTATTCCACCTCATCGTAGTCGATGCTATTTTAATGCTATTGGCATTAGAATAGCATCGACTAATAGTCCTAGAGAGAGCAAAGAGGTAAAATTTGTGAGTTTGTAGGGGGTACCTAATCTCCTTTTTTCTTTTTGTTTATATGTAGGACAATTTACACATATTGCTCTGGTCACAAACTAAGCTCTAGGCTTGTACTATGTGTACCAAGCAACGATATAAAACATATTATATTTTATAAACACCCAGCCATGGCAAACTGTACAGAAAAAGCGTACTAATATTTTTGTTGCCATGGATGGGAATCGAACCCACGACCTCCGGATACAACGCCAAAGACGCAACCACTAGTCGATAATCGATTTTAAAAATTTGTTTAGTGTTGGATAGCCCATTTATCGAGGAAGGCTATATAACATGACGCTAAAACCAATAGGAGCGGAGCATCAATAAGAAATGATGCAACACCGGGGAAAATTTCTTTTTATATAGCTTCCGTTGCATGCGCAGCGTAAAAGGTTAAAGTTACGCAGACGAAGTTGCGAGTGTCAGCTAGTTGTTAATAAATAAAAGTATTTTAGGCGGGAGAAAGGTCTTCTAATTCCGTTAAGACCATCCGGCCTCGTTACAGCACATACAGATGTTAAAACAGTCAAGTAACCTAGCTATGTTTCGGTTTTATTCTGTGAGTTCACCGGGTTTCAAGATATTACTGCATCGATTTCCTGTCAAGGTGGTAGTCTCATTTCAGGGAGCGGTTACGAAATGGGTGGTTGAATTAACGATAAGGCATACTCGTAATGCAATTCGTCTTTGTCGCCGCCCATTTCGTAATCGCATAATTTAGCCATAGATAATAATAATATGTAGGACAAATTACCAAACCATATTGCTCTGGTCACAAACTAAGCTCTAGGCTTGTGCTAGCAACAATATAATACATACTATATTTTATAAACACCCAGACCGTGACAAACTGTACAGAAAAAACGTACTAATATTTTTTGCCATGGGTGGGAATCGAACCCACGACCGCCGGATACAACGCCGTAGGCGCAACCACTTGTCTACGGAGGCTGTCAAGATTTTGTAGGTGTGCTTACCACCAGGTAAAAACTCATTAAAGCTTAATAAGACTAAAAAACTATACATAGTAATTTTAAAAATTCTCTCAATTCAGGTAATATGGCCAGATCTAAAACAACCTGCTTCGACATTTCCTTGGAATGCGGTCGACTTAGTGTTCAAAGTTAGCCTTATGCCTAGGACACTCACTTTAGGTATTAAACAAGAGGTCAATCACCTATTACTTGTTACTTAACAACTACTTTAACTATTAAAACTAAGAAAGATAATTAGAGATAATAATAATAATTCATTTATTTGCATTTCATATAGGTACACATCAATATAATTATTATTGGTAATAGAATTCGCTGTACATCAACCCTGGTATAGTGATACTGGGACCGACAGCTTAACGTGCTCTCCGAGGCACTATAGTGGGTTGTTAAACAAATGTACATATTTTTTTTAGATTAAAAACTCATTGGTACACACCCGGATAGCACGTTAAGCTAAACTTGTGAAACTATTTATAGATGAGTCTATTTAAACATCGCTACGATGCCACTATCCACTACTAGCCACTTGTTCGGTGTAGACTCATACCATCAGCTACGACACACAAATCGTAGTAGATAGACTAAATAACCCATCTATAAATAGTTTCACAAGTTTAGCTTAACGTGCTCTCCGAGGCACTATAGTGGTGTTGTTAAACAAATGTACATATTTTTTTAGATTTAAAACCATTTGTATACCCACCCCCTTTAGGCCGTCTAGTCGGTCTTGGGCGTCCTAAGGCACCCGTGATATATAAATTATATTGATTTTTATTCTTTGATTTCAGGTAATTTTACAAATAGTACTTATTAGAAAAAAGAAAATACCTACCCGAAGATAAAAAAAAAATTCTATGGAGCTGGTAAGTTAGTTCTCTTACAACAGCTATTAAAACTAAAAATAAATTATTTTCTAAAAATCTTCACATACTTAAAACTACTTAAAAACTTTCACTTAGCTAATTTACACATAATCGTGTAAAATCTCACCAAGCTAAATCATGTTAGCATTCCATGTTATAACTTTAAAATTTAATTGACTTATTCATAAAAAAATATTGAGTCCTTATTTCATTTCATTTATTTTTCAACCATTGGAACTTTTCTCGCACTCTCATGTCAATTTTATACAATTATGCAATATACATGGTGAATTTGAAAGGATGTACTTTGGGCTAATATGAGGTTCTGCTGATCAAATCAAACAACGTCTTCCATGGAAGCATGTGTAGCAAATGAAAAAAAAAATTGGCCTTCCCATACAAATTGGTCATTTTAACATTACTACTGTGTATAGAGAAGGCATTTTTTTTTTTCATTTGCGGCGCATGGTTCCATGGGGAAAGTTGTTCGTATTGATCAGTAGAACCTCATATTAGCCCAAAGTACATCCTTTCAAAATCACCATGTATATATTGTATTTTATATTTTAACATATACTCGATTTAGTAACATAATTGTTGCTTAAGTAAGAGACTAAAACTGTAATAATGTAATATAGAATGATTAAGCAAAGAACTTTCGTCGTAAAGAACACTTTAGTTAAAACAGGTTTTGTCTCGTATTCATTTTGGTTGCTAAAAAAATAGACAAAACCTTCTATAACTAAAGTGTTCTTCAAGGACTCAATAAGTCTTTATTAATACCTGTGTAAGTTTTTTTATTTTGTATGAATCCTACATATCAAAATTATCACGGCGGGTTCCTGAGACCGCCTGGCCTAGACCCACCTAGTGAGGGGTTTTTATTATCACCTCCTCGTCGTGGCCAATGGTTTTTTAGTCTACATCGAGCAAGTGGCAAGTTCGTGGCGGTGTTTTGTATAAACTTATAAACAGTTTGACAAATTGATCTAGTGGAACTCGGGCAGACTGCTTAACGTACTCTATGGTGTACTATTACATATATAGTGGGGATATTAAAATCTCATTGGTACTATACCTACCTACTGGTGTTTGAACCTATGACCTATATAAGTCTGTGGTCTAATCATTCTAAACAGCTCAGTAAACGTCAACTCATAAAACTGCATTAAAATCGGGTTACCTATTTCAGAGCAATGCAATTTAAATACCCCGAACGTCACATTCCGAAAATCATTATTATTTCAATGAAGCACGGCATGTGACTTTGTATCTACCTGATAGTAAGCAGATCTACACAGTCCACGAATGTGGTCGATTAATCGCTCCCAATATGATGCGTTTACGAAAAAGACAAGACTTTGCATTATGTGTCTGCTCGCTGCTTTATCGTCAAATATACCTCTCATTTTGAAACCGCATCCTAAAAGTTTCTTTAATATATTCGAGAAAAACAGTAAAGTACAATAAATAAGTTATAGACAGGGTGAATTTGAAAGAATACTTTGCTTTGGGCTAATATGAGGTTCTGCTGATCAAATCGACCTTTTCCCATGGAACCATGTGTTGCAAATGAAAAATATTATTGGCTTTCCCATATAAATTGATTATTGTAAGATTACTAGTTTGTATGGAGAAGGCATTTTATTTTCCATTTGCGAAATATGGTTCCATGGGAAAAGTTGTTCGATTTGATCAGTAGAACCTCATATTAGCCCAAAGTACTTGAACCTTTCAAAATGTAGTAGGTAACCTAGAGTCCTTTAAACGAAGTGTGAATAGGCATCTTAAGCCGGCATAATGATGGCAATCAGCGGTGCACCTGTATGCATCCGCTTGTCGTTATCATTCCTGGACATTGCATACTGCTTAACATCAGGTAGATGCAAGGTCACATGTTGAGCTCTTATAAAAAAAAAGATAGTACAATATAAGTATGGAATAGACCATAATTTTCTTACTAAAAAAATAAATTAAAAAAAAAAACTAAAAATTAACTTTTTACTAAATTTTACGGTCAAAACAAGCGTTAAAACTAGACTAAGTAAATATGCATACTATAACAAATTAATGTTCACACCCATTTGTCGCCGGATCTAGATATGCAGGTGCATAGTTTTACTGCATTGTCTTCCGTTCTCACATGGAGAAAGCACGAAAGCTTCGTGAGATGCGTTCTTGGAAAATGTAAAGCGTAGGCCACACTAATACTTCGTTGGGAAAAAAAGGGACTCTAGTCTACAAGCTGTAACAGAAATCATTCTAAGAGGCAATGCATGTTTTGGCGGACATAGACATACATTAATTTTAAATTTGGTTTCATCATTTGAAATCCTGATTTCAGAAATTAAATTCATCCATATCCATAAGGGTTCCATTTTTCATCAAGAAAGTACTGATCCCCAAAACAAGATAATATGTATGAAATTAGACAGCTTTATTTCCTAGACGAGGCGAAAACAAGTTGAGATATTATAAAGTGCTATTAAAAAGTGTCGAATAGCCGATAATAAATAAATGTTTTTTGTAAATATGCAGTTTTAAGCGGTGAAAGTAAATTATTTAATATAAATATTAAAATTACTTATGATATATATTTTAAGTTTTAGTAGAAAGCCATAAATAATACATAAAACATGTTAAAATAGTGTGACATTTTACGTAATACCATTAATAAACCCGTAAATAATTTTTTGGCAAATTCAATGACAAAATAAGTCAATCAGGCTTGCTTGCATATTTCTTTTAAATGTTACAACGTAACTGCCAAAGTTAAAAAGTTGTGGGTAAAGTTACCCACTCATGGCGAAATAATATTAGTACGTTTATGTGTACACTTTGCCATAGTCTGAGTGTTTATACAATACTAGCTGACACGCGCAAGTTCGTCTGCGTAACTTTAATAATAAATAAGATAAATAGTCTATCCAACACTAAAAGAGATTTCAAAATCGGTTCTGAAGATCCAGAGACACACAAACTTTACCTATTTATAATATTAGTATATATTATAGTATCGTTTTTCTGGTATACACATTCACAATGCAAGCCTAGAGCTTAGATTGTGATATGCAATATATATGACCTATCCTAGATATTATTATTATTATAAACCAATACAAACTTTTACCGTATATTTAGCGTATAGTATAAAAAAAATATAAGTACCCACAAAAGTACAGAACATTTATAATTAATTAATCGGCCCAATTATTTCAACCACATACTTTTAAATTACCACCATTTCCTTCAAGATCCCTAATAAAGTATACACAATGCAAGCCTAAAGCTTAGATTGTGTAATGCAATATATATGACCTATCCTAGATATTATTATTATTATAAAGCAATACAAACTTTTACCGTTAAATATATTTAGCGTATAGTATAAAAAAAAAAATAAGTACCCACAAAAGTACAAAACATTTCTAATTAATTAATCGGCCCAATTATTTCAACCACATACTTTTAAATTACCACCATTTCCTTCAAGATCCCTAATAAAGTATACACAATGCAAGCCTAAAGCTTAGATTGTGTAATGCAATATATATGACCTATCCTAGATATTATTATTATTATAAAGTAATACAAATTTTTACCGTTAAATATATTTATCTTATAGTATAAAAAAATATATAAGTACCCACAAAAGTACAGAACATTTCTAATTAATTAATCGGCCCAATTATTTCAACCACATACTTTTAAATTACCACCATTTCCTTCAAGATCCCTAATAAAGTGCCAAGAAAGTCTTTTCAACTCGCAAAAAAAAAAAAAAACTAGTTCAATATAGACGCGCCTTTATAAAATCTTCTTATCCACATATGTGGTGTTAGAAAACGTTTCCAACCAGTTTCCGTCCTCTTTTAAAGTGCTTGGATCACTGCCTTATACCACCCGTACTTGGTGCGCACTAGCAGATTAATTATAGTCGTATATCGTTCGCGTAAGTGATAGATGTGCAGCCTCCTTTGTAATCTATATGGAACAAATTCTCATGCCACATAGATAAATTCGTTTGTTAATTATACTCGGAACTACGAACTATAAGAAATAAAGTTTCTCGCAATATAAAAACACTTCTACAACATACATACATATCATCACGGGTGCCTTACGGCGCCAGGGTACCCAGCGGAGGGGTTTTAATCCCACCTCGTCGTAGCCGATGGTATAAGTCTACACCGAACAAGTGGCTAGCTCGTCGCGATGTTTGAATAGACTCAATAGACATCTATAAACAGTTTCATAAGTTGGTATAGTGAAACCGGGACCGACAGCTTAACATGCTCTCTGAGGCACTATAGTGGTGTTATCAAACAAATGTACATACATCTACAATATCCCAGCAATTATTACTCTATCTACAAATTAATAGAATAAGACAGGGCTGTATGGGCTTTGTTCCCTTTGCCCGTTCTTCTTACGAAGAACGAACAAAAACTTATATTTTGTATTTTACTTTACAAAGTCCGTGAATGGGGTCGATCAATACAATGTTTAATAACATTAATCGTTCCCACTATGTCGGTTAAATGATGTGATAACGAAACAGGCGGCGGCAAATTATTTACATTACGAGTCTATTTTAATATCCTCGCTGCTTTAACGTCAATTTAACAGCTCGTTTCGTAACCACAACCTGAATGGGGAGTACCATCTGGAAAATTAATCGATGCTGCAGTTTCTTGAAAACCGGCTAACTCACAGACTAAAACCGAAACATGACTAGGTCATTTGACGGTTTATGCATCTGTATGGGCGGTGGTAACGAAACCGGTCAGTCGGCCTAACGAAGTTGTAGAAACCTTCCTCCCACCTAAAAAATCCATTGAAGTGTTTTAAAGACAAAAAGTGGCCCCAGCCTATTGGTTAAGTCACTGCGCAACTGATAACAAGGTTAAGCAGATGACAGCAAAATGACCGGACCTGGGATGGGTGACTTCTTAATACAACGAGGCTATACCATCATAAACACCGCAACAAGCTCGCCATTTGTAAAGTGTTACCTCCGAATACCATCGGCGAAACCTGAGACCTTTCAAAAACGGTTTTTGGAAGCCAAGAAGGCATCCGTGATGATGGTTTGTTTTAAAGACTTTTTGGTGCTTTTAAAATGACAATTCAACATCTATTGAGGTCTTCCACCATTTTGTTTCCGCTTTTAAATGATTGTTTCCATATACATTTAACTAATTATTTATTTACATATTAAAGATGTCTGGGGCACAGTGTTTGCATATCGGGTTAGTGCAGAGAGACATTGTTTATCTATGTAATATTCTTCAAACGGGTTTCGGTTAGCACTGGAGAAAGTCCTCAGTTTTTGCCGACATTTTTTATTTTATTTGTTTGACTACGATAGCCGAAAATCTCTCCGCAGCATCTGTTTGGTGGTACCGTCAGCAAATTCTTAACAACTATATTATTTATAGGTATTTAGAATATAAAAAATATTTATTCAATAAATTATATCTATATGACCACCTCCGTAGACTAGTGGTCAACGTCAAAGTCGCAAGGCTTGGCGTTTATATAGTTGTTTCTGTTACATATAGTACAAGCCTAGAACTTTGTTTGTGACCAGAGGAATATGTGTAAATTGTCCTACATATTATTATATTATATTATTATATTATATACACAAAAAAATATATTCATAATAAAAATACAATTGTAAAAAATATGTTCAGGATTTAAATTTATTTATCGAAAAGGTTTCACCCTCAGCATATGCGTAACAACTTAACAGTATCATGCGATGATTTTCAGGGTGTACCATCTATATCTGAACATTTATTTTATTTATTTAAAAACTTTATTGCACAATTTTAGTACAAAGACGGACTTAATGCCGCTAGGCATTCTCTACCAGTCAAACCTTTGGGACAAATTAAGCAGTAATAAATAATATTAAGTAATTATTATATCTACTTAACGATTAATCTACCTTCCATTACTTTTTTCTGTGCACCAATAACCATTATTATTTAGCTTTTACTTGCAGCTTTGTGCCATTTAAAGCATTTGAGTTTTTTTTTAATGTCCTTGATTTTTTTTGTAGAACAATTCACATATATTGCCATGTAGCTCTACCATATCAGAGATTGCTATCGTATTAATGTAACCATCAATAGGATCGCTTTATTATTGGAAACAGGACAAAACAAACTTTTCCTTCGTATTGGTAGATTTTAATATTTGAAACATGTTAACGCTACGTTATTTCGATGGAAAAAAAACACCGTATAAATGGCCATAAACTATACCCTAGGCTTACCATAAACAAGTATATCAAATACATATATTATGTTTTAAGAGACATAAAAAATTGAAACAAAAAATCCTAAATATTATCAAGCACTTGACCGCTTTATTTATGACCAATACCTACTTTTTTCTTCTGACCATACATATCAATATCAATGGATACGCTGCGCGTACGCTCTGGGTCGTTGACGCGTTCGGTCTATTACAATATAATTACAACGTATCGACCATTCATACGGTACATAATTATAACGTACCATATTGTATTACATTTTGGTAAGTTCCAATTAAGTACTACTGTAACTGTTTGTACTGTAACAGATTTTGTATAATCTATACTTAATAATATTATAAAGAGAAAAAAAATATTGTTTATTTGTTCCCGATAAACTGAAAAACTAATTAACAGGTTTAAATAATATTTCAGGAATAGACGTTTTCTATTGGTATAATATTTTTTTAAAAGCGGCTCTAGCTTTGTGGTTAAGTCACTGCGCAACTGATAAAAATGTTAAGCAGATGACAACCAAGGCCGGACCTGGGATGGATGAGCGCTTTATACCATCATAAAAACCGCAACAAGCTTGCCACTTGTTATGTGTTGCTTACGAATACCATCGGCGAAATGAGGACGGGTTAATCCCTCCGCTGGGTCTGGGTACTATGAGGCCGTTTAACGGTTATTGGGAGCCAAAAAGGCACCCGTTATGGAATTTAAAAAAAAATCTGGAACTACTTAAAATACGTTTTGACTCTTTTACGCATAGTCATTTTTGTTGCTAAAAAAGAGACAAAACCTTCTATAACTAAGTACTCTTCAGGGACTCAATAAGCTTTATGAATATCGGTGTAAGACAGGGGTGTATTGAGGTTCAGTATAGGCGACTTATCATAAAGGTGACAATTGTAAATTACTATGATAATTCATAATACATTGCTTGGTTTAGTTGAGATTCTTTACTTAAAACTAACTAAACCAAGCAATGTATTATAAATTGTCATGGTAAATTACAATTGTCACCTTTATGAAATAGGGCCCTGGGCAGCCCACACCGACCGCCATAGTACTTATTATTTCACATCCCACTAAAACTATAAATGTACTTACACACACACACTGGTCGGGGCCCCCCACAATTAGCCGCCCTGGGCAATGGCTCAATTAGCCCACATATAAATATGCGTCTGTGTAAGACTATACAAATCCTGGATCCGCCCCTATCTAGTTTTTGGTATTTGAGTGAACTTATCGAGCAGAACTGCTGATAGGTCTTCTCTTTTCCCCCAACCGGAGAAGGGCGACCGTGACGAGATTGTGGTCTCTTAACAGTAGTAGCTGTTCGCTAACCGTTACTACGGATAGGTTTTTGGAGACTTTATAATTGGTCTAAGGACTCAAGAGTGCTTGATGGTAAATCCGTATACTGCTCGACCACTCGCTGTCAAAAGTCAAAATCATTTATTTCATGTAAATTTTTACAGATATTTATGAATAGTCAAAAAAAAAATTAACATTGAGGTCTTAGGCCCGGTTTCTTGATGGATAGTCATCTCGACTAATTGTTAAATAATGACAGTTATGGCGTCTTTTATATGAATTTGAAATATGTTTTGACAAAAATTTCATAGAACACCCGCCATTTTTAACTATAGTAACGTAAACTATCCATCAAGAAACCGGCCCTTAGAGTGCGTTTGGTTAGGCAGCTATTCATTAACAAAAGAACGACAAATATTTATTATACCTCGATATCAGATTTGGAACTACCAAACCGAACACACACTACATAACCAACTAGTGTAAGACTAGGTGGTTAGCTGATTCCATTGACCTGTCAATCATTATCTGCCATACAAGAGAGCCACCAAGGGGCATAAAGACTAACTGTAAAGTCGATCCCCTCAGAGACACCCCAGAGAACAAGAAACCAGCAAGTAATAATAAACCAGCTGCGATCGCCTTAGCTGTCCGAGTCGCTCTCGCTCCCCGAACTCCTACTGCTCCCGGACCAGAACTGCGGTGTCTCTATCTAGTTCTAGGTATTTGAGTGAACTCATCGAGCAGAACTGCTGATAGAACTCTTTCCCTCCAACGGGAAAAGGGCGACTGTGACGAGATTGTGGTATCTTAACAGTAGTAACTGTTCGCTAACCGTTACTACGGATAGACCACTCGCAGCGATCGCCTTAGCTATCCGAGTCGCTTTCGCCCCCGAACTGCTACTGCTCTCGGATCAGAACTGCGGTGTCTCTATCTAGTTCTAGGTATTTGAGTGAACTCATCGAGCAGAACTGCTGATAGAACTCTTTCCCCCCAACGGGAAAAGGGCGACTGTGACGAGATTGTGGTATCTTAACAGTAGTAACTGTTCGCTAACCGTTACTACGGATAGACCACTCGCAGCGATCGCCTTAGCTGTACGAGTCGCTTTCGCCCCCCGAACTGCTACTGCTCTCGGACCAGAACTGCGGTGTCTCTATCTAGTTCTAGGTATTTGAGTGAACTCATCTAGCAGAACTGCTGATAGAACTCTTTCCCTCCAACGGGAAAAGGGCGACTGTGACGAGATTGTGGTATCTTAACAGTAGTAACTGTTCGCTAACCGTTACTACGGATAGACCACTCGCAGCGATCGCCTTAGCTGTACGAGTCGCTTTCGCCCCCCGAACTGCTACTGCTCTCGGACCAGAACTGCGGTGTCTCTATCTAGTTCTAGGTATTTGAGTGAACTCATCTAGCAGAACTGCTGATAGAACTCTTTCCCCCCAACGGGAAAAGGACGACTGTGACGAGATTGTGGTACCTTAACAGTAGTAGCTGTTCGCTAACCGTTACTACGGATAGGTCTTTGGTGACCTTGTAATTGGTCTAAGGATTTAAGAGTTTACCATCAAGCGATGGTAAATCCTTAGACTGCTCGACCACTCGTAGCGATCGCCTTAGCTGTCCGAGTCGCTTTCGCTCCCCAAACTGCTACTGCTCTCTACCAGAATTGCGGTGCCCCTATCTAGTTATTGGTATTTGAGTGAACTCATCGAGCAGAACTGCGGAGTCCACTTATGAGTTAGTTACGTAAGTTCTCACAAGCTGACGCTAGTATCGCTGTTCGCGAGGTGGGTGTGTATCGATTCAGTTCACCTAGTTTTGATTAGTTCCGGTGCATGTTGGGGTGACCATGATTGCAAATAGATACTCGGGACTTAATAATAATAAAGGGGACATTACACATATATTGCTCTAGTCACAAACTAAGCTCTAGGCTTGTACTATGTGTATTAGAAACAACGATTCTAATACATATTATATTTTATAAACACCGAGTACATAATATCCGGAACATATATTGTTCCGGATTAGTTTACGGAGGCGGTCAATACGTACTTATCCACCATCATAGGTACCTTACGGCGCTTAGACCGCCTAGACGGCTTCAGGGTACGTAGCCAGGGGGTTTTATTTCCACGTCGTCGTAACCGATGGCTGAAGTCTTAGAGTTAATAAGAATTCATTCTTATGAAGAGAGTAACCACCGACTCCTACAGCGTGAAATCCCGTTCGAGTTGATATTAAAAATGATGTTTTTGGTAACTACCACGATTATTTTTTTGTTATTAAAGAAATACTCGGAACTAGCTATGGAATGGTCAATTCAAAAGTGCTATTTTCTTTTTTGTGGTTCTAAAAACATCATCATAGTCCTCGAGTCCTGACTGATGCTCTATTCTTATGCCTGTTTCCGGCTCCAGACTTTTCATGAGTCTTCGGTATATTATAATTTACTTATGTAAATAAAAATATTTCCTGAATTAGTAAGAAAATATACGATATATCCTATGAGTATAAGACAGGTCCCTTCCATCAAATTTGGTCCTCGTAGAATTTGGTTTGGTATGGTAATATGTTTGCGTATTATATTATATACCGTACATACTGGTATACTCTTGGTGCTATAAGTGATACTTATAGAACTCACCGTTCCGTGGGAAACAAACATTTCTATCAAGTCAAAAAGATACTTTGATCTCGTTGATCGAAGGATCTCACGAATTAAACTACTAGAAACGGTTTTAAAACTAAACTGTATGCAGTGGAAGTCGGTGCAAGAGGAATTTCAGAAGTCTTTGCATCGTCTACTGAAGGATCTTGGCCTTCCAAAATCGTCAGTCAGAACTTTTATGGAACGTGTTTCCAAGATGGCTCGAGTGCTAACAGGGTCATATAGTAATTGATTGAGTAGAGAGGATAGTGATCACTGTGCAGGGGAGAGTTAAAAGGCCTTTAACCCTACTTCGCGGTCTCAAGTTCGGGAACGGTAAAAGTTTAAAAAATAAAAATAAATTACATTATAATAAATTATGGTCACACTACAGCTAGATGAATAGTAGGGCTATAATAGAGTCAGGTGTTAACGCCCACGAAGTTTTAAGCTGTTTGTATACTATTTAAGTAATTGCTGAACATACGTCCTTTCTTAGTTATTTATAAGTTCATTTGTTAGATTTTATGTACCGCACGCAACGCCAAATTATTTATTTAACTTTGCTCATTGTCACCAGTGCTCATTTTCTTCGTTTAAAAATTATTGGCCCTAAGACTCTACCGTGGGTTTGCGCATTGTAGCAACGTAACGTATTCATTTACGTATACGTGAGCAACAACCAATAGGGCCGCTTTATTTTTGGCAACAGGATTGAATAAAGCGATCCTATTGGTTGTTGCCCACGTATACGTAAATGAATACGTTACGTTTCTACAATGCGCAAACCCATGGTAGAGCCTCTGGTCTAACAGCTTTAATTCTAATAAAACTTTAGCATACTCTATTTAGTAGCTCGAGCATGAGTTTTTACTATACGACAGTCGCTAGTAAGTAACTATAATATATAAAGCGATTATATTTATTGATCCCTATTTATAGTTACTAGCGAATATAGTAAATACAGCCATAACTCATGGTAGAGCTACAGAAATATTTAGAAAAAAGATGAGGCGACATGTCACGTCACGTCAAAAACATTGACAGTTGTCAGTTTGAATGTTGGCGTGAAGTTCAGTTCGTGAAGTAAGTTTGATTAAAGGCGACCTGACAAATTGACTCGCTTGCATTTTCTCTAAAGCACCCAGGGCAATATGATATGTCTTAATATATAAAAAAAAAACTAACTAAAGAGTATAGTAATTAATTTAGTTGGGAGGGAGAAGGTCAAGTGTTTTAGTCATGTTTCAGTTTTAGTCTTAGTGTGGGTTTACTGGTTTTCAGGAGACTACTTCATCGATATATTGTCGAGGAAATAGTCTCCTTTCAGGTTACATTTACGAAACGGGCAGTTAATTTGACGAGACAATGAAGAATATCGTCGTCCATTACGTAAACGCATCATTTAGCCGGCATTGTGGGAGCGATCAATGGTGTTAAAAAACAATGTACTATAGTCGCATGTAACTTTAATATATAAAGCTATATATTATAGTAACTATTCTATTGGTTGATCTCTATCTATATTTACTAGCGACTATAATAAACACAAACAAAACTAATGGTAGAGCTACATATATAGGAAAAGGTGAGGCGATATGTCACGTCGCGTCAAAAATATTGACAGTTGTCAGTTTGAACTATAGGCGTGAAGTCGCCGTCACCTGTCAAAACCTATATACTATTTTTACTAAAGGCGACCTGACACATTGCCTCGCTTACATTCTCTTTAAGGCCCCCAGGGCAATATTTGTGATATGTCTTACATATATTTATTTATTTATTTAATCAAACAAAAATCCACAGCACATTACAAAATAACAATAACAAAAACAGTCTTCATTTTACAAAATATATATTACAAATATATATATATATATAAAACTGAAAATGAAATCAAAACATAACCAATAATATCTATACCTAAATTAAGTGGTTAATACTTAGTAAGTGTCAAGTGAATTAGTAAAGTTTCATCGGTTTTTAGCAATCTACTGCATCCATTTCTTGCCTACGTGGTTATCTCCTTTCAAGGTGCGGTTACGAAAAGGCCAGTTAATTTGTCTATAAAGCGGTGAGTTAATATAGCATCGTCGCCCATTTCGTAAACACGTTATTTAACTGTCATAATAGTGAGTTGTGCAGTGAAAAAAAAAGTTTTTTTTTTGCTTGGATTTATCTATCGCCCTTTCTGTTGCGATAATTTAGCCAAAAAAAAAAGTTAAGTATATTTTTAGAACAACACTTCTGTTAATAGATTTACCACCAAACCAAAAGCAAAATTAAGTTTGAAACGAAGCTGAACCATAGTTAAGGAACTAATGCAATTAAATTATAAATAACTTCGCCTCGTAGGAAAGTTTGAGTTTGCGTGTTCCCTCGTTGTAAAGACAGACGGCTGAAGCCTTGAGACTTCCGAAGAAGCCTATCTGTTATACAACATAGTGTTTCTATTTAACACCATGCGATTCTTAAGAGGCGAGAAGCTCTACCATGGGTTTACGCATTTATTTATTTAACACTTTATTACAAAAGAGCGGACTTAATGCCTCTAGGCATTAAGACCGCCCTTTTGTCAACCACCAGGTAATTTAGGAACAATCAGGTAGTTGTCAAAAATTGAGTTAACAACAAGTTATTATCATTAGAGAGATAACAAGCAGTTTATATATAAAATCCAACATACACATAATATATACATACATATATTACATACCTTCCCACAACAAATAGCAAAATGATTATGATAAAAATACACATAGACAAACAATTAACTTATGGATATAATAGACAAATAATAAAACATTAATATTGGAAAACATAATCTTCAACATAATAATTTATTAAGCAACACAAAAAATATTTAAATTTGATTCTAATCAACTTTAACCCCGACTAGGTACCTACGCAGTAGATTTTTGAAAATTGGTCTGTTTGGGGCCTGCCGTAATTTTAAGGGCTGCTTTATTTTTGGTAACAGGATTGAATAAAGCGATCCTATTGGTTGTTGCTCACGTATACGTATACAAATACGTTAAGTGGCTACAATGCTCAAACCCATGGTAGAGCCTCTGGAGTCGACTGACGCCTATACAAACGTACTTTCAATATTACAACTTGGATGTTCTTTTTAACTGTTATTTTTAACATGTTCGTTTTGTATTATAATATTTAAAAAAAAAATACAATGACCGACACATATTATTTTAATATTGCGATGAACAGTAATCGAATATTATTGGAAGTGCGAAAGCTCATTTTGTATGGAGAATGCGGAGTTCGACGAATACTGTGATCGAATCAGCTAACCACCTAGTCTTACACTAGTTGGTTATGTAGCGTGCGTTCGGCTCGATGTTTTTTTTTATATTAAGATTTTCATTCTACTGCGCGTTCAATTTTTAATTCTAAAATAGCAGCCTAACCAAACGTTTTCTAAGACCGCATTGTTAATACTTTTTTTAATATCTGTAAAGATTTACATGAAATAAATAAGTTTCCATACATTCTATATGTATATGCTATAAAGCTGCAAAGATTCGTAATGCAAATTCGTCTTTGTCGTCGCCCGTTTCGTAGCCGTATAAATTAGCCGGCATAGAGGAAGCGATCAATATTACAAACAACAATATATTGATCGACCCCATTCATGGACTTTGTGAGTTTCTGCTTATCATACCATGCTTCAATAAAAAAAAAGTATTAACAAAAGTATTAAAATATTCACTTGTTTATGGTGGCTGCGTTGACAAAAATAGGATAGCTTTATTCCGAGTTTTGACACGTTCACCGTCGCGCATTTTGCGTAAAGTATGGGTATTGAAATGTAAGTTCTATGGTGTTAATTATAAAGTTGAAATTCCAATGCTTCATACATGTTCAAACTTGCGAAGAAGTCGTGTATTTTAAGATGGCGGCATTATAATAACTAACCTAATACATACTATATAACCATTGGAATAGAGCTTATATTTCCATATTTATAGTTTGCGCAACGTCTTGTCGTGATTAGCGGTTGCAAACTCGTAATAAGACCCCAGTTTTTAGACCAAGCGTTCAAATCCCGGTGTTTATATTTTTTTTACCGACTTCAAAAATGGAGGATATTTGAGCTATGTTTGACTGATATTTTTTTAGTAAAAAAATTTTTAAGAATTAGTTTTTTAGCACCATCACTGGTAGTTTATGGCGACCCTACTTACTTTTGATAGCCTAATTCTTTAGGAAGGCTCTATAATTAGCTATTTAAAACCACTAATATCTGAAAAAAAGTCTGTTTTAAGATTGCAATCGATAGTTGATTTAAGGAATCACAATAAAACCTTCTAAAATATTAATCTTCATAAATACCTTAAATCAAAGAAAGAACATTAAATGTATATTCAAGTTTTAAAATAAGTAATAAAAAAGCACAGAATTATACTCTACTTAAAAAAGTTATATATTTTACGTGGGCGGTGGCCGAGTTGGTTAGACCTTAGACTTAAAAACACTTAGGTCCATAGTTCAAACCCTAGTGTACCAATGAGTTTTTAATCTAAAAAAATATGTACAAATGTTTAACAACACCACTATAGAGAGCACTTTAAGCTGTCGGTCCCAGTTTCACTATACCAACTTGTGAAACTGTTTACAGATGGATTATTGAGTCTATTCAAACATCGCAACGAGCTAGCCACTTGTTCGGTGTAGACTTATACCTTCAACTACGACGAGGTGGGATTAAACTACCCTCCGCGCGGTCATGGGCGCTGTAAGGCACCCGTGACGTTTTGAAAATTTTTTTTTTTTGTTTTTTTAAATCCTCAAATGCAATTCTACTTATTTACCAACTTCTTAAAAAAAAATCAAGTAATATGTTCTTGTTTAAAGTAAGTAATAATGCCCTCCGTGTGGTATAGCAGTGGAACGCCCTATGTATCTAATATTACTTTCATAGAGTGCATATAGTACCAGAAATCCATCAAATAAATAGTTTTCCGCATATATCCATAATAAGAAACGCCTTTCAGGTCGTAAACCTGGAAAGGTCAAAGATGGCGCACGAGAAAGTGTTCTTCTCTATAACCATACACACTACACCTCCTCCATAACAACATAATATACTCTTTACTCAAATTAGTAGATACTAAAATTTACTAAGATTTTTTTTTATAGATCCGCGCAACTTCGTTTACGTAACTTTAACCGTTTGTGGAGTAACGGAAGCTCTCAAAAAGAATACATTTTCTTCGTTTTTGTAACATTTTTCATTGATGCTACAACCAATAAAAGCGAATTATTGGTGGTAGCATGATGTTATTAGCCTATAGCCTTCCTCGATAAATGAATTCGAATTCTAACCAGTAATTCCTGAGATTAGCGCATTTAACCAAACAAACTCTTGAGATTTATAATACCTACTAGCTGATCCGCGCAATTTCGTCTGCATAACTTTAACAATTTAAGCAGGGTACGCCCTCTAAAGGAATAAATGTTTCCTGTTTTGTCCTGTCCTGCAACATTTTTCATTGTTCCTCCGCTCCTATTGGTCGTAGCGTGATGTTATGTAGCCTTTCTCGATGGCTATCCAATACCAAAATAATTTTTCAATTCGAACCAGTAATTCCTGAGATTAGCGCATTTAACCAAACATACAAACAAACTCCTTAGCATTATAATATTAGTATAAATATAAATAATAATAAATAATTAAATACCATCACGGGTGCCTTTTTAGGCTCCCGAGAACCGTTTAAACGGCCTCAGGGTAGCGGAGAGATTAACCCGACCTCATTTCGCTGATGGTATTCGGAGGCAACACCAAAAGAAATAAAGAGATTTCATTTCATTTTAAAGCCAGACCTGGAATGGCGAAACATATAGACTTCTGCCATTAATATCTTTTATATATGCAGTATATTCATATAAAAGGCAAAAAATTGTCTTTCATATGAATAGTATAGGATCACAAATTATTATACACGATTTATTTGGTAAAAAGGCCTTACCCTGATGGTAAGCAGGCCTACACATTTCAATAGGGTCGATTAATACATTGTATAACGACATTGATAGCTCGCACTATGCCAGCTAAATTATGCAGTTACAAAGTTGGGGAGAAGACGTACTTGCATTACGAATCTATTTTAATAGTTGCTTTATCCTCAAATCAATTGCCCGTTTTATAACCGCATCCTGAAAGAACCGCATCACCACTTCCACAAGAAATCGTTATAGTAGGTTCTTGAAAACTGGTGAACCCATAGACTAAAACCGACACGTTAACAAATTTTGCATCTGTATGAACAGTACTTTTAGTTCTAAAAATAGATGTTAACAACTATTTATTTATTTGTTATATACATGGTGACTTTGAAAGGATGTACTTTGGGCTAATATGAGGTTCTACTGATCAATACGAACAACTTTTCCCATGAAACCATGAGCCGCAAATGAAAAAAAATTGCCTTCTCCATACAAACTAGTAATGTTAAAATGACCAATTTGTATGGGGAAGCCAAATTTTTTTTTCATTTGCGACACATGGTACGATGGGAGAAGTTGTTCGATATGATCAGCAGAACCTCATATTAGCCCAAAGTACATCCTTTCAAATTCACCCTGTATAGTTATTGTTATTGCTATCGTTATTGTGGCATAACCGTTATTACAACTAAGTTTTGCAACGTGCATCTCTAGCGCTATCGCCGCTCCACGATCGGCGGAAACTGTATAGGATTGTACCTATAGGATGCATCGCAAAATTCCATAGATGATTGGAAATTTACTTCCGTGAATGAAAGCTGTTTGCGTTTTCTAGCCAAATAGGTACAGCAGGTTTCATGTGAACCTTTTAATGGATAATAAAATATCACTTCTTAACAACAAGTATTTTATGTACATGGAAAAGCAAAACGTGGCGACATTACGATAGATATTTAGGTCTTTTCGTCTATTTCGTGACCGAATTAAATTATCCGGCATAGTGAGAACGAACAATGATCGACCCATTCATAAAGGTTGTTGCGTAACATCAGGTAGATGCAAAGTCACATGTCGTAATCCAATAAAAATAACAATATATTTTATAAAAACCATGGACATCGAAAGGATTGAATTTGGTAAAACACTGTACCAAATACGAAATTTTAGAATCTACCCGATAACGTAATACGACGTAGGTTTGGCTATTTACAAAATTACGGTATTTAACAGTATACATACCTGTTTTTATCATACGGCAAAGTTGTGTGAAAGAAATAAAAACAGATTTTCCGTATTAGAGAGAATTTAATATTTAGGTAAAAAAGATAATTTAATTATTATTTCTTTACAGAAAGAGTACTAATATAATTAAGATAAACAATATTTACGAGATACCTATATATAATCTTATTATTTATTTGGGGTAGTATTAGTACTAAACTTTAAAATATATTTTAAATACATACGAAATTAGCTATATACAGGGTGAATTTGAATGGGTGTACTTTGGGCTAATATGATGTTCTACTGGTCAATACGAACAACTTTTCCCATGAAACCATGTGTCGCAAATGAAAAAAAAATATGGCTTACCCATACATATTGGTCATTTTAACTTTACTAGTTTGTATGGAGAAGGCAATTTTTTTTTTCATTTGCGAAACATGGTTCCATGGGAAAAGTTGTTCGTATTGACCAGTAGAACATCATATTAGCCCAAAGTACACCCATTCAAATTCACCATGTATATAGCATTAGTTCACAACTTAAAGTATATAGATTTAATAGCTGCTATTTACCGTTATTAATCAATAGTTTAGTTTTGCCAAATCACATATCGACTCATTACTATATAGTGGCGGCGTGATCAAAGATCCCCCCTCTCTTTCCCGTCTGCATCGGGATGCGGTAATGCATCACAACATTCTGCTGCCGGCGGAGAATCTGCAGCCCTTTCACTTTCCCGAGATGTGTTTGGTTACATTGTCTAGTGATGGACGGTACGGCGCGGCGCGGCGTGCGATTATAAATCGGATCATCTTCCGTGGTATTTAGCCCAAGATTAAAATAATTTGTATTGAAAACCATTGTTTTTTTTTGTCAATAGTATTTTGTCACAGTTATTTTGCCGCCTTGCTAGGGGAGCATGTCTTATAGCCGTTTCTGATGTCGATGTTGCTAAAATATCAATAGTTATATCTAATAGTTACAATCAGATTTTTATTTATTTTTTTGCTAAAAGGGTAATCAAAAATGGATATTATTTTATTAACAACAGTTCCGTTTGTTTAGTTATTAGCTATATACCAATGACTTATAAGCGGACCAATATTTTAACCTAAACGTACCAACTAATTTACTACAAAGTCGTATTTAGAGAAAAGTATTTGTAAGGGCCAAAAACTTTGTTACTGTATTAAATTATATAATAGGTTTTTTAGTTGCTGTTTGTTTATTGAAACGGTTGTAACTATAAAAACAAATCATTTTTAAATAGTTATCACGTTATCGGTATATCGATTTTTATTAAGTTTTTTTTATTGGAGCACGGCATGTGACTTTGTATCTACCTGGTGGTGAGCAGACCTATAAAGTCCATGAATGGGGTCAATCAATAATATTGTTCTTAAACAATATTGATCCCACTATAGCGACTAAATTATGCGATTTCGAAATGGGCTGCGACAAAGACGATTTGCATTACGAGTACATTTTAATATACTCGCTGCCTTATCGTTATTTCAAACACCCATTTTGTAACCGCACCCTGAAAGGAGGCTACCATTTCGACAAGAAATCGATGCAGTAATCTCCTGAAAACCGGCGAACCCACAGAGTAAAACCGAAACATGACTAGGTTACTTGACGGTTTTTGCATCTGTATGGGCGGTGATAACGAGACCGGTCGGTCGGCCTAACGAAGTTATAGAGACTATATAGTTTCCAGGTATAATGGATACGTAACCAGCCTAGAGGCAAGTGCACGTCTGGCGTCTAGTTCCGCAAGTTTTTGCGCGGGCGCTGGAACACTTTCAAAGTGCGAACGCAACTCACTATACTAGGGCGCTAGCTCTTTTCATTTCCTGCGAATTTTTAATTGATTTTCTTTGGAGGGATCATATTTTACATATTTTATTGGAGCACATCAACAGCATCGTCGATCAATTCGATTGTTGTTAAACAGCATTGGTCGCTCGATCACTCAATTTAAGCTGGCTAAATGATGCGATAACGAAATGGGCGACGATACGGTATCTTCAAATTAACTGCCCGTTTTGTAACCGCACCTTGAAAGGAATGAACTCACCGGTGAACTCACAGACTAAAACCGAAACATGACTAGGTCAATTGACGGTTTTTGCAACAAAACCGGTCCGTCGGCCTAGCGAAGTTATAGAGACATTCCTCCCACCTAATAAATGTTTTAATTTAAAGTCGTATGTGATCTAAATCTTTGCGCTTTTTAAGTGCTGCGTAGGTAAAGTAAAAAAAAAGTCAAAAATATTTATTTCATGTAAGCCTTCATAGGTAGGTGTTTATGAAAAGTCGAAAAAAATATGAATATATAAGGTCCAAGTATATACTTGGACAGTTCGCCATTCCTCCCACAGACAAATGTCAAATACAGAGTGAATTTAAAAGGATGTATACTATAAGGTTGGGTTGGGCTAATATAAGGTTCTGCTGATCAAATCGAACAACTTTTGCAATAAAACCATATGTCGCAAATGAAAAAATAGAATAGCTATCTTTTATAAATTGGTAATTTTAACGTTACTAGTTTGTATGGAGAAGGCATGAAGGTAAAAACCGTGCCCGTCCGCGCGCGGGGCGCGATTTTTTAGCTTCATGGGAGAAGGCAATTTCTTTAATAGTGGTATATGTATAGTCATAAACCTTTTTCCTAACGTCCACTGCTAAAGTTTAATTATCAAATTTAAAAAACAAACTTTTAAACTAAATCTTATTAAAACAATAAAGTTTAAAATTGACCTATGTGATGTTTTTAAAACTGCAATGTTCTCTCACAGGAGGTCTATAGTCCTTCATTCGATAATATTACTAATAAATCTCATTTATTTAATGTTAAAAAACAAGTTCTTTTTGGATCGAATATGAATCGTTTGGTGTCAGTTTATTGAGAAATCGATTGGCTTTTAAATATTCAATCGGTAGAGATTAAAAATATATATATATTTAATACTAGCTTTTCGTAAACGTTTCGGACAAAATATAAAACTATTATACTAACTCCTGCTAGTGTAAAAATTACACATTAAAACTCCTCTGCCATCTAGTATTCAAATTAAGGACTTCTAACTTCAAACTAATAGAGAGGCTCTACCATGGGTTTGCCATTGTAGCAATGCAACGTAACGTATACGTATACGTAAGCAACAAACAATAAGGCTTGGTAACATGAGTCTAGCTTTTAAATTTAAGAAGAAGAAGATTGAATGAATAAAGCGAGCCTATTGGTTGTTGCTCACGTATACCTACGTTACGTTGCTACAATGCGCAAACCCATGGTAGAGCATCAGAGCAATTAGAAGAATGCACATTATTGCACATAGAGGGTGTCTGTGCATAAATAGGTATAAAAAGCAATAACACAGGGGTGACTTATTGTACCCGGTGGGCTCAGTGGTTGAGTACCTTGCCGTGAAAGCGTTGTGGGTTCGAGTATTTTTTTATTGCAATTTTATCACAAAAATTTCAATATATTTATATACATATATGTAAACATACTATGTAACATGTCTAATAGGTAATAAAAATTAAAATGTTTACGATATTAATAAGAGTTATATGTAACCATATTATAACCGGTAAGCATACTTTCACTGTGCGGAAGTATAAGTCTGTCAATGCAAGATAAATGTTTTGGATAACCAATTAAGACACATATTACGTAATTGCTATTGTTTAAAAGTATCTTCAATAAAACTTTTTGAAGTGTTCTGTAGCCCTAGTGTAAGTTTTTTTTTTAAATTTACTTTCGCGTTAACTATACTAGTGCTTTAACATTTTGACCAATCACAATCGCATTTTTAGTTCTCAAAATTTCCGCTTAAACTATTTCCCATACAAATTTTAGTTAACTCAAACTCAAAGTAATAGTTAGAAAACTCACACTAGGGGTACTATTCGTAGTCGGCACTGAAAATATCGGGAATGGAATATTTCCACTGTTCCTGTCATATTAAAATCTTTTTAATTGAAAACTCCTTGGTTTTAAAAATCGAATACCATTTATTTATTTAAAATAAGATTCTTGGTCTTGTCACAAGGACTTGTCAAACTTGTTTAGTCGTTGAGAATTGACTCGAGGAAATTCAAGAGCGATGATTTATTATGACTTTCGAAGTGGTTTAACACAAAAACAGTGTGTTGATCGGATGCTTTCTGCATTTGGTGATGAAGTCCCATCCAAAACCACAATTTATCGCTGGTTTGCTGAATTTCAACGTGGACGTGTCAAGCTCAGTGATGATCCCCGATGCTCAGTGATGATCAAGGTCGTCCAAAAACTGCAGTCACCCAAGAAAACGATTGATTGTGGAAGATCGACATGTGACATACCGCTGAACTGTTTCCCATACAAATTTTAGTTAACTCAAACGCAAAGTATTAGTTAGAAAACTCACACTAGGGGTACTGTATAGTATTAGTTATATTGTTTTTTTTATAATAATAAATAGTAGCCATATTTTATAGCATATTCATTTATTTCATTTCATTATCAGAGGCTTTACGCATTGTAGCAACGTAATGTATTTGTATACCTACGTTACGTTGCTAAAATGCGCAAACCCATGGTAGAGCCTGAAATGAAATGAAATGAAATGAAATATGTTTATTTTGCAAGAATATGGTGTTACAGTATGTTAATTTTTGCAATGATCTACATATTCTGCCATTTATGGCGTGCAAAATCTAGTTATACATAGTTTTAAATGTTAATAATCAATATAATATTCTTAATAAGTATGTAATTTATGTAGGTAAGTACGATATAAAAACACACATTTATATATATATATATATATAGATTCCCTTCATCTATATTGAGATCAATATTACAAACAACATGCAAGACAACAACAACTATAGCAATATCATTTGCACACACACACACAAAAAGAACAATATCAATACAGATTCAATTATTATTTAGAGTAATTTTCATTATTAATATGTTATTGCTAGGTATTATTATATTACAATTATTATATTATTGTTATCATTTATATATTATTCTCACAATGTATTGATGTCCATTACTATACATAATTTTTATTTTATTTTTATTACACAGAATATCAATAATCATTACACATAATATATATTTTTTTATTATTATAATTAAAAATTCAATATCATATTTCTAGTATTTATTATTATTAATACATATATTTACTTATTTATTTTATTACATAATACTTTATTGCATAATACAAAATAATACTTAAAAAACACATTTAGACGAGTCTGTCGTTAAGAAAATCTCTGACACTATAATACCCTTATTCCAGTAATAATTGAAGTAACAATTTTCTTAAATGCCTTAGAGTTCATTCAGTATAGTGAGAAGGTAGGTGATTATAAATTCGAATTGCCATACAGTAGCAATTTTTTGAGTATAATGTTAGACGTTGCCGTGGCATATAGAGTTTACTACTGTATCTTTCACTGCGGTATAGCATTTCACCATTGGTTTTAAATAAATTAGGGTGTTTATGCACAAAAATAACCATTTCATATACATATAAGCACGGCAACGGCAATATATTTAATTTTTTGAATAAAGGTTTGCAGCTATCCAAATAGTGTGCGCCGCACATCGCACGTATACATTTCTTCTGTGCCACAAACGCCTTATTCACTTCAACTGAATTACCCCATAGGATAAGCCCATAGCGTAACAGGGATGAAACATATCCATTGTAGGCCAATAAACTAGCTCTTAAACAGACAATATCTTTAATTCTTTTCAATGCATAGACGAATCTATCCAACTTATCGCATAACGTATAATGTGCGCTTTCCAGTGGCAACATTTATCTATTTTAAAACCTAGAAACGTAACAAAGTCGACTTCCTCAATAGTATAATTATCATATTTAATACTACTTAAATTAGGTTGTAAATTATTAATTGTGTGGAATTTTATTATCTTTGTTTTATCATAATTTATCAATAGTTTGTTTTGTTTCATCCAGTTATTTACATCGTTTAGACTATCATATATTATTGTATCGATGTTATTTATATTATTGGAATTTATAGTTATTGTGGTATCGTCAGCAAATAATATGCATTCATGAACAGTAGAATCCGGGAGATCGTTTATATAAAGTAGGAATAGCAACGGCCCTAAAACGCTCCCCTGTGGAACGCCGCATTCGTTCCTTATAAATTTAGACCTAAAGTAAATTTTTCGTTTACCTACAATCCGCGATATTTCTGTACATTGCTGCCTACTACTAAGGTATTCCCTTATCCATTCCCATGGTTTGCCACGTATTCCATAATAGTTTAATTTCTCTAGTAGTACTTTGTGATTTACAAAATCGAAAGCTTTGGACATATCTAAGAACATGGAAACAGGATAAATTTTATTGTTCAAACTTTCTGTTATGTTCTTAATCAGAGTAAATCCAGCCAATGTTGTGGAATTTCCCTTTCGAAAACCAAATTGTGTATTTTTTAATATTTTTGAACTAGTAACAAAGCTATACAGTTTATCATACATTACTTTTTCAAATAACTTTGATAATATGGGTATCAGCGTAATTGGTCTATAGTTTCTCATTTCAGTAGGATTACCTTTTTTGTATAATGGTCTAACTATAGAATATTTTAACCTGCTCGGAAAGTGACCTTGTAAGAAGGATAGGTTCAGTATATGGCTTAGTGGTTGGGATATATACATTGAACAAAGCTTTATCATTTTTGTGTTAATTTCATCATACCCAGTCGCGCTTTTGTTTTTAAGGCTTTTTATAGATTTATAAATGTCTTCCGCAAATGTTGGTGATAGATACATTGAATTGTGATTATTTTTAATAGAGTTGTGTACATCGGTTGAATTATTTATAAACGGTTCTGTGTAATTTGTTAAGTCTATAAAATATTTATTAAACGTATTACAAATTTCATTTGGATCATTAATAATTAGGTCACTACTATTTTTTATTTTGATAATTTCATTAAATGTCTGTTGGTTACCTGTATTATTTTTAATTATATTCCATGCAGCTTTACACTTGTTTTAGGATTTTCTAATGTAATCGTTATTTTCAATTTGTTGTACTTTGAATATGCATTTTTTTAATACTTTTGTATATATGTCACATTGTTTTTTATTATATTTTTTATTCGATGGAAATGTTTTGTATTTTATATATAGAAGTCTTTTATTTATACAGCAACGTTTTAAGCCCTTTGTTAACCATTTTGTTCTTTTAGGTTTGTTATTTAATTTACATATTATTTTGGGAAAACAGAGATCATAAAAAAGGGTAAAGTAGTCGTGAAATATGTTAAACGCCTTTTCTGCATCTGTCTCAGCCAAGACATCGCTAAAAGATAATGCGCTGATGCTTTCTTTGAATTTATTTATATTTTCTTCACAATAATCTCTTTTTTCCTCAAACCATATTTCTGGTATTTTAGTTATTTGGGCATTTGCCTTAACCTTAAAAGTTATCGTTTGACCTGTTTCATGATCCGACAGACCCAGGTAATGAATTTTTGGAATTACATCTAAAATATTACTAGTTATTAGGTCAAGGCAAGCGTTTTGCCTAGTTGGCTTAATTATGTTATTGCAAATATTATAGTTCTTTAGAATGCTTAAGAGCTCTTGAGAGGATTTATTTGTTTTTTAAAATGTCATTATTCCAATCACCGCATAGAATAATATTTTTATTACGCTTTCGAGTTAGTATTTGTAGTACGCTTGTAGCTCTTTAAAGAATATTTCAATTCTTGATTTCGGTGTTCTATATATACAGACTATTATTATCTTGTAATCAGATATATCCAAAGCACAGTATTCAAATTCATATAAATGTGGAACATTAAATTGTAACGATTGATATTTAAGATTGCTTTTTAAGAGAATGCAAACTCCGCCTGAAATTTGCTATCGAGTTAACGCAACGATAATACGTGCAAAGAACCACCAATAGGAACGCTTTATTTTTGAATACAGGACAAATAAACGTTTTCTACTGGTGGAATGTAACGTTTCTATCGTGTTAACGTTACGTTAATACAATAACAAAAACTCATGGTAGGGCCTTGATTTTAACTTTAGGATAAAGTCAATTCGTAGATGTACTTTGGGCTAATATGAGTTTGGGCTGATCAAATCGAACAACTTTTCCCATGGAACCATGTGTGGCAAATGAAAAAAAAATGCCTTCTCCATACAAACTAGTAATGTTAAAATGATCAATTTGTATGGGGAAGCTACAATTATTTTACATTTGCGACACATGGTTCCATGGGTCGATTTGATGAGCAGAACCTCATATTAGCCCAAAGTATATCCATTCAATTTCACCCTGTATACACAAAATAAATCAATTTATGGGTTCTTTTACAAACAGCTTTCCGACTAAGGAATCAGTTGCCGAAAGAATTAAGATCTAATGAAAGTCTAGTTTTAAGATTAAGGTAGATATCTATAAAAAAAAACACCAGCAAATAGTTTTTTTTTGCTATTTTTAAATAATTATATATATTTAATTATTTGTAAATATATATATTTAAGCAATTAATTACATTGAACTCGTTGTATAATAAAAAGGTTAAGTTTTTTGCAAATGCAAGCAAAAAGTGAGTTTTTTAGTTATGCGGTAATGGTACGACGTAATATAGAAAGTCTACCATACTTAGGTTCTTGTATATGCACTTGTATGGATGTGGATAATAAATATATTATGCAAATTATATTTTGAGTAACTTTCAATTAATCATAGCTATGATTGGTAATATAAAAATCTTTTTATTTTTATATATTGCTTTTTTTTTTAAAGATGCAAAGAAAAAATCCTGGTAGGCGGGACTCGAACTCACGATCCTCGAAGGTACTTGACCAATGAGACCAGTAGCTCTACCACAAGTTTTTGCCTAATAAGGTCGCTAGCGAGTTTCGACCTGATTTTGTATGGGAATTTGTTCAGCGCCTCTACTGGTTACTACAGGAACTAAAATCGGCACCACGGGCTTCTCGAGCAACTATTTTCATCCGGACTACACCAGCTGTAGCGTAAAAAGTAGTGTAGTTGAGGCTTAAATTCATACAAATCGGTACCACAAGTGTTGATGATGAGATTTTTGACCAGCCAACTATAACCAAAATAGTTACGGCACTCACCGACCTTTTCCACGGTGAGAGAGTTAGATAGATTAACAAATAATATTTATCTTACTGGCAAAGTGTTTCTTAATTTTATTTATTTAATAAGAAAATTTATTTTTATAAAATAGTGTTTAAAAATAGCTTTTTTAGTGTGTTTTGAAAAATATAACCTAGAAATAATTAGTTTTTTTTTCGGTTTGGTTTTGTTGGTTTTCTCGATTATTGAAGAGACAAAGGTCTCTTTGGACCATAATAAAATTATTAAACGAATGGTTGAGTATGAATAATATAGAAGAGCTGTAGTACCTTTTAGAGTAATAAACATAAAATATAATGGAAAACAGATAAATATCTACTTTTTGATTCTGTTAATTTTCAAACAAAATGTTAAGTATGAGATTACTGCATCGATTTCTTAATGAGGTTGATCTTCCAGGGTGCAGTCACAAAACGGGTGGTTGAATTGACGAAAAGGCGGAAAGTATATTATAAAATTATATTTTTAAACACTTTATTGCACAGTAAACAAAAGTTATGTACAGAGGCGAACTTAATGCCTTAGGCATTATCTACCAGCTAACATTTAATACTCGTAATGTAATTCGTATTTGTCGCCGCCCATTTCCTAATCGCATCACTAAGCCGGCATAGTGAGAGCGATCAATGTTGTTTAAAAACAATTGGGAATTACGGGAAAATAACCATTATGATAAAGAAGTAATTTTGGGAACTTGGGAATGTAAAAAGTAATCAACGTAAAGGTGGGGAAATATTTATAAAAGAAAGTATGCATTTTAGGAACTTGGGAATTTTTAAGAAGTAGTCATGTAGAAATTGAAATATTTCACTTTATCGAAAAGTGGGAATTAAAAAAAAAAAGAAATCTTCAGTTTCGTAAAATTCCCACTCTTTTTCAAAGAAAGAATTATAAAGAATTATTTTTAGAATTTTTAAGCGGAAATTTTTCCTACTTTTTCATATAATGGGATTTTCTCCATATTTAAATTTAAAAAATCACTTATCGTAAAGTGAGACCTTTTCCCTACTTTTTCATTAAGTGGATTTTTTTCCTCACTTTTTCATAAAATGGGATTTTGGCCACTAAAGTTTGATTTTTTAAGTGGTACGTTTTTCCTACTTTTTCATTAAGTGGGAATTGTTTCCCACTTTAATAAAATGTGATTTTTCTGCACATTTATTTAAAAAAAAACCTTTTTCCGTAAAGTGGGACTTTTCCCCACTTTTTAGTAAGTGGGAATTGTTTCCCAATTTTTTATTAAGTGGGAATTATTTCCCGACTTTTGATAAAATGTGATTTTTCTCCACATATTTTTTTTTATTCAAAACTTTTTCGTAAAGTGGGACTTTTTCCCACTTTTTAATTAAGTGGGAATTGTTTCCTACTTTTCATAAAATGTGATTTTTCTCCACATTTAAATTAAAAAAAAATACTTTTTCCGTAAAGTGGGATTTTTTCCCACTTAAAAATTTTCCTCCTTTTATATAACGACAACTTTCCTCAATACTTATGTTCCTATAATTCCCACTTTCCCACCATAATAAAAATATTCTCTAACTTCCCCCTGGAGCAGTTGTAGCATGATAGGCATAAAGTTACCTTTTCAAACGTGAGAACGTAAGAGGGGCGCCCGTTATACAAAAATAACTATGCGCATGAACCTATCAATGCACAAGAAGTTAAAACACAAGCATGTTTGACATTTCCGTAGAAAGGCGATTTTACACCTACTTTCAGTAGTCCTATTGTTTCTTCTGTGCTTTCAGTTAGAAAGGCAAATAAGGCCTTAGGGCACTTCCCTATATACTTTCAGTGGAACATGAATTAGATAATCAAAGATGGGAATTAGGAGTTCAATAAAAGCTCCGAAGATATTTACGTTTTCAAGTTAAAGATACTCTATCTAAGATAATTTATTGAGAGTATTTTTTATTGTATTGTCCGACCAAGAGCACTTTCATATCGATATCTACAAACCCGTCTCAGAGAGTAAATTTACAACTATAATATGTACCTACTTAATTATAATTTGTATTCTGGTCATTAAATTGTTTTGTACAAAATGATTTTACAAAAAAAATACAATATCACAACCACTACAAAACACCTCCATAACATCTACAAATAATCTACGACTAGGTTCCATATTAATATGCCCTTTGCCTTTCCAACAGGAAAAATAATACAAATTAAAATTTAAAAATAAAACACTGACAAAACATAAACAAGATTGTTGATATTTGCGTCTTCTTTTTTTCCTGTGTAACAGAAAGAGATAATTATAGATCCAAGATGGCAACCTAAATATATGGCCTCGATAGGATGTACAGTCAAAACTTAACTAATTGCGGATTGTCACTGGAAAACTTGTGGTACCAAATTTGTGCTCTCGAAAATAGTTTACGTCTCTACTTATACCAGAGTAGTTGCGGAAGCCGATTTTAGTGTTTAAACTTGTGGTAGAGCTACAGAGGCTCTACCATGGGTTTGCAAATTGTAGAAACGTAATGTATTCATTTACGTATACTTACCTAACAAGTGGTGAGCTTGTTGCGGTGTTTATGATAGTATAGCCTCGTTGTATAAGTAGATAACAAGCAATGACACATTTCATGAGGGGTGACTGGAACCTGAGGCTCTACCATGGGTTTGCGCATTGTAGAAACGTAACGTATTCATTTACGTATACGTGAGCAATAACCAAAAGGATCGCCTTATTCAATCCTGTTACCAAAAATAAAGCGATCCTATTGGTTGTAACAACGTATACGTAAATGAATACGTTACGTTGCTACAATGCGCAAACCCATGGTAGAGCCTCAGGGAATGTAATAATAATAAAAAAAGAGTTTGTTCAGACGGACTGACTTTTCATCTACTACAGAAGAACCTACTACAAAGGATCTACCATGCATGGGTTTGCGCATTGTAGCAATGTAACGTATTTGTATAAGTGACAACATCCAATAGGGCCGCCGTATTTTTGGTAACAGGATTAAATAAAGCGATCCTATTGGTTGTTGCTCACGTATACGTTACGTTGCTACAATAGAAGCTCTACCATGGGTTGCAAAACACAACCCATGGTAGAGCTTCAGAAGCTATTAATATGAAATTAGGACCGTAACATCCATTTGTGTCTTAGGGAAAGTAAAACAATAAACATTTTTTTTTTTAATAGTTTATTTTTGTTACAGGTAGTTACATCGGTTTACATCGGTAGTTAACTAAGGACTTTACCATAAAATAATTAACTTCCGTAAGTAACAAAATTAATTTTGAGATTTTCCAATAGATTTATATATATTTTTTTTAACTGCAAAAAACCAAATTTAAGTTTAATACCATAATTTTACTTTACAGGAAATTTTAATTTCGCATAAATTAATAATATTTTTTTTTGTGATAAATTGCATTTAAAGTTTGAATTAATTGTTTTGGCGGAAGAGGATTTATCTGATGTTATACTAATAGTAAACGAAGTGAATACTTTACATGAATTTTGTCTGTATACTAATTATACATAACAACATCATTTGGTAAATTTAGATTTTCTGAAGGATTAATTATTCAGTTATACCTACTGCGTTCCCCATAGAAAATGAACTTTCGCATTTCCTGTATTTCTCTACTACTGTTTGTCGCATATTTTTGTCAGTCATTGTATTTATTATTCATTAGGTTGTTGATATTTTTTTTTATATTTCTTTTTATTGGAGCACGGCATGTGACTTTGTATCTAACTAGTGGTGAGCAGACCTACAAAGTCCATGAATAGAATCAATCAATAATAATCTATAAAATTATTATTATTATCTATACTAATATTATAAAGCTGAAGAGTTTGTTTGTTTGTTTGTTTGTTTGTTTGAACGCGCTAATCTCAGGAACTACTGATTCGAATTGAAAAAATATTTTCGTGTTGGATAATCCATTTATCGAGAAAGGCTATAGGCTATATAACATCACGCTACGACTAATAGGAGCGGAGTAACAAAGAAAAATGTTGCAAAAACGGGGAAAAATTATTCCTTTTAAGAGCGTACGCTGCGTAAACGGTTAAATTTAAACGCGCAGACAAAGTTGCGCGGGTCAGCTAGTCATTTATAATGAACAAAAGTTACTACAGCTTCTTTTAAAACCCATCTTCACTTTTTTCTCCTTAATAAACAAAACTGTTAACATTTCTTTTTTTTTTCTGTAAGTATGCGAAATTATTTATTTATGTATGTATATATATCTACTTATTTATGTATGTCTATATATTATTATTTATGTAAGTTTATGTATACATGTTATATGTTATAATACTATATATCTATATACCTTGTATTTTATATTATATATTGCATTAATTAGCACTCTGCCTGTTTTTGGTCAATCTCCCAAAGGTTAGCTGGTAGATAATGCCTAAGGCATTAAGCTCGCCTATGTACAATAGTATTAAGCTTTTGTGCAATAAAGAATTTTTCATTCATTCATTTTTATAGATAAATAAATAATAAGTAAACTTTGTTTAAAACTATAGTCGCTAGTAACTATACCATAGATAGGGATCAACCAATAAGACAGGTGTTTATTTTATGTGCTTGAAATTATATGTTATTATTATTAAGTTTGTACGTTTTAATTTAATAATATGACTTTGTATAATTTGCAATTGTAATTTATTAAAAAAAAAATCTCAATTGTTAAAAAAAAAAAAAAAACTCATTTGTTGTGTATTTTTTTAACCTAATACTTAATTATAAGTAAACTGTTCAGACAAATACTTAATATTCTAAAACATTGTGCACCTAATTAATAATTAAACAAAAACCTGTCTCTTAGGAATGTGTCCGTTATACTAACACTGCCTAATTATACTAAATTAGATTATTGATTGATTAAGGCCGAGTTTGCTGAAAGCTTGGTAGCGGTTAAATCTCCAGTTAAAGTCAAAATCAGCGAAAAATGTTCTACTATAGTCGTTAGTAACTATATATAGGAATTTTATTTATTAAATTAAAATACTTTAATGCACAAAACTTGGCATTTTCTACCAGCTATCCTTTGAGAGAGTGAAAGATTATGCATAAGGTGCAAAAGCAAATAAAATAACAATTTAAAGAACAAAAGCGAATAATATATAAACTACTTAAATATACACACAATACATATTATACTACTTATATAAATCATACAATATAATACATATATTTAATAGTACAAATCAATATTACCATACGACAGAAACAGTAAATGCTAAAAGAAAAATAGGTAGACAGCCTCCGTAGACTAGTGGTTGCGCCTTTGGCGTTGTATCCGGAGGCCGTGGGTTCGATTCTCACTCATGGCAAAATAAAATATTAGTACGTTTTTTCTGTACAGTTTGTCATGGTCTGGGTGTTTATAAAATATAATATGTATTATATCGTTGCTTCTGGTACACATAGTACAAGCCTAGAGCTTAGTTTGTGACTAGAACAATATGTGTAATTTGTCCTACATAAAAGAAAAAAAAAAGTTACTTATTCAGATAATGAGTGGTGAGTAGACGTTTAAATACACCGATGGTTGGAGCCTGTCTTATAGACAGAGGAAGCAAATTCAATTGACGAGATCAACTTTTATTGGAGCACGACATGTGACCTTGTATCTACCTGGTGGTAAGCAGACCTACAACAATATTTATCGTTGATCGTTATTAAACAATATTGATCGCTCCCACTATGCCGGCTAAATGATGATTACGAAATGGGGGGCGTCAATGACGAATTGCATTACGAGTATATTTTAATATACGGTGTTTGAATCTGTTTTGAGCGGTGGTAACGAGACCGGTTGGTCGGCCTAACGAAGTTATAGAGACCTTCCTGCCTCAGGGTACCCAGCGGAGGGGTTTTTAATCCCACCTCGTCGTAGCCGATGGTAACATTCTACACCGAACAAGTGGCTAGCTCGTCCGATATTTAGATAGACTCAATAACCCATCTATAAACAGTTTCACAAGTTGGTAAAATGAAACTGGGACCGACAGCTTAACGTGCTCTCCGAGGCACTATAGTGGTGTTTTTAAATAAATGTACATTAAATTTAGATTAAAAACTCATTGGTACACACTGGGGTTTGAACGAGGGACATCGGTGTTTTAAAGTCTAAGGTCTAACAAACTCGGCCATCACGTATATCTCCTTATTTCTCAACTAAACCCGTCTTATTGGTTGATCCCTATCTATAGTTACTAACGACTATAGTAAACACAGTTGCTAGAACATTTTAGCAACTCATGGCGAGTTATTGATAATTGACATTTACAATACATCTTTTTATATAGTTTTACTGCTAGACTTTTAACAGTAACCGCCGTAAAGTCCGGTTGTAAGGTAGCAGGTAAATCTTATCATAGAAGCGTTGAATTTTACTATGCGATCATTTATTTTAGAGCATTTATTTAAAAAAAAAAACTAAAATAATAAAAAAAAATAGTAATGCCGAGTTTCTGAATTCTTAGTAACAGTAAAACCTTCGTCAAAGTCAAAATATACAAAAGTTTTTTTTTTAATAAACAGAGTCTGAAGAAAGCTATAAATAATTTTGCTAATTTTAAAACTATGTTTAATATTTTTTTTGTATAGTTTATTAATTACAATCACAGAGCACGGAATCGCTGCGTAGTTTAAAAACGCTATTTCACGTTATATTTAAAGTTTCATTGATTTTTTTTTTGTATGGTTGTTAATTATTCAAATGTTGGAATTATAATCAAAAATATATATAATTTTTCATCCAAAATTATATGATTTACTTTAAAATGATCAGAACCCTCCCGAAGTTTTTCCGACTAGGTGAGTCGGAAAAACAGATATTTTCTTGTAAACTGATAAATTGATTTGCTACTATATTTAATTCACTACTTTTTATTTGTAGTACTTTCCTTAAGAGTGTAATTGTGACCAATTACATAGGAAACTGTAAAACAATAGTTCACTTTACTTCCGCTTCAATAAAAATCGCTAAGTAGGTACTTATTTGTTATTTATATTGTATGAAATGAAATATTTATTTGTTAGGTTACAAAAATGGTTATATATACGCGGTGGCCGAGTTAGACTTAAAAACTTGGACTTAAAAACACCTAGGTTGGGATCTACTTTTAAGTATATAGAACACCTGTGTCAGTAGACCCCGCTCTTTTTTTTTTAAATTTTATTAATACCTAATAACAAAAGTGCATGCGCATGCTAACTCAAATAAGTATTGTATGTATTTATTTATTGTATGTATTCGATACTTGTTTACTGCTCACGCGATTATGCTAATTAATCTTCCGGTTTAACAAACTCGCTATTACTGAGTATTCCTAATTACCCACTGACACACAATTAATAGCATGTATTTGTTTGTGTAAAAAAATGATTCGTGTCCAATTTTGGACTACTTATAAAGAAGCTCACGCAATTGGGACGTGATTGGAATTTACTTAAAATTTTAATAAAGAATTTGATGAAATTTACAATGTGTTACAAACATCATATTTATTATTGGTTGTACCTAGTTTGTAGTCATAAATTTTCAATATGTGCAAAATAAAAAATAGTTTCTATAACATGCTAGATATTACATTAAAACTAGCTTTTAATAAAGGTAAATTAATTGAAATAAAAAGGAAAGGAGGAAATAATAAAAATGTTTGTATTGTATGTTTGTATTTAAGAAAAATTGTACTTTATAAGAGAGCATTTGATTAAATTGTAGATACTTATAAAGATTTGTATTTTTTTACGTAATATCCACTTTTTCACAATACCCACTTTTGTTCCTATAACCCAAATTTTAAAAATTTCCCACTTTAAGTGGAACCCAATACCCTTTTGTTCATGAAGGTAAAAACCGTGCCCGTCCGCGCGCCCCTACTGGAGTAAGCATCATTCAATTTGCAGGGTGCCGCGCGAGTGACAAATTTGTCACTCACACACACTTTCACATTTTTTACATCCTCAGTCTGATTTGTACGTTCGGCGGAGAAAGTCGAAAAGAGCTCCGCTTTTATTGTCGGAAAAATGGTTAATTGTGCATTAAAGCTGTGTAGAAACTACTATTAAAAAAAAGTACCTAGTGTCACGTATTTCAAGTATGTATTTAACATGTTTTCTTATATTAAACCTTAATAAAAAATAAAAATAAACTCATAATTAAAATATCAAAATCTGACGGTAACTGTCAAACTATGTGCAACAGTTAGAAGTTGAAGAACTAGTGATGTGTTTTTATTTTTAATGAGAATTTCGATACTTTAAAATAATTTATAATCTTTTCAATTTAATTTAATCAAAATGTATGGCGACAACAGAACCGTCCAACGAGGTTTGTCAGTTACTATTTAGTGATGTGATTTTATAGTTGATAAACTCGATTTTTGTAAATACTTTAATGGTTATGAGATATTATACAATTATTGTTTTTTTTATATAATACTAATTATATTTTCTATACATGATACAGTTTCCTGAAAGATCCGACATTAAAACGTAAATGGGTAGAGGCAATTAAAAGAAGAAAATTGGTAACCAACATGAATACCCGTGTATGTTCAATACATTTTGACGAATCAAGCTACGATTTAATTGTTTTTCGCCTTTTGTAGTTTGAGTATAACTTCCCCTTGGAGGTCGGTCAAAAATGTTGAGATTGAGTTTAGTAGGTACATGTAGTTAGTTGTGCATGTGTTTTAATTTAATAAATAATTTAATTTAATAAAGTATTTTAACTTATTGTTATATTATTATATACCTACATTTTTTAAATCCACTAGTATTATAAATGCGAAAGTGTCTATCAGGGTGGATTTGAAAGGATGTACTTTGGGCTAATATGAGGTTCTGCTGATAAAATCTAAAAAAAAAATCCTATGGAACCATATGTCGCAAATGAAAAAAAAAATGTACTTCCCCATACAAATTGGTCATTTTAACGTTACTAGTTTGTATGGAGAAGGCCATTTTTTTTTCTTTTGAGATACATGGTTTCATGGAAAAGTTGTTTGATTTGATCATATTAGCCCAAAGTATATTTTTCAAAGTTATTGAGTCTATTCAAAACATCGCGACGACCTAGCCACTTGTTCGGTGTAGACTCATTCCATCGGCTACGACGAGGTGGGATTAAAACCCCTCCGCTGGTTACTGTGATGATATGTGTGTGTATTACAATTGTATATCGATAAATAATTATTAATCTTTGATGATCTCTATAAATCCCAAAATATTTGGTTTATATCGATAAGTAATAATATTTGTTGTCGGTGGCAATACTATTGAAAGTATTAAGTATGCAATTAAATATTTAGCTTTTTATAATAAAAAAACAATACACTTCATAGACACGCGCACACATTCGTGTTTGCTTGTATCTCTTTTTTTTCTCAAGCAGTTTTTTAAGTGTCAGAAGCGTTGAGTTGCCATTTGAAGCCACACCTTTTTCCCCGTTCTTCATTTGTTCGCCTCAGAAATTGGCGTCACCGGTATCGTACTATTATGAAACAATTTATGTTTCATGCTTACTCCATTGGCGCGGGGTGCGTTTTTTTAGCTTCATGCTTTTGTTACTGTTCCTATAATTCTCACTTTCCATCATAAAAAACATCCCATAGTTAAGTAGGTACTGCTTTTCCAAAATAATGAAATATCTCGCTACCTAATAGTCTTTAAGGATGTGACAAATCTTTAAGTCTTGGCAGCCGTGTTGAGAAGAGTGAATGAAAAGAAGACTTATTCTTTATAGCTGTCTTGTCTATAGAAGTCTTGTCTTAGGGACTCGTGCTAGCAAAAACTCTTACCTCACCGTTTTGACGTTTGTTTGCGACTCCGTGTCGCGTCTTGGGTTAGCCGTGCTAAAGTTGCAGGTTTATTACTATAATAAGATGTTCTTCAAAAGCAAATAGGTTTTCACAATCAAACATTAAAGAATATTAATATCATTCGCTAAACACGAATCTAAACGATTGCTAAATACATACAAAAGAACTATTATTACAATAATTGTAGCACGCATTATAGAATAATGATCTATTGGGTCAGGGGCAAAGAAAATTGTTCGGGTTAACAGAATGATAGAGCAGGCCAGTTAGGCGTTATTTTACTACGACTTAAATTAGAAAAAAATCCATATTAGCATGGTAAAATATTGAGTTTCTTAGACTTTACCGTATGTAAAAAACGGGTTGGGCAGGTTTGACTTAATTATTGCGTTTGTATCTACAACTGTTTGAAATAAATTACCAGATTTATATGTACTTTCAATAGTACCCCTGAAATAATAAAAAAATCCTTTGTTACTAAGCTTAGTACCGTTAACTACGCATAACATCGACGTAGACAGATTTTTTAAATGTTATAAACTATAGACATAACTTACTACAAAACTAATAACACATAGCATTTATGCGCTTGCGCCACTTTCAAGAGACGCTGCTTTATTTTTACTATAAAAATTATATGAATTTTTAACTTATTCACTTCGCCTGTCTACTGATTCAGGTCTGTGGTAAGAAATAATTGATAAGACTGTGAACGTTATAGGCTCATGCGCATTGCATCCGATGTTTGATGATATGGACATTTGTCTTATTGCAAGATGCTGGAAAGATTATCTTGAACTCTAACCTACGTGTTTTGCTTTAATAAAAATAACCTTTATAGAGATTTAAAGTTAAGTGCGGGGAAGATAAATAAATTTATGTTAGAGCTTCTTTAAACTTAAATAATATCATATCTTTATCTTTTAATATATTAACTACTTTCATACAAGTTTTCTTATAAATTGACAGCCTCCGTAGACTAGTGGTTGCGCCTTTGGCGTTGTATCCGGGGGTCGTGGGTTCGATTCCCACCCATGGCAAAAAATATTAGTACGTTTTTCTGTACAGTTTGTCATGGTCTGGGTGTTTATAAAATATAATATGTATTATATCGTTGCTTCTGGTACACATAGTACACGCCTAGAGCTTAGTTTGTGACCAGAGCAATATATGTAATTTGTCCATATTAAATATATATATATGAAAATATATGAATTATAATTATGTCTTGTAAATTACGAATATTTAATTAATTATTATAGCATTGCTTTATCTATAGGTCATTAAAACGTTTTTAAGTTTGTGGACTACCATAATCCAGTCTAGGTATATCATTCATATCATCCTATATTATCACCCGTATATTATATATATATACTTATTTAATACATTAAGATTTTTCATCTTATTAACTTTCAGTGTCATTTGTATTAGTACTTCATTTGTTGACATATTTTTTGATCTTTTGAAACTCCACTTATAGAGTAAAATGGATCTTTTAGAAAGATAATTGAAGAAATAGTCGTAGAGCTTGTATGAAGAGAGTTCTAGATGTGAAGGAAGTGAGAGTGTTATGCTAGGACCTTCGTGGGAAAAAGGCATGACAATTTCAGTTTAGTTAGTTAATAGTCAACACTCGCCAAATGCTGACCTAACGAGTTGCGCCAGGATGTTGTTTGCATTACGATTTCACCAGAAGGTGTTTCAGTCACCAAGGAAAGAAATCAACACAGATTTCACTTTCAGTTCAGAACAAATTCAGTTTTATGTAAAAGTAATTATACATATAATTATAATTATACGTGGTGGTCGAGTTGGTTAGACCTTGGACTTAAAAACACTTAGATCCCTGGTTCGAATCCCAGTATGTACCAATGAGTTTTTAATTAAAAAAAACGTACAATTGTTTGACAACACCACTATAGTGCCTCGGAGAGCACGTTAAACTGTCAGTCCCGGTTTCACTATACCAACTTGTGAAACTGTTTATAGATGGGTTATTGAGTCTATTCAAAACATCGCGACAAGCTAACCACTTGTTCGGTGTAGACTCATACCATCGGCTACGTAAGGCACCCGTGATGATACGAGTATGTATGTATTTATACATTCTTGGAAAAAAACCTGTGCTTCTCAGCGTTTTATTTTAAATCAGCTGGAGTACCACCTACCATGGTACTACCACGTATTTTGTTCAATACAATGGGAATAACAACCCGGTTTGGGACGTCGAACAATGTTGATGTACTATAGGCGCCGTATAATTGTCGTGTAGGTTGTTTTCACAGACAATTATAGGCAATTAATATACATGGCGACGACGGAAGGGCGCCAGTGTTTGCGTACCATACATCAGTGGTCATTACCGTGACCACTAGTATGGTATACACTCAGTAGTAAGTAGATAGATAGATATTTATGTGTGATATCTGTACTATATTTATTTAAAATTCTTTATTGCACAAAATTGTACATAGGCGAGCTTAATGCTGCAGAACTTTTCGAAAAAAAAAGAATTAGATATAATCTTAACAATGATGCATAACAATACCTAAACTACTAAAATACTGTATATAATATAATAAATGTAATACATAAACATACATACCATACCAAACACAAATCGCCACGAGGATCTGGTTTAAGCGTTCAGATAATGAGCTGTGAGTACTGTATTACTATATATAATAAAGTGGTAAAGTTTGTGAGGGGGTAACCTCTGGATCTACTGAACCGATTTTAAAAAAATCTTTTAGTGTTGGATAGCCTATTTATCTAGGAAAACTATAGGCTATATAACATTACGCTACGACCAATAGGAGCGGAGCTGCAATGAAAAATGTTTTGTAAACGGGGAAAATTTGTTTCTTTTGAGAGCTTCCGTTACGTGCGCTGCGTAAATGGTTAAAGTTACGCAGACGAAGTTGCGCGAGTAATATAAAATAAAAAGGTAAAGTTTATGAGTTTGTGAAGTTGTAGGGGGTAATCTATGTATTTACTGAACCGATTTTGAAAATTATTTTAGTATTCAATAGATAGATTAGGGTGTTTGATGGTTTTTTATAAAATTAAAATCAAACATATAATTTATCTTTTATTGGCAATATTAATTGTATGTTTTGTACATTGCAACACTATGTAATTCTCTTTGCTCCATTAAAATCCATCGGTATAAGTCGTGCTTTTTATTTTATTTCAAGTTATAGTGAATTCCTATAGTTTTTCACACAAGTTGGGACAAGGGTAATATCATACTTAAGGATAGAACATCCACTTGGCTTTTTTAGCCTGATTACGTTTATTTATTGCGTTTAAACATCTTTTGTTTTGGTAAGTTTTTTTTTTGAATTAACTGAAGAAAAAGTGTATAATTATCAATAGAAAAGTTCCAAAAATATATGGTTGGAGAATTGGAGATGGCGACTTATACACTGAGGGCCCTAGCACAAACGCATCGATAGTCTCGATAAATCGACATAATCGATACATATCGATTTTATGAATGAATATTCATTCATAAACTTCATTTTATCGACTGTCAAACTATATCGATGTGAGGTGATGCTAAGCCCCACTTGACATTGGCAGAGTTACGCGTCAAGCGAAAAGCCATTCACCAAAAATAATAATAATAATAATGCTAAGCCCCAAACTGTACTATTAAAAATAATACACTGAATATTAACAATATTTCATTTTGACTGTTTTGTGTTGTGGACTTTGTATTTACCTGATGGCAAGCAGACCTTGGTAGTTTGCTCAACAAAATTAAACGCTTCCGTTGTGGTAGCTACATAATACTTTATCGTCAACGTTTGCCCATTTCTTAACTGCACTCTAAAAGAAGACTACCACCTTGACAAGAAATCGATGCATTAGTCTCTTGACCACTGATGAATCCACAGACTAAAACCAAACGAAACATGACTAGGTCACTTGACGGTTTTTGCATCTATATTGGCGAGGTCTAGAGAAGTTATAGATACCTTCCCATCTAAGAAATATATCTAACTATACATTTTAGTAACTCCCACCTCAACCAGTATAACTTATAGTATAATCTTATGTAACTGTAAATCCATAAACTAATCCTGAAACTTGAAGGTCATTTGACGGTTTTTGTACAAGTTATCTGCAAATCATAATATAAGTATTGAAGGACAAGGGGTCAGAGTGACCCATGTCAGTTGGTTAATGGTGCAATTTGTCTCATAATGTTGGCTATACTGTTACAGGTTATAACCCTATAACGTGCAACTGTGTAATAATAAACTTAAGTTAAGTACTGTCGAGCACACAAACATCTTAGTTGTACAAAAAAAAACCTTTTAAATTATACGGTTTTTTGAGTAAATGACTTTTTAGGAAGGGACTTGTTTGACGTAAAGATCTGTCAAACCTGGTATCGAATTAAAAGTTAAAACATAGTTGCTCTGGTTTGATTATTTTGCTACGAGATTTTAGCAATGCATTCTTATATAGAACGTACCCAATGTTCCTGAATTTTTTAGTTATATTTTTCTGAAATTTAACAATTTACTTCGACAAAACAATATATATATTTTATTTCCTTTTATTTATATAAGACTTAGTTGAGAAAATATAATTAAGTACTAATCAAGTTGTTAATTTTTTTTAATACTTAATTTTTTTTATAAAACTTTGATTATATTTTAAATGTGATTTGTGTTGTCTTCGAATTTCATTAAATTATAAACAACTTACTCTTATATCAAAATCAATATATTTTAAAATGCGAGCTTTGTGACATGTTTAGCTTGTATCAACACAGCATAACACTCGTCACAGCACTCTTTGTCACGCTTGCTGCACTTAGCGTATGACAAAAACTTTTGTTGCTGATTGTACTTGGTAACAAAATAGGTTCATGTCCTCACCCGTAGGTAGGTTTTAACACCAGTTTAAGTAAACTTTAATATAGTTATTTTATTATAAGTACGCTAATTTATCGTGCTGCTACCCATTAGAGTACAACAGCTATATGTACCTACTCTATATTTTTAAACGCAAGTTTAAAATATTCAATATAAATAATAATGTGTAAGACATTTCACACATAGGTACACATAGAATAAGCCTAGAGTTTAGTTTATGACCAGTAGCTCTACCACAAGTTTTTGCAAACAATTTTTACTAAAGTCACTAGTAACTATAGAGAGGAATCAAACAATAAAAAAGGTTTATTTGAAAAATAAAGCGATCCTATTGGTTGATTCCTATCTATAGTCACTAGCGACTATAGTAGAAACTGTTTGCAAAAACTTGTGGTAGAGCTACTGTAACCCTAGTGTGATTTTATTTTAACATTTACGTAAAACGGGTACGTAAAACAATAATATAAAACGTAAAAATATTGATAACATGCTGAAAACAGTTAAAACAAAAAAAAAACAGACTTCTCTGCCATCTGGTATTAGAAACTAGGACTTCTAACTCCACTCTTATATAGAGTAATTAGTAGAAAGCACAACGAGGGCGCCTGTGTAAAAGCAATGACAAACTTCGTGAGGGGTGACTGGAACCTGGTTAGCCGAGTGGTTGAGTATCTTGCCACGAAAGCGAGAACCGTGCATTCGAGTCCCGCCCACAAGGATTTTTTTCATTTCATTTTGTACTCAATATTTTCTGCTAAGATTATTTAGCAATTAGCATTTTAATACCGTGCTGTCTCTTCATAGCAATTAATTATAAATTACCCATCATACGAACGGCATTATCATCCAGCATCAAAGCAATAAGTGCTCTTCAAAGTCGTTAGATATCATCAAAATTAGATAGAAAGCGAATGCCAATAAAAAAACGCTAAGCGCTTTCATTTTCATCTCATTGTGTTGAACGATACTAATAAAAACTATCTACTTTGCTATCAATAGACTGAGTTTTACACGCCGACTTATTATTGTGCCTTAACAAAGTGTAAAAACGTTAAAAAAAAGTGGTAGGTACTTCAGATAGGTAGATAACATAAGTTGGTTTTGTAAAACTTTACGTACAAAAACGATTTAAGTTTGACGGTTATGTTGTAAAAAACATAATGATCGAATAAAGATATTAAAAGTAGAACTAAAAAAATATATTTTATTGAGAATTCTGTAAAAAAGTTCTTTACTGAAAGATTGATTTGAAATTTTACCTATTATGTTATATGTGATTGGTTACTTACCTTTTATTTACAATAAACATTTAAGGCATGGATATGGTCGGTGAAGTTGGTCGCCTTGGTGGCTCTCTTGTATGGCAGATAATGATTGATAGGTCTATGGAATCAGCTAACCACCTAGTCTTACACTAGTTGGTTATGTAGAGTGTGTTCGGTTCGGTAGTATTTTTCATATTAAGATTTCCATTCGCGTTTAAGTTCTAAATCTGATATCGAGGTATAATAAATATTTGTCGTTCTTTTGTTAATGAATTGCTGCCTAACCAAACGTACTCTAAGACCTCATTGTTAAACTTTTTTTTTTTTGACTATAAAGTTTCATCTGTAAAGATTTACATGAAATAAATGATTTTGACTTTTGATGTCATAATACATATATCTACCTCCATATATCCCTTTTCAAGGTTGTAGAGGATACATTGGCGGTCCAGGATGGGGGTCAGTGGGCCCCAAAACGTATTTACCTAAAATCTACTATTTTATAATAGTTTTACAAAAATCCTCAAAAAGCTTGTGAAGGCTCTAAAAAAAAAATCCTGAAAATATGTATAATATACAGGGTGAAGGATGTACTTTGTGCTAATATGGGGTTCTACTTATCAAAAAACATTTGGCTTCCCCATACAAATTGTCATTTTAACATTACTAGTTTGTATGGAGAAGGTTCAATTAACACCTTAAGAAGCCAGTAAAAGGTTTTGCGATCTCGAACGTCCAATAACGTCTAAATGTTGTTTTCAGTGATATCAAAGTTTATTTTTAATGAAAAAGAACGTAAAAGTGTAAATATTACTTACTCGATCCTAATTAGATAGTATCTTTATAAAAAATATATTAAATTTTGAAAAGACACCCAAAGTTTGATTTATGATTCTAAAAATATTACTTTAGTTCTCATTTTAAAACTAAACAGATTTTTTATAAAGAAATTATGTAATTAGGATCGAGTAAATAAAATCGACACCTCCATGTTCTTTTTTTCCAAAAAAAAAACTTTATTATAACTGAAAACAACATTTAGATGTTTTTTAACGCTCGAGTTCGCGAATCCTTTTCCTGCCCACTTAAGGTGACGATGTTTACGTCAACATTATTACGAATTATAGAAAATAGGCATAATGTAATAAGAATCACATTCAAAAGTCGTTACTTGTCGCACAATCGTCTCTGCCTTGACCAACATTGTATAACATAAAAGTGGGCAAGTGCGATAGCCTCAGCGCAAACAGGGTTCCTTACTATATTATTCATAAAAACTTTTTGAGTCCTTGAACAAACTTTAGTTAATATGGTGACCTGTATGCATCCGCTTGTTGCTATCATTCCTGGACATTGCATACTGCTTAATATCAGGTGGATGCAGGGTCACATGTTGAGCTCTTATAAACAAAAAAAAATGAGTCATAATATCATTTTTAAGCAACAAAAATAAATATACTTAATTGATAAATCTACATTTTTTATACATAAGCAAGCTACTAAGATACCAAGTTTTTTAATAAAGTATTTTTTTATACGTGGTGGCCGAGTTGGTTAGACCTTAGACTTAAAACACTTGGGTCCCTGGTTCCAACCCCGGTGTGTACCAATGAGTTTTTAATCTAAAAAAATATCTACATTTGTATAGGGCCTCGGAGAGCACGTTAATGGGTTATTGAGTCTATCCAAACATCGCGACGAGCTAGTCACTTGTTTGGTGTAGACTTATACCATCAACTACAACAAAGATGGTATTAAAAATACCCCCGCTGGGTACCCTGAGGCTGTCTAGGCGGTCAATATATAATTATATATTTATGATTTTGATACTCAAAAAAAAAGTAATAACTTTCCCATTAATAAAATTATTTTAGATGACCTAATACCTAAGAAAAACTAGGTAAGTACTTCTTGTAAGTATACTGGTACTATATTTTAGGCGTAAATACTCCTAGTATACCGTATACTAGGAGTATTTACGTGACAATTTTTATTTTTAACCAAAACGGGGCACGGGAAATTATGAAGTCAGTCACAATAATGAAACAAGTTTAACAAAGTTTTTTTTTTGGGTAAATATAATATTAAAGAAAAAACTATTTAGGCTGAGTTGTACCAAAGTATCTGTTAATGTAATGTAGGTAACGATGAAAATAAAAAATGGCGTCGAACGTAGTACCAAATTGATTTTGCAATTCAAATGACGCCATTTTTAATTTTAATCGTTACCTACATTACATTAACAGACACTTTGATACAACTCAGCCTAAATAGTTTTTCTTCAATATTATATCTTTCCAAAAAAATTAACTTTGTTTCAACTAAGACTCAATTAGTTACTAGGTTCATTTAGAAAAGGCCTATCTTCTCTTTTAATAGAGATTTTGAGTTTTTATTAGTGACCTTTATAAAACTGAAAACGGGACACTTCGGCGTTTCGAAGCTTTCCTCGGGGACACCGGGACGTATGGTCACGTATTCTGTATACGTAACCCTAATAACAACCATGGCGTATGATTCCCACGATTACCATTCATAACAATTCATAACTTTTTTGTCATAATCTTTAACTATTGTTTCTATTGGCGGCACTCGATGAGCAGTGAGTCGTATAGAAATTAGTATTATATATATATATAGATTTTCTCGAGATGATATATCTCACTCAGCTGGCAGCTGGTTATAATCAAACAATCATCCATCAGCCCGACGAAAGGATTGTTGATAATTCATATAAAAATTGTTCATTATAGGGTAATTAATTTAAAGGAGCTTCATTTTCTGATTGGGGGTGTTGATGAGTAGTTACACTATTTGATAAGAATCTGGAAATTATTCTTGAGGTATTTAAGGCAGCCTGTTTTTGCATGATATCAATTTTAATGTTATTGCTTATTTCTTCACAGTATCTTTTTAAATTAAAGGTTACAACTCCAGTACATCCCACTATTATTGGAATTATTGATATATTATATTTATATAGTCTTATCATTTCTCTTTTTAAGGGTTCGTATTTAATACATTTTTCAATTTCTTTATTTCGAATATTATAATCTGACGGTACTGATATATCTATTAAATAGGTATGTTTTGCAATTTTGTCTGTGTATACTATATCTGGTCGATTGTGAGGAATTATTGTATCTGTTTGTATTGTTGTCTCCCATAAAATTTTAGCTTCTGAATTTTCAATAATGTTTTTTAATTCGGTTTTCCACCACTCACGGTTAATATTAAATTTATGTTTTTGCATTAGCACCCAATAAATATATTTAACAATATTGTTATGTCTATGAATGTATAAATTATGAGCTAAAACAGAACATCCAGATGTAATATGTTGTACAGTTTCATCTTTTTCACCACAAAGTCTGCATTTTCCATCAATGTCCATTTTGTAAATATCTCTTTGTTGTTGTTTAGTAACAATTGCTTGATCTTGGATTGCAAATGTGCTTAATTCCAAAATGCACGGGATATTTGTCTTTTTTAACCAGGAAAAAGAAAGTAATTTATTTGTAAATTCGTTGTCAATGACCTTTTTAGGGAATTGACCCCTTAGTGGTTTTTGTCTCCATTTCTGTTTTAAATAATCAATTTCATATTTTTTTAAATTTATATCATTAATATCATTTTCATTAATTTTTAATTCTTTTATATAATTAATACTTTCTTTTACAATACTATGTTTTTCTTTTATATTTTCAAAATGGTAAATGGTTTTTGTTAATAAGTCTTCAGAGTTTTTCAAATATTCGTTATAAAGTAGTGTTTCTTTTATATAATAATTCCAAATTTAAAAGACCTCGGCCACCTTCTTCAACGTTTAAGTATATTCGTGTATTATCGGCATTTTTTTGATGAACTTTGTGAATTGTCAATTTCTTTCTTGTTTGTATGTCTAAATCTTGGATATTTTTCATAGTGTAGTCAATAACGCCAAATGAGTATAAAAGTATAGGTACAGCATATGTATTAATTGCTTTTACTAGATTTCTAGCGTTTAGATGTGTTCTGCAAATTTTTTTTAGTCTTTTTAAATATTCACTTCGAAAATTTTGTTTAACTTCATTATAATTATTTTTTCCATGTTCACTAATCCCCAAATATTTATAATTTTGATCTAATTCTAATTCATCAATTTTTTGTTGATTTAATAATTGCATTCCTTGACCAGATGTACATTTACCATTTTTGATATGAAGTATGTTACATTTTTCTATTCCAAATTCCATTTTGATATCATTTGTAAATCTCGGTAGTATCTATTAAATTATTTAAATCTCTTTCATTTTTAGCAAATAATTTTATATCGTCCATATATATCAAATGGTTGTATATTTCTTTATTTTTTAAAATAAAACCTTTTGTATTATATTGTTGCAGTAAGTTAGACAAGGGATTTATTGCCAAACAAAATAATAGTGGTGATAGAGTATCCCCTTGAAAAATGCCTTTACATACCTTTATTTCTGAAGTACTTATGATATTGGTTTTACTTTTTGCTGTCATTGTAACGTTCCAGTTCATCATTGCATTTGTTATAAAGTTTATAATGTTTTTAGGTATTTTGTACATTTCTAAACAGTACAATATGTAATCATGAGGAACTGTATCATAAGCTTTTTTGTAATCAATCCATGCCATACTAAGATTTTTTTTTGTATTTATTGCATCATCTGTAATAATTTTATTAATTTTTAACAAGTCCTTACAACCTCTGGAATTTTTTGTACAACCTCGTTGATAATAAGAGAATATATTGTTTTCGTTACAATGATCATAAATAATTTCAGACAAAATTGATGTTAGTAATTTGTACATGGTTGGAAGACAAGTAATTGGTCTCCAATTTTTTGCTTGATCTGTGTTTTAATTTTTTGGAATTAAAGTCACTTGACCAGAACAATCCAAATATCCAAAGGTTCTTTATTTTCTAAAATTTTGTTATACGCTCTACATATATATTTATGCGCTGAGTCAAAATATTTTAAATAATAATTTTGAAGTTTATCCAGACCAGGTGTTTTCCAGTTTTTTAGTCTTTTTATTGCTTGTTTTAATTGTATATCTGTTATATTTGTAAAATTACATTCTTCTGTTATATTTATATCATCTTTAATTTTGTTTATCCATACAGCATTTTTGTTGTAATAATTTGGTTTGCTTAATAAATCGGTCCAAAATTTCTCAATTTCATTTTGTGTAGGAAGTTTTTCAGTGAGAATATTTTTATGTAAGTATTTTTGATAAAATTGTCTTTCATTGTCTTGAAATAATTTATTTTCCTGTTTTGTTCTAATTATTTTATTAAATCTTCTAATTCTGCATGCTAATACTTTAACCTCTTGTAGTAATTTTTCGATAGTATTGTTTAATTGATTATTTGATATTATTTTATGTTTAATGTATAAATTTTGTTTAATTATTTTCATTCGTTTTGTTAAATTATCTGGATTCCTTTTTATTTCAATTAACTGTCCTAGTTCCTTTCTAATATGTTCAATATTTTTTTCAATTCTTATTTTCCAAGCAGGTTTTTTATTGTTATTAAAATGGTTATAACGTGTTATATTTTGATTATTTGTTTCTAATAATGTTACAGCGGCTGCATATAGAACAGTATTTATACCTTTTATATCATCGTATATATTTAATATAGTTGGCAAATATGTATTTAAAGTTTGAAGATTATCATAAAACTTTTTATTAAACTTTACTTTTGGTAAAGAACTTCTATCCCTAATGTTAGTATCTATAGTTTTGTATAAATTTATTTTAAATTTTTGAATGATTTCTGAATCTTCATATTCTTCTATATATATATTAGAATTTAAGTTTTCATTATGAATTAACGTATTTTCTGTGTAGTTATTATTATTTGTAATAATTTCATCTTCAATTAAATTTAATCGGTTTTCATTTGTAATATTTATGGTTAATGTATTAGTTATTTCATTGTTGATATCAATGCCTGTTGCGTTTGATTTTATTTGTAACATTTCTTCGTTAGATAACATTTGATATGTAATGATTCTTTTAGCTTGAGTGGAAAGTTTGTTGCCATTTAATCGTGAGATTGTTTCATTATTTGGATTTCTAGTTTTAAATAAATTAAACATTCTTTTTATATATCCTATTCCATTAGCCCTTGCCTGATAGTAACAAAACATTACTTCTTTTATTTCTGATCTATTCCATTTACATCTATTATCTGTAGGTCGTGGTGATAGAATCATATTTTGGTCATTTTGAATAATAGTGTTATGTTCATTTTAATTAAAAACTTTAACGCAAAGCCCAAACCACTGGACGGATAGGGCTGAAATTTGGCATGCAGGTAGATGTTATGACGTAGGCTTCCGCTAAGAAAGGATTTTGATAAATTCAGGGATACACAAGGGGATAAAATAGGGGATAAAAGTTTATATGATAAAAAAATTACTATTGAAGTTGTAAAGCTGACGAAGCTGACGAAGTCGCGAACACAGCTAGTTAAATTTTTATTTCATGTAAATCTTTACAGAGTAAAGATATATTAGTATATGTTACAGTAGATTTACAAAAAGGTTGCTATATTATGTTGAGGCTTTGTAGTTCGCTTCATTTTAACACGAGGACCGAAAAAAATTGATCTATAAAGGCGAGGCTTAGGCATTATCTACCGGCTTACTAGCAACTTTTGGGAAATCAACAAAAATTTTAACGCTCGCAGACTGCTTCCCAGGTAGCATTTTGACGTCAATTACGTCGAGAATGACACTAAGTTGACGTCATAGGGACGTCAAAATTCTACCTGGGTTATTCAAAAATAAATATATACTTTAGACATACCTGCATATAATACAATACATTTTGTATACGTGGTGACCGAGGTGGTTAGACTTTGGTATCTATCAATGAGTTTTTAATTAAAAAAAAATGTAGATTTGTTTGACAACACCATTATATTGCCTCGGAGAGCACGTTAAGCTGTCGGTCCCGGTTTCACTATACCAACTTGTATATGTTTATCGATGGGTTTTTTAATCTATTCAAAATATCGAGACGAGCTTAACATTTGTTCGATGTAGACTCATACCATCGGCTATGACGAGGTGGGATTAAAAACCACTCCGCTGGGTACCCTGAATGGCCGTCTAGGCGGTCTCGGCGCCGTAAGGCACCCGTGATACATATAATACAATACATATACAATATACATACTGCACATCTAGATTATGTTATTTAATTAAATTAAGTAATGTTTGTGCAATACTAAATATGTATGTTAAACGCAAGTTCGTGATTTGCATGTCTTTAACCTAAGTATTTCTAAACTATTACCGATGAATAAAATTAATGTTACGTCTGAACTAGGATCGTTATTATTATTCGCTTTTCGCCAAACAAAGTCATGTTTCGGTTTTAGTCTGTGGGTACACCGGTTTTCAGGAGACTACTGCTTCGATTTATTGTCGAGGTGGTAGTCTCCTTTCAGGGTGCGGTTAAGAAATGGGTAGTTGAATTGACGATAAGGCAGCGAGTATATTAAAATATCTCGCAATGCAATTCGTCATTGTCGCCTCACATTTCGTAATCGCATCATTTAGCCGGCATAGTGGAAGTGATCAATATAGTTTAAGAACAATTATTGATTGACCCCATTTATGGACTTTGTAGGTCTACTCACCACCAGGTAAATACAAAGTCACATGTCGTGCTCCAATAAAAAAAACATATGTTTTGTCTAATTTATTGCTAGTCAAGTTTTTTTGTTTGTCTTTAAAATGTCGGATATGTAATGTTGTAGGCACAAGCCTTTAGACAAACCAGCTCATATATTTATATGCTATATATTATATATGTATTTTTTTTTAGATGGTACCTATAATTCAAAATCCATAACTATATTTATATATTTTACGCTGGCTTGGCGAGTGGTGTTGCTCAGGGTCTGTACGACATCCACACAATAATTTATTTGAGTTTACTCTGTAGGCTGTATGGTTCATAGTGATCTTTGCCTTCTCTATTTTTAAGAAAATTGAACAAAAAAAAAGCGTTTACTTTGCATTGGCTAATATGAGACTCTAGTGATCAAATCGAACAACTTTTCCCATGTGTCGCAAATGAAAAAAAAATGCCTTCCCCATATAAGTTGGTACACATGGTCCATAGGAAAAGTTGTTCGATTTGATCAGTAGAACCTTATATTAGCCCAAAGTATAACCTTTTAAATTCCAAAGTCACCATGTATGTGTTTACTGCTTTTCAACACTAATTGTAGGTTTTTTTCTTTATAACAAAGAAATTTAATAATATTTACGAGCCAATACGAATTTGTGGTCACATGGTCCATGGGAAAAGTTGTTCGATTTGATCAGTAGAACCTCATATTATTAGCCCAAAGTACATCCTTTCAAAGTCACCATGTATATAATTACCTACTGCTTTTTAGCACTATTGTAGTTTTCTTTATAACAAAGAAATTTAATAATATTTACGAGCCATTACGAATTTGCCTAACAGGAATTTACAGTAACCCTAGTGTGAGTTTTTTTAACATTTACTTTCGCGTTAACTATACTACCGCGTTAACATTTTGACCAATCACACGTTCGCATTTTTAGTTCTCAAAAATTCCGCTTGGAGACTATTTCCCATACAAATTTTAGTTAACTCAAACGCAAAGTAATAGTTAGAAAACTCACACTAGGGGTACAGTTTACACATTCGAGTACCTATGTTAGGTTTAGTTAGGTCACAGGTTTGCGTGCGCGGTATTACGGTATTATTAACTCGTTTGTAGCCAATAACGTGTGTTATGTTATGAAACAAAATACTTAAGTATAATTCATTTTAAATAATACGAGGAAAATGCTCAATTTTAGAGCTAAACTCAAAATCAGTAAATTGTTGCTTTGAGTTATAGTTCAAATGTTTTATTTTATTTATTGGGTCATAGTAATTGACCTTGTATCTGCTTGATGGTAAGCAGACCTACAAAGAAGTCTTATTAAAGAATTATACGTAGAATTGACTTACTCAATCAATTACACACGCTTATATATGTCAGTAAGTAATTTGAAGATTTTTTAATTATATTTTCAGTACTTAGGTAGGTATTACCTTTTTGACAGCTTCTTTACGGTAAGCTTGGCGGTAAGCTAACAGTGAAATATTTTACAAAACGAAAATTCAGTTTAATTAATTTTGAGCAGAGACCTAGTATAGCCCATCGGCAAACAATATTAGCCTTGGTATGGAAAATTCAATTTAATTAATTTTGAGCAGAGACCTAGTATAGCCCATTGCATGCAAGCAAGATTCTTGGTCTGTGAACTTGATCGCCATGCTAGGCTGTCTGTGGTTACGTCATCGGTTTGATTCCCACTCAAGGCAAACAGTATTAGCCTTGGTATGAAAAATTCAATTTAATTAATTTTGAGCAGAGACCTAGTATAGCCCATCGCATGCAAGCAAGAATCTTGGTCTGTGAACTTGATCGCCATGCTAGGCTGTCTGTGGTTACGTCATCGGTTTGATTCCCACTCAAGGCAAACAGTATTAGCCTTGGTATGAAAAATTCAATTTAATTAATTTTGAGCAGAGACCTAGTATAGCCCATCGGCAAACAATATTAGCCTTGGTATGGAAAATTCAATTTAATTAATTTTGAGCAGAGACCTAGTATAGCCCATTGCATGCAAGCAAGATTCTTGGTCTGTGAACTTGATCGCCATGCTAGGCTGTCTGTGGTTACGTCATCGGTTTGATTCCCACTCAAGGCAAACAATATTAGCCTTGGTATGAAAAATTCAATTTAATTAATTTTGAGCAGAGACCTAGTATAGCCCATCGCATGCAAGCAAGATTCTTGGTCTGTGAACTTGATCGCCATGCTAGGCTGTCTGTGGTTACGTCATCGGTTTGATTCCCACTCAAGGCAAACAGTATTAGCCTTGGTATGAAAAATTCAATTTAATTAATTTTGAGCAGAGACCTAGTATAGCCCATCGCATGCAAGCAAGATTATAGGTCTGTGAACTTGATCGCCATCCTAGGCTGTCTGTGGTTACGTCATCGGTTTGATTCCCACTCAAGGCAAACAATATTAGCCTTGGTATGAAAAATTCAATTTAATTAATTTTGAGCAGAGACCTAGTATAGCCCATCGCATGCAAGCAAGATTATAGGTCTGTGAACTTGATCGCCATCCTAGGCTGTCTGTGGTTACGTCATCGGTTTGATTCCCACTCAAAGCAAACAATATTAGCCTTGGTATGAAAAATTCAATTTAATTAATTTTGAGCAGAGACCTAGTATAGCCCATCGCATGCAAGCTAGATTATAGGTCTGTGAACTTGATCGCCATGCTAGGCTGTCTGTGGTTACGCCATAGTTATCCAGACGTCATGGATTTGATTCCCACTCAAGGCAAATCATATTAGCCTTGGTATGGATATTTCAAAAATATATATACTAGTAGCATGAAGCTAATAATAATAGAAACGTCTTAATACCTTAAATGGCATATAAAACAAAATGTCAAACGAGTTCGTTGTCTGTGGTTGCTGTTCTCACTTCAACCAATCAACGCTCAGTGATTGCTTTTGTTTTCACTTTTTTTTAAATTGTACGGCGGCAGCCATCTTCTGTTCTCACAACTAGAATGGCGATTTAAGGCCCATGGGCGCTCCCCATGACTACCTACTAGTCATGCTGTAGTTTCTATGAGTTTTGTTGTTGGATAGTTGTTTCTGGTACACATAGTTCCAATCTGTAATATGTAAGAACGGTACATAATAAAATTGTAAAAGTTTATATTGCCAATTCACTTTGCTAGCAATTTCTAGACTTATAACTTAAGCAACCAATGATAAACAAGTATGCAATACACACAACAAAACTTAGCAAATTAAAATTTTCAATATGAACCGTAAAACCAAGCCTTATAGACTATAGACTTGGCTTTAATGTGTTAGCTTCTGTGGCAACCTTGCTGTCTATAGTCTATGGCAGAGATTCTCAAACTTATTTTTCTAAGGAACCCTTTTGGAAGCGTAATGCTCGTATTCATGAAATTAAGAATCATTTATTTATTAAACTATACATTGTACATAACAGAACTTACTTATTATAAATAATACAATTATATTGACTATAATAGCTCCAAGCATCTCAGTACTAACCGGCTGGATTCAGCATTAGATCATGCAAATACTTCAAATTCCAATTTTTTTTGCTCTATTCTAAATAATATTAATATTATGGAGCTGCCCTAATGCCTAAGATCGTCTATAAAACGAAATGTCAAATGCGTTTGTTGCCGCCATATTGTGTTCTAACTTCAACCAATCAACGCTCAGTGATTGCTTATAATATTTTTTTATCTCACTTTTCGTTTTGAGTTTATAAGGCGGCGGCCATCTTCTATTCTCCCATTCGGAAAGGCGATTTTAGGCATTAGGACGGTTCCCTATTTATATCTCCATGGTAATATTTTACAGACCCCTAAATATAAAAAAAACTGGTTTATGTGTAATCTATATTAATAATACATACATACATATCATCACGGGTGCCTTACAGCGCCCGAGAACGCCTAAACGGCCCCAGGGCCCAGCGGAGGGTTTTTTAATCCCACCTCGTTGTAGCCGATGGTATGAGGCTACACCGAACCCTCAGGGTACCCAGCGGAGGGGTTTTTAAACCCACCTCGTCGTAGACATTTATATAATAATCAAATATCTAATGGAAGGTATGAAATTGTTTATATATCATTAGTTTATGTTAGAGTGTTAGGTTTTTTTTTTTTCTTTGCAACTCCTTTAGTTATTTTTTTTTTATGATCAGTATAGTCGCGGAGCCTTCACAGAGGCTTTTAGACGCGCACTTTGCACACTTTGAGTATTGCTGGTCTATGGCAACCAGTTCCCTATCATCTTTCGACTGGCTTTAATTTAAGAGCAATGTTCCACGCGTGGTTTACATGAAACAGATTGTAATCGAAATGCTTCCTGGAAGCAATTCCTTTGCTAAAATAATTGCAAAACTCAGGAGCGGGCATTTTGTCCGTGGGAACTCTTCTTCGATATATAATACGTAAATAAAGGTAGCTGTACACGATATGGAGTCCGGTAATTTATTACCGGGAACGGTTACTGATACGTCTAATTCTCCGTTCTAATGTAGTTTTTTTTTAACGCCTTGACTTATTATTAGAGGTTATTTAATTAAATTTAATGAATTAGTATTTCCAGCTATATAATTTGGATGCTTATTTATATTTTGAACGTGCATGCATCGAAGGCACAAACCTTCGTGCGTCGTGTATATGCACGACGCACGAAGGTTTGTGCCTTATTATTTTATGTCTACCTTTTGATGAACAAAAGTACATGAATAGAGTCGATTCATATATTGTTGTATAACAGAACTGTTAACTCTCACTGTACCGGCTAAATGATGCGGTTACAAAATGGGCGGCGGCAATGCGGTTGCGAACTGGTTTATAACTAAAACGTGACTTAAAAGAAAAAAGTGTAGGCAAACTAAAAATATATCTAATAAAGTTAATTTTGTTATCAGAGCTCAAATTTAGTTTTTTTTACTAACATAATAAAATGCTAATGGCACTCTCGTTATCTTTTTACTCTTCAAGCTATAGCTACAAGAAAATGTATACAATATTAAGTAATATATATTAATCACCTATGTATACAAACTAATTATGCATTTTTTTCTTCAATAACCCCTTTTTACCTGTTTTTCCTGTATCCGGTAATAGAACATGTATGGTGTGCTTTATACCATTTCTCTCACGCTAACCTGTGCCCAGCAAAACACTCACACCTTTTTCATTGCCACTTTCTACATTTACACGTCAAATTTATAGCCTTATTAACCTTGCGTTAAAAGCGTTAATTGTAGTTTAAAGTTATGTGCATAGTAACTTTTGGGTTTATGTGTAGGTAGTCCGGAGGCTCTAACGTGAGTTTAGAAACTTTAGGTGTTCTAGGAAAAGTTAATATTTTGTTCTGTTTTGATAAATAAAGCGATACTAAATAAATATTTATTTATTTGCCAGAACATGGTACAGAAGAATGGTGTTACAATTGGTTTTATGATCAGCATATTCTACCTTACAGTTGCGCAAAATATCAATAAATAATGAAAAATTAACAAAAACCCCACAGGTGAACAAAAGCCGTATTTTACCAACACTATATATAATACAAAATTAATTAAATAACACAAAATGTCAAAATTCTATTAAAATCAATAATTATTTCATTCAATACACAATTATAATTTATCATTAGAAATAATGAGAATGAATTCTAAATTATGATGTCTTATTAATAAATTCAATGTCCAAATCCAAATATTAAATTAAAGCATAACAAACAATTACAAAAATATGTTTTAAAATGTTATCATAATATAAATTAATTTAGTCATAGATCTGTGGGCCTAGTGTGAGTTTTTTTAACGTTTACTTTAGCGTTAACTATACTACTACGTTAACAGTTTAACCAATCACATGCACGCATTTTTAGTTCTTAAAATTTCCGTTTGGAGCGCTGAACTATTTCCCATACAAATTTTAGTTAACTCAAACGCAAAGTAATAGTTAGAAAACTCACACTAGGGGCACCTATGTAGAAACAACTACTAAGTACTACTGTATCAATTCATAATATCAGTATAAATAATGGTAGATTCCTCGTACGGACCACTTTTTCGGCCCATTTTTGGTTTTTCCGTTTTTGCCCCGGTAAGTTATTCCTTGTACGGCCCGTTTAAATATTATTTAATAGCCTATCAGTGGTTCCTCACTTATTATTAGTCTAATTAAACTGAATTGTTTGTATGTAGAAAATTACAAAAATACACTTCAGGCGATCATTAGGAATATAGTAGATAAGTAGCTGAAAACATAATATTTATAATTAAATCTGGGCATCTATTATTATTATTACTGAGTAAATTCAAATGTGCCTCTAAATATGTATATATATATATTGACCGCCGTCGTAGACTTGGGGTTGCACCCTTGGCGTTATATCCGGAGGTCGTGGGTTCGATTCCCACCCATGGCAAAAAATATTAGTAGGTACGTTTTTCTGTACAGTTTGTCATGTCTGGGTGTTTATAAAATATAATATGTATTATTTCGTTGTAGTACACATAGTACAAGCCTAGAGCTTAGTTTGTAATCAGAGCTATATGTGTAATTTGTCCTACATATTATTATTATTATTATATCATCACGGGTGCCTTACGGCGCCCGAGACCGCCTAGTTGGCCTAAGGGTAGAAAAACATACTATTTTTTTTTTGCAATGGGTGGGAATCGAATTCACGATTTCCGGATACAACGGCAAAAGCGGAACTAGTCTACGGAGGAGTGTCTGATGAGGCTCTTCGATGCTCATGCTGATTCAACTGCAAAGTTGTTTAAAAAAATGGTCTCCTTTTATTAAACAGAATATAAACGATGACTGTACGTTTTCCTTTTTTTTATTTTCTGTCTTGTTATTTTATAGGAATTATTTTAATGTGAGGGAATTTTTCGCGTTTTTTTTCGAATTTCAGGGATTGATGTTTTTTTTTTCCTACACCAAACTTTGAAAAAAGGAAAACGTTCGAGCCTAGATATAGGTCTTATTTATAACGCCTCCAAAAATAATAAATATCTATGAATGTTTAGGGGGGTAACAGTTAGGACCAAAAGATCGTGAATGTATGGGAAATGTTTCATCAGACTCTGCTCTTAAACAAGGGTAACAGACTTTATAAGTCTGCTTACCATCAGGTAGATACAAAGTTACTTGCCGTGTATAATACCTACGTTGTATTGCAAATAAAAGTTCAGTTAGGTATATTATTACAAACGAAAGATACATGATATTTCATGTTTCGTCATACGTGCTATTTCTGGTCTACTGATCTAATTAACTACTGAACCGATTGTATTGTATTTTGTATCAATGTGAGTGCGTAACTTTGCTCTAAAAGTTCTTCTAAGCATGTAAAAGCTATCGCTGTAAAATAACAATTCTTATTTTGAAAAAGTAATTAAATAAATACCATCACGTTCAAGACCGTCTAGACGGCCTCAGGGTACCCAGCGGAGGGGTTTTAATCCCACCTCGTCGCAGCCGATGGTATGAGTCTGAGTCTACACCGAACAAGTGGCTAGTTCGTCGCGATGTTTGGATAGACTATATAACCCATCTATAAACAGTTTCACACTGTGAAATTTTTCACTATATCAATCTGTGAAATTCACAGGTTGATATAGTGAAACTGGTACCGACAGCTTAACGCGCTCTCCGAGGCACTATAGTGGTGTTGTTAACCAAAAGTATATTGAGTTTTAGATTAAAAACTAATTGATACACACTGGGGTTTGAACCAGGGACCTTAGTGTTTTTAATTAGGTCTTACCAACTCGACCACTACGTAGGTATATAATATATTTTTAATAAATATTTATATAATTTAATCCTAGCTTTTATTTATTTATAGGTAAGGTTTCGCTTAAATTTTTTCTATTACTTAATATCCCTAGATATTTTTTCACCTTCCACTGCCTTCCCATATAACATTTTAAAAATATAGAAATATTGATATGTAGGTACTATTATTAGATACGTAATTTATTAGTACCTATAGTAATATATCGGAAGTATATAAAAAGTTTAAAAATAAATGTAAGTAATAAAAAAAACAACTACATAAATTATACAGGTTTAGTTAGTCTGTAAATAAATCAACACAATATTTTATAACAACATAATAAAATTGAAATCAGAAAGCTTTTGACATCCGGTCATTGACTTCCTATTCCGCTTTGACAGTGTTGACAGTTCCGAGTTCAACTTTGACAGTTGTTTGTACATGTGGGCACATGTGTTAATATTTATCGCCGACACTTTCCCAAGATATAAAGTAAAAGTAGTAAAACAGGTGTCTACTTTTATTGGTTAGCCAAACTTGCGCTTGCGCAGGTAAAGATTGAATATAATAATAAAAGTAAAGAAAGAAAAATGTAATATTATCTAATTATATTAATGTTTATTTTAAGAATTGCTACTTTCTAGTGCCGCGTCTTTCATTTTATAGTCTAGGTTTTAATTTTTTTTTATTAAGGGCCTCTTGTGAGGTCTGAGGCTTTACCACAGATATCATAGCCTTTACTATGACTTATTGCGTATTCACGTAACGTTTAGTTTTTGAAATCGTATTAACGTAGCGTCAATACGTTAACGTAACATGAGAAACCACCATTAGGATCGTTTTATTCAATCCTATTAACTAAAATAAGGCGACTTTTTCGGTGGTCCCTCACGTATAACTTTAATAATGAAATATAGCGTCTGAAATATAGCGACGCGACGTTACGTTAGTTAATACGTAGCAAAATAAAAGTTATATACTCAATTTTTTTTTTTATTAATTAAAAATCCAAATTTAAAAAAAACCCTCTGTTGTTAAGCATGTACCCAAAATACTTAAAGCACCTCAGAATTTCTAGCGATATACATTTAAATATATCGTTTTTTTTTATAAAATAATATCATTATCGAAAAATGAAAGCAACAAAAAATCAAAACCCTCTATAGCAGATTTTCGCACTTAGGGTACTTTTCGCACTTAGGGTACTTTTTAATATTTAATAATATGTTTCCAAACTGACCTCAAACACTTTAAATGAATTTATGTTTTTATCTAATAACATACATACATACATATCATCACGGGTGCCTTACGGCGCCCGAGACCGCCTAGACGGCCCCAGGGTACCCAGCGGAAGGGTTTTAATCCCACCTCGTCGTAGCCGATGGTATGAGTCACACCGAACAAGTGGCTAGCTCGTCGCGATGTTTTGAATAGACTCAATAACCCATCTATAAACAGTTTCACATGTTGGTATAGTGAAACCGGGACCGACAGCTTAACGTGCTCTCCGAGGCACTATAGTGGTGTTCGCAAACAAATGTACATAAATTTTTAAATTAAAAACTCATTGCTACACACCGGGATTCGAACCCGGGACCTAAACGTTTTTAAGTCCAAGGTCTAACCAACTCGGCCACCACGTATATATCTAATAACAACACACAAAGTGTGAAATAAAAAGCTAGTCTGAAATACATTTTATTAACAATATCACGCTCTACAAAACGCGATAATATCTCAAAGAAAAATGCTGTAATTGAACAATATATCTTGCTTGCATGTCTTTAGAGACATACGGTAAAGGTACAGAGGTTAGCTTTCGGTTCTAGCGACAGAGATAGTATAACCACAGACCTTAGCAGTATACAGTCAGGCAGAGTATACCTCATGGTCTAAAGAAGAAAATTTTCGTGACGTGTTTTTGGCTGACACCTGTCGCCTGGTGTTTGGAAGTTGAATGTTTTCAGTGAGTTCAATTCTAATTTCCAAAAAAAATTACTTTGTACGTTTTTCTGTACAGTTTGTCATGGTCTGGGTGTTTATAAAATATATTATTACGTTGTTTTGGGTTTACATAGTACAAGCCTAGAGCTTAGTTTGTGACCAGGGCAATATGTGTTTTATGTCCTTCTTATATTAAAAAAGCAGCGTGTATGCAGTTCTAATCATAATTTAGCCGGCGCGTAGTAAGACCCATTAATGTCGTTAAACCACAATCTATAAATCTACCTCATTCATGGATCCCCAAAGGCTAAATGATGCAGTAATGAAATGAATGGGCAGTGACAAAGACTAATTTTCATTACAAGCCTACCTAAAATCAATGATGCTTTATGGTCAAATTTGCCTATTTCTCAACAGCATTCTGAAAGGAGACTACCACCTCGACAAGAAATCATAATGGTAATTCGCATTTAATGCCGCCCCTTTAATTTCGTAACCACATCATTTAACCGGCATAATGGTAACTATCACATGCCGTGCTCCAATAAAAAAAACAATAAAAAAGTGACCGAACAAGGAAGGCAATAAAGGATTACTTGGTAGCGCTTAACAAAATCCAAGATTGATAAATCGTACTGCAACCACTTTCGTAGCGTTCTCTAAAAAAACACACACTGATCCGTTTTCTTCGCTAGAGAGGTACAAAGGTTAGCTTTCAGATCTTCAAGCGCCGGAGATAGCTATGGGAGAAGCGAGACAATGCGGCCATTGTTTGTCTGTTTGTCTGTCACATGAGTCGACTTATATGTCGTTAAGAAAATTAATAGAACGGTGTGTTAACTTTAAACCTATGGTAATTTTCATCCAACATTGTATGTTGTAGCATAGATTGAAAATGATACTATTTTATAATATATAAGGTGAATTTGAAACGTACTTTGGGATAATATGAGATTCTGCTGATCAAATTGAACCACTTTTACCATGGAACCATGTGTCGCAAATGAAAAAAAAAATTGCCTTCTCCATACAAACTAGTAATGTTAAAATGACCAGTTTGTATGGGGAAACTAACAATTTTTTTCATATATTTTTCGAGTGAAATTTTCAAGTGTACCTTCAAGGCATACCGATTTTGATAAAAACTAAAACTGCATCATTAGATTTTTGTAAAATGTATTCTCCTAGCTGGGAATCGAACCGGTTGATTTAAAAAATATTGTCGCTTATAAGGATCAAATGGTGGAATGTAACTTCAAACGGCAAACTAAAGGAAAGTTAAAATTTTTTAGAACGTGTTTTTTAACACAACTAATAAATTGTTCGAAATTATAGCAATTATTTTCAATACAATACTCTATAGGCTTGTACTATGTGTACCAGAAACAACGATATAATACATATTATATTTTATAAACACCCAGTACATGACAAACTGTACAAAAAAACGTACAAAGTACTATTTTTTGGAAATTAGAATTGAACTCACTGAAAAAATCAACTTCTAAACACCAGGCGACAGGTGTCAGTCAAAAACACGTCACGAAAATTTTCTTCTTTAGACCATGAGGTATACTCTGCCTGACTGTATACTGCTAAGGTCTGTGTTACGACCTCCGGATTCTAAGTCTACGGAGGCAGTAATTTTTTTTAATGAAAGTTCGTCACCTTGCAGAAATAACTTTAACATGTCAAAATGTTAATAAATAATTTGACATTGTAATTAAACGAACCTGAAAGATTTGATAACATTCAATTACAATTTTATCGATTACAACACTAAATTGATTGATGATTCGATATAATTATATGGCTGTCGGAGATGCATTCAACCATTGATTGAACATCGATACGAAATATTGTGAGGTCTTAAATTAATAATTAGAATTATTATATTATATATATACCTCGACGAACATACCACCCGTTCGGCGTAGAGTCAAAATACGATGAGGCGACGATGAGTAAAGAATAAAAGCTCACCCCAGCGGAGTTTTTATTTCAAGCTTCACCAGGAGCCCTAAAAACTGCAATCGAGGCGACATGTCATTTCGAATTCAGTCAAAACAGCATGGATTTTGACAGGACTTGGTTCCAATGGGACCACCCAATGGAACCAAGTCCGGATCTGATGGTGGAATCCGGAGAAATCGAGGGAAACCCTCAAATTTCAAAGGCACGTACAGTGTTTTTTCAATATTTTTAAGTACCGAAAGAACACTTTGACGGCTAATAGCATAAGTATAGTGTGGTGGCAAAAGCTTACCTACACCGGTATTCTTAAAAACTTATTGAGTTCTTGAAGAACACTTTAGTTATGGAAGGTTTTGTCTCTTTTTATCACAAACAAAAATGAATATGTATATAAGAGTTCTTGAAGAAAACTCAATAAGTTTTAATGAATACATAGGACCATTTGACCACCGTACACTCGTGGTTGCGCCTTCGGCGTTGTATCCGTAGGTCGTGGGTTCGATTCCCACCCATGGTAAAAAAATATTAGTACGTTTATCTGTAGTTTGTCGTGGTCTGGGTGTTTATAAAATATAATATGTATTATATCGTTGTTTTTGGTACACATAGTACAAGCCTGGAGCTTATTTTGTGACCAGAGGCTCTACCATGGGTTTGAGCATTGTAGCAACGTAACGTATTTGTATACGTATACATGAGCAACGACCAATAGGATCGCTTTATTCTATCCTGTTACCAAAAATGAAGCGGTCCTATTGGTTGTTGATTACATTTACAAATACGTTACGTTGCTACAATGCGCAAACCCATGGTAGAGCCCCAGAGCAATATGTGTAAGTTGTCCTACATATTATTATTATTATTAGGATTTACCATAAATATTCATATATATCTTCACGGGTGCCTTACGACGCCCGAGACCGCCTATACGGCCCCAGGGTACCCAGCGGAGGAGTTTTAATCCCACCTCGTCGTAGCCGATGGTATGAGTCTACACCGAACAAGTGGCTAGCTCGTCGCGATGTTTTGGATAGACTCAATAACCCATCTATAAACAGTTTCACAAGTTGGTATAGTGAAACCGTGACCGACAGCTTAACGTGCTCTCCGAGGCACTATAGTGGTGTTGTCAAACAAATGTACATATTTTTTTTAATTAAAAACTCATTGGTACACACCGGGATTCGAACCAGGGACCTAAGTGTTTTTACACCACGTATACTCTAACCAACTCGGCCACCACGTATACTAATATTCATTATTTTATAATTTTTAGAGTTTTTAAAGACGGTAATTTTTTTTTGTTAGTTGTTAAAAGTTTTTGATTTATTTATTGTAGCAGTTCTGAAGAAGTCGTAGTCTTAGGTAGAAAACAACGTAATATCTGAGTATTGTCTCGTGCACTTTCTCTCGCTTCATACAATAAAACTTTAATTTGTAATGTTAATTATTAAAGTAAGATGTTAGTGCCCGTAATGCGATGTGGGAAATTAGGTTTTGAGATTGTGGACGTGAAAGCTTCTGCTAATGTTGTTATTGTTTTTAATTATAGTTTGTTGTTTGTTTGTTAGACAATTTTGTTTTTATTTAGACAAATTTCCCTAGTATATAATTTGAGGCCGATGATTCCTTAAGGAGACGAAGACTGTAGACGTGCGTTTTTGTTAATTTTTTTATTGTAAAAATTATATGATATTATTATGCAAATGTACCAATTTTGTAGAATATATTAAATTTTTAAAGATAAATATGCAATGAAAAAAATCCTTGGAACGGGACTCGAACCCACGAACCTCGCTATCGCGGCAAGGCGCTCAACCGCTGAGCCAACCAGGTTCCAGTCAGCCCTCACGAATTTTGTCATTGCTTGTTATCTACCGTTCCATGTATTTTAACTATGTTTGTTTAAAACAAACATAGTTAAAATACATGGCGCCCGTGACCGCCTAGACGACCTCAGGGTACCCAGCGGAGGGGTTTTAATCCCACCACATCGTAGCCGACCTACACCGAACAAGCTAGCTTGTCGCGATATTTGGATAGACTCAATATCCCATTTTTAAACAGTTTCACAAGTTGATATAGTGATACTATAAGTAAATTTATAAGTAATAAAATTAAAACATTTACATAATGTTTTCTTCATTAATTAAAATGATTAAACTCATTAAATGTAATATTTAAAAGCTATTTTAAACATAGGTATTAGTTTCACATGTAATATTACACCTAATGCACATATACATTACATTGTGTAATACCAATAATAATTGTGTAATATATAATGAGGTTAGTAAGTATAGAGGCGTCTCTAAACATGTTTAAGGCGTGAATTTAGTCTTCGAAATTGACAGTTTCAGTAAACGAAATCCTTTTTGATACGACAACTAATATTATACAAGTTTTTTTTTTATTGGAACACGGAATGTGACTTTGTATTAACCTGGTGGTGAGCAGACCTACAAGGTCCATGAATGGGATCAATCAATAATTGTTTTTAAACAATATTGATCCCACTATGTCGGCTAAATGTTGCGATTAAGAAATGGGGGGTGAAAATGACGTTTGCAATACGAGTATATCATCATCAATTCAACTACCCCTTTCGTAACCGCACCCTGAAAGAAGACTACATCGACAAGAAATCTATGCAGAAGCCTTCTGATAACCGGTGAACCCACAGACTAAAACAGAAACATGACTAGGTCACTTGACGGTTTTTGCAACTGTATGGGCGGTGGTAACGAGATCACCAACCAACGAAAGACGAGATAAGTGTTATAAGAGTTTAAAGTTCTTGTTTGTGATTTTTACGATCACGGGTGCCTTTCGGCGCCAAAACCGCGCGATTGGTCTCAAGAGTACAGAGCGGAGGGGTTTGAAACTTTCTGAAATCACGCCTCTATATCTTTAATCTTAAATACATATTTTTTTATTCAAGTAATATTAGATGTTCTCTCTGTCTATCCGTTTTTGTGCTCATAACTCAAGAACAAGTTAACCGATTTAGTTTTTTATTATTATAGATATTTAAAAAAAAAAATGAAGAAAGGAAAAGAACTATTTAGGTAAGTTTACCTGAATGGTTCAATTTATTTTTATATAAAAGTTAAAAATTTAATTTAAAACACCCAGCCATGCATAATTGTATACATACATACATAAGATCAACAAATATTTATTAATTTTATTGTAAAATGGATTCAGTAAAGATGTCTAGTTTTTTTATTTAGATAAATCATTGTATAAGTGAAGAGCGGTGACTCCCGACCCAAGTTTTTACTCTAAACCGGGCGTTTGTTATTATTGTGTTCTATTTGTCTTGAAAAATTTTTTTTTTGATAATAAGCTCTTTAATCCGTCTTTGTTATTTGTACTAAAAAAGCCGTACCCAATTTGCCTTCCCCCATCTACTCTATTAACGTTTATAGTATATAGTAATAGTATAGGCAGCTACTATCCCTAAAAAATATATACACAAAACGGAAGCTCTCAAAAGCAATAATTTTCCCCAGTTTTTGCAACATTTTTCATTGAGCTCTTTGATTCATTTTTCATTGGTCGTAGCGTGATATTATATAGCCTTCCTGGATATGACAATGGTTCCTAAAATTGCGTGTTCAACGAACCAAAATAACTCTTCAGCTTTATTAGTATAGATATAAACAAACTCTTTTTTATTATAATAAAATATAATAATTAATAGTTTTCTTATTATATCATTGCTTCTGGTACATAGTACAAGCTTAGAGCTTAGTTTGTGACCAGAGCAATGTGTGTAAATAGTCCTACGTATTATTATTGTAGTTACATATTTATTGAACATCGTAATAATACATCGGTTATTTATGTAATTAACTATTATTACTTAATTTAATATTACACTTACTTCAACAATCATATTTTAATTACATTTTACTTACATGTTTTTTAATATTAGTGCACATACCTGTTTTTATTACAATTTATGTAAGTATTATTGATTTAATAATTTGTAAATTTTATTTTGTGAGTCCAAAGTTTTGTTTTTATTTATTCACCTAGTCGTCCTAGAGTACCCAACGGTGGGGTTTTGTTCACACATAGTCTTATGTCGAGATTAATAGTCGTTGCTAAGCCAGTGCTTAGCACGAGCAATAGACGGTTCTCCGGCGGTGGCCCAGGCTAAAGCTTGAGCCATTGCTCGGCTAAGCATTAGTCACGATATTCCTTTACTTAAGACATGCTCAGCGTTAGATTCTTCGTGTTAGTCTTTTATTTCTTAAGCTTCTGTTGTTTACGTAATTATGAAATTTCTTGTAAATACATATTTCAGCGAGCATTGGCTTGAGACGTTGCAGCGTTGCTTGGCTTAGCTGCGTCAATTTACTCGACGATTATAGTGTGAAGTGGTTGCTCGGCTAAGCATGTGGGACGTACCAGGAATAAGTAATTGCAGTGGGCCGTAGGAGGAAGGATATATAAATATAAAAATGGGGCGAAAAAGTGGGTCGTACGATCCATTTATTTTAGGTGGATGGAAGGTCTATATATATTTTCGCTATAGAGCAAGATCCCAGGGCCGCCAGACCTTAGTAGTATTAGTACGTAGAGTAAACGTACACATATATTTCTGCTAGCTTGGGCCGACGCCCAATTCTCTGAAACCTGAGGCTCTACCATGAGTTTACGCATTGTAGCAACGTAAGGTATACGTATACGTTAGCAACAACCAATAGGGCCGCTTTATTTTTGGTAACATGATTGAATAAAACTCCTTTTGGTTGTTGCTCATGTATAAATGGTGCGTAAAAATTTTACTCACTTTACTAAAAATTTGCTCGATGACTTTAAGTAACTAAAATTTTACGTACCTTTAGCACCTGATTGGCCGTCGGCCCAAGCTAGCAGGTATGTGTACGTTTACTGTACGTACTAATACTACTCTATCATATACATTTTGCGCATTAGAAAATAAGTAAGGTCTGGCGGCTCTGGTATCTTGGATTATTAGGCCGACCGACCGGTCTCGTTACCTAAACAGATGCGAAAACCGTCAAGTGACCTGGTCATATTTCGGTTTTAGTCTAAGGGTTCACCGGTTTTTAGGAGATTACTGCATCGATTTCTTGTCGAGGTGGTAGTCTCCTTTCCGAGTGCGGTTACGAAATGGGTTGTTGAATTGATAATATGGCAGCATGCAATTTGTCTCTGTCAATTTTCTTTTTGTTTATAAACATAATACATAAGACTACGAAGATGCGGCTAATGACATAAAATACATAAACAATAAACGCTACAGCTAACAATATTAGCTAAATTATTTTACAATCGTATTAACATAACGTTAATATATATAGATAATAAATATAGAACAATTTACACATATTTCCCTAATCACTAACTAAGTTTAGGCTTGTACTATGTGTACCAAAAACATCGACTTACATTTATTATGCTTTATAAACACCCATACCATGACAAACTGTACAGGGGCCTGACCAAAGAACACGATCGCCAATCGAATCGCCGCATCGATCGATAAAAATGTATAGGAATTTTACTCTATGGGTAGAGTCCGATCGCCGAGAAACGTCAAATCTCATACATTTAGCTTTCGATGGGTATTTCGATTCGATTATCGATCGGCTCTTTGGTAAGGCCCCAGAAAAAAAATAGTGCCATAACTCCGCCAAATGCGCAACCACTGCGCAGGCGGTCATTACATACCTTCATGACTGTAATCCCACTAAGGGGTAGTTACGTAACCTTTATGCAGATCTCAGACGTTTTATATAAAAAGCTTGATTATGCTCTTTTGTTTAATTTTTGTTTTTTTTAATTAAAATAATGATAATAATTATGTCATAGATATAAAATCCAAAACAATAGATTTATGTAATCCTCACGTGTGACACACTCAGCAAATTGACGATATTTCAACTTCCTACTACCGCATGTCTTCTGCGACCCTTGTGTGAGTTTTTTTAACGTTTACTTTCGCGTTAACTATACTACTGCGTTAACATTTTGACCAATCACACGACCGCATTTTTAGTTCTCAAAATTTCCGCTTGGAGCGCTGAACTATTTCCCATACAAATTTTAGGTAACTCAAACGCAAAGTAATAGTTAGAAAACTCAACTGATAGTTATTCTAAAATATAATAAAGTTGAAGAAATATTAATACAGAGTGGTCACTTTTTTCGGATACAAATTTCCCTAAATTTTCCAGATTTTCCAGTCACTTTTTTTAGATTTTTCCGGACCTTAATGAGCTTCAAAAAGATAAGAAAAAATTCCAAAAATATATTATTTGGTATTTTAATTGATTTTTGGAAAAAACAATGCATTTGAGATAAAAAATATTAGAAAATTACAATTATTTTTAGCAATATTTTCGAAAAACATAGAGGAACAAAGAATATTTTCAATTCTTAAAAAAATAAGCATATTTTGAACTTAGATGGAATTGCCACGCTTAGGTTGCCTGCCAGTTATTTACAGAAACAAGTTGTGTGTGTGCTTTAAGTATTTTCCCTGACCTCCTTGCGTTTTCCCTGCATTTTCCAGTCTCCGAAAAATACCTGACTTTTCCCGGTTTTCCAGAAAGTGGCCACCCTGTAATAGTTTAGGTGGGAGGAAGGTCTCCATAACTTCGTTAGGCCGACCGACCGGTCTCGTTACCACCGCCCATACAGATGCAAAAACCGTTAAGTCACCTAGTCATGTTTCGGTTTTAGTCTGTGGGTTCACCGGTTTTCAGGAGATTACTGCATCGATTTCTTGTCGAGGTTGTAGCCTCCTTTTACGTGCGGTTACAAAACGGGTGGTTGAATTGACGATAAAGCAGCGAGAATATTAAAATAGACTCGTAATGCAATTCGCCACCTATTTCGTAATCGCATCATTTAGATCAATGTTGTTTAACAACAATTATTAATCGACCCCATTCATGGACTTTGTAGGTCTGCTCACAACCAGGTAGATACAAAGTCAAATGCCTTGCTCCAATAAAATAAAAGTATAACACGTTGATAGTGTGACGACAGCCTCCGTAGACTAGTGGTTGCGCCTTTGGCGTTGTATCCGGAGGTCGTGGGTTCGATTCCCACTCATGGCAAAAATATATTAGTACGCTTTTTCTGTACAGTTTGTCATGGTCTGGGTATTTATAAAAATATAATATGTATTATATCGTTGCTTCTGGTACACATAGTACAAGCCTAGAGCTTAGTTTGTGACCAGAGCAATATGTGTAATTTGTCCTACATATTATTATTATGTATGTAGGTAAACCAACGATATGAAACAGAAAAGGGAAATTTTCCTAAATATGCCTCGCACACAAATTTTCGGCGCTAAATGTTTTTAAAGAAGCATTTTAACACAACAAACAATGCCCTATTGAAACCGGAGAAATTAGTTTTAATAGCAACGCGGAAACAATTAAATCTCATTGTCAAAATATCTCGAGATCTCAAGAAAATCTCATGATGTGACATCCGCTTATCACCCTAACAATAATGCCAGTTCACACAATTATAAAATGCTTTCTTACAACGAAAGCTATGACAATAATCATAATGAAAAATATGAGAATATTTTAATTTCATTTCGGGTGACGCCAAAAATTATGTAGATTTTTTTTTATTGGAGCACGGCATGTGAGTTTGTACCTACTACCTGACGGTAAGCAGCAAAATGATTACCTTATACTATAGGTAAAATATTATTACAATCTTATTATCGTTTACCGTATTTTATTTTCGTCTATTACTTGAGATTTATTACCAAATAATTATAAACATATTTAAGCGTTTAGTATGTTTAGTCACAGTCAGTCTTATTGCATTTGTACAAAAAAAGAGAAAGATAAACTGTTTTTTATAACATCACTTAACTGTGTTTATAAGTAAAGGTAACTACTATCGCCAAAGTTGTTCTTTGCAGTGCTCGAAGGAATTTTTAGAAAAATAGAATGGGTGCGTATGGTGTAAACATTAATGGCGAATTATTAAATCATCTAAGATTTGCAGACGATATAGCTTTAATATCAGATACACCTTATGCACTTCAGGATATGCTTCAGAACCTAAAACCTTGGTGAGCAAAAGAGTGTGTCTCTGCCTAAATAAAGCCAAAACTAAAATGATAACTAATAGAGAAGACATTGATAGAATGGTTGAAGATGAAAATATTCAGTATGTCAACAATTATACTTAAACAACAATTATACTTTAACAAAATATGCTTATTCTTTTAAGAATTGAAAATATTCTTTGTGAGGAACAAAGAATATCTTCAATTCTAAAAAAAATAAGCATATTTTGAACTTAGATGGAATCGCCACGCTTAGGTTGCCTGCCACTCATTTACAGAAACAAGTTGTGTGTGTGCTTTAAGTATTTTCCCTGACCTCCTAGCGTTATGATATGATGATATCGATATATATGACATTGATAGAATGGTTGAAGATGAAAATATTCAACAATTATACTTACCTTCCAAAAAATTATATTCCAATTATATTTCTTTCAATGACCAGATGAACAAAGAAATTGATTTTAGAATATGCAATGCATGGAAAAGATTCTGGTCATTGAAGGAAATAATAAAGAACAAACATACCATATGTCAGATAAGGAAAGAATGTTTAATGCGTGCATTTTGCATTGTATGACATATGGTATTTTTTTAATGATCCAAATTAGATCAATGCATTGTTTAACAATATTCATCGCTCCCACTATATGGTTACTAAATATGCGACGATAAAGACGCATTTGCTTTACTAGTCTATTTTAATATCCTCCCTGCTTTATCGTCAAAACAATCGTTCGTTTCGTAACCGCAATATGAAAGGTGATTACCACCTCGACAAGAAAAAAACCAGTGAACCCGCAGTTTAAACCAAAACATGGCTAGGTCTCTTGACGGTTTTTGCATCTGTAATCTGTATGGCTTCAAAATGTCACGTTGTATAGCAATGCAGATATCGTGATTTAAATAGCCGTATATATAACATTTGGGATCTCTACATTTCAAGAACACTCGTTTCCCGAGGTCTCGGATAAATCCGCGAAACTCGGTTCCCAAGATTACAGAAATTTCTATTCCAAATTGTACGAAATTATAATTAAGTATTAAATCCCCGTACTGCAACCGCTTATGTGACTCAGCCATACTTGCGGCTTAATTAGCCATTGATAAAGAAAATTTAAATCTAAATTCATGAAAAAAAAACACTGCACGAGGATATTTATATACCTATTAACTAAAAACACTGCACGAGGATATTTATATACCTATTACTGTATTATTAATTATATATATTTAAGTAATAAGTCTATATAAAGAGCGAGAAGATAAACGAGCACGTCATGTGACTTTGTATCTAACTAATGGTAAGCAGACCTACAAAATCCATAAATAGAGTCAATTCTTATTCTATTGTTTAACAGCAACACACTAAATGATGACTTACGAAATGAGCGGCGACAAAGACAAATTAGCAATATGTATCCTCGCTGCTTTATTGTTAATAGCTTATTTTGTAACCGCATCCTAAAAGTGGGCTACGATCTCGACAATAAAACGATGCAGTAGGACACACAGATCAAAACCAAAACATAACTTGAGTAAAAATAAAGCCTAAAAAAGATTAAAGCTAATATGTTTTTTTTCTTTTGTTTCAGATTGAAAATGACAGTGAAAAAAATAACAAAATGTGGGGGATATGCGGCAATGGTTGCTCGCCAACGACTTCAAAATACCAATCAACAAATAGATATTATGACTCTAACAAAATCCTCAATAGCTCCAAATTATAATATTGTAGTAGGTTTTAACGAAAAAGATCAATTGCAACTCATAACTAAAGAAGAAAATACCAAACTAGATACAGATGATAAAATAAAACTCCTTAAAGATTACTCTGATCATAAAGTCACTAAATATGAAAATATACCTGTAGACGATATTACTAATTGTGATAATATCGAGAATTACCCTAATTGCAACAATACTCTAGTCTTCTACCTAACCAAAAATCTTATAAAGGAAGCTATCGCAATAAAATTTGAAAATGAACAAGACTTCAAGAGAATATATTTTACCTATAAATATTTTAAAATGCGCAACAGATTAACGAAAACTAGTTTCACTAACCACATAGCTAATGATAATCTTTTCGCAAAAAAGAAAAGTTATGATTTTAAGACTAGAAAAAGTAGTATTGATGAACATTTCAGTACATTTAATATCAATAAAATACCAAAAGCAGAATTTGACTTAATGCACACGACTGATAACGATGGTGTAACACATATTTCTGTACAGCAAAAGAACTCTAAATATGATCAACCAATGAGTTTAATAGGTATAAGAAGTGATAGAGCAGATTTGGGCGAAATTGATAGTATAATATACACAGATATAGAGATTCCTGCCAAACCAGATAGAAAAAGGTTATTTCAAAGAACAAAACCTAAGGCGCCATCACCTCCCACTACTAAAGAAGCTCAAAAAGTACTAAAAGGTGATTTTGTAAGAGTAAACGTTGAAAGAGTACCTGACGTTATACCTAAAGAAAATAAGTTCAACAAAATTCCCGATATTCTAATGTTTAGAGATAATAAAACGAAGCCCCGCACTAATGCAACGAGTAACCTGTGGTCGGCCAGTAATAAAGGTGAGTTATTCAATAATAAGTTATTGCATTATGTAATTCAATAACTGTAAACTAAGATATGTGTATGATTATGTTTACTGTGATTTCAAAGTTAAAACATATTTAAAGGATTGCTCAATATATCTCTATTGCTATTGAACTATTAAAATGCATTTCCTCTATTTGTTTACGATAGTACACTATTATTAGTTCTACAGTTTTCATTATTTTATGATGCTCATGGTAAGCAGTCAAATCATTAATTTATCGCTCGTAACATCGAGTAAATTGGTTGTAAAAATACATGTAAATGCCGGCGAGATCATCAGCGTGTAATGGTTGTATACACGGAAATATGAGGCCAACTATTATATTAATAATTCACAGCCATTTGGTAAACTCGAATCTTTTAAGATTTATTAACATTCCAAGTTTGTAAACATTAATTATTTGACCTTCAATAAATATAAATACACCATCTCTCATACATATCTTCACGGGTGCCTTACGGCGCCCGAGACCGCCTAGACGGCCCCAGGGTACCCAGCGGAGGGGTTTTAATCCCACCTCGTCGTAGCCGATGGTATGAGTCTACACCGAACAAGTGGCTAGCTCGTCGCGATGTTTTGAATAGACTCAATAACCCATCTATAAACAGTTTCACAAGTTAGTATAGTGAAACCGGGACCGACAGCTTAACGTGCTCTCCGAGGCACTATAGTGGTGTTGTCAAACAAATGTACGTAAATTTTTAAATTTTAAAACTCATTGGTACACATCGGGACTCGAACCAGGGACCTAAGTGTTTTTAAGTCCAAGGTTTAACCAACTCGGCCACCACGTATATCTCACCATCTCTCATTACATTTTTAAAGTTTACTCATTTAGTTGTAACGTAACTTTTATTAATAATTTATAATTTCATTTGTTTCCTGCAAAATTAAGACAAAACATATTAAAAACCAAAAAAACAACTCAAATTATATATTATTGCAGTGGTTAAAATGTTGTAAAATCTTGAACCATTTAACATTAATGTGTAAAATTTGCAGAACTAATGACATACAAAAATATTGCAGTCTTGTGTAAAATGAATTTCATGTACACAAAACGGTTGTGACATCTTTAAATAAACGTTTCTTCACAAAAATTGATTTAGCACTTCTGTAAATATCAATGAATAATAAACAATTATGATTATGCCACAGTCCACACCGTCCTAGTTAACTTAACAAGAGAGTTTGCAAATATTTTACAAAGTAGGCAATCCGTCGAAGTCGATTGCCGTAATTCTGACATCACAATTTGCATCTGTCGTGAGCAGAACATCTTTATCTGTTTTATTCAAAATTTTACGATTGAATTTCACTTTGGGTTTCGAAATCTAGTCTCGCTGCATTAATTTGACGTCTATTTATTAACAAATCCCAATGGATTTGTTTGAAAACTTCTATATTTGTGCTGAATTTAAAAGAGTTGTAAATGTTAATATTTAAATAGAAAAATAATTCATTAAATGCTTTTGCAATTTGGTGTTTTAAAATAAAATTGGACATACATTATTTATTTTTTAATTTAAAAAGCGCATATAGACTAATTTATACAGATTTTCGTATTATGTTTATAATATATATAACTATATTTATTAGTTATTTATTTATTTAAATCGTTATTGCATATAAAACACGAAGGCGGACTTAATGTCGCTAGGCATTCTCTACTAGTAAAACCTTTGGGAAAATCAAAGCAGTTGATAAGTGAGGTACCTATCTATATTAGAATTTGTTAAAAAATTCTAAATTTGTGCTGTCTTTTTAAATAGAATAACAATTCATTAAATGCTTTTGCAATTTGGTATTTCTAAATAAAATACATAATTATTTATAAAAAGCACAAGAAAACTAATTTAATTGTTATATAGATTTTTGTATCATTCATTCCATGTTTCCTATATTTTTATGAACACGGAGCTTGTCTCTGCCCCTGTTCAAAATAAAATGTGCGATAGCGAGGTGGGAACAAAACCCATCTGCTGGGTTCTCTGATGTCTAAAGGCGCAATGGCACCTGTAATAATAAATAATAACTTAAATATACAAAAGAGTCCTCCAAAATTAATTACACAAGTATCATTATCACTAATAAATTACTCTAGGTGTTTCTTATTAATTAAAGACTTTATCAATTCGGCATTCCTAAACAAAATCGTGCATACACAAGACTTAAGAGTCGTCCAATCAAATTTCAAAATACAATCATCTTCATTGCTTCTACTATGTCACGCTATTTGTTATTAGTACAAGCAAATGTATATTTATTCAGTAGGCGATTGTTTGCGAAGGCTTGGTAATTTGGCTGGGCAGCAAGTGAATGACCGTCGAGACAGAAGTTGCATAATTTGCGTGGGGTGATGGTACTTTAGAATTAACCTTGGCTTTGTTGTGTTTAGTTTTGCTTTAGTTTGTAGTCTAGCTTTAATTGAATATTCAATTTTAATTTGATTATAGTACTTGTCGTAATAATTGTAGTTGGTGTAGTAGTATTTTTTTGCTGAAAGGAGAAAATAAAACTAACTAAATTAAGAAAATGGTTGATGGAATCATTACGAAGAAGCTGATCCAGTTCAATAAATAATATTGTTTCCCTATTATTAACTTAAGATCTAGGTATTTTATAAATAAGCATAAGTTAATGTTCTCTTCTTTTAACTCCATTTCTTCTTTTCACTCTTTTATTTTATTTAAGTCTTTTCTTTCCTAATTGTATTGTTTTCCTGTTGAGTTAGGTTAATCAAACCTATCTAAGGTTTATTGAAAGTTATTGAAAATCATAACCGTAATCAAGACACATGCCGCACTCCATTAAAAAAGTATGAGAGAGATAATGTTCCCAGACTTGAGACCGCGAAATAGGTTTAAAGGCCTTTTAAACTCTCATCTGCACTGTGTTCACTACCCTCTCTACTCAACCAAATACTATATGATCCTGTTAGCGCCATCTTGGAAACACGCCCATAAAAGTTCAGTTAATTCGTTAAGTTTGTCTTCTTATTGTTTTCGATATAAAACTTTCAGAATTTACATAACTCTAGCTTCCTGAAAGATTATATTAATGTCAAGAAGAGTAAAGATGTGTTTATTTTTAAGTAATGCTGATTATATAATAGTTTGCATAGTGTGCAGGCCCTTGCTTCGTGTTTGACCCCCGACTTTGCAATCCGTTGCGGATATTTGTTTAACGTTAATAATAATGTTTGCACTCTCTCCATTTGTCATGTTTGCGAGGCTAGGTAGTACGTTTAGGTCCCAGGCACTAGGCAGTATAGGTATTTTAGTAAAATAGGTACTTAGTTTAGTTAAATAATATTTATTAGATAGATCTATCCAAAACTTATGTCATGTTTCGGTTTTAGTTTGTGGGTTCGCTGGTTTTCAGGAGACTACTGCAACGATTTCTTGTCGAGTTGGTAGTCTCCTTTCAGGGTGCGGTTAAGAAATGAGTAGTTGGATTGACGATAAGCCAGCGAGTATATTAAAAATTAAAATATACTTGTAATGCAATTCGTCATTTTCGCCCCCCATTTCGTAATCGCATCATTTAGCCGGCATATTGGGAGCGGTTAATAATGTATGTACTTTGTAGGTCTGCTCACCACCAGGTAGATATAAAGTCACATGTCGTGCTCCAATTTTTAAATTTTTGTTAATCTTAGATAATTTAACGGCTACTGTGGCCTAAATCTATATTCTACACCTACACTGGAATATTTATCAGTATCCTTCCAATTAATTTATTCAATACATAATCTAGTAGATACCATTTCGTTTCGACCGCCATCTAATGTTTTATCCTCGACATTTTAAAGTGTCATTCTTATTTGCATATTACATACCGGTCTGATTTTATCATTTATCACTTTTACATTATTAAAATATTTTTTACTTTGGTTTTAAAATATATATTAAAAAACATTTATTTACTTACCAAAACATTTTTTGAATATTTAGGTTATTTTAATTATTTATTATTCATAATGTATATTTAAATATTATTTTATTTGTATATGTTTTATTTGCTTATTATTTAGGGGTTTATGTTTATATCTTCTGTCTAATTTCTCTATAATATTTTGTAACTTGAAAGTTATTATGAAAAATGTAGTATTTTTTATTTATTAAAGCACCCTACCTATTTAGGCCACCTAAAATTCTAAACCTACTTGTTTAAAATTAAGCCTAGTATAAGTATAAAAATATGGTAAATATTCATTAGGTTTTAATTGTCAGCCTATATGTAGTGGTTCGCTCTTTGGCATTGTATCAGAGGGTTCAAATCAAATCAAATATTATTTAAATCAAATATTATTTATTTCATGTAAATCTTTACAGATATTTATTGTATTTATTTTATTATTTATGTATAGTCAAAAAAAAAAAAGTTAAAAAAAGTTTTAACAATAAGGTCTAGAGTGCGTTTGGTTAGGCTGCTATATATATATATATATATAACCATTATAGATTAATTAATAAAAGGTGTCAAAAAAGTATTTAAAAAACCAACCAACCGAACGCACGCTACATAACCAACTAGTGTAAGACTAGGTGGTTAGCTGATTCCATTGACCTTCCGATTATCATCTGACATACAAGGGTGCCACCGAGGCGACCGACCTCACCAACCGTATCCACGCCTTAAATATTAGTTATAGTTCTTATATTATCATTATATTGGCTGGGTCGCGAGTTTGATTTCCACTCAAGGCTAAACAAATGATGACATGCGTTAATTTGTACAGTTTTCTTGGAACGAGTGTTTATAATATATAAGTTGTATGTAATATTATTGTTGTACATGTCTATTACATATATAGAGCTTAGTAATTTTTCGGGTGTTTACTGCATCGATTTCTTGTCGAGGTGGTAGTCTTCTTTTTACAGAGTAAGCGTGCTATCTCTTCGACCTCATCGTTGCTTTCCATCAGGCAAGATTGAGGTCAAACGTAGATTCTGTTTATAATAAACTAGCTGACACGCGCAACTTCGTCTGTGTAACTTTAAACGTTTACGCAGCGCACGCAACGGAAACTCTCAAAGGGAACAAATTTTCCCCGTTTTCCCTACATTTTTCATTTTTCCGTTCCTATTAGTCGTAGCGTTATATATCTTTACCTCTTTATAATATTAAGTAGGTATAGATAAAAAAGTCTATGACCAGAGGCTCTACCATGGGTTTGCGCATTGTAGCAACGTATACGTATACGTGAGCAACAACCAATAGGGCCGCTTTATTTTTGGTAACAGGATTTGATGAAGCGATATTGATATTGCGGTTATTGCTCACGTATACGTATACGCTACGCTACGCAAACCCATGGTAGAGACTCTGGATTAAATAAAGCGATCCTATTGGTCGTTCCTCGTGTTTTAACGTTACGTTGCTACAAAGCAAAAACCCATGGTAGAGCCTCAGGTCACTTGAAGAGTTGTGTATTAATAAGAAAATTACTATAACTATTCGTTACGACGATGTCATCTTCATATTTACGAGTTGGTACTTTACGAAATACCTATAGTGGGTGATCAAATAAGCACTGTAGAAAAGTGGCTAGTAACCACTTATAGGCAGGTAAATACTAGCCGGAACTATACATAAAATACAATAAAAGAATAATAAGTAATAATATGTAGGGCTATTTACACATATTGCTTAGTAGCCCAGTAGTAGTAGTGAGTTTTCTAACTTTAACTTTGCATTTGGTTCAGCGCCCCAAGCGGAAATTTTGAGAACTAAAATGCGTGCATGTGATTGGTGGAAATGTCAACGCAGTAGTATAGTTAACGCGAAAGTAAACGTATAAAATACTCACATTGCTGGTCACAAACTAAGTTCTAGGCTTTTACTATGTGTACCAGAAACAACGATATACCTATTATATTTTATAAACACCCAGACCATGACAAACTGTACAGAAAAACGTACTAATATTTTTTTGGATTGGTGGGAATCGAACCTCCGGTTATAATTCCAAATGCGCAATCACTAGACGGTATCAAAAGTTTTTGTTTTTTATTTAGTTAGATACCTCAGTTTTTTATGTAATAAATAAAACGCATACGATGTTGCGGGCATCAGCTAGTAAATAAATAAAGAAGGTATTGTGGAAGGTAGTAAAACTTACGTCGTATGCGCTGACGCAAATATGTCACGTACGTCCTAAAAACCTGCGCTTGCGCATCAACTAACAAATTAAGCAATTTTCTTCATGCACTTAACAAATTGGACACACATAAGTTAACTTTAACATTTTGCTGAGTCCAAACAATAATTATCATAATTTTGTTTTAAATTATTTCGCAATTAAAAAAGGTCAAGAATACATATTGGTTTCCGGGAAATATTTTTTATAAAACATATTGGAGAATGGTATAAACATTGCCGAGTTGGTTAGATTAAAAAAAAAACACTACAGTTTAAAGATACGCGAACCCGTATCGCGTAATCACCCCGTTTTCGGGGTGATTGGTAATGGTGATTACGCGCACAACGCCAAGCTAAACTTTAATCGATATGATGCAATTTTGACATAAGTAATGAAAACACGGTGACATTCAAAATTGATAGACAATTACGTCATTTTGGTAAAGTTTAGCTTAACGTTGTAGGGCGTAATAGGCCTAGGTGTACAAATTTATTTTTAATGTAAATTTAAACAATTATGTAATTCGTCGATGAAGTGACAATACTTCCTAACTAACATTTTAAAGTAAAATATAAAGAAAGGTTTCACTATTCCAGCTTGTGAAACTGTTTATAGATGGGTTATTGAGTCTATTCAAAATATGACGACGAGCTAGCCGCTTGTTCGATGTAGACTCATACCATCGGCTACGTCGAGGTGGGATTAAAGCCTCTCCGCTGGGTACCCTGGGGCCGTCTAGGAGGTCTTTGGCGTCGTAAGGCACCCGTGATGATATGTATGTATGTATGGATAGGTACTTAATTTTGCATGGAACTAAATTTCTTTTAGCTGTTAATTATTACTTAAAGTTTTTCCTAGTTTTGTAGAAATAGCTACTAAATGCACAAGCCATCTACATTTTTTTTTTAATGAAAATAACCCCTAAATTGAAAATTAACATGTAAGGTATTGTCACTTTATCGACATACTAGTTTGACAACACCACAATAGTGCTCCAGAGAGCATATTATGTTAAGCAGTCCCGGTTTCACTATACCAACTTGTGAAATTGTAGAAGGGTTATTGCGAATAAAACCCTTCAACTGGGTACCCTGACGCCGACTATAACTCTGCTAGGTCTAAATTTTACATGCAGATGCAAAAACCGTCAAGTGACCTATTCATGTTTCGGTTTTAGTCTGTAGGTTCTCCGGTATTCTGGAGACTACTGCATCGATTTCTTGTCGAGGTAGGTCTCCTTTCATGGCGCGGTTACAAAACAGGCAATCGATTTGTTGATAAAGCAGCGATGATATTAAAATACTTAGATTCGTAATGAAAATACGTTTTTCTCGCCAACCATTTCGTAACCGCATCATTTAGCCGGCATAGTGGGAGCGATTAATAACAATGTATTGATCGACCCCATTTATGTTCTTTGTAGGTCTGCCATGCTAATCTTCTGCTGCCATCAGATAGATACAAAAACACATGCGGTGCTCTTATAAAAAAAAAACACGAATTGACTACGTATTAGGCTAGTTTATGACAATTAACATACGAATGCTATTATAGAAACGTTGTAGTAACCGTAAACCGCAAAACACAATGTCCAATAAGCGATAACTATCATCTAACTTACTAGTTTACCACAAACGGTTTTGTTTTACAACATTACCAATTGTATTTATTATTATATATAGTTTGTATGTATGTAAAAATCCCTCTCCATCTCTCTATAAAAATCCCTCTCATCTCTCTATAAAAATCCCTCTCCATCTCTCTATAAAAATCCCTCTCCATCTCTCTATAAAAATCCCTCTCCATCTCTCTATAAAAATCCCTCTCCATCAGCCTAAAGTACATCCATTCAAAGTCCCCTGTACCTACCAGAGGGTAATAAGGACCAGAATATAGAGTAAGGCGGTAAGGCCCATTTGAAAAATAGTCGATTTACGATAGTGCATTATTATTGAGTAGGTAATACATGGAAGCCTACAGCTATGACCAATATAGTATAATCCATATCCTTAATATTTGTTACTATATTAATAATATTAAAAAGCGCAGTTACAGATTATAAGGCCCACATACAGCGTATAATAAAGCCCGATTTGTTTAAAAGGTAATTTGGCTTAAAAAATATAATTCCTACAGAAATTATATATCTACCTAAATAAATTGATAAGTGTTTTTTAATGCATGCAATAAATTATTTATTTTATTTATTTATCAAACTTTATTGCATAATACGAAAGCGGATTTAATGCCGTTGGGGTTTATCTGACAGACAAACCTTCGGGACATTAGAACATTAAGTTTAGATAGGTGTGCAATATATATATATATTAATTTTTATTTATAAATAAATATATACCCATATGCTATACAAATACATTGTTATGTATTTGTATAGCATATATATTGTAATGTTTTTTCGAAAAGATTAAAAGCTTGTTACGGCGCATGACACACACACACACATATATATATATATATATATATATATATATATATATATATATATATATATATATATATATATATATATATATATATGTCTGTGTGTGTGTGTATGTATATGTATATTTTTTACATATTAAATGCATATTTAAAGTCACAAAGAGCAACTTGCCGGCTTTATAAGATAATTATTTTAAAGAAAAAATGGTATGTTAAATGCAATTTAAAATAAAGTAGGCCTTATGGCCCTCTGTCTGGTACCTCATAACATATATATCTGGGTAGATATATGTTATGAGGTACCAGACACAGACTTGTAGGTACAGGTCTGTGTCGGTTTAGGATGGCACAGAGTAGGCATTATATTCCACTCGTTTCTTACAAACTTTTATAGAAGAGTTTATTTTGGGGTTTAACTTTAATAACAGGGATCTACAGGTGTAACGGATACTTATAGCGCATCATAGCTTTAGGGTGTTCTACATTAGAACACGAACTACATTCACTAAAGAACCTACTTAGAGCAAAAAAATATTTAGCTTTACTGAACAAATATAAATAAACTACAAATATTTCATTAGAATTATATTGAAAGATGAAGAAAGAAGATGAAGGTCTCGTTACCACCGCCCATACAGATACAAAAACCGTCAAGTGATCTATAAATAGTCATGTTTCGGTTTTAGTCTGTTTCCGTTAAGGTAGTAGTCTCCTTTCTTTATGAAACGGATAGTTGAATTGACGATAAGGCCAGCGAAGCGTATTAAAATAGACAAATTAAAATTAATTCAACTTGGTCCTTGTCCGCCCATTTCATAGCCGCATCTTTTAACCAGCATATTGGGAGCTATCATATTGAATTTATTGTCCCCATTCATGCACTTTGTAGGTCTGCTTAACATCAGGTAGAGATACAAGGCCACATGCTGTGCGTGCACCTATAAAATTTACTGCGATATAAATAATTAAAATGCAAAATTTTTAATTAATAAATGATTTAATATGATATGTAAAATACTTTTGATGGTATATATTTTATAAATAAAAACAACTTCTCGTTCTCATCTCAATAAATAAATAAGTTGTGAAGGTTGAATTATTTTTGCAATACGTATAGGTCAAGATATGTTTTGTAATACATAAGACATTTATCAGATACGGGCATCGAACATCGACTCCTCGTCAATAGCTCTGCACTATACAACGAATTATAAAAAGGTCATATGTCAATTTAATGGTTTTTCTCTATTCGGTTGATAATTAATTTTGGATTAATTATACTTAGCTTTAATTCTTTTTTATAATGCAGCGTGCGATTAGAGTTTTTTTGTATGTATGTATATCATGAAGGTAAAAACCGTGTCCGTCCGCGCGTTTTTTTAGCTTCATGATGTATATAGACGTAATCTTTGACTTCATATTTCGTATGGGATTTGTTGCTGTTGTAAATACTTAATAATATAAATCAGAAATCTAGATCTCCGATTATGAGAACTCCTCAAATCCTACTAATATACGAGCATAAGAAAAAAACATAGTAATAATATATAGGGAGTATCCATGTAACTCTAAAATATGTATATTTCATATATTACTTATATGATTATAGAAACACATCTGACAATTTTTTATTTTATTTAAATTGGTCCATTATTTTCTAATTTCAAAACTAAAATGTATTATTTTTCCCAAAAAAGGGAACGCGCTCCGAAATTGGGGGAGTTCACACTTCTAACGTCACAAGAGCCGCAACAAACAAATGTTACGGTTGTTTATAATATACCTTTCCATGGAAAAAATATTCATTGCCAATCGTATGGATTATTTTAGGGACTCCAAATTATCATGGCTAAACGCTCAGCATGCCGTACTCTCTAAAACTGACCATAAATCATAATCCAGCTGATTAAGATCGGGACTAGACCGACGACCGCCAGTCTTCAGCTCTGATGAAGTCCGAAACGTTTGCTTTCAACGAAGATTGCGTGGACCGAGCTTTATGACCCGGCGCCGAGTCTTGCTGGAAGGACCATACTTGGTTATTGAACATGGTGTTGTTAACTACCTTCTCAAGAATGGTATCTTGATACACTTGTGCCGATGTTTTGATACCTTTTCACAAAAATATGGCTCAGTCACTCCTTATAGCTAACACCCCACCAAACCACCACTTTAACCAATCAACGTTCAGTAATTGCTTATAATATTTTTGTCCTCACAAATTTCAGGATTTTTTCTGATCGAGAAGATTACGTATGTAGTAAACAAGATGGCAATCGTTATAAAACTCACGTTAGGGCACCAGGAAACATATTGCCAAAAAAAAATACAGATGAATCGCCTCATTTGTAGCCCATCCGGTTTCCTTATAAGGACACTTCCCTATTGTCGTAAGTCGTTATCCTTGCTGGAGTGCTCTTGTCTGTAGGTCATCGGCTTCATTTTGAGGTCAACTTCACACATATAATATCATGTAATATAAAAGAAGGTACATACATCACGCTCGTAAAGCAGAAAGCAATGCAGCCAGCTGTGATCCAAATTGTGTTTAAATCGAATACAGTTATTTAATAATATAAATAAGTTTACAAACGTATTTCATCTATGGACCAAATTGGTTTTAGTCGAATACGCGCATATACACGTTTATTTCTATATTCCTGTTTTCCGTGTGCGGTCGTATTCGACCCAAATATGTTTGGTGACACATAAATCACGCTCGTAAAGCAGAGTGTAATGAAGCGAATCGAATACAATTAAATACGTTTAGGAATGTATTTCATCTCTGGTCCAAATTGGTTTTAGTCGCATATTTCTATACTACGCGTTTATTTCTATATTCAATTTGAACCGGTTGGTATACACTGACAAACGAATACAGAGACTCTACCATGGGTTTGCGCATTGTAGCAACTTAACGTATACTATACGTAAACGTAAGCAACAACCAATAGGATCGCTTTTTTAATCCTGTTACCAAAAATAAAGCGGCCCTTTTGGTTGTTGGTCACGTATACGTATACGTTACGTTGTTACAATGCGCAAACCCATGGTAGAGCCTCTGTGCTCTACCAGTTTCCGTGTGCAGTCGCATTCGACTCAAATACGCGACGCGAGTGACGTCACTTCGTATGTTCGAATCTAGAACCGGTGTTTACAGAGAGAATATGTATTCAACGTAAGCGCAAATTGGACCACCCCGTAGGTCACTTCGAATGATCTCCCTTCACATTCATGCGCCGACTCATACAAGCTCGTCTGTTTTTTAGACTTAGTATTTGTCCTAATTTTTAAGATATCTTGAATTTGATTTGTAAAGTCGCGCCTTGGTCGGCCACGTAATCCACTAACATTCTATATTTTTATTTTATACTAGCTGACCCGCACAACTTTGCCTTCAACGGAAGCTCTCAAAAGAAATTAAATTTCCACGTTTTTGTATAATAAAATAAATAAATACCATCACGGGTGCCTATTTGGCTCCCGAGAACCGTTTAAACGGCTTTAGGGTACCCAGCGGAGGGATTAACCCGTCCTTATTTCGCCGACGGTATTCGGAGGTAAACACCTAACAAGTGTGTTTATGATGGAATAGCCTCGTTGTATAAAGCGGTCACCCAGGCCGGCATTTTTCATAAATACTCCGCTCCTACGGTCGTAGTGTGATATTAAGAGGAGTGTCTGATGAGGCTCTTCGATGCTCGTGCTGATTCAACTACAAAGTATTACCTCTCCCCGCGCATGACGGTGAGTCGGTAACCCTTCCATACATTTATTTAAACTCCCCCTCGACCCTTAATAAGAGAAAGAGCACGTATGAGATTATACCTACAATTTAGGCAGCAAAATTACTTTCGGGCCATAACTGTTTTCTACCCCTAAACTTTAATGGATTTGAAAAAAAATGGTCCCATTTTATTAGAGAGAAAATAAACGATGACTGTACGTTTTCCTTTTTTTAATTTTTTGCCTTGATATTTTATAGGAATTATTTTATTGTGAGGGATTTTTTTGGGATTTTTTTCGAATTTCAGGGTTGATATATTTTTTTCTATACCATACTTTAAAAAAAGGAAACGTACGATCCTAAATATGGGTCTTATTTATAACGCCTCCAAAACTCATAAAAATCTATGAATGTTTAGTGGGGGGTAACAGCCAAAAGGTCGTGAATGTATGGGGAATGTTTGATCAGACTCCGCTCCAATAAATGGGCTATCTAACACTAAAATAAATTTTTATTAGCGCATTCAGCCAAACAAACTCTTGTAAAAAGTCCTAAATAATTTGTATCGTATCGGAATCAGCGTTTGTATCGTTGCACCACTAATGATAAATAATAATAGGTATACTTTACTTTTTTAATTCTTTTAAATTTACATAATTACCTATTTGTAATTTTACATAATCTATATTTATGTAATTGTTATTTGTTTTGTAATATGTTAGAAAGAAACGATTACTCACTGATTACTGTTATTATGTATACCTAACCTGCGATATATATATATCTTCACGGGTGCCTTACGGCGCCCGAGACCGTCTAGGCGGCCCCAGGGTACCCAGCGGAGGGGTTTTAATCCCACCTCGTCGTAGCCGATGGTATGAGTCTACACCGAACAAGTGGCTAGCTCGTCGCGATGTTTTGAATAGACTCAATAACCCATCTATAAACCATTTCACAAGTTGGTATAGTGAAACCGGGACCGACAGCTTAACGTGCTCTCCGAGGCACTATAGTGGTGTTGTCAAACAAATGTACATAATTTTTTTAATTAAAAACTCATTGGTACACACCGGGATTCGAACCAGGGACCTTAGTGTTTTTTAAGTCCAAGGTCTAACCAACTCGGCCACCACGTATATAACCTGCGATAAATTTAGTAATTGCATGTGTATATCTTTATTATTTGACAGCCTCCGTAGATTAGTGGTTGCGCCTTTGGCGTTGTAACCGGAGGTCGTGGGTTCGATTCCCACCCATAGCAAAAAATATTAGTACGTTTTGCTGTACAGTACCCCTAGTGTGAGTTTTCTTACTATTACTTTGAGTTAACTAAAATTTGTATGGAAAATAGTTCAGCGCTCCAAGCGGTAATTTTGAGAACTAAAAATGCGAGCGTGTGATTGGTCAAAATGTTAACGCAGTAGTAGTTAACGCGAAAGTAAATGTTAAAAAAACTCACACTAGGATACCCATTGTCTCTGATACACATAGTAGGTACAAGCCTAGAGCTTAGATTGTGACCAGAGTAATATGTGTAATTTGTCCTACATATAATAATAATTATTATTAGTATTCTATTTAGGTACTCTATGTACTTAAGGCATCGGCAAAGATTATTTAGGGCCGATTTTTCAATCGTCGGATAAAGTTATTCAATAGATAACTTTATGGAGATGGAATAAATTTATTATATATTTAACAGTTGTTCATACAAGCTTAGAATAATATGTGTTATTATTCTATGCATACAAGTTAGCTTTTTAATAAATTTATCTGACGATTGAATGTTTTTTTTCATCGTCAGATAAATTAAGGCCTGATTAGGCCTTAGTTTTTTTATTGCTTTTAATATTTATTTATAGTATAATTTTATTATATATGTTTTACTTTTCGTTAACACTGCCCTGTTAGCTGCAAAAAACAAATGACCTAGTCATGTTTCGGTTTTAGTCAATGGGTTTCCGGTTTTCAGGAGACTACTTCATCGATTTCTTGTTACTTTCCTTTTAGGGTGCTGTTACGAAACGGGAAGTTGATTTGACAATAAAGCATCGAGAATTTTAAAGTCATATTTGATTAATACCATGAAGGTAAAAACTGTGCCAGTCCGGGCGCGATTTTTTATCTTCATGGTTAATACAAATTTTGTAATAAATAATAATTTTAAAATAGATCGGGAAATCTAGCCATAATTTAATGAGAAGAAAGAGAGGTCGTCTCCCTATTTGCTGTCCTTGTCGGAACACGTGTTTCCCTAAGTATACAATGGCTGCGGTCCGAATCACACCAAAATCCTATTTAGCGCTGTAAGAATACTTCTTATATCTTACGAAACTACAAGAAACAGAACGGGACAATAAACATTCTAACAGTGCTAAAAAGGAAAATGAGACCTCAGCCAATCTTTAGTAGGTGCTAACATCGGTATTCATAAAAACTTATTGAGCCCTTGAAGAACATTTTGTTATAGAAGGTTTTGTCTCTTTTTATTAGCAACAAAAATGTATATGCGACAAAAGTGTTCTTTAAAGCCCCAATAAGTTTTTTTATGAATAAGGCCATAAATCTATAAGATCTACTAACTTACTAACATATTTTTTCTCTAATTTCCAGTATCACCCAACGGATACGAGTCAGACCGCGAAGAATGGAGGAACAGCCGCTCTCAATTCTCCACAACTGCCTTCGACAGCCTAGCCAGGCCCACCAAGATGGCCATGGCTCTAACCCTCAAGAAACCTCAGCGACTAGAGCCAGCTCCTCAATACTACCGCCTGACCAGCGACCCAGTTCCGTTAAACAACAGCATAGCATTTAGACCAAATAACTTCTTTCCACGACCACCTAGACTTCCACGACCAACTGCAGATCTAAAAAGAAATCAATTAAGCACTGACCATAGAAAATTTACTTCTTTACAAAACTTAGATCTACCAAGAAAGCTAAGTGAGCCTAAAAAATCTAATATTTCCACAAGGATCACAGGACTGACCAACAAGTTGAGGGATTTAGGGAATCCTAGTAATACCATAGGGAGATTTAAGGCCCAGTCTCATTATGATGTTGCTAATTTGAAACCGGTGCTTAAGTCTAATGGTGTAGATGGTAGTAAGCGTCCAGTAGTTAGGACTTGTAGTGCAGAACCACCTAAGAAGGTAACTTTTAGTGCTTTTGCTACAGTTCAAGTTGTATAGATTAAAATGGATCAAGGCTATAGATTATCCCTTTGTAGACTGACATAGCTGCAATAATAAATATATATTTAAAGTGTAGAATATATTCACGAACACAACATAGATATTTAAAGGTACAAAAAGTATAATGTTGCCCCAAGTATACACATACGATTTTCTTTTGTTCCCATATTCTATCTAGACTAACATCGGTATGCATAAAATCTTTTTGAGGTCACGAAGAACATTTTAGATATAGTAAGTTTTGTCTCTTTTTTTTTAGCAAAAATAAATATGCGTAAAAGAGACAAAACCTATTGTAACTAAAGTGTTCTTAAAGGACTCAATAAGTTTTTTTTTATGAATAAGACCATAAGTGAGCGTTCTAGGTATTTCGTATCGTCGTGGGATAAATTAACTTGGACAATAATAATTGTACCTCGTTTTGTTTAATTATTGGGATCAAACCGTAAAAGAAATAACCGGTGCAGTCCTACAAGAGAAGTCTGCAGATAGCTAATACTTTACTTATCTGAGGTTTATAGTTTATATAAAGAAAATAATTGTTTTTCAAATTGCCACTCGATTACGGTTTGGTAATCCGGCACCCCTAGTGCACGAAATCAATATAAAAGCGTAGAGACTATATTTCATGTGAGTAGAGAAAAGAGTCTCAGCTGCTTGACCTGAGTAGTGGAAACCCCAGAAAGCTTAATGGGAAGAGAGATGGAGAGAGAGTTTAAACTTATTTGATTTGTAGTTGTTTATGCAAAACTTTTTGGTAGAGGGCGCTGCACAACACCGAATACATGGTCACGGCGCACAGTCATAAGATATTATCTATGGAAATCGATAGATTCATACTCTTTGGTTTTCTTGTAAGAAACTACTTTGATAATAAAGAAGCCCTTATTATAAGATTATATACAATCTATTGTTGAAGTTATAATGGCGACAAATCGCACCGCACTTTCCATACATTGTCGGTCTAGTAAGGAGAGTAGGTCTTTGTAAATTAAGTATTTTTTTTATTTGTGTGTTTTTTTTTTAAGATCACTTTATAGATTTTATAAGAAATGGATGATATTTGCACTTATGACGTTGGGTTTATTTTATTATGTTATTAAAAAAAACAGTATTGGTGGTATATTTTATATTATGAATAAATCATTGCGCACGCACAATCCTTATGCAAGAGGTCTCAGTAGCGTAGGGTGAACATGCGCGTTAATTTGTTTTAGAATAACTTATTTGTTTGTATGACACTTACCATATTTTTATATTCTTAACATATATAACATTAGCCCAACGTCATGGATACCAATATCACCCGGTATTATTTATATAGAATTAAAAATTGAGTCAGGCCGGGATTTTGTGAATAATTGTTTTCATTTTTCTTTATTATTAATTGTTTGTAAATACACAAATCTATGCATATGAATGTAGGTAGTTTGGAGTGTTTAACACTTTATTTAACTTTGTATTTAATTGCTTATAAAATTAATACTTAAGGACACTGCATTAGTAATCGCAAAGTCTGCGTTCTCCTCCATACTAAACTAGTTTTCTCACTTCTAGTATTACTCGACTACTGTTTGACGTAGAATTAAAATAATATTTTTGTCAGTCATATTTTTTTTTTATCAGAAAAAAAACACTTTTTAAATATTATAATACATATATTAATATTATTATGTATTACCCGCAAAAGAAAGATTTTTGCGTACTTTTATATACGTATACCAGCATAAAAATAATAGTTGAACTTCGACTAAGAGCCAAATTGTATATTGGAAGTAGTAGTATTGTAAATTGTATGGGCGTTAAGCTGCAGAACCCTTAATAGAATGCCAAGTGATATTAAAGGAATTGTTGGTAGTACCTACTAGCAAAATTTTTTTTTAAATTCTTGTAGCTTATTTCATATAATATCACTATCACGTTTGATTCTGTACCTACTGGCAGTTTGTTTTCTGTAAAGTTTTTTTTTCACTATATTGAATGTTTAAAAAAATCCTACAAAAGTTTAAAACTAGTGTACATAGGGCAGCTTAGGCAGTCTACCGGCTAAAATATATTATCTACTTAATATAAAACAAAGTTTATTAGAAATGCCACCAATCTTTCAGATTGAGATTGCTGTCGGTCAGTTTCAGATAATATAGAAATAAAAATGCTCCGCTATATTGCGGAAAAGATGAGAACTAATATTTAATTGAACAGATTAACACATTGGTTTATTTAAAAACTAAACAATTTGTATTACTTCGCCGATTATTATAATAATTAAATAGGAAAAACTGTTGAGATTAAACATAAAACATGTGGTAATCTAGTCAACAGCTTAATTTTTCTATAATTTTCCAAAAATATTTTTAAATATTATATAGGTAGTCAGAATTTTATTTGTGCCATTATTTTGTGGTATTAGCTATAAAAAGCACAAATATTTAATTTTGACATTAAAAACTAATCCAACAATAAAAAAAAAACTTTAAACCAATGGCAGATGTCGCTTGCATCGCCTGAGAAGTATACGAGGCAAGGACGCTTTTTAACGTAAATAATTTAAACTTCATTACAAAAGTATGTACAAATGCTCAGTTGTTTGTATTTAGGCTTGGACTTTCATACTGCTTACAATCAGGTGGATGTAAGGTCACATCCCATTTTTCTTTGTATAGTACATACATACATAGCCTACTTAGTTTATAATTTAGGGATTAAAGTTTAACTTAGCAACATAATGTAAATGTATGTATATAATATATCTTAGTGTATATTTATGCTTTTCTGCTGTTAATAGAAAATTAGATGTTGTTAATTATTTTTTAGTTTTCTTGGGTTTGTTTTAAAAATAATAAAAATTGTTAGAAATATTATATTCGTCGTTTAATTTATCAGAAATTCACTTGACTAGAACAATATTAGAGTCGGAACCACCACTCAAATCTTTTTATTTTATTTGTGAAGGTATTGGTATCAAAGAAACACTCAAGTACATGAAACTATAAATAATATATGGAACTGCCCTTTTTCCTATAATAGCCTATAAAACGAAATGTCAAAGTTCTCACTTCAACCAATCAACGCTCAACGATTGGTTATATTTAATTTTTGATCTTATTTTTGTAATTTGTATGGCGGCGGCCATCTGTTGTTCTCACGACAGGAAAAGCTATTTTAGGCCTTAGAGCGGCTCTCTATATACCTATATATCCATGCTCAAATCCGATAGTGGCGCTTCTGTAGCACACTACTGTCAAAAGACATTTTTTTTAGTTACAGTTTTAGCCGCAGGACTTGAGTGGTGGTCAAAACTCTATTACATATTTTTAACAAAGTACTTACTTCCGCAATTAGTCTAGTGGTTGCGCCTCTCGCGTTGTATCCGGAGGTCATGGGTTCAATTCCCTCTATGGCCAAAAAATATATTAGTACGTTTTATGTAGTTTGTCATCATGATGGTTATAAAATATAATATGTATAATATGTTTTAGTATCGTTGTTCTGTACCCCTAGTGTGAGTTTTCTAACTATTACTTTGCGTTTGAGTTAAATAAAATTTGTATGGGAAATAGTTCAGCGCTCCAAGCGGAAATTTTCAGAACTAAAAATGCGAGCGTGTGATTGGTCAAAATGTTAACGCAGTAATAAGGTTAACGCGAAAGTAAATGTTAAAAAAAGCTCACACTAGGCTTGCGTTCGTTTTGGGACAGAAACATGTTCACAACGATCACGGTGTATATTTATGCGTTTTTTTTGAGATTTCGGCGGCAAAAGTGGCGATGTGATCTGCCACAATGCCCGTTTTTTTTGGCCCAGAATGCTATCGTGAACTGTTCACAATGACCCCAGTCGATAGGTGAGGCGTTGTGAACATTTTTTGACATTGTAGTTGTGACAGTTGTGTTGTTGTTTTAAACGTCGCAGCCGTCTTATATTTTTAGGAACAAATTTATTGTATTTTAAATCGAAATGATTTTAGAAAGATTTCGCATATAAAATTAGTGGATTGTACGATTTAACCTATATTTTACTTGACAAGTGACAGTTGACAGATTCATGATAACAATTGCGTTCGATTTGGATAGTGGTAATTGTGGCATTGTGATTGAAATTAACCAAAAAAAACGCAAGTTCGCATAATGTCATTATGTTCATTGTGAACATATATCATTCCCAAGACGAACGGGCCCTTGGGCAACTGTAACTGGTACAAGCTTGCAGCTTAGTTTGTGACCATGGCAAATGTTAATATTAATTATGTTGGTTTTATGTCGCAGAAGAAGGGGTCGTGAGATCGTGACCCATCAGGATTTTTTGTCATTGAATATTATCTTTATAATTGCAATATAAAAATAGTTAGCGATGTTTAAGTTTCGTTAACGCTTATATTATTTCTTTATATAATAAACTAAAAAAATAACATAGAATGATATTCAGGAGACTATTAGATAGCATAGATTTTTTATCATGGTAGCATCCTTCCAGGGTGCGGTTAATTTGACGATAACGCAGCAAAAATATAAAGTAAACTGTATTGCAAATTAGTCTTTGACTCCGTCCGTTTCGTAACCGCACCATTTAGCCAGCAGTGGAAGCTTTCAATGATGTTAAGCGATGCATCGATGGACCCCATTCAGACTATGTAGGTCTGGATACCATTAGGTAGATACAAAGCCACATCACATGCCGTGCTCCAAACAAACATGGCTTCGTTTGGACTTTGACTCACTCAAGTATTGTTTGTATTTACTAAATATTAAAACAAAAAGGAATGCACAGTGAAAACATTTTGAGAATTTCTAAGTTCTCGATATCCATACAAAATGAGCTTTCACACTTCCAGTATTTCTCTACTAATGTTTGTCGCAGAAGTAAAATAATATTTTTGTCAGACAATTTCTTTTTTATTGTATGTGTATATGAGTATACACTCTTTTGACATTTTTTTTGAAAATGGCGAAGGTGCCGCCATGACTGAGCACGGCAATCGTTACCGGGCCACGTTGACAGACTATGTTTGGCAATTCCGTCTAATTCTTGCCAACAGAGCAACGGTGGCCATTTAACCACCGATATTTTATTTCATGTGTAAATGTCATCACTACCTCCATACATATGTAGAAAAAAATGTTAATAAAATATTTAATAAATAAAAATACCATCACGGGTGCCAATTTGGCTCCCGAGAACCGTTTAAACGGCCTCGGGGTCCCAGCGGAGGGATTAACCCATCCTCATTTCGCCGATGGTATTCGGAGGCAACACCTAACAAGTGGCGAGCTTGTTGCGGTGTTTATGATGAAATAGCCTCGTAATAAATATATATTTTTTAATTCAAGTTCTTAATGAGACACTCTTTATGACACACACAATACCGTATAAGCGTAGTGAGTTATTTAACGTTTACTTTCGGGTTAACTATACTATAGCGTTAATATTTTCACCAATAACACACTAGAATTTTTAGTTCCCAAAATTGCCTCTTGAGTCGCTACTATACATAATAACTAAAGTATAAAATAATGAGAAAACTGACTATTGATTAGGTATTTCGTATTGGTTAAATAAAATTAAAAACAACAGTTAGTTGAAAAAAAAACTATAATAAAAGTAACACTTTACCTTATAATGCTATTTATTATTAAACAGTGTTCAACACCGTAATAGAATATTATGCTTACATTTTTATGGTCTTTATTCAATAATGATAATAATAAATTTATCATCTTTGTTTTTATAAATATTCAAAAATGTTTTATGACATTGATTTTTAAATGCTTATTTTGATTAATTGCATTAATTCAATCATCAATGTCTCTAAATATGCCTTCACAATTCATTCGAAATTATATATTTTATATATACATGGTGACTTTGAAAGGTTGTACTTTAAGCTAATATGAGGCTCTACTGATCGAATCAAACAACTTTTCCCATGGAACCATGTATCGCAAACCTCATATTAGCCCAAAGTACAACAACCTTTCAAATTCACCTTGTGAATTGAATATTTTATAAATGCAAAAACTGCATGGTTTTATGAGCTTACTTAGCAAAGTATTCATACTAAAATTATTATAAATAAGAAAGCGAATTATGTAGTTGAACTTTATGATAAAAAGGAGCGACATCTATCGGCAAAATTAGACATGAAATTATTTTTTACTAAATTAAAAGGAACTACAAATTTTTTTTTTCTACTTTTATCAGTCACTATTGTTTTTTTTTTAATTTAAATTTATTTTTTGCCCAAAATGCTATCAAATTTAATTATTTACTTTAAAAATAATCTTATAGGCTGTGGAAATAATTAAATGTATTATTTGTGATAGTGTTTTATGCAAAATCCTACAAATTCGACATACAAACTCACTTTCTTTTTTATAATATTATGATTAATGATGAAAATTTTTCCATTTCTTAAGCGCCAAGTTGCTTATACAGTATGGGAACATAGTCGTCGTATTTAGCCTGGTAGAAGTTACCGGCGATAGGGTCTCCCAGTTGGTATTTTTCTGCAAACTTTGCAATAGAAAATCCTCCGCGGTTGTCTCCAGATCTGTAATTTAACAAATGTACTTTTATTTTATGTATCTTTACAAAGTCCATGAATGACGTCGATCAATACATGGTTATTTGTCACTCTGTATGGTTAGCATTTGTCACTCTCACTATTCTGGCTAAATGACAGCCTCAGGGTACCCAATGGAGGGGTTTTTAACCCACCTCGCTGTAGCCGATAATATGAGTCTACACCAAACAAGTGGTTAGCTTGTCGCGATGTTTAAATAGACTCAATATCTCATCTATAAACAGCTTCACAGGTTGGTATAGTGAAACTGTGACCGACAGCTTAATGTCCTCTTCCGAGGCACTATATATAGCATATACTATATATTTAGGTGTAAGCACTATAATATATAATTAGGTTTGTCTAATATTTATATTATATAATTAATTTTCTTTTTGTTTTATTTAAACCCCGCCGCTGCTTTTTCGTCAAATAAACTGTCCATTTCGTAACCCTGAAAGGAGACTACCACCTCGGCAAGGAATCGAGGCAGTAGGCTGCTGAAAACCAGTAAATTAATTTGGTATGTCTTTTATCTACCTGACAGTAAGCAGACTTAAGTCCATGAATGGAGACATGAATGGATTATTATCTATACAATGTTAATTAGTGTTGTCCAGCTAATGTAAATAAAATAAAACTCATCGGGTCATACTGAGGTTTTAACCAGAGTCCAATAAACTTGACCATACATATAATAAAATCGTATACTTTCCGTGGTACATACAAAAGTATTGGAAACAGCGAAAGTAGTTTTTTATAAAGGATTTTTCAACAAGAACTTTGTCTTCTAAAACAAAAAAAATTGATGAAAATGAAAAACCAGCGGGTTGTTCCTGAATGAATTGAGAGAATCTAATCTAAGTGAATGGTCGTTTATAATTGCCGTGCTTTTCTCTTTGTAATTCAATGAAAAATTTTAATCATCTTTATCTAATTTTTTTTATTAAATAAAGTTCTTGTTGAAAAACCCTTTAGTATATTATTGTCTGTTTGTTGGTTACATTATGCGCGTCCCTCAAATGCCACTTATTGTATGAGAAATTAGCGTTTATTCAATCAAAATCGGCCTACAGAATCAAAAGCTATTTTAATATTAAGTTTTAACCAGCGTTTAGTCATGCATAGTACTGCATTATCTGTTAAAACCTACTGACTTCACCATCAGTTCTTGTAGAATAGTATAGATGGGCCAAGGGCCACATAGGATAATGTGGGTACCACTGTCAGGCCGCACACTAATGGTGTTGTCCACTTATATACCACCTATTATTATCAGGGTGGCCATATTTTTTCGGATACGAATTTTCCTGACTTTTCCAGATTTTCCAGTCACTTTTTTTAGATTTTCCCTGACCTCAATGAGCTTCAAAAAGTTTTAAAAAAAATCCAAAAATATATTTGTTGATTTTTTTAATTGATTTTTGGAAAAAAATCAAAAGTATTTGAGATAAAAATTATTAGAATATAGAAACAATTATTTTTAGTAATATTTTCGGAATATATACAGCAAAAAAACGTACTTAGATGGAATCGCTCCGCTTAAGTTGCCATTCGTTTACAGTAACAAGTTGTGTGTGTACATTTAATATTTTCCCTGACCTTGTAGAGTTTGACTTTTCCAGTCTTCGAAAATTCCCTGACTTTTCCTGGTTTTCCATGTTTTCCAAAAAGTGGCCACCCTATATTATTCTGTTCGTTTTTTTGCAGCACTGCATATTACTTTGTATCCACCTAGTGGTAAGCAAATCTACAAAATCCATTAATAAGCATCGACAGATACATTTGCATTACTTGTCTATTTAATAACCTCGCTGCTTTGAAAACGGTCAAAAACCCACAGACTAAGACCGAAATATATGACTGGATCACTTGTCGGTTTGTGGTGGTGTGACCGCAGTTTGACAACAACGGGTATAGATAGATAAGACTTACGTATTAGTAAGCTTAGGCTCGTCAAAGCTAAGTTTCCCGGGCTGTTGGAACACCAGGTACACGTATCTATGCAGCCCCGTGTCTGGGGGTGGTCCAGACCCCACGTAGGCAGATAATGTCTCCCCAGACGAGACGGTGTTGCCAGGAATGTTGCCGACTAGCCAGTGATGCCATTCGCGGAACTTCGGCTCGGCTCTGCTTGGTGCATCTGGGTCTGAAAAATATATAAATAGTAAGTATATGTTTATTATTATTAAATAATAGGCGAGCAGCGTATTGCTAATATACCTATATCAAGCACTGGTGTATAGTTCTTAATTTTTATTTATTGTCTAATTTGTTAGTTAATACCAATAGGGTATTAGCCTCCCTTTTAAAACACAATTTATATGATTCTTCATTACATAATAATCACAGACATTGATATTTCCGGGATGTCTACTCTATTATTAATAAAAATCAATGTTAAAGTTTGAATTTCCACAATGGCGCTAAAAACAATTTTTGCAGTCTATGTCAAGTGTGACGTCACACGCAAGTAAACAAACAAGCTCAGATTAAATAATCTCCGATATATTATACCATCGGCTACGACGAGGTGGGATTAAAACCCCTCCGCTGGGTACCCTGGGGCCGTCTAGGCAGTCTCGAGCGCCGTAAGGCACCCGTGAAGATACATAGATATTATACTCTATTCTATTTCATCCACATGATTTATAATCTGTGTATTGTTTTGTTTACTTGCGTGCCATCATCAACCAATCAAAGATGTTTTTGTTATAAATAAAATTGTAAAAAATATTCAATTTTATTTTGTGTAATCTACAAAAGATATACATAATTTAGTTTAAAATTAAGTTAAATATATTTTTTTACGCCATTGTCTGATAGGATGACCACAATGTATAGTATATTTTTAATGTAGTCAAACAGCCTAGTGCCCAGTTTATTCTTTAAAATGTTTGCAGTAGAGGAGTTGACCATGTCCTGTGGCAGCCTATTCCACATATTCACCACTCTGTTGCTAATAAAGTTATATCCAACTTTTTTGCTGCTAAGTGTTCTAGGTTTAGGTGAGAGAATCGAAAACCGTCAAGTAACCTAGTCATGTTTCGGTTTTAGTCTGTGGTTTCAACGGTTTTAAAAGACTACTGCTAGTCTTCTTTCAGGGAGCGGTTACGAAATGGGCAGTTAAATTAATGATAAGTTAGACTCTTAGAAATATATTTTGTTGCCGCCCATTTCGTAACGACATCATTTAAAGACACCCATTTATGAACCTTTAACGTCTGTTTACCATCAGGTAAATAATAATATGTAGGACAATTTAGAGTTATTGCTCTGGTCACAAACTAAGCTCTAGGCTTGTACTATGTGTACCAGAAACAACGATATAATACATATTATATTTTTATAAACACCCAGACCATGACAAATTGTACAGAAAAATCGAACCCACGACCTCTGGATACCACGTCAAAAGCGCAACCTCTGGTCTACGGAGGCGGTCAAAATACAAAGTCACATGCAGCACTCCAATAAAATAAAATGTTACGTTTATGAAATAAATCCCAGAAGGTTAATAAAAAAAAATGGCTTCAGAAAGTTACTCACCAGTCATGACGAGGGTATAAAACTGATCTGGCTTAGCATCATATTGCACTTCCGGGACATCCTTCACCTGAGTCGGAGTCAACTCATTTCCCTCATTCACCTCCACACCACTTGGGTATTTCACCTGAAATTGACAAGAAACACTTGAAATCGTGTTATTGGTCCTTCGAGCCGGATTTTAGTGAAATCTTAGCTATACCTAGGTACGTTTTTATTTATTTATTTCCATTATTTTCAATTGACATTTCACCAAGGAAGTATGAATAATATGAAGGTGACCTAAGGCCTAAAGTCGCCGCCTAAAAACAAAAAAATAGAACAAAAAATGGCGGGCATTTTGGACATTTCGTTGGAAAAATTAACTAAGCTGTTTATCTGTTTTCCCTATATAAGGAGGTTTAAATAAAATTGTAATTTTGCCGTCATTTAATATATTTAAGGAATAATATACGTGGTGGCCGAGTTGGTTCGAATCCCGGTGTCTACCAATGAGTTTTTAATTAAAAAAATTAAGTACATTTGTTTGACAACACCACTATAGTGCCTCAGAGAGCACGTAAGGCTGTCGGTCCCGGTTTCACTATACCAACTTGTGAAACAGTTTATAGATGGGTTATTGAGTCTATTCAAAAACATCGCGTCGAGCTAGCCACTTGTTCGGTGTAGACTCATACCACCGGCTACGACGAGGTGGTTTTAAAACCCCTCCCCTGGGGCCGTCTAGGCAGTCTCAGGCGCCTTAAGGCACCCGTGATGATGATGTATTTAAGGAATAATCAAAGTTATAATATTATTTATCTTTTTTTTTGGCATGAGACACTTTTTCACCAGAACACATTAAGGCTGTATTCTGAAAATCTAGAACTACAAAACTAAAAATGTTTGTTAAAGAAATTTACTCGATACTCACAGATAACTATTATTATGCAAATAGTAACTCTTTAACTTGAAATGTATGAAGAGATTAATATAGTCTCCCATATATTATTTCAATAAAAAATGTATTTATATTTTCCAAAACATGAAAATTTTGTACTTTTTAACATCGCTGCAAGCGACAAAACTACAACAATTTATAGTGGTAAAAAAATAGATATCAATAGCTTATTATGTATTCTAAAAATGTATGGAGAGATTTTTGCAAGTTTAATAGAAAATTATTAATTAAATAATTACAAAAACTTGCCAGACAGAAATCTTCATACAAAATCCATGACAGGCCGTCATTGTGCGGGCGATCCCGTCTGTGAAAGGTGGCTCCGCGTCGCTTTTTTCTAGTTCACTATCGGAACACTAAATATTCACTGTTGGGAATTTTATAAGACAAGTACATATTTATTTTGATTATATTCTATGTTTTTAGACCTTTTAACACGATTAACTACAGATTCAGCTAAAATAAATATGCAATTTTCACCAACTGTCACTGTCAGTATAACCTTACAAAAAAAAAAGACAGACGGTCCTATGTAACTAAAACTACGCAACAGCTATTTAATTTGGTCGCTTTTATATTTTTAATAAAATGTATCGTCGGGCGCACATTATTTTACAATTTTTAAACATATTTTACCTATTTATTTTAATTGTTTTTTTTATTTTTTTTATATATGTCCAAAGCAAAGCTCAATAGGGTTCCATCCATTATCCAAAACTTTATTTTTATAAATGGCAGAGTAGCTCAACAATTTTATTATCTACCTAACATTTAAATACTAACATAATAATGTATTGTCTTATTTTATCATCATTAATATTATTACAAATACAAAGTTTTTTTTTATTATAGCATGTGTGACTGTTTGTATCTAACTCATGACAAACATACAATATTTATGAATAGGGACCAATACGATGTAATTTCTATAGAATTAGACCGATTTACTATGGCCTATGGATTCATTTGGCCAATGATGCTGTTACCAAATGGGCGGCGATAAAAAAGAACAATACGAAATAATAATAAATAATTTCTAGCATAGAATAATTCGAACTGTGTTTTAGAAACTGGCGTAGGCAATTTCTAGAACATTATTTGATTTATTTTACGCTAAGTATAAAACTAAAATACATATTGAAAATATTACGCTAAAAAATAATTATTATCATTCCACATGATTGGTGGAATGCCAGGTCTCTGAGTTTTCAACAAATTAACTGCTACTGCGTTTTATACTACCCACACCATGAAAGGAGACTACCGTCTCGATAATCGAAAAATTCCACGCCTGATCCAAATCATAACTAGCGACCGTTCTCTATAATCAATCTATATTTTTTGACGGATAATAAACGCATAGTTTATATGATATTTGTCTGGTAATGTAAATCATTTTTCATGTATTTATTGGTGGGTATTGTCATACTTAGTAGGTGGTCTCACACCTACTAAGTATGACAATACTTCTGTTAGACCGAGAGCTCGTGTCCAATACAACTATATAAAATAAATATTGGTTACTATATATTATAGTAACCAATATTTATTTTTTAAATAGTGACAGCTGCTTTTATAAAATAATATTGCATTTTTACAATATTTAAATAAAAAACATTTTCCAACGCTGAAAAGATTTTTTTATTTATTTTTTACAATTTTATACATATACCTACCAGCGGCCACATTCTGTTTCTTATAACGCGAACGTCAGATTGTCAAAATAACAAATTCTGCTATTAGCGCGTTCTCCTCCAATCAGAGTAGTTGTTAACCTTTTCTGATTGGAGGAGATAGCGCTAATAACAAAAATCGTTATTTTGACAATCTAATGCTCACGTTATAAGAAACAGAATATGGCCGCTGGTAGGTAAGTAATTAAAGTTTATAAGAATTATTGATAAAAGTGAATGTGTATGGGTGTAATATGTGTAGTGCACGTCTATGTGTATTGTATGTATGGTGCGTGTGTGTAATATATGAAGAGTATATTTTTGTAGGCTATGGTGTAACAGTAAGGTCAATTTTATGATAATATATTATGTTATGTCAAAAAACGATAGACTAATTATTGAGAATGGACATAGGGATAATATCTAGGAGATCAAAACCGGTAAATCGAAGATATTTTGTAAAATGAAAGAACGTGATACTTAATTTGCATAATTTAGTACGTGCAGATTTTAAATGTCAATTTTTGTTTCATATTTTCCTACGTATCTTTTTATATTTAAGCTTTATGCGTGTTAATTAGAGACAAGTTTAAAACAAACGGACAGATAATTGATATATATATATATATTTTTTGACTAATATGTAGGACAACTTACACATATTGATCTGGTCACAAACTAAGCTCTAAGCTTGTACTATGTGCACCAGAAACAACGATATAATACATATTATATTTTATAAACACCCAGACTAGACAAACTGTACAGAAAAACGTACTAATATTTTTTTGCCATGGGTGGGAATCGAACCCACGACCTCCGGATACAACGCCAAAGGCGCAACCAGTAGTCTACGGAGGCGGTTAATATAATGTAGAGATTATGATTGCTTTGAATACCCTGAGTCTAGGTACCCTGAGACGGTGTAGAAGTTATGTATATAAATTTAAATGTATGTGTATCTAAGTTATTTTACTATAAAAAAACTAATTTATTTAAAATAAAATATTTTACATAAAATTATTCCAATTAGGTAACTCCGGAATATTTTTAATATAGATAGATGGGTAAGTAGATTAATGTGACGCAGACCCCAATCCTTACAGTGTGTTCGTTTACTCCTGTTTTTCGCTTAAAGCGCTTAGGCTTTAAGCCAATCTAATCAGCCGTCAAAGTACACAAAGCGAAGCAAAGCAATCGCAGCGTTTGCAGGAGTACTCGAACGACTTTACGTGCATAAATAAAAATCGTAAAAAAAACATAAGAGAATACAAAATAGAGTTCAAAAACTGTTAAGTGAAAGGGAGGGAACATAAAAATAAACAAAAAAAAAGTATTTAATACACAATTGTGACCACAGACAATTTACTTTGATTGCACTATTCGTATTTTCCAAGCGTTCGCAGCGAATTCGATGACGAAATTTCCTTTTTTTTTTGTGACGTCATCAAAAATCCAAAGCAAAGCGTAGTACTAAAAAAACACCTGTCAAAAATTAAGCTCGCTTTGTAAGCCTTTTAAGCAGTACTCAAACGTACCGTTAGTAATGTCAATTCATATGACAGCATTTTTTTAAATAAATACTTAGACTGGCTGAATTAGTCCAAAATAAAAAAAATGTTTTGTTTAATATAAATTAGTTTATTACGGAGCGGAGTCTAGTAATAGTCTCTCTTACCAATGCCTTATAATAAATTTAAACTGTTAAAATTAATATATATTAATAAAATGTACCGGTAATATCACACTTTGTACGCATGTCTGGAAATTATAGTAATACATAAATTTTATTGAAACATTAAATCCTCGCATATAAATTACATTTCTTGACTTTTTCGACAATACATTACTTAAAATAAAATAGTAAGATTTCTAAAAGTAGATGTCTAAAATAATAAACTGTAACACTCCATACAATGAAATTTCAACAGAGTGACTTTTGGGCTCAACTGTCCACAGTTAGAATAAATTGAAGAAACAATCTCAAACATTTTTGAGTGAAATCTGACAGAAGGTGATGACGTCACATATACGAATTCCCCCTTAAGAAACCCTTTTGCACACATTATATATGAGACATGTGGATCTCAACATATTCATGCGGACATACACACACCTGACTTTATTTTTTATGATTCCTAAAGATCTCTATTGAGTCCGTCGCAAAAAACGTAATTGAACACATCCACGATCAAAGTGTACAATAGAAGACAAATTACATGTAATTTGGTTGGTACACTCATAGAGTCATTATCATAGATGTACTAGAGGTATATGTCCACCAACTAATAAGGTATTATTATTATTACACATGCATGTGGATTAGTGCAAATCACTTTTAATTATAAATGCATTAGCATATAGGTATCTATCATAAGGCTGTATGGTTGAAAAATCTTTGCCTTTCCAATTGTGGAAAAACCAAAAAAAAAGTATCTATCATATATCTATTCTTCGATGGATAGGATCCTATTCTCTACCAAGCCGCTTCTATATTGTTGTTGGATACTTATGTTATTTGAATCTATTTTAAATTTTAACTTTCTATCTCGACCGGTTTTCAAGATACTCGTACATATCGGTCTGGGGTCTGGGCCTTGAGAGAAAATAGAGGCAAGGCGACATGTCGCATCGCACCAGTCAAAAACGTATGGATATAAGATATATAGTATAATATTAATATAGTTATTTTTACAGGAATAATTTCATGGTTTTTGTTGTTTTATATTCTATAACCCATTACTAAAACCTAGCTACCTGGTTATCCCCCCATTACTAAAACCTGGCTACCTACGCCCATGGTGTGAGGTACGCTGTCACCCTCAGTAAAAGACATGTCGCCTCGTCTGTACTTTCTCTAAGGCCTTGACTGTCTTCTACGTACATATTACTACGCTTTTGTCTTAGTCCCAGGACTAAGTATTTTTTTAATATAGGATCACAGCACTTTGTATCTACCTGACGTTAAGACCTACAAAGTCCATGAATGGGGTCAATCAATAAATTGTTGGTTAACAATATTGATCGCTTCTACTATGCTGTTACGAGATTGGCGGTAACAAGGACGAATTTGCATCACGAGTAATTTTTAATAATATCCTCGCTGCTTTATCGTCAAATCAACCGCCTGTTTCGTAACCGCGCCCTGAAAGAAGACTACCACAATAAAACGATGTACACAGTAGTCTTCTGAAAACCCAAACACTAAACCGAGGCATAACCAGGTCACTTGACAGTTATTGCATCTGTATGGCAGATGGTAACAAGACGGGTCGGTCGGTCTTGCGAGGTATAAAGGCCTTCGTCCTACATAAAATATTGCGGAATATTTATTTTAAAAGCATAATGGTGAGTAGGTTCGCAGTAGTCCCATTAGTAACATATGGACTAGAACAGAAATGGAACTATTACGAAAAAACAATCAGACAATCCAGACAATGTGACGTTTTTGAGTTAAATTTTTCTTCAAAAACATACCTAAGGAACCCCAAAACCAGTGTATTACATATAAATGACCGCCTCCGTTGAGTAATGGTTGCGCCTTTGGCGTGGTATCCGGAGGTTCGATTTCCACCCATGGAAAAAAAATAGCACTTACGTTTTTCTGTACAGTTTATCATGGTCTGGGTGTATATAAAATACAATATGCAATAAACTGTTGCTTCTGGTACACATAGTACAAGCCTAGAGTTTAGTTTGTGACCAGAGCAATATTTGTAAATTGTCCTACATACATATCATCATGGGTGCCTTACGGCGCCCGAGACCGCCTAGACGGCCCCAGGGTACCCAGCGGAAGGGTTTAAATCCCACCTCGTCGTAGCCAAGTGGCTAGCTCGTCGCGATGTTTTGAATAGACTCAATAACCCATCTATAAACAGTTTCACAAGTTGTTATAGTGAAACAGGGACCGACAGCTTAACATGCTCACCGAGGCACTATAGTGGTGTTGTCAAACAAATGTACATTTTTTTTTTATTAAAAACTCATTGGTACACACCGGTATTCGAACCAGGAACCTATGTGTTTTTAAGTCCAAGGTCTAGCCAACTCGGCCACCACGTATATATACTATATATAAATTGTCCTACATAAAAAAAAAACACTTACATTAATCAAAGCTGCTGGGGCCTTGGAGACCACATCCGGGACTACAGCATTGGAGACGAAAGACTGTGCCACGGTAGACATCTTCTTCGCTAGCACCCTAAAATTGAGCATCGCGTCGGCTATTAAACAAAACATGAATATGCTCAACAAAAACTTCATAGTGCGGCGAGGGACGTACACACGACACCGAAGTTCAAACTACACTGACTGGTTTATTAATGGTGCTTCGGAGGTGTTATGTAATAGGTGTACTAACAATACTCAGACACTCAAGTGTGAATATAGATACCTATATAGGTATTTTTTAGTTGGGAGGAAGGTCTCTACAACTTCGTTAGGCCGACTGACCGGTCTCGTTACCACCGCCCATACAGGTGCAAAAACCGTCAAGTGACCTTCATAGAAATCGATGCAGTAGTCTCCTGAAAACCGGTGAACTCGGAGACTAAAACCGAAACATGACTAGGTCACTTGACGGTTTTTGCATCTGTGATAACGAGACCGACCGGTCGGCCTAACGAAGTTATAGTTGAGGTTACAAAATGGGTAAAGTCAAAGTCAAAAGTCAAGCCAAAGTGTTTAAGAATAATTATTGATTGACCCCATTCATGGTCTCCCTTTAGGGTGCGGTTACGAAATGGGTAAAGTCAAAGTGTTTAAGATGGACTTTGTAGGTCCGCTCACCACCAGGTAGATACAAAGTCACATGTCGTGCTCTATTAAATAATATATATATAGAGGTGGCACAATATACTAGCAACAAGGTTCGATAACGTTCATCACCACCAGTACGACCATCTACCTGTTTTGTAAGTGGACTGTGAAAGGATCCTGCAACCTCGACAAAATATCGGTACAGTAGTCTCCTAAAAACTGGTAAACCCACAGACTAAAACCGAAATATGAATACTTAGATCATTCGACGATTTTTGTACTCTGTATGGACCGTATAACGAGACCGGTCGGTCTGCCCATACTATATAGAGGCATTCCTTCCACCTCAAATGTCCACTTGCAGCCAACTTGTGGAAAGTTTTTAAGTTTAGGTAAACCCACGAACTGCAACCGAAACATAACTTCATAACTTTTGCATCACCGCGTAATGTTAAATATTCATAAATGTCATTAATTTAGGTATACCGAAAATTCCTGTGTATTAATTAAACTCGTTTCGTCATAGTAAAATAGACTTATTTAGAAACTGTATAAAACAAATTTTACAAAAAAAACTGTTTTCGAAATAGTAATCTTTATCTGTTACGTAGGTACTCTTACGATACTGGTATTTCATTTCATTTCATTAAAAATGTTACCTAAAACTAAAAAAAAGGAGTAAATACCTAAATAGTCTACTCAATTTACCCAAGAAAATACATATACCTACTGCATAAAATTACAAAAATAATACAATACATACAATCACATAAAATACATATTACCATAATGTACACAACATTACAACAAAAAATAGGTAGCATTTCAAAATTTTAAGGTTTTGAATGTTCAAATTTCAGTTTATAGTTGGTATTTAAAATAATATATTTTTAACTATTCAACATTTCAATATTCACTCATAATGAGCTATTCCACTTCCGGTATTAGTACATCAAGACTGTTTGTCAGAGAATTAAACTTATATTTTTATTAATCTTTCAGCGTTGGATTTTTAAGAAAAAATATTATTAATTATACATAAATATTAACAGAAAGACACAACATATAAATAATAATTAATTTAATTTTAATTTTATTTATTCAGATCTGTTAATACTTTTGATGTGCGGTTTTGATGTACATTTTAAAATTATTTTACATTTGATTTTTAGCAATTTCTCAAACGGCATGCACTGCAACTATTGGAGTACATGTTGTCCAGGTCTTAGAAAAAATAAATTTCTAAGGTCTAGGTATATTTTGATAATTATTTGCATTCCAAATCATGGGCATTTCCAATCTACAGATTCCGTTGAGGAAAGTGTAGCCAGTTGTTCATTAGACATCGCAGCACAGGCTGCATGAATCCATTTACAACACTTACTATTTTTTGTTAACCATCTTCAGCATTTTTGTACTGTGGCACTCGCACGGGTTATGTAGGTAGTTAGAAATAGCGTGTCCGTTCGGTTTCGACTGTGCTTGAACTTCTACTAAGAGCAAAGTTGTGATATTGGAAGTGTGTATGGGTATCACGATGACTGCAGAGCCCTTAACTTTGGTATGTAAAATTTTCTAAAATATTTTAGACCCACCTGAAGTTTGACACTGAGATTTAAAATAAAAAATAAATTAAGTGCTGTTTGTTTTGATTGATTATAGCTTGCTCTTTGCTAATAAAGGCCATTATTTATTATTATATATATTAATTAATTTGAAGAATTAGGACCCCCAGTATGTCTGGTCTATAGGCTGTCTATATGCTTATCCAAGAGATTGCATAAGTATTACTACACCTATTTTGGAACACATTTCAAATATCTTTATCTCACAATTGCATAAACAGTCCAAATCTCTTTTATGCATTTTCATTGTTGTTGCTAAAAAGAGACAAGATTTTCTCAATTCTCTTATCATTATGATGACTGAGAACGTTAGATCGGGGTTTAACTAAACATAGATGGGTTATGATTTAGCTAAAAAAAATTCCATTGTAGAGTGACACATCCAGATGCCGACACTGCACCAAATTATCAGCTTCGGTGAAAAATTAAAATATTAAGGTTTTTTTTTATGGTTTCTAAAATGCCAAGTTATTAAAAAGTTTAAAAGGATTCTTAACTTCAAATCTAGCAACATTATACAATAGTGTCGCTTGTTGATCGTCGTGTAAATTACTGTAAATTTGAGTGGCAAAATTTTCGTCTGAAATACTCTTCATCAAGTATTCGCCGGTAAGTTTGTCGAATTTAGTGATTCATATAACAAAATTTGGTTAAGATTTGAAATTGTTGCTTTCTTTATAACATCTATCCAAAGAGTTTAGTATAAACTAGGAATAGTTTTTTATTTTAGAAGAGCCTATATAGGTATTTTAAGAAGTATACATTTTAGTTTAATAACTAAACACATCAGAAATAAAATAAAACACTTGAATTTGACTCTGTGCTGATAATTGGTTACACAACTGCTAATAATTGCCGATAGCGGTGCTAATATTTGGATATAGGGTAATATTTCCATAAAAATGTTTTCTATGGATCATAGCATACACTTAGTTATATAATACTATATAAATAAACAATAATTAATGTCTATTGTATCCCCTTGACACTGCAAATGACATAAATTGTAGCCTTTAATGAAATACTTGTAATTAAAACTTCTTGTCCTATTAAAGTGCTGATAAATAGGACCGTCACCCTATTTTAAATACCTGTCACTGTCTAAAAGGATTTGACAAAACCCTAATTTTGCGAAACTGAAATAACCTAAAATTGATCTAAACCATTTGATATGCGTTTTTTTTTGTGAAGTATTTGCTTACTTTTAATTATCAGTTATGTACTTTTAATCAAGATAGTTTATTATGTAATAGGTATTGCACTGAATAATAACAAAATAAGATTGAAAAACTTTAAAATATATTACGTCTGTATAAAAGAGTGTAAACAAACTAATATTATTTACGTATAATGTATATAATAAACCACTTATTATTTAAAGAAAATAAAGAAATCTTACCTTTTTTTAATGAAAACCGGCCGGTGAAAAACAATAAAAACAATTCTACTGTTGGGTTGGTTTGGTGGTAGCCTTGGTAGGTAGAAAAATACATATAAAAAAACCAACTGAACGAATGAAATGAATGAAGCACTTATAAATGAACGAAACGGGGAGCGACACTGTCAAATAAATTAGTACCACTTTGATTTCTCATTTCACTCAAACAATATGATTCTAAATATAATTGGGTACTTTATTATATTATAATTTAAAACTAACAAGAAAAAGCCATAATTTAAGAAAAAATAAACTAATTTTATTGGCAATACCTAAGTAAAATTTTAAAATAAAATTTGATTTTTAAAATTTCCATTAGGTAGTAACTCATTTTAAATGGTTATCAATATTATTATGAGGTTTTATCATTTTTTTTACAGATTTCCAAATATCATCACTGAGTATTTTTGGATTTTCATATGCAGCAAAATGCCCACCAAAATCCAATATTGTTGAATGCATCAAGTTTTTAAATTTATCCTTTAAAAAAATATCGGGTTGATAGATAATTTCATGGCGGAACTGTATCACCGCTGTCGGAACGGTTGTCGGAGTCCTGAAAATAAACAATTTACACCGGTATTTATAAAAACATATTGAGTATTTGAATAACACTTATAATTTAAAATAGGTTTTGTCTATTTTTTTTTAAACAAAAATAAATAGGCGTAAAAACGACAAAACCTATTATACTAAAGCATTCTTCGAGGTCTCAATAAGTTAATATTAATATACGTGGTGGCCGAGTTGGTTAGACCTTGGACTTAAAAACACTTAGGTCCCTGGTTCGAATCTCGGTATGTACCAATGAGTTTTTAATTTAAAAAAATATGTACTTTGGTTTGACAACACCACTATAGTGCCTCGGAGAGCACGTTAAGCTGTCGGTCCCGGTTTCACTATACTAACTTGTGATACTGTTTATAGATGGGTTACCTATTAAGTTTATTCAAAAAATCGCGATGAGCTAGCCACTTGTTCGGTGTAGATACCATCGGCTACGACGAGGTGGGATTAAAAACCCCTCCACTGGGTACCCCGAGGCCATCTAGGCAATCTCTCGCGCCGTAAGGCACCCGTGATGATATGTATGTGTATGTACTCAATAAGTTTTTTTTTATAATTAAGGTCATTAATCTGTGACGTTCCATTATAATATTATTTCCAATGAAATATTATTAGCCGGGACGTGATAAGTTAATCCATATTAAAAGTACTTTGTACGAACGAAAGTTTCGATAACACAATTATTAGTAACTAGCTGACCCGCGCAACTTTGTTTGCGCGTTTAAATTTAACCGTTTACGCAGCGTACGCTCTTAAAAGGAATAATTTTTCCCCGTTTTTGCAACATTTTTCTTTGTTACTCCGCTCCTATTAGTCGTAGCGTGATGTTATATAGCCTATAGCCTTTCTCGATAAATGGATTATCCAACACGAAAATATTTTTTCAATTCGAATCAGTAGTTCCTGAGATTAGCGCGTTCAAACAAACAAACAAACAAACAAACTCTTCAGCTTTATAATATTAGTATAGATAATAATAATATGTAACACACATTTCACTGGTCACAAACTAAGCTCTAGGTTTGTACTATGTGTACCAGAAACAACAATATGTATTATATTATATTTTATAAGCACCCAGACCATGACAAACTATACAGTTTGTCAAAAATGTACCTATATTTTTTTCCATGGGTGGGAATCGAGCCGACACCTTCGGATACAACACCAAAGGCGCAACCACCAGTCTACGGTTACTTTTTGTAATTACTTCTAAATGCCTCGTAATATGATACAGAGAGTTTTTTTATCTGAGCACGGCATGTGACTTTGTATCAACCTGATGGTAAACACACCTAGAAAGTCCATGGATAAGGTAGATAAATACATTGTTGTTTAACATCATTGACTAATTTTATTAACTAGTTCAGCTCGTTTTACAACTGCATCTTCTCGAAAATAAATTGAAGCAGATTCTCACATCTAAACCGGTAAACCCACTAGAAGGGTATAATTAAATAAATATAAACCTGTATATTTTTGATGTTGTCGGATCTTGAAAAACCGCTGTCATTTCAGCATAGATCCTTGAGGACGTAGTAATACATTCCGAATCCCAAATAATAGTTAAAATATCTAATAAATCGTTAATGTCAAATGTTTCCAACAGTTTTCCATCGTCATGAAATACGTTATTCGGATTTGTGGCCCATGCTTGAATGTTCAAAATCCAGGCTGCTAGTCCTGATGGTGAATCCGCCAATGCGACATCTATAAAGCATGTAAGTCCTTACAAAATATTTATAAAAAGTTATGACAAGATGTACAAAATAATACCTACCAAGAGCATCAGGGTGGTTAGCATGAATATGAAAATATCCAAATTTGGACAAGATATAATAAAGTCGTGCAGTTATTGGATATAATCTGTCGATGTATTTTGGTTTAACCACTGCTGGCGGGTACAAAGATCCTAAGGCATACTTGACTAAAGTTTGAGGCATCATTGTAGACGGTAGATTTGTATGAAAACCTAAAATATCTTCTTGATACATTGTACTCATATCAGACCCAATGGCTTGACCAAAATCTCCTCCATGAATAAAGAATTTTAAAAATCCCAATCTCTTCATAAGGTTTTTAAATATTATACCAATTTGGTATGGAGCTAATCCAATTTTAGATGTACCCTTAAATATTTGAAAGATAATTTACACGTTTTTTATTATTATAAAATTTCTAATTAATACTTAATTAGTTACCTGTGAATATCCAAATCCAGGTATACTTGGTACAATTATTTCAAAAACATATACGCTATCTTTAGCAAGTTCCATAAGCTTAGGAATAACATAATAATATTCCATATTATTTACTGGCCACCCATGTAGTAAAAGTAATGGAAGAACCTTTTTATCATTAATCTGTGATTTAATGTGTATAAAATGCACATCTAAACCTTGAATATTTGTCATGAACTGTGGATACTTATTTAACCTATACTCCCTTGCTTCAAAATCGTATTGATTTTGCCAATATTCTAAAATGTTTTCTAAGAAATTTGTATTTATTCCATAGGTCATTGCGGCTCCCTGTAGTGGTGCAGTAAAATTTTCTCTATTTTTTAGCTTATTTAGTAGTCTATTTATTCTCTGTAAATAATAGTGATATTAAAAGATTTTTTTTTTAATATTATTTTTAATTTTATAATTAGGTACTCACTTCTGGCTTAAATTGAATTTCAAAAGTTCTTATAGTTTTGTCATGGTAGTGAATATCTTCGTTATTACCCCACCAGGTATTTTGAGAAATATGTGGTATAACAGGAGTTGGAAATATCGCTTGAGAAAGTTTATCAGCAAAATTTATTAATTTTGGTATAAACCAATCGAATTTCTAAAACAATAATTTATGAAAAAAAAAAAGAATGCAATGCAGTTACAAGATTAATATAGATCATGCAAACATACCTGAGTAGAGATAAACGTCACTATATCAGACAACATTTTTAAAATAATTGAAAAACTGTTATATTTTCCATTGATTTTAGGAGACAAACTAATTTTATAATTATTGGAGAATGTTAAATTAAAACATAGTATAAATAAAAAAACTGGTATTATTCTCATTGTGTTAAGGTTAGAATCATAAAATTACATTTGATTAGTAAATACGTTCATTTTTGCCGATATAACTTATTTAGTACACATAAATTACAAATTAATAAGCGAAATCGTTTCGGAAACATACAATTAAAGTTATACCTAATCATCGGACGGAATACAATTTGCATTAATAATTAAGTAAATAATTTAAGATAACTGATAAACACAATAATAATTTATAAAAATTAATTTGACTTTATTTTATTAAGTTCACTCTTATTATGATGATATTTTATCATTTTGTTTATAGCTTTCCAGATGTCTTCAGCAATAATAGTTGGGTTTTCTAAACTAGCAGCGTGCCCTCCAAAATCTAATGTTGTGGAATGTAATAAGTTACGATATTTGTCTTTTAGAAAATTATCTGGTTGATAGATAATTTCATGTCGGAACTTAATTGCAGCATATGGTACATTCGATGGTGTCCTAAAATTACGATGAAAATAAGTAAATAATTGCATAAAGATAATTTTACCTTATTTTTGTACTTACACTAGCAATTTTAGTATAGTAGGGTCTTGAAAAACTGCAGTTGTCTCCGCATACAGTCTTATTGATGTAATAAGATATTCTGCGTCCCACATTATAGTTAAAAAATCTAGGATATCATCAATTTTAAAGTAATCAAGTATTTTTCCATCCGAATAAAATACGTTCAATGGATTTGTAGACCAGGCGATGGCATTTAGAATCCAAGAAGCTGTTCCTGACGGAGAATCAGATAAACTAACGCCTGTTTGAAATATATTTAAATATTAGTCAAGTACTCCAAAATATTATTCTAATAAAATTAAATATATATTTACCTATACAATCAGGATGATTGCCCTGGATATGGAAATAGCCAAACTTGGACATATAATAGTAGAGCCTTGAGCTGATAGGGTATAATCTATTGATATATTTGGGTTGAGATACAGCGAGAGGGTGCAGGGATCCTAATCCGTATTTAATGATTGTCTTTGGAAGAAAGCTATATGGCAAATTTGTATGGAATCCTAAAATATCTTTTTGGTACATAGTTATCATATCTGATGCGATGAATTGACCAATGTCACCAGCATGAATATAAAACTTCTTATGTCCCAACCTCTTCATTAGGTTTTTTAAGATAATCCCAATTTGGTATGGTGACAACCCAATTTTTGATGTTCCCTGAAAAAAAATAAGTTTCTTAATTGGAGCACATATGTAAGTATATGATATGATAGTAAGCAAACATACTACACCCATAAATGGGATAAATCAATACATTGTTGTTCAATATAATTGGTCTTTCCCACTATGCCAGCTAAATAGTGTAGTTGTGAATCTATGGGTCGAGGTATATGAGGTGAAAACCGGTGAACCCAGAGGCTAAAATCGAAACAAGACTAAGTCACTTGACGGCTTTTGTATCTGTATGGGCGCGCGGGCGGTGGTAACATAACCGGGAGGTCGGATTATATTAGGTTATAGAGATTTCTATCCCTCCTAAAAATAAATAATTATTAACTTGCTGCAAGCGTAGCACGGCCACACACAGTATTGTCTTGAATGGTTGTCTCATGGAAATGAGTTCGTCTCCTTTAATAAAAGAACATGAATTTTGTTGGTTGCTAATTAAATAAGTCATACATAGCCCAATACCTTTTGAATTTTTAAAAACAACCTGATATTAGTACAGCTTCGAAACATGAACTTGACGTAAATTCGCGACTCTATCTTGTGTCTTGGTTTGGCTGTGCTACGGCTGCTGCTCTATATAGTCTATGAATGTTGTTTATAAAATAAACCCACCTGAGAATAACCATGTCCTGGAATACTCGGAGCTATTACTTCAAATACGAAATCTTGTTCCTTGCTCGGTTCAGTAAGTTTAGGGATAACATAAAAGAACTCCAAGTTGGTCAGGGGCCAACCATGGATCAGAAGCAACGGCATAACTTTTTTTCCTGTATATTTTGGTTTTACATGCATATAGTGTAAATCTAATCCCTGAATATTAGTAATAAATTGAGGATATGTATTCATTCTTTTCTGTCTAGCATCAAAATCATATTTATTTAGCCAATAATCTAAAAAGTAATTTAAGAAATCTGTATTTGTGCCATATGTAAAGGCGGCTCCGGTAAGAGGTTTTGTAAAATTTTCGCGATATCTTAACTTGTCAAGTAATCGTTTTATTCTCTGAAAAATATACAATGATATATTAATCTTTACAGTACAACTCCGATAATGCAAAAGAAAATTTTCATATCTTAAATAATACGCATCGAGAAAAAAAAAGGCTCTATCCTTTTTGCAAATCGTATTAAAAAAAAACGTGATGTTTTTTTTATGCTGCCTTATTTGGCTCTCGAGAACCGTTTAAACGGCCTCAGCGGCTAACCCGTCCTCATTTCGCCGATGGTATTTGTAGGCAACACCTAACAAGTGGCAAGCTTGTTGCGGTATTTATGATGGTATGGCCTCGTTGTATCACCCATCCCAGGTCCGGCCTTGTTGTCATATGCTTAACTTAGTTATCAGTTGCGCAGTGACTTGACCACGTGGCTGGGATCGCTTTTTTAATCAAATCTAATTATTGTAGCCTTACGTTACGTTAGAAAAATTCTACCAATTTTTTTTTTTATTATTTAGTTAAATATTAAAAATTAATCAATCCTATATTGGTGTCTTTCTCATAGTAAAAACTTATGGAAAAGCCTAAGATATATTGTAATGTGAATAAGTATAATATATATTCTAAATTCTTACCTCTGGGTTTAATTGTACATAAAACGGCCGTATAGATGTATCGTCATGTCCTCGTTGACTATCATTTCCCCACCAAATATCTTGGGGAAGTTCTGGTAAAGTAGGAGGAGGAAATAATATTTGTGAATACCGATCCGTAAAATTTATTAAGGTTTTTACGATTGTGTCTTTATTCTAAAATATATATTATTATTTATTATTATTATTTAAATCTTTATTGCATACAAAATACAAAGGCGGACTTAATGCCACTAGGCATTCTCTACCAGTCAAACCTTCAGGACAATAAAAGCAGTTAATAAGTGAGGTAGGTGCAATACAGTAACTAAATATATAACCCAATGAATATTATATAAAATACTTACTCAATCTATTATACACTACTTAAATATATCTTATATATATATACATACATACATAAACTACACATACACAAATCTACCAACTAATAGTTATTTATAAACTTTTTTAACCAGTAGGTACTATTAAGCCGATGAACACATTTTCGATTCACAAAAATTATCACTTTTTTTTCAATTTACACATTGCTCTGGTCACAAACTAAGCTCTAGGTTTGTACTATGTGTACCAGAAACAACCATATAATACATATTATATTTTATAAATACCCACACCATGACAAACTGTATAGAAAAACTTACTAAAATTGTTTTAACCATGGTGGGTGGGAATCGAACCCACGACCTCCGGATACAACGCCAAAAACACTAGTTTACGGAAGCTGTCAATAGTTTATAGGCCGCAATTAATAGTTTAACTGTGAAAGACACAGAAATTTCACCTTTTTGAAAATTAATAACACAGATAAGATATCTACAACCACGGAATAGAACTTATTCTTTAAATTCCGTGGATACAACGGCATTAAGTTCGCCTTTGTATTATATAATAAAGTTTAATTTAATAAATAAAATAAATAAAAACTTACAAATAATTTAAATTGTTTAATTAAATGAGAAATAAATGAAAAAAGAGAATACATATTTTCTTGCAAATTAAATTCCCCTATATTATCGGATTCACAGTTACATTTATTATAACCTAAATATAATAATAGTAAAAGTAATATCTTCATTTCAAAGACAAAAATATTTATAATTTACAAACTATCAAAAGCAATGAATTCCTATATTACACAGTTCACGTAGTTCACGAATTAACTGTGAAGTTATAATTTAAACTAAGATATACTTACTTAAACATATTTTCTAATTATCTAGTTTTACAAAGGTTATTAAGTTCATTAAAATACAAAGGATATTGTATATTAAGTATGTACTGTATTATATTAACATGCATTTATATTTCATTAAGTAGCATTAATTTTCGATTCAGATAAAATTTTACATTTATATTTTTTTGGGAATGAAGACACTTATTTCCTTAACATCATTAAAATGATATCATTTTATTGTCGACTTATATGTTTATAATTAAAATCGCAACTGTCTTTGGATTTAAATAATGTAAGTAATATATTAAATTGTATTCAACGATTTTTTTTTTCTCGATAATTTTATTGCTTTTATACATACTCGTACCTACACATATATTTGAGTCAAGATAACTTGATGAATATTGTGAAATTTCGCAAATATTTAAATATTATTACTTATAAAAATGCCGTATAATTTAAGTATTATCGTATACATACATCGCCATACAAATTTGGCCTAGTATATTGTACCGAATCATTTGGTATGTAGGGTTGAAGATAATAATTTTGAGATACTCATTTAACGGTATTTGTATTTTTATTTTAGCTAGGAAATGAGAAATATAGCATTTCAAAATATTTACAGTAGTAATACTTGTGCATTGCTGGTATCACTAAATGTTTCGTTTCACAAACATTTCTCAAGCTTATAAGGTTATTGTCGCTATCGGTATATAAACTTATTATGTAATTTGTTAATAATATATTAAGCCAGAAGTACTATTTAAAGATTGTTTCCTCGTACGGTCCACTTTTTCGGCCCATTTTTATATTTACCTAAATTTCTTCCTTCTACGACCCAGTTTAGTTATCTATTCCTCGTACGGCCTACATTTTTAATTCAATAAAGTACAGACAAATACAAAAGTTGTAATTTTAAATAAGTATTAATTTTAAAGAAGTTTTAAACTTAGTTTCTTATCATCTTTTATATACAATAGCCTAATGCAAAAATATTTTCTATTGTTTTATCAGGTAGTTTTAAAAATAAGACTACCTGATAAAACAATAGAAAATATTGAAATAAATAAAAATATTTTTTATTGTTTTATCAGGTAGTCTTAAAAATAAGACTACCTGATAAAACAATAGAAAATATTGAGTTTTATGAAGACTTAGCGCATCGGTCGCCGAAAGACAAAGCCACATTGGCTACACAAAATGGCTACTACCTGACCACATAAACAATTTTCAATAAATATTTAAGGGTATAAGTGCCATATTATGCTATTACATTTCATTGCTGAACTTGTCTTTGTGGATTAATGTGCTCTCTCAGTGTTTATGTTGTTGGTGTAAAAAAAGTGCCTTATACGGATTAAAGTAAGTATTTTTATTAGTTACTAGTTGTGTGCCGCGGTTTCTATTGTATTCTATTTGGAACGCTGGATGCACCTGAGTCGTATCACTTTTTTCTATGATTTTGTTTAACCTTGTGTTTCAAACTATTCTTTCACTTCTATGTTTTTTGACTTTATATTTTACTATATCTACACATTATTATTAGAAACATAAGTCATTTTATATTATAGGTACATTTTATATGATATTTTTAGGCAGGTCGAGTTTGGCGCTATCTGAAGACTAACTCAGTTATTTGTTGCTGCTTGGTGCGCTGTATACAATATATTCTTGACATGGCATCACAGGACGAACAAATATCTACCTCGCAAAATAATGAGTTTACCTTCGTTACATCTAAAAGAGGTACTCAAGTATTACTGCATGAGGGTTATCAATATAATAAGAAAAGAGATAATAAAAAGGGAACAAGTGTGTGGCGATGCGCCACTCGATTATGTCACGGAATTATCATAACCTTAGACAATCAAATTCTTAAACAGTTACCTCATGATATGTGTTTAGTTAACTTCGCTAGCAACGAAATAAGAAAAAAAGTTGACATTTGTAAGAAGCAAGCCTCATGTCTGGAAGGAGACCCAATTCCTAGTTTATACAAAAAAACACTTACCTTGGTTAAAGATAGTGGAATAGATATCATTCAAAAATTTCCATCATTTACGAGCATGAAGACATCACTTTATAATGCTCGCAATAAAGCACATGGTGTCAAAAGAACATCGTTTAAAAAACTTTTCGATGTTGAAATACCAGACATATACAAGGATTTTCTATTGTGCGATTATAGGGATAAAAATGACACTGGCAATAGAATTATTGCATTTATTTGTAAAGAATCTCGGACCTTTATGCAGTCATATAATCATTTTTTTGGAGACGGAACATTTAAATGTAAAGTGTCACCATTCTATCAGTTATATACAATACATGCAGATTTTGGTAGCACAGAGGTAAAAACAAATATTATGCCACTGGTATATGCTTTACTACCGAATAAAAAGGAGGAAACATATAAAACCCTTTTTTTAATGATTAGGTCACAAATACCGGACTGGAAACTTACAAAATTTACATGTGACTTCGAAGTGGCCGTCATGAATGCTGTACAATTCGTATTTCCGCAAGCTAACATTAAAGGTTGTTATTTTCATTTTGCACAGGCCCTATGGAAAAAAGCAAAACAGTTGAATTTAAAACATGCAATTGATAAAAAACATGTTGCAATGTGTATAGCATTAGCTTTGATCCCTCAGGAATCTGTGACTGATGGATGGTTATACATCATGGAAGACTGCCCTAAAGGAGATGGCATAATTAAATTCAACGATTATTTTGTCAACACGTGGCTAGAAAATAAGTATGCAGAAAAGTGGAATGTCCACGATGAACGGCACAGAACTACTAATGCGCTCGAAGGATGGCATGCAAATTTAAATCGTCAATTTTCAAATTCAAAAAAAATGAACATTTTACAATTTTTGAAATTGATTAGTGACGACGCTAAATATCAAAATGCTCGCAGGGAACAAATATTACAAGGAGTTGGGACAAGTCGATTTAGACATCCAAAAGACATAGAGGCGTCAGAAAGAATTAATATGACTATATCGGATTATAAAAGTGGCAACATATCATTAGCTTTATGTTTAGAAAAAATTTGTCAATTTTATTGAATTATTATTAAAATATACATTTTTAATACCTAATAATAAGTTAATTTAAATTTAAAAAATGTATATATTAATAATAATTCAATAGGCATCACTTTTTGTTTGTTGACATAGAGCTGATGATATGTTGCTTCTTTTATAATTCTATATACTCGTAGTAACATTTTTTTTCTGTCGCCTGTCGTTTATGGCGAGCATTATAAAGTAATGTCTTTATGCTTGTAAATATTGGAAGTGTTTGTATGATATCTATTTCACTACCTTTAACCAATTTTGAACATTGTTAAAATTTTTCGTGTTTTGATATCCAGATTCTGTAAATTTTTCAAAGTGTAGTCAATAATACCAAAGGAATACAATATAATTGGAATTGCGTATGTGTATAGCTTTAAGAAGATTTCTTGAATTTAAATTAGTTTGCATATTTTTTTTACTCTTTTACAATATTCACTTTTAATACTTTGTTTCATTTCATTATAATTGTGTTTACCATGTTCATAAATACCGAGATATTTATAGTTTTCATCAATTTGAAAACTAATTATATTAGGCTAATTTAAATTGTACATTGTACATACTTAAATGTTGAATTTTATATTTGAACTGATTGTGATTAAACCTTGTTATTATTAAACAGATTGTTAAATATAAAGTGATTTTTATTTGTCTATCTACACTTCTGGAAAACATACGCTAGAATACCTGTGTATCTGTCTGTTTAAATATGATTTGTTTTCCGTGTGGTGAGCGGCAAAAAACAGCACCATGGATTTTTATAATTAAGGCCATTTGCCTTTGACTGTACTTGTTGGGTCGAATAAGGAACAAATTTTGGACCGTAGCAGGAATAGAAACCTATTTTTATTATTTGGGGCATAGGAGGAATAGCTTTTGGGTCGTACGAGGAATATAAATTAAATAATATAAAAATGGGTCATATAAGGAACAAGTTTTGGGCCGTAGAAGGAAAAATAAAAAGTGGGCCGTAAAAGTGGGCCGTACGAGGAATCAATCTATTTAAATAAAACTACTAATTAATATAGGTATAACGAAAAAATTTTATATACCTACGTGGTGGCCGAGTTGGTTAGACCTTGGACTTAAAAACACTAAGGTCCCTGGTTCGAATCCCGGTGTGTACCAATGAGTTTTTAATTAAAAAATGTATGTACATTTGTTTGACAACACCACTATAGTGCCTCGGAGAGCACGTTAAGCTGTCGGTCCCGCTTTCACTACACCAACTTGTGAAACTGTTTATAGATGGGTTATTGAGTCTATTCAAAACATCGCGACGAGCTAGCCACTTGTTCGGTGTAGACCCATACCATCGGCTACGACGAGGTGGGATTAAAACCCCTCCGCTGGGTACCCTGGGGCTGTCTAAGCGGTCTCGGGCGCCGTAAGGCACCCGTGAAGATATGTATGTATGTAAGTATGTGAAAAAATAAAGTTGGTATATAATAATAATATAAATCACGAACTTTCTTCTTTATGTAAATAGGAAGGTGCTGGGATGTCAATTATATAGAGATGTTCAAAAATAGGTAATATTTAAATAAAAAATTTAAATATTCCTTAAAATAGGGTTTTGGTTAAACAATTATAATTCTGTAATAAATATTCATTAATTTAGATTGTTTTTTATTTTGGTTTTTAGGTTACATAAATATTAAATATCGCTTTTAGATATTTTTTTTTTCATAACATAGAAGCAAAGGCTTTTAACATATTTTTTTTTAGGCAAAAGTTGTTCAAATTTTCTTAATTTTTAAACTTTTTTTTCTTAAAAACCCGTATAGTTTAAATTAATTTAACAATTGTTTTATAAATAGATTCTAGTCAAGTATTTTATTATTATAATTTGATCTCGGTACAATTTTCTAGGTCAAAATGCAGATGTCCTTTAATTTTAGTATAAGCCATATTTATTGCAGTAACTAAGCGGCTATTGTGAAATCTTAAAAAAAAGCCCTAAGAAATTGGCAAATCTAAACTATGAACACTTAGATTAGTGTGGTTTTTTAACAGTACGGTTAAAAACGATCCCGCCAATTCCCGCCATATTCGTCGATTTTTTTTTTTTTAATTAATTTTATTTTCGAGTTACCAAAGTTGGTTCTCAATATGCCATAGCGCCATCTACTAATAAATCTTTGAATTACAAGAACGATTACAACTTTGAAATAGTTCCAATAATAGTTACTAGATGGCTATTAAATAAACTATGAATTTAATTTTATTAATCTCTAACCTAGGTAACTACGTAAGAGATCAGAATAGTCAAGTAGGTAGTTATATCTATTTAACGTTTGTTTTTAACGAATGAAAATGATGCACTTATTATCTTAATTTTATTATAATTTCGCCGCCTTTGGAGTTGACTGGACCGGAGTTCGCGGATTCGATTCTACTTTGAAATAGTTCCAATAATCTTCACTAGATGGCTATAATATGATTATGATATATGATTTCATTTTATCATAGTGGGTCAAGCCAAATAACCAAGGAGAAAGGTAGATAATAATATAACGTAGTTTTTTTACAAATAAAAATGAATAATATTACTTATTAAAATGACTATATTATGTAGAATACCTTACAAAAAAAATTGAAATGATTTTATTCAATTTGATTTCATCGTACATGTTTTTTACCGCAAAGTTTGAGGGTTCGTTTCTACTTTCAAATAATTCCAACAATTTTCACTAGATGGCTATAATATAAACTATTTGTGGTGAAGATTTGTTTATCATATTTGTAGGGCAAGTCAGTCAAATATTCAAGTAGTTAGGTTAGATTATAATATAATTTTAATTTTTCTACAAATAAAAAGAACATTAATACTTACTCATATTGTAATAGTAAATTTTGTTGTTTGACCGACCCTTTGGGGATGCTTTAGGGTTTATTGAATCAATGAAGAGATCCCGGGTTGAATTCTCACTGGGGTTTGAGCATTGTAGGAACGTAACGTATTTGTATACGTATACGTGAGTAACAACCAATAGGGCCGCTTTATTTTTGGCCACAGGATTGAATAAAGCGATCCTATTGGTTGTTGCTCACATATACCACCTTCTTATTAATTTCTGTGTTTGTTGCTCCAAGTAGGCCTATTACGCCGTACAAGTTAAGCTAAAAATTAACCAAAATGACGTTAGTTGTCTGTCAATTTTCGATGTCACTAGGTTTGTATTTCGTTAGAATTGCATAATCAATTAAAGTTTAGCGCTGTGCGCGTAATCACCCCGCAGCGGGTACCCTAGAGCACTGAGGCTCTACCATGGGTTTGCGCATTGTATTAACGTAACGTATTTGTGTGGGCAACAACCAATAGGTACCCCTAGTGTGAGTTTTCTAACTATTACTTTGCGTTTGAGTTAACTAAAATTTGTATGAGAAATAGTTCAGCGCACCAAGCGGAAATTTTGAGAACTAAAAATGCGAGCGTGTAATTGGTCAAAATTATAACGCGGTAGTAAAGTTAACGCAAAAGTAAATGTTAAAAAAAACTCACACTAGGGCTACAGTACCCTTAGTGTGAGTTTTCTAACTATTACTTTGCGTTTGAGTTAACTAAAAGTTGTATGGGAAATAGTTCAGCGCTCCAAGCGGAAATTTTATGAACTAAAAATGCGAACTTGTGATTGGTCAAAATGTTAACCCAGTAGTAAAGTTAACGCGAAAATGAATGTTAAAAAACTCACACTAGGGCTACTGATCGCTTTATTCAATCCGGTTACCAACAATTAAGCGGCCCTATTGGTTGTTGCTCACGTATACGTAAACAAATATGTTACGTTAATACAATGCGCAAACCCATGGTAGAGCCTCAGAGCAACAATCACCCCTACCCGCGATCATAGCCAGGATGATGTTAGGACTGCACCGCACTCTTTGTACCAAAGATGCACACCTCTTGCGCATAAGGCTGTTGAAACCGACCACTCGCGCCTCTACAAACATGCTATACCGTGGCAGTCCCATCGGCACCCAGAGGCTCTACCATGGGTTTGCGCATTGTAGCAACGTAACGTATTTGTATACGTATACGTGAGTAACAACCAATAGGGCCGCTTTATATTTGATAACAGGATTGAATAAAGCGATCCTATTGGTTGTTGCTCAAGTACCTTCTTATTCATTTCTGTGTTTGTTGCTCCAAGTAGGCCTATTACGCCGTAAAAGTTAAGCTAAAAATTAACCAAAATGACGTTAGTTGTCTGTCAATTTTCAATGTCACTAGGTTTGTATTTCGTCAAAATTGCATCATCAATTAAAGTTTACCTTAGCGCTGTCGCGTAATCACCCCGCAGCGAGTACCCTAGAGCACTGAGGCCCTACCATGTGTTTGCGCATTGTAGCAACGTAACGTATTTGTATACGTATACGTGAAACGTGATGTTAGGACTGTACCGCACTCTGGTGTTCCTCTTTGAACACCTCTTGCGCATAAGGCTGTTGAACCGTCGACGCGCACCTCCGCATACATGCTTGAACCACTGCAATACCGTGGCAGCCTCATCGGCACCCTGAGGCTCTACCATGGGTTTGCGCATTGTAGAAACGTAACGTATTCATTTACGTATACGTGAGCTACAACCAATAGGATCGCTTTATTTTTGGCAACAGGCTGGATTGCTCACGTATACGTAAATGAATACATTACGTTTTTACAATGGGCAAACCCATGGTAGAGCCTCAGTTAGAAATCATGTTAGCTCTAACCATAGAATAACGCATTATTATTATAAGGCTCTAACCAACAACGCCCTTCGCTCTCCTTCTATAGTAATATATATACCTATGTAGAGGAATATAATAAAACAATCACAGATTAGCAATTTCTTTATTTTAAATTAATAACTTTAGAAATTGTTCAGAAAGAAGACAATATATCAGCATTATTATAATATGATATGAACAATAATATTACGACTATTTCGTTAAAACTATTAATATTAATAATAATAATGACATTATTAACGTGATTTTAATATCCTATATATATGATTTATTTACATCGGCATATCTAAATGTTAAAACAATGATAAATTATTAAATACATTACATACATACTGGGTTATATTTTTAATATACTTTTTAAGATATTTAAGACCCGCTTGTAACGTATGATCTACAAAAAAAAATCACCAATATTTTTACTATTATTTCTAAATATGTATAACATTATTTAAAATTTTTGATTAATAATTGTAACAAAAAAATGTAGAGAATTTACGGTAAACCGAATTTTACCTAATTGTTAATTAACCTTAGGTATTATGTTGTTAAACCAAATATAACCTATCAAAGTATAGGTGTACTACTTTATATACAGAGAGCATTGCAACAAATGATGGAGAGGTGTGTGGAGAATGCAGGCACCTAGGTAGCATTTTGACGTCCCTATGATGTCATTTACGTCGAGAATGACACTAAGTTGACGTCATAGGGACTACCTGGGCATAGCGACAAGCGATATCCATCGCTGGATCTATCCACAAACCTCTCTCTCATTCGTGTTCATTCGCCACAAGGCTCTCTGTAATATTTGTGTCTTAGGCCTTAACAATTAGTTCTGGCGGTGCTACCTTAATAAAAAAAAAACTTGCCTAATGATCGAAGGCATTAATTTTTAATTTAATGCAAAATAACATACAACTTCTTAAACACCGATTAACTTTATATCAAATTTAAGTTTATGACAGAAAAGGCCAACAGACTTATCAATGAGATTAAAATGTGGAGAAGTATTTAAATTCCAGGGGGAATAAAATTAGAAACAAGATATACTTATAACTGGTATGAAGTTAATCTAAATATTTAATAATAAAACTGTATTATGATAGCGTTTATATAATTTGCATTAAATTATCTGATTATAAATAAACCACCAATAACGAAATATATATATATTATATATACTTGTATTAAATAAAATGAGATTTTTTAATGCTAGAACACCTAAATAAATTAAGTTGTCATTCATTTGAAATCAAAAGCTTGACAAGTAGGTCTACCTAGACAATCTCGCAGCGCCATTTTGCGGAATATTTAAGAACTAATTTTAACTACTATCGTTGATAATTCAATGGTAAAATTAAAATGGCGTTTTTTTTTGTATTTAGACTGCAGCTTTCTTTGGTAGAATTACCATGATTTAGATAATTATCTTTTTTGCTAGCAACTGCAGTTTAAACCGTTTATACTTTTATCCGTTGAAGGCGCGGTAAATTACTGGTATTTTTAACCGTTAGCAAAGTTGGTAAACGCATGGTAGAGTCTACACTTATCAAACTTCTTTTTGTGAGAAAAAAAAACTGTTTGACAGCTTATTGTAATTTATTTAAAATTATTGACTATTAGAATCTATAATTATTTTAATAAATATTATTAACTTACATGTAGGTATTTATATAACATCGATATGTATGTACTTTTGGAATTATTTTTAATTTAAAAATTTAATATTTTGTGTGGCAACACTGAAGTTCTATAAAAACTTCAAGTACCTACTTGCTATTTTTTTTAAATCGTGTCACACTTTATTTATCAGAATTATTTTGACTAAATACAGTATTAATAAAATTCATTAAAATGTAACGAATTTAAAAATATTTCTCAAAAGACAATATGCGTAGGTTAATCTAGTATCTATTTTTTTTTAAATAAGTAATTAATAAGTATATTATGTTTTGAATTTTAATAACGTCCAGAAGTTTTGTTCAAAATTGAACTCTATTACTAAATAAACTAGGTACTAATTGTGGCATTTCTTCATCTCTTTTATATACAGTTCAGATTTTCCTATATACAGGGCTATGCAAGGACTATGGTTCCTTCAAAATTTACACTTACACCTAAGTCAAGAAAAAAAAAAGGAAAAGGTAAAAATAAAAATAAAACCAAAAAATAAAATATTTGTAAAAGCAAATTTATTGCTAAAATAAAAACTTGTCACTAGCAATGCTTTATATTCATATATTTGCATGCTTGTGTTAAAATTTGTACATTATTTGGATTTCAACGGAATATTTTGTGAACATAAAAGTATAAATTAAACAGAACAATAAAGATATGAAATTAAAAAATAATAAAAAAAACAAAAAAAATATTGAGCATAGATACATGATACAGTATTATATAATAATAAAATAAAAAATAATAATAAAATAGTATAAACATTCATAATTTAAGATCGAATACGTAATATAAATCCAATTATTTTAAACCTCCTCGGTCAACTATAAACTTAATAATACTTTAACGGGGTCACATATTCATTATAGCTTAATAATATTTTTTTTGATTGCACTTTCTCACGAAATTAACGAATAATTAATTCAATATTTTACTTTAAAATCGGCAGCGACTCTATCCCGCGCCGATCTACCTTATCCATATGTACACTCAAGACAAAATATTTGGTAATAACTTATTTACATTAAAATAGATCTCACCTCGTCCTCCATAACACATACAGTAACTTAAAGTACTCAGACGTTCGTACCGACTCCCCGGTTACATAATAATAATATATAATTATCTGTAGGCTAAACATTAAAGCGAAATGCAACTCGCGACCGGCAAGACCGGCTGCCACCGAAATCATTCATAAATTATACCTAAATAATTCGAAGCTAAGGATGTATTTACAGAGTCTTTGGCCTTACATTAACTACGACGAAACAATACAATACAATTAACTAGGTACGTACTAACTCCCATTTGCACTGAACAACGCGAACGCCGACGTCCGGACTCCCGGAACGTCGCTCGCCACCCATTCGATGGATCGTCTCGCGCGAACTGTTCCTAAATAACTAATAAATAACACTCGGATCCGTCTGTCCGTCGTCCGTCGGTCAATACTCCCAGCGGTCGTCGTCGGCCTCGGCCTTGATGTGCTCCTCCGGCGGCGCGTCCTCGGGCGGGGGCGACCGCGCCGGGGACCGCTCGGGGCCCGGCGCCGGCGCGGGGGACGGCTCCACCCGCACCGTGGGGGATGACGACCGGCGGTAGTCGTCGCCGCGCATCACGCACACGCCGTTGATGATAACCTCGTTCTCGCGGCGCGGCCGGTCGTCCTGCCAGTCTGGGTTGACCCACTGCGGCGCGGCCGGCTTGCGTCGGCTCGATCGCCCGCCGGCCGGCGTCGACGTCTTGGCTTCCGTCTTGGAATCCCCGTCGTCCATCGAGTCCTCTGACCCAAGGTTGCTCTCCGCGTCATCGTCGTCGAAGTCATCCCCGTCGGGCTCGCGCTTTAGCGGCATCGACAGGTCTAGGCCGCTAGTTTGGTCCTTGAGCCGCTCGTTCGGCGGCATTAGTCCGTGTCCGATGAGCGCCGCGAGGTTCGGGTTTGCGGCGAAGAAAGGCGGGTACGGCAACGGTACTCCGCCTAAACCGATCCTCTCCTTCTGTATCTCTAGCAGCCTCTGGTTGAGAAGCAGTCGAAACTGGGCCGGCTGGAAAGGCGTCGCCGCCTGGTCTCGCGGTGGCGGCTCTGCTGGCAATCCGTGCGGTGCTTGTTGCTTGAGTCGCATGCGGTGGTTATGGAACCAGTTGGTTATGGTTCTAGTTGACAGCCCGAGTTCGGCCGCGAGAAACTCTATGGTGGGCGTGTTAGGATAGGGGTCGAGCGTGAAAGCGAGCCGAAGGGCCTCCTTTTGTTCCTCGGAGAAAAGCACGCGCTGTTTCTTAGCAGAAGGAGCTCCCGGCGTAGGCCCCGGCGAACTTGAGTGGTAAAATTCTGAGGTATCGTTGGAAGAGGTGTCGGAGGAGTTGTCTTGTCCGGGCCCTCCGCTCGATCGGCGGCGCTTGTTGGCCTCGCGGCGCTCGTTCTTGAGCGCTTGAAGTCGGTCGATGTTGTGTGGATCGCTCAACCAGAGCTGCATGCGGATAAAGGGCTCGCGGCCTTTGATACTAAGCATGTGCCACGGTTTGGGTTTGGAGAGCAGTTCGCTAACGGATCCTTGGCTGAGGCCGAGCACGGACTCGCCGAATATCTTTTGTCCGATGTTGTTCGCTAGAAGGGCTTCCTTTATTTTGGTAGTGATGGTTTGGGTGTCGAGATCGTGGGTGAGGGCAGCCATCTCGTAGACACTGGGGGAGATATGTTGGTGTAGAGAGCGCATGATGGGAGGTGGGTGATGCGGCGGCGGCGCTGGTTTACGCTCCTTATTATTATTATCGTGATGCTGCGGCGGTAGAGTGACAGCGTGATGCGGCGGGAACCCGGGCGGGGTCAGCAGCAGCGGGGAAGGCTGGCCGAGCTGACCGAGCTGTCCCAGCGGTCCCAGGTGTCCGGGTAACAGTTGCTCTTGCTGCATCTTGGACAGGAGGTGCGTGGCGTCCGACAACATCTTTTGCGTTGGCGCCATCGGCATCGGTTTGTTCATATTTGGAGGACAAGCTGTAATAAAAGAAAAATGCTATGAATTCGATGTTGTAATTTCATAATTTAGGGGCTGAAATACCTAAATAAATCCAGCGAAATTTCGCTTTGATAATATAAAAAAATATATTATCATACTATTTTTGCCTTAATTACTGCTATAATGTGAAAGGGGAAGGTAGTTTTTATATATTCGTTCATTTTAATATAATAAAGTAAAAGAACATACAAGATCTATATTATTTATCATCGTAGTGTTGTTAGTATACCAGAATTTGTATATAAATAAAATCAAGGGATAAGTTGAGTGAAAGTATTTATTATCTAAAATAGGTATAGTAATTAAAAAATATTAAAACTTACGTGGTGCGCCGCTGTAGTTTCCGGTACGCATGAGCTTTTCTGGTGCAATTTTGTACTGCGAGGCTACAAGCTTGTGCACGGCATTGTCATCTTCTAGAAACATCTTCATTCTGATGAACGGTTCTCTGCCCTTCTGCGTAAGCATGTGCCATGGCTTAGGACGCGCCAATAAATCGCTGACTGAACCCTGCGATAGTCCCAACACTGATTCACCGAACAGTCTTTGGCTTATTGAATATTGACTCAAGGCTTCCTTAACCCTCCGAACAATATCTTCAGTGTTCAAGTTATTGAATAAATCGAATTGCTGTTGAGTTATTGGAGGTAACACTGCCTTCATAGATCTCTGTGGAGGCGTGTGGTGAGTTGGATTGGAAGGTTGGGATATTAAACTATTAGTAATGGAAGCCATTCTCTGCAGAGGACTCGCCGCTGCTGAACTATTGAAATCATCATTAGGCGTAATCGCTGGAGGAAGGATTGTGTTCCCCAGCGGACTGGAAGCAGATGAACCCGTGGATTGATGCGACCCCGGTTCCAATTTTGGCCGCACTAGACTGAATGCGCTACCCGCATGTCTCATAGCTTCTTCGGCGTCCATTTTGTCCTTATCACTATCAGTCAGACCGTTAATTTTGGCGTTCTTTTCCTTAGGGAGGGATAAATCTTGTACAGCACCTGAACCGTTAACGTGCTGGCTCTGGGCTTGCTGCATGGCCTGCTGCTGCAGAGCCAAGAGGTTGGGGAAGGGCGGCATCCCGGGCATGTTGTGCATGTTCTGCATGTTGCCTGCGGGTTGCATTTTGGCTAATTCTCGATGATATGCTTCAATGGCCATTCGGAATTCCTCAGGAGTTCGCTCCATGTGAGGAGGCATACCGCCGCTGAAAAAGGGTGGAAACATTCTATGCATTAGTTCTAGTTTGCTGTCCTCGTTTACAAGATTAGGTTCAAGGGTTAATTTAAGTCATTCAGAAAAATAGGATATAAACTGCAAGTAGTTTTTTGATATGTACATTTAAATAAGCGTTGACGTGAAATTAACAATAAATTAATAAACACAGAATTTACTCTCTTCAGACAAATCTTCTGCCCTTAGAAACATGACTTCATCACCAGCTATTTTTAAATATAATTTATCAGAATTAACTGCTCAGTAGACTTATGTTATAAATAATATAAATTTATTCTTACCCAGGAAATCCATCTCTATTATGGCGAATGTCTTCAACCCTTTTACTCATTATTTTAGCCAATTCTTCTTGATATATTCGCACAACTTTTTCTTGGGGAATGTCATCGTTTTCGTATTTTTTCAATCTTCTATTTTGGCTTGAATCCTGAAACGTAATTAAAAATATTAGTAACCTATCATAATATTTATAAGGTATCGAATTTTTCTACATTATAATTTTCAGTATTGTGACTTTGATCTTTATTAAATACTTAATCCAGAATAAAATTGATTTGAACTGGTTCTAGTTTTTTTGTGGTATTATTGAAGTATGCATGCAACTATTAGACTATTACTTAAAATATTTAGGGTCCATTGTACCGGATAGCTATTTTCTCAGACTTTAAAAGGCTGTTTGTGGAGATATTTTTGTCTGGTTGCACCAAAATATTATGTCTCTAACTGTATGGTAAACTTTATTTATCATTTTGGTGCAACCCTGGACGTAGCAATAGTAGAGTACTAACCTTATTAGAAAATGGAGAAGGACATTGTGTTCTAGGTGAACTGGAGTCATCATTACTTCTAGAATCATCGTTGTGAGGACCCATTGGATGCTTCATCTCATTCAGCATGTGAGCGATACGGTCATCGTCTCCATCAGGTCTACCGAATCCAGGGCCTATTGTACCTTCTTTGGATCCCACTGGAAAAAAATAAAAGAAAATTTAGTACAGTTTTAATACAACCAAATATATTTTATGCTAAAGTTCTTTATAGAGAAAAACAAATTCTGATGCTGACCCGATGTCGATCGAATTATTTACTACCGACTCGCTTGTACGGAATTAGTGGAAAACTAGGGACTTGTACGAGACATTTTCATATGTTGCTTCTACTTCTACTTTAGCTTCTAATGTTATTTTATTCCCAATTTTCTTCTTAGAAGAGACTGTAATTACATATATTTCTATTCCACTAATTTAATTGCCTACTACAATAATAATACAAGTGTGACAGTAGAAGTAATGATATAAAACAGTGACATTCTTAAAGCGACGCAAGCGCTTCACACTGACATAAATTTACACGAGTAACTAATGCCAACTCGAGCACTCCCTTCTGATCTTCTACGTAAAATAGACCAATTGAAATTAAAAAGCTCTAGGCTAAAGCAAACGATAACAGGCACTCATCGTCTTAAGCCAGTAATCCTAAAGTTGTGTTCCTTCAAGACAATAAACATATGAAGTTACGCGCCAAAATCGTCCGCCATATTGAATCCATTCATGCTGTCAGCATATTGTCTTGGCCACAATGTCTGCTGCTACTATTTAGAAGTTGATTTATAAACAGCATTAGTTTAATTATCTCCCGTAATTAGAAGCATTCAGTTTAGATTGTGAATAAGCATTATATTTTAAGCTTAAAATGTACAATTACAATTTATCCAGTTCATTATTTTAGAGTATTTTTGGATACGTGTTCGAGCTTATAAATCTTTAGATAGTTAAGGTTTTATGCAGCATTAATATAGTATATTGTTTTTTATCTTCATGCCAGGTCTCCCACGGCATAGGTAGTGACAACCGAGATCCACTTATTTCTATCTCTACATACTCCTTTTGCCTTAAATTTTCTCATACATGCCGATTTCGGAGATTTTTAATAGAACCTTCTTTTAAAATAATATGGTTAATATATACTAAGGGAATATAATTCTATCCAATTACTATTGGTTTTAAGATTTATTTGTTAATGATTATTGATAATTTATTAGATTGATCATAAATTTTCATGTATACTTAATATATAGATAATTTATTATGTTGTTATTTTTATATATGATGTTAAACTTTCTATTGACAAAAAAAACGAGTTTAGACATATCTGAAATAATTTAAAAGCTCTGTCCAAAAAACAATAAACTCATTTACGTTTCAAAATAAACAACAGATTTTCTTAACTATAAAAAAGAAGCTGTGGTTTTTTAATGATTTCCTTCTAAGTATAATTTTACAAGGATTACTGTTTTAATAGCTCCCTTTAAGTGACCAAATGGCAGGACAAGTAAAAACGTTGATTTCTCTCGGGATTGAAAAACCTTTTCTTTTCAAATCGTATTTTATTTCGACACATCGTAAATGTTGTATATTTTAAGTAAGCTGTATTATTCACGTGTTGGTAGCGAAGCAAATTAAGTCTTGATTAATTGGCAATAAAATACATAATACAATAAAACGAAGGAATTGTTTTTCTTAGTCGATGCACTAAATGCGTGAAAGCTTTTATTAGTGCATTAAATGAAATAAATTTATCTTGAAATTAAATGGATTAAGTCGTTATTTATATATAATTCGTTTTGTTACTCTTTATCCTTAATTATATTTTTGGGTAATCTCTGTTTACCAATGAGGTAAGAAAATAATTACGGTTGCAGAAAATAGTTTTTATTTCATTGGCACGGCATGAGATTTTAGTATGGTAAATGGACGAACAAAGTCCATGAATAGGGTCAATCAATAAATTATTGTTGAATAGCATTGGTCGTTCCCGTTTCGTTATCGGATCCTGAAAGGAGACTACCATATGAAAACGGTTAAACCCAGACTAAACCAAAACAGCACTTGACGGTTTTCACAATTATATGACGACACCGGTCTTCATTGAATCGACGAACGATTTTAATATCCATAAAAATATTTGCATAGGCTTAAATAAATTAAAATTAAGAAAGTAATTTTAGCAGATACAATAATATTTAAGAATGTAACAATTATAGCCTAACATTTTTTTGACCTATCATTGAGTGAAAAGTTATATTGGAATAGATTCTCACGGTGTAGTCTATTAAACTGGCCATTAAAAAAACTGCGCGATTTTAAAAACTTAAATGTCCATCTATGTAATAACATGACTAAGAAAACGTGATCTAAATAAACATAAAATTAAAGGTACGTACCTACATACTATTTTTTACATAGATCATATCGTCTTATGTATGACCGTATACGTTAATACTTGTGTCATAAAACGAAATATAAAAATATAAACGTGACTTGATTGCCAAATTACTGCTTGAACAAACATTTCTCACAACGCCACCGCGCCATTTTGCGGCAATAAAACGAATTACTCAACATCAACGTGGTTTGACATTCAAAACTGTTTTTGCATACGTCAATAAATCTTTTACGCGTCTAATAGATCCTTTGATCTTGTTATATGCATTTTATTATTCTGTAAACGCTTCTAAAAACAATTATTTGAACGTGCTTTGCAAGATGGATGTGTCGTCGATGTTTAAGGTTATTCCCACTATTGTAGGAAATGTTATAAAATATTGTTTTTTTTTATATCACTAAGGACTTAATATTTATGTAGTTTTTTTTTTAACATTGTTATTTAAAAAAAAGAAATTGTTAGATTTATAGCTACTCTAGCAAGTCATATTCCAAAAAGTTTTTATACCAATAATAATGTTTATTAAAAATTATAAATATATAATAATAATTTAGAAATTCCAATTGAGATGAAAAGAGTTAATGCCTTTGTTTTAAAAAACAATTATTTTAGCTTTATCAGATATCTTAAAAGTTTTAAATTAATAAGTATATTTAAAAAAGAAGAGTTATTAAACAACTTACCTACTTTAATCCTAGATTTTTATCTCTAGTCACGCCAAGCTGAGTTATTTTATTATCCCCAACTAAATTATTAACATGATATCGATAAATTCGGTATCATAAGATAAAAAACAAACAATTTAGGGAATGTACAAATGATGTTAAGGTTTTTTACGGATAGGAAACTAATGGCCTGAAAATTATTCGTTTATGCGACATTGTATCGCGTGCGTACACGCGAAAACTTTAAAAAAATAATTATTGATTGCCTATGCCCTATGAATATTCATCGGCGTCGGCCGATACGCCCGACCCCTTTAGTGTAACATTATTCCATAATTATAAGACCTACAGCGAAGGTGACGAATTACTTTATAAAATTATTATTTTTGTATTAACAACAAATATATTATTAAGCAAATAGTAAACACTTAATCATCGTGCAGGTTGACACAAATAACGGTGTGAGGTAAATGCAAATGAGTATACAAAATGCGGGTAGTTGCAAAAGAAATAGGTGAGAAGTGCGCGTTCCATACGTCACGGAGGCGATCGATGCTTATTTACATTTGAGACGTCCGCGGTGTCGGACGTCAGCGAGCGTTGCAGTGCCAGAAAAAACTTATTTGAATTGTTAATATGTTGCAAAAGAAAATGTTACATGTCGACATTAAAATTAGGTGCGAACTGCTCCCTGGCGATGAAAGGAACAAATGGGGTTATTTTTTTTATGTTAACGTTTGGTTACCGGATTTTTCCGAGATGTTTCGTGTTTGATGTGGGTGGAAGTAGTGAGTATCGGCTTCGCGTGCGCGGGGCGTTTGATCGGTATTGCGTGTCAGATAGCAATCTAGCTCGGGTTGGGGGCACCGGCTACAATTGATTCTATGCCCGAGAGCAACATTTGAATGCTGCACTCGACTTCGATTATCAAAGCGCCACTATTTTTTTTTAACTTTCACATTTCACAATAGAGTTTTTTTAATGTTCCAACGCAAGTAGTTTATTAACGACACAATTTTATTAATAAAACCATTTTTTTTCTTCGATATTGATTTAAGAATGAGTAATAACATTTGTCGTTTTCTTATAAACAAAGACTTCATGTGAGTCAGTTTAGTTGGGAGTCCCCCAGAGGTGTCTGGCTTTTAATTTAACTTTTCCCCCTATTAATTTGGTGCGAAAGGATGTCTGTGTCCTCACAAATCTAGGTAGTTTTTAACGAGATTCAATAACCTTATTTAGGAGTTCTGTAAAGGGTAGACAAATTTATTTCCGTAAAGTATTGTATATATTTTTTACCTTTTTATTCATAAACAACTTTATAAAGCGTTTTAGTTAAAATTGTGTTTTAATTCTTTTCTGTTAAAGGTGATTTTTATTAGTAAGGTAGAGATGAAACACCTTTTTAACTGAAAAGCTATATATTTTTATGAATAAGGGCAAAACAAAGGCAAGTATTTTCATTACACAAAAACTATATTTGCCTAGTACTCTTTTAAAGACCCAACAAGTGGGAAATTTCAGCTGTGGAGATTCTCATCTTAAGTCTTTTTTTTACCTTTCGGTAATAATATTTTATCATTACCGTTCCTTACTTAGGTGTACAAGTCATCTTAGCAATGAGCGTAAAGGTCTTTATCTTTTTCTTAAAAATCGGTCCGCAGACTTCGGAGATAAGGGAGGTGTTGTATTTTTCTTCATTTTTAATTGTAATTAAGTATATTTTTTTTAATTAGTTTTTTCTCGATTTACGACTTATAAAAAAAATACTAATTGTTTGCACATAATTTGTCACTAAAATAGATCCATAGGCATTCCACATTTCTCGACTATTCATGCGACAGACAGACAGTTTCACCAAAGTGATTTTTTACAGAAAAAAATATATATGCGTTTTCTAGCGTTAGCACATCCGCTATAATTTGAACCCCTCTCGCGTTGGCCCACGGGAGCTTATCTCGTAACTCTTTAACGATAGCAAAGCAAGTTTTTAACGAAATTTTCGTTAACTAACGTAGCTGAACTGGCTTTTCCGATATTGTTAATAGTATTAGCAACTCGTGACGCGCACCTACCTGGGAATTCGCGAATAATTACGTTCACAACAAATTCGATTGCAGTTTACAGTTTCGTAGTTCGTTATTTGAATTTAAATGTTTTCAGAATTTGAAATTTAATGTTCGATATTTAAAATTATATATATGTATAGACATACGGTCATTATAATTTAAAAAAACATATAAGTGTGATATTGTATTATTTGTTTTATAATGTATTAAACATATTTTTACACAATAGTTTTTTTTTGTTTTATTACACGGCATGTGACTTTGTGTCTACCAAATAGTAAGCAGACCTAACTTGGCATCTCAACTTTAAAAAAATAAACATTTATTATTAATATTGTTATTAATATTAGTCGATTAAAAGTTGCTATTATAGTCATTAGAGCAACCGTGTTCATTTATCATTAGTTCCGGTCGGTTATAAAGGCATTGATTTGTTTGTGGTGGTGCTTTATTGATTATTTTCAGCAAATAGATTGTTGTCTGACACGCGACGCCATTTATGTATGTATGGGGATTGCAACGCATTCATTTTTGTTGGCGAATATTTTTCTCATTCAAACAAAACATGTTTTTTTTGATTATTTGTAGTACCTAGTAGATTTTCTACACCGGAAATCGGTGTGCATGTAAGCAGCAATATGAAAAGAATTATGACTGTGGACGAGTTTCAAGGAGAATGAATATACAGACATATAGCTATAAGCCTAATTTTGATTAAAGAGACATCTATGGATTGTCGTCTATACTAGCATTTTTTTCCCAATATAAAAGTGACATCTATAGTTTAGCGCGGGTACTAATTAACAACTAGCAAAACTACCCAAAGAAAACAAACCCAAAAGCAACAGGCAAAAGAAACCAATCGCTGTGTTGTAAACGAAAATAGACTCATTCATAGCTGCCCATTAATTCGCGGTAATTATGCAAGCAGAAACGGAGAATCCGATGTACAGTCCAAACCACAAATCCCGTCCAAAGTGACAACTTAAACGTGGCATCTCAAGCGACACATCCGTAAAATATTGCTGAGCGTGTCGCCCGAAACGTTCCCAATTAATCGTAAGGGATAATATCTTACAATGCACTTAATTTTCTATAAAACTATTTACGTTGAACGAAACGTTTTAAAGATGGCGGAGATTTTGACGGTTTTAAAAGGTTTTATAGCAAAACTAGTGAACTGTTTTTGATGAATTTTAGTAGAGACTTATATGTAGTATTTTAAATAAATATAGACTCTATAAAACGTAACACACGTTAATTAATCGCAAGGAATAATATGCAATTAATTTTATATAAAACTATTTAGGTACGGTAAACGAAACGTTTTAAAGATGGCGGAGTTGGTTTAAGAAGGTTTTATAGCAAAACTACTGATCTGTTTAGATGAAATTTTAAAGAGACATACAATTTAGCGTTTTATATTAATATAGACTCTATAAAACGTATCATAACGGTTGTTTTTGAACGGAAGAGTTTTATTTCCAGTTATTAGCGAACAATTGGCCAAAAGTTCCAGAGATTAGCGCGTACAAACAAAAATCATCAACTTTATTATTTTAGTATAGAGACATAGTAGTTATCATATAATATTAACAGAAGCTCTACCATGGGTTGGCGCATTGTAGCAACGTAACGTATTTGTATACGTATACGTAAGCAACAACCAAAAGGGCCGCTTTATTCAATCCTGTTACCAACAATAAAGCGGCCCTATTGGTTGTTGCTCAGAGGCTCTACCATGGGTTTGCGCATTGTAGAAACGTAACGTATTCATTTACGTATACGTGAGCAACAACCAATAGGATCGCTTTATTTTTGGTAACAGGATTGAATAAAGCGATCCTATTGGTTGTTGCTCACGTATACGTAAATAAAAACATTACGTTTCTATAATGCGCAAACCCATGGTAGAGCCTCAGGTATAGTATTCGAAAACGTTACGTTGCTACAATGCGCAAACCCATGGTAGAGCCTCAGATTATAAATCAAAAAACTTAAATTCCAAATCTAAATACGTTATATAAGGAGTTAAAAAAGTTTTAACAACGTTATTTTGGTTTTATAATTATAAACGCTTAGTGTTAAGACGTTTGTAGTAAAATGGAAACAATTAAAATCGCAAAACAGTTAAAATCGCAAAACGTGGGCGGTGACAGATCGCGTCTACCGTCGTGCGATGTGTTTATACGTTCTTCGTGCTAAGTGTCCAAGATTGAAATAATTACCTATGCACCAGCCATGAGATTGTTAACTAAATAATGATTTATTTTAATAATAATAATAAATAAATAAAAAGATATTTTTAAAACTGCGCAAATTTTATTTTTAATATTAAGAAAACCATTAAAAGTTTTCGGTTAAATAAAAAATACTTGAAGTCGATCAAGTTTTTATTCTTTTATAAAAAAATATTACATATATAAATATTTTATCGCTTTCATATAAAACTACACTTTACCAGAAGTATTATTTTGTTGCACTGAGGTATTATTTGAATATTATTCTGACAAAAAAAATATAAAAAAAACTCTAATTTGTGGCAAACTATGTCTTTCATACGTGTACTAAAACTACAATTCTAAAACATTAGTTATAAATTTGTTTAGTACAACATATAAAAACAGTACATTTTTTTTTAATATTATTGTTTAAAATATAAACCTAACCTAAGAACTCTCAAAACATCGCCAAAGCTTGTCAACAAAGACGCACTATTCCAAAGTTTTCGTTATTCCTCGCCAACTATTTCCATTTCATCCCAAAATAAAACAATTATTTAATTTCCTAAGATAATGAGGTTAGGTGCAGAGCTACTAGCTACTAAATGTTTGCACATTGGAGCAGTTTAACAGAAACCGCGGTCATAATGTGTGCACCACACTAGATTAATGGCCGCCTTGTAATGTCAGATGCGCGAACAGAAATCGGATGAAGATATTTTCGTATTAAACATTATAATAATGTAAATTTATTGTCTCTATGAAGAAATCGCAAACGCTATAAAATTTCTGTGACATTTGTAAGTAATTAAATAATTTAAATACTTACTTACTGGATGTCAAGGAGAGTGCGATTTATAATACTTTACACGTTTTGATGACAATATTATTGTGTTGCGTTGTTATTATAAAGCAGAATTAGACGCTATTTTCCTGTGCAATAAAATAAGTTAAACGTTGTTTACGTGTATATTGATATAACGCAAATTGAGAAACTTTTAACTTAGCGTTTTTTATTTCAACAAATCACATCAAATATTGTTTATTTCATGTAAATCTTTACAGATATTTATGAATAGTCAAAAAAAAAATTTTTAACAATAAGGTCTAGGTGCGTTTGGTTAGGCTGTTATATATATATAATCATTATAGATAACAGTAGGTTCGATATCTATAATAAAACTTATCCTTATTTCTTTATTTGTATTAAGATTAGGTATTCAAAATAAATTGCTAAGCTTTGTTACCGCATCCTCAAATATTAAAATGGCTATCATTATGAATTATGTAGGTACATATTGTACTAAAAAAAATATTTAGCAATTTTGTACAATAAATAAGTGTTGACCGACCCACTATGTAATTTTATTTTTATAACAAATATAACTAGGTAGGTGTAATATAATATAATGATACCAATTTATAGTGTAAGTTCGCAAAATAATTAAGTTTTTTGCTACAAAATAGTACCTATAATAGCAAAATTGTCTTTGCTACACATCCGTAGATATAAGCAGCTGCAATAATTATTAAACTTGTATAAAAATCATAAAGAACATAATAAGCCTCGTATTATAATCATAAATATGTGGGTAAACTGCCCTGATTGCTTCGTTGGAAGCTACTCAAAGACACCGCCGCTGGAAACGAAAATTCTTTCAATGTGCGAATGTTTGACCCTACCGCGGACATTATTCCGCGCTACTCACCAACAGATGGCGGCACCGAGCCGTGCGTGAACACATTTATTTTTTACAACTAAACGTTTTTTTTCTGAAGTTATTTCAGTGTAAACGCTCTTAAATGGCTATTTAGTTTTTCACGGGTGCGTCCTAAGTAGTTAACGGGTTTCAAAGGATTTTTTCTTAAGAATTCCATTTTGTAACTGCGACGTTCGTTTAAAAGATTTATGTAATTTCAAACGTCTAATTAGTGGAAATTATATCTGTTAAAATTATTTTTTAATTATTAATTCGCCCACTCGTTAACAGATGGCGTTGACATGTAAAATCGTAAACATAAAGTGAGGTTTAAAACTAAGTTCATAAAATAGGTAATCTCTAAACAAAGTAAATTAGAATATCGTTTGGAAAGCACGCAAGTTAACTTTTGGTTTAGCGAAACGAGGGAGGCGTAAATTTCGTAGTAATTAGGCAGGTCCCACATTCGATTCCCGGCGGGTGTATCGGATAATTATTATGTGATTATCGGCCGTTAGCGGGTTTTGGTTGTTTGTTTTAAACTTATGATTTATGGGAGATTGACCCGTTTGTTTTGAGTTTTGACACGTTCTAGCGGGGACAGCCTTGCGTGAAAATAGGTTCGTAAGACCGTTTCTTTAACGACTTTTATGGCGAGGGTGTGTTTGGTAGACCCGTGGAATGATCGATGTGTGTGTATTAAACATACATGTGGTCTTATTCATAAAAAAAAACTTATTGAGTCCTTTAAGAACATTTTAGTTATGAAATGTTTTGTTTCTTTTATACATATTCATTTTTGTTGCTAAAAAAAGAGACAAAACCTTCCATAACTAAAGTGTTTTTCAAGAACTCAATAAGTTTTAATGAATACCGGTGCTAGTTTTTATTTACAAAAGTTGCCCCAGCCTAGTGGTTAAGTCACTGCGCAACTGACAACAAGGCTGGACCTGGAATGGGTGACCGCTTTGTACAACGAGGCTATAGGTACCATAATAAACACCGCAACAAGCTTGCCACATGTTAGGTGTTGCCTCCGAATACCATCGGCGAAATGAGGACGGGTTAATCCCTCCGCTGGATACCTCGTGGCCGTTTAAACGGTTCTCGGGAGCCAAAAAAGGCACCCGTGATGGTATTTATTAAGCCCATGGCTGGGTACGTTAAATAAATTATTGTATAACAGCTCCTAGTAAGCTGACTAAATGATGCTGTTACTAAATGGGCGGGCTACAAAAGAACTTTTCTGATTCGTAACCGCAACCTGAAAGGAGATGTCTCTTGAAAACTGGTGAATCTATATACTAAATCCGAAACATACCTAGTCATGTTTCACTTGACGGAAATACTGATTTGAAATTTCTTCTTGGTCAATCTAGTCAACTTGGTAATGAAAGTACAGCACTTCACAATTACAATTCTTAAAGGTTAATACTTCAACAATGAAGTACTAATATGGCAATGCCTTTATGCCTATATGAAGCACACCACTATCCCTTAATAATGTACTTTAAAACTTTACTAAAAACTTGTCCCATCTCTAACTCCGTAAACTTATTGTGAAGTTACTAAACGTAATGGAGTTGAACTTAGAACTTATAAAGTGTATTAGCTGAGAACTATAGTCGACATATAGAACTACTTAGGACCTTATAGAACTACTTAGGACCTTATAGTAGGGACAACTACGACTAGTTTAATAGCTATATTGTTTTTGTAGTAAATCGACTGAGACTTAGTTACACTAGTTAAATACAATTTTACTAGTAAGCAGACCTAAAGATTGTCTCCTTACTATAAGATAGATACAAAATCATATGCCGTGCTTTTAGTAATAAAAAAAGAAACTAAGTGATACACACCGGGGTTCGAGCTGTGAAATTTCTTTTTTTGTTGTAATTTTATCTTTAAAAACTTAAAAACTAATAAACCCAAAAACAGAAAAAAATGCATCAACAATTTTTCTAGATATCAGTCTAGCTAGATAGACGCACTGATATGATAATAATACATACATATACATATCATCACGGGTGCCTTACGGCGCCCGAGACCGCCTAGACGGCCCCAGGGTACCCAGCGGAGGGTAATCCCACCTCGTCGCGATGTTTTGAATAGACTCAATAACCCATCTATAAACAGTTTCACAAGTTGCTATAGTGAAACCGGGACCGGCAGCTTAACGTGCTCTCCGAGGCACTATAGTGGTGTTCAAACAAATCTACATACTTTTTTAAATTAAAAACTTATTGGTACACACCGGGATTCGAACCAGGGACCTATAGACAGGAAATTATAAAGGTTGCGAAATACGAAGTCCTAACAAATAAAAAATCAATAGTACCTATTAAATAGACTGAAAATGGCACTGAAAAGCTCTTGAAGCCTGAAACTTTGTGAACGCAAATCCTCTTAGACCGCTGCACTGTCCGATAGTCATTGAAAATGGATTTCATGCTCTAACTAAACTTTAAGCAGGGAAAGTTTGAGCAAATATTGAATTTTGACATTCTCTATTGTTTGCCTATTAGAAAACTAGTATTGTAACCAAAATGGACGAATGAATAGTAAAGCAAAATTTTGAAGCGTTTTTGTTTTAAACTTAAGTTTAAAAAATATAAACACTTTACATAATTTGGTTTCTTTTATATTATTTATTTATTTACATTTGTTTTATTTTACTTACAACCGATTTTTCACCAATCATTTAATTTGGTATGTAAATAGTTTTCTTTTATATTTTATATTATTGTTAACGTTTTAAAAGTTAAAAATGGATTAAAAAACTTTAACACACATTTAATGTTAATAACAAATAGAAAAGAAGACGTCAGAATATTTATTATTTTTACATATATACTTTAAAATTTTAATAAGTACATACCAACTTAGAGTTATAATATTTTTCCTTTCCCTACATTATTTTACATTTACCTACTTTTTAAGTTACTAGCTGAACGTTAGCCTGCAACTCTCGTAAAACTACTGGACGAATTTACAAGAAGTTTTCAGTCTAAAAATAAAATAAGACAGACCCATTTAAATACTATGTAGAGATGCTTAAATGCAACAAAATAAGTTTTGTGTATTATTTTTTGTTACCTTACGGCTTATTATAGAGTTTTTCCTACCTCATCGTATCCGCGTCTATACCGAATAAGTAGAAATCTCGTCGCGGTCCTTATTGATAGTTTATCTAAATTGTATAGTGAAACTGGGACCGACAGATTTACATGCTCTTCTAGTATTATCAAATGATTAATTAAAAAAAAAAAATTAAATACTTACTGGGATTTGAACCTTTGAACTGTTTTTAAATCTTGTGTCTAACTAACCAAAGGTATAAAACTATTTTTAATCACACTTTTTACTTAAATATATTTAAGCAATTAAATATTATGGAATTGATTAAGTGATACCTGAGACTCTACATACGTATTTGCAATCATACAAACGTAGCGTTAATACTTTAGATTCTACCAATAAAAATGGTTTAATTATCTTGTTTTCAAAATTAAAGCGATTCTATTGGTTGCTTCCGCAAAAACTGATAGTACAGCCTTTGATAGATACGAAATTAATATTGATTTGTCTAGTCTGGCCATTTTTTTCATGGTCAGTTAGATCTGTTATAAATTAACCAATAGTTGTTATTTATTCACTTAATCCCGACACTAATTAACTGTAGTATGGCGGGTTGTAATTACTATAGTTATTGCTGGTAACCACGCTTCAGTTACTAAAAACTGCCTAGACACCATTAAGGTATTCTCCCTTTATTCGCTTCAATTCTTTCTATTCTATTGAAATATAAGCCGACTTATTTCTAGAGGTTATTTGAATCTGATTTAAAAGATCTGTTTTTGTAATAATTAAGGAATATTAGTATGCTTTTCTTTATAATTTTCATGGTTTGTGTACACACTATCGGTGTTTCTGGTACATACAGTACAAGTCTAGAACTTAGTTTGTGTCCAGGGTGTGAAATATCCTTAAAAAAAGAAATTTTCTACTAGATTATTTCTAGGTATATATATATTTTTAATAGGTATCGGTTTTTATTTCATTTAACTGAAAGTTTTTATATTACTAGTTTGATAAGTATTACCTATATTTAAAAAAAAAACTTATCATAATAATCTATAACAATTAAAAAAAATCAACAAAGTTCAGTTATAATCTGTTGTTAATTGTGAATTAACAACGAAACTGTAAAAAACGTCCAAAAACGTTTCTCAGATCAAATTATACGACATTACAAGAGTATTATGAAAACACCTAACCAAATAAATTTTAAATTTTCCTGAAAAAACGTGAAATTAAAAAAGCTTTTTAATAGAATAACTTCACTAAACTTTAGCTATATATTTAAATTAGTCGGCTTATACAACGACCAGGGTCATGTCTACAAGTTTTTGCCCCTTTCCATAAAAAAAAACTTGATATATTATTATGAAGTCCGCCTCCAGTCGTAATTAATATAGAGTTTTGCTAGTTTTTCTAAACTTTTAACGATAGCACGGTAATACAAATTGTAGGGATCAGTATCTGCTTAATTGATTAGTGCTTCCCCTTTTATCGTTATTAATATTGGTTACTGATGCATGCATATTATCTTAAGCTTAACACGAAGTGAAATTAAAATTTTTGTTCTATCTAAATAAAAAAATAAAAAATTACTAAGAAACAAGAAGTTGGTATAGTGAAACTGAGGCTAAAGCTGACAGTGTGCTTTCCAAAGAAAGGTAAAATCGCGGGGTACAGCTAGTTGGTAATAATTTATTAAATTTGTTAATTTAAATTGATTGTTCAATTTAAAGACATAGATAGTATCGCTCATTATTTTTCAGCATAATTTTCAGGGAGAGTTCTTCATACATCGATGCCTAAACCCATATATATGTTCTCGAGCGCCATAAGGCACCAGCGATGGAACGGATAAGTGAACACTAGTCAGTGTTTTTTTGTGTCCAATGTATATTGGTTCTTAAAACCATCTATATGTCCTTGAGCGCCATAAAGCACCAGCGATGGAACGCACATAAGTGAACACAAGGTAAGTCTAGTGAAATTATAATTGCTGTAATAGATGACAAAGCTAACAATACAAATAATATAAAATGGCCAGTTGCTAGACATGATTGAGAGGTACAGTATTCCACCACACTGGAGCTATCATTAGCTATGCGCTATGGAAACATAACAGATTTCCACGATACATTTCCTAGTTTCCCACGATTTAAAGTCGGACACATAGACTGACATATATCAAGTGTAGATTGTTTGAAATTTTGCAATAGACAGGTAGGTGGTCACAAGGCAATTGTTAAACAATTTTGACGTTCTCATGATGTGACTGACTGTGATGATTATAGTTTTGAAATTGTTAATGTAATCGATAATGTATCTGAAATTACTATGAAGAATTAATAATAAATAAAATATTTTGTAGATGAAAATTAAATCTGAAATTAACGTTAATTATATTATTACGTTAAGAATGTTACATTACGTTATTTTTACTAACAAATTTTATGTTTTGTTATTTTTGTATATGGATTTAAAACAAATATAAATGTTTGTTACCATAGCTAGGAATAGTAATAATAATGCACTATTAAATTGCAGATATAATTTTAACACTATTTTACCTAAATATCTTTTTAGAATAAAATCTCAAAGAGATATAAGGGTCTAATTAAGCATAATTTTAACATCTTCGTAAATTTGTATAAAAGAGAAGAGAAATATTAGATACTAAATGGGCACTTAGCCAAAAAATCACTTTTTCTTTAGATATATAAACATGCATAAGATTTAAAACAATGTAACGTATTATATTATCAAAAATATAATAAATAATATAGATAAAAAATCAGAGATAATGGCTAAAGCAATCAAATTAGATGTATCATCTAAAGATATTGAAGGTATTTTTTTTGTAAATAGTAAATTTAAACTTAAAGAGAATTCTCTCGGTAGAGTATTAACATCCGCTTAAAGAACCGATGTAATAACTAGTAATGAGAGGTCTGCCTCTGTTGGTCACGCTACCGATAATCATACTGTCTGTCAGCCAGTCGTGGGAACCGGTGACAATAGCTCGCGGACTCACTTTCGAACTACCACAACAATATACAACAAACCGACTGGTTGCAAATACACGCTTTGCATACATATAGATGCGTGATTGAAGTCCAGCCAGCTTGTGAAGTAATGCAACAATCGTGGTACTGTTATTGTTTTCTTGAACTAGATTGTCATCGTTTTCTTGAGGAATCAATTTAATGTCGCCATTGTTAAACCTTTCATCTATATGCATACCAGTTTTATTTATACTACCTACGCAGATTACTTGTTGAAATTTACTCTGAGGATAAAGCTGAAAGGAACGACAAATTCTAAAGCCACGCCATAATTGGCTACCTGAATTTAAAAAGAACGTTAATAAAACGATAATTATAGCAGTAATAAGAAAAAAAAATTAACCCTTTCAAATTATCTAAAATTCAATCTAATTCACGGAAGCCACCCCTATCAATACAAACGGGACAAAGGGTAATGCAGTGAGTTACAAATGTATGGAAACGCACCTCACATGACCATTGTCTTTTCTAGATTTATATTCTTCGTATTGTCATTTATATTCCTACGCTAAATAATACAATGAGACTTTTCTCCCGCTTTTTACGGAAAGTTGTCCGGTTTCGAACCAGAGTGGGCCGCGGCGGGTCTCTTCGTTTTGGAACCTTTTGGCTCTCCTTTATGACCGAAGTTTTCGGTTATTGTGTATTAGGCCGGCGCTTTTCGCTCTGGCCGCGCGTGTCCGCTTCACTTTTCTTTTGTTTATTATTGCCAGTGTGTTGTCCTGCTAATTGTATGTTTGCAATGTTACTGTCTTTATCGACGGTCACAATAAAGAGTGATGTGCTCTTGCATTTTTTATTTGTTTAGCTTTTGATTTGGAGAGTGAATGCAGGAAGAAAATTGGTCATTTCAGATTTTGCACGAGGCTTGTGTAATGCAATTACGGGGCAAAAGGCGCGATCGCTTGACCGTATCCTTTTAGTCTGGCGGTGGCAGACCCGAGGATTCTCAACCACCCCTTGCCTTTGCCCCCACTTAATAAAGGGGGGAGCTTTGTTACTGATACTCCGCACCATCGCCGCGACGGACCAAGGATAGTGCAAAGGGAAAGGAGCTAGGTAAAAAGGTCAAAATTTAAAAAGAAACCAGGATAATGGGAAAACAAAATTAAAAATAAAATAATACATTTAACGAAACTAAAATTAGAAGCAAAAACTATGTTCAAGTGCGGAGTGAATATAGAATAGCTACGTGTATTGCTTTAACAAATAATATTTAATATTATGTAAGCGTTTAGTGAATCCAAGCCTCCAATAACTGTTAATTAAATCGTTTATTAATTTCAACCAAAATTTTAAATGTGCATAAAGTTACGGATCGTCTTACTTCAGTATGTTTAAACTTTGTTATAGTTAGTGTAACAGGAAGGCTTTATTTTTATAAACAAAGCCTTTAAATGTTGGAGAAAATCTCGTCTCAGTTTCCCGTCATTACTACATTCTTCTTATGATTGATGGGACGTCTATTGTCAGGTAGCGAAGTCGGCGCGGCGTACTGGAGCGGCGGTTTGACAAGCACTGATAACGAGTAATGACGTTAACCGACTCGGAAGATTGTGCCGAAGGGGCGAAATTGATGGATTCGTTACGATAGAACGCCGCTCCCAATAACAGACATATCGACGGCGCACGTCCCGTACGAGGTAGCTTAAAACGGATAGATATAGTAAAATAGATGTGTACCTTTTTTTGGGATGAGAGACTTGAGCAGCATGACGGCGTTGTCGTCGCAGGCCCACGCGTGCATCTTGCGGTACGAGTCGCGACCCTTCTCCGTCAGCTTGTCCCAGGGCTTCGGTTTCGACAACAGCTCCGACACCGTTCCTTGCGATAGTCCCAACACGTACTTCGCGAATAATCTCTGTCCGATGTTGTGGATGGACAATAACTCGCGCACTCTTCTACTTATATGCAGCGTGTCCAGGTTGCTGTTCGCGTATTTATCCATATTGTATCGGAGCATCTCTTGAAGCCGGGCTTCCATAGGATCGCCCTTGGGGATGAGCGAGTCGCCGAGTCTTCCGACGAGAGCTCCCGGCGGCAGAGGTCCCATGTCCTCCGCGAACCGGTAGGGTCGGTGGTCGTCGAACCGGAAGGGGCTCGGCGGCGGATGCGGCAGCGGCGTGTGCGGGCCGAGCTGCGCCGGGCCGTTGTGGTTGTGGTGCGTGGTGTTGTTGTTGAGCGGCGGCGGAGTGATCACGCTCGGCCAGTCGTCACCACCTGCGGCGAGAGCACGGTTACGCGGGAACATGAGGAGCGTGCGGAGCGGGAGAGGATCGGTGAGGATGGCGGTGCGGCGTCGGCGGGACTACACACCCAAGTCGACCGCGAGATGTCCAAAGGACCCCTGTCGCTCATTCCGTTCGCGGCGCGCGCAATCATTCCACGACGAGGAAAGAAGCCCGACGTCGAATAGATAATGTGAGCTATCGGTTTATCGCGAGTCGGCGGCGCCTGTGATGTAGTCGCGGTCAGAATTTAAATGCGTTTCCATGGTCGTTTAGGTTTGCGCGATTTCAAGCGGAGAACGATTACGCGCATCCGTGAGCGGCATGAGATCGCGGTGGAGGAGAGTGTGGGAACGATGGACGTCCTCGTACTCCGCGGTTACCACATCGTGGTGTACATGAGAAAAGTAAAGCGAACACGCACAACATCTAGTTACATGACTGCTAGTGGTTGAATATCGAGCGGGACGCAGGAGGTCTCGGTCGAAGTCCAAGCCCTAGACGCACAACACGATAGTACAACTAGACTAGAGACGTACCTGGATCTCGTCGCTCGGAGCTCCGGTCCCTCTCGGAGGAGGCCCGCTCGTCTCTCTCCCGGGGCGCGTGGTGAGCGCTGGGAGATCGGAGAGGCTCAGGCTTTCGTTCTAGGGAGCGTTCGCTGGGCGTCGAAGGAAGGTCGATGGACCGAAGCATACTGCGAACAAAACGTTACATAAATTATATTTTGAACTAAAAATATGCCGAAGCCGTGAGCAGAAAGCATAATTACTGAATAAGGTCGCAATCTCCTGATACACCTTAATAAATTGAGCAAGCGGGAATTGATTAAAACCATTCCAGGTGAATTAATTAAGTATTTTAATTAATAGAATATCCCGTTCCCTTATTGGCAATATTCCTTTCATAAATTTATTGAGATACCCTTTGAGGCCGGGACCTTCTTGTGTCGCTGTGAAGAGATAAGGGGACTGCACTGATAGGATTTTCAGTTGAAAATTCTGCTCAGTTCCGAAAAATAAATTTGTTGGGCAGAAGATTAACGTTTTTACAGATATAATAAAAGTTATACACAACTATTTAAGAGTTGAGACATTAATGGAAGGTGTACAAGATTTTTTATTTATTTATTAGAATGCATGTGACTTTGTGGTGAGGAAACCTACAAAATCCATGAATGGAGTCGATCAATATTGTTGTTAAACGACATAGATCGCTCCCACTATGCCGGCTTAATGATGCTATTATGACAGAGACGAATTGCATTACGAGTATATTTTAATATGCTCGCTGATTTAACCTCATTTCAACCACCCGTTTTGTAGCCCACCCTAAAAGGGGACTACCACCTCGATAAGAAATCGATGCAGTAGTCTCCTGATAACCGATGAACTCACAGACTAAAACTGAAACCGACCTAAGTGACCTAGGTCGGTCGGCCTAAAGAAGTTATAGAGACCTGAGTTAGATTTACAAATCCAATTCTTCTAACATTGCTAAACAAATCGTCAAACAAATCCAGAATTGAGTTTCGAAACAATGTACTACCACCAATTTCCTCCCGCCCAAGGCACCAGATTTTAACACCTCTGCCTCCGCTTCAATACGAAGCGCCACCTTAATTACAATTTAATATATTACCGATTAAATCGGTGATCGGGAGCGAATGGGTTAATACTTAGTCCAGGAGTAAAACGACGTAACTGATTTCAATTATGTGACAGTTATTGCTTTCTGTAAATTCTGTAGTTCCATATTGAAATTTGTATGTTTAATAGTGCTTCAATTAAGTTGTATTGTAGTATTGTATTGAGTATTTGTGTGTGTTATGTATACAACACGATCTAGTAGAGTGTCATTAAGGAAAATAACCGTTAGATTTTTTTAATTTTTTTTTATTAAAATGTTTTCTTAATATATAAATATATATTTATATCATCGGCATAAAGAATCAATTTTTTTTTAATTAAAATTTTCACTTGTTTTAAAAATCTTGTTTTTATATTAACTCCTAAAAACAAGAGATGTTAATCAAATTGGAAGAAAATAACAATAAATCGATGCAATTACTAGTTCATACAACCGATATGTAAGAAATGTTATGATGTTAAATAAAATGAAATATGTAAGAATAGAGTGTTTTTTGCATACCCCATAAGGAATCTAGTGTAATGATAAATTTAATTGATATGTGTATGTTTATCATAGATGCATTACGGTACCCGAAACCTGGTAGCCAAGGTTTGATTTCCACGTCGTCGTAGAATGGTTGAGTTTCCTGAGGCCGTCTAGGCGGTCTTAGGTTGTAAGGTACCCGCGTACACATAATGTAGAGATGACATAATTTTAGGCACATCCTTATGGTAAAGTAGGTAAAATTGTCTTATAACACAAATAGGTTACAGTTTAATAGCTTTCCCAGAGAAATGTGTGGAGATTATAAAATATAAACTTTCAAATATATAAGTAAAAAAATAATATAAAAAAAAATTTTGAAGTTTTTTTTTACCTAGTTTATTATTGTTTTAAATTTTTATTTAATTAATTTTGTCATTGTAGTTTTAAAAAAACACTTATTTATTTCTTACATTACCTAAAAAATAATTCCTATAAAATTAATTTATATTATTTATTTATACTTCTGTTGCCATAAAGAAAAAATATTCTAAATTTTATCACAAAAATAAAAATTCAATTTACCTTTCTGAAAAAAATCTTTTAAATTAGTTTTGCTGTAAGAAGCACTTAAACAGTTATAATATAATTTTCTTTGCTAATTCAATAGCATTTATTTTAAAACGTAAACTTTTTAGTTTTACTAGAAAGTAAAAAAAAACTAACTGAAAAACCACTTCTCTAAAGATTTCTATGTTAAAGGGGGAGCTTAAAAGCATCTTTGTCTTTGGCCGAAAGCTTCGGTTTAAGGCATGTTAAATTCTGAATATTTTATATGCACAACTTGGAACTGGGGTCTTTAAAGACGTGTGCTGTTAACCTAATTGATGAGTTTTATAATAACTCAACAAAACTTAACAAAAGTTTTAGCCTGTTGTATATGCAAATAATTATTTATTAATATGTTTAAAAATATATTAAACTAAGAAAAAATAATTTGCAAGTAAGATCTATCTATACTAATTTAAACAAGTTTTCATCATCATGCTTTTAAATTTCTATTAGAACGCACCTTTGTATCTACCTGATAGTAAGCAGAAAAGCACGTGCCACACATTTTTTTTGCATTTATTAAAAGCTGTAATATTTGACAGCCTCCGTAGACTAATGGTTGCGCCTTTGGCGTTGTATCCGGAGGTCGTGGGTTCGATTCCCACCCATGGCAAAAAATATTAGGAAATTAGTCTGTTTTTTCTGTACAGTTTGTCATGGTCTGGGTGTTTATAAAATATAATATGTATTATATCATTGCTTCTGGTACACATAGTACAAGCCTAGAGCTCAGTTTGTGACCAGAGCAATATGTGTAAATTGTCCTACATGTTATATTATTATTATATTTTACTAAATAAAACGAATATAACATATATTAAATATTATAGATATTTGATATTTATTTTTTAATACACAGTTAATAACTTCTATCTTATGATAAAGTTTATAATTAAACGAGATAGATTATATAGAATTCCTCAATAAATTATTATCATCCGATATCAAAATCCTTTTACAGTTCAAAGTTATGTCTTTGATATTTTGTTAAAGGAAATCTTCAATCTCCCCCCCAGCCTACCTCCTCCCCTATTTCTCACAAACGGGGTCCGATAGGCAATTCGATTAATTCATCAACAGGTAAAATTTACAATTCGATTCGGCCCAACTTTGAATTTGGATCTATACAGATAGGTATACTGATAAGACAAGAACAATCGACAAAGTTACGATAAACATAATCGATAAGATAATCGAGTAATGTTCGATAACAATACGGGCTCCACCTCCATGAACAAATACGAGTGACCAATCGGGCCAATGCAATCGATCGAATCACAAATCGAGTTCGAATACACGCCTCCAAAAGCCAACGATGCATGTATTTAAGACATGTAGAGACAGATAAACATCACTATTGACTCTACAATCCTTTCCTTAGCTTCACACGATAAAAAAAAAGTTTATTTGTTTTACACAACGACGCCATTTACACGAAAGTTCAGTCAGATATATTCCTAAAACTTAAGTAAACATAGTTATAATAAAAAGCTTAAGATGTCTCGACGTCTCGAAGAAAAATTTTGGTTTATGGTATTTAAAAACTGTGGGCCAGTTGTAAATTAGCTGATAATTTGTGTGTGAGTATCTTGGGTTATGTTTTCGTTAAATGAAACGCAAATATCGTTGGCCTAAGCAAATGGGGGCAGGTGTTCGAGTCGGCCTACGAATATTGATATGTAGCAAAAGATAAACAGTACTATACAATGAGCTGTTGAGAGTGTAGAGGAGCAAACATTACGATTTTTCTAATCCAAAAAACGAGTCTAAATATACATCACCGCATGGACATATGGGAAAGTCTATACATACTTTCCCATAAAGTGCGTAGTGGCGTAATATACGCTTTTACTCACTTTACTTAACAGGGATATGAGTGATGGTATATATGGTGTATGTATTGATATATGTAAAAAAATACCTTACTTATTTTTAAAACATATTTTAGCAAAGAAACAATATACTGTTACAAGTATGTCCTTCGATCTAAAGGCAATATGAAAAAAATAAGAAACGTTTGCGTCCTTTATTTCTGCGAAAATACCTACCATAGAGATTTTCTAATATTGATTTATAAAATATATTAAAAGACCCTAAAATATCAAACATCAATTTGTATATGATTCTACATCAATAACATTATACTAACATCGACATATCAACAAAATAGGAGAAAGTCCTATAACTCAGTTACCTGCCACTCTATAAGAAATTAATCTCAATGGCACGGTATGCGTTTTCAAAATGTCGGCGTAATATTGTTAGCTTTTCTAGAAACATAATGTAACTAAATGTTATGTGGACTTGACATTTTTGAGAATCATTAAGTCGGAGTCAGTTTTTTGGTCGACATATTTGTCGTTTATTGCTTTTTTACTTTAGATAATGTGTAAAGTAAAAACTAGCATTGTAAAACAGAAATTATAACCCTGTTTATTTCGTAAGCTTTTATTTAAATATTAACCCTTGATTACACACTTTCTAAATAAACAGAACAATTTATCAATAGCGTGTATTTTGATCTTTTGTGTAGTATGTATTAGTATCTATTTTCCAATTTTGTGTATAGTTTATGTATGTGTATGTTTATATAAGTATATGTTATATGTATATATTCATTTATATATGTAGGTTTATTAAAATTATTCTTTCGGACAAACTTCTAAAGTTAGCTGGAAGATAACGTCTAAGGCATTAACTTATTAGATTATTACTTACCTACTATGAAATAAAGTTTTTATATAAATAAAAACAATGTCTTTTAATATAGTTACGTTATATATCAATGTATATTTTGAACTGGTCAATAAATCTCGGCCATAACATAATCTTTGATTACACACAAATAATCCTATTCGAAAGAAACCCACCAATAATTCTGACATCGGAAATTATTACCCCAAAAACACTTGCCGATTTTCACATGGTTTTCCTTATCCCCAAACCTTCGAACAAAAGATATAGCCGACTATGAAAGCGACCCTTATTTTAGGCTAAGCTGCGATTCGAAATCTCCTGCGAATCGAAATCTCTTGATACAGCTTCACCTGTACTACTTTATAGCTTATTTATTCGAAACAGGATCAGGTTGAGATTAAGTTATTGCCCGACTTCGAAGATTAAAGCTTAATAGGGGTTAGATGAATTGATTTCACTTCTATAACTAAGACTCGGTAGAATTAAGTTCGCAATTATTTTAACCGATATTTTTTAAGCTTAATTTATACATATTTTATTATTTATTCATCTATACTTTATATAATATTATAAAGAGAAAATATAATTGTTTGTTTGTTCCGAATACACTTAAAAACAACTGAATAGATTTAAAAAAAAAATCACCTATAAATAAATAATAATAAATACAATCACGGGTGCCTTTTTGGCTCCCAAGAACCGTTTAAACGGCCTTAGGGTACCCAACGGAAGGACTAAAGTTATTACCTATAAAATGCTACATTATCAGCAAGTAACATTATTCTATAGTTTGTTATGCTGTATTTAACTTTCGATCCTTCTTTTTTAATTAAACGGCGGGTGAAATCATTTTTTTACAATTCTGAAACCCAGCGACTATAAAGAGGTGGGACAAAAACACCTCGCTGAATACTCTGAGGCCGTCTAGGCGGCAAGGCACCCGTGATTATTGTAATAAATATGTACATACTTATAGGCCGTAGGGTCCCCAGCGGTGGGATCTATTCTCACCTTGATGATATCTGAGTGTAATATTCGACTATTCATGCCTCAATGAGCATTTTAAGATTTAGTTTTTTTTTCATAAATAAATTTAAAAAATGATTTCCCACGTCTTTGACATTAAGACTAATCGGCCGGAAGAGATTAATCAACAATTAACATCCTTTTAAAACAAGATTATTGTTTAAATAATAACCTTTCAGATAAGGACATTTCAGAAAACCTTCCGACAAAAAATCAATATGAAAAATTTGTACCTTAGATCAACTTCCGGATGATAACAGAGTTGATGGAATTAATTATTACTAATTTAGTAATTAAGGCAAACATAGAACACCTTTGATGTTTTTTGCATGGCATCTAACTAAGTTTGACAGGTGGAGAATGAGGGGAAAAAACGATATTTAATATTTTTTATTTAAATTTTTTTATTGCACAAAATTGTACATAGGCGAGCTTAATGCCTTAGGCATTTTCTACTAGCTAACCTTTGAGAGAGTGAAATATGCTTATAATAAAATTGCATATGGACTAATCTTTGGTTTCGAACAAAATTGGTATAATTAATTAGGTACTAAGTAATAATTTAGCGACTATAACTAAAATTTAATTTATTATTAGCACTATAGATTACTTATTAATTGTTCTATTAGTCCAAAAATAGTATTTGATAGAGTATTTACTATATTTTTAGTTATATTTTACTAGCCGACCCGCGCAATTTTTATGGTTTGCGCACGCAACGGAAGAACTCAAAAGGAATATTTTTTTCCGATTTTTGCAACATTTTTTATTGATACTCCGCTCCTATTATTCCTAGCGTAATGTTATATAGCATATAGCCTTGCTCGATAAATGGGCTATCCAACACTAAAATATTTTTTAAATTTTAACCAGTAGTTTCTGAGATTAGAGCGTTTAAGCAAAATCATATAGATTTTAAGCATAAATACTCTACTGTTAAATTTTCAAAATAAGGCTTTACGAAAAGAAATGTAAGTATACTTAAGAATACTATAAATGAACTAAGTCTTTAAGAAATAGTAAAAAAAGTAAGTAACAGTATGTTTTAGTCGTAAATGAACAGAAATAAACAAAAACCGATCGTCTCTCTTTACTGCATGTTATTGTAAATTTAATGTGTTATTTTTACCAATATGGCGACCAATAGGCGGTGTATTTGATCTTGTCATCAAAGGGTAAAGTCACTGAAACACCGACAACCCTGTCATGTCATAAAATCAGGTCTAAGCAAACAATAAACACCTTTAACATGTTATACATAAATCTTTCAATCGCTCAGAGGACTATGGAAAATAAGTTTTATATCAGAAATAAATAGAACAAAAGATGGTAGTTAAATGAATGATTTATATTTCAAATTCAATAGTTAAAAATATGTTTCAAGAATAAATGAACTTGGAACTGCTGGTAGGTCATATGCTGCATAAGACAGAGAACGGCTATAGAGACTTTGTATCTACCTTATGGGAAGCACACCTAAAAAGTCCATTACTGTTTAACAGCATTGATTGCTAACATAATACCGGTAAATGATAAGGCATCAAAAAGGATTTAGTATTTCATCATTCTTTGATATCCTCGCTGCGTTATCGTTAATTCAACCGCTTGTTTCGTAGCCTTTCCCTAAAAGATGACTACCATCTCTATAATAAGACTATTGATTTTTTTTAAAGTCCCTTTCAAAAGGAAACAGAAAGTAATATATGCCACTTCATATGATCTAAAAAACCTAGACCTAGTTTCTTCCATATACTAAGTAATAATTTAGTTACTATAACTAAAATTTGATTTTATTATTAGCACTATTGATTACTTATTTATTGTTCTATTACTCCCAAAATAGTATTTAATAGAGCATTAACTATATTTTTAGTTATAGTTATATTTTATAACCATTTGCGCACGCTACGGAAGCTCTAAAAAGAAATATTTCTTACGACCTAGTTTCTTCCATATCGTCTTTCATGGTCCTTTTTTATCAATCAAAATTTAAATTAATTTGACTACAAAAATTGATAATAATATTTGGGGTTCCCACTCAAAATAACAGGAAATCCTAAACAAATGTATTATTTCCCACCGCCCCCAGGAGCATAGCATCAATATGTTGTACAAATAGACGTAACTGCTAAATTCCTTATCTAAAAACGTTTAGCGGCACCATGCTAGTCCCACAGGCTGAGGAGTGACAGAAGTTGTCTAAGGACGCTTTTTTTTTTACTTGTTTAAACTGTAGCATTGGACATTGAGCCGTATAGATTGGTGATTGGGTTTCAAGTTACTTAAAACTGACTAAATACATAAAGAACGCTGGTGGGTGTGTAATTGTGTATGTAAAAAGGAAACCTGATTTTTTCCTTTAAATAAGTAAAGAGATTTAAGTACTAAGGATCTTGGTTGTTAAAAAAATTAAAAAATAGTATATTATAATGAATGAAAAATCTATTTAAATAGAGTTTTTATTTGGTTTCTTCCGCTAAATTAAGCAAATAATACTTTTTGAACGACTATTATTTAAAATAACTTCCAAAGTTAATGTGAAACGCTTTGATTTTATAATATTCAAAGGCTATTGAATATGGGAATAGAATATACAATCTTTTATTTTTTATAAAATGTTAAATTAAATTATGTTTGCAGTAGTTTTCAAGTTACACCTCTGTAGAATTATAGGCATGATAGTAAAGATTAATAAATTAAACGATGTCATTGAAAATCCTTTGATCCTGCCACAATGTTTTGAAAGAGTTGAATTGTTTTGTTTTTCGAACTTCACTTTAAGACTGTTCTAAAAACAAATAAAGATCTATCGACTGTTTGGTTTTAGAGTTCTAATCCTGATTTATTTTAAGAGACTTTAAAAGAAAAAGATAATTAAGAGTTATGTAGCTGAAATGATAAAGTATAAAGAAAATCTTACTAATTTATTAATATGAAAGCGAGTTGTTGGTAGGCGTTTCAAAGATAAACTACTAAACTGATTTTTATGAAATTTGGTTGGAAGGTAAATTTAATTCCAGTGGTTAATATAGGAAATATTATATCTAAGATCACATGCTGATATAGTGCTGTGTTATTTTTTTTAAATGCTTATTAATCCTCGCATAATTATATAAAAAAAAAAACAAAACGCAAAAAATAACAAAAACAATACAAGTTCTAAAATGCTTTGAAGGTTTGATAAGAAAGTACTATCAGAAAAACCTACGAGGCGCCTCACCTTGCTTTATCAGTCAGTACCGTCAGCAAATAAAACCAAGTACACAAATTACCTTGAAGGCAAAAAATAAACACTTAGATATAAACCATAAAAATTCAACCAAGAAATTCTTCATCAATACTTATAGTGCTGCACTAAGTTTCTTGTGAGTAACAGAGAAAGAGTCTTAATGTTAGATAGAAGCAAAACAAAGTTCTTATCTTAGTATCCAAATCTTTACTTAAGAGTATATAAACTAAAGGTACAGTCAAGACAGCTTTTTCTATTTGAGAAGTTCAAAATAATTTCTTGTTGTCTTTCATACGTTCAAGGATTTATATAATTATATTTAGTTAGGTTCTGTTTGTTTTTTGGTTGTACTTTGTTGATAATAATGTTATTTATTGAGGTAATTTGTTTTACTAATGTCCCTTTTTATTTTGTTTTTCGTTTATTAGAATATTGTTGGGGAATACTTTTTTTAACGAAATTTGGAATGTTTATTTTAAGGTTTTCTATAGAATTTGAAACTACACTTTATATTTTCATAATTATTGTATTGTCATTATTTATTTATACTATCAGGAAAATGCAATTCCCTAAAACGCCCGAAAGATCGATTAATAACGTTTTAATAATTAACATAATAATATGATATTTAGCCTGGTGGTGTTCAGAGAAAAATCACGAAAATTGGATAAGTGGTTCTCGAGTTATAAGAACACAAAAGGACAAACACATATACGTTGAATTTTATACTATATTAGAGATATGATAGTAATAATATTATAAAATTAGCATGCCAGTTCAGTAAAGAAGTGGAGCCAATGATGATGTTTTATCGAATATTGAAAGGTAACGTATAATAAGATATTTCGGCTACGTTTAACATATGGATAAATAACGAAAGATCAATCAAATATATAAAGTAAAATAAAATAATAAATGCAAAGGATTACGTGAGCGGCCAAAGCATGCTTTTACAGATCAAATTAGAAAGGACAAGTACGAAGTCTAAAATACAGACGCTCGTATAAATGTGAAAAAAGCTAGAGAAGTATGTAAAGATTGTAATGATACTTCACTGCTTATACCTTTTAACAGATACAGGCGTGATAATGTGTAAGTTTGTATGTATAAATAATTTAAGTATAATATTGTCATCCAGGCGTTTATCATAATGTTTTGATAGTAGGTCCCTTACGAGTTCTAGGCCGCTTGTACAGCAAGCTTCTTGATCATTGCACCACTGTTCAAACATAGGTAATCTCCTTTAAACACATCTCTGGGTGAACAACCTGACTGCCGGTCAATACCCTGACTTTATCAAGATTTTGACGTGATGAAGATTTTTATGCTATCCCTACTTCCTTGAATCTTTATTGTTCATGTTTCTAGTAATTTTTAAGTTCAGATTCAAGGTTTTTGCTTATGGTTTCAGGTGTTTAGTTACTTAGTATTTCAATAACCAAGTTTGATTTCAAGTATTTGCGACTTTTTCTTGGCGAACACTATATTTTTTAGTCGTGAATCGACTATAAAGTAAAAAAATCTAATAGAAACTTAAAAAAAGACAACCTAATTTTATAGAGGTTTTATTGCTTTTTCTTCCACTGTAAAATAATATGAAATTCTTAGAGGAAAAGAGAAACTGGTGGTCACTAGTTTCTTCTTACGTTACTTTATTCCAATAATAGATTTAAAATGATTGCGATGGTACAATTCTTTACATCCACTCTTTTATTTAAGGTATACTCTGCTAGCTCTGGCTTCAGACATATCACAATACTTCAAAATGTGCTTACGTGAAAAAATCTATTACAATTTATAGGATTATTTAAACTGAAACTGGACATAATGCATAATTACTTGACATGGAAATCTAATTCTCATAATCTTATAGTTAATTTATGTGGTCTTTTTTTGGCCAAAAATAAATGCTACATTAACTGTACCTTATACCGTGAATAAAGATCCATTCATTTTAGACTAATTAAAAAAACTCACCTTATTTCCCGTTTAATCTCTTCATAGTCCCTCTGGGTATCCAGCCTGGCTTCTAGCCGAGCTATGTGTTGCTTCTTCTCATCTAGCCTCTCTTCTAGCCGCTGTAACTGCTGCGCGTGCACCTCCTGAATTGTGTTGAGTGACGTCTGAAGCCTTCGCACGTCCTCGATCAGTTGAGCAATCTGAAAAGAGCAAGGAGGTTCTATTATTTGTTGTCGCTATCTTGGTTTGTTGACTTGTTTGTCTAGATTATCTTATAATAGGCGTAAAAGCTCAGAAGACAGTTCAAATTTAGAATAATGTTTTTGTTAAAGACACCTCGGTCATGGTCAAACGAAAAACTTATGTAAATTTGTTAGATAACACCACTATAGTGCCCCGGAGAGCACGTTAAGCTGTCTGTCCCGTGTTACTATACAAACTTGTGAAAGTGTTTATGATGGGTTATTGAATATATCCAAATATCGCGACGAGCTGTAGGTCTACCGCAATTTATTGCAAACAGTTTCTACTATAGTCGCTAGTAACTATAGATAGGCTCGTTTTATTTTTCAAATAAACATGTCTTATACTAGCTATTGTAAAAATTACTTGCAAAAACTTCTGGTAGAGATACTGGCTACTTGTTCGGCGTAGACTCGACGGGGTGGGAATTAAAATCCCATCGCTGGGGAGCGCTTGGATGGCCTCAGATGCCATATGGTTACAGACCCAGAGTAAGGCAAATTGTACATAATAATATGCTAATAATGTTTTGCCTAAATTTAAAGAAAGTATTTAGGTAAAAAAACAATCAAAACTTATCAAATAATAAAACTGTAAAGATAAATAAAACTAAATTACCAACGAACAATAAATATAATTATATAAGTAATTATAATTTACGTCAAGAAGATTGGGAAATACAAGAATTTAAGATAAAATATGATTTAAGTAAGTTTACAAATGAATTACTACCTATATAATTAATTATATGCGACAAAATTTTGCAGATGAAATGTTTGCTTATGTATGTATCAATAGATACATATTTGAACAAAGATTCGCACTTAATCATGTCAAGTGAAGAATCTGACTCAAGATTTGTTTAGTTATTAATTAATGTGTCATTAAGAATAATAAAGTTTTTTTTGTTTCTAAATATTTTTAATTATTGGACAATAAAAAAATATTATGATCATTATCACTTCTTAAATGGGAATTAATATGTTTAACAATGCTTCGTTGTAATAGGATGTCAGTTTTTTATTCATTTAAATAAAACAAAGTATTAAATAGCACTAAAATATTGTTAGAAGAATCGTTGAAGGTAGATTTTATTTAAAGTACAGTTAAACATCATAACTGAAATTGTTAACAAATTCTATCAAAGTTCCAGGAAAACCTAAACACAGATGCTACGTTTCAAATTAAACAATGTAAAAAAATATGCCATCGATTAAATATAAAACAATCAAGTAGGTATGTACAGGATCCAGCAAAACAACTAACAATCAAGTACGCCCCTTCCATCACGTGATTTCCTCAAGATCCATTGGAATCTCAGCCAAAAGCATGCATACAAGTACCTACGTATGATACCCATCGTCATGCTTCAGTGCTTTTCGTTCAACACCAGTACACACAGAACAGATCAATATAGAAGTTCAGCATAGACACCACGCAAGTGGTTATACTACGACATATAAAACAGGGTATCAATTTAACGCTGTCAACTTAACATTAATAGTCTTTCTCACTATTAGTTAAATGATCCAGTTACGAAACAGTTTATAACTTGTACTAGCTATTGTACATTAATAAAATTTGTCTTGCTTGGCTATTAGGAGTATTCCAGTATAGAATATACACCTTTCTTTAATTATTCTATACTGGAATACTCCTAATAGCTTAGAAATATACGAGTAAAATATTATAAGTGACATAGATAATATAGAGAAATGCCCTCGAAAAATAGACCATAGTCTTGACAGTAAATAAGTAGTCTCCTAAGTACCAGTGGAATCAAAAACTAATACCGAAGCGATTTAAATATTAGCAACAAATGCAGTCTAAAGTTAAGTCAGTCTAAGAGCAAATTAATAGATTCAATTTGATACGACTAGCTAGGGGATAGCAAAAATAACGCACGCACTATTTCCACTTAAAACTGTATACACCGTCTGTCTACCAATTCAGGTAAATGTGTACACCTCACCGGTTCAACCACAATTGATATCCGAAGGTCAGCAGATAGCACGTTACCAGACCTCAATTATTTGAATGATGATGGACTGACAGTTTATGCTTTTCATTGTGATTGATTGACATTTTTTTTATTTGTTATGTAGGTATGCACTATTTGTTCTTGTTGGTTATAGACCCAATAATTTAAAGTTGGTTAAACCTAAAATAATATGTGATTTATTTTGAAAGAATTTTGGATATCTTTTTCTTCTAGGTATTCTTTTCTTTATGCATGATTTTAATGAACCAAATTCAAATATTTCCCAAAGAATCAGTTGTCTGAAGAGGGGGAGGCTGGTCACTTTTGCCAAGTAAAGCCTTAATGATGTACGATGACCTGGATAGTGTGTCTGATAGATCTGTTGTTCATAAGACATTTTAGAGGACCAGTATAGTTGGTGCATCTTGTAAGAGGCGATGATGGTGATTGAATTATTAATATCCTGGATTGAAATTTATATTATTATTGTTTTAGTATTCTAATCAAAGGTGGATATTACAATATGCAATGCCTTGACACCGATCCCATTGTACTCTTCGATGACACTAATACCGTGTAATGCGACAGCAAACACTACATCTTTAATAGATGTCCCTGATTATGATTTGACATAAACGACATGAAAAATAGTGTAATAAATCTTCCTTTTATCAGAATTAATCCTGATAACGTTTAGTGTGATATAAAAATTCTTTTGAAATCAACTGAACATCATCATGTTCAAACATCGTTGATTGTTTAATTATTATAGACGATAAGAAGTATCGGTACAAAATGATTACCTGCAGGTAAAGATGAACATTCGTTTAAAATTAAACAAGCACCTTCGTCATAAGCAAAAACCCTCACAAAACAATAGCATATAAAGTTGGACAGCCTATTTAATGTAAGCATAATTAGGAGATAATTAAAGCTGTGTTTGTACAATATTTCGTATTGAACAAGCCCGAGTAACAGAGAAGTGACAAACCGGCGCAAACATTCGCGCAGACATGCGAATCGCCGGGCGCACTTGGCCGTGACGTCTATAAAAAGTATTAAGCGAAACGAAAACTTTCCGACTGCGGGCTAGAAGTAATTATTGTCTTAATTCCGGCCCAGCCTGACCGCCATTAAGGGCCGTTCTTTTGCGCGAAAGGGTTGCAAGGGTCACTCGGACTCCCGTCGGTCGCGCCAATTACCTACAATCATTACAATGGACAATTTTGTTTTCGGCCACAAACTGTCCGTGTTTCTCTCTGTCTCGTTTTTGAGTGTGTCCTGGATGGAGTTACAGGTTTTTATTGACATTCGTTTCACCACATTTTTAGTCTTTACCGTTGGCGTGAGGATTAAAAAGGGTAGGGTTACAGTTCGCGGCGGTGAAATGCAAATAGTTCGCGAACTAACGGAGGCTATAAATTCAGTTGTAATGTCTCCGGTTGTGTTTTATCACGGCGTTTGTTCGATTCCATTAACCGCCCTGGTCTTATAGGTGACGGTTCTTGCATTTCTAGAGGGTAGGAGGGAGGTCGTGTTATGTTTATTGCTTCTGTACAAACTGTTTGGATGCGTGCTGTTACAAGTTTCAAATAGTTTATGTCCTTGTCTGATAAGTGATGCATTAAACATTAAACACAACATCAAGTATTAACGTAAATATTCATGTATTCAGTACGTTTAAAAACATTTCTAAATTTAATTATGTAGGTTGCAAAAATGTATTTCTATTAACTTAATCATTAATTTAGATTTAGGAAACTAATTCAATCTAAAACAAAATAATAGTCATTATAATCATCAGCCTACTATATCTCAAGGTACTCCAAAGTTTTCTATCCTGTATATTCGCCAACTATACTTACGCCATTAATCTATCGCGCTAAAGACACTATACTAATCCGCGGAGATGCGAACCCTACAGTAAAATTTACATATTCCAAAAATCAATATAACTTTTTAAATCCAAAATAATTAACACAACAAAAACAAAAATGTATTCCAATAACCTAACAAGAAATAGAAACAAGTAAAACATTCGATAAAGCGACTAATGTAAACTGTCATAAAATATTAGCAGAAATAGGAGAAGACAATAGAACTAATATTAAGCTAAAACACCATTTAATTTATCGAACCAATTATTGTCTTAGCTCTAGCAAGGCTTCACCTGGGAGGTTGGGAGTTGATGACAGCATCCTTTGGGGACTTTGCTGGAGGTAATTATTGAACATCATATAGAAGTCTTCAGTAGATTTAATTGAGGTTGCAATTATGTGCAATGAACTTGTTAAGAACTTTGCTATTGACTGTGATTCAGGTAATGTGTTATTAAAGATAAATTCAATGTTAAACGTATTTAAGTTAAGGGACTTTGAAGAATTATTTAAAGCCTTTTTTCGGAAATTTTATTTTATTGGGGCACTTTATATAGCAGATCTATATAGTCCATGAATATGATCAATCAATACATTGTTGTTTATCAGTATTGATCGCTGCAGCTATGTCGGCTACATGATGCTGTTACGAAAATGGGAAAGAAGAATTTAATACTTTAACTATTTACACATTAACTGCCCCTTTATATAACCACACGAAATAAAATTTAATTAATCTTTGTAATAACATAAAAACTAAAGATTTCAATATTTTATTAAAGACATACATATAGGCTATATTGTACAGCAATCGCCTTCCCAGATCGAGATAAGCCGCAATAACTGTTGTCTGTGCACGCAAACGCCATCGTCTCTTACTTTTTCGTCGATTTATGTCCGTTTCGGGCAATATTTCTCGTAGCAAACCTTTATTTTTCCTCCCCTCCACTTGCCCGGGTCGAGATAGCAGACCTTCATTAAAATATTGTCTGTGTTTTTTAATATTTTATTTCATATGCTATATGCAAGGTTTGAACGCTTCAGGCACTCTATGAATTATACGTTCTGAATGTGTTATTCATAGAAATATGTCATAACTAATATATCAATATAAAAATGTAAAATAAATTTCAGGATGTAAAAGAATAAACTTATAAAGTGGACGAACAAGTTAAACTAAAAGAACAAAACCGAACCAATTCGTGCAATGACAATGAATCGTCACAAACTCGTATTGAATTCGATCACAAAAGAAGTGATGAAAGACAAGTGAGCAAATAAAAAGGCATAATACACCATTTTGCCAGCAAAAGTAAAATCCATGTCGACAAGCCGACGATCTGTCAAACTGATCAAACAATAGGTCGGTTGAATGCGATTTGGCGGCAAACTCAATATTAGCCTGCCGATTTCAGGTGACCTAAATAGACTAAGGGCTGTCAGAACCGAAAACGCCGCTTAAATTCGAACGGATATACTCATCGGAACGTCCAAGAGCTCAAAACAAAAAGACGCAAAGCTTCTACGTGCGCCAACTTTGAGTTTCCTTTTTGCCATATCGTAGTCACTCGTAGTTTGACCTGACGAGTTTCATTTCCGAAAAAAATGATGGACGACATGAATGATTGAACAGCTGAAGAACACGATATTTTCGTTTGGCGCAAAGTGATTTCTGAATTATCTCTTTGTCCAATGACAAAGCGACATCTGACAGTTCATTCCGATGGCGAGGAAAATATTGTGTTAACCGCAAACGTGTCGTCCAAATAATGAATATTAATATTATTGAGTACCGTATTATTTGATGAGAAACATCCATTAGCGGTTGTCATAACGGGATTCATAAATATTCACAGAATATATTTGATTGTGAAAAAGCTTTTCTACTCCATGTGTTTTGAGTGTGATTGACAAAAAACGTCATGCATCAATCAGTAGGTCTGAGTGATCGAAAATTCGCGATGCAAATGGCAAATTTTAATGCCGTCGACATCACGGCAAAAACTGGCGGGCTGACTTGTCTATGCGATTTTGACGTGTGCCAGTCGCTTTAGAATTTCGTTTTGAACTCGTCAGTTTATGCGGATGACTCATATCAGACCTAATATTATTTCTGCAAACGATATTGTCAAAATTGTTATTTTCAGTTTAAGTGTCTACTTTGTTAATATGACGTTTTTGAATTTGATTGTTATTTCGTTCTAAATATACGCATGAAATTAATATTCGAAATGAATCTCTCTTTTATTATTGTGTTCTCCAATTTATTCATTGTAATTTAAATTTAGAAGGAGGTTGATTTATTTTTAGCTCAATTAAGAAATTAAATATTTAATTATTAATTATGTATAAAATACAATGACACTTTTTTACAATTAGGACTCTTGCAAATATAATTTTAACTCTATAAAGAATTTTTGCAATGTCGTTCTCGACGTCGAAGATGTACCAGAAAATGATGGAACTGTTTGAATGATATACATTTGTATATGGAAACATCGTCGTGCGACTACAAAATGAAGCAATTATAAGTTCTGGAACCTCATTTATTGCCTGTCTATCGTTCGTTGCAGTTATAAAACCGAATGCAGAACTTAGTTCAGCCAGTTGTGGTATAACTTAAAATTATGGAATCGCTCGGTTTTCTACCAGCATGAGATTGCTTTTCAAATATTTTGATTTATTATTATTATAGTTATTCGATAATTTTATTTATAGGTTTTAGGAATGGCATGATTTGGGTATTTTGAATAGGTGGCTGTGTTGGAATTTAGATTGAAAAATACTTCAGCTTTTAACTTTCTAACTCGTTTAAACTCCGGTGTGTTATTAATAAAACTAAACTATGGTTATAAAAAAATGTACTGTAAGTTTGTTTTACAACACTACTATAGTGCCTGGTAGAGGACTTTAAGCTACCAGTCCCAGTTTCGCTATACTAACTTGCAGGTACAGAGTCAAAATACCATTGGCTACGACAAGGTAGAAATAAAACCCCACTGCTGGATACCCTAAGGTCGTAAGGTACCCATGATGGTACATACATATATGATTTAGTTAGAAATGAAGAAATTTAGACAACTTGATACCAGGGTTGCAGAAAGGTAAGCATGTAGATCGCCCGTGTGATACCACGCCACTTTAACCATCGCATGCTAACAAAAATAACAGCTCTTACAAAGAATATAAACGTCACTTGTGATTACGAAAAATTTGCAACTGAAAAGTTTTTCGTTCCAAAAACGCATAGATCATGAGCGTTCCACAACATTTTGCGAAGATATCTGTGTAGATAATTTTGAGTAACGACTAACCCAATGCGGTTTGGAACAATAAAAAAGTAGTGAACACTGGGGAGTGCAGTGTTCGTTGCTTAGGACTATAAATATTGTTTTGGTGGTGCAATTAAAAGTGTTGTGCTGTATTTTGGGGTTTCTATAGCGACCAGTGCTAACGCCTTGAATTGACTGTAATTTTATTGTACGAAAGAATTGAGTTTTGTTTAGATTATTTTTTAATATTTTTGGTTAGGTTAGGTGTGTTTTTAATATAATATAATAAAGTATGTACATTTGTTTGACATTTTTTTTTACACATATTGCTCTGGTCATAAACTAAGCTCTGGGCTTGTACTATGTGTACCAGAAGCAATGATATAATACATATTATAAACACCCAGACCATGACAAACTGTACAGAAAAAAAAGTACTATATATTTTTTACCATGGGTGGGAATCGAACTCACGACCTTTGGATACAACGCCAAAGGCGTAACTAGTCTACGGAGGCTGTCAATGTCTGGCTGGCAGCTGTTATAGTGCTTCGGAGAGTACTTTAAGCGGTTGGTCCCTGTTACACTATAACAATTATCACACGAACAGTTTATAACCCGATGTGAACACCTTACCACTTGTTAATTTATTTAACGAAATTGAACATTTTCTACCAGCATCGTCGTCGATGGTATTCTGAGACTATGCCAAACAAATGGCGAGCTCGTCTTGGTGTTTATATCACAATAATCCATCTACCTATAGTTTTTCTATTTGTTATTAAGGCAGGCTTTTTTAGGTACTCGAAAAATTGTATCTCAGATTGTTGGTTGGTTTTAATTTTTGAACTCTACATACTGTTTACCATCAGATAGGTGTAGAGTCTTATCTTGTGCTTTACATTTTATCACGGGTGCCTTACGGCGCCCAAGGCGCCTAGACGACCCTAGGGTACCCAGCGGATGGGGTTTTAATCCCACCTCGTCGTAGCGCGTATGAGTCTACACCGAACAAAAGTGGAGCTAGCCACTCGTCGCGATGTTTTAAATAGACTCAATAACCCATCTATAAACAGTTTCACAAGTTGGTATAGTGAAACCGGGACTGACAACTTAACGTGCTCTCCGAGGCATTATAGTGGTGTTGTCAAACAAATGTAAATACATTTTTTAATTAAAAACTCTTTGGTACACACCGGGTTTCGAACCGGGGACCTAAGTGTTTTTAAGTCCAAGGTCTAACCAACTCGGCCACCACGTATATTATCTTGTGCTTTTATTAAAGGTAAATATTTTTCTGGCATTAAAAATGAATCAAATACGAGTATAATAAAAAAAATGCAGTCTAAAAGCCAATTCACGTAGCCATAACTGAGTAGCGCCAAGAATAGCTGATTTAGGCAGACCGCCGCAATTTCACCAAAAACTGCAATCAAGATAATAATTTTAATTTCGTTTAGACGCGCCGCGATGTTACTTATCGCTTTGGTTTTACTGTATTCTGTTTGAAAGCACTTTAAATTGAACTTTGCTCTTCCTATCACATATCTACATTTTGTACAAACTTTAACAATGATAAACATCTCCGTGGTCTAGTGCTTACAACATTGGCGTTGTTTCCAGGAGGTTGTGGGTTCGATTCCAAGTCATGGCAAATTATATTAGTACGTTTATTTGTACAGCTTGCTATGGTCTGGGGGTTTATTAAATACTAGCTAACCCACATTGATGCTCTCCTCCTATTGGTCGTAGCGTGATGTTATTTATCCTATAGCTTAGTGTGTAAGTAAATATTTTTTTCTTTCTTTCTTTCTTCCTTTCTTTCTTTAAATATAAAAGATCTAAATGCCCAGGCCAATGACCTACATATAATTACGACCGCTTCCGTAAACTAGTGGTTGCGCCTTTGGCGTTGTATCCGGAGGTCGTGTGTTCGATTCCCAACCATGGCAAAAAAATATTACTACTTTTTTCTGTACAATTTGTCATGGTCTGGGTGTTTATAAAATATAGTATGTGTTATATCGTTGTTTCTGGTACACATAGTACAAGCCTAGAGCTTAGTTTGTGACCAGAGCAATATGTGCATAATATTATTATTATTAATTCTGTAAATAAGTTTTAATTTTGGAAACATTAAAAAAATAATACAAATAACAATAAACGTCACCGTTACGTCGCGACTTCCCTCCCGGAGAGAAGTTAGAAAATTGAAAATTTCATGAAGCCTTTACGGATGGAAGGGAGTTTGACTATTGGAGCGTGTTCCAACGACTTCCTGAGTTGCCTCAAAGGACTCTTTCCGCGGGAAGTATACGACTGAGACCCTCAACATGTCCCGGAGTCGATGCTGAAAGACTTTCGGAAATTGACGAAATTACGTCTCAAATGAAACTGACAAAGTTCACGAGAAATCCAAAAACATTTTCGACGAAAACGAAAAGGCGACTGTGGCTCTTGACGATAAAACGTTAATCGGATTTGTTAGCTAATCAACGGAAGAAATAAAAAAGGATAGTAAGAATTACCCATTAGCTCGCACCGAGTTTTCTAATTAAACTAAGTATACAAACGAAATAAAGCATTAAGGAGTTGAACAAATAGAACAGAAGAAGGGGTGAGGCGAAGGGGCCCGTATGCTTGTTCCGTATGCAAATATAACAAGACAACGGTTTTAGAATCCTACAACGACCAATCGACATAATTAATATATTTGATTCTTTAATAGCTAAAGAATCAAATAAAAGCAATCGCAAGTTTGTGTCTATAACTTCGTTCTACCCATAAAGATTTAAAAAAAGTCAAGTGACCTAGTTATTTTAGGGTTTTAATTTATAGGTTCATCTGTAGGTTTTCAGGAACCTACTGCACTGATTTAATGTCGATGTGGTAGTCTCCTTTTAGTGTTATATTTGACAATGAAGTAGCAAGAATATTAGACTCGTAATGCAAGTTTGTCTTTGTCGTCACCCATCATTTAGCCCTATTTTAAATCGACCCATTAATAGACTTTGTATGTCCGCTTAATATCCGTGCTCTAATAAAAAAACAAAGTTTTGTTTTCGAAGAAGCGAACGATAAAATATATGAGTAATACAAAGTCAATGTCGGTCGACCTCCATGCAACAGTTTTAATGAAGGAAGCCATTATCGCACTATCGGATCGTTTCTTATCGTTTCTTGTAACACATCGTTCTGCGCCTACGCCTCTCGCGGACTCCTCGCCATTGTATTCTCGATGAAGGCCGACGTAAAATCATTAGCAATTATTATGATTGCATGCAGTAATACGCGCCTAATAACATATCTGACAGTACGCCGGATCATTATTGTCACATAGATTTCGCTCCTATCATAAAATAAAATCTGCCACATTAATACTTGTAATATAAAGTCGAGGTCTAGCCTCGCTCACATACCGTACACTTTTTGTACGGACACGACAGATTCCTTCAGTTTTTACGCCTGTCTCGCAATGATAAATAAAATTGACATTAATTACACGGTTCCATCTTTTGAAGTGGGTTAGCAATTTCTAGAAATAATTCTCGAGCACCGAGTAAAGGAAAATGCAAGTAATGAAATGTTCTTAAACGTTGATGCAATTATTATAATTGTACTAGATACAGATTAACGCAACGGCCCCGTCGGAATTATGGACAAGTTTCTCGCGGCTCACTCGGATCCTACGGCGGCCTCTTTGCCTATAGCGAGCCATATTCCTACTTTAATTATAATATTTCAAATATACTTCTCAATTAGAGTCGTACAAACGCTGGAGATATCTGTTAATTGCAAAGTTAAACATGAAATGAGAAGTTTCAATAATGCTGTTTTTTCGGGAGCGCAGAGATGTCTGAAGCAGGGAGAGGCGACCGCCTGGCTCTGCCGCTCCACAAAAGCAGATATCGGAAGGAAAACGAAAGGGTAATGCGGGCATAAGATGCGCATCGTCACACACGGCCTAATCACGACATCGCCGCCTTCCCTCCCCCCGCTCGTTTACACCACCCAGGGGGGGAGATCGCCACCCCAACTTTTGCATATTGCCCAAATTACCACCCCGCATCGCCTTGCCGCTCCGTGAGGGTGTGGATTGTTAGATTTTTGTGGGTGTGTGGGATAATTCTTTATCATGTGTAGTGTAGGGGTGGTTGACGTTTGAGGGATGCTTGTTTTGCGATCGAGGAGGACCGTCTTCATTTGCGTGATACCGATGGGGTTTATTGATTTTGTCATTACTTGTTGTTGTTTTGGGGCTTGTAATATGGGTTAATGTAAATTGTGATTTATATTGAAGCAAGATTCTTTAAAATAGAAATAACTAAAGTCCGATTTTTCAAACGTCACATTAAGTTTGACATTTAATTTGTATGAAGAACTGACAAATTTATTTGTTTGACCATACAAGTATAGTCGGTTGAATAACTTTAATTGACGATTGGAAAATCGGTCCTTACTATATCTAATATATTTATTTGTTACATTCACTTAAATAAGTAAACTTAATAAGGAAAGTAATACGAAATGTTTCCGCGCGGGAGGAGTCGTTAACACAGTTCCCAACTTGAGGAAGTTAACCGAAATCATCGAACTAAATTCCTCTTATATTATACTACCAAATACGTTCACGTGTTCCGAGGACAAACTAATAAATGTGAATATTTAATACTCCTCGAAATCTTCGACGCTTCTAAGATCGGCTCCCTTCACCGAGCTCCAAAAGGGTCTAAATGCCATTTGCGATTTTCATTTCAATATTATAAGATTCAGTAATGCGGTGTGGATTTTGTATCACTTGAGACGTTTTGGTTTAGATATTTGAGCGTATGCCTGATACAGACGATTCAGAGAATGATTTCCCTTGAAACCAATGTAGCATATAAATACCATTATTCAAAAACAATTCACATTTCGCTCCTTCCGATGTTGTTGTGAAGAAAATTGTTCAGAGATTACTGAATATTCTTAGCGAATTATTTTCGAGTATATGTTCGTTTCTACGACAACGTTTTCTAAGAAGCATTTTTTATTATTTACTTTTTATTTGCCTATATTCTCTATTAATGAGCAAACTTCAAGTTATATTATATTGTTAAAACAACAAAAAATGACAAAAACAAAGACAATAAAATATGTTCACCCAATAACATTAGGAAGTTTTCCTCTTAGAAAGATAATAAATTCAACACACAACCATCCGCCTTCAGCTATAGGTCTAATGAAATCAGACGTTCCAACGCAATTGAAGATTCAATTAGTACACAGCAGTTACCATTCTTATCGAAGGAGACGATTTTACGAACGAATTAATCTGAAAACATACGATTCCTATCTCCCCCAACTCTTCAATACTACATCCTTATACGTAGAGATACTCACCATAATGGTTGTCTCTAAGAGTCCCATTGTGTTTGCCGATTGTAATTAAGTACATATGGATTCAGAAAAGCGAAGTTTGAAGATGGTTTTGGTGACGAGAGATTAAGAAAGCTGTTCAAGTAAATCGAGGTGAATGAAGCATTTTGGAATAACTTCCAGATTAAATATTAAATTGATGGTATAATTCCTTTCCTGGATAATCAAATAATAGAAAATTCTATTAAATTTAAAGTAAATAAATAACAATAGGACTGTTGATATTAATATTGTAAACGGATTACTTGAACATTTTGACAAAAATAAATCAAGTACCCAATCAAAACATCGAGAACTGTGACTGATCGGGAATTACCGATAAACCAAAAACGAGGGGTGAAAAAAAATAGGGTTTTTTTTTCTATTGCATATTGATCAATTGATCACGCCTCAGTATTCGAATTATTGATAGATTGATATTAATGCGCTCATAGAGCATCAGAAACCCTCAGGGTGGGTTATTTTTTTGCGATGACAGAACCACAATTGGATATTGTTCGTAATACTTTTATGCACAATGGCTTGATCGAATTTTTTATTGTGTCGAATGTTTAGCGGCGTTCTTTATTGGGTTTTCTATTTACATTTCTGTTTGAACAGCTTGTTTATTGAATGTTTGTTTGATTTGGTTGTTTATTTTGTATTGTTAATTTGGGTCATTTTTGGTTTTGTCTTCTTTTTTTATTGCTAAATGAATTTTGATTTTAACATGTATATTTTAACAAAATATCTTTGTAGAATAATATTATTGATTATAAATTTAATATGCGTCGTCAATTACTTATTTATGAACTTAATTATCATATTGAAGTTCAGAGCGGAGTCGTATATTGTCACATTTCAATATGCGGATTGGCACCACAATATTCCAAATATAAGATTGCCTGGAGGAACATAGGAGCGGCAATGAGGGGGTTGTATAGGGTGGTACTTTATTATATTGCCAGAACGTCTTCACGATTGAAACCCGATTGTTAATTGAGCCATATCCATGAAAATGTCTGTACAGCGGGACGGGGCGTGATGCCTATCGAATTTGTCCCTAAATTTATTATCATTTTCTTCATTTGAGAATTAATTTTGAAATAAATTCAGAAGTTTAAAACCAGTACTTTTTTTAACACTTATATTGATAAAGGATTATTTATTTATAAAAGTTAGTGAAATCAAATATGTTAATAATAAAATATGTAAACAATATATTTTATTAGACAAACCTTTCAATATTTAAACAGAGAAATTCAAAACAATGGGCAAATTAAATTATCACAGACGCCAATATGAAATGTTTTAGAGGAGATTCATCAGGCCCCGTGAACCCCACAATAGTTAGACAAATGAATAAATCCAAATGGAAACTTCCTATTTGTGAACAATAGTTAGATTTTGAGGCTCTCTCTATCTCCCAGAGACAGATTGATTGCACCTTCCTTTGTGCTCAAACAAGTGGAAACAGTTTGCTTCATATTTTATTAATTTAAATAAGTTTATTTAGTTAAAAATCTAATGTTATAGTTTCAGATTTATAAAATATATTATGTGATTTATATAAAGTTATTTAAATAATAATCGTTTTTATCTGTGATTTTAATTAAAGTTAAGAGAAGTCTTAAAATAATAAGATGATAGTGTAAATGTAATGATGATACAAATCAATATATACGAGTACCAGATATATCTTACACCAAAAAAATGATAACCATTTCTACCCTGAGCAATATAAAGGCCTTATAGAATAAAACTATCAGAATAAATTGTGTCAATAAGTACTTTTTATTATTATATCAAAACTTAGGAAAAATGGCCGGATTTTTTCCGACAAAACATTTAATTGTATAATATAATTTGTATTAATTGTGTGGGCCATACTAAACAAAATTTCCTCCAATAAGCATTACAATCTCACCAAATTTAAAATGTACAAATTTAGGCCTCTCTAAATCATATCCTCTGATGTCTCAAGTTACAGCATAAATCTGGGCCCCTTTTGTACAAGTAATAAATTGCCGATCGTTCTCCATATTTTGTTACCTGTGGTGTTGTTACGATTTTATTATGAAAATGAATGGCAGCCGATGTAGGGGCCGAGGGGGGAGACGGCGATTGAAAGGGTTCTAATTCGTACATTTGGCAAGGCAACACACTACCAACTATACTCCAGGCTCCCAGAGAACGACGCTTTATGGACCAGAATATTTTACGAGATAATGAAATTTTGTAATATTAATGCTTCAATTCGTACGGTTTTAATTGATTTCTTTGTTACTTTATCGGATTTAGGATAAGCAGCCTCTTTATTAAAGCTTAAAGGAGCAAGAAACTGTGGCAGAGAATTAAATTGAAATTTCCAATTTCTGTTATTATTTGGTAAAATTAAATATTACTTTTATTTGTTTAGACAACACACGTCGTTACCAAAAGTCACTTTCGTTAATTTTAATTGGAAACAATTCGTTTTCGAAGAATTTCTTTTGTGTGGTGAATTTATTTCTGATATTTGGTTTTGGAGGAATTAATTATGTTGCGAATACATTTGCACACGTTCAGAGTCGCTTTGATGATTTGTTATTTCTCAAATTGTTAACAATTGAATTATTGTTTGTTTTGTTTGTTATTTGTTTGCTGTATGTTTTTGATCACTGAACTTTACGTTGTGTTAATTTTTTTAATGAATTTCTCGATAGGGTTAACTATAAATGTCTGTAGAGAAATTTAAGTCCCATATATCAGTATGACTGCATAAAACGTTCCACACAAATATAATCGAGGAAACCTGTGAAAATATGTAAATTGATCCTTAGAGATGCCGGACGGATGGCGAGGCTAAATTTGAATACAAACTTTAGACGAGATCCATATAAGCGCCATTTATTTCTCCCGACCATAAAATATAATGATTTTTGACGTAGGTGCTTTCGGCGATATTAATTTTGTGGGTAGCAAAGAGGGTGTATTTTGTTTTATTGGCATATAAAATTCTGGGAGAGTTTGGAATATGTTCAAAACTTATTTAGTAACTGACATGTTCATAACTTGACAATAAAATTCTTATTTTTAAATTTGGTCTTGAAGGAGAAAATTACTATACTTTACTTATTTATCTTTCTTATTTAATTACATATATTCAAAAATATTCAACATTATTAATTGCATGCATTGCATTTAATTATGCATTAAAAATAACGCACCGAGAGAGACAATGTTTTTAGCTGTCCATGGATTCACCGTGTGGGTTTCGGGTTTAGCGTTTATTTGGTATTTGATATGGTTTTAGTCTGTGGGTTCACCGCTACTGAAGCATATTGCATCGATTTCATGTCGAAATGTCTTTTTCAGATTAGGGTAATTTGTCAATTTCGTAACTAACATCATATAGCTGGCATAGTGGAAACGATCAATGCTGTATTGATCGACCCCATTAATGGACTATGTAGTTCTGCTTACCAGTAGTAAACAGGCAGGTACAAAGTCACATGCCGTGTTTCCAATAAAATATTAAAAGAATAAAATCGTTCCACCTTAAAACATTTTCACTGAAACACAACAAAAAATGAATTTAATATCAATATTTTAGCACCGTCCTTTATGTATTCAACCCGACGTTGAAGAATTTCCATATCAAATAACGCATTTAGATAAATTAAAATTTTAAGCACCGAATTTCAATAAATTCACTGAAAAAGAAGAACCGCAGTCAGATGAGGGAGCTAACTGAGGAACAGAATATTTACATAAAAAACAAATAAACGATATCCATAGACGTCGGGAGTGTGCATACAATTAAAATCGATGGAAACTTTTAACCCCTCGAATTAAATATCACTGCCCTGTCACACACACTCCAAAATCTTTTGCTTGTATCTTATACAAACTTAGGCAAATTGAATAATAATAATCTTCCTTGTCTTTTTAGGGTGCATTAGATATCAAAAACCATAAGAAACTAGCAGAATAATAATAATAACAGTGATGGCAGAGTTAGTTGGACCAAAAACTTATTTACACTACAGCTCGGTGTGTATCAAATAGTTTTTGATGTAAAAAAATAAGTAAATTTGTTTGAAATCAACTACAATGCATCAGAAAGGTTCCAGTTTCAATATATCAATTTGTGAAACTGTTTTAAGTCTATACAAATGTCACGACCAGCTTTCTCTTGTTTGGTGTTAACTCAGAATCCTATCGGCTACGACGAGGAGGAAATTGAGCCCTAGGTACCCTGAGGCCGTCTAGGCGGTCTCGGATAAAAATAGTATGTAGTGGTATATTTTTTTTTAAATAGCAATTTTAACAAAATATATTATAACATTTTTTATTAATAGATCAAGGCGATATATTATTATGTGAAATATTCTACACTATCTGGTTCGTGCAACTTAGTCTGCGTAACTTTAACCGTTTACGCAGCGTACGCTCTCAAAAGGAATATTTTTCTCCCGTTTTTTCAACTATTTTCAATGTTACTCTATTGGTTGGCCTTTCTTGATAAATGGGCTATCCAACACTAAAATAATTTTTCAATTCCAACCGGGTTCCTGAGATTAGCGTGTTCAACCAAACAAACAAACAAACTCTACAGCTTCATAATATTAGTATAAATATTATAATTATTTTATCCAAGTTTAAAATAATAAAGAAAAGCAAAAACTATAGTACCAAGTATGTCCTCTTCTATAATTTTCCCGTATGAAATGAATTAAAATTTTGTTTGAAACCTTTTTCGTCGATTGTACAGAATTTCAGACCGTCTCGTACAAAGATTTATTTGCGATATCGTTCGGTCTACTGCTACGGATTCTGGTTCTGTACATTTTTTAGTCTTTTTTTGGTTTTGTTTAATTATGTAAATTTATTGGCTTTTATTTTAATTCTGGATTGGATGTGACTATGAATATTTTTTATAAATAACAACCGAATTAATCTAGAAATACTAAATCTGAATCCCCGAAAAATCTATACCTGTATATTATGAGTAAGTTTTATTATGAAGAAGCCTTTAACGTTGAATTTCAATAATTATTTTCTGCTTTAAGTCAGCGTAACATTTGTGATCTTCACGTTTCAATTCCATTCGTTTCCCTAGGTCGATAAAACTAGCAATAATCCTAAATTTTCAAAAAATCACATTAATCGACTTACTTTTAATACACAAGTTTTGTTATATTGAAATGAATAGATTTCATTTGAAATCAAACTCTGAACTGAAAACCTTTGAACGCAAAAATACTTTTTTTTGCTGTCCTTACTCGTCAACTAACTTCGAACAGAAAGTTGCCTCGTTCGCTTTATTTCGTACAATCAGACGATATTTTGTAAGGCTGCATTCAGTTCCACTATTCATTTTGTCTACAGGATTGTCTGTCTGTATTTTTCCAGGAGTATTTGAAGCGAAATTATTGTCAAACAACTTTTCGGGACAGATTTTAGGATTCTGTTTTTAAAAAAGAACTCTTTTTATAGATAAATAAATTTGGTAACTTTAATAATAATAATAATATATATTATATTATCTATATCTACTATGTGTAGGTACCAGAAACTAGTATTGCATCCGTAGACTAGTGGTTGCATCTTTGGCGTTGTATCCGGAGGTCGTGCGTTAGATTCTAACATATGGCAAAAACATATTAGTACGTTTTTCTGTACTGGTAAACTTACCATGTTCTGGGTGTTAATAATACCTATTAGAATCGTTGTTTCTAGTACACATAGTACAAGCCTAGAGCTTAGTTTTTGACTAGGGCAAAATGTTTCTAATGTCCTTTATATTATTATTATTATTAAAAATGTTTACTTAGCTATTTATAATAAAGCCAAGTTAGAAATACTACAAAATCAAAATGTCCTAGTTGTATTAATATTTATAAATGGCAGTATCTATGCCATGACTGTTTTATTCAGAGCACCCCACATTCACGACCCCTACATAGAAAAAAATAATAAATTTACTTTAGTTAGTATGCAAATAAGAGGCGACCAATATTTTAAGTTCCAACCCCTATTGCACAGAAATACTGGCCCAATTTATAATTTTGTATTATTTAGAGTAGGTATATATAATTATTTAGATTTGATTCTACAAAAAGTTTCTTAAAGAAACATTACTAGTATAAGTGAACTTATAAATGGAACGCAAAAATTAAGTAACCAATAGGAGAATACAATAACGAAACGGAACGTATCCAGTTCATATGCAAATAAACGCAACACAAAAGAATTGAACCCAGCAATCACGCTTAGAGGAAACGACAAAAATCATTTGAAAAAAATAATGACACGGTAAGCATTAACAGGGAAATTCCAGTACTTAACAACATCGCCGATCCCCGACCGCCAAAAATGTATAAACCGACAGAATTATCCCTAAAATAAAACAAACCTACACGTAATAAAGCGAGCAGGGGAGATAGATGTATCGCCTATAAGCAAAAGATATCGGGCAGGAAAGGGGTTGAATTTGATTGAATATCTGTTATTAAGGCCCTCCTCACTAACACAGACGCACCCTGCACAAATATTAAATAATATCTGTGTGTAGTTTATAAATATTCATGAGTTTCGTAAAATTTTATGATGTATACCAAAGTGTGCCCCCGTTCCGGAGACGAAGAGAATCTCTCTCTTTCATATGATATATAATATTGTTTTACGTAGATTTTAATAAATTAATTTCACACATTCGTAAGAAGAATGGTGGAATGGAACTGGGTTTTTGATAATTTGTCTGATTTTCATCTTGGCGTGATGGCATAGAATAATTAATAGGAGCGATATTTCGCGAGGAGTATGGATGTGAGGTTTCCTTTGATATTCAGCTGAGACGTATTGTTTTGTTCCCGACCCATTTATTTTTTGTTTGCCGTTGCGAAGTCGCGAATTAATTTACTTTTGCGAACGTTCAGCAATCGTTTGCAGATATGTACGTAAATAATTTAGTATTGTTACTTTAGGAAATTTATTGTGGATTAATTCCGTATTGGGAAATTAAATAAACTAAGAGAAATTTTAATATTCCTTAGAGAAGCGGTTAAAGTTGGTCATTCACTGACTTTAAAGTCTTACTATCAGGTAGGCGAACAAAGTCAGATATTGTGCTTCAATATAATTTAAAAAAAAATATAGTACTGTCATTATGAATTATATTTGTTGTTTAGTAGTCAAATAGTAATCTATTTTTGTTTGACGGACACAAAACGAAATCCAATTGCCAAGAGGACGCACCGAACGTCGAAAGTTGGGATAGATGGCGTTACTAACCGAGTCAAGATGTCAGCCATCATTAATAGTTGTCAATGTCAAATGTCAAAGCCGACGCGATCGGCCGACTGACATCCCCTTAACAAATAAGAAGACGTGATTTCATATTGCGATATTAAATTTTGTCAAACGGCACTCCACATATCTATTATTATTGGTGTTCGTCGTTTTTAATTAAAAGACGGAATGTCGTAACTAATAAACGTCGTAACAGACATCGCTTTGGAAGCGGTCCAGAGAGCATTTTTCCGATTTTAAGTTGCAAACGCTACGTATAGAAACAAAAGTTGGACATGTTTTTTTTGGTAAAAAAATATGATGTTTTATGAATATTCGTGATCATGGGCGCGCGTGTCGCCCTACGGATAAGACAGAGTATCGGACCCTTTTTAGCAGGGTTGGGCGGTTGTTCACCTTTTTGCTGTATCGAAAGGGTTAATTCTCGATGCCAAAGGGTTATTAGAGAGACGAATCGTTCTAAGCGTGCTTATGGATATATTTGTCCTCATATTTGTTTGAGGTCTCGCGTGCCTATAATACCTTTTGTTTTGATTATGTCAGAGCAATTTTTGGGTGTGTAAGATGGCTTTGAAACGAGGTATCAAAAGAATTGTTGATCCCCGTTTAAGTACGAGGTCGTATAGTACCTCGGAGGTAATTACATAGCATAGATTAGGAATGGTGCGTTTGGAGTTCTTTGCCTCTTGGGAGCAGTTTTAATTCTATATATTATTCAAGTACAATATGATGTAATGTATAATTCGTGTATATACTTTGCCTTGCTCGGGAGTAAGGGTGTGTCCTCAAGGGACAAAATTTGAGTTGGGGGTGTAGAGTCGCCAAAAATCAGGGCTTCGATTGAACCCTATCAAGTATTGATCACAGTCTTTGTTGGTGGTACTTATGTGGGATTAATGCGTCTGTGTTAGTGTTTTGTACATACTTTTTAATAGGGGTTCGTTGGAAAGGGGTATTGATTAAAGTGCGATGTATTTGTAAGAGTATCTAATTTAGGAGTTTAAATTACAGTTGTATTTAACTGATCAAAGATATTTTTATTTTTTCTAAAGAAGCCAAGTGAAATTATTTTTATTGGGGCACGTGCTTTTATATCTACCTGATGGTAAGCAGACATATAAAGACCATGAATGGTGTGGATTAATACATTATTGTTTTAACAGCATTGATACCTGTAGATATCTACAAGATATTGCTTTTTTCCACGTTGTGGAAGGCAAAGATCTTTCGACCATACTGCTTTTGTGTTTACAAAATATAATATGTATTACATCGTTGTTTCTGGCACACATAGTACAAGCCTAGAGCTTAGTTTGTAACTAGAGCAATATGTTTGTAATATAAAAAAAAAACTACTAAAGTCCTGTTTTTTGTCAAAATTGACAAAAAAAAATTACAAATCAAAGAATTAGTAAAATAACACCGACCAAAGAATGAAGTGAGGGGAGGACTTTTCCAAAAAGGGGTTTATTTAAAGTATTGCAAAGGAGGGTTAGTTTCGACCGATGTATTTAGACATTTTGAGATGTAGATAATGTAGTTTTATGCTTTAGCGACATGCGATCGGACTGGGGTTACATTGATTAGCAAATTCAAAATGGCGAATTTGGTTCTGAAAATATTTGGTATCGCGTGTTTGTTGGGGGGTTTCAAACAGTGTTTTTAACGCTTACTAATATTCATTATTAGAAACTATGGTGGAGGAGTGGTTATATATTACTTGGCCGAAGTTGGTCGAAGTACAATTTTTTTATGATCGCTTTTTTTTTGTATTATAATATTACTATGAAAATGTTACAATGTATATTACATAGTAACATTTTTAACCATTTCCAAGTAGGAATCAAACCCACGACCTCCGGACACAACGTCAACGGTATTCGTGGTATTAAATAAAACCCATAGACTAAAACCGAAACATGATTAGGTCACTTGACGGTTTATGGGCGAGTAAAATATTTATAAAAATGTTAAAATATTTAAACAAAAAAAAATCTCCATAATTTTCATCTAAAATTTAATAATTATAAATGAGTGTTGCATGCAAGGGGTAGTATAGAACTAACCCTTTTGCTGGGGATCGAAGGAGAGCCAAATTTTACTAATAAATGAATATAATTAATCATACCATATAGACGGTACGGTCAGAAAAGAAACTGAAACTGTTAATAATAAAATTACTGATTGTTATTAGTTCATTATTTAATACAACTATAGCTTTTTCTGATAACTAACATTTAGAGAAAAAGAAGATGCTAACTTTAACTTGAAAAAATATTTTTCCACTCTAATTATTTATTTAAATAACACATTATGTAAATAATAATAATATTCTATTAATTATAATATTAAACATTATATAGTACAATAAGCTAATTATCTAGCTAAATGAACACAAAACAAGTAATTTATAACAATAATAAGGTGTCAAAATATGATTATTTCTTAATTAAATGAAATTAAATCCAAAAAAAACGAATGCTGACCGTACTTCCATCAATGTAACTAAGAACGCTAAGTAAATTTTCATAGTCATCAAAAATCAATGAACCATTATAAGACAACATGACACATCTCTACATATATTAATCATGCTACATGAGGATAAAGAAATAATAATGTCTACGAATAAACTAAAATTAATAATAATAATATTAAACAAAGTGACTAAATAATTGATTAATTAATTGATTAATTAATAACATATAAGAATATCGATGATCGACCTATCAAGAGAAATAATTACTTCTACGAACTAACTAATTAATAAATTAAAATATAAAATAACGTCGATGAATAAAATGATTAAACCATTGAAAGAAATAATAATGATTAATAAATAGACTAAACAACTAAAATAAAAATTTATGTCGATGAATAAACTGATTAAACAATTAAAATAATAAATAATGTCGTCGATTAAAATAATTAAACAAACAAAAGAAATTGGCAAATTAGAAGTCGTAATTAATATTTTATAGACAATTTACTGACGCCATCCAATTATATGGAAGCCCACCACTGGCGATTTAACAGGCGTGAAGATACTGGTCGTAAGATATACAACAATAATTATTAATCTTATAAATTAACCAACGTAGAGTATTGAAACGTATTCGAAGCTACTCCTGGTTCCAAACATAAAATATTACACTGAATGGGTTATTAAGTTTTTAATCTTTAGATATTAATACAAGACGAAACGGCGGAAATATGCAGATCGAGTCGTTTGCGAATGATTTTTTTGAAGAAAATTTATCGTTTGGAAACAATAACGACGTTCTAAATACGATTCGAGCATTCGATAATTGAATTTGTAAATTTAATGCTAAGGAAAAAATGCTAGATTTATTTGTATCTTAATTTAATTATGTTCTTACAAATATAATATAATGTGAAATGGATATGCAACAAATTAATTTCACAATGAAATAGAAAAATAAATGATATAAATTAAAATAAAATATAATCACGAATATATTGAAAAAAGTATCGGAAAATTATTGTAGAAAAAATTAAGAAAGAATCTAAAGATCTTTTTAAATTAAACATCGATATGAAAAATGTAAAGGAAGTAAAATAGATTCTTGAGTATAATCGCAAGAACTAACAGATATAAGCAATAAAAAAGGTAGGAGGTACTTTAAATCCATTATCTACAAACAAAACACCATCAATGATGACAAAACTCGTACAAATCATTACATTGTCGATAAAGCAGTCACTTTAAAAATGGTACCTTTTAATCGACTCAAGATTCGAAGCCATCTTTTGACAGTGAATGATTATATAGGTATTATTAAAGCTCAACATTTAAAAACAATTTAAATTATTGACAAATTTCTAACTGATAGTGGCTACAAACGTTCGATTGTTTTCATATCTTTTGACTCATGGTTCCTTTTAAAATTTTAAGATGGTATTTTGTATTATTCAGATGTCTTATTTGATGTTTTTGGAATAACATACAGACAGTTATATTTTATAAGAATTCTAAAACGTGGGTATTGATCTTTAGTCTGAGTCGATCATGTCAATTGACGAACAATCTTCAGCCTAAAATATTACAGCTAAATTAAAAAAAAATGATTATAAATCAAATACCTGTTACATATTATGATATGTAAGCGCGAAGATACTCTGAGTTACATACCTGAAAGAAAAGAAGGTAAAATTAGAAAATTATTCAAAACATGATATTTTAATATTTATCTTCAAAGAAAATGTAAATAGAAAATAAACTGAAACGGCCATATTTAAGCATTACAACGGAGAATTGAGCAAGGAGAGTTCTATCAAACCATCTGGAAAGAACGCAGTCAGTGTTGGGAGAAGGGGAGGAAGGGGGAGATTGCTACAAATGCAGATACAAATTTCGTAAAATCTAATTATTGAATAACGGTCCGTCTGCGACTGTACTTAGCTTACCTATAACTGTATAAAATTCCTTTGAGCTTAATGAGAATTTAATACATACAGTTTTGCTTTTGACACAAAAATACATTTCGCGTTCTAATTTAAATTAAATATGTTTAATATTTCAGTATTTATTTTAATAGCCTGTAAACATTACAACTTATATGGGGAAAGCAATTAATATAGGTGGCTCCAATGTCAGAGGGAGGCAAACTGATCCACTCTTCACGATACGTCTAAGACGGGTTGCGCGGAAGAAATTTATAAGTAGGCCGAGGCATAAGGGAATTAATTGTATTATTTTACGAGAGCATTCCGGGGGATGAAAGATCGTGGCAAAATTATCAATTAGAGAAAGAAAATGCGGAGTTCGAATGTATTGGGGTGGCTTGTTTATAGGGTTGCTTAAATCGTATGTAGGAGCATTAAAAATATTGTTATTTCGTATACAAGGACATATTATGTTTTACATAATTATACTAAAATATGTCGGTTCAGTTCGTTAAAATTGTTTTCATTTCTTAAAATCTTCATACTTAAAGTCATGACGTAACTAAAAGTACACATTGCAGCGTGACAAAGTACTATAGCACGCTTCAGTTGCTTATGATCGTATAAATAACTTAATACGGAGTTATGGTCAATTGACAAAAACGATTACTTCAACTGTACTGCGTTACTAATGCAGTATTTACCTAAAATAAAATATTTAAGTAGCACCTAGTATCAGGAGTATTTCCTGGCGTCTCCCTATTGCCGCCAGAGGGGTGGGGGGTTCGATTTTCCGCAACATTCATCTTAGTATTAGTACTTACAAGTGTAGCGTATTTCTGCGTCTTGTTGTTTTCTCGTGCCGTTTAATTGTGTATTGGTTCGAGTTGCCCCCACCTCCCCATTTTCCTTGTGGCTAAGAATATATGGATATAACTTTTTTGTTTTAGTTTTAAAAGTAAATAAAATCTTTGCTATTAGAGATTATAGGGTTTTTTTATTTCAACTTAGTTGTAGCGATGGGATTCTTTTTGAGTTTACATGTGGCAAGCTTGTCGTGGTATTTGTATAGACTTATAATTAGTTTTACAAGTTTGTATAGTGAAACTGGACCGATTACTTTAGAGTTGTTATCCGACAAAGGTTTTCATTTTTTAATATAAATATTATTACTATACATCAGAGTTTTAATTCGGCCACGATATGTATTTATTATTATCATTTATTATTATTAAGTGACATTTTTAAATTATCCATACTATCCCAACGCGACATCTTAGGGGAGTGTGGGCTATCTGATGCCGCGACGCGAGGTCTTTGCTTTTAATCAGGTTTAAGCCTAATAAATTCGATCTCTGTTTGTTTTGAACGAATTCGCGGCATTTTGCTGTCACTCAAGTTTTTTTTAAATTTGTTATTAGGCTTGAATGCGGAAAGTCAGGATCAGCGTGTTTTGGAAAAGGTCGGTCCAGCAGGGGACTACAGGAGCCTGGTTTTGTTGGATATAATAGTTTCTTTCTATTGATTATATAAGTAGAATTATTTTTAATTTTTAATTTCGTAATTGCATCATTTAAACGTGATAGTGGGAGCAGAAGTCCATGAATAGGTCTCCTTACTATCAGGTAGACACATAGTCACACAGCCGTGCTTCAATAAAAAAAAAAAAAGTATTGGTAGTTATACAGTATTATTTATAGTCTAGCTTATTATTGTTTTTATAAGTTAGGAAATTTATAAAATTTTAACGAATTTAAACCAAGTCGATTTAATCTATGACATTTGTAATTTACAATACATTGCCTAGTTTCATTTTAATTATTCACTTTAAACAAACTAAACCAAGCAATGTTATAGAATTATAAATTGCCATTGTGTAAAACAATTGTCACTTTGAACTATGACAATGTATAGGTAATACACATTATATAAGTGTTGCTCTTAAAATCGTTCAATGAATAGTAAAGTAAATTAAGTATACATTAACACTAAAGCTGTCTATCCACCATAAAAAAATATTACCTAATTAAAAACAATATCACAAGTTACTTCCACAATTCTGTAAACGAATACCAATAAAACAATTGGCTTTCACCTGTTTTTTTGGTGGCTCAAACAAAAAGCCGCAGGTGGTGAGAGTCTTAAAATAAATAATCGAAAGGTATTAACGAGAATTTGTCTCTCAATTATCGAAAAGGGGGACTTTGTTCTCCGACTTCCCTCTAGAATTTAGGTAGAAAATTTACATTTTTGACTACGAACCAATAATAGAAATTGTTACATGGAATATAAATTTTGCAATTATTATTCTGATATTTACATATCAGATATTTATATAACTTACCTAGGTAATGACTATACAAGGGGAATTTGAAAGGATGTACTTTGGGCTAATATGAGGTTCTGACAATGCTGGTAAACAATAATGCATTAATCGATCGTGATCTTGCAAACGCTATATCTTTCGAAAATACGTTTTATACAAAATTACTTTACTGTCTATTGAAGGATCTTGGCCTTCCGAGAACAGCCGTCGGAACTTTTATGGAGCGTGTTTCCAGGATGGCGCTAAGAGGATCATATAATATTTGGTTGAGTAGAGAGGGACTGACTGTGTCCACTACAGTGCAGGTGAGAGTTCAAAAGGCCTTTAAACCTACTTCGCGGTCTCAAGTCCGGGAACGCTGCAGTTCATTCCCCTGCCTTTCAACCACGCGATGGACCCGGCACCCGCACGGTGAATCCATGGTTTGCTAAGAACATTGTCTCTCTATATGCCGGGTAAGGTAATCTTAACGTAACGGATAAGAACGAATCGAGTTCAAAACAAGGCAGTGAACTTCCATATAACACGAATTCCTGTAAACATTTGCATATCAAATAAAAACCCAAGAAAATTGTTCTGCAATCGAACATCCATTATACACGCTAGAGCATGTCTACCGCCAAACACGGTCATTTCCTACGGTCAATTTGACATAAGTAAATTGAATACTTATTTTGTACTGAAAATTGTTGCCAATTGAGAAAACTAGATGTAAATTGTGTCCGGGTATCCATATTTCCCTGCCTTCCTCTTTTTTTTATATAGGAGTGCCTGTTTCAAAAACTTTATAGGTGTTTGTGTTATTAACATCCTCCATGGTCTAGTTGGTCAGGAAACCATAATATAGGGTTCGATTCCCTCTTATAATAAAACAATACTAGTTAAGTTTTTCTACACAGTTTATAATCTGGAGGAAAAAATATTTTCGGTATTTTTTTAAATCTATATCTTTAACCAAACTCACAAATAATACCTTTATCTTTGCATGTTGCTTTCTATCTGATGGTAAGCAAACCTACAAAGTCTATGAATGACCAACTGCATTAATCGCCCCTACTATGCCGGTTTGATGTGGTTACGAAATGGGCGGCGGTAAAGAAGAATTTGCATTGCGAGTTCTTCGGATGCCCTATCGTTCCGCCCGTTTCGTAATATACCTAGACAAGAAATCGATGCAGTAGACTCCTAAAAACTTATTGTTTACTTAAATGTATACATTAAAACTATAGTCCCTATCAGTTTAAAGAACATTAAACAATTATCCTAAAAGTCGTTTTGAACACCAGAAGTATAAACAAAACTAAACCAAATCTATCAATTAATAAGATTTATATTTGATCAAACATTTCGACACTTCCTTAAGAACAAGCTGAACCTCAATTCTGAAGTGTCTTTAATAGCTTTTTCAATAACGAATTATAAACTCAATAGCTGTTGCAATAAGGTTGATATTTTAATATCCAGAAGGTATTGTTTAAGATGTTTAATTATTATTGTAAATAGCTCTTTGAACCAATCTATCGGAATAGTTCTCTGGGGATAGTAAGAAGATAGCTAATGCTCTGTCGTTAAATTAATGCCAAGATTTATGACTGTGGAATTAGCCGAAATGCCTACATTACTATGGACATGTATTTTGATAAATATTAATGATTGCTATAACATAATAATAATTATAATAATATGTAGGACAATTTGAGCAATATTGCTCTGGACACAAACTAAGCTCTAGGTGTGTACTATGTGTACCAGAAACAACGATATAATACATATTATATTTTATAAACACCCAGACCATGACAAATAGTACAGAAAAAGGTACTAATATTTTTTTGCCATGGGTGGTAGTCGAAACCACGACCTCCGGATACAACGCGAAAGGCGCAACCACTAGTCTACGGAGGCTGTAATAATATTAACAACATTTGATCGAACTAAAACTTCTCTCGAACTTATTTATTTATTAGAGCATGGCTTTGTTCGCCTGTTTCGTAACCGAACCATGAAGGGACACTACCACCTCGACAAGAAATCGATGCAGTAGTCCCGGGAAACCGGTGAACCCATAGACTAAAATTAAAACATGACTAGGTCACTTGACAGTTTTACAGATGCGAAAACCTTCAAACATATAGTTTTATCGGTTTTCAGGGCTTAATGCATAGATTTCTAGTCGAGATGGTTGTCTTTGTGCGGTTACGTAACAGGCAATGATTTGACAATAAAGCAGCAAGGATATTAAAAGTTAAATCGTAATGCAAATTCATCTTTGTAGCCAACCATTTCGTAACCGCATCACTTATCTGGTATGAAACGACCAATGCGTTTAAACAATAATGTATTAATCAACCCCATTCTTGGTACAAAGTCACATCCCAAAATTCAATAAAAATAATTAAAAAAAACATTGCCCGGGTCACAAACTAAGTTCTAGGCATGTACTATGTGTACCAGAAACAACTATACTAACACAGATTATAATTTATAAACACACAGACTATCTATGGTAAACTGTCCAGAAAAACACAAATCTAAACACTCACCTCACAGTACAGGAAACTTTTTTTTATAGCAAATTATAATAGTTAAAAATTGTCAAACATGTAGTTTATCTGTCGGTAGCGGATGCAGAAATGATATGCCAAAATTGTAATACCCGCTTATTATAACAAATATTGTATAAAAATAATTTTATGGACTTATTAACCAAAATATTTTGTTAGCCATTTATCTAATTTGAGTAAGTATGTAGTGTAAATATCGATTGATTGGCCAATTTTAACCAAAAAGTCACGATAAGAGTGTATAATTATAACTAACCTTATAACAGATAATTAGGGTTCTTTGAGCAATTTAATTAAAGAAAAAAATGATTGAATTAATGAAATAAATAGATGGATGAATTGCTTCATTTGGTTTTAAAAATGGTGAAAAAAATTTGGTGAAAAAAATGATTGAATTAATGAAATAAATAGATGGATGAATTTATTCATTTGGTTTTAAAATATCTTTACAAATGTGACGAGTGTATAAGTAAATATAACTCCTTAAAACATAGTAGTAAAATAGGCTTACTTGGGTAATAACTATTATAATAAACAAATAATGTTTTAAGTCCATAATTCAATGAATAAAATGATTAGGTGAATAAAAGATATGAATAGATAAATGAATGAAATTAATAGATGAATGAATGAAATGAATAGACGAATGTATGAAATGAGCAAAGTGAGTTATGTATTAAACAAAGAATGACAGACAGTATTCAACGTTTACTACTAGTACAATTATTTGGGGTAATAAAAAAATAAAAAGTAAAAGAATCCTAGCCTAATAAAGTAAAAATGATAGATACCTATACTACGAACTTTTTTTTATTATTAAGAACTAAACCTAATAAAAAGTTAAAAATCATTAAATTTATTTTTAAAGTCCCGTAGGTTTAAAAGTGACAATATAATTGTAAAATTACCGATTAAATTTGACCCCAGATCGATAAGACGGGACAATACACCCAAAAATTAATTGCTTAAAATATTGATTATTATACTTTATTATAAACACAGATTATTTTTGATATAAAATATAACATTGCATAACGATAAAATTTATACTTGGTTTAAAATTAAACGAGATAAATATAAAACAAGTTATTAAAGAAAAGTGGAAGCGATTTTTAGACTAAGATTTTTTAAATAAATATTAATACTAAAATAACTATTCTGTCTATATTTTCTAAAAAAATATTACATGAATAAAATCGATTCGATAAAAAAAAAACAATATACTAATTATAAAATGTAATGTAACAAACAAAAAAACATCTGCGTAACTTATGAAGAATAGGTAACATGCAAATGACAAAAATAATATTAATACATATAATAAATCATTCGTAATAAAAAATCTATAGTCCGATCTTCCTTTATGTAGCTAAAAAAAAAATAGGGCTTTGTCATGCATGTTCCCCTACTGATGACAATGATTCAATGTATAAAAATCTACATATCTAAACGAAAATTCAATTTTACGACGCAATTTGCGGAAGAATTAAAAACTAAATAATATTATTATTAGGTAGATTAAAAGTTAATAATAAGAAATATTATTCTGCACTATGTGAATCAGAAGCAAAAATTTTTGTTACATAAATGAAAGTTGTGATTAAAAAACAAAACACTGTACCTATTACCTACAATATTTTTTTTAATCGAAATCTAACAAAAACCTTTAAATAAAAGCAAATGTTCTAAGCAATAATATAAAACCCAATTAAAAACAACAAATTTAATCAAAAAAATTGCGATTTGTAATATAACAGCGATATTTTTTTTAAACACAATAGACCCACAATTTCGATAAGTATTGATAAATGCCATTCTACCACGTGTCCAAGGGTGGACTGGATTAACCGGTTATGTCCGGTTTTTAATAAAATACCCTATTCAATGGATCCAAATTCGTACGATTGGACATGCGCGGCCATTCTTTGCGATGATATAAATCTAAACACAACGATCGTAGCCAGCTGTCCGCCATTGATTGCTATTGATCCATCAGAGATTTAGTTTTTTACGACACTACACAATAGAGTCGTTGAACTAGATAACTGTTTGTTTTTTAATAGTGCCCTGGTCATAAACTAAGATCTAGGCTTGTAGTTTTTATATCAGAAACAATGATATTAATACAAATATTTTCTAAACCCAAACCATCAATTGTTCATAAAGGCGAAAAATATTATTTTGCCGAACTTATGGGAATCGAATCCACAACCTCCAGATACAAAGGATGTCGTGAAAAAAAAAATAGAAGAAAAAGATATATTACTTGTAAACAATATGCTGTTTAAGTTTTCACATAATTTTGGATATAAAAGGAATCAAAAATTAAATCAAGAGTAGTAGACCTAAATTCATTTAACAGCTTTGATGACAAACTAGCTAAATGAAATATGCATAAAGGATCAGCTACCATCAAACTCTTAAACTGAAGTATCAAAGAGGAATCAGAATAACAGTTTTAAAGTCTCTCCCTCATCATCGAAAACAAAAGCGAAGTGTTATTCAAAGTATGTCTAGGCGCCTGGTCTGGAATAAATTATATTCTTTTCTACTTCATTGTACTGCAGATATCGTTAATATTAATTTTTGACACAGAAACAAACGGCTTCGTTTAATATTCTTAAAAATTTCGCCTTTGTTATTGAAATGGTGGTGGCGCGATTTTTACTTCCGAAATTAATATTGCGAATTCTCAAGTTATTTAAAGAAGGCATATCTAAGTATGAACTTATATCTGTGATAGGTTGAAAGATGGTTTAATTACTATTATTGCTGTATTGTTCAAAGTATTATTACTTGTGCTTGTCTAATAGCTTTTATAGTAGCAAAGGTAAACACAATCTTAACACATACAAATGAAGTTTCAATTTCACAAACCAATCTAAATTCTATTGCACTACCTCAAAATAACCAATTCCCAATCTATAATCAAGTTATTAAAGTCGATATTGGTTTGTCAGCAAATATTTTAAGCCATATGTCGGTTCGTATTAGTTGGAACGGTGGTAAACGAACACGTGTGTAGAATATGTCAATTCATTATAAACTTTACGTCGTATTGAAGATGATTTGTGACATATTATCAACGTATCCGAATAAAGCCCTATCTGTTGCGATGGTGGCTACATTAAGGTTCCTATTGTTCCATCATTAACGTCACCCAATTCTGAGTAATTGACAATTTTGGTTGGTTTCTATTTGATTGTTGATTTAATTAGTTGGTTTATAATATCAGTTATTACAAGTTTAATTATATTGCTTTTAAACTTTTTACTAGTTTTAATTCCAATAATTTTAATTTAGATTAATGTAACTAAACCGTAAATTTCAATATTATCTTTTGACATAAAACAAAATGAGATCTGTCCAAAGCAGGGCTTCGTTGAATGCTCGTCTAATTAAAATTAATGTAAAAATCAATCAATTTAACTTACTTCCCCCTGTTTTTACTTCTTCACGGGGAATTGAAAAACATTTTTCTTCCTTTCGAAGGGCCCAGCCTCATTTCGGGAGACAATAGAAAATGGATATTAATATTCCAATAGTCTGTATAAAAAAGCGAGTTTCTAAACAATAGGTGTTGTTAATTTAGTCATTAAGAATTCATGGGGAGTCTCCTCTACATTCGAGCGAAATAGGGAGACCGACCCCAATATAGTTTCAAAATTTTGAATATTAATCGAGGATTATTTGATACATCTCTTATTTGAAAGTGTATATGCGAAAGTATGTGTGTATAGCACAGATAATTAAGAAGGTTATTAAAATTTACATTATATTTAAGTAAGTAATAAATATTAAAGTAGGTAATTCGCACGTCTGAAATTGTAGTTGTAATATTATCCTATATTATATTATATGTTTTTAGCATTAAATGTGAAACTTGAAATATAAAATAATTACTCATGCCTTGTTTATTTATATTATTATCTATTTTATGGATACAATTATATGTATTACTTTTAAAAAATATGACTTTATATAACAATAATAAAATTATTTAGGATATTTTGCTCTGGTCACAAACTTGGACGACGAGCTAGCCACTTGTTTGGTGTAGACTCATACATTTAAAAACCCCTTCGCTGGGTACCCTGGGCCGTCTTGGCGGTCTCGGGTACCGTAAGGCACCCGTGATGATATGTATGTATGTATGTACAAACTAGGCTCTAAACCTGTATAATTACTGAAAAACTTGTTGAAAAATTTTATCTGCAAATGTCTGCAGAAAAATAAATCTTATTACTTGCCCTTATATATGCCTACCAAATATTTCAGAAGCATCTATACCAATACAAATATTTTATAAACACCTATACCAAAGCATACTGTACAGAAAACGTACCAAAATTGTTTACCCAGAGTAGAAATTAAACCTTCGAATACAACGCAAGCGACGCAACTTAACATACAAGAAACTATAAAACTTTAATTAAAAAAGATTAAATATTATTGTGCTAGTTATAACAATAATAATACAAATTAAAATGATTATTTTTTTTGGTAATATAGTTTTAATGTACACAATAAATGACTAAGACATAACATGACAGCAAAGGTAAGTACCAATGATATCATTATACTTAGCTACAAATGACATGTTGCCGAAAATATTATCGAAATAGCACAGTATTAAATTTTATCTAAACTATAATGAGATAAAAAATATAAAGTTTACTTAATAATGGTACTGACGTCAGCATCTTAAGCCGAACCTGAAACACTGATATGTTTGTACACAGAGCCATACAGCCATATGAAACAAAAGTACTAAACTCTTTGAAGAGTAATAATTTATGGTTTCATCTAAAACATGTACAAGAAAGAATTGTTGATAAACATCGAACATTAAATATGTAACTGTCGACGATCGTAAAAAATAGAAAAGATAGACAGACACACCTTGCTGTGGATACATATATATGTATTCAATTTTTACGAAATAAAGCGTATACTGTGAAAGTATGAATATTATGGAAGTTCGGTATCATAGCTTGTAAAGTAGATTTCAAAAATATTCATCTGTCTCGCTCGCATTCATTATTTAATTAGCTACTTTAATTTTTTTGAATAAAATGTCAAACATGTAGTTGCCATCATATTGTGTTCTCATTTCTTTACCATTGATTGTATATTTAAAAAAAAACTAACTTTTTGTATGGCGGGCAGACATCTGTTCTCATGTTTAGACAGGAGACTTTAGGCACTTCCATAATACTCGTACTTCCATGATTCACACAAGAATCATACTTACTAGTAAAACTAGCAATGAAACTTTTTAAAACATGCATCATATGCTATGAAAGTCATTTGGTTTTGTTTGATCTGGTGTATGGTATAATTGCCTACAAGATTTTTGTAACGGATCACCTAATGTGATGTATGGGCGAGCGGCAGTCGGTACACCGGAAACTGTCACATTCGTTTTTTGATTTTATCAGCAACTCATCTCTGAATCAAATTTACAGGAATTACTAGCAGCAGTATCAACAGGTGTATGGCGGGGTGGTCTATTTGCGGCTGATTTTTTTGTTTACATTTCAAGAATTTATCGCATTCGTTGACGTCTCGAAGGTGCTCGTTTGAATTATGTGCTGTCGCTTTTTAATACTGATTTACAATAAAAATAAAAGTGTTCCACAGGCGATGGACGTGAATTATGATTAATGTGAGGCCTTTGATGTTAGCTGCTGTGAATCTATCATGTCGCTTCTGAATATCGACGAGCTGCTTGATGTATAAATAAACCATGACGAATTTGAGGAAAACCCTTTTGCTACTCCTTTTACTTAATTAAAAATATTTCAAGATCCATAAACTTCTAAATATACAGGGTGAATTTTAAAGGCTTTAGGCTCTACTGATCAAATCGAACAACTTTTCCCATGAAACCACGAGTCGCAAATGAAAAAAAAACATTAGTATTCCCCATACAAATTGGTCACTTTAATATTACTAGTTTGTATGGAGAAGGCATTTTTTTAATTATTTACGACACATGGTTCCATGTGAACTGTTGTTCGATATATTGAGTAGAACCTTTTAAAGTCACCATGTATTTTGATACGAGAATCATCAGAATAGGTGACAGTTATAAAACTTACGAAACACATACAAAATCATGACTCCATTCTAATCTTAATCGTTACAGCCGTTCCAATCGCCGAGTGGTTACATCACCCAGTCACGCCAAAGCGTTGTCACGGTATAAACAAATTACATATTTTTTTGGTAATCACAAAATTAGACTAATCAGCTTCGAGTACAAAGAAGCAGATCGCTTTCATCATCGACACGATAATATTTATGTCCATCGGGTCGATCTTGCTTCTCGGAATTGAGCCCCAGCATTCAATACTTGGAAATAAATTCATAAGTTTGACATTTGCTTTCATGTGTCGGCAGTTGCGTGTCTTGGCTGTAATTATGGCCATCTCTAGCCAGCAATTTCATCAATGATGCCTTATTGCTTTGTAGTTAGAGTAGATTTTGATTTTTTTGTTAGAAGGTTTTTTGTTATTAAATTATCGGGTGCGTGCGGATTCTGACGAGATGATAGGTTATACGTGATTGCTTCTCTTGTCAACGTGTTCAAACAGAGCTTTCTCTTTGATTTGTTGAAGATGCATTATCAACAACAAATAAATGAACTTGTCAGAATAGACATAATAAAAGTTTTAGTATTCACGAACATCAGTTCAAAGATATTTTTTGTCGATCCCACATCCGAGCTTTATGACCGTTCGGTATCTTAATAAGAGAAATATGTTGAGACAAAAATAACAAAATTAAAATAAATCGAACGACAGACAGACGTCATAAACTAATTTCGAGTGTTTTCGTTTTGGTTTTACAAAAATAGCGTCATCACTCTTTCATGTCTTGGGCAGGAGTGACATTAAAAGGGCCGTTACCGTATGATATTAACTAGCAGCGCCATCTATGCACTAGAGATGAAAGCGTCGTCATTTTTATCGCTGTGCAAGGTGTATTTGATTTACGCTCCTCTGTTATTACTTTTGAATATTAATTTTCATGCTTAGTACTGTTTTTAACTTTGATATTCATCAAAAGTAAAATGAAATGAATTCAAATTACATGTGATATCAAAATTATACAATTTGTCTGAGGCAGATGTACTGTCGTATTAAACGTTTTGGTGATTCGTACATCAGCTGCACTTTTAAAAAGTAGAATGCTTTCCCAGTCTGTGTATTTATATATCTTACATGTATATAATAATATATAGCTAGTATAATAAAAGTAAACACCAATCCACCGTCAAGTGACATAGTAATGTTTCGGTTTTAGTCTGTGGGTTCACCGGATTTCAGGAGACTACTGGATCGATTTCCTTTCAGGGTAGTTGAATTGACGATAAGACAGCGAGTATATTAAAATATACTTGTAATGCCCAATTGCGTCATTGTAGCCCCCCATTTCGTAATCGCACCATTTAGCCGGCATAGTGGGAGCGATCAATACTGTTTAAGAACAATAATTTTTTGACCCCATTCATTGACTTTGTAGGTCTGCTCACAAAGTCACATGTCATGCTGTAATAAAAAAATAAAATCTAAAACTGTAATTGTATTCATTATTGGACTCTACATATTCCTTACCATCAGGCCTGTGTAGAGTCGCTTGCTGTGATTCAATTTTACATTCTTATTGTTAAATACATTCATCTGAATACAAGCATGCTTAAAGTTATTCCTTTACAACTTTTCTTCAATATTAGAATATAATTAGTTGTAAATAACAGCAGAAAAACTTAAAAATAAATCTTTAAAAGAATTTCGACCAAAAACTCATTTAAAAATCGTTCATCGAATGTCATCAAAGTAAAATAAGAAATCTCGAACTCTTTCCCTTTTTCTTTAACTTAATTAAATTTGAGTGAGTTTCCAGAAATAAAAAGAAAGAAATCTCCCCTCAATACAGTTAATAAGCCAAGTCATGTCACCCATAGCCATTCCCAATAGACTTGGTGCGACAAAATTTGTTTGCCTTAAAATAAGAAACCGAACAATAAGATTTTTTTTTAAACTTTTGCGGCACGAACCCTTTTGTAATGCTTTACCAATTAAGTTGTTCCTTTGCCTAACTTTTTACCCTTCTTCGATGATTTTACTTTCAATTCTTAACTCTCAAATTTGTTATTTCTTTCAAGGCATTGAATTCCATTATTTACCAATAAAATGTTTCTTTAATTTAAAAGATCTAAGAAACCGTAATTAAGAAAAGGTCTTGCTGCAATTTTTAACTTTCAACTGTACTTCTTTATTTTTCTTGAATATTTCATCTCTTAATGATCTTTATAAAATATTTTATTATTATTATTTATTCGTATTATTTTTCTTCTTGAAATAAATCTGTAGTAGTATTTAGGAAATTTCACACATATTGCCTTGACCACAAATTAAACTATTGGCTTGTATCTACTATGTGCACTAGAATATATTATATTTTATGAAAATCCAGATCATATAAAATAGTACAGAAAAAAATAGTTTTTCTAATGTCAAATTACTCTATAAATGGCTCAAAAATTAAGTAATATAATAATATTTTATCTATTTAGTAGAACATGTTAAAAAATAATGAAACACAAGCTAATATATTATGTTTACAAACCGCTAGTCTTCATTAAATATATAGAATTGTATGTATACGCATTGCAGCATGAATATATTTGAGAGCTCTTATTCATTGAAGTATATTCATTCACAGGCCTACTTGCAGTCATTAGTGCTTTGAAACCCCGAATTTAATGGTTAAAAACACAAAAACAGCAAAAGAGATAGAAAAATTGAAGCGAGTACTTGTATACTTTATTATTTTGCTTTTCAATTGGTCAGATCGTATTTTTTCATAAAACACCTTCTGGTGCAGAGCCGCTCTTTTCTATCCCACAAACGAAGGGTCTTTACAGAAGTACATTTTTGTTTATTTTATTTGCATACGTTTTCAGCCAAAAGCTAGTTTCATTGAAAACAATCTGAAGTAGGCAGTCTGGATTAAATTTGTTTCTTATGCAAAATGTTTCCAAAAACTGAAAAGTGGAATGATCAATAATCTACCCTCCTTCCTGAAAAGCAGAAGTTCAGACAAAGTTCGTGATATAAAAGCTGTTATTTAGCACTGTAATGAACGCTTTTGTGTGAACCAGCCACTGTTCAATACATCTAAGAATACCGCTTTGCACGCTTTACAACTCCGTTTAAAGCCACCTCGTTGACTTTAAAAGTGAGATGATGAAGTAATGTAAACAAAGCTTAACGATAGTCACGCGAAACTGAGCCCAAGTAAGCTCCATGAAGGCGCAAAACTACCCATAAACAATTCGATAAAGGCTGAACTCGAATATTTGTAGGAAAAAGTTTGGATAAGGCCAAACTGCTTATGTAAATTGTAGCTTTATCGTGGCTAACGAAATAGCGATGAATTTGTGTTTTTGTGTAATAAGAAACATAATTGTTAGGAAGTAGATGTGGATAATTGATAAATAAAATAAAAATTTGTTAGACGTCTTCAGTGATAATTAAAATAAGTTTGTTTCCGGCAACCATGTTTGTTTAAGCGTTATTTGTAGATGCTTTCCAAAACGAATTCTCAGCGTTCTTAGTTTAATTGGCATTGGCAAACAATCAGGTGTTGGGTAATTTCAATTAGTGTTGTGCCAAATCATTCGGTTGTCGACAGTTTGACAGAATGTTCATGTTATTCTTTTTCGTCGGCAAAGCGAAGAGTCGTGTAGGCAGTGGTCGAGATAATTGGTGTAACTTCGAATTGAGTTTCGATGTTTGCTATTCAATTGGCAAACGTGTTGCCGAATTTTAGGGAACCGTTTTGAAGCGAAAAAAAGAAGTTTGTTCAAACGTTGAGAGAGCTACTAAGTGCTGATTGAATTTGAAAACGATATTGAGAGTAAATTTTTATCTTTTCCTAAATAAGAAAATTAAGATAGCCATCGATCAATTATTGGTATCGACAAAAACAATTAAAGCAATAGGCGGGTTGGTGATATGAATTGAAGCCAATGGAGAAGAGTGATCCAGCGTAAAAATCAATTTACTGTTGGAATAGCTTATATATGATTACTCAGTACTGTCCACCCACATAATATACACTTTAGGTGCGTTGAGAAATACCTATTAAATGAATAATATAAAACCTATTTAAATAAATATTTTATAAATAATCAAATTAGTAAAAATCACATAAGTTAAATTAACAAAATTTTATTGCATCAAGTCTACTTTTAGCGTATCCTGAAATGAGATAGATTACCACCTCGACAAGAAATTTATACTGTAGTCCAGAAAACCGGTGAACCCACAGACTAAAACCGAAAAATGATTAGTTTATACATCATTTGGTAAATGTCTCAGTTAAAAAAATATAATACATATAAGCAATAAATCTATACTAATATTATAAAGCTGAAGAGTTTGTTTGTTTGTTTGGTTAAACGTGCTAATCTCAGGAACTACTGGTGGGCAATTCTCGCGCTTTCGACATTCATCTCGATTCGATAATTTTGAACGAAAAATGACATATTATGTAATTTTTCGTTCAAAAATATCGAACATTAAACGAAATAAATAATAAATATTAATTTATAAATATATAAATATTGAACGAAAAATTGCATATTTAGTCATTTTTCGTTTAAAAATTGAATGTCAAAAGCGCGAGAATTGCCCACCTGGTTCGTATTGAAAAAATATTTTAGTGTTGGATAGCCCATTTATCGAGGAAAGCTATAGGCTACATAACATCTACAACCAATAGGAGCAGAGTGATAATAAAAATATGTTGCAAAAACGGGAAAAAAAAAAACATTTTGAGAGCATACGCTGCGCAAACGGTTAAAGTTACGCAGACAAAGACGCACGGATTAGCTAGACATTAGACTATACAATAGTTATGGATCCAATAAATTCTTTTACGAAAGAAACTCAATCTACTAATGACTAATGGGTATAATGTTACATTTTTATTGGTAATATTCCACTTGTTACGATTTCTGAACGAACTTCAATAGGCAGTATAAAATGTGATATATATTTAGTGCAAGGATTACCGTTCGTTTGGTGCCGATCAATCATTTCATTGAATCCATCCTGTTTCCCTTCTTTAGTGTTGTGATCTTCCGATCGACTATCGATAGTTTCGTTTTAATATTATCGTATTTTGTTTAAATCCCTAAAATTAATTATATTTTTAGAGAATTCAAAGAAACTATTATATTTATGGAAATTATAATTTAGTATTATGGGCGAGTTTTAAAATATAAATAATATAAAATAAATAAATACCATCTCGGGTGCCCATTTGGCTCCCGAGAACCGTTTAAACGGCCTCAGGGTCCCAGCGGAGAGATTAACCCATCCTCATTTCGCCGATGGTATTCGGAGGCAACACCTAACAAGTGGCGAGCTTGTTGCGGTGTTTATGATGAAATAGCCTCGTTGTATAAAGCGGTCACCCATCCCAGGCCGGTCTTGTTGTCATCTGCTTAACCTTGTTATCAGTTGCGCAGTGACTTAACCACTAGGCTGGGGCCGCTTTTTTTTAAATATAAATAATATATCAAATATTATCCATCAATCTTGATGGATAATATTGATATAATGCATATTTCACAAATTTATCTATTTTCTTTTCCCGAGAAATAGCAAAAGTTATATATTATAAGTTGCTAACAGGTAATAATAAAATAAAAGAGTATTTAATGATTTTAAGTTCATAAAAAATATACGAAACAATTGTCGTAGGTGATTCAACGACGAAAAACTATTAGTAAATGTCTATTCATTTTATCGATAACTACACATACGGGCGCAGCACTTGATCTAGCCAACTGTCAAATCCAATTCAGCGATGCTCCCGCGCATGTAATTGATTTATTGATCATACGTTAGCTTCGATATGAGATGACTTGCGCTTGCGCCGGTCGCCAGTTAACGACAAGGCTATTGCATCCTTTAACAGTAATTTTGTTTCCAGTTAACCGGGTGACCTCCTGGTGATTCTTTATTTTTATAAATCGAGGGGAATACACTTAAAATAACATTAAGGACTATCATATTAAATAGATAATCTATTGTTTATTTAAAACTCTTACCTCTTTTTCTTTCGCTGCTAGCTCACCCTCCAAATTAACTCCCTGGTTACTGGCTACCGGACTGCTTCTAGAAGAGTTGCTATTACTCCTTACAGCAGCAGTCAATTCCATTTTTAAATCAATTTGATCTACTTCATCGACGTTAGTTCTTTCGGGTGAACCCTCCCCTTTGAGATCAATGGTATCTATATCGTCCTTTTCTGAGATTCTGGACAGGTCTGTATCACTTATCCTGTGATTATTATATCTGTGTTCTGTAATTCTAGTTTCTGTCGCGTGGTCTCGGATTGAGGCTTCTAAAAGAGCATTGCCATTTGGCGTTTTGGGCGGTATATTGGCTTGGAGTGGCGTTGGAGTACCGGTTGCGATTTGTTCCTTCAACGTGGTCACTTCTTTTTCAGCCAACGTGGCTCTCTGTAACAATGAAAAGTAAATAGATTAAGGTCGGCTTGACGCATGGTGGTATTATTATACTGCGAATTAAGGACATCCGGAATCTCATTGATTTACTGGCACATTTGTGTTGTGTATAGCTATTTTTCATTAACAACCGTCATTTGTTATTTAATCTAATTATCAGCGATGCCTGTTCCCATACTTTATTCATTATGCTGTATTGTTCTATGGCCGTTGGTGTATAAAAACCTTTGTATGTGTTTGCGTTACAAGTGATTTCCTGTGCCATTCATTATGACGCGTTCATTCAGGACTTGCTAATCAGTCGATCTCGGTGCCCACTTCGAAAATGATCCGGAAACGTGAATTGTTAATGTCGAATATCTAACTAAATAAAATAGGATTTACGCCTATTTTTATAATTTTATACCTAACATTATACATCTTGGTGAGAATTTTTAATGTTCATGCTTTCTGATTATTTTGATTTAATTATGTAAATTTGACGATACGTTTTTAAAGTATGTTAAATAAATATTTCAGGCTAGATCGTTCAAAATATTATATGAATGGCGAAGGTGCGTGTGCGCAGACGCGTGACGTTGTACGCTCCCGTGCACCCGATAGCATCAGCCATCACTATGTCCGTAGACGTGATCGCATCAAGACGTCTCTTCCGATTACATGCTCCGACTTAGAAGACTAAATCATTATTCTTTATTGTAATTTTAATAATCATTAACATATTTATATTCGGTTAATAGAAAAGAATAACAATGATAAGAAAGCTGTAGCTTGAAGTATTATAGTTCACAATGAAGGGCAAGTAGTTCACGGTCTAAGTCTGGAATATGAGTCAGCTCTAACGAACTCTGATCAATCACTATCAATTGATGCGACAGGACAAATCAAGGCTTACGTAATCGTTGAATGATGACAAACTAGACAATCCATTGATAATCTTCTTACAGCTAAATAAACTTTTCGACGATAACAGATTTTGCAATAATTACAGAGGCAAAATCTGACTCTTTGGTTAACGTTAATGTATGGATTAATTGAATATTAGGTGTTATTAACATTAAACTACTTAGATATTATTAATCTAATCATAAGTTAAATATAGTTGTACTTAATGGCATTAACATTCCATAATAAGTAGGTTTTATAGCTTCATAAAATGTTAGAAAATTTTGACGAAACAATAACAAAATAATTAAGGTTACCATTAATATTAATTACAATAAACAAAATCATTATCATTTAAAGTAGTCTCACGAAAGTAATGCATTCAATGAAATACTTAAAAAAATATCAAACCGTCTCACGTTAAATTGTGTGAACCGAAACATAAAAAAATATATTTAGGAATCATTAAAAATAACCGAAGTGTCTCACTCTAAATACTCGGCGGATCCAAATTTCTTTATAATTACGATTATAATAGCGTTCTTTAAGCTTGGCAATACATTATAATACTTTTATTGTGACATATAATGTGAGAAAATTGTCTACCAAACAATAATATTTGGGTAACTAGAAAGTATAAATATCTAAAACAATTTGGCCAACGGTCATAAACAGAGAATCTAAGACAGATTAATTACAGGGTTTCGAAGTAGATGAACCTTTTTCATTAAACAAAGTAAGCCGAGTTGATTCCAAATCACACTGTACATCGTTATCTATTAAAGCCATCGGTCGATTATGAATTCACTTGGTTACCAACGCATAATCGCGCTACAAAGTTTTTTAAGAAACTATTTTCTCAGATAAATTTTCAACAAAAAATATTATTTGGTAATTAAATATAAAATTCGAAGTATAGGTATTAAATTGTCAAGGAAAATAATTGAGAATGAATGACAACTCATCAAGGGACCGATGAATTTGAATTTGAGTAAACAATCAATTGATTAATTCTAATGAAAGGACAGAAATTAATACCGAAAACTGGGTCCTCTGCGATTGAAACCTTCCCATAGATTTGTTTATTGTTTTGAGATTTCTCCTTTTGTCCTTCGTAAATCGAATTCGATTTCTTAAGTATTTATTCCGCTTCTTTAGTTTCGAGTCTTACAAATTATTGAAATACTTTGGCTGTAAATAATGATTGTAAAAAACAAGAGAATTCTTGTAATTGTTTTTCTAAAGAGTTTGCGTTTTCTGGTGTCGTTAAAACTTTTTGAATCTACTTCGATTGTTTTGTACAAAAATATGAAAGGCTTATGAAATATTAATAAGCTTACTTCATGTTCAAATAAATTTTCTCGTATCTTCAACTACAATCACATGGAGTTATGTACGCAAATACATTTATAGAATTTGTGTTTTATTATGGAAGCATCTATGTCAGAGCTCATTAAGATGCACGCCTAGGTGGCTATCTGATCCTATTTTAATATATGATATTAATTGACCATTTCACAACGTTCTTAATTAACAAAAATTTGGGGTTTACGATTTTATTAGATGATTTTTTCGTTGGACGCATCACCTCAAGCGTGGGTACAGCTATGTTTTATGTTTTTACGCTAATTAACATCTGTTCAAATATTGTTACGTAGTTTTTTGTACAAAAACCGAATTTTTATACTCAATTTGTAAAAAAATGTGATTCCTTTTTGTCTCCAAATTTCAAAACCTTTAATTTTTATACTCATTTTATACAAAAAAGTAAGTCCTTTTTGTAAATTTCAATTTCACGGCAAAAATACTCAAACTTCGATAAGTATTGGCAGTATTGGTAGAAAAATAATTTTAACGATTCATTTAACATATTTTTATTCATAATACACAAAAAAGACATAGGCATTGTAAAAAAAAGTACCCAGTAGTATATTAAGTACCCTGAGGTCTTCTCAGGCGTTTTAAGTACTAGTGATGATAAAAAAAGCCTAGAAATCTTCAGTAAAAAGCTTAATTAAATTGAAATATTTTTATTAAAAACATGTTTATTATAAAAGTAACTCAATACTGCAATTTCCTAATAATGAAATTAAACGTTACACTCAAAATATAATTATGCTCAGGTACTTTTAATTGTATAGCAACTAAACAGTTCATTCAAATGTCGTTTCAAACACATTGTAATAAGGTTGTAAGTACAAGTGGCAAAGTTTTATTATACAGGGTGTATTGGAAAACCTTTTGGTCTGTTGAAGAAAAATTAACAGGGACGCGAGGGAGTCGGCCCCGCATTATACGCTGACCAGTCACTAATTAATGGAAAGGATTAAATTTGGAGGGAATTGAAATAAAATAAATATGAGAAAGGATGGATTTTGTAGGGATGTCTTCATTGGTACCAATTGTTTGTATAGGGTGTTTATATATATTTTTTCCTTATTATTTTAAAGATTAACAGAAGTATGTCTAAAAAAAACTTATTGAGTCCTTGGAGAACAATTTAGTTATAGAAGGTTTTGCCTTTTTAGGACCAAAAATGAATACAAGTAATAGAGACAAAACCATCTTTAACTAAAGTGTTTTTCAAGTTTTTTTAGGGTTTTTTTTTTCCCTTAGTGTTTTAAACTTTTTGATATTTTAAAGACTAGCAAGATGGTGTCACGTCATCTCTTGGGCTTCGTTAAGGTGCTGAGAGTGGATACTCTTAAAAGCCTGATTAGTATAGTTTAAGCGATCACGTATAGCCTATAACCTAGTCCAAAGACATATCTATAATAAAAAAAAATAATTACGAAAATTGGATATGTGGTTTTTGAGTTTTTAAGAGTATCTACTCTCAACACCTTAACGTAGCCCAAGAGGTGACATGACACCATCTTGCTAGTCATAAAAAAAATCGTTTTATAAATGAGAGAAGGTGCATTTTATATATTTTAGAGATATAATTTATAGAGTGATATAAAATATATATGACATATCAAAAAATATGTTTTTCTCTAAAAGATTTTGGATTTTTCACTAGTTTGTTTTAAAGTATATTTTTAAAGTTTGTTTAACTATAAAATATTATATAAATTCACCATTCTATGGAGAGTTGCCAACATTATGTTGATATTTAGGGTTTTTTTTTCCCAAGAACAAATTAAAGGCATTAACTGAAAATCGGTTTGTGGCTTACGGGATCCTACGGTCTGCTGCGCAAGCCCCTGAATGTCTATAAAATATCTAGATACAGTTTATTGATTTTTTTGATTTTTTTTATCATCACGGGTGCCTTACGGCGCCCGAGACCGCCTAGACGGCCCCAGGGTACCCAGCGGAGGGGTTTTAATCCCACCTCGTCGTAGGCGATGTTATGAGTCTACACCGAACAAGTGGCTAGCTCGTCGCGATGTTTTGGATAGACTCAATAACCCATCTATAAACAGTTTCACAAGTTGGTATAGTGAAACCGGGACAGTTTATTGATTCCTTTTGCTTTTATTTATTTGTCTTCATTTCGGTAAAAAAAAATCCTATGTATACATACTGTATTCATATATTTCTTATATTATATTAAGCTAGGTGCCTTACAAGATATACAGAGATCTTTTTTTATATAGAGTTCCTTTGCCTGGTAAACAGTCATAACTACTAGCCTTATTTTAAGAGTTATTTTTTCAGTTTTCAGTTTTTTTTTCTACGCGATAGCCGAGTTTGTTAGACTATAGATTTAAATAACATTGAGTCCTTGAAAAACACTTTAGTTATGGTAGGTTTTGTCTCTTTTTTTAGCAACAAAAATTTATATGTGTAAAATAGACAAGACAAAATAAGTTTTTATATGGACCAATACTATCAATACTGAAGCGAGGTAGAAATCCAACCGCTAGGTAGCCTGAGACCGGTTTTCAGTTTCCATCTATCTAAATGTTAGTAAATCTTTGTAGTTGTTCGCAATGTTTATTTACTTATATATATCGATGGCGGTGTCTGGGAACCCTTGTCTTATACCGAGGGTGACCGTACCATTGTGGGCTTTCATATGATTGCTGCAAAATTCAGTGATTAGTATAGGTTTTATTTGTCTTTTATACTTTAACCTTTCGTTAAGGTAATATCATTTTATATTATAACTAATTGACTCGCGTAACTAAAGTTTACGTTTACTTTTTTAGAGCACGAAACGGAAGCTCTCAAAAGGAATAGATTTTCCCAGTTTTTGCAACATTTTTCATTGATGCCCCGTTCTTATTGGTCAAAGCTGAAGAGTTCATTTGTTTGGTTAAATGCACTAATCTCAGGAACTGCTGGTTAGAATTAAAAAAATATTTTAGTGTTGGATGGCCCATTTATCGAGGAAGGCTATAGACTAGAAGCGCAGCATCAATGAAAAATGTTGCAAAAACGAAGGAAATGTATTCATTTTGAAATCTTCCGTTGCGTACGCTGCGTAAACGGTTAAAGTTACGCAGACGAAGTTGCGCGTATCAGCTAGTGTAAATATAAATAACAAGAAAAGTTATATTAGTAATATAAAAATGATATTAGTTTTGCATTTAAAGCTATAAAGCTATAGTTAATTTAAATACATGTATTTCGATAGCTACATGTATTTTGATAGATACACGTATTTATTATCCTTTGTGGTCGTGTGTAGAACATTAAATAAACTTCTGAAGGTAACAAGCAAATAAATGTCCCGCAACTCGCAAAACTTTACCGGCTTCAATAGAACACCAATAGTTGATTTCTAAATTCAAACTTTGACGTTAGGTAGCGGTAGGGGATGAATAAGTTCATGCATAGAAAACAGATGAGACAGCCTTTATTATTTTTAAATATATTCTATAATACCTATATATTTTGTATATTATAAAAAAGGAAAATAATTCTAAATCACATCATTGCTTTGTAAGTGTAACAGAATGACTAAAATAATATTGGCTCTGTGAAAGAAAACATTTATAGCGTTATTCATTAAATCGAGTCCTTAGTTAAAATAGGTTTAGACTATTTTACGAATATTAATTTTTGTTGCTAAAAAATGAGACAAAATCTAATGGTCGGATTAATAGTCGTTGCTTAGCCTCAGCAATTGCTTGGAACTGTATTTTTTTTATTTTTCCATATGCAGTTTGACAGTCCGAAGCATCGGCTAAGCATTAGCAATTGCTTAGCAACGACTATTAATCCGACCACAAGTGTTCATCAAGAATTCAATAAGTTTTATGAACACTGGTGCTATTTAGAATTTTTGGTTACTTTAAATTAACTAAACACACGGAAACAATTTAGCACCAACCACAAGCAACTCAGCCAAAACAATTTCCTCACTGAGGCAACAAAGTTATAGGTTCAATTGTTCTATAATAATCAGAAGTGACAAGTCTAGAACAGTAAAACAATACGATCTCTGGTGCCGCACAGGTGCTGGTTCCGATCCAGTTTTATTGACTCGAACTGAGTTTGGATTTCTGAGTGACTTCGGATTTCTGACTAACTCAATATTTGGTTATTAATGCACTTGTGGGCATGTGTGAGAGTTGAATATGAAGCTAACTTTTGTTATGAATTTGTTCTATACTACGAATTATAGAGTTTGAATTATGTCTATTATACTTGAATAGGTACGTGATGAAGGAGTTGGTAAGACTAAAAAAGATTAAAAAAATTAAAGTTACATGATCGATTGCCGATATAGGGCCAACAAATTTTATTTTTTGTATATTTATTTTGTTTTTTTAATATTTATTTTTGTCTTTAAATACTGTTATATAATATAGCTGAATTTAGTTTTCTACAACATACTATTCGATATACCTACTTATTAGCTTTTGCTATATGAAATTTCTGTAAACTTTTTTAATTATAAGATGCACCACAAAAAAAGGCACCAAATAGTTAACTAAATATATAAAAAAACACCGGGTTAACCTCTTGTTCAATGTAGACTTAGAAATAACGGTGACGTATAATCTATACCGTGTATGCGATTTCGAACACAGAAAAGCAAACGTTATGAAATATTGTCATATTTTAGTGCGTTAATAGTTAAAGAAGCTTAATTGCCTAGGCTATTACGAAACGAATCCACTCAAAGCAAATATTACCCCAGCGCACAAAGCAAAGAAACGATAATTTCCTTCCCCGATCAAATTTCACGTAATTCGCGTCAGAAATCCATTCCGAAATTGGAATCCAAACAATTGGTTTGAAAGGCCCATAACCGCCGCTAACACTAACAATTTCTACCATAACACGAAAACTCAAATGTAGAACGCGGATCACCAATCGGATTATCGCTCCACACGTATAAAAGACGAAAATTTGCGCGAAACACCTTACCCCTTTCGCCCGCTAGGGGGAGACGGGGAGCTAATGGCAGCGGTACTCGGATTCATTAGTAAATTAGAAAGCGGATGAGTCCAAAGTTACGAAAATTCAATCTCTAATAATGATTAGCTGCTCTCTTCTAATACCTGTGTCTATCGACAACTTTTTGCCCCAACGAATTTGTCTCGCATTTCCAATTCGAATATTCCGTATTTGAATTTGTCAATTCAAGTTTGAATTCGTGGTCCTTTTAGAATTATAAGGGATTGAATTATTTAGTTTTCGATTGGATTCTGTTTGTACCTCGTTTGTTTGTTGCTCGCGTTTACGGGCTGAGGTTTGATTCTCAGATACGTTTTTAGAACATTTTGACATAATTTTATCTCTGTTTTCGCTTTAGATAAGTAACTGTCGAAATATATTTCCTGACGAATGCTAGAAGGGAATTCTACTACGAAATTTGTTCCAAAATAAAACTCTTGGAAGGTAATTCGATCCTGAAGGCAAATTAAAACTGACATTGAGGGATTAAGAACTCGTATCCCGCCTGTGGATATTGACTTAAGAAAAATAGAGATACATGTATCTAACACTTTACGTAATTGGCTTTAAATAATAATTTAAAAAAAGAACATTTAAACATCAAAAGAAGTAACTGAATTTAAGAATTTAAATATAGAATTTTGTGTTTTACGAAACATGACAAGGTAATTCAGTTTTTACGGTATTTAGTTCACTTATTAAACTCTTTATCTTGTGTTTAAACTTCTATCTTTGTTTTCAATGGACAAGCACCAAAACTAACGGGACCTTCAAACAATGGATGCGAATTCACTAAAGATAACATCTAAATTAGTCGCTTTAAATATTGTTTAAATGCGAGCTTTAACCGTAATCATAGGTTCTTAGTGTCGGAGCAATTCAGTGCTAAATAGGAGAGAGTTCGAACAGAACGGAAATTCTTGAAATCAGAAAACGCCGTGACCAAAACATTAATTTATGTTTCTTTTAATTAACCTACTTTTTGATTAATTGCAAGTAATAATAATAACAATTACATTAATTGAAGTTGCGTTGAATGGTAAAAGTTGGAATGTAAAACTTAATACCACATTCTTATTATATAAAATTAAATAACGTAAATACCAAACTATGTATATTTTATTTATTTATTTAAAATAAAATTTTATGGCACCTCATACATAATAATATATACACCTCCTACACACACAACACTCATTAATATACACTTACACACGTATATAGGTATATTACACAATTATATAGAATTTACAAATATTATACATTGACGCTTATAATCTATACCTAATCTTTTACTTTATTAAAAGATGTAATTTGGTAGAACTGTGAAAATTTTATCAGGCTTTTTCAGAATACTATTGCATCTATTTTTGGTAGAGGTGGTTTGGTTATTCTCCTTTCAGGGTGCGGTAACGAAATAGGCGTTAATTTGAGTATAAAGAGCGAGGATAGTAACAAAAAATCGTAATTTTCGCGCAAAATTGTTGCCAGAATAATGGATGCTTACAATCAGATAGAAACAAAGTAATTTGTCGTGCTCCAATAATAATAATAAATATATTATTTTTCAATGAAGAAATGTATTTGTCTAAACACAGAAGACAGTCTTGCACACAACTGTACACTCTCGCATCAGAGTCTATTTTGGTCGTAAATGCAGATTTAAATTCAAGTGATATATTAGCGTTTAGACGTTGGGTTCAAGAATCCATTTCCAATTAGTTGTTTCAAAGGTTAAATCGTGAACTAAATGAGGTGCGAACCGATGACGAGTCGGCTTTTATTCAGCCTTTTGAACTGTTCCTAGTCAAGTGTTTAATTAACGTGTGATTTGAACGTGAATTATGTAAGCGAACGGGTTTAGCTGATCAAACAGAGGGTGTTAGTTATATTACCGTGTAATAATACTTATCGAATTTTAATTAGTTTTAATGTAATATTTATTAGTTTTAATTTAAGTAGTAATCGAACCTAAACTTTAATTTTAAAAAGTGTTGACATGCTTTCTACATAATATCATCACGGGTGTCTCACGGCGCCCGAGACAGCAGCAGGTTTTTAATCCCACCTCGACGTAGCCGATGGTATAAGTCTACACCGAACAAGTGGCTAGCTTGTCCCGATAAATAAATACATGTTTTCTAAATAGGTTTTATATAAAAAATGCCGGGATTCTTATTTAAGAACAATAATAGAAGGAAAGTTTGAAGGTATGAGAGGTAGAGGAAGGTTGAGAAGGAGATACATAGATCAAGTTAAAGAGAAAATAAATGTCATTTCGTACAGGGAGATAGGAGAGACTCAGAATAATACCGATTGACAATGGTAACTGAAAAAAAAAATGGCAATAATAGAAAACAAAGATGTTTGGACACTTGATACGGAAATCCACTTATTTAAGAACAATAATTGAAGGAACGATTGAAAGAAAGAGAGGAAGAGGAAGGTTGACAAGGTTGATGAAGAAGATATAGAACAAGTAAAAGAGAAAATAAATGTCATTTCGTACAGAGAGGTCAAGACGTTGGCCGAAAATAGGGAAGAGTGGCGATTGTTCCATCGACAAGAGCCATACCTCTAAAATTTAAGAAGAAGAAGCTATAGTTAATTTAAAAATCAAACTCTACCATATATTATTAATATTAACTTGGTGTAAATTTATTAATGGTGTTCGCCGAAAACCCCCAACCAATGGAGAAGGTAACAATATTAAAGTTGCTCACTCGAGGTAATTTTCCCCGCTTCCTTTCAACGCTTCGTTTCAGCCCAATAAAGTCGTTATTGACACGTTATTAGGATAGATGCTTTTATCTACTGGAAGCGCTAAAATCACTGTATTATTTTATACGAGTTAGTTTTTGGGATGATTTATTTTCTTTATTATTATTTAGATGGGACAGAGATCTCTATAAATTTACTTAGGAGGAAAGGTCCCAAATGTCCTAGTCTTGCTTTGGTTCTAGTCTAAGGGTTTAACGGTTTTTAGTAGCCTATATACTGCATCGATATTTTGTCGAGGTGGTGGTCTTCTTTCACGATGCAGTTTTGATAGAGGAAATTGTTCTGACAATAAAGCAACAAGGATATTAAAATTGACTAGTACTCCAAATTCTTTTTTGACGACGCCCACTTCGTAACTGCATCAAATCATAATGGATTGATGGACCCCATTTGTAGACTTTGTAAGTCTGCTTACAACTAGACATATACAAAGTCACATGCCGTGATCCAATAAAATGAAGCAATCTATACAAGTCTTTGTCTCAAAACTTCTGTGAAGCGTAAAACAGGAAAATATAAAATACTCAATTGCAAATTTCAAATGTCTAAATCTTTGACGTGAAGGTAATAAAATTCTCATTAAGTCATTTTACAATGATCAAAAGGGAGAGGAGTGTGTCTTTAATATAGCAATAAATGACTCAGATCAATATAGAAACGTTCCTTCACAAGTAATCGGGTTTCTATACGGCCCATCACCAAAGACATGTGTTGCGTCGAGAAGAGAAAGATCTATTGATTTGGATCTTAACACTGACAGCGATGAGTGATCCGGTCAAATGATCCTGATCAAGTAGATTGATCGCTGGCCGAATGTGAATGAGCAGGCATAAGATCCATTCATTCATCCGTCAGGAATCGCAGACGTTGACAGTTTTAACTTCTTCCATATTGGAACACTGCCATCTTTATTTAGAATTCTAAATTCGAATTGTTAATGTCGTCTGTTGTCTGATAGATAGCTTATTGGTTTTCAGAATTCGAATTAGATATAAATCGAAATTTAAACAGAATCCAATGATTAGAATGCCATAAAAAGTTATGTGAAGAGTAAAAAGCCAATTCAAATAAAAACGAGACAAAAGAAGTAATTATTAAGTCTATCCTAGTCATGTTTCGGTTTTAGTCTGTAGTTTCACCGGTTTTCAGGAGGCTGCTGCATCGATTTCACGTCGAAGTTGTAGTCTCCTTTCAAGGTGCTGTTACGAAACGTTGAGCTGATTTAATAAAAAAGCAGTAAGGATATTAAAGTAAACTCGTAATGTAAATTCGTCTTTGGCGTAGTGCAACTTATACTCGTAATTGGCCGGCAAAAGCGAGCAATGGAGTTTAGAAGATGATAGTAGGTCTACCATCAGGTAGATATAATGTCACATGCCGTGCTCCAATAATATTAAAAAAAAAGTGTGCAATACAAAAATAAAAAGCAGACGATGTTAATAAATTAATAGATAGAGATTTAGAATTATGTTGTTTGAAATTTGTCACTAAGTATTGGAAAAGAGTTGTATTAACATTTAGGTAAATCAAAAGTTGGGGACGGTAGGGTGATCGAAAGTGCCCGCCCTACACCTGGAGTGTCTCGACGAAGTAATAATTAAAAGGCGAACAGAAACCGTCGGAAACTTAATTTCGATGCTTATTTGTAGCTCATTGAGTTTTAAGAAAGTTTTCTTGCGACTCGAGAACTTCGCAAGTTCTTCTTCAGAACTGGATATTTGCAGCTAACGAAGAGTTCTTTGTATGTTTTAATTACAAACCCGTAAATATGTAACTACTTACAGATTGCAACTTTATAAATATTTAATTTTGATTATGATTCCATAAACTTTTTTTTTTATATAGAAAGCTTGGCATCCAAGGTTAAGGGTATAAGAACAATGTTGTTAGAAACCATTATGCCGGCTTAAGAGGTATTTAGAGGCTTCATTTAAACTATATAAGATATGTCTCTTTATTTTTAAAGGACAAGATTTGACTCTATTTTAATGTTTTGATCTCTCTATACCATGGTCTACTAATCTGTCCTACTCCTATAATTTTTAGGATATTTATTTCTTTCATTTTTACATACTTTTTAAGCTTTTAAAATATGTGTAATGTGTAGTAGGATCCGAATCATAATATGTTTTTTCTTTTGTTCTATGTTTTTTTTCATTATCTTGTTTTTTTTTCTTTCTGGTTCTAAAAACTATTTACGTAGTTAGTATATTTTTCTACTTCCATATAATTCTCACATTTTTAATCTTTCTATTTTTCTACATAGGCACATCAAAATATATGAAAGAATTATTTATGTATTAGTGAGTCGTCTTATTTAAACTATATTATACCTTTCAAGTATTTATTTGTTGATTCACAATTACCATTTCATAGCGTACAACTACGATGTCCCGACAATGAAAGTTGTACAAAAGTTAGACTTTGTCACCCTTTTCAGTTCAAAGTCCTTATAATTTGATAAAACTCTTTCCATTAGAGTAACCATAATTCTATGTTTTACTAAAAACAGAAATTATCGATATATTTTTTAATGCATTAATATTCTTTTTAATAAAGAGTATAAAAGATAATATAAATTTACCATTTTATATTTTTAAGGTGATTAATTTAAACATTTTATAATTCTTATCGCTTGTAAATTGTTATCAGTTTTAGATTAAATATTTTATATTAGTTGACATAATGATTATTTATTGTTTCAGTGTAATAGGTACTGTTTTAAAGAAATATGACATGAATAATAAACATAATCATATTTTTTTTATAATTACCTACAAAAATAACTCTAACGCAATAGGTGCGTTATTACTTAGTACAATTACGTTACGTATTACAGAAGAAATGGTTGGTTGGAGTTATATCCGGAGGTATAGGTTCGATTTTTATTTATACCAAAACGTATCATATTTGATACGTTTTCCTTTTGTTTTATGCTTATTAAAATCGATGTTTCTTGTACACAGTCAGCGAAATATGAGTGAAATTTCCCATATAAAAAAAAAAGTATAAAATTTAAACATATTTCTACTACATTAATTCGTTTAATAGTATATTAATGCACAATGTATTTTATTTAACTATTGATAGACTGTGTCATATAAGATATGGAAAAAAATGCCAAATTTAAAATTAAATCTGTAATTAAGTTGGGAAAACTAAATTAATAAAAAAATAAAAAAAAGTAGTTTAATGGCCACCCTAGTATAGAACATGCCTGATACTTGAAAACTTCTCTTCAATAAACGCTTGTAATCTTATGACATTAATTGTTTTAAAATAGGATTCCGGCCCACCCCCGTAACTCGATCAATATACCTACACTTAATACAATTATAATTTTGTTTTCTCCCAGCACGGGTGAGAGCGAATTAACGGCCATCGATTGGGTTAATTGTGAACTTTGAGGATTTTCACTGATATAATTAATTGTGAAGTCGAGGGTAGATTTTGGGATAAATACCTTGTGGAAATGCGTAAGTAAGTAGACTCGATACTTTGGAAACTCACTTAAACTTTTTAGCGATGTTGCTATTTTATTTTTCTTAATTTTGCTTCTAGGTTTAGGATTAATTCAAACAGCCAGCTTACATTAAAAGTTATAAATTGCAACCTTATTTCGTTGAAATAAAGTGTACTTCAGGTGTGTTTGGCTGCAAAAAAATGTCTGAACCTGCTTTATGGAAAGTACATATCTTTACCAAATAAGGATCCATTAAAATTTCATCTTTCAACATTAATTAATAACTTCCTAACCCTTTGAAAGGAGTCGATTTTTTCCTAACATCGATGAATGGTATCGTTTCAGACATCGCTACTTACTTTTTTTTCTGACCGTACCTTCAAAGGCGAGCTCGTCCGAACGTCCGTACATAAAAACCCCTTTAACTTATGATGAATTAGCGATCTCCTACGTTTTATGTCTCCCGAGTTATCTCCCCCAACCTCCTTTTTCACCCCTTCACCCCATTCCTTTTTAACCCCCTAGCCCAGAGGCATTGGGTCTGAATTTAGCGCACGTCAATATAGAAAATTAATACGAATGTAAATAAATATAAAATGTTAAGTTTTTTTTTTGTGTTTTTGATCGCCTTTGTGGTTATTTAATTAAAAAAGAAGACATGTGTGTTTAGTTCTGGGAACGGTGTTGCAAACATTTTATTCAAATATAAATTAAAAAAAAAAAAAAAAAAATTTTATAAAATTTGTAAAAATGCAACTATATCTTACCTAACTATTATATCAAAATAAAAAAAAAAACTTATTTAATAATATTCGCTCTACTTTTTTTAGTTAACTATTGATTCTCATTTTAAAATAGTTATAATAATTTGAATACATTAATTTGAATAGTGTACCTTATTTTTACTCTTATTATAAATATTAGTTCTTAAGAATAAATAAGTATAAAATAAGGCACATAGAACCTTTTATCATAAACTAAAATCTTTTAGCAAAGTCACGCTGTAGATTGGCCTCCCTTCAGATAGCTTTTTAAAAGGCCTCCTTCAACATGTATTAGCTAATCCTTTTTCCTAAAAACTTGTACCCCGAAAACCCCTTTCAGGACACGGGTCTCTGATAAGGGAGATGTCGTGATATATCCCATCATTCACTTATACAGGGTGTGTTCTATAGAAAAACATTGATGTAAAAAGTGGGCTGTAAATTAGGGGTGGGAGTAGAAATTTGGAAAAGGTTGGCAACCGCTGTCGAAGTGACCGCTGAGAAGGGTCCGCTTCGTATTATGTGGATAACGTCGTTATGTGTTGATCAATTTTAATGCCGCTGTATCGTCTGCAGAAACGTTTAACAAGAGTTTTTTTTTGTAATTTATTAATAGAAGGTACAATGGTTGTTTACACCTGGGTCAACGTTTTTCTCTTGCATGAAAAACTGTGTTAACTTTAGGTATAATAGGAGTTTCTTTATAAGATTTTTTATCATTAGTTAATTGCCTCGCTGAAAACTTTTGAAACTTTGACAAATAATTTTCTTAGTTTGTCATGTTAGTAATTTTCTTAGTTTGTCATGTTAGTAATTTTCTTAGTTTGTCATGTTAGTAATTTTCTTAGTTTGTCATGTTAGTAATTTTATTCTAATGAGGTCTGTAGAAATACTATGAAGTTAAGTAATTACACTTATTCTATAGAATACTAATGTAATGTACCGCCTAGACGGTCTCAGGGCACCTAGTGAGTTTTTATTCCTATCTTGTCGTAGCCTATGGTATTCTGAGTCAACACCGAACTAGTGGCCACCTCATTTAGATAGAGTCAATAACTCATCTATAAAAAGTTTTAGAAGTTGGTATAGTGAAATTGGGACCGAAAGCTTAACGTACACTCCGAGGCACTATAGTGGTATTATCAAACAAATGTACTTTTTTTCAATAAAATCTCTTTGGTACACGTACACCGGGATGGTTACATATAAGTCTTAAGGTCTTAACAACTCGTATAAAAAAAAACCTTCCATAAAAAATAATAATATAATAAAATGTATTTATATATACGTGGTGGCCGAGTTGGTTAGATCTTGGACTTAAAATCACTTAGGTCCCTGGTGTGTACCAATGAGTTTTGTACATTTGTTTGATAACACCACTATAGTGCCTCGGAGAGCACGTTAAGCTGTCGGTCCCAGTTTCACTATACCAACTTGTGAAACTGTTTATAGATGGGTTATTGAGTCTATTCAAAACATCGCGACGAGCTAGCCACTTGTTCGGTGTAGACTCATAATACCATCGGCTACGACGAGGTGGGATTAAAACCCCTCCGCTGGGTACCCTGGGGCCGTTTAAGCGGTCTCGGACGCCGTAAAGCACCCGTGATGATATGTATGTATGTATGTAAAATGTATTTGATATCGAGGTCCAAATAGCGATCTAAGAGTCCTTTCAAATTCAATATTAATTATGGGAGGTACCTAATTAAGTCTTCACCCTGTATATAATTAAGGACGAATGGTTTTTCTCACATATCCATTTTATACCTGTCAGTTTTTTTTATTATATAATCTTTAGCATGGTATTTAAAATTAGTTCTTACTAGTATAATTAACGTGGTTAAGTAGTTGTTTTCTGAGGTCATGGGTTCGATTACAACTAATGGTAAAACAATATATATGTATTAGGTTTATGGTACACATAGTATAGTTAGTTTGTTAATAAAAAAATGTTGTAATTAAATAAAAATAAAAAAAATAACTTTCAGTTTTTTTTTATATTGTATCTAAGTACCTGCTACAGATTCATTTAATAAAAAATAAAAAAAATATCGCAAAAGGATTGAATTTATTAAAAATCTAAATTTTCTTCCCCATAAAAAGCTTCAATAAGAAAAAAACAGCAATTAAAAAAAAATGTCGAGGATATTGTTGGCAAGGATTCAGGTAGTATTTCCCTTTTGTCCCGTCCGCTAGGGGTCGCTTTATAAAAGAAAAACACACGTCTTCCTTGTGTCGCTAATTTCTGTCTCTCTTAATTACAGTACGTGTGGGACTTACACGCATAGGGGTTGAAATGGAGGAGGCAATATTTAAAAATAAAACTAATTCGCCCTAATTACTTATTATCTAAAATTATTAAATTAATGTTATGCTGATTTAAAAAAACAGCATTGCCATACAACGTGATAATGCTGCCAGTGTATTAGGTACTCTACCAAATGGCCGCCCCTCAGTGATTTTATTTCTTAAAAATTAGGTAGGTACTAGTTTATTAATAGTCCTACCAAATTGTCCTATCATATTATTATTAAACATAATTTTATACTTAAAAATATATTTTATAATTTCATCCTGATAATGCAGTTTAATGCTTGCTTTAAAATTTTGTTTTAACTATTCGTTTTTTCTTTACAAATATTCATAAATGAAAAGTTGCAATTAATAGTTTGCCTACACCCCAGACCTACTTTATATTCCTTAGATAAGGTATGTTTAAATATGATTTTTAACTTTTAAGCTTAAAAGTTTTTTGTTATTTTGTGTCAATATTCAAGACGTGTATATATATTATAGTCACCCTACTCTAGAAGCATAAAAAGTAGAGTAAACATAGAGTAGTGAGTTACAGGAAGTATGTGGTCTACTTTCCTTGGTCTAAGTGGTTGTATATAGGTTCGATTCCTAGTCATCACAAAATAATAATTAGTACGCTTTTCTGTACAGTATGGGATATTAGTATCATTGTTTTGGTACACATAGTACAAGCGTAGAGCTTAGGTCGTGATTGGGGTAATATATAATAACAATAATATGTAGGACAATTTACACATATTGCTTTGGTCACAAACAAAGCTCTAGGATTGTACTATGTGTACCAGAAACAACTATATAATCGTTGTTTCTAGTACATATTATATTTTATAAACACCCAGACTATGACAAACTGTACAGGAAAACGTACTAATATTTTTTTGTTTAATGGGAATCGAAACCCACGAATATATGTTAGTAAATATATACCTATATTAAATGTTATAAATTGTCCTACATATATTATTATGAAACTGAATTTATACTTTAAAAAAAAAATATCTGTTCATCCTGCAATTTAATGCTTGCTTAATTTTTTTTTTTATTCAAGAATAAAATTTACAGTTAATATTTTGCCTACAACCTCATTTTATACTGTTATACTATAAATTAAAAAAAATATGTCTACTCTATGTAATTCTAGCTTCGTGTACATCCCACAGTCTTTTCCATTATAGATTCCCTTTTCATTTAGACGACAGAGTTGAAGTAAAGTTTATAATAGGGTTAGAGAGGTTAGGTTTTTAGGTACCTACTTAGAAGCATCGGTTAATATTTGTTTAAGTAATTAACTTATTCTTAGGAACTTTCTTCATGTAAGTATCAACCGCAATGGCTTGTTTAATACCACACAATAAACCTGATTATAAGCTTTAAGCTCTAAAGACATTAAATTAATCAAAACTTAAATATTATCTTGCAGGTTTTTTTTTAAATTATGGCTTGTTAACCATTCATTTCATTATTTAACATTTCACTTAATATTAGAAGTTTTAAATAAACAGTATTGATATTAAAAAAATAAAAATAAAAAACTATAAAAAAAATTAAAAAATCTTACCTCCATGTAAAAGTTCCTTATTTTCATAATTTTCAATTATAAAAAATAATATAAACAAATCACTTAATAACTAATAAATCACAATAGAAAAAAAACAATAAAAAAGTACTAATTCTTAACATAATAACCTAGTAATTCAAAAAATAATTAACCTAGTAGTAGTCCAAAAAAAAAAAAAAAAACTCAAGTTCGATTCAAAAAAAAAAGTTTCAAAAAAGCGCGCCCGCCTTCCGTGACATATTCAGATGCCGGCGCGCAACCAACTAAACCAAGAGATAACGTGAAAAATCTCACAGAGCAACTGTTATCTTATATTAGCATACGCCGACCCCCAATACTCTTTCCCATCGCATCGATGAAAAAAAGCTCGAAGCAAATCATTTGCATTGCCAAAGAAATGATATGCAAAGCATGCATCGAAAGCATTGTGGTCCATTTTTTAATACAAAAATTTCATTCGATCAATACAAATAACAGGTTTAAATACATCATGACCTTTTGTTAAAGGTTTTTTTATAACAAAAAAAAAGATTCTTAAAGATAGGATTAGGGTTAAAGGACTTGAACCCGGTATTGGTCCAGATGTGACAGTTGCAATGCCGTCTTTTTTTTTTTAAATCGTTATTCGAATTTTGAATTAAAACGGGCTTTTAAAATGTTGACACTGATTCTTTGATGAATAGTGTGGACGGTTTTATTTTGATTTCTATAAAAATATAGATTTACTTTGTATGAATTATATTGATAGGTACTTAATACTAAAATAGTGACGTAAAATTTTTGAACACGGAATTGGGAAGCGTGTTTTTCATATATTTTTTTTTTTTTTTTTTTTTTTAATATTATATAATAATATCTTCCGCGCCTATTGGTTGTTTATTATAATATAGTTCGTTAAAGGCCTCTTTAAATATATTAAGTCGACTTCTAATAATACTTAAATTACTTCTTTAAATAAAACTGCGTGTCGACTGTTGTTTATTTTTAATTAATAAAAATAATTAATTAAGTATAGGTCCTAAAATTATAATTACTAATTTTATTAAGTTAATCTATACTATAATATTATTAAGTATGTTTGTTTTGTTGAACGCGCTAATTTCAGGAACTACTGGTTCGAAAAAAATCTTTTAGTGTTCGATAGCCCATTTATGGAGCAAGGCTATAGGCTACATAACATCACGCTACGACCAATAGGAGCGGAGTAACAATGAAAAATAATGCAAAGACGGGAAAAATGTTCCTTTTGAGAGCGACCGCTGCGTAAACGGTTAAAGTTGCGCAGACGAAGTTGCGCAGATCAGCTAGTATGTAGATAAAATATCTGTGAGTTGATTCGTCCAGAGTGCTGATTAAATTAAATAATAATAATACTTTTTAAAAAAGCGGCCCCAGCCTAGTGGTTAAGTCACTGTGCAACTGATAACAAGGTTAAGCAGATTACAACAAAGCCGGCCTGGGATGGGTGATCGCTTTATACAACGAGCCTATTTCATAATAAACACCGCAACTAGCTCCTCACTTGTTAGGTGTTGCCTCCGAATACCATCGGCGAAATGAGGACGGGTTAAACCGTTCATTGGGTACTCTGAGGTCGTTTAAACGGTTCTCGGAAGCCAAATAGGCACGTGATTGTATTTATTTATTTTATAACAATAATTTTAATTGATTTTTTAGGTACAAAAAAAAAGTATTAGGTAAGTTTTAATCAACGACTCAAGGTGCGACAGTAAATTAGTTAATAAGTACTATAATATGAATTAAAAAAAAAACGTTGGAAGTATAAACGATCAATCAGGCGAGCCCTTCCGTGAGAATTTGTGCCCCAAATATAATTTAAGGAAATGTTACTTAATTAATATTTGCATATTAAAAAGGTGAACCAGTCCAATAATAATTATTAGTGAAAAAAAAAAAAAATTTTATAAGTACACGAAGATCCCCTATTTGGGCCCGTATTAACATATGCAGATCGATGTCTCGAGCATAAATCATAGAACAAATGAAATAACCCTGAATATATTTTAATTTATGTGCGATCAAATCGTCCCAAACTGGTTTCTTTAATGTACCTTTCTTATTTTTTCTTTAATTTATTGACCCATATTTAGAACTGAGGTTATAGGTTGCTTTGAAGGGTTAATTTTGACAAGTTTCCAGCCAAATGATTGTATAATAAATACGTATTTTAATTATTTGTATTTGCAAATTATGACCTCGATTTGATTTTCGATGTGAGAATTTGATTTTGTAATTTGTCATGCTTTGCTTCTGACATGGGAATTAAATGTAATTTATATAAAATATATAAATAATTTATGTATAAAATTCATTTAATATAATTTTAATAATTATTTTTTAAAACACTTTGACTGTATCTAAATAGTAGTTAGCCAAAAAAAAGATTATAAAAATCCATGAATAAAGACTTGGTAGTCTTATTAAACAACTGTACCAACTGGTCTTTATTGCACTAGAATTTTAGTCCTAGGTTATTTAAATATATATAATAGTTTCACAAGTTGGTATAGTGATACTGGGACTGACAGCTCAACGTGCTCTCAAAAGCATTATAGTGGTTTTGTGAAACAAATTTTAGTTTTGGGGTACACAACGGGGTTTGAACTTGTACATATATATTTCTTATTAAAATTAAACAATCTTAATATAAATTAATGACCTCATTTAAACTTAAGTTCAAAATAAGAATTTTGGAATTCGAATACAAAATACTAATTAAAACAAAACAATATACCGTAAAAGGTATAATCTCACAGATAATGTGTTTAATACACGATTCGTTGCTTCCAAATTAAAAAAAATATGACAGGAACCCACTTTAGAGAAATTTTATAATTAATTATTATCATTGTTATTAGAATTACTTATGTTAAATTTTAGTTTGTTCCAAATTATACTTTTTGAAGCGGTAATTGGGTTGTTATTTAAAGAATATTATTATTCGTACAATGGACTATAAAATCAGTAGCTTAAACAATATTTATGATCATTAGAAAATAATCATAAAAAGTTTCTACTTAAAATTTTGAGTAAGCTAGCATAGTGGAAGCGACTGTTAAATAAAAATATGCGAATGTATGTCGAATGTCGTGCTCGAATGTGTAAAAAAATGTTCCTCTTGAATTTTTTTGAAGAAATGGACATATGCTATTTTTAATATAACCGATTCTTACATTAAAAAAATTTTTTTTGAGTATAAATAATATTTTCAGTTAATTCTTGCTTTTAGAATAAAATGCATACATACTACCAAGATGCGTTTTCGAAACTGTCACCCTGGGAATATATGCTTGTAAAGGTTCCAAGCTTAGCATTATGTATGAGATGTTAAAATCTTAAGTCTTAAACCTAGATATATTCTATACATACATAGTCCTCTTAATCTTCCATTATACGTAGACTCTACATGGTAGAGCAATGAAAGGAACATAAAAAAATAATTCCCACAATAAGTAATATCTTTGCCTGCACTAAATTAAAAAATAAAAGAAAAGTCATCAAATTACAATTCCAAATTCAAACTTTTGAAAGGCTACTCAAAAACGGTTATCGCCCCAAAACCCGCTACCGTCACGGTACACTTGCCCCAGCTTGTTTAATTAATATAAATAAATTAACAAAATAATGCCTTCTATATATATTATTATTTAAGCACCGTTTTTATCTTTAGATCAACATCTAGCCGACAACCACTGACTCGTTCATTTACTCACGAATTTGGCCGAATAATTCTTAAAGATAACCTTTTTATGAACGCAAACATAAAATTTTAAAATAAGAACTGTATACTTAACGAAGCGGAAAAAAATGTTTTTAACAATTAAAGAAAATAAAAAACGAGTATCAAAGGTAAAAAACACCTATGTCTCAATTAATTTTTATAACGCATTTTTGGAGTACACGGTTCAATTACTGAAGGCGAAAGAAAAACGCAAGAGAATGCCACGAAAACCGATCAGGGTTTTTCGTAACGACTCAATCTACGTACATTTAAATTGCCCTATCCCGAACAAAAGCTCATTACTTCCCGAAATATAACCTCGCACGGTGCCCATAAATAACATAACGGCGGGCATATTTCAAAACAAAAAAAAAATACACATAAAATTCTTTACCCCACGCTTCTAATACTTGAGTGTGTTTTCATTGTTCTTTGATTGGAGACAGTTGTCGAAATATCGTTAAAAATATTTGTTTATTAAGGTTATTTTATTATTAACAAGTATTGTTTTAATAATATTATTATCAACTATAGATTAACCCTGTATTCATTAAAACTTTGAGCCATTGAAGGACACTTTAGTTAAAATAGGATTTGTCTCTTTTTTCAGTAACATAATTAAATATGCGTAAAAAGACTATTTTATATAAAAGGTTCTGTAAGGATTATAAGTTTTTATGATTGACATAGGGGTTCCACTTAATATAACACCAAAAACAACTTTTTTTAAATATATATATTATATAAAAATTTACTTACTATCGATTAACATAATAATCTATTGAGTTAGTTGCCATGAAGTATCAACAAACCAACATACTCACTTTCTTATGTATTCAAGAATAAAATTTACGTAACGTATCTGACAATGGATACGAATTCCAAGTGGGTACCGCGCATAGATTTTTGCATTATTTTAGTATGCAAATGCGCGGGGCGATAGCGAGACACTCTTCTAAGAGCCATTTAAATTATTTTTTATGGCACACCAGTGTATTGGGAGGTTTTGAACGATGTCTGTCTTGACATAAATCGCGATTGCTTATTTTGAACATTGGAGTTAGCTTTTGCAATTGGTAAAAATGTTATTTCATTTTTATCGATCCCATGATAGATTTTTATTTTATATTATGTATATATTGTATATGTTAGCTGTGACCAAAGGTACCTACTACTGATAACTATACTTAAACATTTAAAGTTGACCTGTTACATTGAGTCACAGTCACCTAAAAGCCGGGAGTTATAAATAAATAAATAAAAAATGATAAATATATAAAATCATACTTAGGTAATTTTTATTTAAAAAAAAATTACAATTGGTTATCCAATCATAATTACAATTAATAAAAAAAATCTTGTTTCTTTATTCCCTATTTTAAGTTATATCTTTAAATCATAAAAGCTATATCGCAAGGAAAAATTTGATTAGCCGTGATGATATATAGCTGTAAATTCGGCCTTAGTGGCTCTAATTTGAATATTAGACGCGTTATTGAATAGGAAAGTTTTGGAACGGGCCGAGGCCTTTAATGGTTATTGCTTTCTCCCTGCAATTCTTATTTTCCGCCTCTTATAAGAATAGATATTGCCAAATTAATAATATATTTCTGCTTAAAACGTAGGTACATAAGATTTATAACACAAATTGAGTTTTTTAAGGTAAGTTAGACTTTATATTGCTGTGGTTGTGGATTCGAGTACAATGTTAGATGTATTTTATTAAAACACGGCATGCGCCTTTGTATCTAAATGATGGTAAGCAGTAGGTACTACAAAATCCATGAATAGGGTCTATCAATACATTATTTAAAACAGCATTGATCGCTCCCACTATGCCGGCTTAATCTCCTGAAAACCGGTGAACCTACAGTCTTAAACCGAAATATGACCAAGTCACTTGACGGTTTTTGCATCAGTATGGGTGGTATTAACCTAACGAAGTTATAGAGACTTTCCTCCCACCTTATATTTATTATATATTTTTTTATAATAAGTGCACAATATAAAGATACTATTTTTTATATATTACTATTGTAAAATATTCCTTTTTAAAACCTTTCAATTAGTTTAGCAGAATAAGTTTTAAAAGTCAAGCGAAAAACAAATAAGAATTAATTGAATAAATAATTCAAATCATTAATTATCAATTTGCGTAGTTATAGATATAAAAGTAGTTTATTTGGAACACGTATTTAACTCGAATATCGAACGGAAGCGGAAACACTACTGATTCTAAATTCAAACAAAATATCGCAATGTTTCTATTGATAAATTAATATGGGACCATAATAGTATGTCATTGTATCGAACGGAACTGAACGATAATACAAACAATTCATTCTATTTTTGAAATTCCAGTGAAATTATTAACAAAGATACTTAGGGGGTTTTTGCAGGGATCATTTTGTAATTCGTAATTTGAAATATGAGCAACATAAATTCTAATTTGAACCATCTTATTAGAATGAATTTTCTGTTATGAGTGACGTTCGTATGAATTTAACTTTTACAATGGTACGTGTCAACCAATGACTAGGGGGGAGATGTATTGTCAGCTTACCCACATATATAATTACACATTTTTGTATGAAAATCGTTATAATTTTCAAGCTTAAGCCTTTGTGTTAAAGATAAAATTCGCTTGATTTTGATACTAGAACTGTATAATAAAAAGGTATTTTGGCGAAAAACTCATAAAACATGATTACTGGTAATGTCGCGCGTGAAGAATTCGTTCAGTTCTGACGTTCTAAATTTGAAATTTTTGACATTACGTTTGGTTTTTAAATGACTATGAATGTTTTGATAATGTATTCGAATAAAGATGTTTTATTATAATCATTGACATCTCATCGAGATAATCGATTCAAGAATCGATTATTATAGCGTAGGAGACAGTGACGCATGCAGGGAGGTCCATAAGGATTACAATATATATTAGCATACATAATTTGTGAGCATGGGTTCAAATGTAACACGTTTTTTAATCTTGTCTAACTTAAGCTTTATGGCATTGAATTAGGGTTGAAAATTGTTTACTATAGAGAAGATCTGAACCAACAACGACTGTGTTATTTTATAACCACGTGGGCGATTCTTTCTTATTGTTCAAATATCATCGAGACGCTGTTGTTATAAATTAAATTAATATTATGTCGATTAATATTAAACTAACTTATAATTGTATTTCCTTTGTTTTAAACTACTAACTATTACATAAAAACCAAATACTTTCTGATTTATTTTCTTACATACTTATATTATTATTAACCAAATAAATATATTTTAAACACTATTTATAAACACAGCTCCACTGCTTTCTATGTTCTGGTCCAGGAATCGATACGTTCGATTCGAAAATCAAAAATTCAAATTGTTCGAGACAAAAGCGACATCTTGCCTAATGAGCCAATAAGTTGTGGAGACAATAGTCGGGTGTGGGCGACTTAAATTCAAAAATAGCACAAAAGAATTATAATGTATTCCTTATTCAAATACTGCTTTATCCATATTCAGTTAATTATCTTTGTTTTTTTTTTAATCAGAGATGTCACTTTCTTTAATAATAAATAAACGAACAACGCATGTATGATGTTATTTTGACAGCCTCCGTAGACTAGTGGTTGCGTCTTTGGCGTTGTATACGGAGGTCGTGGGTTCGATTCCCACCCATGGCAAAAAATATTAGTACGTTTTTTCTGTACAGTTTGTCATGGTCTGGGTGTTTATAAAATATAATATGTATTATATCGTTGCTTCTGGTACACATAGTACAAGCCTAGAGCTTAGTTTGTGACCAGAGCAATATGTGTAATTTGTCCTACATATTATTATTATTATTATTAATATTAAGAGATATATATTTTTCAATTTGTCATCGCACATTTTTTTTTTATGTAGGACAATATACACATATTGCTTTGGTTACAAACTAAGCTCTAGGCTTGTACTATGTGTACCAGAAGCAACGATATAATACATATTATATTTTATAAACACCCAGACCATGACAAACTGTACAGAAAAAGCGTACTAATACTTTGTTGCCATGGGTGGAATCGAACCCACGACCTCCGGATACAACGCGAAAGACGCAAGACAACTAGTCTACGGAGGCTGTCTCGTTAATTGTTCATACAAACTAGTCACTGCCTTGTTTTATGTATGTATATATATATATATATATATATATCTTCACGGGTGCCTTACGGCGCCCGAGACCGTCTAGACGGCCCCAGGGTACCCAGCGGAGGGGTTTTAATCCCACCTCGCCGTAGCCGATGGTATGAGTCTACACCGAACAAGTGGCTAGCACGTCGCGATGTTTTGAATAGACTCAATAACCCATCTATAAAAGTTTCACAAGTTGGTATAGTGAAACTGGGACCGACAGCTTAACGTGCTCTCCGAGGCACTATAGTGGTGTTGTCAAACAAATGTACATAAATTTTTAAATTAAAAACTCATTGGTACACACCGGGCTTCGAACCAGGGACCTTAGTGTTTTTAAGCCCAAGGTCTAACCAACTCGGCCACCACGTTGTTTTATGTGTACCAGAAAAAAGGATTCTTAAGTAAAAGTTAAGCCCTTTGGAACCTATGTAACTGACACAATAAAAGACGAGGTACGTCTATAATATATAACTTAAAAAAAAGCTTTAATTAGACTACGTGTATTATATGTATACGTGGTGGCCGAGTTGGTTAGACCTTGGACTTAAAAACACTTAGGTCCCTGTTCGAATCCCGGTGTGAGTTTTTAATTAAAAAATGTTGTATTTATTTGTCAACACTACTATAGTGCCTCGGAGAGCACGTTAAGCTGTCGGTCCCAGTTTCACTATACAAACTTGTGAAACTGTTTAAAGATTATTGAGTCTATTGAAAACATCGCGACGAGCTAGCCACTTGTTCGGTGTAGACTCATATCATCGGCTACGACGAGGTGGGATTAAAACCCCTTCGCTGGGTACCCTGGGGCCGTGTAGGCGGTCTCGGGCGCCGTAAGGCACCCGTGATTATATGTATGTATGTTTAATTTGACTGTATTAAAAAAAAAGTGATTTCTGGTCAACTTAAAATGAGACCGAAAAAGATAAATGTATTAAAAATTCTTGATTGACTGACCTCCATTCCAAATTTTTGTATCATTTTGGAAACAAAAAAACTACCTTATATTATAATACGTTAGAAATTCGTCTCGATCAAGGAACTCAAATTAGACGAATGGCGGTCGGTCGATTTCTTTGTCTTCGCCCTAATGAGTTTTTAAGTCGATTATGGCCATTTTTCATAGAAAAACGCCTTTAGTGATGTATCGGCCGAATCAATCACTGTAAAGCTTAAATTGCTCTTTGTGGCGGGACCGCAATCGGATCGTAGGCGAGTTCGGATAAATGAGTCGATAGCAAATAAGTACTAGGTATATCTTCTGGTCTCCCTTTCTAATATTTTTTTTTTGCTTTTTTACTTTTTTGACAGATTAAAATGACGAAAATTGTTGTACCTATTTGGGTACCCACACAAATATAAAAAAAACTTATGGAATCCCCGAAGAACACTTTATTTTATGCATATTTAGTTTTGTTGCTAAAAAAAGAGACAAATCTTTAAGATAGATATAGATTTCTATAAATTTATGATTTGTAAAGTAAATTGAAAACTAATTTAGTAGCAGGTAATTACTGTAGATTTAATATTGGTGGCCGAGTTGGTTAAACCTTGGACTTATAAACACTTAGGTCCCTGGTTCGAATCCCGGTGTGTACCAATGAGTTTTTAATTAAAAAAATATATACATTTGTTTGACAACATCACTATAGTGCATCGGAGCGCATGTTAAGCTGTCGGTCCCAGTTTCACTATACCAACTTGTGAAACTGTTTATAAGTACATACCTAATATTAAATCTACAGTAGGTAATTTCTTACTACCAAATTATATTTATACCATCACGGGTGCCGTACAGCGCCCGAGACCACTAGACGGCCTCAGGGAACCCAGCGGAGGAATTTTTAATCCCACTTCGTCGTAACCGATGGTATGAGTCTACACCAAACAAGTGGCTAGCACGTCGCGATGTTTTGAATAGACTCAATAATTACTAATTGAGTAGAAATATCACCAACAAACTTACACTGTAATAATTATAAAATGGACTTCCGCAAAATAACGCCTGTTTCAATTACATAATTATTTTTGAGGAAGATTGCCCAAAATTGAAGATTTTTATTTACTTCTGCCTATTTAATAGAAAAATTTCCGCAAATATTCTGGGATATAACTCAACATAAGTTTTCGTGCAAAATTAAACTCCCTACAAAAATAAACTGTCAAAAAGCAAAAGCGTTGAAGTTCCTGTAGAACTGTCCATCACATTCCATATTCAAACGAACCAATGCGTGAATGGCTTTATTGTTTTAAAACCGAAGCATAATGAACGCGGTGTTCCTTTTTCAAAATCGTTAATCGAGCTCATTCACTTCATTTGGTTTCGAAGCGCGATTAGTTTTTGTAATTCGAATTGTTTTAAAACCTGGATTCGAATTTTCGAATTCGATTATTTAAAATAGTGGATTGTTTTATGTTTTTAAAAGGTATTTGTTTGCAGGGGTTGAATGTGAAATTCAATACGAATTACCGGTAGTCGTTTGAAATGTCGCCTCGGAATATGTCAAGTTTGATTTGTTAACAAACTTTGTCGATTTAAATAAAGTCTTACCTTTGCAAAACACAACATCCTTAAACTGTTAAACTCGACGTACCTGAAAAGAAAGACAAAACAGTTATAACATTTCTCAAGGGGTACAACTACTAACTCACACCACTAGGTTTTCTTTTAAAGCTATCAAATGAAAACTGTTTTTAAAAGATTCTACATAAGCGATGGGCGTGTCTCTCTTTTCTGGGCGTTTCTTGAAAGGTGTTTTTCCAATACGGTTCTATCGAACTTCGATCAGGTTCGAACGGTACTATCTTCCAAGATATCGAGAACGCCTTCTTGAAACATCTAAACGTTGCAATATAACCTCTAACCCGCAAGCTAAAAGGTCCTAAATTCTACAAAAAACTGTTGTCGTTAAACATATTGATGCGATATTGGTTTTCCATTAAGTTTAGCAAATGAAATACAACCTTAAGGCTTTTACGTAAGGTCGAGTTTTTTGTGGAAACTCGTAAAGGAATGTATTGACGTGGTATTGGGGATAGTGTTGTTTCGCTCTTATTCAGGTTTTTTTCATACATGCGTCTCTTTCGTTGGCGCAGCTTCTGAGATGTAAAGACTAACCAGTCTTGCTAGAGGAGTGGAGTTTTTTCTGCTTTCTTCGACTTGTTATAATTTGTTGGATGTATTTTCAACATAAATGACAAAAAATATATTTAAGGATGTATGAGAAATATGAAAAATACTTGTGAGATATACCTACCTAGATATAATATCATGCCTATATGACTGTTAAAGGGTAGGCACATATTAACCTAATGTACGCTGCTTCGTACGACCTCTTCATACTTCTTTAGCTTCCAACTTCATAATAATATGACATCTCGAATTCAATCCTGAATATGCAGACGTATAAGTAAAGCCGAGTTGTTTAGAGGACCTAACCGTAGACTTAAAAACAACGATTAGGTCTCAGGTTCAAACCCTGATGTGTACCTGATGAGACAACACCACTATAGGGCTTCGGAGAGCACGTTAAGTATTCTAGTTTCACTATAGCAACTTGTAACACTATTTAAAAGCCTATACAAAATAGCGACTAGCAGGCACTTGTTTGGTGTAGACTAAGAACACCATCGGTTCCGTTAGAGTAAAAACATCACCGATGAGTCCATTGTATCCAGTAGTATTACGCCGCACAACATTAAAGTAAACTTTAAAATGACGTAGTTACCTGTCAATTCGCGTCAGAATTGAATAATGGGGTATTACGGGAGCAATGAAACTTTTTTTTTAAATATGTAGGACAATTTACACATATTGCTCTGGTCACAAACTAAGCTCTAGGCTTGTACTATGTGTACCAGAAGCAACTATATAATACATATTATATTTTATAAACACCCAGACCATGACACACTGTACAGAAAAGGCGTACTAATATTTTGTTGCCATGGGTGGGAATCGAACCCACGACCTCCGGATACAATGCCAAAGACGCAAGACCACTAGTCTACGGAGGCTGTCATAATAATAATAATTGTCATAATGTAATATCGATTAAAGTTTAGCCATAGAAAAAATAATAGTACAAGTAGCTTAGTTTTGTGCGCGTATTCACCCCGCTGGTCGTGGGTTCAATTACCACTCATGGATTTATAAAATATAATATGTTTTAGTGTTGTTGTTTCTGATACACATAGTACAAGCCTAGAGCTTAGTTTGTGCTAAGGCAATATATATTATAAGTTAAAGTGTAACTTGCTCCAAAATCTACTTTTTTCGAGATCCAAGATCCATTCTTTCAAAATACTAATTCTAATGTTAATATTATTAGTATATTAATATATCGCCCAAAATTAGGATAAGTCGAAAAGAAAATATTAAACATCATTAATCTCGATTTTTTTCTAAGTATTATAAAAAGTATGTTTTATTATGTTTTGGTGTATGACAGAATATTTGTTTAAGCCAGTTTATGTGTTATTTCGGTTCTACTAGAAATAACTTTACCAAACATTATAAATGATACATGTGGTGTCTTAATCGTTGATGTTTGATATTTATTAATATTTATTTGTTTAAAGTTTCTTTATGGAATGTTTATTTAATTGAGTTCGGGGGATCACTTTGTTTATAATATGTTTAATCAAATTCTAACTCTTTTTATTTATGTTTAGAACAGTTGTTATTTTTTGTCCATATTTGAGGGCATTGAACTTTCAATAAAAAAATAGGTACCTGATGATATGCACGCCTAGAAAACCTATAGATTAATTCACTGTTGTAGGTGGGAATCGAACTCACGACCTTCGGTTACAACGCCACAGGCGCAACCACTAGTCTACTGAGGCGGTCATTAATGACAATCGTGATACTCGAACCTACAACATCCAGATATAACGCCAACGGAGGCGCTTATATATATTTATACTAATATAATTTCTTTGTTTTTTTTGGTTGAACGCGCTAATCTCAGGAACTACTGGTTCAAAATGAAAAAATATTTTAGTATTGGATAGCTCATTTATCGATGAAGGCCTACGACCAATAGCAGCGGAGTAACAATGAAAAATGTTGCAACAACAGGGGAAAAATATTCCTTTTGAGAGCGTGCGCTGCGTAAACGGTTAAAGCTACGCAGACGAAGTTGCGCGAATCAGCTAGTATACCTATAATATAATAAATCGAGTTTGTTTGCATGTTTGGTTGAACGCGCTAATCTCAGGAACTACTGAACTGGAACTAACTGGTGCGAATTAAGTTCCTTTAGTGTTGGATAGCTCATTTATCGAAGAAGGCTATATGCTATCATAGGAGTAGATCATCAATGAAAAATGTTGTGGAAGCTGGGAAACGAAATTGCAGGTCAGCTAGTTGTATTATACTTTGTTTTAGTCTGTGGGTTCATCGGTTTTCAGGAGACTACTTTCTCGATTTGTTGTCGAGGTGGTAGTCTCCTTTCAGGGTGCGGTTACGAAATGGGTAATTGAATTGAGGATAAGGCAGCGAGTATAATAAAATATACTCGTAATGCCATCATTTAGCCGGCTTAGTGGAAGCGATCAATATTGTTTAAGAACAATTATTGATTGAACCCATTCATGGACTCTGTAGGTCACCACCAGGTAGATACAAAGTCACATGTCGTGCTCCAATAAAAAAAAAAAAAAAAAAAAAAGAAGATAACCTTGAAACGTTTCATATCAGTTGATATATCAGCTTCAATCAGTTCCATTGGCATTGCTTGATGCAACATAACCTCTAATAAGCTATATCCGTTAAACTAACATGTGGTGGGTGTACGTCATAAGCAAAAAAGAACCTTATGACCAATAGTCTAAGTAGCAAATTCAATGCCAAAAAGTAATTGCGAAACCGCGATCAAAAGGTCGCTTCATCTATCGATGACGCAGTTTTTATTAAAGCGATTTAATATTTATTGTTGACGAATTAGGTTTACGAATATACGTGGTGGCCGAGTTGGACTTAAAAATACTTAGGTCCCTGGTTCGACCCGGTGTGTACCAATAAGTTTTTAATTAAAAAAAAAATGTACTACATTTGTTTGACAACACCACTATAGTGCCTCGGAGAGCACGTTAAGCTGTCGGTCCCGGTTTCACTATACCAACTTGTGAAACTGTTTATAGATGGGTTATTGAATCTATTCAAAACATCGTGACGAGCTAGCCACTTGTTCGGTGTAGACTCATACCATCGGCTACGACGAGGTGGGATTGAAACCCCTCTGCTGGGTACCCTGAGGCCGTGTATGTATGTATGTAGGTAATTAGGTATCTTTTTTCGGTGTGACCTATCCTGTAACATGTCAGTTTGATTTAGGTACACATTTAATATTAATTTCTAACGATTTTGTTAAATATATTCAATCAATAGCAGTACTTTAGCTGGTTTTATTTTTGTCCTTTGTTCTGTATTTACAATTTTGTTACGTGTGACACCATTAATTTTAGGGGATGTCTACAAATATCTCTTATTAAATTATATCTAAGATATACTATATATATCATCAATATTATATCTAAGATATACTATATATATCATCAATATTATATCTAAGATATACTATATATATCATCAATATTATATCTAAGATATACTATATATATCATCAATATAAAGAAAGCTCTATTATCAGTGAGTAATATAGGCAGTATTTTATATTCCATTTGATTTCATTTAAATTAAACGCGGATGAAACCGCGGGGCACAGCCAGTATATAAAGAAAAAATAGGTCGTTTATTGTTTGTTTATTCCAGATAAACTGAAAAACTACTGTACCGATTTTTTAAATTCTTTCATTAAAGAAAGCTCTGTTATTAGCGAGTCCCTAATAGGCTGTATTTTATATTGGAATGAACTTTTTTCATGATCATAACGCCATTTTCTAATATAATAATACAAAAAACAAAAAACAACAGCCAAAACAACGAGGTGTTAATAATTATTACAGACACTTACGGATGTTAGTTAAACTGGCCCAAAGTTTACTAAGTAAACTGCAAACTATTGACCCCAATTAAGCAATGGCCCGTGACAAGATACTATAGTAATCCCGGATTATCCCTATAAAACACCACTTGACCGGGTTAAGCCAGCATCTTTCGGACATACTAGATCAAACTGGATTGAACAAATTTTCTCGCCGAAATAACCCTTTTGCTATTATTTTGCTCGGCCTTGCGCCCTTTGCATAAGCTTAGGGTTGGTTTACATGACAGTATATTTTTTATTTTATAAAAAAAATGTTTTTATTTATAATAAAAAGGTATTAATTAATTGTAATAATGCCTTAGGCAACAAAAAACTGGGTTGGTTTACATGACAGTATATTTTATAAAAAAAAGGTTTTTATTTATAATAAAAAGGTATTAATAAATTGTTATAATGCCTTAATCAATAAAAAACAGTTATTATATACTTACACGATTGATTTTACAGTAAAAGTGATTTATTCCTCTATGAAATAAGCTACGATATAAAAAAAATATATAATTACTTAAAATCTATAGAGGTCTAAATAATTACTATAATTAGACACGGTGGAAACTACCAGTAGTTGCATTATAATGAGTTAATTTTAGATAAAACCATAGTACACTTGCTATTCATTATCAGATTAATGTAGAGTCACAATAATAGCAATTTGAAGTATTTACTTGTATTTTTTTAAATAATAAATTTCATGTAGCATATTATTTATAATGGCTCTTTTATTTTATATCAGATAAATGTAGAGTTACAATAATAACGAATTTAGAAAAAAAAACTATTTCTATCAGGGACCTATACTTATTAATACTTTATTTATATTTTTTTATGAATAGCATGTAAGCATAACATTTATAGTACTCTAACTATGTCATATCAGAAGAATGTAGAGTCACAATAATCACAGATATTAAATGATTAAAAAAAAAATTTTTTTTTACTAAATTTCATGTAAGCCAAGCCTAATCCGCCCTAGGGCGAAAGATCGAAGGGCGCCCATCCGGTCAAGTCGCCCTCGCCGATACTATGAAGTATTTATTGAGTTGCGGCTAACCAAAAGTATTTTATTGTGGACATAGACCCTTTTGTTCTACAACTGTCTTCAAGGAAACTTTAGTTATTCGATTTGTTACTCTATCAGCATTAGTTTTGAGTTGTATTTTGTTTTAACTTATGAAGGGTTCAGAGTCGTTAGTGTAGAAAGGTGTTATGTTTGTATTAATTGTACTTTAAATTCAGTTTGGGTCAGTAATTTTAGAGTAGGTATTTCCAATAATTATTTAATGGTTACAATTTTGTAGTTTTTTACAGAAAATATGTTTATTATAAGAGATTTAAATATCAATTGTGAATTAAGATATGTATAGGTACATTAAAAGTTTAACAATAGTAGATTCTTTAAAGTGATTTTATTTTATTTATGTTGTTTTTATTTTATTTATGTTGTTTTTATTTTATTTATGTTGTTTTTATTTTATTTATGTTGTTTTTATTTTATTTATGTTGTTTTTATTTTATTTATTAAATGTTGTGTTATGGGACGACGTACCCTTGAAAAGTTTTTTTAAGAAAAATATAATGTTTCATAATTTTAATAGGGAAAGGTGTAAAAAAAGGCTTATTAAACATTTTTTTTTTTAAATATATCACGGACTTCCTTAATAACAATAATATGTAAGATATTTCACAAATATTGCCCTGGCCACAAACTACTAATATTTTTTTTTTTAATAAATACACAGACCATGAAAAACTGTACAAAAAAAAAAAGTTTTTTTGCCTTAAGCGGGAATCGAACCAACGACCTCCGGATACAATGCCAAAGGCGCAACCACTAGACCACGGAGGTATGAAATTAATATTTTATTTTATTTAGAAGCAGGCTGTGTTTCTTATACTTACTTACAATAAATGTGACAAGTAAAGCCGGGTCAAAAACCTAGTATCTACCTACTAAATATTAATACATATTAATACCTACTATGTATTATAAAACATTATGTTAATATAAATTAATCCATAATACAAAGGCATAAGATGAGTAATGTTTGTTTTACATTGCTGCCCACTGTATTAAAAAAAAAAAAAAAAAAAAGATCTAATAATAAATCAGTCAATAGCAAAGTGTTTCAGCAGGTGTGCCTTGTAGACTGTCAGTCGCAGGTTTGATTCCCAGCACCTGTTGTTTATGTCTACCATTCAATGACTACCCATTAGTTAGTACTCAAGAAGTAACTTTATATCTACTCAAAGTATTGAGTCATCATTCAAACGTAACGTATGTTTTTTTTTTTTTTTTGTAATTTGATAAGAAAATTCTTTTTGTATTGCTATTTTTAAACTGTTATTTGTTTAATAGTGTACGGGATACCAGAAGAAAAATAGGTAAGATTTAAATCTGTTATTTTGTTTTGTTTTAAATCTACATTGAAAACATTAATAAAAGTTATTTTTATTTTAAAAATAATGGCTAATAATAGAGCCGATGGTATTCCGAGTCTACATCGGCTTGTCGCACCTATAAACAGTTTCACAAGTTGGTATAGTGAAACTGGGACCGACCAGCTAAACCCTCCGAGGCACTAGTGGTGTTGTCAGACAAATGTACACACATTTTTAAATTAAAAACTCATTGGTCACACGGAGTTTGAACCGCGTACCTAAGAACTGTAGTGTTTTTAAGTCTTACGTTTAAACAACTCATTTTGTAAACGCCTTTGGCTTTGTATCCGGAGGTCGTGTGTTCGATTTCCACCCATGGTAAAAAATATTACTACGTTTTTCTGTACAGTTTGACATGGTTCTGTGTGTTTATAACATATAATATGTATTATATTTTTACAAATAACTTTATTTGAAACATTAAAAATATATATAAATTATAAGATTATTAATAATACAAACTATTTGCAAAAAGAATTAAAGGAGTGAACAAAAACCATCAAGTATTTCTTGAAAAAGAACCCATAGCACTAGCATTCGATAGCTATGGGTACTATTTGTCCTAAAGAAATCCTGATTGAAATGAAATGAAATGAAATTGTTTATTTGCTTCGTATCTGAGTAAAGGTAGATGTTAGTAAGGTAATATGTTCATCAGAAACTACCAAGACAACATGGCATGCAAATATGTGTAGGTACAAAATATTTGATTATTATTATTATTCTATGTCAATCATTAAAAATATTATACAAATCAAACAACACATAATCAATAACAGAAATAACCAACTATTTAATAAAATAGTGAACAAATAAGTTTAATGACAAAATTATCTACAAATTAAAAAACCTAATGAACCAACAATGAAAGTTCAAGAATATAAGCAAAATAAAAACACGATAGACTTAATATAATAAACTTAATCAGACGTTGCTTTCCAAAAATTCCGTAAGACTATGATTTATGATCTCCGGTGACTCTTTTAAGTTTTTTACCCAAAGAAATAACAAATTTACAAATTATTATTCTAACTCATACCTAGCATAAGATATTTCAGTCCCTATATAACAGTCCCAGATAATTGAGACATGACCACTTCTGCTAGGATGTTCCCAAACCGCAAATCGGGCTCCGATTGTCAGTTACAATCGATGGTTAACTTAACGGCGGGGAACCGGTCGTTAACCAAGGGTTTGCCAACAAATTGCTACGGTTACGGTTAATTCGGTATTGGTAATCGTATTAGGAGGATGAAGTTTATCTTGTTGTTTAGTGGTTAACTAATCACAGGTAGTTAAAGTGCTTATGTAGGTTCGATTCCAAGACAATTTATTAGTAGATATACTAATTATATGTTTCATAATAATTATGTATTATACATATAAACCTTCCGAAAGAGATTATTTAAAAAATGCTGTAAATTCTATCGAAATCCGTTGTGTAGTATAGAAGATAATATAGACGCGGAAAGCAAATTAATTTTACACTATGTATAGATATTCATAATAAAATAATTTGTGTGTAAAGATTTACTATCACGGATACCGTAGACCGCCTACACGGCCTCAAGGTAACGGAAGCGTTTTATTCCTAGCCGACAGTTATATAATATAATAATAATAACAATGTAGGATATGTCACACATATTGCTCTGGTCACAAAGTAAGCTCTAGGCTTGTACTATGTGTACTATGAATAATAATACCAATACATATAATATTTTATAAACACTGAGACCATGGAAAACTGTACAAGCAATTGTACTAATATTATTCTTTTATAAGTGGGAATCGAACCGACACTTTAATATGATATTATGTTTGGACTTAATATGCAGAGCTTGTTTAGAAAAAAAAAATAGATTCAAATTTAATTTCTTTTAATATTTACCTTAAAAAGTTTAAAAGTAAAACGCATTCCATTATATTCAGTTTCCATTAGGATCTATAAGTGTTTAAAAAATTTAAACTTTTTATGTCAAACAGTTTTAAAGATCAAACTTGACAGACAAAATAATCCTTTAAAGGTCAACATTTCACTTTAAAGTCTCAAAAACCCTAAAAAGAAAACAATAAATTTTCAACTAAAGCGAGGGGTTAAAATAAGATGTATCTTTACCAAAATCGTTCTATTTTCAAAACGTAACTGATAACGGAAGGGAGCGCCCCTACCGGAAGTTCTCTGAACAGGAAAATAGAGCCCGTGAAAAAATCGAAAGAATGCCACCAAAAGGCAAATTTGCATACCTAAGGGCACTTTTGTGTGCCTTTGCGGTGATCGGTTGTAAATTTGCCGGATTGTCGATTTTTCCGGAACAAAATGGTTTATACTGGTTTGTCATGTAAATTGTGAGGAGGGTGTTTGTTGACAGAATTAGGTTCTTTAACAAATTTATGAATATCAAATCACTATTCGGTGATTTGTAAGGAAAACAAGTCAATTGGTGAGGGAAATATTGGAAAAAGTACAAGTGTTATGTAGATGGGAGGAAGGTCTCTAACTTCGCTAGGCCGACCGACCGGACTCGTTTTTCGGAGACTACTGCATCGATTTCTTGTCGAGGTGGTATTCTCCTTTCATGGTACGGTTACGAAACAAGCGATTGATTTGACGATAAAGCAGCGAGGATAACAAAATAGAATCGTAATGCAAGTAAGTCCATGTCGCCGCCACATTATTTAGCCGGCATATTCATGATGGTACAAAAATGTGCCATAAAAAAAAAAATATATGTAGGACAATTTGCACTTTGCTTTGGTTATAAACTAAGCTCTAGACTTGTACTATGTGTACCAGAAGCAACGATATAATACATATTATATTTTATAAACACCCAGACCATAACAAAGTGTACAGAAAAATATAAGTACATTTTTTTCTTGCGATGGGTTGGAATCGTACCCAGGACCTCCGGATACAACCACTAGTCTACAGAGGCGGTCAGATCGGATAACTCCCCCTTTCCTGATAAAAAGTGAAATTTAACCGCGATTATTCGAATAATTCTAAGTACGATTATTCGATGTTTCGAGCTCCGATCCCAGTGTGGGAACCTCACGTAGAATAATCGGAACGCGGACAAAAACCGCCCATCACTCGACCGAGGCATATCCAACCGAACCTTTTTGCTTCGCCACGTAGTAAGATGCGTAGTAAATAAAATATTTCGTATTTAAAACATTTTAATTGGTATTTGTAACCATTTTTATTAAGTTAAAATTCCAAAAAAAAAACTTTTATCATAGTAGAATAAAAGGAGTTCTCTGACTGCACTTTTTTTTACTGGATCATTCCATGTGACTTTGTATCTATTTCATGGTAGGTATTTTTATTGTATGGCTTAGTATACATTGTTGTATATAATAATTGATTGCTCCTACTATGCCGGCTAAATGATGCAATTACGAAATAGGCGGCGATAAAGACGTATTTGCATTCCGAGTCTACTTTAACAACCTCGCGCTGCTTTATCGTCAAATTAACTGTCCGTTTCGTAACCGCACCCTCAAAGGAGACTATCACCTCGACAAGAAATCGACGCAGTAGTCTCCTGAAAACCGCTGAAACTTTTGTATGAACTTTATTAAACATGATGTTATTAATATTTATTTGAAAACGTTTTATTAGCCCTTTGTAAATTTAGGTTATTAAAATGTATAATTAAGAAAGTAAAATGACGTAGATAAACCAAGTCTAACTAAATAGTATTAGGTATTTAGCTACAATACAAAAATAAAAGTATCTTTTTGCAATCACAAGCAGGTGGATGACGATATGCGAATTCGAAATGAATACCAAGTATGAACGATTGAGACAAAGATCGATTGCCGAGGCTAAGGCGAGGTCAAGGACAAGTCTTGACGCTTAGCAAACTGCAACCGGCAAAATAGCGACGGAAAAAAGTATCGATTAATAAAATCGAATCGAATGATCGGAATTCGAAGGAGATTTCGCCGAGCGGCAACCTCAAAGCAAGCCATGTGTAATTTTGACAATTAAAGCGCTGCACATTGCAAACATCGTCTGGCTGAACCCAAGTGTCCTTGGCTGGAATTTTGTTCTTAAAATTTGAACAGGTTTTAAATATACCAGTTCTACACATTCATTTACTTACTTATATACTCTCTGGTCACATTTAATATCTATCTCCGTAGGTACATACTTAACTTATTTAAATTTCTTTAAAAGCACAAGCATAAATAAGTTTTTTTTTCTATCGTAAAATTAGATACATTGGCCGTAATTTCGATTTTTAATGCCCGAATTTCACTTCATTACGTGTTAACGGACATCTAGGCTTAATATTCGATTTTATTGCCCATAAAATTTTAAGACCACATTGGTAGGTGACTCTATTTTGTCGAATAGTCAATTTTAGAATCCATTCGATACGATCAATTTATTTTACGATTTTATATTGTCAAATTTTATTGCCTTATTTGAAAAATATGAAAGAATACTTTTATCTCATATCCATAAGGTAGTGCTTTGTTCTTTTTTTAGGTCGCCATCGTTTATTTAACAAGACTAACATAACAATCGAGTAGTATATTTCGATATGATTGAACTCGTTGAATCGAGTTCAATTGACTAACGATTGATTATTCAATCAAAACAGATTGATCAGCATTATCTCGTAATAGCCTAACAATTGGTTCTCCGGCGACTTGCTAACTTTGGAACTCTGTATTTTCAAGTGACCAATAAAGTTATTATTAGCATGAATGCTATTCATATAAATGTTTATTGAAGCACGGCATGTGACTTTGTATTTATCTGATAGTAAGTAGACATATAAATTACAAAACTGGAGTCGATCGACACAATGTTGTTTAACTACATTAGTTTACTAAATTAAAGGGTTACGAAATGAGCGGGGACAAATTTTATATAGAAAAAAAATGCATTGCGAATCTCCTTCAATATCCTCGCTGGTATATTGTCTATATAATCAATTATTTCGTTACAGCATCCTCAAAGGAGACTACCACCTCGATAATAATTCGAAGTCTATTGGCTTCGATTATTTAAAACAGTTGATCCCACAAACTAAAACCGAAGCAAAACTAGGTCACTAGACGGTTTTTGCTCTCAAAAAATATTAGTACGTTTTTTTCTGTACAGTTTGTCATGGTCTGGGTATTTATAAAATATAATATATATTATATCATTGTTTCTGGTACACATAGTGCAAGCCTAGAGTTTAGTTTGTGACCAGAGCAATATGAGTAATTTGTCCTCTATACATCTATACATCCCGCTTTCCACAAGGTGGTTAGATATTACAGAGACAGATATCATGTTCCAATAAAAAAAAAACAATTAAACTGAAAAGGAAAGAGGCAAGGGTAAGACAATAGAGTTAGAAAGACTTTTTACTTAACGCCAAAAAGAACGTGTTCTGATTTCAAAAAGTGGCTAAGTACCTCTTTACCTGTGTCTCGATTCCCCCAAGTTGAGACAAGATTGGGGAACATTGAGGAAAACAGTTGTAAGCGCCAGGACGGGGATTGAGGATGTCGTCGAAAAATCGGTGCGGTTAAAAAAGTTTTCGATTGTTTCTACGTGAAATGTTTTTATTTATGCACTTTGTTTCCTTTTTGGAGGGTATTTTTTAACTATTGAAGGTTTCGCGGTATCTTAAAAAAACAAATAGAACAATTTTTATTGACTTCTCATCGACGAAGATAGTGTTTACTTTGTCGTCGAAAATTTTCCGATTATTTCTACGTGAAATGTTTTTAATGCGCTTTAATTAAGGGGGTATTTTTTACTATTGTAGATGTCGTAGTATCTTTAAAAAATTATCTTTATTCCAATATCGTTTATTTATAGACGAAGATAGAGAGCTATAATTTATTATAGAACTTAGCGAAGCCGTATAAATTGTTTTAATATTAAAAATAACGATTGCGCCAAATAAAAGTCTTCGAAATCTGAGTTCAGTAATATATGAATGTAAACAATGCAAAAGGAGTAAGGGGACTGGCCCTTAAGTGATAGACAGAGTATGTCTCCATCTCTACTTCTCCTTTTACATCATTCACATTCACAACTCTTCTTAGTACATGTGAAGATAAATAAAACCTCTGTTAAAAATAAAAAGAAAGCACAGAAAATAGAAGAAGATTACTGAAATCGAAGGTATAATACCTCTGTTTTCCCCTGTTTTCTGTGCTCTCTTTTTATTATAATAATTTAAGACCCATAGAACTTGAATAATTTAATAAAATAATTATGTCAAAAGTGTGAATCGTTTTAATTTATTATTTATTATAAACAGAGTCTGAGTTAGATCTTAATCTTGCTTGATGGAAAGTCAGTAGCAAAGTACTCTGGAAAAAGGAGACTCGAGACAGTCTCCCAAACCCAAACTTTACGCAAACGTTACTCGCATTGGGTTGTGTTTTATTAGAACTACAACATGATATGTTGTTTTCTTACGCATTCAGTTGGCGTATAATGCACCAAGAATTTTAATCTCGTGTAAAAATACGCTTACTTTCAAATTATTTTATATTTTTTACACTAACTGACATTAAGACTACTTATTATATTAAAACTCTTTAAGTTTCTTGATATTTAGTAAACTTTATGAGCTGTCACTTAATTCGTATGTTGTTTTTCAGAAGCTGGCTTCAAGTAATTGTTCATAAAAATGCCGTTTGGTAGATTTTTTTACCCCTTTTTCTGGCACCTGCCACAATTTGAGCTTTGTGTCCGTGTACGGTCACCTTTATGTTAATACGATCATTAACTCAAATGCTTCAGTGTCTAAAATTCAGGCCGCGAAGTCATTATAAAATTCGTTTCTTGAAAATGTTTTCGTACGTTTTCGCAAACATCTGCGCACGCGAATAGTTCTGTGCGATTTTCTGAGATGCGAAAGTATCGCTCCTTATTCGAAATTCAAATTGAGTGCTAATTACTAAATGGCTTAATTAAAGAAAAAAATATTTTATGCTTGAACTTAAAAAACGTTGATATCATTAACGTTTGAGCGTAAAACGCGCTTTCTCTGAAATTTTAAGAAGTAGGTACGTTTGTTTAATTTATTTCGTGTTTTGTACCGATAAAAATGATTGCAATACAGGTTCAGATGTGAGAATATATTAAAAATAATAAAATATAGTGTTTTTTTAGATTCAATTATTAAAATAACTGTATGATTTTGTGAGTATTATTCTAGGGCTTTTTGTATTTTTGTTTATAATACCTATATATATTTTTATCAAATAAATGAATTAAAATTGGAAAATAATAAATTGAAATATTTAGAATTTAAATGAATACTGAAAATAAAAAGAGTAACAAATGAGATTGCTGAAAATGAAAGTCCTTGAAAGCTTAAATTAAACTATCATTATTTATCCGTAGACTAGTGGTTGCGCCTTTGGCGTTGTATCCAGAGTTCGTGGCTTCGATTCCCACCCATGGCAATTAAATATATAGTACGTTTTTCTGTACAGTATGTCATGGTCTGAGAGTTTCAAATATAGTATGTATAATATCTTTGTTTCTGGTACACACAGTACAAGCCTAGAGTTTAGTTTGTGACCATAGAAATATGTGTAAATTGTCCTACACATTAATATTATTTTAGAATATATTTTTTTACCCCAATACAAAACGGTTTGCCCAAATTTCAATATAAATCGCACTTGCCCAACTTTTAGCGTTGGGTATTTTTTCTGTATGGTGATAGGTGGGTGTTAAGGCAAATTGGTGTGAATGAGGATACGTTGCCTTAATTTTTTTTATATTTTTGGATACTGATTGAAAAGTTTTTGACGCCTGTCGATGCTAATAAATCGTACAATAGCACCCTTAAAGCTCTAATGTACAGGGTGTTTCATTTATTATTTTATTTTTTTCTTTTGGCTAATAAAGTATGCTTTTAGTTAACATTATGATAATAATTATTTACAACTTAGATATTGTTATTTTTTTTTTTTCGGTTAGTATTTATTTGTTAGGTAGCGATGCTTATTTTTCATATATGTTTATTTCGTATGTGCAGAAAGTAACCAAATATGTTTTTTTATTTCATTGTATTTATCTTGACCTATTGGGGTTTTTGTTTATTTTTATTATTATTTATAGAGCTTTTTTACGCGACGTTTATAGAAAATATAATATAAATATTAAATTTACTGTTATAATTTGTTAAAATAGCAAGGTCATGCTAATTTTGCGTGTAAATGTTTATTTAAATTTAATGTCGTTTATTTTTTGGCACTGCCTGTCATTTGTCGACCTCTCAAAGATTGGCTAGTAGTAAAGAGTGCCTAAGGCATTAAGCAAGCGTATGTACAATAGTTTTAAGTTTTGAAACAATAAAGATTTTTCATTTATTCATTTAATTTCTGTTGTTGTAACGTTAAAGAAGAGTGGGGCCGTCTCACACAAGTACACTAACTTACTAGATGTTCCCTTAATCTTGTTTGTAATAGTTTTGATATTGATAAAGAAATACACTTTTTATTTTAATTTTATTTATTGTATATTTTTTAAAATAAATAAATGTTCTTAAAAAAATTAAATAGGTACTTTATTGCACAAAATTACAAAATAAAATTATACATAGGGGGAACTTAAAGCCTTATGCATTTTCTACTAGTTAACCTTTGAGAGAAAATATCTATAACTTTTACATTTAAGTTTTTTCGAAATGCATATTTCAATATGGAGCAGCCTGTAGATAGCAGATCACACACTACGTCAATAAAACGTGTCGGTTTCCCTTTCTAAAACTATTTCCTATTCTTTTGATGTTTTTACAATCCCGTCGGGATCGAGTCAATTGAGTGAACGGAGTTTTGTTCGTGTTTTGCGTTTTGGAGCTTCCGTTTACAACTTTATTGCTGGCAAACTTTTTTTTTTGTTTTTGTGGCTTTTTGAAAGAAAAAAAAAGTTAAGAAGTTACATTGTATTGTTTAGGTAAATCGGAGACAATAAATATTTGTTAGGACATTTCTTAATTTGATTTAAGCTTCTTTAAGGCATTCCAATTGTATGTCTGAAAGCTTTAGTTAGACATATGGCTTAGTTTTTCTAGGCTTAGATTTTTTTTGTATTTGTTTTACTTTTAGAATCTAGACACACCTACAGTTATATATCACTGAATATACATGGTGACTTGGAAAGCATGTACTTTGGGCTAATTTGAAAAGAATTATGGCATTCCAATTGTATGTCTGAAAGCTTTAGTTAGACATATGGCTTAGTTTTTCTAGGCTTAGATTTTTTTTGTATTTGTTTTACTTTTAGAATCTAGACACACCTACAGTTATATATCACTGAATATACATGGTGACTTGGAAAGCATGTACTTTGGGCCAATTTGAGGTTCTACTGATCAAAACGAACAACTTTTCCCATGGAACCATGTGTCGCAAATGAAAAAAAAGCCGCGTCCACATAAATTTGTATTCGATTTAATCAATGGAAGTCCAAAGATTGTATCTTTCAAAATCTAGTAAATACAGGATTTTCTATCCCTGCCTACTATAAAATAACTATGTAACCAAGGGTTCATGGTCTGATGGAATGGGAATCGAACCCACGACCTTCAGATACAACGCCAGCGGTGTAACCACTAGACTTCGCAAACAGTTATTGATATAAATAAGGTTTAAAATTTAAACCTAAAGCTCAAACGTTTTAAAAATATCACAACAATTTATATTTGTCATGTACCTATGTATCTATTACAGACCAAAGCCTCATTTGAAAAAAAAAACATAACGCCAACACACACGTCCCGAGAGACATTGCCAATGGAAACAAATTAATAATTAATTTTCACGCGGCAAAGTTGGGGCGCTTTGTTCGATATCGTTTTGTTCTGAATTCAAAATTCTCCTTCCAATTTTAAAATTTGTCTCCGGCGATACAAACCTTTCGTGTTTCGACTTCCTTTTATTTTATTTGTTTGTTGTTTGTCGTAATTTTTTTATTATTTTTTTACCGTGTATATTTATAGATAAGCTTTAAGTATAATAAATAAAGCATTTATTTATACTAACTTTTTCTAGATGGCATTTTCTGTTACCTGCAACAAAAAATAAAAAAAATAAAAATATATTATATTTAAAAAATATCTAGTGGTATTACAATTAAAATCAACGTTTAAATTAAACGATGCGGGTTAAGCGATAAAACTAAATTAATATTTTTTTTATAGCAAAATAAAAATTGTGATATTGAATTTACTGTGCCATCAAAAGACTATGAATTAAATCGAATAATTTTACCTAATTTTATTGAGACCCCTTTATCACTTTTACAGATAGGTACAACCGTAGAGCTCTATATGTACTTACAAATACATTGTGTTTTGACCTCTATAGCATGGTGGTCTATTATAGTTGGTCATGCCATAGGCGTTCAATCCGGAGATCGCGGGTTCGATTCTCACACATAAGTACAAAACAAGATAAGTACATTTTTCTGTACTGTCTGACATGGTCTGGATGTTTATAAAGTATATTATGTATTAGTATACTTGTTTTTGGTACACATAGTAGCTTTTAATTTGTGACTAAACAATTGTAAAATGTACATATTATTTGACCGTTTTTCCAGACACTACTGCATCAATTTTGTCGAGGTAGTAGTCTCCTTTCATGGTATAGTTACGAAACGGGCCATTGATTTGACGTTAAGGCAGCAAGGATAAAATAGACTCGTAATGCAAATACGTCTTTTAGCCGTCCATTTCGTAACCGCATCATTTAGCCGGCACAATGGAAGCGATCTATATTGTTATACAACAATGTATTGATCGACCCGGTTCTTGAACTTTGTTGGTTTGCTTAACATCAGGTAGATACAACGTCGCATTCCGTGCTCCATTTAAAGGCTTAAAATTAAAGGCTATTGAGGAGAAAAAAGGCAATATTGGTCATGTTTTCGTACTGTCGGTTGTTTTAAAAGGAGAAATCGTATTTGTCGGTTTTGTAGGTAATTAAACTTAATACAATTAAAATAAATAAAAAACAATAAAATAAGAAATAAGTAAATGAATAAATTACCTTTAAGTTTTAAGTTAAGAGCCATAAAAATGGTGAGTAATGGAAATATTTAAAAAACACTAACAAACCTTAGAAGCAAAATAAATCGATGACATTAAATTACTTTTTATTTCTCTATAAATAACAATAAAAATAACATAAAATAGGATAAGATGCTGAGATCAATACCAACTATTTTACGAGAGTTTAGAATTTTACGATCATGCAGGGGGAAGCCGAAAAAAACCTAATTTGACTTTATTAAGTGCTTGAAAAACAATAAAATTATGTTTTATAGGAATTCTTTTATAATAACCTTTAAATACTTGGTATTTTCTATCCGTTTATAATTCAAAAAAAAATTGCTAGAGAAAAAAAAAAATCTTTATAAAGCATTCGAAATAAAAAAAGAAAAAATAGTCCTGGGTAGTTCATTCGGATCAATCCGTTCGCACTTCGAACAGTACACTTCCGTTCTTAATTCAAATCATTCGAGACGTGTTATTTAATAGTTTTTTGTCCGCTTCGATATTTGAATAGATTCTAAAGACGTCGAATTCTACCAATGAGATTTAAATTTCGATTATAGATTCATTCAACGAGTGAATTATTTTTTGAATGTAAAGGATATTGCTTATTTTATTGACATAAGATCTCTTTGATTAATCGATTATACTATTATTCGATTATTCATCGATAAAGCTTATTTGTAAGCTCATCTTTGTTTTTTCTGATTATCAAAATAAACGTCTAGTATTTCATAATAAGAACGACACGATTTTCGAAGTTTCAAGGAAAAATCTGAATATAAATAGAAAACCGTAAATACCGATCACGGATTCATGTTCACGAAAAGTGACATTCATTAGTTAAAATAAAATCTATAAAAACTCATAAAGTGCTCATAAACACGAAGGAGGCAATAAAAAAGCTGTACGATGTCTTCGTTCAGCTGTCGCGCGTTATTTTCGAACGCTTCCAAAATCGAACGCCATCGAACAGCGCGGGAGATATCGCTTATTCCAAATTTCAAATTTAGAACAATCGTAATTAGTGATGTGACAACATTAAAATTTAGTCGTTGTTAAAAAAACGTTGCAATATGCACGATGGACAAAAAACGTATACATAATCTAAAGACCGTTGCCAAGTGGGTGAGTGTCGATGAAAACTAAATCATAATAAGCCTATTTTCGTATTTTTCTTTCTTCTAACATGTTTACATACATTTGTCAAAGAATTAACAAATGACAAAAGCAATTTTACTCAGAAATATTTATATAACAATGACGTTTTAAATAAATACCTAAAAACATAAGAGCGCACGTTAAGCTATCGGTCACAGTTTCACTATACTATACTTTGTTACACTGAACTTGTTGAGCTATGACTAGATAATAATTATGATAATATGTAGGACATTTCAAACATATTGCGCTGGTCACAAACTTATGATTTAGGCTTGTACTATGTGTACCAGAAACGACAACACTAATACATATTATTTATTTAATAAACGCCGAAACCATGATAATCTATACAGAAATGGGAATGGAACTCAAAACCGCCTCCGTAGACTAGTGGTTGCGCCTATGGCGTTGTATCCGGAGGTCGTGGGTTCGATTCCCACCCATGGCAAAAAAAATATAAGTACGTTTTTCTGTACAGTTTGTCATGGTCTGGGTGTTCATATAAATAAAATATGTATTATATCATTGTTTCTGGTACAGATCTAATGATAAATAATAAAAACTTAAAAAATAAAAAAATACAATAAAAAATTAATAAACGATATTTATATTCAAGAGAACTGACTACTGTCTCGCATTCTTGGATCTTATAAGAATGAAGTCTTATAAAATTATGTGGTTATAACTTCAGTGAACGACAAATATCGGTTATGCAATCCTCAGTGGAATAAATAACCATAAATATTCAATTCAATTCTAGAGCCAAGTCTCGTTCGAATGACGAAACAAGAAAATTCTTCTTTGTTTTTGTTTACAAAAATATTAAAAACTATTATATTGCTTTTGTGTAACATCACGGCGACAAGATTTATTCGTCGTCGTGGATTTTAATTTGCATCCGTGGACTAGTGGCTGCGCTTTTTGGTGTGCCAGTGCTAGTGTTTGCGTTTTATACAAAGGTTTTTTTTTAAATAATATGTAGGACAATTTACACATATTGCTCTGGTCACAAACTAAACTCTAGGCTTGTACTATGTGTAATACATATTATATTATTTTATAAATACCCAGACCACGACAAACTGTACAGAAAAAAAATACTACATGTTTTTTGCCATGGGTCGGAATCGAACCCACGACCGACAGAGACGCAACCACTAGTCTACTGAGGCAGTCTTATGCATGCGAATTTAGTATACTTTTTATTGTAATTTTAAATATGATATCGAAATATGCGTTTTTTTTTGTAAAACAATAATTATTCCTTAACGATAAAATAGTCCTACGTTTATCTTACAAATTGATAGGGCTTTTTCATGAAAAGATAAGTTACATGTCAAGATGACTAGAGAAATGTCAGTAAACAAATCCACAGAAGCCTGGCATGTCAAACTCGTCATGTCGAGAATTAACTTGTCATAGAATCTAAACTGGACAAACTTGATCACTACAACCTTCGATCCTGATACATCTTGTCATTGTATAAGACAAGAAAAATTAGTATATTTAGTAAAATAAAATTTTAATATTTAGTCTATTATTTAAGTATTTTTTTGCAAGTTGGTATAGTGATAGAAGAGTTGAGTGTATCCAAACATCGCGACAAGCAAGCCACTTGTTCGGTATAGATTTATAGATAGAATATATGTGGTGGCCGAGTTCATTTGACCTTAGACTGAAAAACACTTAGTTCCATGTTTTAAATCCAGGTGTGTACCAATAAATTTTTAATCTAAAAAAATATGTACATTTATTTAACAATACCACTATAGTGCCTCTATGAAACTGTTTATAGATGAGTTACTGAGTCTATCCAAACATCGCGACGAGCTAGCCACTTGTTCGATGTAGACACATACCATCGGCTACGACGAGGTGGGATTAATATCTCTTCACTGGGTACGCCGTAAGGCACCCGTGATTATATTTATATTTTAGATTAATTTTAGAACTATAAATTCAATCTTCGAATATACGCATTTCGAAATAAAAATCATTAACTGACAAACGTCGTAAAGTGAAGGCAAAATAGAACGCATTCCCCTGTTTAAATTTAAAAATGAACGAGCAACATATTTTTAAAGTTCGAACGCGACATTTAAAACTAATCGCTGTTTTCGATTTGAGAGCGCGTCTTTTGAAAGAGTTCGAATGGTCGTTCTATATTTGAAATGTTTTCGATTTTCGAACGACCGGCTGTGCTTTCGCGTCAATGGTGTCGTTTGTGAAAAATGGTGGAGATCTGAAGAAATCTCTTGTTCACATTTATTTTGTTTTATTTATATTCGGTTGGAAAACGTTTTAAAGTCGGGAGAGATGGCGTAAAGTCGGGAGAGATGGCGTAAAATCGAAATTATTGTGTGATGACAGTCTGACTGATTTTAGGAGGTAATAAAAAGCTACCAGTTTGTTATTAATAAAACGGACTGGTTATTATTTATCGTGTCTTAAAATAATATAAAAAATATTGGGAAATCATTAACTATTAACTAGTCTTGGCTTGTATATATTAGATCTATACATGTTTTTTATTAGAGAGAAGTAAACATGCGAACAATTTTAGCTACTCCCTCACCGATGTATATCGCGTCTCGAACAATAGGCAATTTTACTTACGCCCCGGGTACGGTCTGCATACAAATCAGGTACACAAATGCTGAAGAAAATTTTGCATAAGTGAGAAAAAAATGCTAATCAAGTGATAATTGGTAGATTGCGTATCTTTTTATTTCTGAAGTGGGTGTTTAGCTACGTAATTGATGATGCTTTGTGTGTTTTTTAAACCCGTTGCAATAATGTCCTTATGCGAATTTAGATTAAGTAGGTATATTTGTACATAGATAGGTAATAAATATTTGTATCAGATAGTTAAAAAAAACTTTTAATAGCTTTCTACCATTATTATTACGATAATTCGTTTAGAAACACATCACAATTGTTCTAATTTAAGTTTTCTTAAATTCTTTACTTTAATGTAATGTTACAAAATTTTACCCACCTCTTTATCCTTGATTTTTTATATTTTACTTTTACGCGTTGTAGGTTTGATTAACTTTTGACAAAAGCATCTGTCATCCTTTTGAAATAAAAAAAAACAATAACCTCTATTGTTTTTTTTTACTTCAAAAGGATGACAGATGCTGATTACGTTTCCTTAATAATATTGAGAAAAAATATAAATTAAAAAAAAAAATTAAAAGAAATTTGAAGTAATTTGCTGACAGTACTTTATTAAAGCATTTACAGTTCGATAGTGATCAGGCTAAGAACAAGTTGAATGACATTTTCCTTGTAGGTACAATTGTGTCGTGATGTTACTCTCTCCTCCATCGACTACTGTACTGAACTTTGCAATTGAAGATTTCGAAATTTGAAATGTCAAAACTTTCAACTGTTTCATTTGTCGATAAATTCTCTTTGAACGTGAATTGGACATCACTAGTTTAGTACTGTCAGAAATTTTTATTTTTTATTTTTTTTAATAAATAAATATTTTCATCAGCGGATCGGTTTTAATCCCACCTCATCATAGCCTATTGGTATAAGTCTACCTACACCGAGTAAGAGTCGTCGCAATGTTTGGATAGACTCAATAACCCATCTATAAACAGTTTCAAAGTTGGTATAGTGAAACTGGAACCGACAGCTTAACGTACTCTCCGAGGCACTATAGTGATATAATGTGCATCGGAAGAGATTTGACTGCATACGCGCAGGAAACGCTTTTAATACAAGTTTCGACGCACGGTCGATCTTGGAAGATCCTTTAAAAGATGGTGCAGGTAATTTACTGGAATTCCTTTTGCACCAAAATTTACCACATAAAGATGATTCTTCTAAGAAGCCACATAAATCATTATCAAGGAAATCCATAAAAAAATCCTAACATAAATCTGTACATAATTAAAATAAAAAACTAGTTTTTAACTAACGATTAACATTGATAGATAAAATAAAATTAACGCTTGTATGTGATTTATGATTAAATCGCTAATAAGGTAATTACTGACTTAATGATTATTGATTTAGTAATATTATAAAATCTAACATTAAATAATATAATTGATTCAATAGAAGGATTTATTTACATTATTAACAACATAATGGAATTGTTTGTATTAACAGATTTGATCTTTTTATACCAAAAAAAAAACAAATTTACCAATTTATTATAGACACAGTGTAGATTATTATGCATAAATGATTACATATTAGTGTATAATTTCTATTATTCTTATTATTTATTTATAAAGTATGTATAATACATTTTAAATTAATTTTATTCATTCCATCAATGATTATGAAACCTAATAAAAAAAATCATTAAAAAGAACTCTCATCAAAATGTAATTGAATACCTTTAAAAGTGTTTCTTAAAGAGCATTATAGATTTTTATAACTTTTAAATTTGCCTTAAACTCGTCCCTAATTAACTTCAACATGTGCGACATAAGTTTTGGTGCCGTTTAGCATAATGTGGTCATAAATCTCGACTCGATATACTTGCCATTAGTAACTGTTCTCGATACATCGATTTCGATTTATAATTAAACGAATTTGAACATGGAATTCGACGGGTAAGCGGTTTAGCCTTTTATGTCACTAAATTTAAATTTGACAGTCGATTTGTCTTTTTAAATTTGTTGTGTCACCAAAGATTTTGGTTATATAATCTTTGATTTGGATCTTAAATTCATTAATAAAGTGTTTATTAACTGTTGAAGTCGAAAGATAAGACTAGTCCACAAGTTGAAGGCTGCTTATCGGGTTATAAAGGTTTCCTTATACAGCAACATCCTTAATAGAATAAGGCACAGCACTGAAAGGAAGAAAACTCATTTATTTGCCATCATCATTATCCAATCCCAGTCCACTGCTCGACATAGGCCTCTGCCAAGACACGCCACTGATCCCTATCTTCCGCTCTTCACATCTAATCTCTGCCAGCCACCTTCCGCAGATCATCAGTTCATCTAGCTGCGGGGCTTCCTACGTTACGTGCGCCAAGATGTAGTCTCCACTCTAATATTCGCCTGCTCCAACGGTTATTCGTCCTGCGGCAAATGTGACCAGTCCACTGCCACTTCAGTTTGCTAACTTTCAGAGCTATGCCATTTATTAGAGGGCCGTTCTTTTTACGCCAATATGCACAACCGTAGCTCTAACATAAGTTTTTGTTAAACAATCTTTCACTTCCTCTCACTCACAAACCTCATAGTAGAGTTACAGATTGGAATCAATTCTAGAATGAAGTTGAATTAATTATTTGCGTACTTAGGTCCGTATTTTATATCAATGTCATACACAATATTCACTGAAATATATCTTGTTTTTCTTCACCAAATGTAAACTTGACCTAAGTGTAGAAATCAATATATAATTATCTACACAAGATTTTCCAAAAATCCATTTCAGACTGTTTTGTTTTTCTAATTCAATTAAGACAAAAAACCTCATGCGTGGACAAAAAGCTGCGTAGAAGCATTATAATTATTTGACAAACGATTATGTCAATTGTTTATGAACAAAAAAAATATCCAATACTGTCAACACAATGGCGTCAAAGCGCTAATGAACTCGCCACGATTATTAGTCAATAGTCATTACGTTCGTTATACGCGTAACGCTAGCATAATGATATATTGAAAGGCCTTGACTTACTTGCCACTTTTTTTTCTATGTAGGTGTAACATAACAATGCTAAAAATAGTAATAATATGTTATTTTAAATATGTTTTGGTAAATAAGGTAATAATTTATAAATTTAATTGTTATATAAAAAGATCGATAATTAAAGTGTATGGACATCACTAAAGTATTTTTAAAAGTACAGTCAAAATTTTAAGAAAATTTTTAAATAGTATATTATTAGTACCTACTAAGAATTAAATTCTTAGTATTAAACTATTTCTGTAAACTATTATCGATAGAATTATATCAGTTAATTAACCCTTCAAAGAACAAACAAATTTTATTTCAATAGCGCGTCGCTTAAATAGTATCCATGTGACGTTACTTATACAGATGCAAAAACCATCAAGTAAACTAGTTAGGTTTCCTAGCCTGGAGACTACAGGCTAGGAAAATACGGCCAGGTTTGACAATTAAGCAGCGATAATGGATTATAAGATTCGTAATACAAAATCGTCTTTGTCATCGCCCATATTGTAACCGCATAATTTAACTGACATAGCGAGAGCGACCAATGCTAAGAACAATGTATTGATTGTCCCTATCCTTGGGCTTCATCATCCAAAGGTCTGCTTCATCAGATAGATGTCGTTGCTTCAAAGAAAACAAAAAACTTTTTTTTTAATATCTGACCTACAAAGTCCATGAATGGGGACAATAAATTCAATGTTGTTTAACTGTGACGTCAAATTATTGTCGGTTAAGTTTAAACAGCAACCGGGTCTTAGGAATATACTAGCTGATTCTTAACGCAGCGTACGCTCTCAAAAGGAAAAAATCCCCCCGTTTTTGCAACATTTGTCATTGTTACTCCGCTCCTATCGGTCGTAGCATGATGTTACATAGCCTATAATCTTCCTCGATAAATGGGCTATCCAGCAATAAAATAAATTTTCAATTTGAACCAAACAAAAAACCAACTCTTCAGCTTTCTAATATTAGTATAGATTTAAAGTTGTTTAGTCATAAGTGGTTAAATTTTGTCTTAACCAAAGGCGATTACATGAAATCTATTAACACCCCTAAAGTGCAGTAGCAATCCAAGTTCTGATACACGCAACGATGTTTAGACGGCGAATAGAAATTAGCTAACCCGCTGAAGTAGGTTTAAGATTATGCTAATAGTTCTACCCGCCCCTAAGTAGCGCAAACTTGGCTATACATTCCGTTTTTAGAATGTAAATGTAACTTTAAGTTTCAGGGTTTAAGGTGTAGATTAAAATTGCTGTGTTTAAATATGTGAAGGAGTTGTGAGATTTTGCGATAAATCTCAAATGTGCATCGGTGAGATTTGTTATTGTTTGTCGCACATTTTATGGGGAGAACTAGACAACTATAAATTTGAAATCAATTTCAACTTTAACAACAACAAAACTTCAAAACTAAGCGCCTATATAAGATATAATTAAGCGTGAATCCTTGCAATATTTTACATAGGCGAGCCCTAAAAAGCGGACCCAGCCTAGTGATTAAGTCACTGCGCAACTGATAACAAGGTTAAGCAGATGACACCAAGGCCGGCCTGGGATAGGTGACCGCTTTATACAACGAGGCTATTTCATCATAAACACCGCAACAAGCTCGCCACTGTTAGGTGTTGCCTCCGAATATCATCGGCGAAATGAGGACGGGTAAATCCCTCCGCTGGGTACCCTGAGGCCGTTTAAAGGGTTTTCGGAAGCCAAATAGGCACCCGTGATGGTATTTATTATTTACATAGGCGAGCTTTTTCTTAAAGCTAGGTTAGTTGTTAAAAAAAGCTCGCAGTAACCCTAAAGTGCAGAACAATTTAAAAAATTGCATAAAATAACACAGATAACGAATATGAATGCTTAAGTACTTAAATGTAATATAATGATTTAACATAAACATATTACCGTACCAAATGAAATTCAAGTGTTTAGATAATAAAATATTCGAGTTGTTAATAAAGTTGGATTGGTGTCATATATCACATCCTGCCAATGTTCCAGCTCATTTTACTATAGAATAAATTGATCATCATTCTAGAAACTAGGCTCAGAGTCACTGGATAAAGGCAAAATCAAGCTTTCGTAAAATTAAGAAGGCAAAAACCTTCTTGCCTTGGTTTTTGCCTTCTTAATTTTACGAAAGCTTGATTTTGCCTTTATCCAACTCAAGCCTAGTTTCTAGAATGATGATCAATTTATTCTATAGTAAAATGAGCGGGAATATTGGCGGGATGTAATATATGACACCAATCCAAATTTATTAACTACTCGAATATTTGATCCCAGTCATTTAAAATGTCCGAAATACAACAATATTAAAAAATGCCAACAGTCAATGATTTTCTTAAGATGATTTCTGTTCTAATATTATAATAAACACTCATAGGTTATAATATTATTATTGCTGCGGTCTATAACTAATAACTAAACCGAATGACGATCAAACCGATTGTGAAAAATATCATTAAAAAACCATCAGGGCCTGATGATTTGATGGTTCCACGGAGTATTCGTGCGGGTTCCCATCAGACAGCAATCGATTTGAACGACTTGTTTCTTTTTTTTATTAAATTATCTCAATGATCTCATATCTCAGAACGTTGAGTTGTACTCAGTTCACCCCTCTGGCTATATTACCACCAGAATCCTTTGGTATAATTTTCTATTAGATTTACTATAAGAATTTTGACATGATTTACATTTAAAATCAAAATTAGGGTAAGGTAAGGAAAATTGACCAGTAGACTCATTAGCAACAACGATCGATCGAACAAGCTGATCGATCAGTCCCGCCCACCGATCTTAAAGAAGGAGTGGCCCAAATCGAATTAGTGCGGCCGATGCATCGATTAACAGCCAAAGGTATCGACAAAAAACGCGATTAGCTCCGAAAATCATCGACAGCCGAAAAAAGGAAACAACATCACTTAATGGCGGTTTTTGTTCCAAATTCGAAGATTTGAATTCGTAATTTCAACCGCAAAGCGTTCGAATCATTTGTCAGTGACAATTTTTTGGTTGCAATCGATTTTTAAATACAGGTTCTGAGTTCTTTTTTTTAAGTCGTGAGGTAAAATTTAAAGTCGGTTGAATTTAAAAGCGTCTAGATAATTTTATAAAGTACCTTTTAAATAACTATGGTGACATTAAATGTGGTAACATTGTTTCTGGTACACATAGTAAAAGTCTAGCGCTCAGTTTTTAGTCAGGGAAAACATATTTTACTTACATCTCTATTCCCACTTAACTGAACTTTAGTTCATGATGCTTATGATATCTGCTGGTGTCCTTACACCACTTATTAGAAGTTTCTTATCTAAACCTCCATCAGAGCATAATCTTTTGTTTAGAAAAATGAAGCAGAAATAACAGAAGATAAACACCAGGTATTGAGAATCAGGTCTCTTGACATAAACCCATGAGATCTAGGATAACTGGAAATAGAGATAGATCTAAGAGGTATACAGAATAACTTGTACAAATCCTAGCCTAACTCTTCTTTATCACGAGTACCTTATAGTCCATCTATAAACAGATCTAGAAGTTGATGTTACTGAAACTGGGACCGACTAGGTTAATATATTTTATTAATAAAGTTTGCTATTTGTTTATTATTATTTATTTAATAGTTCAATTTAATGAAAATATCTATATTTTTCACTAACTGCAGCATAATTTGATGAAAAATGTGTTCTAATAAAATAAGTTAAACCTTCTTGATATCTATCAAGATATCTGTCGATTGACCAAATTTATTTGTTTGACCAGGAAGGTCGTCTCAGCCATCACTATTCGACCCTCAATCGTCACCTGACTCATGGGAAAGCACGCGGTTTTTTGTCCACTCTTGAGCACAGGACACATTCTTCGGGCCGAAGTTGACATCAAGGCTGTGGGAACCATTGGGACTCCAGCATTCCTCTCTCGGTAGGGAAATTTGCTCTCTTTTTGCCAAATAACGATATCGATCTTCGGTGTACTTGCTTTGTGTTCGATTTATTTAAGCTTTCAACGAAGCAATTTGGAAGTCAAGAGAATTTGTGTAGTGTTGTTTTTTTACAAATAGAGGATGAAGCGGACGCTTTTTGGGGCATACGAGTATACTGCATCAGGGAAGATGTACAAGCATATACACCCACACTATACATATAATATTTATCCTAAACAGAGTATGTACATTTTAGTAAATAAAAACTTATTGGCACACCAAAGTTTAAACCTGTCATTTAAAAAGGTCCAGAGTTCAAACCTTCGTATAAACTAATGAGTTTTTAATTATTAAAAATATGACATTTGTTTGACAACATAACTATAGTCTCAAATAGCTCGTTCAGCTGTCGGTTCCTGTTTCACTATGACAACTTTTAGAATACTCAGAATACCATCCGCTACGACAAGGTAAAAATAAAACCTTGTCTAAGGCCGTCTAGAAGGTCTAGGACGCCGAAAAACAAATATAAAGTCAAAAAATAAAATAAAAAGTCGAAAATATTTATAATATATAGGTCCCATGTTACCAAAATCTTTTGCCAATTTGTATTATAAATAAATTTACTAGAGATGCTGGCAATCAATGTTTTTTTTTTTTGTAATTATTTTACATGATTATTATTATATATATAATCACGGTGCCTTACGGCGCCCGAGACCGCCTAGATTGCCCCAGGGTACCCAGCGGAGGAGTTTTAATGCCACCTCGTCATAGCTGATGGTATCCGAACAAGTGGCTAGCTCGTCGCCATGTTTTGAATAGACTCAATAAAATGATTATTATTATTGTGACTGATCACGTGAAATACAGTATTACCAACAAATATTACTAGAAACCTATCGCATACTTTACATTATCTACAAAACTATCTTAAAAAAATATGACTGAAATTAATGTTAGTAATAAGTAAGTATAAGAACGTTTGAAGGTAAAACATTAATGGCATCAAGGTTTTTATTGTTCCCAAATTCGATTATTATAGCAAAATATAATTAATAAAACACACTATCAAATAACTTCTCAACTTGGACGGTTTATTGTATTTAATTGTTACTTTTTATGACAGTGGCTTTGAGAGACCCGACTTGGTTATAAAATACGGCCTTAAATACGGCGAATTCTCATGTTGGGTGGCTAATAGACCATTTATTGCTATTGGTTTTGATGCTTCTTCAGATTATAGATTGTTTAAGAATCCAAGTTCTTCTTGTGAAGTTAGTTCTTGGTAGGCAATGTTGATAGCTATTTATTATAAAGATATAAGTTTAAATGATAAAGAATAGTTATGTGAATAATCAAAAGTAGTTGTAAAGGAAGTATACGATTAATCAACAAAGCTAAACAACTAGACCTCGGGGTAATTAATACTTATTTTTATTTTATTAAAAAGCATTTAAAGTACTTATAAAACAAGGTCTAAGTATGCTAATTATACAAATAGAAATAAAGCATCCTTTATTTTAAAAGATTGCTGCGATAAAGCTACAAAATTTTCACTAGCATTTATATATTCGCGTGTAGAAGGACATGAGTCTAAAGAAGAAAAAAAGAATAAAGACCTAGCATTACTACAATTTAATATAGACGAATATAACAAAACGATAATACGAGTTAAAACCTCATTCGCTACTTTAAATCGATAAAACTACGAGCACGGCATATGTAAATTTTTCATGTAAATTTGCGTTTTAATCAATGTTTTCTTAGTCGGTGCATTGCGGGCTATATTAACAATAGTATCGGGATTTTGCATTCAAATGACCACGTACTTGTCTTCGTATCATGCTGGCTAATCAGCTACTGCCTTCTCCTGCTTACTAACAATGAATATTTATTGTTTGAGTTTAATTTTTCATTTATTACAAGCATCCTAACCACTTTGATATTCTTGTAATTCAAATAGAATAGTAACATAATTTATAACGCTATGAATATTTAACTATCTTTACCAAAGGTAAAGTTTAAATCAAGTAATGTAGACACGATTCCATTATTAATGAAAATTTGTTTATTGTTAGCTATTAAGTTACTCGTGTCGATACCTATTAAGAATGTATCATTAAGCTGGTGATAATTGGTTCAGTGTCTTTTATAGTGACATATGACATTAGGAATCGAAGTCGAGATCAGCCATAGGTCAGCCGTCATTATCTTCATACTGTACTTTAATCACTGCTTGAACTGGTTCATTAAGAGGTGTTATCAAGTGCTTTAAAAATTTACTTGCTTTGCTTGATACAAGAAGTCTATTAAGTAATTATTTATTTATTTAGGGCTAATTTTTCAATCGTCAGATATAATTACCACAGATAACTTGTATGGAGAATAAATAAATTTGACAGTTCTTCATAGAAGTTAACTGTAGAATAACTTTATCTAGCGATTGAAAAATCAAAGTTAAGTACAAAGGTGAACTTAATGCCTTATGCATTACCTACCAGCTATCATATAGAATTGTGTACGAAGATGACCCACGTTTTAATGTAAGTACATAGGTAAAAACAAGTAAAAATATGAATTCAGGACAAGAGTTTTTTTATATAACTTATACAGCAGTCAAATAAAGAATAAGTTTCTTAAGATCTAGCTTCAATGAAACGTTATCTAGATATAAATCAATATCGACATTAGTTATTAAAACTTGGTCTTCGTGAAGCCCATCTCCTGTATGTCGCAATCAGAACAATGAGATTCGGTGCGATTAACATGATTACCAATTGCCTACTATTATAGATCTCCGACATTTGCATACGAACAATAGTTCTGTAATTGTTTATATCGAGGGTCACGATTTATCAGGCTAGGAAATTGGTTCGAGTCCTGATTGTTTCTCAGCGAGGGTCGAAAGGTTTTAAGGGTTAATTATTGTTGTTTACGAAATTGTACCTTAACTTTAAGGTAACCTGTGTGGTATGTCAGTAGAGAAAGAAATATTCGATGGCTAAAATACTACTTATTTTTATTCGAAACGTAGTATGTACTCAAAATACTGTGTTAGCATATAGGCTTTGATAAATATAAAAAAGTAAATCTTTTTAATATTTAATACCTTAGATAATTTATTTTAACATACCTAAGACATTTGTCAAAGATAAATAATCAAACAATAAATGGTCCGCTAAAAACTTTTTTTTTTGATAATTAGAAAAAGAAATGAAATAGATGCGATCCATATAAATATATTCCATACCTTTGATTCTTGATTAAAAAGGCTTTTTAAATATTATCTATTCACGTACTTATAAAAATATTTAACTGATGTATGACGTCCATTGGCGTTGTATCCAGAGGTCACTAGTTTGAATCCCGGAATGTAAGGCAAATAATATTTGAACGTTTTTCTGTACAGTTTGCCTTGATAAATATAAGAAACATTGTATTTTACAAATTCTATTTACAGAAGCAATGTCAATGAAATATTAGAACTCGATTTAGCTTAACACAGTTTTTATAAGTACCTACCTAAGGAGGTAATCTTGAAAAAACATGACTAGGTCACTTGGTGACCTATAGATTACCCTAGCCAAGTTATAGAGACATTCCCACCTATTAAAATTTTAAATTTAGAACCCTTACCTGTTGCCAGAACTGAGCTAGAAGATAAATCCTCTCCTTCTTGAAGAGCCAGTCCATCGAGTGCATAGCTTGCACCTCTGCCTCCGGTGCTGCAAGCAGACTGGCTGCCCCCGTGGGGTGCATCCGGATATCTGCAGTGTCCTTTACTTTGCCCACCGCATACCGAATCTTCTATCACGCTCGACATGAGCTCAGAAACTTCAAATATTTCATCATTATCAACATCACAAGCTACAATAGATTCAACTTAGTTCTTTCACAAATCAAAATAGTCGACACGGTCGCGTGTCGTTACAGTTTTTTCTTTGTTAAGTTCTGATATTTCTTATTGTGTAGCGCCCCCGAATGCTCGTTCTGAAAACAGAAAAAGATATATTGAAAGGGGAGTCAGATCGATTCTTTCGTAAGTTTGCCGACAGACAATCGGCCACTTCGTGTTTCGTGTCAAAACTAATTTGGTTATGCAGAATTTGTTGCCAGGAAAAAAAATGTTAATATTGGAATTTTAGCTTCTCGTGTTAGTGGAAAAATTAAGGCTTTCGATGGTCGAAAACAAACTTATCGCCACCTGAACAAAGAGCTGTAAACCGCGAGACTTGTAAATTTAATGTGGGGGTGAAACGGTGAATTACTGCCGTGTCAATCAATAAACATGATAAGTGCGGGACTTTCGTGCGGCTGTAGAGGCGATATGCAAACTGGATTACACGGCGGCACGAAACTGCTGGCCCCTCGGCCGTAATCGATTCATTCATCGAGTTCGGACTGTAACTACTATTGAATCGGTGGATAGTTTACTAATTAAGGTAGGTATTGTATGATACCTACTGTTCTAGTTTCTTTAGTCGAAAACGCGTCATGAAAAACAATCTAGCCAATATCTTCCCTAAGGTCAAATCTATTTTGTTAGCAAGATAATGTTTTTGTACTAGCAAGATAATATTTTGGTACTAGCAAGATAATGTTTTTGTACTAGCAAGATAATATTTTGGTACTAGCAAGATAATGTTTTTGTACTAGCATGATAATGTTTTTGTACTAGCAAGATAATATTTTTGTACTAGCATGATAATGTTTTTGTACTAGCAAGATAATATTTTTGTACTAGCATGATAATGTTTTTGTACTAGCAAGATAATGATTTTGTACAGGGCATCTAGTCCAAAAGATCGTGACCATTAAGTAATTATTTTGAAATAACTAAATTATTGAAATATCTCTTAACTTTATCTACAAATGAAATGTGTTTCCATATTATTGCACAGTCACTTTATTAATATTAAAGTTATTATTCATTCTGTTAAATTCAGAGGGCAGATTGACGATAAGGTAAGAAGGGGAGTTCAGGTAGGGCTACCTTATTAGCACATTGACACTAGAAACTATTATACTATTCTAATTTAGGGTTAATTATGTATGGTTGGTATATTATTTAATTTGTATGAGAAACTTTTCGAGGTTCTGGGTAATAATGATAAATACATATAACATACGAGTATATACGTGGTGGCCGAGTTGGTTAGACCTTGGACTTAAAAACACTTAGGTCCCTGGTTCGAATCCCGGAGTGCACCAATGAGTTTTTAATTAAAAAAAAAATGTACATTTGTTTGACAATACCACTATAGTGCCTCGGAGAGCACGTTAAGCTGTAGGTCCTAGTTTCACTATACCAACTTGTGAAACTGTGTATAGATAGGTTATTGAGTCTATTCAAAACATCGCGACGAGCTAGCCACTTGTTCGGTGTAGACTCATACCATCGGCTACGACGAGGTGGGATTAAAAACCCCTTCGCTGGGTACCCTGGGGCCGTCTAGGCGGACTCGGGCGCCGTAAGGCACCCGTGATGATGTATATACAAGGTAGTTTTAATTGCATGTAAATTGTTTCTAAAAAGATATAGCATAGAACTCAAAACCAACAAATATTATATCACAGAATATATTATATACATATTAAGTACTCTGTCCTTTATAATATGTAGGACATTTTACACATATTGTTTGCGTACGCAAACTAAGCTCTAGGTTTGTACCAGGTACATGTATCAGAAATTACGATACTAATATCTTCATATATTAAACATCAAGACATTGGAAAGCTGTAGGTACATGCAGTAGAGTACTAGATTCGTTTTGCCATGATTGGGACTTGAAGCCACGACCTCCGGATACAACGCTCAACGACCAATGCACGGAGGCAGACATTTCTTTATTAAATACCTTAAAAAATCTATTTATAAGTAGGAAGTAAATTCAAAATGTGTTTAATTTTAAATTAGTTTAATTATTAAGTTTAAGAACTACACATAACCTAATTATAATGTTCATTTAAAAACAAAAGTCAGTAAAATCGATGTGAAGTATTCGTTATCGCCCAACGTCGTTCGATGTTCGATTACGATCTTGATCGGAAGTCGTTGCGTGAGCGTCACCTTTCCCCCATCCCCTCACTATCCACAACGACTTTAACAACTTTATTTTTAAACAATTTCAAAACCGTCCAAAGCGGTGCATAAATCCTTGAAAATAGGTTGTAAATTTGAATTGTAAATTTTTTCGTGCATGACTCTTTTTGACAGATGTTATCAAATGTATTGTTTATAATAGTAAACTAAAGAATAACTAGTAAGTTATTATTAATTAAGTTATTAAAAACAAAATAAAAAACATACAAATTAAGATAAATGTCTAAGCTTATCGTAAAATAAAATAACTTAGCGACAGGTGCTTGAATCGAAAGCGACACACCGCAAACATTTTTATCACTGTCATAAATATTAACAAAAAAAAACTTACTTCGTAGGTACAACCCTCACGCGTATAAAACTTTAAACACACGAAAGAAGGAATATAAAATCGGTAATAAAAATCTATCGTGCATCGAACAGGCTTTCGTGACAGGAAAGTTTGCTAGTGCCTCCCAATCGATGTTTGTCGTTTAACCATTTTACGTCTTCTTGTACCACTAACCTAATTAAGTATCTTATTTTTCTTCTTTTTCTTTTGTTTATGGCCTTTACCCCTTACGCATAATTATGCTAATATCAAGTTGCGGGTAGATTAAAAAAAATGCGAGTAATAGTGGGATAATAGGATAGAAAGGGAAAGGACTAGGATTTAATTAAGAATGGCCACATGACCGTATGCATACATATGGTATTGTAATGCCAGTGTCAAGTGAAGAAGAAAAATATCTACAGTGAAATGAGTACCGCCATTTTACTGAATATAAAGAGATTCGTTGAGTTAGCACAAACACTGAGATCACTGCGTAAATGCTACACTTTTCATATTTATGAGTTAGATCACTACGAATGCTTAATCTACAAAATTAAATATGAAAAATATAAGATGAACAAAAATAATAATAATAATATGTAGGACAAATTTACACATATTGCTCTGGTCACAAACTAAGCTCTATCTAGGTTTGTTCTATGTGTACCAGAAACAACGATATAATATATATTATATTTTATATACAGCCGGACCGTGATAAACTGTACAGAAAAACGTACTATTTAATATTTTTTTGCCATGGGTGGGAATCGAACCCACAACCTCCGGATACAACGCCAAAGGCGCAACCACTATTCTACTGAGGTAGTCAGACACACTACAGTCTTCGGGCTACCCTCAAAGAATCCATACTTATCTTAAAAACCATAATCTTATTGTAAATTAAATTAGGTACGCTACGAAAAAACTGTATTATTAGTAAAGTAAGTAATCGAGTACAAAAGAAAGTATTCGAATTCATCGACATTCATAGCAAAGCACGCAGCAACTCGTTTTTCTTTCGCGATTCGTCTTTTTTCGTTGCCTTTTGTTTCCACGATAGATCCGTTATCGACGTGAACTTTCCACCAAGTTTCCACCCGATATTAATATCTTTTGGTGTTTTATTTTCCTTTCTGAAATGTTGCGGTTCTTCGTTTGTGCTCTTTGAATGCATTTGGCTTTGATATTCGATTATGTTCGGGCTTTTGATTGATGGGATTTCATTCATTTCTTTGCGATCATTCGAATACTTAATCGTTTTATTCTTCCCTGTATTGTTTCGTTGTTTGTTCGTTTCTTGTATTTTATTTTCCAGGTTTTTATCTGTGAGTCTTTTATTAATTGCTTAGGATAGAGGTAAACAATTTAATTGGAACGAACATCAATTACGTATTTAATTAAACATGTATCGATAGTAGGGGATCGTTCAATTGATTCAGAATCATCGGATCGCGTGCATCAATCGCATTAAGCGACAGGTGTAAACATATCTTTATTTACAGGCAAATTTTTAAACTGTCTAAGTTAATGGTGAATTTTTTTTATAATCAAATGCCGTAAGTATAGAATTAACCGTTTTTTTCCGAGCTAGAAGTTGCTGCTTCGATTCTTAAGTATGCAGAGCTCATAAACTTGCACATATTTTTGGCATTTTTCGTTAAGACAATGGGTTCGTTGTCCTAGGATGCTAGCGAATTTATCCGTGATCTTAGAGAAAAAAAATGCAACTGGTGATCCTCTGAGTAAGGAGTACCTCGTTTAAAAGATCAGCATTGCTATTCGACGGGGTAACGCTGCTAGTGTCCTTGGTATACTACGCCCATTTTCTCATACTTATTCAACATTTTAAATAATTTTGTTAATTTTCTTTTATATTTTTTATTATTACATTTTCCTTTGTCAACAAGTAAAAATCAAATTAAACAAATTACTCGTAAATTTATCGCAAAAAAAACTTATAGGTAAAATTACATTGACAGATACCTAGACAGTATTTTCCTATAATAATGGGTATAATTTTATTTTCGGAATGACATTCGTGCCTGGCTGTCGTTACCTATAATATCGATAAAGAATGATGTCTAATAGAATCAAATGGGGTTACCTATTATTATCAGTAATTCGAAAATGATAGTTTTATCGTCCTACTGTGTGTTTAACCTGTTACTGGTTATAGATATCATTGTGACCTTTAATTGGTTTTGAGGTAAGTGGCAATTTGTTTGTAAATTAAGGGTTGGGTTACAAAGCTTTTGTGTAACGTTTACTAAACTTATTTAAGTGTTATATTTTAATTTTATGTTTTAACTGTTGTATAGAATTAAATATACGTGGTGGCCGAATTGGTTAGACCTTGGACTTAAAAACACTAAGGTCCCTGGTTCGAATCCCGGTGTGTACCAATGAGTTTTTAATTAAAAAAATTATGTACATTTGTTTGACAACACCACTATAGTGCCTCGGAGAGCACGTTAAGCTGTCGGTCCCGGTTTCACTATACCAACTTGTGAAACTGTTTATAGATGGGTTATTGAGTCTATTCAAAACATCGCGACGAGCTAGCCACTTGTTCGGTGTAGACTCATACCATCGGCTACGACGAGGTGGGATTAAAACCCCTCCGCTGGGTACCCTGGGGCCGTCTAGGCGGTCTCGGGCCCGTGAAGATATATATATATATATATATATATATAGAATTAAATATGTAATATTTATATGTTAGGATAAGATTATTTTTTTGTATTTTATTTTATTTATAATAATGTTTTTTTCTACTTGTAGTTATTTATAAACACCGCGGCTAGCTTGCCACTTGTTCGGTGTGAATTCAGAATATAATTGGCATCTGTTGGAATAAAACCACTCTGCTGGGTATGAGGCGCGTTGGTTTATTTCAATGAGTGTTCTAAATATGAAAAAAAAATTGGTAACACATAATTTTGGTAATAAATGACACATAAATCCTTCGATTCCAAATTCAAAATAACGTGAGAGTTGAGAGAAATGTCGACTCACCTATGACTCGAACTACGCGTTCTATTTTTAAACTGAGTAAAAAATTGAAAAAAGAATTCTAGGAACTTTTTTTTTAATATTGTAGGTATTCTTTATTAGTAAGGATACATCTCGGGAAAGTCCATGAATGGGGTCGATCAATACAATGTTAGTTAGAACATTTTGATTGCTCCCACTACGCTCCGGCTACGAAAGAAGACTACCACCTCGAAAACATATCGATGCAGTAGTCTCTTGAAAACCAATAAAAGGATGCCTCCTTTTATTTTATTAAATTCCGATAGACATAGAAAATGAATAAAATCAAATTCGAGCCAATTCAAGATGACATTTACTATTCAAGATCGAAGCAAATGGGCCGATATGAAAGGAGGGGAATACAGAAAAAGATATCGAAAAACAAAATATGACATTAAAATGTTGTTTTTTGTCATTCCCTGCGCACTATGTCATTCACCCACGCGGGGGATTCGGTATATTTTTGGAGCCCCTCGATCGACTATCGGATACGATGGACTAAGTAGTCTTTTTGATAGACAGTCTCAAATGTTGTTGTAAAGGTTATCAAGTTTTTATTAACATTAACTATCGTTATAACAAACCATTAATCTATTAAACCGTTATGTCATGGTTTTAGCCTGTGTGTTCACCGGTTTTCTAGAGATTACTGCGTTAATTTCTTGTCGAGGTAGTAGTCTACTTTGAGGGTGCGAAACAGGCAGTTCATTTGTAGTCAAGTAGACTAGTAACGTAAATTTTATTCGTCTTTGTCGACACCCATTTCATAACCGCATCATTCAGTCGGCTTAGTGCGAGCGATAATGTATTCATTGACCATATTCATAGACTTTGTAGTTCTTTTTACCATCAGGTATATAAACAGTTGTTAAAGTAAAACTTATAATATAAATAAAATATATTTTATTTATTATAGAAGCACGGCAAGTAATTTTGTACTTATTGAGTATATCGAACCGCGCCAGGCTGTCTACTTGTTCGGTGTTGACTCAGAATATCTTCGGCTATGGCGATAAAGCTACTGGGTACCCCGAGGCCGTCTAGGGCGCCCTATCCAGTTAATTAATAATGATAAAATTTATCATGCATGGGGTTCAAACGTTGCGGTGTCTATGTGATTCTTTAAGTTAAATGATCGGATATGAATCGAGAACGAGTTGGATTTCGGAATCTTAATGAAGATAAACTGAGGAAGTTCGGGATAAGAATTTATTTGACTGTCTAAAGTAGTTCACATACGGTCTTTGACAATTTGTTTAATTACAGTACGTTTTTATGGTACCCGTATGCTATGCTATACTAGGCCATGTATATATAAAATAAAGTAAATGTACTTTTATATTCAAAGTGTGTCTAAAAAAATACTAAAGACATTGAGAAAAACTAAGTCGTCAAAAACATTTAATTAAAACTTTAACCAAAGTATTGCTATGTACCTACTGAAATTACAGCTAAATATAAAGTTAATAATACCTTTAAAATATTATATACCTATATGTCATACACAACGTAATAAATATACTATAAAGGCCTCAGAGTAAATTAAAAAAAAACATAGTATGTTGTTGAAACAGTATTCGTAACAACAATAAAATTCCATATTTAAATAAATCAAACGTTCCGAATTCAAATTTTATATCTCTTTAAAATCGAATAGCTATCACTGTCATTACAGTACGACTACACTATTTTGATCCAAATGACAGCCATCTCACATTCATACATTTGGTTGATGCTTAAAAATACACTACAAATAACTCGTACATCATTACAGCGACACCTGTTGGATTCTACATCAAACGTGTGTTCTATATCTACGTATTACTATCATATGGATGGGCAGTCACACTATTCGTTATACAAATGTAATGATCGATTATGCTATTTTGAAACTTATTTCTGATAGGTAATAAATTCAAATTTCTCTGTTAGTTATTGTAGATTATAATTTTAAGTTCGATTCAATTTCAACTCTATTTTGGGACTAATAAGATTTATTTAAAATATATGTTAAAGTTGTGTCCACAAGAAAAACTGATTGCGTTAATTTTCACTTCATTTAAAGCTCATCCGTTGGGTAATTTAAATGATACCTTTATTTTTTATTATTATTAAAGCATGATGTGACTTTGTATCTACCTAGTGGTGAGCTTACCTACAAAGTGTCTTTTAACCTGCACCCACTTGCTGGCTAGGATGCTTTATCGTCTGTAATCGCACCCTGATAGTAGACTACCAACAAATAGATGCAGTAGCCTCCTATAAACCATTGAACCCGCCGACTAAAACCGAAACATAACTAGGCCACTTGACGGTTTTTGCATCTGTGTGCTAGCGAAGTTATAGTTATACAGATATTTAGTCACCTAAAATTGATAATTCAATTTAAATTGTAGCGTGTAGTAATTCTAAAGACATGGATACTGCAATGGGCTACAACTCATGCTAAACGATATAGCATAATTTTAATTGCACAAACCGAGGCAATAAGTAATGAATATCAATAGACATTAAACTGATAGTTGATATAGACGGATGATCATCACTGTTTATTATAAATAAACAACTAAAAACAAACCTTATCCTAAAGGTATTAAAGTCTAAAGTTTGTTTAACTTAGCGAGAATGTATATCTATAAGTGTTGGCAGATTGAAGTCTTAGGCGATATTTTGCGCGCTATTACTTCGTATGACATTTAAGAGCTGGCAAAGGATCAAGATGATTGAATCCATTGGCAGTTCTAAGAGCAGAAACTTTAATACGTACTAGGTTATGGCATAAATTTATTCATAATTATTGCTGGCCAACGCTAAAGATCACCTGCCGACGCGTATCCGGGCGCCATCTTGGATTTTAAGATTTACTCGATTGATCGATTTTCTATAATCTTGATTAGATTCTTATCTGTGGTTGGTATTGAATTAATTTATAAGTTCAATTAGATTGGAATTTAAAAAAAGAAATTTATTTACCTATATTTGGATTTTTATTATTAGCCCTAATATTCAAAGTTACTGCGTGTGTAGTTGAAATGCATTTTCAATAATCGATTATTTAAAGTCTTCAGATCAATCGATTATTGAAAAGGGCCTGAAGATAAAAATTGACCCGTTATATACAGTGTAAATTCGAAAGGTTGTACTTTGGGCTAATATAAGTCTCTACTAATCAAATCGAACGAACTTTTCCCTTCAACCATGCGTCGCAAATGAAAAAAAAACTTTCCTATAAAAAATGATCATTTTAACATTACTAGTTTGTTTGAAGGCATTCATTTTTCATTTGCGACACATGGTCCCATGGGAAAAGTAGTTCGATTTGATCAGTAGAACCTCATATTAGCCAAAAGTACAACTTTTCAAAGTTACCATGTACCTATAAATTATTTTGCTTGAAGATTTTAAGTTGAAAATAAATTAGTTTTCGATTATAGAAATTGTATTTTATGAACCCTATAGAAAGCTCGTAGGGTTGATTTTTGAACAAAATATATAATGTAGGTACCTAATATGTAAATAAACTTCGATGTAGGTATATGAATCATAAAGTTAATAATCTACAAAAGAAAAAAAAAACAATATTCATTGATCACAGGCGGGAAACACATGTGCAGAGTAAAGAGGATAGGGTTATACGAGAGAGAGGGATAGATAGATTTTTTAAACCCAACATTGAAAGCACCGATTTCGCCACATGTTTCGAACTTTGATGGTTATAAAATTGGTTGAATGGTTTTTAAACAAATAAACTATAGGCAAATTACGTTGTATTTTATTAGGCTGGCGTTTTTTTATTTATTATTTATTTTAGAGCAAGATTTGGGACCTTGTATATTCCTAACTAGATAATAGTCAGACTTACACGGTTCAATAAATGGGTTCGATCAATGTGTTATTGTTTAAAAGCTTTGGTCGCTCCCACTATGCCAAATTGGCGGGATGGAAACAAAGTTGATATCTGTCTGTCTAATAATTTTGCTTAGTTCTTATAAACAAAGGTTTCGAAAATATCTTTCGGGTTATTATTATTATTGGTATATCGAATAATGGTAATAAACCTGAAATTTTTGGCAGATCAGCTTGTATAAAATTAATATTGATAATAAATTAAAGTAAATATTAAATATTATGTTTTAATTTTAATACATACATACATATCTTCACGGGTGGCCTTACGGCGCCCGAGACCGCCTAGACGGACCCAGGGTACCCAGCGGAGGGGTTTTTTCATTCCACCTCGTCTTAGCCAATGGTATGAGTCTCCACCGAACAAGTGGCTAGCTCGTCGCGATGTTTTAAATAGAATTAATAACCCATCTATAAACAGTTTCACAAGTTGGTATACTGAAACCGGGACCGACAGCTTAACGTGCTCTCCGAGGCACTATAGTAGTATTTTATTTTAATAATTTATTAATATAAAGTTCTATAATGTTATATGGTCAATTAGATATTTATTTTATCGTTGATTCGTAGGTATATAGATCACGTCAAGTCTAACAAAATATAACGTCATCGAAATTAACGTAGGATCAACAATTTTATGACGTTTGTATGAATTTGCTTATATCCCAAACAGTTTTGATCCTTTATAAACAACATTTTTTTAAGTGTTAAATTTTTATGGTTCAAGACTAACACATTTTTGAATTTTAAAATGAAAAAAAATCTATTGTTAAATTTTACCAATTTTTTTTTTAAGTTTTGGTAATTTATAAAAAAAATACCGGTTAGACGGTACCAGGGTACTCAATGGAGGGGTAATATATAATAGTGTAGGATAATTTACACATATTGCTCTGGTCACAAACTATGCTCTAGACTTATAGTATGTGTACTAGAAACAACGATATTAATACAAATTTTATTTTATAAACACCCTGACCATGACAAACTGTACGGAAAACGTTTTTTTTTTGCTATGAGTGGGAATTGAACCCACGACCTCCAAATACAACGCCAAAGGCACAACCATTAGACTACGGAGGCGTTTCTGAATAGATTTCTTGTACCTACTGTTTTTAAACTACGGCCGTATCATGTTTGATAAACATTGTGTCAAATGTCTTAATTTCTTTTTAACAAAATGTTTGAAATTAGTAAAAATTAGACCTTGGACTTAAAAACACTTAGGTCCCTGGTTCGAATCCCAGTGTATACCAATGAGTTTTTAATTAAAAAAAATATGTACATTTGTTTGACAACACCACTATAGTGCCTCGGAGAGCACGTTAAGCTGTCGGTCCCGGTTTCACTATACCAACCTGTGAACCTGTTTATAGATGGATTATTGAGTCTATTCAAAACATCGCGACGAGCTAGCGTAGCGGACACGAATAGGTGAGATTAAAAACCCCTCCGCTGGGTACCCTAAGGCCGTCTAGGCGGTCTCGGGCGCCGTAAGGCACCCGTCATAATATGTATGTATATGTGTAAAAATGTGATACCAATAAATTTGTTAAAAAAAAATAAAGACATTTTTTTTTTATTTTTTATTGGAGCACGACATGTGACTTTGTATCTACCTGGTGGTGAGCAGACCTACAAAGTCCATGAATGGGGTCAATCAATATATAATACCGGCTAAATGATACGATTACAAAATGGGGGGCGACAATGAAGAATTGCATTACGAGTATATACTCGCTGCCTTATCGTCAATTCAACCACCCATTTCGTAACCGCACCCTGAAAGGAGACTACCACCTCGACAAGAAATCGATGCAGTAGTCTCCAGAAAACCGGTGAACCCACAGACTAAAACCGAAACATGACTAGGTCACTTGACGGTTTTTGCATCTGTATGGGTGGTGGTAACGAGACCGGTCGGTCGGCCTAACGAAGTTATAGAGACATTCCTCCCACCTAAACACATTGTTACATTGTACTTATCAAACATCTTCCAACTAAACAAGTATTGATCACATGAGTACAGTAACTCATCCGGTAGAGTGTCGGGTTACCGGGTTTTTGTTTTAAAGTTTCTTATAGCTTGTGATAAAGCTCTGTGTAAACATTATTGGATGACCGCTCGATGTAATGGCGTCTTGCTTTATATAGAGTGTTCTTTTTTTTTACTTCCATAAAATTGATATTAAATTTATTTCAAATAACAACAATAAGTTATTTTATTTTTAAAAAGCTATATTTTGTTTTGAACCCATTATAAATACCTATCTGTAAAGATTAACAAAAATAATTTTAAATTTTTGTTAATTGTTTTTTCATTTCACAAAAGTTTTTTTGATGTTTGTTCAAATTTTAAATTTGACCGCCTACGTGGTCTAGTCGTCGGTTCGATTCTTACTAATGACAAAACAATATTAACACCTAAGTACATTTTTCTGTACAGTCTGGTGTGTTTATAAAACATAATAATATGTATCTGATTTTTTATATAAAAAAAATATATTAATTTATACCCAACATTAGGTACCATTTAGAACAAATTGACATTTGTTCTAAATGGTCAAATGAAAAAAAATACAGTTTTATGTTTAAATATTGTAAGATTTTCACAACAAAAAATGGCATGCCATACCTAATACTAGTAAATTTAAATTTTATTACCTTTTTTTTTATTGGTGCTAACTGCACAAATAAAGTAATAGTAAATTCTTTGCACAATATCTGGAGTTCTCTGAGCTGTTTACTAACTACTTTTTTTCCTGTATATCAAAATAAACATTCATCTATCTGAGTATAAAAAAAAAAACATTACCTACACGTCATTTTTATCTATCTATTAATAAAGTAACACCCTGTAAACAAATAAGTATGCCAATACATGACGTCATACAAATCGAACCCTATGAGAGCACCTCGGTTGATAGTATCTCACGCTTTGGACATCTATAGGACATTGGACATTGGACACTTATTGTTTTTACTAACTGTGCAATTTATTTTATATGCAATACACACCTAAGTGTTTGACATTTGCATTGCTAAGTTATTTGTTATTATTGCGATCTATCTATGATTGTTTGTTTGTTTTTTATTGTTATTTATTTGCAGTGGAAAATGTAGTAGGTACTTCAAAGTATGGAGTTTTATTTGTTGGTTGAAGATCTTGGTAGCGTTTAAAAGTAAATGAACTTTATATATGATTGGTAAATTTTACCAATAATTAACTTTTTTGTTATAAAAATTGGTAATCAGTAATCTCTGACATTTTCGTAGTGTCTTAGTGTTTGTGTTATCTCAATAAATCTCTTAACCTTCGATAAAATAGCGGTACCCATTTTATCATTGGTTTTTCTTCCTCTTCACTTGACATTGGCAGGACTATACCGGATGTCTGCATACGGTCATGTCGCCATTCCTTTCTCTACCCTAGTCCTTTCCCAATTCCTTTCCATCCTATTATCCCTATTATTCCTCTTTTCCTATTAATGAATAAGTTTTTAAAACTACCCGTTAGACATTGGCAAAATTGCGCGTAATGCGAAGAGGCCATTAAACCAATAAAATAATAAAATAAAATCTCTGACATTTTGCAGAAAATAATTTATTTATTTATTTAGATATTTCAATGATACAAGTTAAAGTATGACAGTAAACATATCGAATTTTAGGTACATATTGCAGGCAACGATTTGTAGAGAAAAAATAATATTTAGTTCTTACTTATTAGAGTTTATAACTGAGTAAGAGAGCAGTCCATATGATTTACTAACTGGTAAAGTTTTTTTTTAAATTTATTATGGCTTGGAAACAAGTCCTTCAGCCAAAACCGTGAAATATCATTCTTAGTGTTGCCCCAAGTAGCCTGGATTTAGTTTTGGAAATACCCCGGGTCGAGTTCCGTGAGCAAGTTTTTAAATTTTTATATAAACAATAATTTTCAAATAAATAAAACAGAATTGTCTTAAAACTTGCACACTTTGATAATCCTAATTTCTTACTTTATAATATTAAAATGGATATGTAAACTATTACAGTTGGTATAAAGCCTCCGTGGACTAGTGGTTGAGCTTTTGGCGTTGTATCCGAAGGTCGTGGGTTCGATTCCCAACCCAAAAAAATATTAAGTAGTACGTTTTTTTCTGTAGTTTGTCATGGTCTAGGTGTTTATAAAATATAATATGTTATATCGTTGCTTCTGGTACACATAGTACAAGCCTAGAGCTTAGTTTGTGGCCAGAGCAATATATGTAATATGTCCTACATATTATTATTATTATTATATTTTTAAGTAGGTAATTTTTTATACTAATCTGTAAAGTAGATAGTTAACTAATTTTTATATCAATTAATCCATCTTTATAAGAACTGCAATAATGCATGCGACCGACTATTTGTATGCACATAACCTATTCAGCATTATCAATCGAATTAATCTGCCCGACAGACATAAGTAACATTTGATATAATTCAAAGAACACTTCCATATTAAACAGGTATTCAATTTTTTAGGTAAGTACAGTCGGCAAAAATATCGGTACTTACTGACTTAAGATAGGAAGTCAGCTGTCGGATTATAATATCTTGGAATACATTACAGTGTAAAGGGTTGGATTAAAATTATATATTGTGTTTAATAACTCATCCAGGAATCGCGTGTGGAGAAATGTTACGATTGCATAATTTTTGTTTAGCTATTGATATAGGTACAGTTAGCATTTTAATTCTTACTTTTTTAAATATTTGAGTAAGAATAGGTAAAATCTATTCTTAAACAATTATATATAATCTATCTAAAATTAAATGCATATATAAAGATGTTAGGTTTAGCTGTTATGTTTTGTGGGACAAATTATATTATTTATTAAAAAAATATAATTTATAACAAATTAAATAAGAAGTACCTAATTAGTATTTTTAAAAAATATTAGGATTCATTTATATTAAATTTTTGTTTCTATCAATAAAACCAATAATTTTTTTTTGTATAATTACATAGGTACTATATACATAGGTATATTATTATTTAGATAAGTGGTTATTTAAAACCATTTACCTATATTATATTTCAACTTATTTTGTGAAATTTATCATTGGATATTATTAATAAAAGAAATGAATTTTATATGGGAATAATCTTATTTATAATCTATGACATCTATAATACTATCATCTAAATATATAAACTTATGCATATTTGCTGTATTTTTGGCTCTAATAAATGATCAATGAGTTACATATTTATATATAATTTACCACCATATTATAAGTTCTAGCTTTTAAATCACAAATCTTAATTTTAAAATTACTATTATTATTCAAAATATATTAAGTAGTTTCTTATTACTAATATTTTATTATTATTTTCTTTTACAAATAAGTTTAAAGTTGTTCTTCTGACCGTACTATCTATACAACAATGTCGCGTGATGCATTCTACCTTTTTACACTGTTTGAAACTGTTTAACCGATTGCCTTCAATTTGACATTAATTCTATCGGTTAAGGAGTTATTATTAATTCCGAAGCATGCATTACATTTATTATAAGTTATAAGACATTATTAATATTAATAATTTATTGAAAAAGACAGTTGTTTGCTACTGTTTAATATTAAATAATTTATTTGACCGCCTCCGTGGTGTAGTGGTTACGCAGTTAGCATTGTATCCGGAGGTCGTGGGTTCGATTACCACTCATGGTGCTTATAAAATATATTATATTAGTTTTGTTGTTTCTGGTACACATAGTACAAGCTTAGAGCTTAGTATGTGACCAGGGGCTATATGCGTGGAATGTTTTATATAGTATTAGTACCTATAGGTTAAGAATAAACGTTTTGGACTTATCTCATTTGATGATCTTCACGCCAGTCTCTTACGGGTTAGGCAGAGAACAGAGCGCTACTTGTCTCTGTCTTTACATACTTATTCTTCTCGCATACGCCGATATTATAAACTTTTAAAATAATCTATAAATATGCCCATCCTTGTTTTAAAATAAGACTTAAATTTGGTTATAAGACTCTATCATGAGTTTTTGTCGCATTAACGTAACGTTAATACATAAAGAAACGTTACTTTGTTTTTGATAACAGCATATGAATAATCTTTTAACGTATTAACTCTGGTTTTAAACGAAAAAACGTATAGTAGACCATCAGAATGCAAATGTATTCACTCAAAAAAAAAAAACAACCAAACTTTAAATGCCTAAGTAGATAACAAATCTTTATTTTTAAACTTTAATAAATATTCTGTCACTTAAAAAAATAACAATCAAAATCAAATCTCTGGTCACCCCGAGGCCAGATACACTGTTATATGAAAATATTAAGTTAGCAGCTAAAAGGTATTTGCTTTTATTTTAACCCTTTAATGCCTTATGTATATTAAAGTTACCTTACGACGTAAGTATTTTTGTTATAATTAATATTATAATATAATTTTAATATTAGCCCGGGAATCCAACTCGGAATTAAATTAGGTACGGTTATCAAAATAACAGAGTTTTTTTTACACATTCCAATAAGTATTTAAAGAATGTGCAAATTTTATAAAGCAGTTATAAAATTATTTAAATGTAAAATTTATATAGTTAAATCGTTAATGAATAACTGCTTATACTTTATAACTGTCTGCTAGACATAGTCCGACATTCGGCTAGGTATATTATATTTTTATTTAAATACTTAATCGGTCACCAATAATAATAAAGCACGAATAAAATTCCATCAAAAAAAAAACTTAAATTAAGTAAAAACTGTCTTGGGTTAAAAACATTTAGGTACCTACTTAGTTTTTTTTTTATTATTTTATTGTTTCCTTAATATATGAAAAACTTTATTTTTAAATGGCTTAATCCAAGAATTTATTTTTATCCTTTTTATAATAAATATCTATTATTATATATTAGGTATGTGAATATATCTAATTAGAATAATTTATTTACACCCTAGATACATATAATTTATCTATTCAAAAACGTTTATATTATACCTAAGCCAAGACTACCTAAAGCTCTATTTTCTTCCTATCACAACGATTTGGTACAAAACTGATAAAACACGGTCTATTAAGGAGAAATACTCCTTAATAGAGCAGTAAAAATAATAATTATTATAGGTATAGCAGGTACACAATAATAATTAACAGTAAAAGAGACGGAGATTCCAACAAAAAATCAAGCGATAACAGTTCAAATTCATTCACAAAGTGTTTGAATACTTTCTCATAATCGATGCATTCGAAACAATCAGAACATCCTCTCCCACGATTAGCGCGATTCTTGACAGTTTTAATCGATTGACATCGACTCGAAATAGATTCCTATTAGATCTTATGGGAAAATTCATACGTAGTCGTATAAATTTGTTTAGCCGTTGTTTGACTTAGATAAAGTTATGTATTTTATAATTGGTAAAAATTAGTTAGGTTTAAATATACCAATTTTTTTTGGTAAGTTAGCGTAACATGTTTTTCAAAATGGTATATTTTTTGCATTTCTATTTGTTATTTAAAATGGTCCACTACTCTGGTCTACTTATAAAAACCGTCTGCTTTGAGTACTCAAAATATAAATTGTTTCTGTAGGTAAAACACATAAAATCAAATATTAAAATTAGTAGGTAAAATCAAATAAATAAGTAGGCAATAATAATTTAAAAAGTAGGTAGGTAAGTTTTTTATAGTTTTTTTATTATATTTAATTATCTAGATGCCTACCTACCAAGATTATATTTTATATTATTATTAATATATTACAATCCAACATTAAATATTGATTTAAACAAATCACCTTTCCGTATAAAAAATCTGTTTAGTTTTTATTGCATTTACTGAAACTAATATTTTTATTTATTTTAATAAATAGGTTAGAATTAATTTAGAAGAAATTAATTAAATAAATGAAATATTTAAGAATTATATAGCAAAAATTTGATTATGCTTATTTATTCTAATATTGCCCTTTATCGCTTACGCCCAAAAACTAAGTAGGTACCTATTTTTATTTTGAGTAGATACCTACTTTTTAAATTATTATTGCCTACTTATTTATTTGATTTTACTATTTTTAATATTTGATTTTATGTGTTTTACCAGTATTATTTATTATTTATTTTATTACGCAGATAATAACTTATTATTTTTTTTGTTTAAAATAACTAAAATAATATATCAAAATTACATTGATATTTATATTATCTCATGTTCATAATATTCAAAGTCAAAGTCAAAATCGTTTATTTGAGAACAAAATACTTAATATTATTAATTGAATTTATTAAGCTATTTGTGTTAAAAATATATTTAAATAAAACACCTAGATGACCTATTTTATCTCTACATTATAAAAAGTAACTTTCCATAAAATAATAACTCCAATAACTATAAATTCAATAATTCAAAATAACCAATAAAAAGTTAAGAAAACAGAATAAAAACAAACTAAGAATAAGATTTTTTTCTGTTTAAATAAAATTTCACTAATTAATTTAAATTGATGATAGAAAAACCAACATTTATAAAATCACAAGAAAAATACTTGAAATTATCAAGATTGAATCGAACAAAATAATTGAATCGAACTAATAAATTCCGATCAATTATTCGCAATTAATAGATACCGAGTACAGTCCGCCGACAATCACTTTGATTCACGTATTCTTCACTAATAATTATTTTTTATTTTGATTAAAGTCTAATTGATAGTTTGATTTTCGATTATTCCATTTTCTTATTTCAATTATTTATTTATTTTTATTCTTTTTTTACAAGATCACTTTTATTTTAATATTTTTTTTTTAATAAAAAAAAATACAGCAAGTATTTATTAATTTTATACTTAAAAAAAAATCAAAGTTAAAACAATTTGGTAAAATCAAGTGGTAAAAAAATAGTGAACACTTACATTCATTCAGCGATCACAATAATGGCACAAACTTTGTTGTAAATTAAATATGTCCACATAATAATTTCACAGTCCAAATAACATCACAGTAGCCAAGGAAGTCTTAAAAATGTTTCACGACAAAGTTATCAAGACTAAACTTGCCAAAATAAATGCAACAGTCAGTGAAAACAAACACAAAATTCACAACGCAAATTGAAAAAAAATCCAATAATAAAAACAACCGCAACACTATTTAAATAATAATTAATTAGTAGTTAATTAAAAAAAAGTTCACTTGTACACAATCGATTATCGGATTCGATTATTACGTAAGGTATGTAATCCTGTTTCATGTCATTCGACGTGGGAGCGAGTCCGCGTCGAGTCCGCGACTGCACTGCGATCCTTCGGCTATGGCCCCACCAACACTACGCGCATCTGAGGCTCACTCCTTAGGGCGCCCCGCCCAGTGGGATGCCACTCGACTCTAAGATGAACATCCGTCCCGCTCTACTGTAGGCGGATGGCCTCGCTGCGTCCCTTTCTGACGCGGCGACAGTGGGGCGCGCCAATAGCATCGGTTCGACGGATCGGTCGAGACGATGGATCGAGATGTGTACTTAGGTATCGCTGCACGAGTCCTTTTGTTGTAGTCGATAATAGGATGCGCTTTTTTGCGGCGCGATCGACTTGTCTTGCCCGTGGTGCACTTTCAACGCACGCCTTTTTCCTTAAGTATTTTATATTTAAGACACAAGTAGAAAGGTTTTTTAGTGAAACTTTGCTAAAAATCTAAGTTTAGACACATAATTAGTACTTTTTATTTAATAAAAAATTTAAAAAAAAGCAATAAAAGGTTTATTGCTTTTTTTTAAATTGGTTTTTAACTAAAGAAAAATAAAATTGTAGTTATTTACTTTATAAATTAACTTTACTTTATAAATTAAGTAAAGTTAATTTATAAAGTAGATCTAAGAAAGACTAATGCAGATATAGAATCGAAGATTCGCTAGGGCTAGGGTGGGTTATAAGTGCGGAGTCGTCACAGGGGTGGCTGAACCCTTAGGGCGCGAAATGTAGGTCAGTTTTTGTTTAGCGCTTCACAAAATTCGGTTACTGGTACATTTACCTTACTTTTCAAAAGTTATTGGAAATATTTGTCACTTTTCCAAAGTTTTTAGTATTGTTTTGTTTCTTGTACATAACTTTTTTGTTGAAGATTATTTTTCCTACTATTATTATTATTTAATTTATTTATTTTACTAAAAGTCCCCAATATTAGCAGGTGCTAATAAGTTAATATTATATTTTTAAATTTACTCCATATCCATTTTAGTTTTAGTATTGCAATAATGCCAAATATTTATTTCAATTTAATATAACTAACAAAAAAATATTTAATAAATAAATGTCAGTATAACTTAAAAAAAAAATATATAAAGATAAATGAAAAAGCGAAAAAAGCTTTCAAAGACGCTAAGAAAACCGAGTTGACGTCCTCTCAACGACAGATGGCGCCACGAGAACTCTAACTGAAATATAATTTCAGGAAAACAGCTGAAAATTATAATAATATTGATTAAATTATTTATATTGAATTTTCTTTTTTTTTTAATAAAATGTTTAGAATCGTATTTTAATAGTATCTTTAAGAAATGTTCATTTATGAACAATACGCTACTGCTTAGCAGAATCTGTGTAATTCTTTGTCGTAAAAACTCTACATTTTAGTAAAATCCATAAATAGTGACGCCTAGTATTACTGCCTATTATTGCATTATAAATTATTGATTTATTTATCATTACTCCCACTTAAGTTTTGTAATACCTATTATTTTTATTTAAATAATACCTATTATGTTTTCTGTACACTTTTTCATGATCTCGTTGTCTATAAAATATAAAATGTATTAGTGTCGTTGTTTCTGGTACACATAGTACAAGCCTAGACTTAGTTTGTGACCAATTATGTGCATAATGTCCTACATATTAAATTATTATTATGAGAAATTATTATTAAGACCAATTTAGTATTTTTTAACCAAATTAATTAGGTATACTTAAAAATATGTCTTTCTATCTTAAAACTTTTGTTTTCTTTAGTAACCAAAAGCAAATGTAAGAACCCTTGCTGAATATTAATAGCATTAAAAAGCAATTCTGTAGAAAATGTTCTGAACACAAACATCTATAAAGAACGGGGGCGTCTTTTTATTCAAACATTAAAAACATCTGTTCATCGAGGTCCCTCCGATATCCGTGTCTTGGATTGGCCGGTGAAGGGTTAATACAAGAAATATATGGATGAGATTTAGTGAAGATATATAATAAATATCAAGCTAGTGCCTTTGAGGGATAGACAGAAACAATCGACTGCTTGTTTCTATCTCTACATATTTATTTATTTTTTATTTAAATCTTTATTGCATACAAAATACAAAGGCGGTCTTAATTCCGCTAGGCATTCTTTACCAGTCAAACCTTCGGGACAATCAAAGCAGTTAATAAGTGCAATACAGTAACTGAGTATACTCGTATAATGCAGTGAATCTACGTCTCTAATGGTGGACTTTGTAGGTCTACTTACCATCATATAGATCAGCTTCAGCTATGCACCAGTAAAAAAAAAAATTGTTTAGATCTCTATGGGTAGGTAGAGACAACCGAGCGCTACCTTGATTTTACATACTCCTTTTGCTTCTTCCACATTCATGCTCTCCTGATAATTTTATTATTTTCAAAGACTTTAAACTGGACTATCTTTAAACTTTTTTATCATTATTAATCTATTTAAGAATTTAATGGCTCTTTTGACAATCATAGAGTACTCATCTCAGTTGTGGGTTATTTGTTCCAACGATCAAATAAAAAACTACGGGAAAAAAAGACATTGTCATTACGTTAATCTATATATTATATTAATTAAATTATATATATATAGACAAATGCCACTGGTAAATGAGAGACTACCAAGCAATTTGTATATATATGTAGGTACTTAAAGTTACTAAAATAAAATAAGAAATTAGCTTATCCATATATTTCTTTCTGATTATAAATCGAAAAATGGGAATAGGAAAAATGAAATTAAAGAAAAAAAGGGTTGAAAATCCCTTCTTATGCAAATTTGTTCTTTCGAATATTTATGTTTGATTTTAACGTGCCAACGCCTTCGCTCAGTTATTAAATATTAATTTTTCAGATGATTTATTAGCTTTTTTTCTTTTACAGGCGATGGTTATGAAAAATTCTAGGAGTTAATTAGAAATGTAAACGACAGTCGTCATTGAAGGGTTAAATGCTGAAAAGAAATCTGAACTTTTTTCTTTATCTATGAAAAAATCTGAGAACAAAAATCTATAGGTATACCCCAGTTTGGTAGAGTTTATAAGAAATTTGGTACTACGCGATTAGGTGAATTAGGACTAGGACTACGCGATTATAAGAATTAGGTACCTACTACGCGATTAAGAGAATTTGATGCTACGCGATATAAAATAAAAATATAAAACAGACTTTTCAATTTCATAAAGTTTTCTCTTAATCTTTCTCTCTAAATCCCTTGCTATCTGTTCTGTATCGAAGTATTTCGATTCAGAAGGTTTAATCACTCGCATAGGCTTATAGAGACAATAATCTATAATTCCGTAATACGCATATACAAAGTGTTTGTTTTTTTAATTTATTAAAACGCTGATATGTGACTCTAAACCGATGGAAGCATTATGCAGTTATTAATGAGTCCAAAAATAAAACTACCAATTTTCATTATAAATTCATATGTTGGTGACTTCTATTATCGGCTTTAGATGTCGATTAGGTATATAGAGATGCAATTAATAAATTTGATCAATATCCTTGGTCAGTATTGATCAATCACTCACAGGCTGAATATCAGTAATATGAAGGATATTTTACACATATTGCCCTGCAGGGTTATTACGCGTCTTAAGTTCGCTCGCACGCCAATCGTTATGACATTTTGACGTAGATCAAGCTTGGCTTTTTAACAATGGCTCCAAAAAATCTTAGAAAATTACGTCATAACGATTGGCGTGCGAGCGAACTTAAGACGCGTAATCACCCTGCTGGTCACCTGTATAATATAATATTATATATTTTTAACGCCATTTGGCGTAGTTTTAATTTTAACTATCTCTGCCTAAGGCGTAGTTAGAACTAAAAAATAAATAAATGGCAATTAGGACTAGAATTTTAGAGAAAAAAAAATCTCTCTGAAATCGAAGTGGCTTTTTCAAAATCTAATTAAAATGAAGAATAAAAAAACTTAAGAGGTGACGACAGATCCAAAGTCAAATCTAATCATTCAACAGAAAGTATCCATAGCAATTCAGCGTGGCAACTTAGCTAGTGTTATCAGTACTTGTATTATATATTTGTTGTATGGACAGCCTCCGTAGACTAGTGGTTGCACCTTTGGCGTTGTATCCGGAGGTCGTGGGTTCGATTCCCACCCATGGCAAAAAATATTAGTACGTTTTTTCTGTACAGTTTGTCATGGTCTCGGTGTTTATAATATATATTATATCGTTGCTTCTGGTACACATAGTACAAGCCTAGAGCTTAGTTTGTGACCAGAGCAATATGTGTAATTTGTCCTACATATTATTATTATTACTTTTCCAGCAACTTAGTGGATTTTTTTTTTCTGACAATTAATTACAAAGTTACTTGGCATATTCTGGATCTTTGTCCATATGTTTTGTAGTGAAAATCTATGTTTTGTTCTCAATAATAAATAATATAATTACTACAATAAAAAGGTACTTAAAAATAATAATATAGCAATAGATGGTATATCTCTTATTTTAATATAACAGGCGGTTTGTATTCTAAAAAAAAAAAAATTTTTTTTTCTTTGCAAAGACAGCTACAACGTCTACAGACAAATTCATTACCATATTTAATTTATAGCTACTATTTTAGTATATATTTATTTACTTTTTATATTTATATAGGACCGCCTCCGTAGAGTAGTGGTTGCGCCTTTGGCGTTGTATGCGGAGGTCGTGGGTTCAACATACCCATGGCAATAAAAATATTAGTACGTTTTTCTGTACAATTTGTCATAGTCTGAGTATTTATAAAATATAATATATATTATATCGTTGTTTCTGGTAAACATAGTACAAGCCTAGAGCTTAGTTTGTAACCAGAGCAATATGTGTAAATTGTCTTAAAAAAAAAAATATTAACGATTTACACGTTATAGGTTTACAGTTAAGTATATTAATATAAATAAAAAAAATATATAAATATAGGTGTATCTTCATACGACTACTACTTTATATACGTGGTGGCCGAGTATATACGTGGTGGCCGAGTTGGTTAGACCTTGGGCTTAAAAACACTTAGGTCCCTGGTTCGAATCCCGATTTGTACCAATGAGTTTTTAATTAAAAAAAAATGTACACTTGTTTAACAACACCACTATAGTGCCTCAGAGAGCACGTTAAGCTGTCGGTCCCGGTTTCACTATACCAACTTGTGAAACTGTTTATAGATGGGTTATTAAGTCTATTCAAAACATCGCGACGAGCTAGCCACTTGTTCGGTGTAAACTCATACCATCGGCTACGACGAGGTGGGATTAAAACCCTTCCGCTGGGTACCCTGGGGCCGTCTAGGCGGTCTCGGGCACCGTAAGTCACCCGTGATGATATGTATTATGTATGTTCATACGACTAAAGACGCCATGCCATATAAGGCGAAATATTTCGTAGTTAAATAAATAAATAAAAAATATATAGCTACTATTTTAATAGTTATAACCAAAGAACGCCTCGGCATTAACAAAGTATTGTAATAAAACACAATCACACACGTGCGACGAAATCTTATGACGTTCTCTCTATGACAATAGCCTACCCACTACATGTATTAGAATATCTCAGATGACAATTGTTTGGGCTCCTGGATCTTTTTATGAGGATCTAACAAACGAATTTGCTTGTAATTGTGAGATTGAACTGTGATGATGTCTGATGAATTAATTCTTAGAATTAATAATAATTAAAAAAAAAAAAAAAAAAAAAAAACCATCACGGGTGCCTATTTGGCTCCCGAGAACCGTTTAAACTGCCTCAGGGTCCCAGCGTAGGGATTAACCCATCCTCATTTCGCCGATGGTATTCGGAGGCAACACCTAACAAGTGGCGAGCTTGTTGCGGTGTTTATGATGAAATAGCCTCGTTGTATAAAGTGGCGAGCTTGTTACGGTTGTATAAATAATAATTAATAGAGATTTTTTTTATTTATTTTTTATTGAAAGCGGCGCCAGCCTTGTGGTTCAGTCACTGCGCAACTGATAACAAAGTTAAGCAATGGCAACAAGACCGGTCCTGGGATGGGTGACAAGCTTTATACAACGAGGATATACCATCATAAACGCCGTAACAAATTCGCCACTTGTTAGGTGTTGCCTCTGAAATACCATCGGCGAAATGAGGATGGGTTAATCCCTTCGCTGGGTACCCTGAAGGCGTTTAAATGGTTCTCGGGAGCCAAAAAGGCACTCGTGATGGTAATTTTTTTTTTTTATTGAAGCACAACATATGACTTTGTATCTACCTGGTGGTGAGCAGACCTATAAAGTCCATGAATGGGATCAATCAATAATTGTTCTTAAACAATATGTATCGCACCCACTATGCCGGCTAAATGAAGCGATTACGAAATGGGGGGCGACAATGACGTATTGCATTACGAGTATATTTTAATATACTCGCTGCCTTATCGTCAATTCAACTACCCATTTCGTAACCGCACCCTGCAAAAATCTTTCCGTGCGACTTTTGGTAGTCCACGCTGCTGACTCTCATCAGAAACCGTACTTATAACGCTGAGATAAAACATACGAAAGTAGATACAAATACGTAATTTCACTGATGAGCATACCTCTCATTAAAGTTACGCGATATGTATATACATATCTAATAATAAATGAAAATTATCAACAAAATGACAGCCTCCGTAGACTAGTGGTCTTGCGTCTTTGGTGTTGTATCCGAAGGTCGTGGGTATCGATCCCACCCATGGCAACAAAATATTAGTTACCTACGCTTTTTCTATACAGTTTGTCATGGTCTGGGTATTTATAAAATGTAATATATATTACAGTTGCTCCTGGTACACATAGTACAAGCCTAGAGTTGAGTTTGTGACTAAAGCAATATGTGTAAATTGTCCTACATATTATTATTATCACAAATCAAAGTTTAAATTTTTAACAAATAACTGTCTAGCCATTGCCTACATTATTAACTCTTGGGATATAATGAAAAGTGTAATTATTTAAAAGTACCCCGCCCTCATCGGGTCCTAACTTGAGTCATCGACCCAATGACTCATTGTTTTAATTCCTCTCATAATCGACCACTATTAATTAATCAAAATTATATTCCTAAAAATGTGTAAGAGCCGCCTTTGATATGTAGGGCTTTTTTTAGAAAGGTAGAGCTAGTAATTTGTAGATGCCACAAACAGTGGGGTTTAAAACTGCATTTTTAATCCGCTTGAGGGTGTTTAGGCAAGTGTTTCCTCAAAACTGTCAAACGTCATACTAATTTTTAATTATATAGTTAAAGTTCTTTTAAATGTCATTAAAAGCAAAAACAAAAAAATAAAATTATTAAAGAAATCTGAAAAAAAAAAAACTTACCTAAATTTTTTATTCATTTGCATTACTCTTAATTTTTCAATTTATTTTTATTGTGGAATATAGGTTTGCAAGATATTACAACAATTTTGTACAGCTATGTCCTGCCCTAATTACAAACCTACAAAGAATTACACAATCAATGGGAAATATCTACACAAATAGTCAAAATATATACATAGGTAATACATTGTAGTTTTGAGAGATTTTTGTAAGATTTTATCTTCAAGAAATTCATTAATATTATAGTATTTAAGGATAAGTACAGCTTATCCTTAAATTCTTTTTTTTCTTTAATTATTCGAATTTCAGTGGGTAGCTTATCTGTTTATAAATTTATTAAATTACCAGTCGTCAGTCTTCTTATAAAAACACAAAATTCTAAAATGAGTTCGCCAACGACTGAAAAAAAGTTTTTTTTTTTTTTAGATAAACGATTTCTTTATCGACATGTTACTTCTATATTAGAACGTTTTAACTCTATAGTGTCATGGGTGCAACAATTAACATTTGATGATGCGGGCGCAGTGTTTCCATCATCATGCACATTGCACAACTCAACTAAATACTATAAATGCACTACTTATAATGTTATAATATATAATAATAAGTGCATTATGCACTAAACAATTAAACACTTTAATATTTATTTGTAAGCTGGTATTGTTTCTTCATTACCAAAATAAAAAATACTTATATACAAAGTGGCACGACTAATTTATTTTCTTGGAATTTTTTTTTTTCATACACACAATATTTATTGTTTTAAATTTTTAATTAAAATCATTTTTATTAATTTTTACTTATGTTTTTATCACCTTAGTCAATAAATATTTTTTATTTACATCCTTTTGGATAGATATATGTGGATTTATCTAGGAATATTCCAATTTTAAAATAAATATGATCAGTAGTAACACTTAGTTCACGGGTTCAAACCCCGGTGTGTACGAATGAGTTTCTAACAATACAAAACATTCTAGAACAACAAAAGTGAAAATTCAAATACAAAAACCCACCACCTAAATACACGAATCTTTTAAAATTTTTTACAATCAAATCCTAAACAATTGTCAATAATAAAAAGCAAAAGTTATCAATTCACCAAATCCAATAACCACAGCCTAAACTTTATCCATACTAACAACAAACATGAAACAGACATACAATAAAAAGTTTATACTAAAAAGCATTAGGCTGTGGTAAGTATTTTGAATTTCGAACACATTGGGGTTGATTTGCATGTGAAAGAAAGCCATCTGCCGGTGTATCGTAGCTAAGATCGAATGGAAGGAAGTGACGTGTTGACAAGAGAAAAAAAACATGAGGGTGTCCGATATTTGGGTTAGGAGGTAAATTGTATGGAGATGGAATATTTCTTGGTAATAAAAATGGTGTTATAAAATGTAACGACCTTATTGGCCGCCTCCGTTAGACTAGTAGTTGCGTCTTTGGCGTTTTATCCGGAAGTTGTCGGTTCGATTCCCACATGTGGCAATAAATATTAGTACGTTTTTCTGAACAGTTTTTTTAAGGTCTGAGTGTTTATAAAATATAATATTTATTATATCTTTGTTCTAGAGCTTAGTTTGTGGCCAGAAAAATATGTGTAAATTGTCCTACACATTATTTTTATTTATTAAAACTTATTGAGTCCTTAAAGAACGCTTTAGTTAAAACAGGTTTTGTCTCTTTTACACATATTCATTTTTGTTGCTAAAAAAACTACAACTAAAGTATTTTTCAAGGACTCAATAAGTTTTTATAATACCGGTGTAAGTTTTAAGTCATTCATTGACTTCGTTACCTTCGGCTAGATATAAAAACATAAGCCGTACTCGACTTATTAATTAAATATATATTATTCTAAAAATATTGTTTTCACATTAATATACACTAAATAAAACATCACAATCAATACAAATTTATACATTTGCTATATTTTACTAAAAATAAATTGTAAAATAAATAATAATAGTAAGTAACAATAATAAATTAATTTATTTTTTAGTTATTTTCTATTAAATTTAGCCTACTCCACTATTTGTAGCGTTAAAACCGATAGAATACCGATATGTTAATGTAAAGATCATATTAACATCCTTTCTGAAACACCTTTCCAGTGCAATGTGCAACTAGGTGAAGTTTTTTATGCAGTTTTTTTTAAATAAGAAAGTGAAAGTAAAGAACTCAATAGGTCATTGAGTATTTTTATTTTAATTCCTAAGAATAATAGTAATAATTATAGGTATTGATTTATTATTATTTTAATTATTTTCCATTATTTCCGTTTGTTAATTAAACATTTCGAATTAGGTATGTTAATACCGATATCGGTTAGACATTTTTAGAACTTATTTAATTATTAGAGAACAAAAATAAATATATTTATTTCAAATTCACCCTGAATATTTACATAATCAAAAATTTTGTGAATTTTCACATTAACACAATAATAATAATATGTAGGACAATTTACACATATTGCTCTGGTCACAAACTAAGCTCTAGGCTTGTACTATGTGTACCCGAAGCAACGATATAATACATATTATATTTTATAAACACCCAGACATAACAAGCTGTACAGAAAGAACGTACTAATATTTTTTGCCATGGGTGGGAATCAACATATCGGTTAGACGTTTTTAGAACCTATTTAATTATTAGAACATTAAAATAAATTATTTTTATACTACACCTGCTCGGAAAGTAGGTTCTTACTTGCGTAAGAATAGGTCAGAAAGTACGTCTTTGTAGTCGTACAAATATGCGGGAGGAAAAAGTGTATGAAAATCCATTGTTAACGTGCTTAGCGGGAGGAAAAAGTATATGAAAATTCATTGTTAACGTGCTAGTTTTTTTTTAATTTTTTTTCTTCAATTCTTCCAAATTAGGAAAGGCCATACAAGTTCAAAGCCATACAGCCCAGTTTTTTTTTACAAGTTCGAAATTTTAATCAAAATAAAATAAAATAAAAGTATTGGTTTATTGGCTGTTTACTTTCTTTGCATTTTTGATTTATTAAGTTTTAACAACTGTAATAATTTTAATATAAACTTTAATTAATAGAGATTTTATTTTTTATTTTCCTCGTAGGTGTAGTATAAAGCACTATGTATCACTCGGCGAGAAAGTGCGATTCCTAACTCGAGCGAATTAAGGCCCTCCGCTTCGCGTCGGGCCTCAAACTTCGCCCTCGTTAGTAATCGGTGACTTTCTCCCCTCGGTGAACAATGTACTATTATTTCAAATTCACCCTGAATAATGACATAATCGGAGATCTAGATTTTTGCTTGGTGGTAATTTTTGACTAAAATTAAAATTTGCCAAGTTTGTTATGGTTGCAATATTATGCAGAGTATTTTAATATAATATAAGTCAGTATGAAAAAACCTGAAACTGAAAAATTGGTGATAGAAAAATAAAGCATCATGGGTATTGGTATGATCTCCTGGGAACCGTTAACCGTCAGAGTACCCAATGGAGGGATTCTCCATCCTAATTTTGCTGATGGTATTCGGAGACAAAACCTAACAAGTGGCTAGCTTGTTGTGGTGAATAGGCGATGGTATAGCCTCGTTGTATAAAGTGGTCACCCATCCCAGGTCCAGCCTTGTTGTCATGGGCTTAACCTTGTTATCGGTTGCGCAGTGAAACCATTAGGCTGGTGCCGCTTTTGATCATTCCCACTATGCTAATTGATGCGGTACGAAGAGGGTATTACGAGTCTAAGTACTTTAAATCCTTGCTGCTTCTTCATCAGATCAAAAGCCCGTTTCGTAACCACACCCTTAAAGGAGGCTAACCCTTCACCATGGAGATAAAATACGGAGGTGCCCATGGGCCTTAAATGGCCTTTCCAGTTTTGAGAACAGAAGATGGCCGCCGCCATACAAATTAAAAAAAAGTGAGATCAAGAGCAATCTCTGAGCGTTGATTGGTTGAAGTGAGAATAGAATATAACGGCAACAAACTCGTTTGACATTTCGTTTTATAGGCCATTTAAGGTACTATGGCGGTTCCATATTTTATTATTAGTTTTATGCTCTACACGAATTCGATGCTTCTGAAAACCCTACCAAAAAGAAGATAGAGACTTGTGGCCTTATTCATAAAAAAACTTATTGCGGCCTTGAAGGACACTTTAGTTATAGAAGTGTTTCTCTCTTTTACGCATAATCATTTTTGTTGCTAATAAAAAGAGACAAAACCTTCCATAACTAAAGTGTTCTTCAAGGCCTCAATAAGTTTTTTATGAATACCGATGTTATAATATATGTTATTAAAAAAAAAGGAATTAAAAATCATAAAAAAAACTTCTGCACCACTAACTAAACAAAAAACACATCAACTATCTAAGCCACAAAACCATTCACTTCATATGCAAAATAGGACAGAAAATTTTGACATTTCCATAAAAGACAGATCACGTTCGAAAACACTGAACTATTCAAACATTTAAACAATACCGTTTGATCTAAATACATATTCGATATTTGAATTTTGGTAATAATAACAAAAGATGAAAAGGAACTATTAATAATGCAAAAACACGATACGTATTCGATCAAACATTTTGAAACCCTTTTTACAATGTCGCGTCATTAGTACATTTGAATAACAAAAAAATCCACAAAGAACTAGGGGAGATATGGTGCGCATTCTTGCATATATAATTACAACAATTATTTTTTGATAGATAATAAATTATTTTTGACAGAGCATCGGACTGTGTTTGGTTTTTAACTGGAGGATTATCTTGAAGCTTAGTCTCTGTGAGTTTAACTATTACTTTGCGTTTGCGTAAACTAAATCTAAATCTAAAACAGCACAGTGACTCTAGCGGAAATTATAGAAACCAAAAACGCGAGCGTGTTATTGGTGATAAATTTAACACAGTAGTACCTACCTATCTCGAATTAAAGTTAATATAACTCACAAATGGGCTACTGTTCAAAGATGAATAGTACCTATAATACTTTCCTATGTTTTGTAGGTACCCACGTATAAAGTCTAGAACTGTGAAAAGTTCATAAATTGCTTCATAGTTCTAGTGGTATTATTCATAAACACTTATTGAGGGCTTAAAGAACAGCTATAGAAGGTTTTATCTCTTTTACGCATATACATTTTTGTTGCTAATATAAAGAGACAAAACCTTCTATAACTAAAGTGTTCTTCAATATATTATAACTAAAGTGTTCTTCAATATATTATAACTAAAGTGTTCTTCAAGGACTCAATAAGTTTTTATGAATACCGGTGCTAGTATTTATAAAGTTATATCTAATACGGATTGTAATAAACTAATATTATTATAACCTTTAAATGTCAAATTAGATGTAAAAGTCAAAAATATTTATTTCATGTAAATCTTTACAGGCATTTATAAAAAGTTAATAAAAATGTACCTATTAAGTAGGTCCAAGTTTGGACTAGACAAATGTTGTAAATCTCTTGTGTTTAATTTGCTTCATATCTAATTAAACTGATATAGTTAATTATTAAACTATTGTTTTATTAAAAAATAGCAACCAAACCGAACGCATAACAAACTAGTACCTATAAGACTAATGGTCGGATTAATAGTCGTTGCTTAGCTTGAGCCATTGCTTGGAACTGTCAAATTTTAGTTTTTTCATATGCAGTTTGACAGTCCGGAGCATCGGCTAAGCATTAGCAATTGCTTAGCAACGACTATTAATCCGACCATAAGACTATTTCATAAACGTGACAATTGTAAATTACTATGACAATTCATAATACATTGCTTGGTATAGTTTGTTAAAAGTAAATAATTGAAAGTTAACTAAGCAATGTACCTATTACGAATTGTCATAGTAATTTACAATTGTCACGTTTAAGAAATAGGTGGTTTGTTTTTAAGGTGTTTAGATAGATACAAACCCATCTATAAACAGTTTCACAAGTTAGTATAGTTAAACTGGGACCGATATCTTAACGTGCTCTCCTAGGCACTATAGTGGTGTTGTCAAAGATTTTTTTTTTTTTTTAATTAAAAACTCATTGGTAAACACTGAACCTATAAAATTGTAGCGATTTAAAGGCTTAAGTCTAACTAACTCAGTCACCATATTAATAGCATTGTACCATTTGTAAGTCATATTTTTATAAAGGAGCACAGCATGCGACCTTACATCTACTTGATGGTAACCAGACCTACAAAGTCCATAAATGGGGTCGATTAATAAATGGTTGTTTAATAGCATTAATCCTCCCAATATGCCGGCTAATTATTGCTGTGGTTACGAAATGGGCGGCGGAAAATACAAATTTGCATTACGAGTCTACTCTAAAATCCTCGCTGATTCATCGTCAATCAATTGCCCGCTTCGTAACCACACCCTGAAAAGAGACTACCACCTTGACAAGAAATTCATGCAATAGTATTAAACCGGTGAACCCACAAACTAAACCGGAAACGCATCTGTATGGGTGGTAGTAACAAAACCAGTTGGCTTAGCTAAGTTAAAGAGTCTAACTTATATAATAGGCTGCCTTAAATTTAAGGAAGAATTTTACTTATCCTTAGGTACTTTTCTTATCTACTAAATCTTATTGATGAAGATGTGAATATGTGATATATCTACACATTAATGTCCACCATACCTATAAAGACTTTATTTACCATCGCAACTAATTTCATATGTAAATCCTTACAGGCAATTTTATGATAACAAACAAACACCTAACAAATCACAGTATCGCCTGGCAATGATCTTCAAGCACCACCCATCTCTTTCTCACTTTAGACTTTCATTGAAAAAAGAAAGAGATAAAATAAGGCGTAATTACGGACAGGAAACGTTGTAATATATGGCTCATTGTTAGTAATGAGATCAGTTTGTTTGTCTGTCGGTCTGTCTTCTACGTGGGTGCATAGTATGGGTCCTTAAAAAACCTTAGTTTGTATTTAAATATAGATGGGTGGTAAATATTGCATTGTTAAATTACTGTTACTTCAAAAATTTTATATATAAATTTTCGCTCTAGTTTTTGAAAAGTGTTTTTCAGGTCTCTCTGAAACAAATAAAGTGTGTTAGATGTGTTTCTTACTAGGTAAAATATATAAATTGAAGCTATAAAATTTTATTGCCAAATATTTCGCCTCTCTTTGGAGCGTCGTCATCTGTGACATTTTTCAGTTCTTTTAGTTTTAATGCCTTTCTATACTTCTGCTATAATTTTGAATAACCAAAACTGCGTAATCTCCTGAAACTTATTAAATTTTGTGGATATATCAGTTTCAGGAGATTATTATAAAAGCTCTAGCACGGTAGTCTGTATTGTTAAATATTAAAGAAATATAGTCTTATTAAGAAAAACAAAGCTTAGAGTAACCCCAAAATACGGTGATGTAATAAATAGCTCTACGAATCGTATCACCGATAAAAGATTGCATACGTTGAGATTCGCCACGCGTCGCAGATTTGCTACCATTACTCATTTTGCTAATGATTCGAGCATTGTCGGTGTCTTGTCGATAATTTTACACTGCATTAGTTATTTTTGAAACCCTTTTTTTCTGATACAAATAGAACAATATTTAAGATATTGACAGATGTAAAATCGTACAGTAGATAGATTTTTTAGGGGTTACGGTCGCTTTTAAAGGTACACCTTTTTTTCACACATATGTATATACCCTGGTCACAAACTAACTTATAGGAACACTCAGTCTGTCTGCCCGACTATAAAAAATAAATATCATCACGGGTGCTTTACCACCACTACTAATCCCACCTCGTCTTAGCCGATGGTATGAGTCTACACCGAACAAGTGGCTAGCTCGTCGCGATGTATTGAATAGACTCAATAACCAATATATAAACAGTTTCACAAGTTGGTATAGTGAAACCGAAATAAACATTATATTTTGTAGGCGGCTGAAGTGGATGCCTCAAGAACTACTGGTCTGATTTTCTTTAAATTTGGAGTTATATTTTAATTATAAAATATTTCAAGTTTAATTTTTAAGTTCAAGCTTCAAGAATAATTCAGCTAAAAACCAAACCTCTCTCTCGGGGGCAGTAAGGCATCCGTAATGGTACTATCGTTTCTTGCTCCTTTAAATATTCGAGCTATGCAAATAAATATAACACAAGCATCACAATTTTGTATGTTGGCGTAATTTTAGTTTTATTTATTAAATATTAATTACAAATTACCAATATTAAAACCAAATTAATAAATTACCAAAGGTAATTAAAAGCTTTCAAAATGGCAACATCGAAATAATCGTCAACTAACCGAGAGCTCTCTCAATCGACACCAAATTCGAATGACTGAGTCCTTCCGATCCATATTCCATATCCGTTCATGTATTTGAAATTCAAATTTGGAAATCCATTAGTGCGGCTCGTCATTTTAATGTGACACCGTATTGAGTTACTCTAATTGATGGGTGCTCGGGTTCGTTTTTTAAAATGCTTTTGAATGTAAAAATGCATGTTCTATTTTTAAATTATTGTCATTCCAAGTTTGTTGGTCTCCACTTTCGATTATGTCGAATCGATTATTCAAATTTAATTCAGGTTCAATAAACACTTTCATGTTGTGTTTTTTCAGATATCTGAATTTATTTTGTTATTTTTAGTTGTTACTATAACTTCGCTCATAAAGATGCAAAAACCGTCAAGTGACCTTGTGATGTCTCGGTTATAGACTGTGGGTTTGTTGGTATTCAGGAGCCTATTTCATCGATTTTTTGTCGTGGTGGTAGTCTTAGGTGTGGTTACTAAACCGGCAGTTTGACGATAAAACAGGGAAGATAGACCCTATTCATGGACTATATGTCTGCTTACCATCAGGTTGATAAAAAATTACATGCCGTGTCCTAATAAAAATAAACAGTTGTATCTATAGTGTTTAAATTCTATATTATCTATGGTACTATATAAAGAGAAAATAGTTGATTGTTTGTTTATTCCGGAAAAACTCAAAAACTACTGAACCGATTAACAAACGAGAAACATTATATACTCAGATACTATATTGCACCTACCTCACTTATCACGCTTTGATTGTCCTGAAGGTTTGGCTGGTAGAGAATGCCTAACGGCATTAAGTCCGTCTTTGTATTTGTATGCAATAAAGATTTAAATAAATAAATAATTTTGCATGAGTACTTTAATTCTTACATACATACATATCATCACGGGTGCCTTAAGGCGCCCGAGACCGCCTAGACGGCCCCAGGGTACCCAGCGGAGGGGTTTTAATCCCACCTCGTCGTAGCCGATGGCATGAGTCTACACCGAACAAGTGCTCTTCGGGATGTTTTGAATAAACTCAATAATCCATCTATAAACAGTTTCACAAGTTGGTATAGTGAAACTTTAAGTCTTTCTGTATTTATATTGGCAAATATTTGTTTAAATGACTATCTGTACTAAAATATAATAAATAAAAATAACATAGGCTGTATTTGTGATTCGATTTCTTTAAAATAAAGCGGCGAGTGAAACCTACCTGGATACCCCAATAGTATAGTAATATTGTATTACATACCTTTATGATTAATATTATTTAAAAAAAAGGTCTAGGTAGTAATTCTCCAAATGGCCAAGTAATTGAAGCGAATAATGTATATTAATGATATCGTATTGGACGCATTGATATGCCTGTCATTCTTTTTTAGTGTAATTTATATAAATATACTTAACTATTTAAGCTGTCGGTCCCAGTTTCACTATACCAACTTGTGAAACTGGATATAGATGGGTTATTGAGTCTATTCAAGCATCGCGATGAGCTAGCCACTTGTTCGGTGTATGGCAAGACAAGGTATATACTTAACTCTTTCTTGTAAAGTCCTTTTTTTGAATGGAGCACGGCATGTAGCTCTGTATCTACCCGATGTTATCAGACCTACAAAAATGGGTTCAATAAATACATTGTTGTTTAACAATATTAACCGCTACCACTATGACCACCGGCTAAATGATGCGGTTACAAAATAGGCGGCCACATGCACGTATTTGCAATAAAATCGATTTTAATGTCCTTGCTGCTTTATCGTCAAATCAATCACCCGTTTCGTAACCGTACCATGAAAAGAGACTACTCCATCGATAAGAAATCGATGCAGTAGACTCCGGAAACCGGTGAAATCACAGAAAAAAGGTTGTTGTAACCCCTTGTGGCATCATGTTCTAAAACGAATGGGCCGATTTTCATGCCATTTTGTATGGATTTTATGAATATTTTTCATGGGTCACAATATTTTGGGGATAAAAATGTAATTTTTGTATAATTTTTATATAAGTAGATATGGTTCTAGAAGCAAATTGATGCTCAAATTTATAATATGAGGAAATATTATTTTCCCTATTAAATACTAATTACATGTTTTCATAATTTGTAAAAAAAAATGTTACCTAATTAAAAAATGGCAAAAAGTAACACTTAAAATACAACCACAGAAAGCTTCTTAAAAATAATAAATAATAAAAAAAGAAAAAAAATAGAACGCCCCGAGCTTAACGGAAGTGCAATGGAAGTCTGTTGTTCGATAATGAATGAGACAACTCCATCCTTACAATTTTGTATTGACATATGATTTTTTTGGTCAATATTAAATACTCGTTATATAGAGCAAAGTATTGTTTTGCTTTTTTTAATTTTGCTAAACATGATGATGTTGTGCAACAGCATCAATAGTCTCGATAAATCGACAAAATAGATACATATCGATTTTATGAGTGAATGTTCAATCATAAACTTAATTTTGTCGCCAGTCAAATTATATTGATATCGTATATATAAAATATATTTTAGTTTTATAATATAGTTATTAAATGATACCTATTTCTATTTTTTTTTTGTAATGTTCTGTGGTTTTTCTGTGGTTAAATAAATAAATAATAATTGTAACTATTACACTAAAAAATTGGTTCTTTCTAAGGCCTATATATAATAAGTAATGGGTAAATCACAATCTTGATAAATAAATATAGAATAATAAATACTTAGTTTATATCTAGAATGGCTCGTAGTATTTAATCCCAAGTAATACTACGTTATCTTATATAGTCTATTTGGGTGTCTCCCTCCAAATATTTTATTTGGCTGGTCACTAGAGAAGTTTCAAAACAAATATGATATGCATGGTAAAGTTTCTCTTTTGAGTTGGATTATTATAATCTTTACTCCGTCAGCGTAGCAAAAGTAAAGCTATTATGCTTTTTGTACCATTTTATAATTTTCTAAAATAAAAAATACTTTATAGGTATAATTATTAATCATGCAAAAATATCATAAATGTCCATTTAACTTTAGTGTCAGTGCATTACGACCACCCATCACATCGGCTCGTGCGGGGGAGCAGTATTTGAAACCAATAATCATCCTTCCTTATTCAATTTAAAAATCGAATGCCGACAAATTCGTTATTTAAATAATAGATTCGACAGCTTGGGTATTTTCATAACTTAACTTTTGAGTAGGAAGGCTTGAATTAAGAATAATAGTTTTTTAGGGTATTGTGTTATAAAAAGAACCTGACAAGTGCAGGAATTTGTCTGTGGTGGGTTCCGATAATACCTTTTAATTTTTGGTCATCATTTATTATTGATTTTCTTTCGTTCCATAATTGACCAGGTTTTCGTTAGGCGGTTGATTTTTCGATATCGAGGATATTTTAATTTAGACCCATAATATAAATTTGACTTTGACCGCCCATTTCATAACCGCATAAAATTAAAAATGTGTGAAAATTTGACCCCGATTTTTCATAGGGCTTTTTTATTTAGCTATTAGAGCACGACCTGTGGCTTTATATTTACCTGACGGTAAATATACATACAAAGTCCATGAATGGAGTTGATCAATGCATCATTGTATAAAAGCGTAGGAGCGACTACTATGCCGGGCCGGGTATATAATGCGGTTACAAAATTGACGGACGAATATGCATTACATGTCTACTTTTTAATAATCTCCCTGCCTTTTCGTCAAATCAACTGCCTTTTTGGTAACCGCACCCTTAAAGGAGACTACCACTTTGAGAATAAATTAAAAAAAATCTAAAGATGCAGTTTTAGTTTTTATCAAAATCGGGCCAGATAGAATAAGATTTGGTCTTAAAGGCATACTTAAAATTTCCCCCTGATATTCGAACAGTTCCAACTTAATAAGCAATTGAATGTTTTCTAATAGGCAGATGTGTTGTCTTTAGGAAGTTTTTAAATCAACCAACCGTGTCAAGGGCCAAACTACAGGGTGTCCTACACCGCAATACGGCCAAAGTGCCGGAGTTAATGAACTGCGACCGGCTTCACCTGCTCGACAATCTCTTCCAGCCACTGTTTAGTAAGTATGGAGAAGGATTTTTAAAATATATTTATAATAATTTTAAAATGAAGTGTTTAAGTTAACTTATTCGTCTAACCTATACTTATTATAAAAAGGTTAATAGGTTAGTCATCTTGATGCCCATATAAACGTACTTCCAATATTACAACTTGGCTGTTAGTCAAAGGTTTTTTTATATATTGTTAATTGTACATAAAAATGTTTCTGTTATAATTAATATATATAAAAAAAAAAAAAAAAATACTGTATTATTAATAATACAAGGTGAATTTCAAAGGATGTACTTTGGGCAAATATGAGGTTCTGCTGATCAAATCAAACAACTTTTCCCATCCAACCATGTGTAGCAAATGAAAAAAAAATTTGGCTGTTCGATTTGTTCAGCAGAACCTAATAATATTAGTCCAAAAACAATCTTTAGAAAGCCACCCTATATAATAAAGTTTTTTTTAATATGTAATATTAATTATATTAAAAAAAAACTCAACACATAATGATCAATACAAACAAAAATATTATTTAAATTCTGCGACAAACAATAGTCGGGATATACTGGAAATGCCAAGCCTCATTTTGTATGGAGAACGCAGAGTTTGCTATTGCAATCTTTACTACTATCATTGGATTTTTAGGATCAGTTAGCTTAGGAACATATAGTGGTGATGTCAAGATGATATTATTTCACACAAGTTATTTGTAGTTCTGCTGACGGTTACTACTATTATTTTTATAAATATTTTTACGTCCAATATGTAATATTTATAAACCTGTTGTTGATAGAATAATTCAGGATCTTAATATATATAGAACACTATTTTGTTTATTATACTACAATATTATTTATATTAGACTTGTTATATACAGATTTACCCTTTTATTTTATTTAACTACAATTTTAATGCCGTATTAGATAGGTTTCGGTTTAAATCTCATTGGTTCTTTCAAATATTAACAAAGGAAACACTATAATTTTACTGTATTACTTAATTACATATATATATTGACGATACTTCGTTCTAACATTTTTTTTACAAAATATTTCAAATAAAGTTCGACTTTTTATATATAAAAAGTCGCCTCCACACAAACTTACCTAAAGAAATTGAATTGAAAAGACGTCCGTTAATAATTGCGGAGTAATTCGTCTTTCTTTACGTTCCCTTCAATTGACGTTATCTATCGATACGTATGCTATACGATATGTACGCTAGCTATACGATATATATTGATAAAAATACCCTTTGTTTGTACGTAGGTGAATATTTAAACGTAATTGTTTTGTTTTTATTATTTTTGTATGCACATTTTATTATTATTTTTAATTATGTGGTAGTATAGGTACTATTTATTATTAGAGGGATTATTTTAAAATTCTGTGTTTATTGGAATAAGCATTTTGGAACACTTTTGAAATCTGATAACGTTTTTTCTATTCGATATTCAAAAAATATCTTTGCATCTGTCAACGACCTTATTGATTGTAACCCTTAATAGTGATGCAGTTGTGATGCATAAATCTTTGCAGAGGAATACAAAGGACATGCACCGATATGGTCAAATTTGCATACGGTATCCGTTCAAGGGTTAAAGAGATTCAAAAATAGAATATCATCGTTGTTCTTTGTTGTTGTAATACAATTTCTACTTTAATATCAAAGCGACAAAGTATATATTATTTTTTTAAATAAATTTTAAACTATTATGTAAATTATTTTTGTTAACTGATAAAATTATTTTTATAAGAGAATTTAAATTTTAATGAAAAGGAAATTAGAGTGTAAAATTGTTTTGAATAATATAATGGCTTTTAAGACCTTTTAAAGTTTTTTGGGAGTATGGGAACGATTTTTAACCCTCAAATGGTTTATGATAATTTGGGATATGCGAATTATTTTTACTATCATTTTTCAAAAGCTCATTAAATGCCGCTAAATCCAATACAAACGTAAGTGCAGTAGGTTTTAAGCTTTATTGTGTTCGATATTTTTGGAATATTTTCAGTATTGTGTTCCACCGATTTTATGGCTGTCATTTAAATTTGGATGGGTTTTGAAGGGTTCATTTGCATGATTGTGATTTAGAGTTTATTTTGTATTTTTATTTTATCTAATAGATCATTCAAGTTTTTTTTTAATTTACTTATAGGACGACCGAGGCCCCGGTTTTGGTACCACCATAGATAAGATAGATCATAAAAGTTGATTATTCAAATTAGAAATACTAAATTTCAAAATATACGTTAAAAACGTATACGTGGTGGCCGAGTTGGTTAGACCTCAGACCTAAAAACTTTACAGTTTAAGGTCCCCAGTTCAAACCCCGGTGTGTACCAATGAATTCTTAATTAAACAATGTAAGAACTACATTTGTTGGTCAACACCACTATAGAGCCTTGGAGAGTACGGTCCGAGTTTCACTATACCAACTTGTGAAACTGTTTCTAGATGGGTTATTGAGTCTAACCAAACATTGCGATGAGCTAGACACTTGTTCGGTGTAGGTCGACGAAGTGGGATTAAAAACCCCTCCGTACCCTGGGGCCGTCTAGGCGATCTCGGGCGCCATAAACCACCCGTGTTTTTTTTTTTAAATTATATTTATATGTAAAAACCGTCACGAAATCTATCTATTATGTTTCGGTTTTATTTTGTGGGTTTTTACTATCAATGAAACTACTGAGTATTATACCAACTTATTGATTTTTTAACAGTTTTTTTAGGGTTCCGCATATTAAAAGAAAAACTAAATTTGATCATTTTGTCTGACCGTCTGTTCTGACCGAATTATTTTCTAAAAATATTTTAATTATTGGAATACATAAACTAAATACAAAATCAGACTAGGTACCAACCTAACAATAAAATTCACACCACAGGCAAGATAGACCAAAGTTGATTCAAATTAAGCATTTCCAATTCGTTCGAAATACAAAACTTCAAAATGGCGGCCGAAACGCCATTAATGGCATGACCAGCTATTAACCTCAAACCGAACAGTTAAATAAATTGACCAAGATACAATTTATCAAACCGAACGTCTGTATTTTTAATTAGTAAAAAACATATTCGGTCAGTAGTAAGCAGTGGTGCGTGCCAATCGACTTCCGATCTTGGGTGTCGTTGTCTCTTTCTCGCTTAGGTGGTTCTCTATGTCTGTCTCTTTCTTTTAGTAGTTTAGTAATTAGTTTCTCATGTTTAGTGTGAGCTTTTGTTTGAAAATGACATGTGGCGTCAGTTGTTATGTTAATTATCATTTAGTCTGTTTGATGGGAGCTTATCAATAGGTTTTAGTTAATTTTTAACTTAACTTAACTTAACTTAACTTAACAGCCTGTAGATCAATAATAAACTTTAACCAAAATATCTACTAGAAGTTTTTGCATACAGCGTCTACTATAGTCGCTTGTAATTACAGATAGGGATCAATCAATAGGATCGCTTTATTTTTCAAATAAACCTTTCTTATTTGTTGATTCCTCTATAGTTACTAGCGACTATAGTTAAAAATATTTGCAAAGACTTGATGTCCATTATATACAAACGTACTTCTAATATTACAACTTGGGTGTCAGTCAAAATTCAATTATTATTTTTATGTTGGTATTGTTCGCAAAAATCTTTCTGTTTTGGGTAATAAATATTTTTGTATTTTTTTTTTGTGATTTCTAAAATAATATATAATATTTAAGTCACACACCGAAACAGAAACTTGAATAGGTCACTTGACGGTTTTTGCATCTGTATGGGCGGTCGGCCGGTAAGTATAGAAGCCTTCCTCCCACCGAAGAAATATTTCTTTCTCCTCCAAAAAACCTTCAAGTCCTATAAGAATTTCTAATGCAAGTTAATCTTTTATTAATAGCTTAGATATAAAGTACTATAACAGCTTGAATTGGAATAGATATATACCTAATAGCTTATAATGGCACCCATATCCGGTCGATATGTTAATTATTGAAGTACAGTAACAATCGGTCTTATACAGTTTCTTTTGCTACTGACATTGCTGGGTATGGTTGCCAAAAAAAAAAAAAAAAAAAGCTAGTAGCGGGGCTTTGTAGTCGAAATGTACTTCCAATATTACAACTTGGCTGTTAGTCAAAGTTCAATTATATTTTTTGTGTTGGTAAAAAATAGAAAAAAAAAAAAAGTACTAAAAAGTTTTTTTTTGTGATTTCGAAAAAAATTACAAAAAAAAAAAATACAGAAATAATAATAAATACAAAGGCCGATACAAATATTATTTTAATTCTGCGACAAACTGTAGTCAAGTATTATTAGAAGTGAAAAGCTCATTTTGTATGGAGAAAGCAGACTTCACGATTTTACGAATACAGTGTCCTTAAAGCTTTAACTCTACTAAGTATTTCGCTATCGTTTTACTCAGTATCGTCTTTGCCTTAATGGCACATATGGCCAGTGTCCATGGCCATGCGGCCTCACGGGACCCTGAAAGGACTATGTGTTTTCTTACACGACCAAACTGGGGCCTGACCAAAGAACACAATCGCCAATCGAATCGCCGTCGATCGATAAAAATGTATAGGAATTTTACTCTATGGGTAGAGCTTGATAGACGAGAAACGTCAAATTCCCATAGGTACATTTGGATTTTGATCGGTATTTCGATTCGATTATCGATTGGCTCTTTGGTAAGGCCCCTGTTCTTTCTGGTCATTGACTTTCCTATGCCCTGAATTCTCCATATCAAAAAATAAGCGAGTGAGATAGAAGATATCTTTATTAAAAATCTACAGAGTTGACAGATTGACGTTCAGTTGTTCAGTTCCTTATACACCTGAACAACTAGTAAATAAAATAATTTAGGTTCTATAGAACTATAAATAATGTAAGAATATATATGTATTAAGATAAATACGAATAAGTAATTTTATTTTAAAACTAGTATCTAAAGCGCTTAAAAATTAAATTATATATCACATCACGGATGCCTTACGGCGTTTGCGGAGGGGTTTTAATCCCACCTCGTCGTAGCCAATGGTATGAGTCTACACCGGACAAGTGGCTAGCTCGTCGCGATGCTTTGAATAGACTCAATAACCCATCTATAAACAGTTTCACAAGTTGGTATAGTGAAACCCGGACCGACAGCTTAACGTGCTCACCGAGGCACTATAGTGGTGTTGTCAAACAAATGTACATACATTTTTTAATTAAAAACTCATTGGTACACACCGGGATTCGAACCAAGGACCTAAGTGTTTTTAAGTCCAAGGTCTAACCAATTAGGCCACCACGTATAATTATAAAAAAAAAATATTAATATATTTTTGCTATCTGTATTTCCAATACAGAAATTATGCCAATAACGACTTATATAACGATTGATATTGAACGGTAGCGTCGGTTTTTACTTTAACGACTCTTTTTATATTATTTAAACGTCTAGGTATATAATAAGGAATCCATACTAATATTACAAATGCGAATGTAACTTTGTCTGTCTGTCTGTTGTCATAAAATTAGCGGTCAAATGCGAATTCTTTTTGCGCACTTAGGGTTCCGTAAAACAAAAGAGAGTAGCATGGGAAAGTCTTATTACAGAAATAGCTTATAATCTCGGTAACCATTATAGGTTACATTACATGAAATATTAAAGCAAAACAAAAACACACAAATATTTCATTAAAAAAAACTTATACTAAGTATTTTCTTAAATTATAAACAATTCTGAAGAAATTTCCTAAATAATTTTAAAAGCATCATCAAAATTGGTTGAGTAGTTTAGAAGATTTAAGCGTACTGACAGACGCGGAAAGCGATGTAGAGATGAGAAAATGTTTTCTATACGATTAGCGATTGGTCGACAAGCGACTATGGGGGGTCACATTTTGATAATAATTCTTGTTATAAAATATATATTATTATTATATATATATATATATTAATATATATTTGTAATAAAATAAGAAAATTAACATGGCATTTTTCTTTTTCAAATATTTACGTTCATACAAAATAGACATATTTTCTAAGTTTGTTACTAGTTTAGAATTAAATAGTACCAGTCTAGAGCTTAGTTTGTGTCCAAAGCAATGTGTAAATTGTCCTACAAAAAAAAAAAAAAAAATTAAGTGTTTTAATAAAAACGTCAGCACGGTGTGGCCAACTATATTCTCAGTAACTTTTTTATTTTAAGTTTTACAATTACTAAATTATTATTAAATTCCCCCCTCAATCCTGATGCTCATCAAGTGTGGCTATATTCAGACCATCTCAACTGTAGCTATATTCAGACCATAGATTCATGACTTACTGTATGTATTATAGAATATCGGTGAATTTAATTTAACAAATTGTTATATGAAGCATGTCAGACGATACTAAAACATGTTCATTAAAATTAATTTCTGTTTTTATTTAATGATCTAATTGTATATTTTAATTTTGTTTTGCACTTCAATAACGCTTGCTTATTTTATTTTATAGGTATCATTATTAGTTTTACTTTTAAGTTATTAATAATTATTCTATTGTTAACATCGGCGACAATAAATCAGATGAGCAAATTAAAATGACCTTCTAATTTAATATATATTATTATTTTTGTTTTTATTAGAACCTTATTTTTTACTGGTTGTTACCCGTAGTTTCTGTCCTGCCCTATTTCGGGTAGCATTTAATGTTCTTCTCGGATTTTATCTAAAAAGCTTTTCTTTACTTTTCACTTTTTTGTTAATTAGTAGGTACCTACATTAGTAGGTCCACTTGTTAGGTGTTGCCTCCGAATACCATCGGCGAAATGAGGACGGGTTAAAATAAGAAATATGAACCCACGGACGTGGGTTCACCAGTTTTTAGAAGACTACTGCATCGATTTCTGAAAAAAATAATCGAACGTATTATTGGGAAAAAAATAGATGCTTCTAGAGACCAACGTGCAAGATCGTATTTCTTCCAACGAATACAGCAAAAAAAAAAAAATCATGTAGGTATTTTGGGTATATATTATAATGCTCATTTTTTATTAAATTTAAAAAAGATTTTATTATTTAAAAAATATAGATGTAGATCCAAATTATTAGAGAAAAAGAAATCTTTAATAAACCATTGAGCAATTAACAAAACCAAAAATTTGCCCAACAAGCTATTGACCTTTACAATAGGGTAACAAAGCGATCCATTGTCATTGCTTCATCATCAATCGACATTCAATATTCAACCTTAAGGCTTTCCAATAAAAGCCTGATATAGATTGGTAAAGTTTGAAATATCCTTGAAATTTTTCAGTAGGAGTTTAAACCTTATTTAGTTAAAAATAAGGTTGGGATTTGTTTGTTGTTATGGTTGACTTATTATCAGTCATGGCTGGCTGATACACCTGCTGAGGTGGTCACCAATATGAATGTAATTAGAGGTTACATGTGTTTCTTTGAGTATATTAAGTTTGAGAAAGATATATTTTATTTTATACTAAAATATATTGCATCAAATAATACAGGGGACTTTGAATGGATGTACTTTAGGCTAATATGAGGTTTTGCTAATCAAATCGATTTTTTCCTATGGAACCATGTGTTGCAAATGAAAAACAAATTGCTTACTCCATATATCTTCAAACTAGTAATGTTAAAATAAAATTACTAATTTGTATGGGAAAGCCAAAAATATTTTTAATTCCTTGGATTTTTTTTTTCGATTTGATCAATAGAACCTCATTAGCCCAGAGTACAATCTTTTAAATTCACCCTGTATAAAGAAAAACATTATTACATATACATAAAAATAACTATCAAATTGTATTAATTTTCATATTTCTTATCATGTTATAAGATGATCATTTAGAAATTGGGAGTATTTTTCACTTATAATATTACCACACGAAAAAAAACTACTAAAACCCAAAAGAAAAATACTTAATTAAATGTTTTGTAACCGAAATCGAATTGGCTTTAACAAAAGACTTATTTCTTCAGACCACATTATGCCGTACATCAGTCACTGTTATCTAAGTGATATAAATTAGGCGGCCCCTTAATTGATTTCGTGTCAATTTAAGGGGGAGCACTGATGCGTTGCTTGCTATCGAACTGTTTTTGATGGTACAGTGTAACTCACTTTTTTTTTTCTTGTTATTGATTAAAAATTATTAATCCCAAATCTATAATATGTTTACAAATGGCGAACAAATTGTGTTTTTAAAATAACGCCATTTAGAACCTAGGATTAATACTTCAATTTTACTTAGAAATTTTCGCAAAAGACGATTTCTTCTTCTATTAAACTCCCTGGACTGCTTCAGGGCAGCATGTAAATTGATGGTAACTTGAATCTACCCCGAACACGTGGCGAGCTTGTATGTATACCACAGATTCGTTACAGATAAACGTGCTTTCAAGCCATTATGTATAATGCATCCTACAAACTAAATTGGTACATTAATGTCCAGCTTTCACAGGTATATACATTGCATTAAGATAACAGTTTCCTACATATTATTTTGTAGACAGACTTTATACAAAAAAAAAACTGATCCAACGTGTCACGTTATTTGAAAGTTATAATAATACAAAAAGTGGCCCCAGCCTAGTGGTTAAGTCACTGCGCAACTGATAACAAGGTTAAGCAGATGACAAATAGGCCGGCCTGGGATAGTTGACCGCTTTATACAACTAGGCTATTTCATCATAAACACCGCAACAAGCTCGCCACTTGCTAGGTGTTGCCTCCGAATACCATCGGCGAAATGAGGACGGGTTAATCCCTCCGCCTTGGTACCCTGAGGCCGGTTCTCGGGAGCCAAATAGGCACCCGTGATGGTATTTATTTTATTTATTTATTTATAATAACACCTACATGATTTTTCTATTTATTGCAATTTTATTCAGTTTGTGATTTTCACTTGCGAATTTACAATCTATTATTAATTTTTGGACAATACATAGTTCCGGACTTATGACCGAAAAGTGGATTCAATATTAAACGGCTTTAACTGTATTTATATTTCTTTAGCGTAATGAAGAAACAGCTGTACCAGTTTGTTTATTGTTTTATAGCGAATGTTTATGCAATTAATTGTTTATTTATGGCTTCATTTGTACGTTTGTCTTCGGCAATATATTATATGTACCTACTTAGCCATCTATTTATTATATATTTTTAAGTTAATAAAAAATAAATTTAACGACTTTTCTTATTTTTCCCATACTTGAATATACGTGGTGGCCGAGTTGGTAAGAAAACACTACAGTGCTCTAACTCTGTTTCCAGTTTCACTATACCAACTTGTGAAACTATATCTGTATGAGTTATTGAGTCCATACGAACACCGCGACGAGCTGGCCAATTGTTTGGTGTAGACTCAGAATACTGTTTTTCCTTACCGCTTTGGTACCTTTTTATCTTACCGCTTTGGTACCCTTTTACTTTACCGCTTTGGTACCCTTTTACCATACAACTTTGGTACCCTTTTACTTTACCGCTTTGGAACCCTTATGCCTGACCGTTTTGGTACCCTGAGACTGCGACCATGTCCGTATGGACACTGCATTCGTAATCGCGACGTCTGCGTTCTCAATATAAAATGAGCTTTCGCACCAGTATATACTAGATTACTGTTTGTCGCAGAATTAAAATAATATTTTTGTCAGTCATTGTATTTATTAATACGAAAAAAAAACCCAACACAGAAAGATATGTTGGGTTTTTTTTCCGAAAACCTTTTTGATATTATTTGCATACAAAAATATTTTATATCCACACACAACAGAAAAAAATGCGTACAATTAATTACCAAAAAAAAAAAATTGAACTTCGATCAACAGCCAAGTTATAAAATTGGAAGTACGTTTGTATGGGTATCAAGTCGACTACAGAGCTTAGTGGGTGATTACGCGCACAAAGATAAGCTAAACTTTAATCGATATGATGCAATTCTAACGTAAAGCAAACCTGGTGACATTGAAAATTGACAGACAACTACGTTTTTTTTTTATTGGAGCACGGCATGTGACTTTGTATCTACCTGGTGGTGAGCAGACCTACATAGTCCATGAATGGAGATGATCAATAATTGTTCTTATGCCGATTACGAAATGGCATTACTAGTATATTTTAATACAATCGCTGCCTTATCGTCAATTCAACCCATTTCGTAACCGCACCCTGAAAGGAGACTACCACCCGACAAGAAATCGATGCAGTAATCTCCTGAAAACCGGTCATTTGGGTTCAGGTTTAGTTTAACGTTGTATGGCGTAATCGGCCTACAAATAAAATAAATAATGTAACAATGTATGTTAAGTATTAATTAGGTAACCAAGGTATACAATTATACATTAGGTTCATAAGCAATAATTACAATTAATAATTTCCGCTTACTTGGAGTACACATGTCTTTTTTTTAGATCTGGGTTAATTATGTTCTATTATGTCACTATCGTTTTAACGTTTAGCACGTTTTTTATCCGTGTATATAAAAAAACGTGCTAAACGTTAAAACGATCTCTGGGTGTTTATAAATAGTTTTATTTATTTATTGGAGCATGGCATGTGACTTTGTATCTACCTGGTGGTGAACAGACCTACAAAGTCCATGAATGCGGTCGTTCTATATAGGGTGAATTTGAAAGTATGTACTTTGGGCTAATATGAGGTTCTGCTGATCAAATCGAACAACTTTTCCCATGGAACCACGTGTCGCAAATGAAAAAAAATTTTGGCCTCCCCATACAAATTGGTCATTTTAACATTACTAGTTTGTATAGAGAAGGCAATTTTCTTTTCATTTGCGGCACATGGTTCCATGGGAAAAGTTGTTCGTATTGATCAGTAGAACCTCATTTTAGCCTAAAGTACATCCTTTTAAAGTCACCATGTATATGTTGTTAAATATCATTGTACGCTCCCATTATGCCGGCTAAATGATGCGATTACCAAATGGGTGGCGATAGAGGCAAATTGAAAACGAAAACGAGTATTTTAATATCCTTGTTGACTTATCGTCAATTCAACTACCCATTTCGTAGCCGTACCCTAAAGAAGGCTATACGGCCTCGAAAATAAAACGATGCAGCGGTCTCCTGAAAACCGGTGAACCCACAGACTAAAACTCAAAAATGACTGACCTAGTCATTCTTGACGGTTTTTGCATCTGTCTATCGTTATTTCTGGTACACATAGTACAAGCTTAAAGCTTAGTTTATGACCAGAGCAATATGTGTGAAATGTCCTACAATTAAAATTATTAAATCTCATTGCAAGTATCAAAATCATTTGATATCATTTAACTTATCGATATTAATAGAAATATACTTATTGAGAAGAATGTGCTTTGGTTTCTGTTTGACTGATAGGTATGAAAAATTTTGGACCTATCACTATAATATATTTAAGTACATAGGTATATATTTTTTTTTATATATATACCGACTATATTTCATATCGTTAACATTTTTTTTAATATTAACGTATATATAAGCTGCATTGGTAATCGCGAACTCCATACAAAATTAGCTTTCGCACTTCCAATAATACTCGATTACTGTTTATCACAGAATTAAAATAATATTTTTGTCTGTCATTGTATTTATTAATCTTTTTGTGTTGGGTCATTATTTTTATTTTTTTCGAAATCAGTAAAAAACTTTTTAAATTTATAATTCAAAAAATGTTTATTACCCACAACAGAAAGATTTTTGCGTTTAATTACGAACATAAAAAAAAAATTGAACTTCGATCAACAGCCAAGTTGTAATATTGGAAGTACGATTCATTTTTTTTTTTTTTTTGAAATCAGAAAAAAAGTTTGGTTTTGAACACAGAAAAAAAAATCTGATCCCATTGGTGGAACCTCATTGTAGAGCCTCTAGTAACAAACTAAGCTCTAGGCTTACACTATGTGTACCAAGAACAACGATACTAATACTTATTATGTTAATAGAACTTAGACCAAGGCAAAGTGTATACATTCCTGTAACGTACTATTATTATTATGTCTTAAGTGGTAATCGAACCCATGACCTCTGCATACGATGCTAACTGCGTTGTATAATATTTTACACTTTTCATTATTCTAATAAGAATGCTTCTTAGAATGAGTAGTAGGACTTAGTAAGAAAAATCTTTAGATTTCCAGAAGTTCATTCTCTTTTTTTAGACGACTGCAATGGTGGGCGGCACTGAAAATTTCGGGAATCAAGGAAGTGACACAACATTACTATTTAAAAATGTATATATTGCTTTTCGTAGTATTCTCCGCGAAATTTGACACATTTGTTCCATACGATGGAACCAATCATTGAAGCAACCATTCCATTCGGAAGTTGGGGTCTCCAAAATGGCGGTTTTGTAGGCGTCCACAGCTTCTTCAGGTGATGAAAAAATCTGACCACGCAATTTATTCTTTATTTTAGGGAAAGTATAGAAATCATTAGGGCTTAGGTCGGGGCTGTACGGAATAATTCTATGTTTTCTTGCTCCAAAAACTCTTTTGTTCTGTGCGCGGTGTGAGAACTCGCATTGTCGTGATGGAGGATGATGCGGCGATTGCAGTTCTCTTTACGGAGTTCAGAAACGACCTGTGGCAAACAAATGCTAGCATATCATTCTGCATTAACCGTTCTTTGTCCCTCAAGAGGAATAGTCGCAACATGGGCGGTTTTGGAGACAAACGTGGCCACCATTTTTTTTGCAACACTCCGTGAACGCATAATTTTTGTTGGCTTTAACTCATTTTCGAACACCCAAACTCATGACTGATTTTTTGTTTCGGGTTCGTACGCGTATATCCAGGATTCGTCACCTGATACGATGTTGTATACAGCATTTGAGGATCCTGCGTGGAATCTTTCGAGAGTTCTGACGCACCAAGTAACGCGAGCCGCTTTTTGCTCTTCACAGAGCGAATGCGGTATCCATCGGGAAAACAACTTTTTTACACCTAATTGTTCATGCAAGATTATTTGTATTTGACTCATGCCAATGTCTAAAGTTGCCTGAATTTCGCGGTATGTCACATGTCCACTAACCAATTTTATAGTTTAATAAACAAACTAATAAAAGAACATGTCCCCTGTCACATAGTACGCTCAAAGGACCGCTTTCCACCTTGGTACTCGCGTGCTCTTATCAAGATTTCAAGAGAAAAACGTAAAGCACACAGGAAATGGAAAACATATTCAAACCCCTACGATTATCAAATCTTTAAGCTTCTAAGAGCGAGAGAAAACAGGGTGGAACGCGAATGCTATAACAACTATATAAATTATGCCGAACAAAATATAAATAAATCACCTAAATACTTTTGGAATTTTGTAAAATCAAAGAAATCTATGAATTTAATTCCAGACACTATGTACTATGGCGGCGAATCCTCTAGTGATGGTCAAACTATTAGTGACTACTTCAACGAATATTTTTGTTCTGTATTCATACCACACGACCCAATGTCCGCCTTCCTTCGTATGGGGCATAATATCCAGACTCCACTATATATAAGTACAATTAATTTAACACAGGAAATCGTTTTTCAACAATTAAAAACTGTCAATACTCATAAGGGTGCTGGTCCTGACGGTATCCATCCTCTCTTCATAGCTAACTGTGCAGGCGAACTCTCTTTTCCTGTTTACCAACTCTTTAAAAAATCTATCACAGAAGGATCCTTTCCCATGGTATGGAAGCAAGCACTCATAACACCAATTTTTAAAGGTGGTGATTCTCACGACGTCACAAAATACAGACCAATCTCTAAACTGTGTATACTGGGCAAGATATTTGAAAAAATCGTCACCTCACAACTATCAGCTGTTTTTTCCAAGCTCATTTCCTTACAACAGCATGGCTTCTTTAAGGGTAGAAACGTCGAAACCAATCTTGTAACCTTCACAGATTTTGTATTGAATGTACTTGATGCAGGTGGCCAGGTGGATACCGTGTATACCGATTTTTCTAAAGCTTTTGACAAAGTTCACCACAAAACACTCATTGAAAAATTGTTAAACCTCGGTATACACGGTGACCTCCTGAGATGGTTGCAATCTTACATCAACAACCGAAGCCAAGCTGTTGCACTTAAAGGCTATACTTCTGGGTCACTCCAGGTGACGTCGGGAGTGCCGCAAGGTTCTCACTTGGGTCCTCTCCTATTTACATTATACATCAATGACATTGACTCTCTCACATTCCTGTCATCTTCTATATGCAGATGACACAAAGATTTTTAGAGCAGTTTTGACATCTAGCGAATGCTTGGAACTCCAAAGCGATCTAAATAGTTTCTGTCACTACTGCACGGAAAATCAACTTCTACTGAATATGGATAAATGCAAGGTAATAACTTTCACTAGAAGAAAAAATCCCATAACTTTTCCTTACCACCTTGGGAAGACTCGCATAGCCCGAGTGGATCGTGTTCGGGATCTGGGGGTGTTGCTTGACTCCAAACTGCACTTTAACTTGCACATCGATCAAATCATAACCAAAGCATTTAAGAGCCTCGGATTTATTTATAGAATATGTAAACCCTTTAAAATGCCATCTACCTACCTAACGTTATACCACTCTTATGTTCGTAGTGTATTGGAGTTTGGTAGTGTAGTCTGGAGTCCAGGCTACGCTGTACACACAGTGAGATTAGAGAAAGTTCAAAATAAATTTTTGAAAGCCCTCGAGTATCGAACTCGTAACAACTTCTCGAGCTATGATGAAGCCGCCGCTCGATACCGACTTTCGTCTCTCCATAGCCGTAGATTATATTTTGACTCCGTATTTTTGTACAAAATTGTAAATAACATAATTGATTCTCCATCTTTGTTAGAAAAAATAAATTTCATAGCACCGCGAACCTCATCTCGTTCTCAAAACAGTTTTTACATAAGACATTGTCACACTAACTACGCCAAAAATACCTTTTTTAGACGCAGTTGTGATTACTACAACAAAAACGCGCATAATATTGATATATTTTCTTTATCTTTTGCAAAATACAAGAGAGCCATTGGAGATATATTATTCACATAATTTGTTAATGTATCTATTGTTTCTATTATATAAATTATAATTTTTGTTCCTAATTTACTTTATATATTACCTAGATCTTTATTCCGAACTGTCTTCTTTCTTAAGTATATTGTCTTTGTTTAAGGGTACACCAATGTCTGTTTGTTACTCTCTTTCCATTTATCTATGTTTGTTTGTGACTGTATTGTACCTAAATAAAATAAAATAAATAAATAAATGTCGATCTTCCACAATCAGCTTACGCACAGCATCAACGTTTTCTTGGGTGACTGCAGTTTTTGGACGACCTTGACGGGGATCATCACTGAGCTTGACACGTCCACGTTGAAATTCAGCAAACCAGCGATAAATTGTGGTTTTGGATGGGGCTTCATCACCAAATGCAGAAAACATCCGATCAACACACTGTTTTTGTGTTAAACCACTTCGAAAGTCATAATAAATCATCGCTCTTGAATTTTCTCGAGTCAATTCCATTTTCTCAACGACTAAACAAGTTTGACAAGTCCTTGTGACAAGACCAAGAATCTTTTTTTAAATAAATAAATGGTATTCGATTTTTAAAACCAAGGAGTTTTCAATTAAAAAGATTTTAATATGACAGGAACAGTGGAAATATTCCATTCCCGATATTTTCAGTGCCGACTACGTAGTTAGACTAAATTTACATGTCGATTCGATGCTTATTCCTATTAGATCCTGCTTAATATCTAGTCAAAGCGTTTATAACCAGTCAGTGCAGAGGCGTGATTAAGCGCTCTAAGTTCGCTCGCATGCGAATCTATGCGCTGTGCATCATAAACTTCGGCGTGCGAGCCAACTTTGGTGCGTGTAATCTATGCGCCTATGTGATGTATTTTTTTGGATTAAAACACCATATTTCTTCACGTTTGAATTATTTTTTTAAAACCTATCAAATGTGGAGTGAAACTTTATATCTTATAGTTATTCCTCTTCGGGTAACTTTCTGGTATCTTAACCATGGATATTCGACAGCAAAGCCAAATCGAAGGGGGTGTCTAAGTGGCCTCAGCAGTAAGTACCGGTGACCTCGGTCAAACAGCAGACGAGACCAAGCGGGTGCCCCGGTGTAATCGCCGCCTATCGCCCTGGCGATCGCCGTTCGATTCCCTGCGGTCGTAATTAGATTGTTAGTCGCATGCGATATTTACGTGTCATCTAGTATAGGGTAGCCATCTTGATACTTTTTTTTTACGTTTTTATTGGTCCCTTGGGTCTTTTTAATTGCAGTATTTTCTTTATACTGGACTGATTTCTACAATATGCTATTTAAAATGAGTTTTTAATTAAAAAAAATATGTACACTTGTTAGACAACACCACTATAGTGCCTCGGAGAGCACGTTAAGCTGTCGGTCCCGGTTTCACTATACCAACTTGTGAAACTGTTTATAGATGGGTTATTGAGTCTATTCAAAACATCGCGACGAGCTACCCACTTGTTCGGTGTAGACTCATACCATCGGCTACGACGAGGTGGGATTAAAAACCCTCCGCTGGGTACCCTGGGGCCGTCTAGGCGGTCTCGGGCGCTGTAAGGCACCCGTGAAGATATGTATGTATATATGCTATTTAAAATTATTTACTTAATTTATTAATAAAAGCTAGATTGTCTTTGATGGCGGATTTTTTGCTCAAAAAATGGTATTAGGTTGTCTATTATATTAGCAGAAGAAAACGGTAAAGAGGATTTATCATTAATATATTTTTATTGTTACAATTTAATTATAATTTAAGTTTTTACACTCCTTAGTTTAAATGTTTTAAAAGTACCTGGGCACTGTCTTAGGACTATCCTATAAATTAGGTATCTTATCGGTCATAAAAGAAAATACACGTTTCAACATTTATCTGAAACAAATACCTAAAGTGTGTTAGGTGTTTCTTATTAGGTAACATATATAAATTGAAGCTATAAAAAATATTGCCAAATATTTCGCCTCTCTTTGGAACGGTATCATCAGTGACAGTGAGAAGGTCGTTGTCATAAATTTTTAAAAAGTAAATTTCATTTATTTTAGCACTAGTAAAAGATAATGCACTATACAGTTTTTGAACAGGCAACTTTCGGCCGATAAACAGGCTCCTACCTAGTTATGTGATCAGACTGTGGTCATTCGAATGCAGTTTATGTAACATACTGTATTAGGAGATCTAAGCTTGTAATTCTTACTTTTATTGCAAATAAATAAATTTATTATTATTCATATTAAAACTCAGCTGCCATGCTCCTATTAAAAAAAATATTTAAGTGATGATCACTCAAAAAAAAAAATCGAATAAATTAAAAAGTATCAAGCGCTTTCGTTCATACTAGGACCGATACATTTGATGGTGATAAGAAAGTCAGTTGAGAATTTAATATACATAATTTCTTTAACGTCCATAGAAGTGGACGGGTGGCGTAGTATTGTATGTATTGTATTATAGTGTATTGTATTGGGAACCCGTTGTTACTCGCCTTTCACCCTTATTTTGTTTCTTAATATCGATTTTTTAAACGAATTTGAATACCGTTCTCTTTTTTAATTTTATGTTTAAGTGAGTGTCGTTTTTAATTAATATTGCGGATTTTTTTTTTATTTTTTATTAGAGCACGGCATGTGACTTTGTTTCTACCTGAGTTAAGCAGACCTACAAAGTGCATGAATGGGGTAGATAAATATTTTTTTGTTTAACAATATTGATCGCTCCCACTATACCGGCTAAATGAAGCGGTTACGAAATGGTCGGCGACATAGACGTATTTGCATTACGTGTCTATTTTAATATCCTTGCTTTATCGTTAAATCGGATAAAGGAGATTACCATCTCGACAAGAAAATGAAACAACTCTTGAAAAACGACCTAACTAACTTGGTTTTAATCTGTGGGTTAACCACTAGGTCACTTGACTGTTTTTGGGTGATAACGACCGTCCTATCTAAACACTAGGTGAATATGCATTTATTTATAAGAATCTACTTTTTATTTCATAAAAAAACAAAACACCACAAAACTTATTTTATTTATTTATTTTAAATTCTTTATTGCACAAAATTGTACATAGGCGAGCTTAATGCCTTAGGCATTTTCTACCAGCTAACCTTTGAGAGAGTGAAATATGCTTAGGGTGCGGAATTTTCGATAGAAGGATATACATATAATTTTAACAATGATGCATAACAATACTTAAACTACTTAAATCCTGTATATAATATACTCGTAATAAATGTAATACATAAACATACATACCATACCAAACAAAAATTGTCACGAGGATCTGGTTTAAGCGTTCAGATAATGAGCAGTGAGCACTTATCAATTTAATATAAAATATTTCACAAGAAAAAAAATCGATATAAATAAAAAAGACTGTTGCCTGTAAAACTAAGTTTAATTAGTATTTCAAACAAAAAAAAACTATAAGTAACCATAAAATTTTATAGCTATACAAAACGTTAAGTACACAACCTATTAATATCTGATGGAATATAACTTGGAATGGTTTAACGGTTTTAAGGCCTCGGAGAGCACGTTAAGCTGTCGGTCCCAGTTTCACTATACCAACTTGTGTAACTGTATATGGAATAGATGGGTTATTGAGTTTATCCAAACATCGCGACGAGCTAGCCACTTGTTCGGTGTAGCCTCATACTATCGGCTACGACGAGGTGGGATTAAAAACCCTTCCACTGGGCCGTCTAGGCGGTCTTCTATGATATAAATAATTAAACAGGTTTTTTTTCCTTTTAGTGTCGCTTATACAAAAACATAGATAAATAACTTAAAGTACAAAAAAGATCTACAAATCACGTTAATTTTCATTCATACTAAACTCACGAATTAAAGCCTATCACTTGTCTAATTGTGTTTTACTTGTTATTAAGTATATGTAGGAGTAATTTTAAGCATATAGACGTTTGTTCATATAATAATATATTTTTCGGACTTTTTTTTTGAAGAAAAAGATACTTACCTACCTTTTTTATATTAAAAATGGGTTCTAAGCGTGATACTGGAGGCATCAAAAAAATATAATCATTGTTAAAAAAACACCGCGGATGTCAAACAAAACATTTTTTTTATATCAGCCAATCAGGTGCAACTTTGCAGCGCTCTGATTGGTTGATATTAAAAAATAGTTACTTTTGACATTAGTTCGCGACTTTATATCTTGTCTTGGCTTGGCCGTGCTGGGGTGCTGTACCTATTTATAAAAGTTGTACTTTGGGCTAATATGAGGATCTTCCTCTTTTTTTATTAACGACATATACGGTTGTTCCATTTGACCAGTAGAGCCTTCAAATTAGCCCAAAGTACAACCTTTCTAAGTCACCATGGTCCTAAGCATAACAGCATCGATAGGCTCGATAAATCGACAAAATCGATACATATCGATAAAATCGATACACATCGATTTTATGAATAAAAGTTATAACTTCATTTTATCGACTGTCAAACTATATCGATGTGGTTTAGCTAAGGGATATACATGGGGTATATCCCCCTCCGTCTGTCTGTCAGGACTAGACTATCTGGGGGATGTTCCGAATACAATTTACAACCTTTGCGCTATTTTCAATTAAAACCGTAATGGCTTACGGTCCACCAATGTGCCGATCTTTTGATTGTGGATTTGTATAGAGCTGTGTGCACTTCATTTGGGCCCCCATATTTTTTTTGATACAGGGCCTGCCACTTGTGGCCTTATTCGTAAAAACTTATTGAGTCCTTGAAGAACTCTTTAGTTATAGTAGGTTTTGTCTCTTTTAAGATATTCATTTTTGTTGCTAAAAAAAAAAAACAGAACCTTCTATAACTAAGGTATTCTTCAAGGACTCAATGAGTTTTTAAGATTTTTAGTGAGATTTTTCGATTTTTTGCTTTTGTACGGCCCCTGTAAGGAGGTAGCTACGCCCCTGAAGGCTATTGATTATAGATAGAGCATGAACCCAAATAATATAATAACATATTATAAAAGAATCATTTAATATGTTATTTATCCCAGCAAACATAACAATAACAAATAATTACATAAACAGTAACAAATTTAAAATATAATCCTCTTAATTTTCAGTTATGTAATCACTAATTGAATAATATGTCATTTTAAATTAAAATAAGCATCACTTTTTTAAGCATTCTAAAATTGACAAAATGTATTATAACTTTGGTTACTTAAGTTATGTAGTCAGCTCTTAATATTTCCAACAATATCGAACGTAATATTAAGCAAACCCTTTCGGAAAAACTTTGTTCCTAATCGTTTTACATTACGATCGTGAACGGGCTAAGTTTTATACCACTTATTGTTATCGAATATTAAACAATAAGCTTTCTCATTATTGCATGTTCTATTTCAGGAAAGTTCTATTACATTTGAAAATTGTTTAATGGAGTTCTAGACACCGATCATAAATGTATATTTTATTTAAAATTCTTTATTGCACTAAAAGGTTTGTACAAAGGCGAGCTTAATACCTTAGGCATTATCTACCAGTATAGAAGTCTTATACCACTTATTGTTAGCGAATATTAAACAATAATCTTTTTTATTATTGCATGTTCTATTGCAGGAAAGTTCTATTACATTTAAAAATTAGACTTGAATTAGATTGAAATATAGACACGGATCATAAATGTATAGATTTTTTATTGAAAAAGGTGTATGTACGAAAGACTATCCAAAAATATAAAGTAAAAAGTATAAAATATTAATGGCCGACCAAGGCGCGTCTTTACTGATAACACTCAGGTGTAAAAAAGGACAAATATTTTTGTTTTTTTTTTTTTTGTTTAGGTAGCTTTTCTTTTTAACTTAATTAAGTACTTGTTTATTTTTAGGTAATATTTGTTTCTTTTTAGTTTTTTTTTGTTATTTTAGGTTTATATTTATATTTGTCTTTATGCATCGGTGCATGGATATGGATGAATCTCGGGAAGTATGAAGTGTAGAGTTATAGAGGACGTGCTAAATGATATACATTGCTCGAAGGCGTGATGATGTATGTATTTTGTATTATTGTACCACGGCTTCTGACTTAGTATCCCCCTGATGGCAAGCAGAGTCCATCAATGGGAACATATTATTGTTTAACGACATCCCTATCGCTATTTCCGCTTAAGGTGTTGCCTCTGAATACCATCAGCGAAATGGGGATGGGTTAATCCCTCCGCTGGGTACCCTGAGGTCTGACGGTTCTGTGAAGCCAAAAAGGCACCCGTGATGTTATTTATTATTATTCTATTTATTTATTATGTTTTAGACACTTATTACATTTTTTATTACATTTTGCCCTGGTTAAACCCTTATATTATGTGGCGACCGCGTGCTGGAGGACGCAGCAGGGGCAGGCCCCCCACAAGATGGACCGACGACCTGAAAAAGCTCGCGGGAAGCCGATGGATACAGGCAGCGCAGAACCGGTCGTTGTGGCGAGCCTTGGGGGAGGCCTATGTCCAGCAGTGGACGCGCGAAAGGCTGGCATGATGATGATGAAGCCGTTATAGAATTGTACTATGAAAAAAAGAATCACGAAAAACGAGAGTCATTTTATATGTATTACAGATTTAATTAAATTTTTTAATTACCCAAATTATTTACTCACCTAAGTATATTTTTCAAACAGCATTCGAAATTCAGTTAGTATTTCCGTGCCAAGTGCACATTAGCAGAATTCGCTTAGTTCTTAAGATCCTATGTGAAAGAGAATTGAGGAAGAGATGGAAGGAAGGTACCCCCTCGCTTGTACTCGACACCTAGTCTACCGGGTGCCTGCTTATGCCATTTGACATATTTTAGCGAAATCCTTCAAGTCTTACAATAATGAGTGTTGAATTTTCTGTAGGGTTAACAAAAAAAAAGTAACTAGCTTTATTGAGATACTGTGGCGGTTATATCGATGAAACCGCCTTTGGTCAATATACTTTTTATTTCATATTAGCAGAAGGTCTTGTCAACACTAGGGCTTTTGTACGGCTGTTAAGAGTCGGTACCACTCTACCATAAGATTTTCTCCATCAACCTAACGTAACGTTAATACGTGAGAAAATAGTAATAGTATCGGTTTATTTTTTTAAATAGTACAACCTAACGTTTCTTATGTATTACCAAAAGTTACGACTAATGCTTATGATCAAAAAGTACTAATGTTCGATTCATAATATGATGCACTTGAAGGACAGTTCGTGTGTAAGTAATACTATATAAAATTCACAATCCGGAGGTCTTTAAAGTATTCCTTGTAAATAGTGCATTTTGCAATTTGCATCACCAAGTGCACATTAGTAGAATTCGCTTAGTTCTTAAGATCCTATGTGAAAGAGAATTGAGGAAGAGATGGAAGGAAGGTACCCCCTCGCTTGTACTCGACACCTAGTGTACCGGGTGCCTGCTTATGTCATTTGACATATTTTAGCGAATTCCTTCAAGTCTTAATGAGTGTTGAATTTTTTGTAGGGTTTACAAAAACAAAAATAGTAACTAGCTTTATTGTAACCGCCAAGGTTTTGACGGTTACATCGATGGAATCGCCTTTGGTAACGCCTACAGAAAATAATAGTAACTAGCTTTATTGAGATACTTTGGCGGTTATATCGGTGAAACCGCCTTTAGTTACGCCTACAGAAAATTCAATTCTCATTATTACAATGATGAGTGTTGAATAATAGTAACTAGCTTACTGTGGCGGTTATATCGATAAAACTGCCTTTAGTCAATATACTTTTCATTTAATACTAGCAGAATGATGTAGCTCTACCGTAAGTATTTTCTATCGTACTAACGTAACGTTAATACGCGAGGAAATACTCATCATATAATAATAATAGTATCGCTTTATTTTTTTACACAGTACAAACAATTCATTTTATATTAACAGAACCTAACATTGTGAAAAAAAGAAATTTTAAGTCTAAGTTCTAACCCTCTCGGCTACCACGTTTACTACTCGATTAACATTCTTTATTCTTCTGCTGTCTTCTTGATTTTTCTGTCTCTGCAACCGTTACCACCGAACAGAATTCTTTTCTCACACATACGAGTAGATGAGAATAAAATATAGATAGTATTAAATACTTAATTCTGCTGACGCTACTAACAACGCGATACATCGCCGAGACACACCGAAGAGTAGCGACGTGTAAAATCTGCATTTCTTTGAGATGCACTTGTCAGATACGCCCCCCACTCCTGAGCAAGATAAAGAGGTGCTTCTGCCTTCACGCCATGCTTTGAAGCGACGCAGATGTGTCCTAGCCTAGGCTTTGTTTCAAATGTTTGTGTTCAAATAGAAACACTATTTTCTACATCTTTTTAAACTATTGTTTTTTTTTTGTTTAAGGCTTAGGTTTGAAGTTTTTTTTAATTTTTTATTATTATTTATTTATCTATTAACCACCTTATAGTCTAGTAATACTTTGATGTTGTATCGTGTGGGTTTGATTCTCACTGATTGCAAAAAAAAATATATATAACACCCAGACCATGAGAAACTGTACAGAAATTGGTCTGGGTGTTATATAGTATAATATGTATTAATATCGTTGTTTCTGATATTTTAATGAAAAAAATGCCCAAAAAATTACAAAGGCAGACTTAATCCCGCTAGGTATTCTCTACCAGTCATACATACATACATCACGGGTGCCTTACGGCGCCCGAGACCGCCTTGACGGCCCCAGGGTACCCAGCGGAGGGGTTTTAATCCCACTGATTTTCGAAAAAAAATCCCAGCACCGAAAGTTAAAAAAATACAATGACCGACAATTTTTTTTTAAGTCCGCGACAAATAGTAATTAAATATTAGTGGAAGTGCGAAAGCTTATTTTGTATGAAGAATGCGGACTTCACGATTACGAATGCAGAGATCTACATTCGTTTTCTACGGACAATTCGTTAATAATACGAAATATGACAAACAATTGTGATTCAACGCAATTGAACTAAAATAAATAAAGAAAATTAGAGCCCCAGTTTTAATATTGAAACTCATATAACTAACTAATCCACAATAAGCTTTTATAATATAAATATAATATTTTATTGAATCCCACCTCGTCATGCCCGATGGTATAAGTCTACACCGCACAAATGGCTAGCTTGTTTCAATGTTTGGATTGGATTGACACAATAACCTATCTATAAAAAGTTTCACAAGTTGATGAACATATAGTGAAACTGAGACTCTATAGTGGTGTTGTTAAACAAATATACATACATTTTTAGATTAAAAACTCATTGGTACATCCAGGGGTTTGAACCAGGGACCTAAGTATTTTAAAGTGTAAGGTCTAACCAACTCGGCCACCACGTAAGTATAAGCTTTTATCTGTTATGTATCACGTAAAAAATGTTTAAAAAAAATATAAACACTTCAATTTGAATGGAAACGCACTATTTTCAGTTTTTTTTATTCACAACGAACAATATTTGTGAGGCACAAGTGATATGAGTTGCGAAGCTTGTAATACAATGGTGGGACTTCATACGAATGTATTTATGTTGCAGGAATTAACGAAACAACTAGTTAGTTAGTAAATAGACATTTTGCGTATAATAACTATTATTAAAATCACCTGGTTCAAATCGCGGTATGTACCAATGAGTTTTTAATGTAAAAAAAATATGTACATTTTGAGGAGAATATTTTTCTGCTTGACCAAAATATCAATCGTATATGGCCTTGTAAAATAACACCCATCACAAATTATTTCGATTATGTATGTAACATTACAGGGGCCTTAGAAACATTTTGATTCCATCAGTCAAATTAATATGGATTATGACAGTTTTCAGTCGGCCCTCTTTCAGGCGTGAATTTCGCTGTCTACTGTTAAAATCTATACTTTTGGCTAAAGGCGATTCCATCGATGGAACGGAGTGGTTTTTCTCTAAGGCCCCTGGTGCCTTATGACGCCCGTGACCGCCTCAGGGTACCCATCGGTGGGGTTTTATTCCTATCTCGTCATGACTGGATCTACACCGAACAAGAGGCCAGGTCGTCGTGGTGTTTGGATAGACTCAATAACCTATCTATAAACAGTTACAGAATTGGTATTTGGTATAGTGACAGAAACCGTCAGCTTAACATGTGGTGTTGTCAGATAAATGTAGGTATTCATCAGGGTCCTTAGAGTAAATATGTATAGTTTGTAACATCACCTACTGTTCACATTGTATGGACAGGTGACGGCGAACCTCACGCCTGTAGCCTCATGATATACAACTAATAGTAATATATGGAACGGCATGTCAATAAAACGAAATGTCAAACTAGTTCGATGCCGCTATATTCTGTTCTCACTTCAACCAATCAATGCTCAGTGATTTCTCTTGGTCTCACTTCTTTTGTAAATTTGTATGGCGGCGGCCATCTTCTGTTCTCACAACTGGAAAGGCGATTTAAGGCCCATGGGTATCTCCCTATCTTTATCTCCATGTATAGCCCAGACTATCAACTGTCAAAAATCAAGATCCATACGTTTTTGACTGAGGCGACGCGACGACATATCGCCTTGCTTTTTCTAAGGCCTCTGGTACACACCGGGGTAGATTATATTTTATTTCATTCTAACCGTGGCCAAAACTGCCATGGAATAATATTGATTTCATAATTAACTATCCTATTAAAATAAATAACCATCATCACGGGTGCCTTACGGCGCCCGAGACCGCCTAGACAGCCTCAGGGTACCCAACGGCAGTGTTTTTAATCCCACCTCGTCGCAGCCGATGGTATGAGTCTACACCGAGTAAGTGACTAGCTCATCGCGATGTTTGGATATTGATGGGTTATTACCCATTAATACACAGTTTCACAAGTTGGTATAGTGAAACTGACATAGATAAGACCGACAGATTAACTGCTCGCCGGGGTACTAATGCACTTTATTTTTTAGATTAAAAACTCATTGGTTCACACCGAGGTTTGACAGGGAACTAACTTCCGTATTCTAAGTCTTATTTTACACTCCACTTTCACTCAAGGAACTTCTGTCTCTTTCCACCAAATATCAAACCAAGAAAGATAGAATAAGATAGTCTTTCTTTAAGTGAAAAGTGCAATTGAGGTTACAACTTACCCCCGTATTCTAAGACGTTTCCTTAACTTCACTCAAGGAGCGTCTGTCTCAACTTACTTTTTATAGTTGACATTTAGTGGAAAGAGACAGACGTTCCTTGAGTGTAAAGTGGAGTTAAGGATACGTCTTAGAATACGGGGGTTAGAATTCGGGAGTAAGTGTTTTTAAGTCTAAGGTCTAACCAACTCGGCCACCAAGTATATAACTTACTAATCAACTAAAATTCAAAGCTAAAAATTTTCAACAAATATCATCCTATTCCAGCAGTTTTTTAAAACGACCAACGGTCTCACTTTAGCCACAACATCGCACAATAGTCAGCTACATAGGTACCGAGGAGGTTCTCTTTTGTCGTCACACCGGCGACGGTTGAAGGCTCTCAGATAGCACGTTTGAGAAATACACTATTCTCATTTAACTAGAATGTGAATTGAAAAACTGAAATACATTTGTGAGTGCTGTTGACGCGTTCTCTCTTAGTTATGAAAATATGTTTTACAATTCAATATAATTTATTTATTTATTTAAACACTTTATTGCACAGTAAACAAAAGTTATGTACAAAAGCCATTTTAAAGAAATTACTCACTTCTCATTATCATAATTTAGGTTAGGTTTAAACATATATTTATGTATTTATTTTTGCTATAATATTTATGTATTTTATGTAGTTGTATCTATGCAGTTTATGTATTTTGATTTCTCATTACACTAATCTGTGCATTATATTACAATTTTCACTCTCCTAAAGGTTAGCTGGTAGATAATGCCTAAGGCATTAAGCTCGCCTTTGTACAAAACTTTTAGTGCAATAAAGTATTTTAAATAAATAAATAAAGGCGAACTTAATGCTTTAGGCATTATCTACCAGCTAACCTTAAAGATTGTGTCGGGTGCTTAATTTAAGCTTTTTTATTTTCAGGGTGAAAGTAACGCTTTATTATTCCATATAATTTAAAAAATAAGTTATGGTTTAGAACACAAACGTTTCGTTTAGGCACAATGATGGCTCACTTCTCTTACTAATCTGGTCAATATCCTTACCTAGGTAGCATTTTGACGTCCCTATGACGTCAATTTAGTGTCATTCTCGACGTCATAGGGACGTCAAAATGCTACCTGGGTAGTTTCATTATTGTGAGTGTTGTTGCCATTTTGAATTTGTCCCGTTTTGACAAAAAATAAAAATGGTCACATTAAGTATACTGGGTGTAAAACGCACTGATAAGGTGAGAAACAGTATATTGCTCTAGAACACAAATTGTCGACGTTTCTCAAAAAGCCGCCACGCTTAAACGGGACTGGGCAGGTCACATGTAATGCCCTGCAATGGCCGAAAATTCTAACAAATTGGGCACCATTCGACCGGAGAAGGCAACGTGGAAAACCCAGGAGAAGATGGAAGGATGAGTTGGACCTTTTTGAAGGATCGTTGTCCAAAATAAGGAAAAATTGAGAGAGATGGAACGGTACACTACCATGAGTCTACACCGAAGCTAGTCACTTGGGCTAGCTCGTCGCGATGTTTGGATATACTTTACAACCCATCTATAAACAGTTTCACAAGTTGGTATAGTGAAACCGGGACCGACAGCTTAACGTGCTCTCCGAGGCACTATAGTGGTGTTGTCAAACAAATGTACATAAATTTTCAAATTAACATTGGTACATACCGGGATTCGAACCAGGGACCTAAGTGTTTTTAAGTCCAAGGTCTAACTAACTCGGCCAAAACGTACCTATACTATAAGATTTTAATATACACAAAGATTCTAGTGTTAAAACTACGAAACAGATATAGACGAATTAAGCAGCTAAGTTGAACACTAACTAAGATTGTAAGCAAACGAATCGTTTGCTTTTGTATATAAACTTAAAGTTCTATAAGAATCTATAAGAAAAACACAGCTAAAACAAATACCCATTACTTTATTGCAAAGATAAGTGGGTCGCGAACGAATACCTCCCCCTTTCCAGTGGGAGAGGGGGCCATGAGACGTCATTTCGATCTGCGAGCTCACATATAGCGATAATTGAGAATTCCTCTCGTTTCATACCATGTTACTGGTCTGGGGGCGGCAAAAAATGTCGACTGTTTAAAATAGAATGTAACAACGAGAAGTATGTATGTAGGTAGATACTTGTCAAAGAGCCGATTCGACCAAAAGAGGGCATAACTTATACTGGGGATAGTAATGTCAAATTCCATACAAATATTTATTCGTAGATTAAATTATTAAAACTCAGAATAATTATTTGTATGTGATTTGACATTACTAATCTCGGTATAAGTTATACCCACTTTTGGTTGAATCGGCCCTAAGTTTGTTTTCTTTCTTTAAATTCCACATATAACTTATGAGTATCATCACGGGTGCCATGATGGTAAGTTACCACAATATACTTACGTGGTGGCAGAGTTGGTTAGACCTTGGACTTAAAAACACTTAGGTCCCTGGTTCGAATCCTGGTGTGTACCAATGAGTTTTTAATTTAAAAAAATGTGTACATTTGTTTGACAACACCACTATAGTGCCTCGGAGAGCACGTTAAGCTGTCGTTCCCGGTTTCACTATACCAACTTGTGAAACTATTTATAGATGGGTTATTGAGTTTATTCAAAACATCGCGACGAGCTAGCCACTTGTTCGGTGTAGACTCATAACATCGGCTACGACGAGGTGGGATTACCCTCCGCTGGGTACCCTGGGGCCTCTAGTCGGTCTCGAACGCCGTAAGGCACCCGTGATGATATGTATGTATGAGAATTCCTCTCGTTTCATACCATATTGCTGCAGAAAAAAAATGTGGACTGTTTAAAATAGATTGTAATAACGAGAAAGTATGTATGTAGGTAGTATCCTACATACTACTTACATACCTAGGTAAGTTTGTTTTCTTTCTATAAACTCCACATATAAATTACTAGCTGACCCGCATAACTTAGTTTGCGTAACTTTAACCGTAGGTTTATACACAGATAGGTTGGTTATTCAGTCCATCAAAACCTCGCGACCCGGTAAACACTTTTTCGGTGTAGATTCATAACATCGGCTACGACGAGGTGGGGTTAAAAACCCCTCCGCTGGTTACCCTGAGGCCGTCTAGGCGGTCTCGGGGCAGTAACACATAAGAATCCTACTAATGAACTACATTACATTAAATACATTACATTAAACAATATTTGAATTACACAATAATAGATTTTTAATCTGTCTGTCTGTCTAATAATTATTGGGCAACATTATCGGTGTTTTTTTTTACTGGAACATACTATGTTATTTTCTATCTATTTGGTGGTAAGTAGACCTACAAAATCCATAAATGGGGTTAATCAATGCATTGTTGTTAATCAATGCATTGTTGTTAATCAATGCATTGTTGTTAATCAATGCATTGTTGTTAATCAATGCATTGTTGTTAATCAATGCATTGTTGTTAATCAATGCATTGTTGTTAATCAATACATTATTGTTTATCAGCATTGATCGTACCACTATGCCGGGTTAGATGCGGTTATAAAATGGGAGCGACAAAGAAAAAAATGCATTACAGAGTAGCCTTGCTGTTTTATCATTAAATTAACTACACCCATAAAGGAGACACCTATTTAGACAACAAATCAATGCAATAGTCTGAACACCATGGAACACACAGACTAAAACCAAAACATGATTAGTATATTATAATTTAATTTATTTAGTCTATAATTTAAAAAAAAAATGGTAGCTATTTAAATTAGGAAGAAAAGAATGAGGCACTATTGGTTAGGCATCCTAAAATAATCTGTACCTAGTTTTATTGTTTAACTATCATAATTTTTATTTTATATATTTTTTAAGAAATTCGACTAAACCTAAATAAAAAAATGTTTTATATAATCCTAAACGCAAATTGAAACTTTTTTATTTTAAAAACATTATAACATTCCAAAACAAAACAGAACAAACATAAAACATGTTTCAATTTGCAAACAGCATAGCTCCAAAATTGGTCCCAATTTTAATAAAACCACAAGTCGTTGAGCTGTTCAATCGTACACCCAAATAAATAATAATACAAACCCACATAAAACGACATCTATATAGAATATATAAACATAAATTTTTGTATAAAAACCGACGTCGATAAAATACCTACTCACCAATACAAGAAAAAACCCATTCAACACACACAAAAAAACTGTATTCACACACAAAATTACTCACACTTAGACAAAATCTTTCGCATTGGAAATATGTATTCGGTTTCACACAACTGAAGAATCTTTCGTTTCACACACACAAGCAAATGTTTTCAGGCGAGTATTTCAGCGTCGATCACCAACACTGATGTTTTTTCAGTAGAGCTTTGTATGTGTGCGTATATTTTTCGCTCACACTGTGGGTGGGGAGATTGGAGAGCATACATTTTCTGGAAGGCCCGCGCCGCGTCACAGGGCGTCTTTCAGCGTTTCGAACTTCGCACACATCGCCGACTATCGGGTGAAGCAAAGAACTAGATACAGAGTAGTGTTCTGATTGAGATACTTATGTAGCTGATAAATATTTTCGTTCATTTATTTTTATTATTCTAATACAGATGGTTAACATATATAGCGATTTCTGGAACGCCCGCGCCGCGTCACAGGGCGTCTTTCAGCGTTTCGAACTTCGCACACATCGCCGACTATCGGATGAAGCAAAGAACTAGATACAGAGTAGTATTCTGATTGAGATACTTATGTAGCTGATATATATATTCGTTTATTTATTTTGATTGTTTTAATAGAGATGGTTAACATATATAGCGATATCTGGAACGCCCGCGCCGCCTCACAGGGCGTCTTTCAGCGTTGCGAACTTCACACACATCGCCGACTATCGGGTGAAGCAAAGAACTAGATACTGAGTAGTGTTATTATGACAGAGATACTTAGCTTATGTAGCCGATATATCATTTTCGTTTATTTATTTTTATTTAACACAATGACACACTATATTCAACCAGCGATGCACTGCATAAGCTTCTTACCATCCCAGAGGCAGTCACATGTCGTCCTGTTATAAAACTAAATTGAAGCTATTAATTTTATTAACAAATATTTCTTTGGAGTAGCATCATCAGTGAGAGTAACAGAAGGACGTTGCCATATATATTATAAAGATAATTTTATTTCTTTTAGCACTATAAAGAAAACAATGCATCTTTGGTGATGATATTTAAAAATATGTATATAAATATATTTTTCGCTCACTACATTGCCTCTGATATAGTGTATCCAGCTATAGATACTTAGTGTATACAGCCGATAGATCTTTTTTTCTTCGTTAATATTAAATAATCAACACGGTTTTCCTCTCACATACGAACCATTGCACCTAGAACAAATACGGAAAAATCACGAAGATAATAGGGTGGTTAAGGTAGAGACAACACCTACAATGATCACTGTAAGTATTAGGCCAACTTACAGAACTACTGGCAGGCCAGAGAGACGGTCACCAAACCTAGCTCACGTCTAGCTCGGAACCTGCTCATTCTTAACAGACGTGGGTATACTTACCGGACACTTCCCATTAAACAGGTATTTTACAATTTTATCACCAATAGCTCTATGTAGAGGTTGCATGGAAACTAATGAAACAAGCACCCATGTGCTGCTTTATTGGACCGGGGTGGCTTCAAAAAAGGCAAAAATCCGCGGAATACTGAATTCGCTCTTTGAGGCCTACGGAAGTCCCGGATTTCTTGGAGCTGGGCCGGCTAAAATAGTCAACTGACTCACGTAATAAGGCTCTTTCTTGGCTAATTTCGACAACGAGCCTTAAACAAGAGAAAACCGGCCTAATGTTTGAAACAGACAAAATCTACCCAAACCGAAAAAGTGAGAACAAAAATTATTATCTCCATCTCATTTTTCTTAAAAGTAATAATAATATACGGAAAGGCCTTAATTCGGCTCTCGAAATGTTCAATCAATGAATCCTTGAGCATTGATTGATTGAACATTTCGAGAGCCGAATTAAGGCCTTTCCGTATATTATTATTACTTTTAAGAAAAATGAGATGGGTGACCGCTTTATACAACGAGGCTATTTCATCATAAACACCGCAACAAGCTCGCCACTTGTCAGGTGTTGCCTCCGAATACCATTGGCGAAATGAGGACGGTTTAATCCCTCCGCTGGGTACCCTGAGGCCGTTTAAACGGTTCTCGGGAGCCAACTAGGCACCCGTGATGATATTTATTTTATGAAAAAAATCGATGAGATTATTTTAATGAACATTTACTTCTACATACATTCAGTCTCTAAAAAAAACATAGTTAAAATAACTGTAGTAAACATTTGTTGAGAAACTTTGAGTGGGAAATCTGTTTTGTGCTTTAATTTATAATTAAAAAAAAAACTATATGTAATAATAATAAAAATATTACCATTTTTACTGTTATATATATATTTATTACATATTTAAGTTTTTTATTTTTAATTACCTATTATTATTATTATTATTATTATTATTTTTTTTTTTTTTAAATATTTATATTATATATAATAATAAATAACTATAATTATCTATGGTAGATAATAATAAATCTAAATTAAATTATTTATTTTAATTTAGTTTGCAAATGCAAACGAAAATAAATTTGTGTAAAATTTTACTTATATTTTTATTTATGTTTTAATTATTTGTTATTAGGGATACCAATTAAAATAAATTAAATTAATCTCATATAAAGATTATAATTTGTAAAAATAATAAATATAATATATTATTATGTATATAGAATAAATAAAGAGAAGTTTTTATTTTATATAAATTAAAACACAGCCTCTATTTAGAACATTATTCTGTAAATTCGGGAGCAGATCAGGGTGCCAGGGGGTGAGAAGGTGGGAGCTCAAAAGAGAGATTGTACTCTACGTGTATGTAGAAAAATGCCTTATGATCCCAGTCCACTTCCTAGACTTTCGATATATAATAGAAAATCTTATACTTTATATTAAATTATGTTTAAATATTAAAGCGTAAACTGTGATTACGTATAGTTAAAAAGAGGGGGAAGTAGGGTGGTAAAGTGTTTTTTTTTGTTTGTAACTTTGTGTTTGGAGATTTTCCGGTTAAAAATTATTTCTTAGATGTTTATTTTTTATCATGAATAAAAAATCTTTTCTATTTAAGTACATTTTTGATTTAAGAATATTTTGGAAAGTTGTTAACTTCGAATTTAAAATATTCAAATACCTTTTTTTAAATAAAATCACATCTTTTTGACGAAATCGGTAAAAATCGTAATCGGTGGTTTAGTGATTATGGTATTGGCTTTATATCCGGAGGTTGTGGATTCTATTCACACTTAAAACAAAATAATATTTGTACAAACTGTCTGGTTTTTAAAATACCAATGTATAAGTATACTATTATTTTCAAATAAAAACAACTCATACAAATAATATTTTAAGCGAAATAATGTTCTTAATTCAAACCAAGCTCAAACTCGCTCACTGAGTAATATATTTCCTTCCCCAATTACACAAAAACAATTGAAAATCCCAATATATCTCTCAGCTGTCACCTTCAAACGAAAATAATTGTCATGACAGCACGAATACACACACACACACACATACATAAACACACACAAATCTTCACACCTACACTTTCTTTTCTCATAATACTTGACTGGCATCTAACTGGAGTATCAGGCTACCTACCCTCTCCCCAGATTTTCTCCCAAACCCTCCTTTCCACTATTTCCCCCCAAGGGGTCGGGGGCAAGTGCTCAGTGCCTTCCCCCTTTCGCGACAAGCACCTATGCAACGTTGGATGCAGTTATGTCGACGGACATAGCAGGTGCGGCGTATTGGACGAAAGCTTAGCCAATATTCTATATATATTGTTTTCGTACAAACTGGTGCTTTAGAACGTAAATTTTCTTATTAAATGTTGTATTTAAAAATCTAAATAAATTTGCAGTTATTTGGACGGTCATATTAGATGCGGCGTATTGGACGAAAGCTTACCCAATATTCTATATAAATTGTTTCTGTATTAGTTTTCGTACAAACTGATGCTTTAGAACGTACATTTTCTTATTAAATCTTGGATTTAAGTATCTTAATAAATAAGAAAATATATAAATACTGATTTTGTCAAAAATATTAGATGCGGCATATTGGACGAAAGCTTAGCCAATATTCTATATATATTATTTCTGTATTAATTTGGTACAAACTGGTGCTTTAGAAAGTAAAATTTGTTATTAAATCTTGCATTTAAATATATCTAATTAAATAAGTAAATATGCAGTTATTTTGGTAGACTTAGTAGATGCGGTGTATTGGACGAAAGCTTAGCCAATATTCTATATTAATTGTTTCTATATTAGTTTTCGTACAAACTGGTAATTTAGAACGTAAATTTAATTATTAAATCTTGGATTTAAATAACTAAATAATTATGCAGTTATTTTATCAGACATAGTAGATGCGGTGTATTGGACGAAAGCTTAGCCAATGTTCTATATATTGTTTCTGTAATAGTTTTCATCAAACTGGTGTTTTAGAATGTGAATTTTCTCAAAAACGTCTTATTTTAAGTCTTGGATTTAAATATCTAAATAATAAATAAAAATGCGGTAATGTCGACGACGTAGTAGTTGCTTTGTATTGGACGAAAGCGTAGCCAATATTCTATATGTATTGTCCCTATATTAATTTTCGTACAAACTGGTGATTTACTCGTAGGACGTATATTTTGTTATTAACGCTTGAATTTGAATATATCAAAAAATAAATATGCAGTTATTTTGACGGATATAGTAAGTGTGATGTATTGGACGAAAGCTTAGCCAATATTCTATATGTATTGTTTCTGTTTTAGTTTTCATACAAACTGGTGCTTTAGAACGTAACTTTTCTCTGAAATGTCTTATTATATCTTAGATTTATATATCTATATATACAATTGAATAAAAATGCAGCAATTTAGATAATAGACATAGAAAGTTCGGCGTATTGGACAAAAGCTTTGCCAAAATTTTATATAATATATTGTTTCTGTATTAGTTTTCGTACAAAATGGGGCTTTAGAACGTAAATTTTCTCTGAAATGTCTTATAATATCTTAGATTTATATATCTACATATACAATTAAATAAAAATGCAGCAATTTAAATAATAGACATAGAAAGTTCGGCGTATTGGACAAAAGCTTAACCAATATTTTATGTAATATATTGTTTCTATACTTGATACTCGGCCACCACGTATATTACGAGTTGGTTAGACCTTGGACTTAAAAACACTTAGGCCCCTGGTTCGACCCGGTGTGTACCAATGAGTTTTTAATTTAAAAAAATATGTACATTTGTTTGACAACACCACTATATAGCCTCGGAGAGCACGTTAAGCTGTCGGTCCCGGTTTCACTATAACAACTTGTGAAACTGTTTATAGATGGGTTATTAAGTCTATTTAAAACATCGCGACGAGCTAGCCACTTGTTCGGTGTAGACTCATACCATCGGCTACGACGAGGTGGGATTAAAACCCTTCCGCTGGGTACCCTGGGGCCGTCTAGGCGGTCTCGGGCGCCGTAAGGCACCCGTGATGATATGTATGTATGTATGTATATATTGTTTCTGTATTCGTTTTCGTACAAACTGGTGCTTTAGAACATTAATTTTCTAATTAAACCTAGCATTTGAATATCTAAATTATGGTCTAAGCAATATGTCACTAGGAAAAGGGAAGTTTTGAAAGTTTAGCCAAAATCATATAATAATACATATATTTTATATAGTTTCTATATGTGTATTACTAAGTTTATGTATATACTGTTCTTTAATATTTTTCTTAAAACTTTCATATTATTTTTGAGCTATGATACCAAATAATTATATCCTAAACATTTTTTTTTTCTTTTAAAAGCGAAAAAGTTCATATAAATTTCAGCGTTTACACATGAAGTTAAGAAAATCCTGAAATTTTAGTAAAACGCTAACAATATTCAACCAAACCCTGTAAAATATGAAGGAATAAATTCCACGAGCGTACAAATCGTTCCAGCATTAACTAAATTCTAACAGTCAGATGTTCGAATTTTGAATAAACGAAAATTATTCACTGAAAAATTCGAACGAAACGAAACATTTAAGTTCGTATGGGTGTTATAAATTCAGTTCTGGTCTTCTATATTCAAATTGGCCGCTGCTATTGGCCGGTTTTCGCGAAGGAATTTTACGTCGGATGAAAATTTTCAGTACCGAAGCTCCGCGTAATGTCTATGCATAAAGTATTTTAAACTCGATAAAATGCAACGTATTCTGGGTCCTAAAGCGTGGCAACTCTTGTACGTTATCAAAAGGGTTATTTAGTTCATTTTCTTGGCGGATTCCTTTGAAGATGTAGTAAGCTTTGAGTATGTTTTTGCGACAACTGTTGCTCAGGTATCGCTTCTATGTCTTATCTAGATATATTGTAGGATAATTACAATAATTAGATATATATATATCATCACGGGTGCCTTACCGCAACCGAAACCGCCTATAGGCTGAGGGTACCCAGGGTTTTTAATCACACCTCATAATGTAAGTATAAGATCATGGATTCAATCATCAATGTTTTTTTTTATTTAACATTTGCTTGACAACACTACTAAGTGCCCCAGAGTGCCACGTTAAGCTGTTGTCCCAGTTTCGGTATACCAACTTGTGAAACTGTTTATAGATGGGTTATTGAGTCTATCCAAACATCGCGACGAGGTAGCTATTATAAATGAATCTTTATACCATCGGCTACGACGAGGTGGGAAAGCCCTTCTCTAGGTAACCTGAGGCCGTCTAGGCGGTCTCGGGCGCCGTAAGGTACCTACCCGTGATGGCACGCAATCAACTTTTCACACCACCTGCTCGACAGTGTCTAATTACATATCATGTAATCTCAACGTAAAGGAAAGCGTTACTTCTTATGGAGGTAAAGTTGTAGGAAACTCCCAAAGGGAAGTGATTTAAATTAGGAACGTCAAATTCGTGTGAAAATTTCTAAGTAAAAAAATGCCCATTAGGCACCGTAAAGAGTTTTTTTTTCGAAAATCGAACGGCTACCATAATCAAAACCCAAAAAAAAACGGTTTTTGGTGCTCTGTCCAATTTCAATTCCAGCGTCCAATTTCAGTTTCTTTTAAAGGTAACTTTGGATTGTCTAAATAAAAAAATCCTTTAAATAGATTTGGCACTATACGGAATGCAACACTGTCAAAGCAACAGCACCTATAACACTTATACTTATTAATTACTGCCTCTGTAGACTAGTGGTTGCACCTTTGGCATTGTTTCGGAGCTCGTAGGTTCGAATCCCACCCATGGCAAAAAAATATTAGTACGTTTTTTCTGTACAGTTTGTCATGGTCTGGGTGTTTATAGTATACATGGTGACTTTGAGAAATTGTACTTTGGGCTCTTCTACTGATCAAATCGAACAACGTTTGGGAAACAATGTGTCGCAAATTAAAAAAAAAATACTCCTCAGCACCTGTAACACATGGGAATAAAGCACATGCTTTATTCCCATGGGTGGGATTCGAACCTACGAGCTCCGAAACAATGCCAAAGGTGCCACCACTAGTCTACAGAGGCAGTAATTAATAAGTATAATTTAGTATTTACCTAAAGATGTAGTGATCTAAGAACGCTATGGTAGAAGGATTTTCAGAGTGCTGAAATCGCTCTGAAAAATCTTCAGCCATATTAATTAAAGTTCTTTTTTTATTTTTTATTAATCAGAGACTTTAAAACGAATATAGGTTAAACTTTAAATAATCCTGAAAAATGGTAAAAGTGTAAGCATAGTTTTCAATTCCTTAGGTACGTTTAGCGGCTGCAGCGCTAGCTAAAGCCTATAAAGTTACCGCTCAGCGCTGAATTTGCAGCCCTGTTGTAAATATAGCGATTTTTATTAACTTAATAAACTCTACGTTGCAAGGAAAAACTTATGGCCGACTAAGTTCACTGTTAACTGATTTAAAATTTAATATACTAACGTATTAGCTTGAACGGTAAATATTTTGCTACGTAAGTTATTTATTAGAAAAATATAATAAAAGCTAATAATTAGTAAGTTTTGGCGTTGTATCCGGAGGTCATGAGTTCGATGCCCAATAAAAATAAATAAATAGCATCACGGGTGCCTTTTTTGGCTCCCGAGAACCGTTTAAACGGCTTCAGGGTACCCAGCGGAGTTTACTGTTAACTGATTTAAAATTTAATATACTAACGTATTAGCTTGAACGGTAAATATTTTGCTACGTGAGTTATTTATTAGAAAAAATATTAAAAGAAAACAGCTTATAAGAACTAAGCTTTGGCGTTGTATACGGAGGTCGTGAGTTCGATGCCCAATAATAAATAAATAAATACCGTCACGGGTGCCTTTTTTGGCTTCCGTGAACCATTTAAACGGCCTCAGGGTACCCAGCGGAGGGATTAACCCATCCTCATTTCGCCGATGGTAATCGTAACAAGTGGCGAGCTTGTTGCGGTGTTGTTGTATAAAGCCACCCATCCCATATCAGTTGCGCAGTGACTTAACCACTACTCTGGGGACGAATTTTCGACGCCCACCCATGTCAAAAAATATTACTATTTTTTTCTGTATAGTATGTCATGGTCTGGGTGTTTATAAAATATAATAATAATATGTTTTATATCAATGTTTCTGGTACACGTAGTACAAGCTTAGAGCTTAGTTTGTGACCAGAGTTAATACCTATGTTGAAATTATCCTACATATTAAAAAAAATATTAGACAAAGTTTATTGCATACCATCACGAATGCCCTAAGGCGCACGACGGCCTTAGCGAAGTTTTATTCCCAAAACGTACTCCGAGTCTTCACCGAACAAGTGGTAGACTCGTCGCGCTATTTGTATAAAATTATAAACATTTTGGCTAAAAGTGCACTCTGAGGCACTATAGTGATATTATCAATTAAATGTTTTTGTTTATTATTATTAAAATCTTATTGTTACACACCGGGGTTCGAACCTGTGACCTACATCATACAAAATTGTGTATTTATAGGACATATACCTTACGTATTGCCCTGATCACAAATTAAAGGTACTACTTGTACCATAAATATGGACACTAACACCTATACCAGCAAACTGTACAGAAAAATGTACTAATTTGCCATGAGTGGGCATTTAATCCAAGACCTCCGGATACAACGTCAAATGCGTAACTACCAGACTACGGTGGGCGTAAAATCTCTTTTCGTAGCTCATTGAGCGATATATATATATAACTGTTTCAGTTTTAGTCTGTGGGTTCACAGGTTATTAGGAGACTACTACATCTACTTCTCGACGAGATGTTACCCTTTCAGGAACGGGCATTTGATTTAACGATAAAACAGTAAGGATATTTTAAAATAGACCTATAATAAAAATTCGTCTTATTCGCCGCTGTTTCATAACCGCATCATTTAGCCAATTACGGTTCATTGCTGTTACACAACAATATTTTCTGCTTACTATGAGGTAGATAAAAAAAACAATCAAAATGCAAGCTCTTTTGGTATATGACCTATATATAAATAATAATAAATATATTTTAGCATATGCGTGGTGACCTAGTTGGTTAGACCTTGGACTTAAAAACACTGGTCCCTGGTTCAAATCCCAGTGTGTACCAATGAGTTTTTAATCAAAAAAAAAAAGTTCATTTGTTTGACAACACCACTATATTGTGTCTCGGAGAGCACGTTAAACTGTCGGTCCCGGTTTCACTATACCAACTGTGACTGTTTATATATGGGTTATTGAGTCTATTCAAAACATCGCGACGAGCTAGTCTGGTGTAGACTCATACCATCGGCTACGACGAGGTGGGCTGAAAACCCTTCCGCTGGGTACTCTGGGGCGCTCTAGACGGTCTTGGGCGCCGTATGTGTAAATATATTTAATTAAGGTATTAAATAATATATAATATTCATGGATCTTGAAGGTCTGCTTACCATCAGGTGTAGATACAAAGTCACACACCGTTCTCCAATAAAAATATGAAACACAGAGATATTTTCGGAGCGCACAAAGCTACCTAAATTCGAATATTAAATTCGAATATTAAATAATATATAATATTATGTTCTAACATCTTAAATCCTATTAAATGAACCGCATATTCTGTGCTTTGTCGTTATTCATATAACTGAACCTTATTTAGTAATATATTCTAATAAATGCAAAAATGGAAGCCAAAAGCGAGTGCATTGCATCTGGGAGGGATTTTTCGAACTGAGCATCACTATTAAATATAAAATATTATATCGAAAGTGCCTCTCGTTTCTAGTGTTGTTCCTAAAAATATCTATAAGTATTTTTCTTTAACAATATTTAATATACAATTAAAACTAGAACAGATTCGCCGAAATTCTGTACTTAAGAGTTTTAACAAGGAAAGAGCTTCAAGAATTTAGAATTAGAATTTGTCAACATAGGTAATAATATACTATACTATAAGTTTATGATATTTTATAAACATAAAGTAGTATTTACAGTTTGCTTTGCCCCGTCTTTCGGCATACAAATACGTTGTATTTTTTTAATTTAGTTAAGTAAACGTTTTTTTTTAATGTTTAGGTCATAACAGCATCTTTTGTTACAGATATCTTGGCATCTATTTCATATTACTTGTCAAGTAAGTTTAATTATTTAGGTACAATTAGTAAAAAAAAACACCAATAGAAATCGTAATAAAACACAACAATTTGAGCTTAATTAGAAATTATTATTTGTACTGGGTTGTTATTAGTAGGTACAGAGTTTGAATCAATGGTGAAAATATATTATTATACTTACTAGATATTAATAATATGATTAAATTTCTTTAATGATGTTTCGAATCTATAGGTTTTCTGTCACACGCTGTTTAAATAGAAAAAAAAACATCGATAAAAAAACTTGCGCCCACCACTATTCTCAGCTATGTTTCACCAGGATCGAGTGGAACCGACATGCCGTATATATCGGGCATATTCCAGCAGCATATAACGTCATATAGTAAGTTGGGATATTACGTACGTTCATAGTCGACCGAATGCAGCGACGTGCGATGCCTCGACCAGGCGAATATCTAGCGCGCCAACCACCTCGATTGAAATATCTTGTAAATGCGCTTTTTCTAATTTTGAGGTTTATGGGTTGATAATAGAATTATAATTATTTTGTGAAGTAAAAAACGAGATCTCTCCTCAAGTTGATATTGGCCCTTTCTTTTTACTTTCAAGTCGTATCACTGTTTCAAAAAGCGGCCCCAGCTTAGTGTTTAAGTCACTGCGCAACTGATAACAAGGTTAAGCAGATGACAACAAGGCCGGACCTGGGATGGGTGACCGCGTTATACAACGAGGCTATACCATCATAAACACCACAACAAGCTCGCCACTTGTTAGGTGTTGCCTCCGAATACCATCGGCGAAATGAGGACGGATTAATCCCTCCGCTGGGTACCTTGAGGCCGTTTAAAAGGTTCTCGGGAGGCAAAACGAATGGTATTTTTTTCGTATCACGGTTTCGAGTCCCATTTTTCTTTATTACCCCTCTTTTACTTACTTAAATTTTAAAAGATCAATTTGACTTTACCGATTTACATTCATAATTGTAAGCAATGCGTTACAGCCATTAATTTAAGAAAGAAAGGATTTTGAATTAATTTTTGACCTAAATAGAAGTATATTATTTGTCGGGTGTGAAAATGTGAAGAAAACCATGGCCAAGAAAATGGCCTGTATATCTTGATTTGTTTTTATTAATATAATTTATATTTGAGTGGGTATTTATGTAACATCGCGGATACTTTATTGCGTCCAAGCCCGCTTAGACGGCCATAAAGTGCCTGAAAAGGGTATTTATTCCCACCTCGTCATAGTCGATCGAATTCTAAGTCTACTCAGAATAAGTGGCAAGCTTATCGCAATGTTTGTATAATTGAAATAAGCTCAATATATAAACAATTAATATTCAATTGGAACATCAAACATCTGAATATTTGTATTTCGGGATATTTGTATGGTATTTCGGGATATTTGTATGGTATTTCGGGAATACGTGGTGGCCGAGTTGGTTAGACCTTGGACTTAAAAACACTAAGGTCCCTGGTTCGAATCCCGGTGTGTACCAATGAGTTTTTAATTAAAAAAATTATGTACGATTGTTTGACAACACCACTATAGTGCCTCGGAGAGTACGTTAAGCTGTCGGTCCCGGTTTCACTATACCAACTTGTGAAACTGTTTATAGATGGGTTATTGAGTCTATCCAAAACATCGCGACGAACTAGCCACTTGTTCGGTGTAGACTCATACCATCGGCTACGACGAGGTGGGATTAAAACCCCTCCGCTGGGTACCCTGGGGCCGTCTAGGCGGTTTCGGGCGTCGTCGTAAGGCACCCGTGAAGATATATATATATATATTTCGGGATATTTGTATGGTATTTCGGGATATAAGTATTATTAGGCAGCCTATAGATAGCCTAGTTCAGACTCCAGTCTCTCACAAGTTATGAACTAATGATATTACTTGTGAAGAGAAAATAAAGATTTTTTTTATTATTTATTTTATATTTGTTTTATGAAGAATTATAAGTCCATTAAATATTATCACCAGTATTAATAAAAAACTTATTGAGGACGTAAAGAACACTTTAGTTATAGAAGGTTTTGTCTCTTTTTTTAGCAACCAAAATGAATATGTCTAAAAGAGACAAAACCTATTGTAACTAAAGTCTTATTCAATAATACATACATACATACCATCACGCCTTTATCCCTGTTAAGGAGTATGCAGAGCAATGTATGCCACTTCGCACGTTCTCTACATAGCTTTCTCCACACCGATTCATACAGGCGCGTGTTTTTTAGAACACAATGATTCAATATATTTTTATAAATAAGGCTTTACTACTAACGCCATTGTGCTATGGTATAGGAATGCACAATTAAATTAAATTTTATTCAAAAAAGTATTTTTAAATAAAATTCCAGTTACCTTATTCTAACGTAGCAGCCAAGCGACGTCGGAAAAATATTTTCCATTTTAAATAAGTATACGGAAAGCATATATCCCCGTTATCTGGAGTTCGTTAAATATTAGTTCTGAATACTGAACGCTCGCTTGGTAGGATCGCAGTCGGTTTTAACAGTGCTCGCTAATGAAAATGTTACTTGATTCAACAGTTTTTACTATATTCAGTGTTGCATACTAGTCCGCCTCAAATACTCGTTTTAATGAAATCGAGAGATAGGATTCTCTACGTGAATACGTTAGTAATTTAATTAAAATTAACAACGTTCCAAATTCAAAATGTAATAGGAATTAGAATTTTTAGCCAACCGCACGTAAATATTATTTGAAATTGGAATTCAATACTGCACAGGGTCAATTGACGTAATATTTGATTAAACTATTCTAAATTCAAATCTCGAATTGTATGTCATTAACTATTTATAGCGTCCGATGAAGTGGAACGAAATAAAAATAACAATGTTCCAAATTTAAACTAAAATTTTCAGCCAATCGAACGTAAATAGCTGTCTATAAATAATTTGAATTTGGAATCCAATACAGTTCGATGTTTCAGCCAATCGTGTACAGCGTCCGATGACCTAAATGCTGAAGCGTAGGTATGATCGCTTCGTGTTTGAATGTCGAACGTGGTAGATAGCCGATATCGGTTCGAGTATGCGCACTGCGGCCCAATCGCGCGTAACCGATCGGCCAATGGGAGCGCGGCTGAGTCGCACTCAATACGCTGAGGTTCGATCAGGCATTGGCTATTGGCTCGGAGGTACGTACACGTAGATTTTCCTGGTATTTTTTCGCACCTTCGATGGGAGTATACGGTGTTATGTACGCCGTCCCGTAAAAGGCGGTATATAGAGATTGATTTTCGTGATTTTGTTGATGGTTTTTCTTTTATAATTAGTATTCTTTAGCGATATTTTCTTTAACGTTGTTTTATCATGTTATTTGTTATTTATATTCGAAAATTTCAATTTACTTTTTCTTATAAGTGACATTTAACCTACTCCGTAGTCTAGTAGTTGCGCTTTTGGCGTTGTATCCGGAGGTCTAAGGTTCGATTCTCACCCATGGCAAAAAAATATTAGTACGGTTTTCTGTACAGTTTGATTGGTGTTTGTGAATATAATATATATTCGTATCGAAGTTTCTGGTACACATAGTACAAGCTTGGCTTAGTTTGTATCCAGGGCAATGTTTGTAAAAAAAAACCTGGTCATGTTTTGTGAGTTCATAGGTTTTCAGGAGATTAATAAATCGAGCTCTTATCTAGGTAGTAGTCTGTTTCAGAGTGCGGTTACGAAGCGGGCAATAGATCTTAGAATAAATCAGCAATACAGCAATTAAAGTAGACTTGTCTTTCGTCTAAATTCGTTTTTGCCGTTGCCAATTCGAAAGCGTATAATTCAGTAGGCATAATTGAAGCCATCATTGCTGAAAAATATATCGATCAACCTCATTCATAGGCTTTTAATTCAGCTTACCATGAGGTAGATACAAAGCTGCATGCCATGGATCAAAAGTATTAATACATATTTATAAACATACATACATACATACATACACATATCATCACGGGTGCCTTACGGCGCTCGAGACCGCCTAGACGGCCGCCTAAACCAGGGTAACCAGCGGGGGGTTTTAATCCCACCTCGTCGTAGCCGATGGTATGAGTCTACACCGAACAAGTAGCTAGCTCGTCGCGAAGTTTTGAATAGACTCAATAACCGACAGCTTAACTTTAAATGCTCTCCGAGGTACTACAGTGGTGTTGTCAAACAAATGTACATATTTTTTTTAATTAAAAACTCATAGGTAAACACCGGGATTCAAACCAGGGACCTCTATATAAACATCTACTAACATTATTTTACTTTGCATGGAAATCGAACCCAAAACCTCCGGATACAAAGTCAAAGGCATGCACACTACACCACGGAAGCTATAAGTTATTATAACAGGTACCTCCCTAATTTACGTTCGAATTTTAGTTTTGAATTTCGAATTTTAAATAGGGAGATATTTCCTCTCCCACATTTTCTAAAAGACTAAATGTTAAATACAGAGCATCCTAAAAAGCTATATTTTCACATCTACTTTACATGCAGACGGTATACGCGCTGTCGCAATTTTTATAGATAGATTCTTTCCCCCTTTCTCCTCCTCCTTTTTCTCCCACTGTCGCCTTCCTACTATAGATTTTTCGTATACTTTTTGCCTGAAACTTGGTTCCGATATTAAAAGATTTTCAAGACGACGGCGCCTCCAACGTTCGCAGCCATCTAGTTAAATTTGTAGTTAACTTTTACTAGTGAAAATTGAAATTCCATTAAGGAGATTGCTTTTTAACGTCACGGTGGGGTGTTAGCAGTTTTAAAATGATTTATTTTATTTGTGGCGCTTTGGGAATGGGTCCGAATGAAATGAGGTGGTGCGCTCGGATTTGTAGAATTTTCAGGTGGCGAGTTTTCTTAAGCTATAGGTTGCGGAAAATGTTTTTACGCTTTCATGGATTTTGAACAAATATTGGTTGGAAAGTTAATGGAAATGTTTGTAAAATATTTCTGTAAGTTCCTAGAATAAGTTTTTTATCTTAAAATTACAGAAGCGTTGTAGATACATCTATACTTCCATACTAATAGTATAAATGCGAAAGTAACTCTTTTTGTCTCTATTACTTTTTCACGCTTAAACTGCTGAACCGATTTAGATTAAATTTGGTATGTAGATAGTTTGCGACCATGTCTGTAGACTGCCTGACCGCCTCCGTAGACTAGTGGTTTTGCCTTTGGCTTTAAATCCGGAGGTCGTGGGTTCGATTCCCACCCATGACAAACAAATATTAGTACGTTTTTCTGTACAGTTTGTCATGGTCTGGGTGTTTAAAAATTATAATATGTATTATATCATTGTTTCTGGTACACATATATAGTACAAGCCTAGAGCTTAGTTTGTGACCATAGCAATTTGTGTAAATTATTCTAAATATAAAAAAAAAAAAAAAATAGGTAGTTATATTGTTCATACATGAATACTTTCATACTAATATTATAAATACGAAAGTAACTCTGTCTGTCTGTTACGATTTCACGTTTAAACTGCTGAACCGATTTATATGAAATTTGGTATGGAAATAGTATGAAACCTTGTGAAGGACATAGTTTTTGTCGTGGAAATAATTCTTTAAGGGGTTGGAAAAGTAAGTGAACTTAATTTCTCAAGTAGGAAACACCGTCAGTCACCTAGTCATGTTTCGGTTTTAGTCTGTGGGTTTACCGGTTTTCTGGAGACTACTGTATCAATTTCTTGTCGAGGTGGTAGTCTTCTTTCATGGTGCGGTGACGAAACTAGCGATGAGTTGATATATTGATAATACGTCTTTGTCGCCGCTCATTTAGTCGGCATAGTGGTAGCTATAAATATTGTTTAACAATAATGTATTGACCAACCCCATTTATGAACTTTGCAGGTCTTGCTAACCATCAGGAAGATACAAAGTTACAAATACAAATACAAATACAAATCATTTATTTACCAAAATACATATTATCGACATATAATTTAATGGACCCCACACTAGGCAACGCCTGTCCTGTGGGACCTAACAATGGGTATACCAGATTATAATATTTGACACAAATATAGTTACAAACAATTTGATTTTAATTCAACATATAAAGGTTAATAATAAAATATATATTAAGATATAATAATAAAATATATAATAATAATATAATAAGAAATTTATTAAACATACTATTACATAAATTATGAATAAATGAATGACAAAAAAATATAAATCAATTAAATATACACACATTACACAGTTACCCTGAGAAGATTTTCAGTTTCAATATAATTTAGAATGAGTAGAAATTGTCGTACCATTTGTTTTGCTCTGAGAACGGAGGAGTTTGCCAGTTCTTTTCCAAACACTTTTAATACTTTATTATAGATGAATGGGAAACTAGTTCTGTTAAAACGCTTAGCAAATGTGGTTTTCACAGGAGTGATAGGGACCCAAACAGTTCGTTTTTTCATTATATTTAAGTAGTCGTTAGAATTTATGAAACTTTTGTGCGCGTGCTCGACAGCTTTCAAAATATATAATTGCCTTACCGATGGTACTTCGCATTCCCTATACAAGTCGTAAGTAGGATAACGATATGGTTTCCTCAGCATTACTTTTAACACGGAGCGCTGGGCTCTTTCGATTTGAAGCATGTACGTTTTGGCCGCGTTTCCCCAAGTACCTATACAGTAAGTCAATAATGACTGTGTTATCGCCTGGTAGACGAATTTCAGAAGCGCTACGTCTGCTGAGTTGCGTAATAACTTCATTATGTGTATTGCCTTCCGCACGCGACCAGACAATGCGGAAATATGAAACCCAAACGTCAACTTTTCATCCAGAGTTACACCAAGATACCTGATGTTGTCAGTTCTTGCAACTTGAGGACACGAGCAGGTCTGACTAGGTCTGACCAGGTCTGCAGGTCTGGAAGTTACCTTGGCATCGAAATATTTGCATGTATGTATTTTTATAATCGGATTAAAGTTGGGTTGAGAAGTTACATACTGTACTCTTATAAATAAATAATAATAGGTATAAATACGAAAGTAATTCTCTCTGTCGGTCTGTTACCTTTTTACGCTTAAACTTCTGAACCGATTCAGATGAAATTTCGTATGGAGTTAGTTTAGGATCATATATATACTTATATTTTGAGTCTGCGTTTGAAATCAATCTTGTCTGATGAAAAGAGATAGCGTGCTTCGCTGTAAAAATGAGACTATCACCTCTAAAAGAAATCGATGCAGTACCTAATCCCCCGAAACCGGTAAACCCACAGACTAAAATTGAAACATAACATTTATTTATTGTTTATTTTTTATAGATAAACTAAAATACTAAAATCTAGTATCTACCACGTCAAGTACCTAGGTTAATATTATTAAATTTTATTTAATAACTAATATTAATTAATTCTGCCTCAGATACGAGTAATTTATTAATAATACAAACATAATTAATGATAATCCGAAAGGATTGTAAAATACTTTGCAATATCATTAATTTGTCTTACATTGACGCGTTGGTTTCTCGGAATTGGACGCGCCAGTCGCGTCGATGTAAAATTAGAATGCGTCTACTTGTGCACTTCGATCTTAGGTGTCGTTTGGCTGTCGGTTACTTACGGCAACAGGAACGGATTTCTAAATTCTAAATTCAAAATCATAATAAAAAGAACAAAAACAAAAAAAAAGCGGCCCCAGCCTAGTGGTTAAGTCACGGCGCAACTGATAACAAGGTTAAGGAGATGACAACAAGGCTGGCCTGAGATGGGTGACCGCTTTATACAACGAGGCTATTTCATCATAAATACCGCAACAAGCTCGCAACTTGTTAGGTGTTGCCTCCGAATACCATCGGCGAAATGAGGACGGGTTAATCCCTCCGCTGGGTCGGTCAGGCGACCCTGAGGCCGTTTAAACGGTTCTCGGGAGCCAAATAGGCACCCGTGATGGTATTTATTTTTCATTTATTTAATAAAAAGATCAAAAATTTCTTTATCCGCCTTCGATTTTCAAATTTAATATATATAGGTATATATATCATGACGAGTTACGGCACCCGAAACCGCCGCTGTAGACGGCCTCAGGGTGCCCAGCGCCCCTCCACCTTTTAATCCCACCTCGTCGTAGCCGAACAAGTGGTTATCTTATTTATGTAGACTTAATAACCCATCTATAAACAGTTTCTTAAGTTATTATAGTGAAACAGGGACCGACAGCTTAACGTGCTCTCCGAGGCACTATATTCAAGTTGTAAACAAATGTACATAAATTTAAAAGTAGGAACTTTATAAAAGTGTGTTCATAGAAGATCTAAATTTTAAACATCAATGTATAGTTACGATCAATGCCGTTAACTTTAAACAACAGTATATTGGTCAATCCATTCATGGACTTTGTATGTCTACTTTACACCATGTAGATACAAAATTACCTCTCCTCCTCTAGTTGGTTTCGGGCGCACTCTTGTGCACCCTTAAATTGGTACTGCCTCAACGATCTCGACTATATCGACGCATTAGGATCATGGAAATTGGTAAGCTAGTCTAAATCCGAAACATAACACTTAATGACAGCCTCCGTAGACTAGTGGTTGGTTACTTTGGCGTTGTATCCGGAGGTCGTGGGTTCGATTCCCACCCATGGCAAAAAATATTAGTAAATTTTTTCTGTACAGTTTGTCATGGTCTGGGTTATAAAATATAATATGTATTATATCGTTGCTACAGGTACATATAGTACAAGCCTAGAGCTTAGTTTGTGACCAGAGCAATATGTGTAATTTGTCCTACATATAAAAAAAAATGGTTCTTAAATCTAAAATAAATTACATTTTTATAAACATTTTTTATATAATATAATAAAATAATTATATAATTATTTTTAATTGTTTTGAATCCGTCCCATTATTGAAGAGATCGAGAGAACATTCCAGGGACATTAAAGCAACGATCATTTTCATAGATTTATTGATAGTATGAACTTGCTAGTTTCTTGTCAATGGTTCTCAAACTTTATAATAAATAATTTATAAGTTTTTTTTATAGGAGCACGGCCTATGACTTATATCTATTTAATAGTAAACAGACCTACATAGTCTAGAAATAGGGTCGATTAATACATTATTGTTTAACATCATTGAAGCCTCCCACTATGTCGGCTTAATAACAAGGTACGTATATAAAATGGGCGGTGATAAAGGCGAAACTGTATTACGTATACTACTTTAAAATCCTAGATGATTTATCGTCTAATCTACTAACAGTTTGTTAATCGCACTCTGAACGAAGACTATCACCTCGACAAGATATCGAGGCATTAGTTTCCTAATAACTGATGGACCAATAGACAAAATCCGAAACATACTTTAAGTTGGTCAGTTGATGGTTTTTGCATCTGTATGTATGATAACGAAACTTGTCATTTCTTATTATTATATTCCAGCAATTACCTATGGGATTTAATCAACCCAATATTTTTAAGGCATTAGGCTCACAAAAATAGGTTAATCCACAGACTAAAGCCTAAACACACCACTAATAAGGTGTTACCTCTGAATACCATCGCCCTTTGCCGATGGTATTCAGAGATGATTTTTGGAGATGGTATTTGAGGCCGGGTTAATCCCCCCGCTGGGTACCCTGAAGCCGTTTAAACGGTTCTCGGGAGCCAAAAAAAGGCACCCGTGGTGGTTTTTTTTTTTTTAAAACATATGATTAGGTTACTTCCTTGTTTGAACATCTGATTCTGTATTTCGGCCTAGAAAAGTTATAGAGACCTATTGAAATCAACTCACGATTTTCCAAGCGCACGATTTGGTACAAGCCATTTGAAAAAAATACTTTACCCAGAGTTTGGGAACCACAGATAAGTGCCAATTGAGATGCCGAAACCGAACGAAATGTCCGATGTATTTGTAGCCCGCACCTGCGCTGGTACAAATCATCGGGGACCGGCCGTGCGATATTGCAATCCATGATGCATCATCGATACTATACATATATACATCAGTTTATTACCCGAAACTACTAAGTAGTATATACATATCATCACGGATGTCTTACGGCGCCCGAGACCGCCTAGACGGCCCCAGGGTACCCAGCGGAGGGGTTTTTAATCCCTCGTCGTATCCGATTGTATGAATCTACACCGAACAAGCGGCTAGCTCGTCGCGATGTTTTGAATATACTCAATAACCCATCTATAAACAGTTTCACAAGTTGGAATAGTGAAACTGGGACCGACAGCTTAACGTGCTCTCCTAAGCACTATAGTGGTTTCGTTAAACAAATGTATATACATTTTTTAATTAAAAACTCTTTGGTACACACCGGGATTCGAACCAGGGACCTAAGTGTTTTTAAATCCATTGCCTAACCAACTCGGCCACCACCAAAGTATAGTATATACATGTAAATAATAAGACAATAAACATAATAATGATACCTAAAAGAAGTCAGCCTCCGTAGACTAGTGGTTGCGCCTATGGCGTTGTATCATTCGGAGGTCGTGAGTCCGATTCTCACCCATGAGAAAAAATATTAGTACGTTTTACTGTACAGTCTGTAATGGTCTGGGTATTAATAAATTATAATATGCGTTGTTTCTGGTACACATAGTACAAGTACAAGCCTAGAGCTTAGTTTGTGACCAGAGCAATGTGTGTAAATTGTCCTACATATTATTACTTTAAGACCAAAAGTATCAATACCATTCAAGAAGACAACGCAGATAGTGCAACTTTTACAAAATTGCTTGCTTTATTTTTCTTTGTTACTTAATTGAATCAATAGCAATCCAAAGGGGAAATGCGGCGAGTGTGATGGGTACGTTCGTACGTACGGTACGTTCGTGCCGGGACGGGGTTTAGACTTAGTGGACTAAATATTTTTAATTTTATTTTTTTATTCTATGTTTTGTAAGTTTCTATTATTATTGTATACTATACAATATGAGAATGGATACCTACTATAATATTTATGTGGAATACCTTAGTAGTAAATAAATGATTTGATTTAAAAAAAAAAACGAATAGTTAATTAGGTTTTAACTTTTATCATACTAAACAATTCTAATAATATGTAGGAAAATTTACACATATTGCTCTGTCACAAACTAAGCTCTAGGCTTGTACTATGTTTACCAAAAACAATGATATAAAACTTATAATATTTTATAAACAGACCATGACAAGCTGTAAAGAAAAACGTACTAATATTTGCCATCGGTGGGAATCGAACCCACGACTATACACTCAGAAACCATCCACGACGAAGAGGTGGAAATCAAAACCATCCTCTGCTGGGTAAAGTATAGTAATTAAAGTTAGTAAAATAAGTACGATTATGATACTTTAAAGGTACCTAAGGTAGGTAAATAACTAGTCCAAAGCTTTAATGTTTTCCTTTATGCATGGTTTCATTTTAACTAACTCACAATATTTCACAATAACCAAAAACAATAAAAACAGTTGGTAACTCACAAAAAACAATCCTATATTAAAGGTAACAATAGAAAAGCGATTGTCACCTATTCACAATAATCTTCGTCACTTCTTCCGTAATAATGACGTCACGGTTTCTAACCTCACTTCTATTAAAAATACATTACTGTACACCTACGATGAATGCGTATTATACCTTTAAATGAGCATTCCGATTGTAATGTATTTTTAAGGCAACAATAGTCTTTAGTGACCTTGGTTAAACAAATTGAAGATAACCTCGAAATTTAAAAAAAATATTTTTATTAAAAAGCGGCCCCAGCCTAGTGGTTAAGTTACTGCGCAACTGATAGCAAGGTTAAGCAGATGACAACAAGACCGGCCTGGGATGGGTGACCGCTTTATACAACGAGGCTATTTCATCATAAACACCGCAACAAGCTCGCCACTTGTTAGGTGTTGCCTCCGAATACCATCGGCGAAATGAGGGTGGGTTAATCTCTCCGCTGGGACCCTGAGGCCGTTTAAACGGTTCTCGGGAGCCAAATTGGCACCCGTGATGGTATTTATTTTATTTTATTTTATTTAATTATCAACAGAAAGTATTTATAGAAATACAGCATGGCATCTTAGCTTAATGGGTACTAATGGCTTAATGGATACTTCATGAAATAATATAGGTAAATATATAAAATTCTCCTGTCAAATTTATTATGTAGGTATATAAGTATTTCAGTAAGTAAAGTCAAAGTCAAAATTATTTATTTCATGAAAATCTCTACAGATATTTATGAGTAGTCAAAAAAAAAAGTTTAACAATGAGGTCTTAGAGTGCGTTTGGTTAGGCAGCATTCACTAACAAAAAACGACAAATATTTATTATACCTCGATATCAGATTTAGACCTTACTTCATAGGATCATTTCTAAAGTAAGTTCTTCACGCAACATTCACAATGCGTGAGTCGAGAATTTATATAGGTACGCATGCGATGCTGTTAGAATGTAATAATTGACTAATACTAATACTTAATGACTTGATGTAATAATCCTCCATAATATTATTATTATTATTATTATTTTAATACATAATTAATTATTATTAAGGTAAACTTTATATTGAATTCTAATACTGATTCAAAAACCGTCATGTAGTGACCTTCTTTCGGTTTTGGTATAAGCTTTACTGGGTTTTTAGGAGCCACGCATCGATTTCTTGCCGCATAGTTTCAGGATGTGGTTACAAAACAAGCGGTTGATTTGATGATAAAGCAGCGAGGATATTAAAGTATACTCATTATTCAAAATCGTTTTATCGCCGCGCCCGTTGTGTAACTTATATAATTTTGTAAGCATAGTGGGAGCTACCTGCTGTTATACAATAATGTATTGATCATGTCTATTCATGGACTTTGTTAGTTGCTTACATACATTCTTATAACAAACATAAAGAAATCAACAAAATTCTTTATTTGTTACTGAAATGAAATGAAATGTTTATTCGCAGTAATTTCAAGTTTACAAGATGGTACAATATAAAAAATTGTGTCTACAGAATTCAGCCTATCAGGCATGCAAAACAGTGTGGTTTTGCATGCCTGATAGGCTGTTTTTTTTTTTTTTGTTTATAATTTGACATAACTTTACAATTGCTTAATACATTACTAAATACATAGTTTATTACACTTAAAATGTTGAGTGAGCATACAAACGTACAAATCACAATATATAATGCAATTAAGTAGGTACATCAAAAACTAATACTACAATAAACTATCTAAGAAACATTTCTTTAAAGTGTAATATGTTTTACCTAATAACCATTTATATAAAAGACGTTTAAATTAATGAATAGGTAAACGCTTAATATAGCCGTGGAAATGTATTAAAGATATTTACATATAATAATAATCGCATCAAAATTTGTGATGTACTTTTGAAAGCTTACAGACAGACGTGGAAAGCGACAGATAATTTTGCCACATAAAAAAAAAAAAAAAACTGTTACAAAGTATCAGGATTAGATCTTCTTAGCCCCTTAAATGTTTCTCCTCGACCGTAAATAAATTGTGGAATTATTTTTAGAACACCAGTAGGTTATTGAACGTTATTTAAATTAAGAACTTCTATTAAAGTCTTTTAAGTATTTGTTTTGAATTTCGAAAATTTTCTGAACGATTTTATGTGATGGAATTAAAGATGGTGTTCTTAGCTAAATGAGCACTGTTATATGGATTTATAACCGGAACGAGACATACTTAGGGGCCCTTTATGAATTCAACAATCATATACATTATTTTCAATACATTCTCTTCTCAACAAAATACTATACTTCTGAACCAAAACTGATACTCTCCTTAACTGTAATGTCAATGTCAAAGTCAAAAATATTTATTTCATGTAAAGCTTTTTACAGGCATTTTTGTGTCAATTTTTTTTAGACAAAAAAAATGTATAAGTTCCAAGTGTGCACTTTGCTAACCTTTAAGACTGTTCAAAATCGGATGCTTAATTTTAATTAAACTAAAATAAGATATATGTATTACCGAGTTGGTTAGACCTTAGACTTAAAATTACTTAGGTCCCTGGTTCAAATCCCGGTGTGTACCAATGAGTTTTTAATCTAAAAAATTATGTACAATTGTTTAACAACACCTAGTGCCTCGGAAAGAACGTTAAGCTGTCGATTCCAGTTTTACTATACCAACTTGTAAAACTGTATATTGAGTCATTATCAACTGTATATTGTATATTGAGTCTATCCAAACTTCGCGACGAGCTAGCCACTTATTCGGTGTAGGCTCATACCATCGGCTACGACGAGATGGGATCGACAACCCCTGAGGGTGATGCTATATTATTTTTTTATCTTCAAACCGTCAGCGCGTTTGGTAACCACACCTTCAAAAAAGACTACCTCCTCGACAAGAAATCAATGCATTAAGCTCCTGTTAACCAGTGAAGCTACAGACTAAAACTGAAAAATGACTAGGTCACTTGGCGGTGTAAGCTGTGTGTATATGCGGTATAAGCTGAAAGTACTATTTAGTGTGTTGTTAGTGCATACGAAGTATTTAGGTTTAGGTAATACATCAAACCAGATACTGCCGGCATCTGTTATTTATTCCAGACAAGTCCCATCGCTTCTGTCGAAATATTTATACCTAGATTAGACATAAATGCAGGAAATGGAGGTGAAGAAAACAGGTTCTAGGTAGTGTATAATAATTTAGGAACTTAAGGACACTGCATTCGCAATCGCAAAGTCAGCGTTCTCTATACAAAATAAGCTTTCGCACTTCCAGTAATAATAATCGGATACTGTTTGTCGCAGAATTAAAATTTTATATATTTTTTGATCCCCGACAAGAGACCAACCATGCTGAGCATAGATGCGGCATTCCCTCATTGTATTGCCAATTTATCGAGCATTGTTTTTTTATTTTTTTATTAGTAGAAACAATGCAAAAGTTTTTATACAACAGAAAGATTTTTACGTACCCTTACCAACATAAAAATAATAATTGATTTAGGCTAACAGCCAAGTTGAATATTAGAAGTAAGTTTGTATGGACGTCAATACAACTGAAGAGCCCTTAAAATTTATTTTTATATTAAAAAGCCTTTTCTAAAAACTTTAGCTTAATAAATAAAACATGTATAATTAATTCAATGAAGAATATAGAATGATTCAAATACAGTGTAAGTAACAAAAATACTAGCGTTAAATTTATGTAATTTAGTATGTTCCTTCATAAATGACTTAACAAGAAATGTCTTAATAAGTTAGCAAAATCCTAAATCATTCAAAATGGCGCCACGCATCGCGGAAATACGATCATCCTCATATTTAATTAGGATTAAAACTAACTCACCGACTTCATGTTTACCTATGTTGTTTAGTTAATTAAATCATATTGCATAATTTAATGTTATTTTTCAGGACAATTTATTTATTTTTTTCGTGAGAGCTTGGCATGTGTAATGTTATTTTTCAGGACAATTTACATTTTTTTTTTCGTGAGAGCTTGGCATGTGACCTCTAATCTACCTGATGGAAAGCAGTATGAAGGTCCAAGAACAAATGCAACCAACAATTACGATCTACGTAAGCATTGATTGCACCTTTTATGCCTGCTTAAGATGCCTGCTTCGTTTAAAGGACTCAAGATTATAAGAAGAAGGAAACACGCAAGCAGGTAGAGCATTCCATATTTTAATAGTGCGGCAGATATACGAACCACCAAATTTTTTTGTGCGGGTTGGTATATCTGCTACAGTATGTGCATGTATTTTGTTATGCTTTAAAAACAAACTAAGCTCTAGGCTTGTACTATGTGTACCAGAAACAACGATATAATACATATTATAATTTATAAACACCCAGACCATGACAAACTGTACAGAAAAAGTATTAATATTTTTTTGTCATGGGTGGAAATTGAACCTACGACCTCCGAATACAACGCCAAAGGCTCAACCACTAGTCTACGGAGGCGGTCAATTATATTTTTAAAGTGGTAGCCGAGTTGGTTAGACCTTAGAGTTTAAAAAGATATATCACGAGACTGAACGGCGAATGAAAAGAGAGCTAAACCACAGACCTAGTATCTTGCTGCCTGAATCTTGTATCGTATTATTAGCTAAACTAAAATAGTAGAAATAGTCAAATCTATCAAATTTTCATAGTTCTACGTTTCTCAATAGACACATTATGTATCTATTATCTTTGTCTATTATATGTCCTTGGAGCTAAGAAATAAAATTGTTCATATTTGGAAAATAAAAATTAAAGTTTCTTGTAAAAAAATAAACATAATAAATTATATAATAATAATTGGTTGTATAATAACAACATGAAAATGTGGCCTTTATACTTTTCGTACTTTTAAACTACATTAGATAGTATATTGTATCATGAGATTGTGGGTTTGAATCCCACCCTTAGCACACAATGTAGTTCGTTTTTTTTCCATGGTCTGGGTTTTTATTAAATATAATTTATATCAGTATCGTCTTAGCTGCTATAAGTAGAATCCTTAAGTTGTACTATTATATTCCTGCCTAAAGCCTAGTTTGAGGCCTTATTCTGCTAAATCAATTCGTATTATAAACGTCGTATGAAAGCTAAAATTTTGTATGGAAATTATGTCAAATTTTAACTTTTACGTGCAGTTGATATCCAATTCAATTAGTAGAGGGGGGGCATCAGTGTAAAAATTGTACATACTCATATTGTTATTAATAAAATTTATTAGACAAACATAATTATGAAAGTTAAAGAAATATAAAATAAATCACTCAATTAAAAATCACATAATATAGAATCGGTTGAAGTAAAGCAGCCGTGTGAGAAGTCTAGTGATATTCTAAAAGATAATCGAGAAATTACAATAGGAGTGCGTGTGACTGCGTACGCGCATTTATGCGTACACAGAATTACAAACTTAGTTACACAACTCTTAAACCTGAACACGTAGAACTATCAACTTTATACCGTTGTAATAAGCTTGATTTTGTTTTTCTTTCTAGAGAAATTAGTTTAACAAGCTATGGGGTTTTTAGTACAGAGCCCCCAACGATTATTCGATGCTCAGAAAAGATAATATTGAGAGAGTAAATGTTATTGGTATCATTAAGTATGGTTAATTATTTGAGTTTTATGGCTTGTGCAATTTTGTTGGCTTTAAAATGATTATGTGATTAAGCAGGAGCGCTTAAACTTCACGTTTGGGCTATAACAGTTTTAAAATCATTTATTTTATTAACTTATAAGTTTGTAATATTAATGACAGCCTCCGTAGACTTTGGTTGTATCCAGAGGTCGTGGGTTTTATTCCCACCCATGTCAAAAACATATTAGTACGTTTTTTCATGTACAGTTTGCCATGGTCTGGGTGTTTATAAAATATAATATGAATTATATCGTTTTTTCTGGTACATATAGTACAAGCCTAGAGCTTAGTTTGTCCAAGAGCAATAATATGTGTAAATGGTCCTACATATTATTATTATTAATGTCATTACACACATATTGCACAAATCTCTAGGTCTGTGCGATGTATACTCGAAACAAAGATACTAATACATATCTTTTTAAATAAAAACCCAGGCAATGACAAACTGTACAGAAAAACTAACTTCTGAAGGAATTCTCTAAATCAGAGTGAAAATCGAATTGAAATCCGTATCGTAGTTTAGAAGATCTAAGCGTCAGCAGCAGTTTGAAAAAATGCATATAGGTTGTCTTCTTATAAACTCAATATAAGAAGACAACCTATATATTTTTATTAAAACAACTGGTATTGAGAAATAGAACAAAATGTCAAGATAAATTTTCGATCTACAAAAAATTACGTGCCAAATCCCATTCGGGGTAGGAGCCTCTTAAGGTCTCTTTCTATACACATATATATTTTTCTGTGGACGAGAAATAACTCTTTATATACCAGCATTTGGATTTCAGAAACTTTTAATAAAATGTGTAAACAATAATATAAATAAATCACGTACAACTAATAAAGCCATAAAATTAATGCACATGAATTTAAATCCAACTGTAACAGAAGAAAGTAGAGGCGTAGACACAGAAACAAAGATTACAAACAACACCTAGCCAAGTGTAGAAGATAAAATCGTTTCCCGATTAGACACGCTTTAAGGCCATTCTTACAATAGTCAGGAAGTGGTTCGATTCTAACCGTTCAGAGTCATCTAGTGATGAACAGAAAGATACCACCAACCACAGCTCGATTTGCTTCGTTAATTCCTATTTTAATGTTTCTAAAGTTTTTTTCTTTAACAACAACAATTATTTCATTAGTTTTGTGAGTTTTTCTAAGTATTTTAGCATTTTCTTTGGTTGTTTCGTAACATATCTGCTAATTATTAACAGGTGTTGATCCCACGTGTAAGTTTTTATTTTATTAACAATGAGTTATTTTACAATTATTAAAGTTTTCTTTAGAAAATTGTTAAGTGTTTAATTTAGTAGGTTTACAATTTTCTTTGGTTATATTTTACTAGTATTTTTATTATTTTTAATAAATTTCTGTAAAGAAGTAATGACTCCTTTCTTTATAGGTTTAGGAATTTCGTAGTTTATGATCATTATTGAAATGTTAATCATATGTAAATCAGTGTTAGTAAAATAAATATTAAATCATTTTATTCAGCGGAAAATTTGTAACTACTTATACGATTATTATTAAACCTTGTAAAGTAACTAATAATCTAGAAAGAACACGCACTTCAATTGCAAAGAATAATGAATCTTGAAAATTATTTAATGAAATAATTATATTAATGACAACCTCATTCGTGCGTAGTTCGTCCATATCACTTGATCTTATATTCGTTGACAATGCGCATGTTATCTCGACTTTATAATCGGATGTCGCCATTACTTCCATAGTTGGATGATTTCTAATAGCTCTATAATAATAAGTAATTTCATATGAACTATGTAAGAACTACACAAGGCTTTGTTTGTCACGATTGTATACCCCAGCTGCTTTTGTAATACCATTGTGTTTTTTTTCTAATATTTTACTTTATTTAGTTTTATATTTTACCATATTTGTATTATAGTCAACATTGGGTTTGTTTGTTTGTATATCATCATAATCATCAGATTTTTTATCAGGATTTAGTTTTTTCTATAGGCTCTGGCCAAGGTAAGATCTGTCTTAAAGAGTTTATAAATTTCAAATAGAGTATAAAAAAAGCTATAACTTTGCTTGTTTCAAAATTATATTTTAAACTAATTAATTAAGTTTTTTAGTTATAATTAAGATTGTCGAAAAAATAACTATTTCTCTGTCCCAAATTTTTTTGTTGACAATTTACACATAATAGTACATGATTATGTTAAATAATTATTAAAAACAAATACTCCGTATTCGAGAAAATTTTATCTTTATTTAGGTTAAAAATGCAAATTAGTTTTTTTTTTCACTGAAAAGGGCCTTTAAATAAATTAATAAATAACGAAGATTGAGTTATATACACTTAATTTTTATTAGAATACGACAAGTTGGTATTTTATTTTAAAATATTTTTTTAACAAGTATATACAAAATCAGAAGCCATTTGGCACCAGCTCCCTTAATATTTAAAGTCAGTTAAAAATATATTTACACAGTTTTTTGTCCACAATTTTGTCTAGAATACATTGTTCTAGACAAAATTGTGAATAAGAACATCATTACATGGCTCATTAGGCACACCGACAACAGAATAGGGACTTGATGGACCTTAACGCAAGGGTGACAGCTAGCCTTAACACTAACTGCCAAAGTAAAATGTATCTTAATACGAAGGCTATAAGGTCTGTGCAGAACACATGGAATGATATTGACATGGTGTTCACAGTACGGGTGACGGTTTGATTGATTTAACCAGATTATCAATTAGGTGTCCACGGGCGCGTGTATCCGAATGTTACTGATTGGGACATTGGAAACGGTGAAGGGTGTCCGAATGAATAAAAAAGTAAGTATAAATATTATGTTGTATATTAACTTAATAAAATAATACTTAGGCGTGAATAAGTTTCTCAAGCAGACATAGCAAGCATCATTACTACTATTGGTTGAGAACATTCTGGGAGATTCCATTGCCACTTACCATCAAGAGGATGTAGGGTCACATGTCCTGCTCTATTAAAAAAAAATAGTCATGACTTGACTTGACTTAGTGATTGGACGGCCTCAGGTACCTAGCGGTGGGGTTTTTTTCCACCTCGTTGAAACCGAGTCTACACCGATTATGTGTCCAGCTCGTTGCGTTGTTTGGATAGGCTCAATAACCTATCACAACCTAAATAGTTTTACAAGTTATATTATTTTGTCATTTTGATCGATTTTACCTAATTTGGTCGTATAAAATATTGTTATTTAACAGCATTGACCGCTCCCACTATGCTGGCTAAATGATGCAGTAAAGAAATAGTAGGGGGCAAAGACGAGACTACTTTAGGTTGACTTTAGTAGCCTCATCGGGATTTCCCTGCATCATCGTGAAATTAACAGCCCGTTTCGCAACCGCACAACCTCAACAAGAAATCGATGCAGTAGTCTCCTGATAATCTGTGAACACACAGACTATAACCAAAACATGTTGTGATTATCTACATAAAATGATTTGTAATAAGTAAATACCAAGACTCTTCAAACAATAAATATAAAAAAATCATCACGGGTGTCTTACAGCGCTCTACCGCCTAGACAGCTCCAGGGTACCCAGGGTTTTATTCCCATCTCGTCGTAACAGATGGAATGTGTCTACCTACACTGAATAAGTGGCTAGCTCTTCACGCTGTTTGGATAGACTTAATAACCCATCTAATAAACATTTTTATAAGTTGGTATAGTGCCACTAGAACCGGCCGAGGCACTATAATCAGGTATAGGTGTGGTCGAAGAAATGTACACATATTTTGAAACTAAAATTTCATTGGTACACACCGGGGTTTGAACCGGGGCCCTAAAACTGTAGCATTTTTAATTCTGCGGTCTAACCAACTCGACAAAACGTATATTTTCAGACAAAAAAAACTAAATTATTGGTAAAAAATACAAAATCTAACAAAACAAATATCCAATACATGAAGTCGTTTGAAGGTGTTTTCGACGAGGGCGTTCCGCGTGGCTAACCTCTGCAACCACGCGGCGTGATGATATAATGGGGACTGTCGTATTTGCCATTGAAATATTGGTATCCTACTCGTATCACATCACCTCCTCGGTGACCCAAGTCGGAGCGAAGGAGCCTCAGGAAAATCTTCGATAAACTGAGTATTTAAATATTTTTTGGCTAGCGACTCACGCCGCCACCAAGAAACAGATGCTCTACCATGGGTTTTTGCTTCGTAGCAACGTAACGTTAATACGTGAGGAACAACCAATAGGGTTGCTTTATTTTTGGTAATAGGATTTAATACATGGGTTTTTGCCACAAAGCAAAAACCCATGGTAGAGCTTCAGATAATTCTCCTCAAGGGCATCTGTATTAGTCAGTCAAAAAAAATGTACCTAACACATCTTAGGAGGCTTTGATATAATCAGTGACTCCTTGATAAAGAACACAGAAAATTTTTTTTTAATTTGAACACGGCACTTGACTGTGTATCATATATTAATGGGGCCTATTAATCTATTGATTTTTTAACAGCATTGATCGCTATCACCATACCAGAAAAATTACGGGGTAAGGAATTACGAGTGTAGTTTAATATGACTCGCCGGTTTATTATCAATTTAACTGCTGATTTCGTCACCGCACCCTGAATGTAGACACTCACCATCACAACTAATCGATGGAGTAGGCTCCTAAAAAACGATTAACCCACAGACTGAAACCGAAACATGACTTTTAACTTGACGGTTTTTAAATATGTATGAGCTGTATTACCAATTAAATAATGTTTGATTTTTTAAATATATATTTTTTTGGTCCTTGTTAACTAGGTTCTAGGTACCTATACTATATAAATACCTACCTATACTACAACAAGTAAAGAAACATCGATATTAATACATAGTATATTTGAAAAACATAGGGTTATAACCCAATTTCCAAGTGTCTAATGCATTGAATTCTTCTCAAAGTGGTTTCCTTTCAGAATGCGGTTATGAACTGTAAAATAGTTTCGACGATAAAGCAACGAGGATATTAAAGTAGACCGGTAATGCAAATTCGTATTTAGAACCGCCACCCATCTCGTAACTGCGCCATTTAACTGACACAGTTGAAGCGACAAATACTCCAATTAAAAATTTAAAACCTTAACTACAAAAATCATAAGTTTTCAAAAACTATTGACCCAAGTCAAATGATGCAAAAGACAGAGCGTAAAGCTTTCCAACTTGCCTAGAGTTCTCCACAGAATAATATAAAATTTGTAGTTGCGGTTTTTTTTTCAAGCAACCGATGGGCCGTGGTCTCTCATGTGTGAATCCTTGGCTTTGAGGTGCACAATGGTACAGCTATTAGGTGACACCCTGCCCCCCCATTACTGGGACCGACGGACCGAAGTCTGATTTGTGATAAGTACTAGCAAGGGTTTGCAGTTGACTTCTTACACTTGACAGGGTTTTTGAATATCTTTGTATATTGTTATTTGAACATTTGTTGTCTTTTTTTTGCTTGGGAGATTTCATATGCTTTGTAATTAGAGGATTTGATTTTTAATTGTACGTGTATGACCGTCACTGTGTTTTTTTTGCTTACAGCTTCTCATGATCATAATTTGGGTGATAATTGCTTTTTTTTTTAACTTTTTGTTAGATAGTAACCATATTCACAAAAAAAAATGGTCTATTGAGGCTATTCTTATAAACAATGACTGATAAGATTGCCATGCGTTGACCTCAGCTATTCAGCGAGGATTAAATTACCATGAGTGACAAATGGAAATAAATTCCATGACGATATTTGGACTCTTTTTCTATATAATTGTTAACTTCGAAATAAAAATGCAATGAAAAAAATCCTGGTGGACTCCCACGACCCTCACTTTTTACCTATTTATAGTATCTATGTGCATCCTTCTAATTATTAATCTAATTATATTGGTATAGGAAATTGGGACCGATAGCTTAACGTGCTCTCTGAGGCACTATAGTGGTGTTGTTAAATAAATGTGCATTTTTAGACTAAAAACTCATTAAGTTTTATTATATATAAACAGCCTTAAAAACTTATTGAGGCTTTGAAGAACACTTTAGTTATAGAAGGTTTTCTCTCTTTTACGCATAGTCATTTTTGTTGCTAATAGAAAGAGACAAAACCATCCATAAACAAAGTGTACTTCAAGGACTCAATAAGTTTTTATGAATACCGGTGTAAAAGTGTACATTTGTTTAAGAACCGGTATATGAACCAGGGACCTAAGTGTTATTTTTTTTTTTCATGTGATCTTGCATCCACCTGATGTTAAGCAGTATGCAATGTCCAGGAATGATAGCAACAAGCGGATGCATACAGGTTGCCATCATTATGCCGGCTTAAGATGCCTATTCACGCTTCGTTTAAAGGACTCTAGGTTATAAGAGGAAGGAAACACGCAAGCTCGTAGAGCATTCCACAGTGTAATAGAACGCAGATGTATGAGTCCCCAAAACGTTTAGTACGAATTGGTACATCCGCCACGGTATACATATGCATTTTGCAACTAGTGCGTGTTGTCCTGTAACGGAAAGGGAAAGGGGGAATAATGTTGAAAAGCTCTTCAGAGCACTGTCCATGGTATAGGCAGTAAAATACGCTCAACGATGCCACATCCCTGCAAAGCTGCAGCGGCTCCAAGGTTTTATTGGGTCTCCAATAATTCTAGTCGACCGCTTCTGCAGGGTATCGAGAGCAGATAACAGATACTTGGCAGATACGTCCCAAAGATGCTTTGAGGTCTAACCAATTCGGCCACCAAGTATATAAGGAATTTATTAAAATGTAATAGTAAATGTAATTAGATGTATCTTATGTATCGACATCTTCTTCTCATCATTCAGTGTAATAATTAAAGTAGTTTTCGCATTATTGCATTATTAAAGTCATGCGAAACATTGCGCTCAATTTTTATTGTTGTTACATTGATGTTTATTTCCTTGCCTTTGATTACTTCAAAGATTATTTGAAAGACCTCAATATTTCCTATTGGTCGAATGATTTTTATTTCTGTAATTAACGGTTTAAAACCTCTGAGTTTTATTTTATTGTAGTATGGCATGTGACTTTGTATCTATCTGATGATAAGCAGATCTACAAGTACCATAAATGATGTAGATCTGCGTAGATCAATAATAATAATATGTAGGACATTTTAAACATATTACTCTAATCACAAACTAAGCTCTAGGCTTGTACTATGTGTACCAGAAGAAAACTTTGTAAAAAGCAAAAAGCCATTCGAGAGGCGAAATATGTTTTTTTTAATAGGATATGTAAACTTGTAACTACCTGGTGGTAAGCAGTCCTACAAAGTCCACGAATAAGTTGATTAATAAAATGTTGTTTAAGATCGTACAGATATAAAAATGAATTGACCGCTCCGTAAATTAGTGGTTGCGCCTTTGGCGTTGCATCCGGAGGTCGTGGGTTCGATTCCCACCCAAAAAAAAAAATGTATTAGTAGGTTTTTTTTTATACAGTTTGTTATGGTCTGGATGTTTATAAAATATAATGTGTATTATATCTTTGTTTCTGGTGCACATAGTACAAGCTTAAAACTTAAGTTGTGATCAGAGCAATATGTGTATATAAAATTGTCCAACATATTTTCAATGTACGATTGATTGTATATATATATTATAATTTATATTAGTTTTTTTAATTAAGTACCCGACTCATCTTCGAACATAATCTTAAAGATTAGCTGGTAGATAATGCCTAAGGCATTAAGTTCGCCTTTGTACATAACTATTGTTTACTGTGCAATAAAGTGTTTAAATAAATAAATATGCACTAATTTATTTCATCAAAACATTAATAATAAATCTTAACAGCTTTTATGATCCAACATGTTACGGCCCAATGTCCTCACAGAATCCACGTTTCATTGGAACTTATAGTCATTATCATTAAATCTTGTCATTAATTTTCAAAAATGGCTAATAACAGGCTGACTGGTTCAGGTGTCAACGTTTACACTTGCTTTTAATCGTTAAATTAGCATAAAAGCGGTGATGCCAAAGCTTTCTCACGCCAACTATGTCCAATATGAATAGGGTGACTACACTTTACTATAAAAAAAATTATAAATCTAATACTTAAATATGAAGGAGATCAAGGAAATGAAGTGCGGGTTTAGTGAAATGGTGCGCGAAATAATGGGCGACTTGGTTCTGAGACCTCCTGGACTTATCACTCTTAAATTTAGATCAGTATATATAACAGCCTCCGTAGACTAGTGTTTCCGTCTTTGGTGTTGTATCCAGAGGTCGTGAGTTCGATTCCCACCCTTGACAAAAAAAAATAGTATGTTTTTTGTGTACAGTTTGTCATGGTCTGGGTGTTTATAAAATATAATATGTATTATATCGTTGCTTCTGGTATACTAAGTACAAGCCTAGAGCTTAGTTTATGACCAGAGCAATATGTGTGATTAAAAAAAAATACAATAAAAATAACATAACTAAAATATAAACATACGCCTCGCAAGCGCACCAAATGCTTATAGCAGCTCAACTATAGTACCTACTTACTGTACTGTAGTAAGTAAGTACTGCGGGCTTAGGTTATCTTTCTAGAGTTAAAATAAGAGTGAATAGGCACTTACATCGTAAGCATGATATCTCTTCAACCTCATCGTTGTATTCCATCAGGCAAGATCGAGGTCCAATGAAGACTATTTTTTATTAAAAAAAAAAAAACTGTCCTTTAAAAAGCACAAAGGGTGGTAACCCTATACCAGTTAATACTCAAGATAGTAGGATATGGAATCCCGCGGTCCATTAGAGGTAGGTGACTCATATGACTTGTTGTCTCTGATGATTGTACCTTGTTAGGTATCTAGTAATATATCAATTTGCTGGACATACGAGTACCTACACACATACTGACTATGCTTCTGGTGTTGGAATTATTTATTTATTTATTAGAAGAAAAAACAGCGGTACAATAAATATAGTATGGACACATATTATAATTTCAAAGGACCAATAATTGATGTTCATATATAGTATAATAATATGTATATAAATAACATGAAAGTTGTATAACCATGTATAAAACAATGAAAAAAATTATTTTTTTACTGATTCTTGATGAAATCGAAAAACTTTTGGTTAAAACTAGGTACATTTAGTAGCAGTACCTACTTTTTTTTTCACAGGACTAACCCCCGTATTCTAAGACGTATCCTTAACTCCACTACACTCAAGGAACGTCTGTCTCTTTCCACCAAATGTCAACTATAAAAAGCAAGTTGAGACAGACACTCCTTGAGTGAAGAGTGGAGTTAAGGAAACGTCTTAGAATACGGGGGTAAGTATTTACCCTTAAAATAATAAATACCATCACGGGTGCCTTTTTGCATCCCGAGAACCGTTTAAACGACCTTAGTGTACCCAGCGGAGGGATTAGCCGTCCTCATTTCGCCGATGGTATTTGGAGGCAACAGCTAACAAGTGGCGAGCTTGTTATGATGTATATGATATATGGTATAGCCTCTTTTAATAAAGCGGTCATCCATCCCTTTTTGTCATCTGCTTAACCTTGTTATCAGTTGCGCAGTGACTTAACCACTAGGCTGGGGTTGCTTTTTCGTTCCCAGCCTAGTGGTTAAGTTTTATTATATATCTAGATAAAATCAAACATTTCATGCCTCAATCAACTGCTACTAATAGCACATCCTTATCGATATAGATATTCTAGTCACCGGATGATTTATACACTTTACACTATATGTTAATACAACACACACTCATTGTCTATGCACCAATCTGACACCAAACCACCATAAAACGTCAATACAATGCTGACCACCCATCCGTCACCCACGAGTCACGAGATTCCGATGAAACAAATTCTATTGAAGAGTATTATAGTAGCCGGTTAGGGACGGTTCGCTGATCACCGACCAATAATTGAACGAACCCAATAATTGAACGAACCTCGATTGACATACTCGTGTGCCGCATATTTATAACGTGAGAGCCCTAATGGCCCCAGGAACATGGGCCCTTTCTGGCCACTGAAGCGAGTCTGACGAATATTGTTTTAAAATCAAACCAGGCACGGGTTTTCATGTGGAACGTTCGGAATTCTCTATCGGGTTAAAAGCATGACATTGGTATGTGTTCATTTTGTATGACGATCGTGTTTTGTTTTTGATTGAATTTCAATTTGCATTCGAATGTTGTGTTTGAAACATCGAATATAAATTTGTTTTTAAAGTTATTACAAAGCAGCATTGGCTTGCTAGTATTTATATATATATCTATATATATTCTAAGTTAATAATAAGAACGAGTGGGACTGACAGAGAGTATAGGCATGAAAATGAGAAAAGGTATGCTTCGCTGGTTTGGGCATATAGAAAGAATAAGTGATGAAAGACGAACCAGATATATAAAAGCGAGGTGAAGAGTAAACGTGGCCGAGGGAGACCAAGACATACGTACCATGACCAAATTAAAAAAGGTTTTAAAAGACGGTGCTATTAAGAGTCTCCGAAATCGGCGTGCATGTATGAGAAGAGTTATGACTGTGGAAGAGGCGAAAGGAGTATGTAGGAATAGGGACAAGTGGCGCTCGGTTGTCTCTGCCTACCCCGTAAGGGACCTGGTGTGAAGATAAATAAATAATAAAAATAAGTGACTTTAAAAACTGAGTTCTTAGTATATATTTTACTAACGAATTTAACTGTTAAATTATATATTTTTGGAACATGGGTTTTTAATTTATTAAAAAGTTGTTAGCTGTACTTTTATTAAAAGACTCCTTTTTTCACTATAAAATTGCTCGAATTTAATATTTTTTTTAGTAAAAATTATTATCATAAAATATGTAATATTTGATAGAATAAAAAATAAAAACAATATTAATTTTTAAATACGTTTTTTGGATAGGAATTCTAAAGTTTGGTGAAGGCCTTCCAAGATCGGCCGTCGGAACTTTACAAAATTCGTTTTCAAAATAGCGCTGACAGGATCTTATAGTATTTAGTGGATATAGAGGACAGTGAATTCGGAAAGGCCTTTAACCCTGCTTAGCGGTCTTAAGTCCGGAAACACATCAGTTCACTCCCCTGACTTCCAACCAGACCGACCAGGGAATCCATGGATAGATAAAAACATTGTCTTCTTTTTACTTATATACCTACTACTATATACTTATAGAAATATTTTTAAAAATCCATGTATGTTTTTGTTAAATTTAATTAAAATTCTTTTTTTTTTTTCAAAACTTATTGAGCCCTTAAAAAACACATTAGTTATAGTAGGTTTTGTCTCTTTTTTATAGGAACAAATATCAATATGCGTAAAAGAGACAAAACCTTTTTTAACTAAAGTGTCATTAGTCCCAAAAATAATTGGCCCAAGAAAAATTGAGTTTCAAGGTAAAAACATTGACTAATACACCTAAATTGAAAGCATCAATTTATGAAAAAGATGTCGTAATATAAAAACAAGATGGTATTGTCTAAAAAACACAATGTCGGCCGTCAGTAATAATTTGGCGTCACCATTTTTCTCAATACCGTAGAATTCAATAAGACCCCTTTGTGATATAGCAAACCTTGGTATAGCGTTAATAGAAGCTCTATTGTAACAGAAAATGTAAATGACAGGAAGCTAGACGTCTAATTTGACATTTGACATAATTCCAGTCGCCATTATTGTCATAGCTGCCTTGTAGCGCCATCTATTGAAAAGAAAGGTTCTGAATATTTTAATGTTCCATTTTCTATGACCTCTTTCTTTATTTCTTTTATTAAAATTAACTTTATACAATTTTTTTTTAATTGAGATTTATACAACGTGGCTAAACCATCATTAACACAGCAACAAGCTCGCCACTTGTTAGGTGTGGCCTCCGAATACAATCGGCGTAATGAGGACGGGTTAATCCCTTCGCTGGATACTCTGAGGCCGTTTGAAGGGTTCTCAGAAGCCAAAATGGCAACAAAAAAAAATTTATAGATTATGTTCTTAAACCTTTTTTTATGCTTTTATTGGAGCACGGTATGTGTCTTTGATATCTTTATCAGGAAATAGGCAGGCCTAAATAGTCTATGAATGTGGATTAGTACATTGTTTTTAACAGCATTGGGCCGCTTTTAAAAAACGAACATATTTAAATGTTCGTTTTTTTAAAATTTTAATTAGAGAAATCGTCTTTGCCGCTTTCCACTACTGATGGACTCCATTGATCACTGAGATTTCGTGCTCCAATAAAATAATTATTACAAAAATCAATGATTAAACATATTATAATACTAGGTATTGATTAACATTCTAGTGTAGACCAAGAATCTATATTAAAATATCTATTATAAAGAGAAAATATTCGATTGTTTTGTTGCGGACAAACTCAAAAATACGTAACCGATTTTTTTTTTCACCAATAGGTGTCAAGCTTTATTAATGAATAGGTATTATTTAATTTTACATGTCCTTATTAATTTAGAAATACAAGATAAAAAGTTAAAAATCAAAATCTTTGACAATTTTTTAAATATACATACGCAGATGGATGCAAATAATTATGTAGACTTAAAGAAAATATTCAAGTTAATGACAAACACTTAAATTTAGTAAATGAAATGGGTTCGACGCTTAAAAATGTCTCTTTGCGTTAACGCTAACGTTAAAGTCTAATTAAAAAAACGGTTAGGTAGCCCGCAAGTAGGACTATAAGCCACAGCTATCAATAAAGCTGTTTAGATTGGTATCTACCCTCAACGTATAAATTTTGATAGCGAACGACGCAAACGGTGCGTGAACGCAGAGTAATTATGTATCGAGTGCAGATACTATCGGGCTGGTGTTTGGTGGAAGATATTGGGTATAGAAGGAAAGGTGAGAATTTCGTTCTTTAGGTGGGAGAGACCTATCAATAGGGACGATCAATACAATGGTGTGGTTATGAAATCGGCGACGATAAATAAGACTTCGCTACTTTATAGTCTATTAACTTTCTGTTTTATAACTGCATTCTGAAGACTCGAGAAGAAATCTCTTGAAAACAAAACAAAAAATGATTTTTTATTAAAACCACTGGTTTTTGCATCGATTTTTTGTTGAGGCGATAGTCTCATTTCGGGGTGCTACTACGAAACGAGCAGTTAATTTGACTATAAAGCAGTAGATTCGTAATACAAATTCTTCCATTTCGTAACCGCTACATTTGCCGGAATAGTGGATGCGACAGGCGCCGTTAAAAAATAATATATTGATCATGCCATTGCATTCATGGATTTTCTTGGCCTGCTTACAATTAGGTAGATACAAAGTATCTGATACATTATAAAAAGGAAGTACCTACATTTGTTTCAAGTACTATCTGACCACTGGTTGTTCTTAAATTATAAAAAAAATACCGATTACCACCGCCAGATGAATGATGATTAATTAAGCACTATCTAATAAAAAAAATCTTAAACATCATTCCCAAGTTCATACAAAATTCAAATTTTAAATATATATTAGCGTTTTCTTATTACAATTTATAAATAATAAGTTATAATAAGAAAACGCTAATGCAATAATCTATACAAATAATAATAAAAACATAAAAAATGAATATCATCATATCGTTGTTGAAACAAAAGGCAATAATAATTAAAATATAAATTTAACAAGAGGAAGTACAAAATTTATACAATGATTAATATATCTAATTTAGATATGAACAGTAGAGTTATTAGTAATGTTAATATATTTATATTTAATAGAAGTTATAAAGTACAATTAGCAGTCATAATAAAGATTGCAAGTGAACTTGAAATAATTGCAAGTTTTATTTGTTTGTGAAATATTGATAAGACAAGTTAATAACTTAACTTTTACCAACAAAACATAATAAATAATAACGTTTTATTAGTTAATAGTGTTTGTTATTATAAAAGTAACTAATATTATGACAGTTTATTAAAATATCTAAAATAATACTAATCAAGAGAAATAGGTGCTTTAGCCAAATTGAGCATTTGGATGACAAGCGAAAGAGGGAATAAAATAAAGCAAAATTTCGGAATATTTGAGGATTATGTAGCCGACCAAAGTGCGTCTTTACAGATCAAAATATAAATGTTCTTAAAAAGGGACAAGTACGAAGAATAAAAAAGATATGTTCATGTATAAATCGGTGCATAGATATGGGGAAGCAAGGAAAGTATGTAGAGATTGTTCTCAGGATATCATACGAATAAGCATCTTATTGGAGTAAGAGATGATACCACATGTAGATTCTGTGGTAAAGAGCCCGAGTCCACGCAGCACCTGCTGTACAACTGTGACGCAAGGGTCATCCTGAGAATTAATTACCTACCAGGCTTACCCGGATCCGTAAAGCTTACAGGCTTCTTACCCTAGGTGATATCCTCAAACATGTCAGGAATGAGGAGTGAGGTGATCAGAACGAGAAACACAAAATATCCCATAGGGTCAAAGTATTTTGACCAATCGTCAGTCAGTCTTAGATAAGAAAAATGTAGAGATCGTGAAAAGTGGTGTAGGTACATTACTCTCTGCTACCCTATAACAGAGATACAGGCGTGATAATGCGTATCTTTGTACTAAATACTGTAATAAAGTAATACTTTATCATCATCACGGGTGCCTTACGGCGTCCGGGACCGCCTAGACGGCCCCAGGGTACCCAGCGGATGGGTTTTAATCCCATTACGTCATAGCCGATGGTATGAGACAAGTGGCTAACTCGTCGCGATGTTGTGAATAGACTCAATAACCCATCTATAAACAGTTTCACAAGATGGTGTAGTGAAACCGAGACCGACTGCTTAACGTTCTCTCCGAGGCACTATAGTGGTGTTGTCAAACAAATGTACATACATTTTTTTAATTAAAAACTCATTGGTACACTCCGGGATTCGAACTAGGGACCTAAGTGTTTAAGTCCAAGGCCTAACCAACAAGGCGTACGTATATAAAGTAATACTTAAAAAACGAATAAAATGAAACTAATATTACAAATTACAATCTCCGTACTAATCAAAGTTACATAAGACTATAATTACTTACGTTCAAAGTAAAATATCGTTCGGAAATCAAGCATTAATGGTGACACGAAAATTGCTCCTCAAAAAGTTTGATCTTAACCTGAATGAGGTAAAGATAATAAAGATTTCGTAATAGAACCTCCCAAATACGTCGGAGACAATAAGTTTGAACAATACAAATCTGTCGTGTTGTGATAACCGACTTCTATAGAATTAGTTTTGCGTAAGGTTACGAAAGAGAGTTTTGTAGGTACGACAATGGAAGTTCTTGCAATAATGGGCTTATTTAGATTTTTTCTGTTACCATTTGATTTTACGCACCTACTCGTATGGTTGTAATAAAAATTTTGAAGACGTTACCTTAATTAATAATGTTATTACCTAAAATTATTAATTAAGTCTTTGGTTCAAGTTACTTAAATTAATATGTTATAAATAGGAAAAAAACCATATTTTTTTCGGATAAACTCAAAAACTACTGAACCGTTTAAAAAAATATATATTATCCAATTACTACTATCATTACCAATACTATTATCATATAACATGATTTCTTTTATTATGGTGGTGTAGTAAGGGTTACAGGTAGTAATCTATACTAATTTAATAAAGCTGAAGAGTTTGTTTGTTTGGTTGAACGCGCTAATCTCAGGAACGACTGGTTCAAATTGAAAAAATATTTTAGTGTTGGATAGCCCATTTATCGAGGAAGGCTATAGGCTACATAGTATTATACTACGACCAATAGGAGTGGAGTAACAATGAAAAATGTTGCAAAAATGGGGAAATTATTCCTTTCGAGATTGTAAACGGTTAAAGTCATACAGTCGAAGTTCAGCTAGTATATTATAAAGAAAAAAAAAATATTGATTATTTTTTTCCGGATAAACTGAAAAACTACTAAACTGTTTAAAAAAAAACTATTATCAGCATGTTTGGCTAATATGAGGTTCTACTGATAAAATCGAACAACTTTTCCAATGAAACTATGTGTCGCAATTGAAAAAAAAAAATCTTTCTACATTCAAACTAGTAATGTTAAAATTATCAATTTGTATGGGGAAGCCAATTTTTTTTTTCATTTGCGACACATGGTTTCATGGGAAAATTTATTTGATTTGATCAATAGTGCTTCATATAAGCCCAAAGTACAACCTTTCAAAGTTATTCTGTATATACCTAAGTCATTACACGTATTAATACACTGGTCTTAAACTAAGGTTTGTGCGAAAAAAGGTTGTACCTACTAGCTATGTACCAGGAACCAAAAGAGTTATCAACATTTTTATACTACACCTGCTCGGAAAGTAGGTTCTTACTTGCGTAAGAATAGGTCAGAAAGTACGTCTTTGTAGTCGTACAAATATGCGGGAGGAAAAAGTGTATGAAAATCCATTGTTAACGTGCTTAAGCGGGAGGAAAAAGTATATGAAAATTCATTGTTAACGTGCTAGTTTTTTTTTAATTTTTTTTCTTCAATTCTTTCAAATTAGGAAAGGCAAGGGTTCAAAGCCATACAGCCTAGTTTTTTTTTACAAGTTCGAAATTTTAATCAAAATAAAATAAAAGTATTGGTTTATTGGCTGTTTACTTTCTTTGCATTTTTGATTTATTAAGTTTTAACAACTGTAATAATTTTAATATAAACTTTAATTAATAGAGATTTTATTTTTTATTTTCCTCGTAGGTGTAGTATAAAGCACTATGTATCACTCGGCGAGAAAGTGCGATTCCTAACTCGAGCGAATTAAGGCCCTCCGCTTCGCGTCGGGCCTCAAACTTCGCCCTCGTTAGTAATCGGTGACTTTCTCCCCTCGGTGAACAATGTACTATTTTTTATCTGCGATAATTTAGAAGCTATTTAATTAAGTATAAAAACTATGATAAAGCACGCAGTAAGTGTATAAAAAAGTATTTAAGCATACATGCGTATGTGTAAAGACGCAATTAATAAATATGGTCACCATCTTTGGTCAGAATTGGTCACCATCTTTGGTCAGTATTGATCACTCACTGGCTGAATAGAAACATGCAGGTACGCATTGTATGATATTTTTAATTAATAAGACAAAGATTATGAAATTGCAATAAAAAAATAATTAAACCCACATTTCCTTCTAAGAATGCGGTTATTGGACTTTTCAAATCGCTCATCTTATCGACAGTCTGACAATAAAACGCATTCTCAACAATTACTTTTTCAAACCCAAACATTTCTTCAACACAAATGATTTCTTCATCAACTTATTTAACATCTTCATCCTCAGCTTTAGAGTCTAAATTTTTAAGTTTATTAACTTGAGTTGTGTCGTTATTAGCAGAGTAATTTAAGGCTGTGTGTAACAGTCATTGCACGCGTTATTTAATATAATTTTTATTAAGGAATGTGCCCAGAGGAGCGAAGCTATCTGTGTTCTAATCGTCGCCATAATGACAGGAGATTCCGTAATTACTTCCAGCGAGTGTCTGTCTGTCTGTATTTCATTACGGTAATCTTAATTTTTACGTAATGGCAGTCGCCTTACGTCGTGATGAGTATCGCCTTGATTGCGAATGGGATCCAGTGGTTGTGATTGCTAAACGTTGAAGCTTCTGCGGCTTGACTTACCCACGGTCTGCCGCCAATCAACCGTATTAGTTATTAACACTGACGAAAGGATTGTGGGGAAATTTTACTTGTTTTATGGTTTTATTTATATGTATTTATAAATTCCTTATCAGTATGTATGTATCATCACGGGTGCCGTACGGCGCCCGAGACCGCCTAGACGGCCCCAGGGTACCCAGCGGAGGGGTTTTAATCCCACCGAGTTGTAGCCGATGGTATGAGTCTACACCGAACAAGTGGCTAGCTCGTTGCGATGTTTTGAATAGACTCAATAACTCATTTAAAAACAGTTTCACAAGTTGGTATAGTGAAACCGGGACCGACAGCTTAACGTGCTCTCCGAGGCACTATAGTAGTGTTGTCAAACAAATGAACATAATTTTTTTTAATTAAAAACTCATTGGTACACACCGGGATTCGAACCAGGGACCTAAGTGTTTTTAAGTCCAAGGTATAACCAACTAGGCCACCACGTACCTTATCAGTATAATCTTATATTATTTTTTTTAAAAGATAAAATACAATGTAAATAATTCTGGTGGGCGGGACTTGAACCCACGAGCGAGGTGCTTTCGCAGCAAGGCGCCTAACCGCTGAGCCAACCAGGTTCCAGTCACCCTTCACGAGTTTTGTCATTGCTTGTACACAGACGAAGATAGATGAAGTTAGAAGTCCTAGTTTCTATTACTAGATAGCAGAGGAGTCTGTTTTTTGTTTTTACTCTTTTCAGTATTTTATATTTATGCATATTTATAAATTCCTTAACAGGATGTTCTTTTTTTTTTTAAAGATAAAATGCAATGAAAAAAATCGTGGTGGGCGGAACTTGAACCCACAGCTTCTAACTTCACTCAAATAGTTGAAGAAAAGCTAAAAGAGGGCGTCTGTGTATAAGTAGACAACAATCAATAGTTTTGTTTAGGAATAGTTAACAGAATTAAATATTCAATAATACACATTTATTTTGGTTAATTTATAAATTAGGACTTAAGTTAATAACAGCAAAACAATATTGTTAATTAAATTTAATACACCCTTAGAGTTTACGTTGTGACTTTGTAGTATGACACTCGCTGGTTTTCAGGGTGCACCGTAGTATCCTCGCTGCGTTGTCAGCAAATAAACCGCCCATTCCGAAACCGCACCATGAGAGCAGGCTACCACCTCAAGATAAGAAATCGATGCAGTAGTATCCTGAAAGCAGTTGAACTCACAGACTAAAACCGAAACATGACTAGGTCACTTGACGGGGTTTGAAACAAAATCATTTATTTTAAATTATATTTATTTATTAATGTACTCAAAACTCGCAACGCTCTCAAAACTTTGATTATGCATGGAAAACACTTAAACACTTAATAAATTTGAACCTCCTTGCTTCAACTAAAAAAGTATTAGGGTGACGGATCCAGATGCCGACACTGCACCAAATTATCAGCACTTCGGTGAAAAATTAATATATTAAGGTATTTTTATGGTTTCTAAATTGCCAAGTTATTAAAAAGTATAATGGGTAACTTAACTTCAAATCTTGCAATATTCTACAATAGTATCACTTGTAGATCGTCGTGTAAATTTGAGCGGAAAATTTTTCGTTTGAAATACTCTTCATCAAGTATTCGCCGGTAAGTTTGTCTTTGAATTTAGTGATTCATATAACAAAATTTGTTAAGATTTGAAATCGTTGCTTTCTTTATAACATCCAAATAGTTTAGTATAAACTAGGAATAGTTTTTTATTTAATAGGTAATTTGAGAAGTATAAATGTTAGTTTTCATCAGAAATTGAAATGTTTAGTTTATTTATTTATAACATTACTTGATTTTGATTCTGTGCTGATAATTGGTTACACGACTGCTAATAATTGGTGATAGCGGTGCTAATATTTGGATATAGGGTAATATTTACAAAAAATGTTTTCTATGGATCATAGCATACACTTAGTTATATAATACTATATAAAAAACAATATTTAATGTCTATGGTATCCCCTTGACACTGCAAATATGACATAAATTGTACACTAGTCAAGTCAAAAATACTTATTTCTTGTAAACCTTCACAGGCATTTATGAAAAGTAAATATATATATATATATATATATATATATATAAGGTCCAAGTATGCACTTGGCTAGGTCTCCATTCCTCCCTAACACAACAACTGATGAAAATATAATAAAAAATAAACAGATAGTGAACTATTGTCCTTGTGGGAGAAAAACAAAAATCAACCGAACACACGCTACATAACCAACCAGTTTAAGACTAGGTGGTTAGCTGGTTCCATTGACCTGTCAATCGTTGACTGCCCTGCAAAAGTGCCACCAAGGCGACCAACCCAACAGACCATACCTACGCCCCAAATATATATTATAAGTAAATAGTTTTTTTAACTATTTAACAGTAAAGTAGTACTTAAAATTTGCGAGAAACTGGACGTTAGTATGTTTTCAAAGTTCTCGAAAGCCGATTCATAAATCACCGGTAATAAAAAAAATTACATAAAAAGAAACAGTTTCAAACTTTCCAAACGCGATTTCTACCAACTCGTTTAAACTAAAATAATTCGAAATGTGCACTGGAAATTGTAGTTTTATGGACATGAGTCAACCATTTCCTTAAAAATCAAGTATCTCTTATAACAGAGATATGGTTATGACGGCAATTCGTAAAACAAAGCTCACTATAGTCAATTTTACAGTAAAACATCATAAAAGCTATAAGTGTACGCGTTTTAAAATTACTCCTATCAACATTCGGCATCTTGAAAGTCCACCGAGGTTGTGGACGTGTCAATGCGTTATGTACTGACGGCACCAAAAGTGTTACCTTAAAAAAACTTTTGGTAGTTAGTAGGTAAAATTCTCGCTTACTTAAACTTGTTAATAAAAGGTACTTGGTATAATCCATAATTATGTAGACTAAAATAACAGTTTAAACGTTACTCGTAACATGAGATATTAATATATAATTTACTAAAATGATAGTAGATCCTTCGTGCCTTTTCGATAACTTGACATTGGAAGAGTTACGCGTAAAGCGAAAACCAATCACCTACACAAGAAAATAAAAATTTAATAATAAAAAAGGTGATGAAAACGTGCATTATAATAAATAGTGTTGATCAATTACATAAAATAATAAAAACAGTTTGTTAAAAATGAATAAATAAAATTAAACTAACCAAATTATTATAAATTATCGTTGTAAATTATAATTGTCACTTTAATGAAGTATCACTAATAAATTAAAAAACACAAAATCCTATTTAGGTAGGTTTTTTACTTAGATAGTGTTAAGGTACACTGAATTAATACTCTAAAATAGGTTCATTACAAGTTTAATATAAATACATTACATTTAATTAAAAAATATTTGAAAGTTATTTCTGGCTGCATCTTTTTTTTTTATTATATTCAAATAACTTTTGATCTTGACTGTACCATATAACACGCGATGACAACAAGCAAGACTTTCCAAGAATCATCCAATATTTTAAGATCTTAAATACAAATATGCCAGATTTATATAGAGTCGGTTAATTCAAACGACTTTTCATATTTGACGCATGAACCTTGTTTATCGTCATCTTAACGATATGACTATATGACTGAATTGACACCTGTTTTGTTCGGTTGTAATTTTTAGGTATATAATGCTTCAACTGGTTTAGTTCTTGTGACCTATAGGTAACCTTTTACATGGTGATTTTGAAAGGTTGTAGTTTGGGCTAATATGGGGTTATACTGATTAAATAGAACAACTTTTCCTATAGAACCATGTGTCGCAAATGAAAAAAAAAATGCTTTCTTCATACAGTTCATACAATTTGTAAGGGGAAGCCAAACATTTTTTATGGGTCCATTAGAAAAGTTGTTCGATTTGATGATTTGAGAGCCTCATATATTAGCCCAAATTACAAGCTTTCAATTTCACCCTGTATATTAGGCAACCGTGATGGTATTTTATTATTTAAATATTATAATTTATTATTTTATATTTTAGCAGTATTATGGGATTAATAAATTATTAAAAAAAATAATTTTATTAATTTATTTTTAAACATAAAGTATATATTTTAATAATAATAATATGTAGGATAATTTACACATATTGCTCTGGTCTCAAACTGAGCTCTAAGCTTGTACTATGTGTACCAGAAACAACGATATAATACATAATATTATCTATACTAATATCTATACTAATATAATAAAGAGGAAAGATTTGTATTTTTGTATTTTTGTATGTTTGTAATGAATAAACTCAAAAACTACTGGACCGATTGCAATAATTTTTTCACCATTAGAAAGCTGCATTATTCAGAAGTAACATAGGCTATATAATATCACGCTAGGTCCTATAGGTGTGGAGCAGTAACCAAAAATGTTTTAAAAACGGGGGAAAAGTATCGTTTCTGAGGCCTTCCGTGGCGTGCGCTGAGCATATAGTTAAAGTTATACAAACCTGTGCGAAGCCGGGACGGGCCGCTAGTATTTTATAAACACCCAGACCGTACATAAAAATCGTACTAATATTTTTTGCCATGGGTGGGAATCGAACCCACGACCTCCGGATACAACGCCAAAGGCACAACCACTAGTCTACGGAGGCTGTCAAAAACTTTATGTTTAAAAATAAATTAATTGAGGATTAGTTTTTTTTCAGTCAATAATTCTTCCGCATCTAGACAGCTGTAGGTATATAATTTAATATTAGAATACAGAGGGTCTTATATTAGAATACAGAGGGTCTTATATTAGAACTAGCTGTGCTAGCGACTTCGTCCGCGTGGAATAGTAATTTTTTTATCATACAAACTTTCATCCCCTATTTTATAGCCTTGGGGGTAGAATTTATCAAAACCCTTTCTTAGCGGATGCCTACGTCATAACATCTACCTGCATGACAAATTTCAGCCCGATCCGTCCAGCTGTTTGGGCTGGGCGTTGATAGATCACTATGTCAGTCAGTCACCTTTGAGTTATATATATATATATATAGATACAGAGGGTCTTATATTAGAATAAACGTTTTACCTTAAAAAAAAACTTTCTTATGGATTAAAAATCAAAAACACGCGAAAGTTTAAAAATTACTAAGAAAGTGTTTGTTAACGATATTTATTTAAAATATATAAAAATTATAAGATTAATAATATTACAAACTATTGGCAAAAATAATTAAAGGAGTGACCAAAAACAATCAAGGATTTCTTGAAAAAGTACCCATAGCACTAGCTGCGTTTCCGCGTTGGATACCTATGGATACTCTTTGTTCTAAAAGAAATCCTGATTTAGGATTCCCGGCCACTCCTCTAAATCTTTTCCCCAAAGAAAAAACAAAAGTTTGTTGACTATATTTTCGGTATGATTATTTTTATATTAGAAATCTTTTCCGTACAATTTGTCATGGTCTGGGTGTTTATAAAATACTAGCTGACCCACGCAACTTCGTCTGCGCACGCAATGTAAGCTCTTAAAAAGAACACATTTTCCCCGTTTTCCCATTTTTCATTGATTCTCCGCTCCTATTGGTCGTAGCGTAATGTTATATAGCATTACAGCCTTCATCGATATATGGGCTATCCAGGGCTATCTATGGATTACCCCTTACAACCTCACTAACTCACAAACTTTACCTCTTAATTATATTAGTATAGATAGTGTTCTGCACTAGGGCCTTATTCCAAATTTCCAAAGCCGCTAAAGACGACAAGACGTTGCGTAAACCATAAATATTGAAATATAAGTTCTATTTCAATGGATATATAGTCTGTATTAGGTTGGCTCTAATAATGCCGCCATCTTGAAATACACGAATTCTTCGCAAGTTTGAACATTTTATGAGCATTGGAATTTCAACTCTATATTTAATGGGATAGAACTTATATTTCAATATTTATAGTTTACGCAACGTCTTGTCTTCTTTAGCGGTTGCAACTCGGAATAAGGCCCCTGGTTTGCTGGTGCCTTCGATAATATGGGACTGTATTTAGGTAAATTAATATGACCGGATTTTATGACACACATAATGTTTATTTGACACTTTTTACAGCATGACAACTTATTATTCATAATTTTAATACTATATGCCAGTTCGTCACATTCTCCCCATTTTTTGTAAAGTAAGGAACTATTAAAAACAAGGAAAATATAACAAATATAAATTTAGTAAAAAACATCTAAAACAATGTGAAACAACCTTAATCTGTAATTTAGTAAAATATATTAAACAATGTGTAACAACCCTAAATTATAATTTAGTAACGTATATAAAACAATATGTAACAATGTGTAACAACCCTGAATTATAATTTAGTAACATATATAAAACAATATGTAACAATGTGTAACACCCTGAATTATAATTTAGTAACGTATATAAAACAATATGTAACAATGTGTAACAACCCTAAATTATAATTTAGTAACGTATATAAAACAATATGTAACAATGTGTAACAACCCTAAATTATAATTTAGTAACGTATATAAAACAATATGTAACAATGTGTAACAACCCTAAATTATAATTTAGTAACGTATATAAAACAATATGTAACAATGTGTAACAACCCTAACTTATTATTTATAATTTTAATACTATGTGCCAGTTCGTCACAGATAGTATATAATATATCGTTGTTACTGGAAAACATAGTACACGCCTAGAGCTTAGTTTGTGACCAGAGCAGTCTAAATTGTCCTACATACTTATTAAAAAAATAAAAATAAATGTTCGTTAAAATAAATGTAAGTTTCGGTTAGAATAGGCACAAGTAAACAAACAATAAATTTCCTATCAAAATAACTAAAACGAACGCACTTTTAGAATATAAGAACGAATTCACATACCTCATTAGTAAGCGTGTCTCCAAGAAATAATCACATTTGTGTCATAAACACCTTTCTAATCAATTATCTAGTCAATAAAATTGAATATTTGTGTTACTTAATATTCATCGACCATAAGCAAGAAAGCGATTCCAGGAACATATACCTCGACATCTACGTGAATCGGTTTTTTAGCGATTTTATCAAATATCGAAACGGGTTTGGGTCGAAAACCATTAAAAATCTTAACGAAATTCGGTGAACAATAAAATTTTATGTCTCTATCTAAACCCATGATCGGATCCGATAATGTTTAGACTTGTTTATTTCTCATATTTTTATCGATTTTAAAATAAATAGTTCAAATTATTTTATCATTGCTTAGGTTATAAAAAAAAAGTAGGATAAATAACATCACGGATGCCTAACCAATGGTATTTTTAATCCACATCGAACAAGTGGCCAGCTTGTCGCAATGTTTAGATATACTCTATTACCCATTTGATCTATAAACAGTTTTACAAGTTGGTATAGTGTAACTACCAGCTTACTCTCCGAAAAACATTTATATTAAAAAATATTTCGTTACCAGTATTTTATTTGTTAACGAAATATTTTACTACTATAAAAACTAAATAATAATAAAAAAAAAAAAAAATTAAAACTTAATTTAGTTTTGATAGTAGTAAAATATTTCGTTAACAAATAAAATATTGTTAACGAAATATTTTATAACAAGTTGGTATAGTATAACTACCAGCTTACTCTCCGAAAAATATTTATTAACGAAATATTATACTACTATATAAACTAAATAATAATTAAAATTAAATTAAAACTTAATTTAGTTTTTATAGTAGTAAAATATTTCGTTAACAAATAAAATATTGTTAACGAAATATTTTTTAATTATTTAATATTGTTTATAAAAGCAGTTCATAAAGGCAATCGGTAAAACCTGTCACTTTAAAACTGCTAAACATTAGTGTTAATAAAGATAACCCATACGTTGCTAATTAGTAAAAATGATGTTATTAACAAGAAGAACTCGAAGAAAAGTGTTAAATTAGTAGCCAATAAAATTCAAAATGAATAAACATTTTCATATTCCGGTAGCTAAATTCCACTTAATACATCGTTCCTAGTACCATTAGATAGATATCTATATATAAGGTCCACCGAAAATAACCTTCTTACTATTCCTATGCATTCTTCAACCAGATATTCAAATTCTTTTACAGTAACCGCAGCATCACTCTGGAACAATCTTCCCCTGTCAATACGAACAAAAGTTACTACAGCTTCATTTAAAACCCATCTTCACTTTTTTCTCCTTAATAATCAAAACTGTTAGCATTTCTTTCTTTTTTTTACTGTAAGTATGCGATAATATTTATTTATGTATGTATATATATCTACTTATTTATGTATGTCTATATATTATTATTTATGTAAGTTTATGTATACATGTTATATGTTATAATACCAGTAGATATGTATTGTTATATTACCTAATAATTTATCTATACCTTGTATTTTATATTATATATTGCTTTAAATAGCAATCTGCCTGTTCTTTTGGGCAATCTCCCATAGGTTAGCTGGGCATTAGCTCTAGATAATGCCTAAGGCATTAGCTCGCCTATGTACAATAGTGTTAAGCTTTTGTGCAATAAAGAATTTTTCATTCATTCATTCATATCTATTTCTGAAAATTAATAAATATTATAAAATGCTCAATTAAAAAATAAAACAGCCCCAGTCTAGTGATTAAGTCACTGCGCAACTGATAACAAGGTTAAGCAGATGACAACAAGGCCGGACCTCGGATAGGTGACCGCTTTATACTACGAGGCAACATTTCACCGATGGTATTCGGAAGCCACACTTAACAAGCTCGCCACTTGTTAAATTGAAATGTGGACGGGTTAATACCACTGATGGGTACCCGGAAGCCGCTTAAACGGTTTTCGGGAGCCAAAAAAATAATGGATGGTATTTGTTATGCTAAATTTAAAAGATTATCACATACCGAACAAAAAAAAAGCGTCACAAACGTCTACCCTGATGCGTTACTAGCTAGACTATAAAGTTTTAAACTCAATAATTTTTTTTTGATTCCGTAGGTCGATTTTGATGAAATAAAAGCTCTTAATAAAGCTAACAATCTTTCAGTAATTCGATTTTGAGTACATGAAGTAGCTTTTTCGTACAAATAAATAAACCGACAAACAGACAGACATTTCTTGAGGTTCTATTACTTATTTCTCGCGGCTTTAAGATTTCTTTTTTTTTGCAAAAATCTTTAATGTACAAACACTGAAGGTCTTATATTTTATTATATGGATAGATTAAAAAAAAAAAAAATTTTGGTCCAAGGCCGCCATAACACTAATAATTTTGACAAATGAATAATTAATTTGACAGCCTCCGTAGACTAGTGGTTCCGCCTTTGGCGTTGTATCCGGAGGTCGTGGGTTCGATTCCCACCCATGGCAAAAAATATTAGTACGTTTTTTCTGTACAGTTTGTCATGGTCTGGGTCATATGTATTATATAAATATATGTATATGTATATATGTATTATATCGTTGCTTCTGGTACACATAGTACAAGCCTAGAGCTTAGTTTGTGACCAGAGCAATATGTGTAATTTGTCCAAAAAAAATAAAAAAAATCAATAGGAAAAAAACTTAAAGAGGAAATGAGAGAACCAACGTACAACAACAAATCTCATGTTACAATAAAAAGTACATATCCATAGTGATTCAACATACAAGTAGCTAGTGTTATGTGTACCTTCCCAGCACCTTAAATTTTGTTATTTTGGCAATCTTTCGACCATACCTACAGCCATAATTAATAATAAATACCATCAAACGACTCCCGAGAACCGTTTAACCGGCCTCACGGTACCCAACGGAGGGATGAACCCTTCCTCATTTCGCCGATGGTATTCGGAGGCAACACCTTACAAGTGGCGAGCTTGTTGCGGTGTTTATGATGAAATAGCCTCGTTGTATAAATCATAATTATACTGTTATATCTAATATAACTCAAAGTAAACAAAAAAATATCAAACATATAAAAAAAATGAATGAATAAATGATTTAAATTTAATTTGAAGCAAATAATTAACAAAATATACCTCTAGACCTTAGAAAAATATTTTTCTAAGACCTAGACACATGCATTGCAAATATTGCAGTACATGTTTACTCCAATATTTGCAGCACATGCTGTTTGAGAAATTTGTAGAATGTCATACCTAAAACGATAAAAAAAAAAACCTAATTTACCATATGCGACTCAGCTGCGCTCACATAAACCGTTCAGGTTTTTGAGCGCAACTTATAGAACAAATCTGTAAATACTTTTGATGTGAATAAATAAATAAATAAAATAATCTGTCTCTATTTACTCACATATCGTCGGAAAGCAAACATCTTAGTAGGTACATATCATCACGGGTGCCTTACGGCGCCTGAGACCGCCTAGACGGCCCCAAGGTACCCAGCGGAGAGGTTTTACTCCCACCTCGTCGTAGCCGATGATATGAGTCTATACACCGAACAAGTGGCAAGCTCGTCGCGATGTTTTGAATAGACTCAATAACCCATCTATAAACAGTTTCACAAGTTGGTATAGTGAAACCGGGACCGACAGCTTAACGTGCTCTCCGAGGCACTATAGTGGTGTTGTCGAACAAATGTACATATTTTTTTTAATTAATCTTAGTAGGTAATTTTTTTTTTATAATATAGTAACTTCTATAAATATAGTATTTAATAGAAGCACATTTGTTATTGCTATACAAGTGTACAACAATACCTTTACCTAATGAATTTAAAATCTTAGCCAATATTACAATAAAAAATACATTAAAAGGATGGTTAATGGAAAATGCATTTTATAATATAAAGGATTTTTTTTATATAATAAGTTGGCGTTATTATAAATTGCTTAAATTGATGATTGTGTGTGACTATAATTTTGTATTGTCTGGTTTATAAATGGGTACTTAATTGATTCAATATTTGTTGTAGTCTTGTCTTGTACTTTTGTAAAATTGCATGTCAGAAACAGTGTTGAGTTGTAAAACATTTTGCTGCAATAAAATATTTCTATTCTATTCTATATATTGTTTTAAGGAAATATGTATATATCATATGGAAGTGCCTAGACCCAGCATAATGTTTGGTTTATAAATGGGTACTTAATTGATTCAATGTTTGTTGTATTCTTGTCTTGTACTTATTGTAAAATTGCATGCCAGAAACAGTGTTGTGTTGTAAAACATTTTGCTGCAATAAAATATTTATATTCTATTCTATATATTGTTTTAAGGAAATATGTATATATATGGAAGTGCCTAGACCCAGCATAATGTTTGGTTTATAAATGAGTACTTAATTGATTCAATGTTTGTTGTATTCTTGTCTTGTACTTATTGTAAAATTGCATGCCAGAAACAGTGTTGTGTTGTAAAACATTTTGCTGCAATAAAATATTTATATTCTATTCTATATATTGTTTTAAGGAAATATGTATATATATGGAAGTGCCTAGACCCAGCATAATGTTTGGTTTATAAATGGGTACTTAATTGATTCAATATTTGTTGTATTCTTGTCTTGTACTTTTGTAAAATTGCATGCCAGAAACAGTGTTGTGTTGTAAAACATTTTACTGCAATAAAATATTTCTATTCTATTCTATATATATTGTTTTAAGGAAATATGTATATATCATATGAAAGTGCCTAGACCCAGCATAATGTTTGGTTTATAAATGGGTACTTAATTGATTCAATATTTGTTGTATTCTTGTCTTGTACTTTTGTAAAATTGCATGCCAGAAACAGTGTTGTGTTGTAAAACATTTTACTGCAATAAAATATTTCTATTCTATTCTATATATTGTTTTAAGGAAATATGTATATATCATATGGAAGTGCCTAGACCCAGCATAATGTTTGGTTTATAAATGGGTACTTAATTGATTCAATATACAAGTATTGTTGTATTCTTGTCTTGTACTTTTGTAAAATTGCATGTCAGAAATAGTGTTGTGTTGTAAAACATTTTGCTGCAATAAAATATTTCTATTCTATTCTATATATTGTTTTAAGGAAATATGTATATATATGGAAGTGCCTAGACCCAGCATAATGTTTTGACCCCATCTGCTAATGCAGGGTAGCGACAATTAGTTGCGGCTATAAAATGAGACACACTCGAATCCTTTCGTTAATTGCGATACGGTTTAAATTCCGGAATAGGGCCAAGGGATTCATAATTACTTTTAGGAATTTTGGTGATCAGAAACAATATATAAAGGAATTAGAATGAAGTCTGCTTTTATTGTCTATTGGTACTTATTTTATGTTTTCTTCTAATTTTATATAATTTAATATACGTGGTGGCCTAGTTGGTTAGACCTTGGACTTAAAAATACTTAGGTCCCTGGTTCGAATCCCGGTGTGTACCAATGAGTTTTTAATTTAAAAATTATGTACATTTGTTTGACAACACCACTATAGTGCCTCGGAGAGCACGTTAAGCTGTCGGTCCCGGTTTCACTATACCAACTTGTGAAACTGTTTATAGATGGGTTATTGAGTCTATTCAAAACATCGCGACGAGCTAGCCACTTGTTCGGTGTAGACTCATACCATCGGCTACGACGAGGTGGGAATAAAACTCCTCCGCTGGGTACCCTGGGGCCGTCTAGGTGGTCTCGGGCGCCGTAAGGCACCCGTGATGATACATACATACATTATATAAGAACTAGGGGATCCGCGTAACTTCGTCTGCGTAACTTTAACGGTTAACACTGCGCACGCTTTCAAAAGGAATATTTATCCCCGTTTTGCAACATTTTTCATTGTTACTCCGCTTCTATTGGTCTTGATGTTATGCTATCCAACACTAAAATATTTTTTCAATTCGAACCAGTAGTTCCTAAGATTAGTGCGTTTAACCAAACAAACAAATAAATTATTCAGCTTTATAATATTAGTATAGATATAATATAGATTTCACACACATTTCCCTTACACAAACTAAGCTTTAGGCTTTGTACTCTGTGTAGGTAGCAGAAAATACCATCACGGGTGCCTTTTTTGGCTTCCGAGAACCGTTTAAACAAGCCTCAGGGTACCCAGCGGAGGGATTAACTCATCCTCATTTCAGCGGTGGAATTCGGAGTCAACATCTAACAAGTAGCTATAAAGCGGTCACCAGATCAGGCCTTGTTGTCATCTGCCTAACCTTGTTATCAGCTAGGCTACCACTCCTCAATAAAAATTAAATTTCAAGTTAATTGGACCTGTAGTTTTCAAGACATTTTGCAAATATACAAATCTAAAACTCATATTTTTTATTATGCAAAAAAAGATTGGTAGTAAAAATTAATTGCTTATTTAAATTTTCTGCGAACAAAAAATTGTAATCAATATTTTTCCTTATATATTATATGAAGTTATATACACGTTCTCCCACCAAACATGTATTTAATAAGTTAAGGCCATATTTCTAATCAAAAACATAAGCTTATCTTTCTAAAAACAAAAAAACATTCCACAGAACCAGCCGAAAACACAGAGCAAAGTTTATCGATCACGAATCTACTATCAGCAATGCAGTCAACAGCTTCTAGACTTATAAATAAAGGGGTAAGGATATTTATCGTGGGTGTTTATTGCTGTGAAAATTATACCCTTAATGACTTCCCGAATTTTCAAGGAGTGGGGCCAGAAAATCCTATCGGCTATTAAGAGTCAGGGAGACAAAATTAATGTCGCCACCGAGAGCAAGTTTCTCTAAATACAGAATCCTTATGGTAATATGGCCGTATATTTTGTTGTTGCGTTTCGAAGATAATGTTTAAAGTTTTTCTTTTTGAACAAAGATTTTGGTGGTGTTTGGTTTTTGGTTTTTCTTGTTTATTGTTTTTTATTTGTAGAGTTGATGCGGAAAGGATATTAAATTAAAAAATACACTGGATGTTTTTTTTGTTGTAGAAGTTTTTTACAGGAAAATACTTGGATTTTTTTTTATACTACGGGTGTTACTATACCCATAGTTACTGCTAAAAAAATAATCCAAAAATCAAGCATTAAAAACAAGTTTTTTTTTACCTATATACAGTATAAGTGGAATGCATTATCTTACTTATAATCCCGGGTTCTTTAAACGATGCGTGAATTTGCAACTTAAAAAGCCGACATAGTAGACTCCACCAACGACGCATCTGTCGATTCTTGCGTTAGTGGCGCCCATTCATGGACTGCATAATCTTCTACCATCTCAGAGTTATGCAGTCACATATCGTGCTATTATAAAAAAAAAAAAAAACAATTTTCGTCTAGAGTTGACATTTTATGTCATGTTTTTGGCAATTATAGAATTTCGTAGATACTTACTAAAATCTAAAATTATACCTTTAAATTGGGGTTTTAAATATAAAGTGGCTTACGCGGGTATAGTACCATGGTTAAGATGTTTACTTTATCTTAGTAAAAGAAGGGATCTATTAAAAAGCAATAGTATTTTTTTTTTTTTTATAAACATACTTATGAAGCTGTTTCAGCTATTAATTATATAAATTAAACACGTCTTTAAACATCTGATTTAATTAAAATATTATTCCTTTGTTTAACATAGCGCCTGATTCCTTTGATATATAAAATTAGATCTCCAAGGACTTCGCAGACTATGAGTACCTTAGATTTAGTTATTTTTGTAAACACCATAAACTTTAAACAAAATTGTTATTTTAACTAATTTCCATAGTCAATTAAGATTGTCCCTATCGAAGAATTTAACAGTATAAACAAAGATATTGAAGTATAGTGGGGGGCACCAGACGTAGACAAGATTTATGCTCGAAAGGGTATGCTGGCTTCAAGGGATAGAGAAGGGGTGTCTCCTACAGACATACCCTTGTGTTCTGAATTTTCATCTTCGATAATTTTACTTACAGTAGATGTTAATTTTAGTTTTTTTTTTTTTTTAAATTTGTTTCCAAGTAGTGCAGTTTTTTTATATAAAAACATATAAACTCGATTTTGGCGGGGTGTGCTGGTTAAGAAGCCAGCGAGCTTTAGCAAAACAGCATCGATAGGCTCGATAAATCGACAAAATAAATACATATGGATTTTATGAATGAATGTTCATTCATAAACTTAATTTTATCGACTGTCAAACTATATCGAAGTGGTTATGCTAAGCCCCAAGAAATGGATTCGCTAACTCGAACATCTAAAAATATTTAAACGCTTTTAGTAATATTCTAGATTTTTTTGAAAAAAATTATAAGGGGGAGGTGAAAATATTATTTACTCGAGCCGTAACGGAAGCTCTCAAAAGGAATAAATTTTCCCCGTTTTGCTACATTTTTCATTGATGCTCCGCTCCTATTGGTCGTAGTATGATGTTATATATAGGTAGTCTGAAAAATACTACTTTTTCTACCCAAAAATAAAATAGTTATTTTATTTTTTAACTATCTAGTTATTAATATTTTTTAACTGATTGTTTATAATTTTACCGAATACAATTAATAATACAATTTTACCGAATACGGTATATCTGTGTTTTATATTTATTTCACACAAATATGTGTATTAGAAAATCACCAGTAATTTGTATAGCTTGTAATTAATATATTTATAATTAAACTAATATTAAAAGAAAAAAAGATTCAGTTTTTTGTTTGTTCCGGATAACCTAAAAATTTACTGAACCGATTTCACTAAAAGGAATTTAACATGTAATGTACATTATCAGCGAGTTACATGAGCTAAATTGATGAAACCTCGGGGCACATCCTTATATAAAAGTAATATTTTCGCATTTTTTAAATACAAATTCGTCCTTCTTGTCCCCCATTTCGAAACTGCATCATTTAGCTAGCATAGTTGGAGCGATCATTATTTTTAAACAAAAATTTATTGATCCACCCCATTCATGAACTTCGTTGTTAGTCATCAGGAGCCTTACCAAAGAGCCAATCGATAATCGAATCGAAATACCGATCTAAAGCCAAATGTATGGGTTTTGAGGTTTCTCTTCGATCAGGCTCTACCCATAGAGTAAAATTCCTATACATTTTTATCGATCGATGCGGCGATTCGATTGCCGATCGCGTTCTTTGGTCAGCAGGGTGATTACGCGCACCAAAGTTAGCTCGCACGCCGATCGCTATGACGCGTTTTCTAAGAATTTTTAAAGCCGGTAGGCTTGAACTACGTCATTATGACGTCAAAACGATTGGCGTGCGAGCGAACTTAGGACGCGTAATCACCCCCCAGGCCCTAGGTAGATACAAGGTCACATGCTGTGCTCCTATAAAAAAATGATATCAGGCGTTATTTTGCGGAATACCATTATTTAATATAATAATTAAAAAAAAAAAAAAAAAAAAAAAAAAAAAATTGATGTTATATTTACTTTATTACAATTTCTTCCGCTAGTATTTAAACGACGACGTCGACATGTGTCGCTTCTCCACAAAGCATCTTCATGACTCAATTTTATTTATGATGGTTTATAATTTTATTTTATTTATCGAAATAAGTTGAGTATAGTTTAATTTGTTCATTGATAATATCTGTGTGTCGAATTTTTAATTATTTCAAATTGTTGCCAAATATTCAAATGTAATCCTTTTTGACAATGACAGCCTCCGTAGACTAGTGGTGACAGCCTCCGTAGACTAGTGGTTGCGTCTTTGGCGTTGATCCGGAGATCGTGAATTCGATTCCCACCCATGACAAAAAAATATTAGTAGGTACGTTTTTCTGTTCAGTTTGTCATGGTCTGGGTGTTTTAAAATATAATATTTATTATATCATTGTTTCTGGTACACATAGTACAAGTCTAGAGCTTAGTTTGTGACCAGAGCAATATGTGTAAATTGTCCTACATATTATTATTATTATGTATGTAGTATTTTGCAAATTCATATATATTCTATACTCAACTTATTTCGGCCATCATAAATAAAATTGAGTTCTGAAGATGCTTCGTGGAGAAGCGAAACATTTCGACGTCGTCGTTTAAATACTAGCGGAAAAAAATGCAATAAAGTAAATATAACATCAAACTTATTATATTAATTTATATACATTTGTTTGACAACACCACTATAGTGCCTCGGAGAGCACGTTAACCTATCGGTCCCGGTTTCACTATACCAACTTGTGAAACTGTTTCTAGATGGGTTATTGAGTCTATTCAAAACATCGCGACGAGCTATCCACTTGTTCGGTGTAGACATACCATCAGCTACGACGAGTATGTATTACGAGTACTTGCTGAAACCCTTAATTTTCTAATCCGTGCTTACGAGTATTACTGCCGTCTTACAACTTAATAACAGGTATGCCAGCCACCAAAGCTAAGTTACTAACGCTGGAACAGTTCCAGTAACTATAAATACTAATAAACGTTTGTATTTTGGTTCGAAAGGCAGTTAATTCCAATATAACGACCGATAGTAACGATAAAGATAAAGACAGGCCATTGGCGATATCCTTGAGATTTTGCGGTAAGGTTAATATGGAATGGACTGGCGATAATTAAAATTTAACAAGGTAAATTTTTTTATTTAAGGAAATAAATTCGTAGCTAATTAACAATTTATTATGTGACTATTATTATGATACTTAATTTAATAACCTAGTTTTTCGGTAATGGGTTATAATAGTTAAAATGTACATATTAGTACAATTATGTCAACCATTAATAATTATACAGGGTGACTTTGAAAGGATGTACTTTGGGCTAATAAGAGGTTCTGTTGATCAATACGAACAACTTCTCCCATGGAACCATGTGTCGCAAATGAAAGAAAATTTTGGCTTCTCCATACAAATTGGTCACTTTAACATTACTAGTTTGTATGGAGAAGGCAATATTTTTTGTCATTTGCGGCACATGGTTCTATGGGAAAAGTTGTTCGTATTGATCAGCAGAACCTCATATTAGCCCAAAGTACATCCTTTCAAAGTCACCATGTATACCTACGTAGAGGCCGAGTAGATTAGACATTTTCAACATTTGTTAAAGTAAAAGCAAAAGCGGCCCAGCTAGCGGTTAAGTCACTGCGCAACTGATAACAAGGTTAAGCAGATGACAACAAGGCCGGCCTGGGATGGGTGACCGCTTTATACAACGAGGCTATTTTCATCATAAACACCGCAACAAGCTCGCCACTGTTAGGTGTTGCCTCCGAATTCCTTCGAAACGAGGACGGGTTAATCCCTACGCTGGGTACTCCGAGGCCGTTTATAAACAGTTCTCGGAAACCAAATAGGCACCCGTGATGGTATTTATTAATTATTTTAACAACACTATTATAGTGCCCGGGAGACCATTTTATTAAGCAATCACTTCCAGTCTCACTATACCAACTTGTGTTACTGTTTATAGATTGGGCTATTGAGTCTATACAAATACCGCGACGAGCTGGCCATTTCTTCGGTGTAGACTCCAAATAATACATTAATACCAGTGTCTACAATCTGGTAGAAATAAAACCAGGTAGCCTGAGCCCGTCTAGGCGGTCTCGGGTACCCGTGATTACTAAAGGAGACCGCCTAGACGGCTTTTCAAAGTTGTCGACACTTAATAGTTACGTAAAGGTATGCTTTTTAAGCAGATTGTTTTTTTCGGTTTGTTAGATACTACTTGAAAGTTACTGGTCCATAATGGGGATATTTTGCACCCTTCTATAAGTTCCTTAAATACTAATTATTAAATTATTATTTTACTCCAATTATACATACATTCATAACATCGCCGGTCTCGGGTACCTTACGGCGCCCGAGACCGCCTAGCTCGTCGCGACGTTTTGAATAGACTCAATAACCCATCTATAATCAGTTTCACAAGTTAGTATAGTCAAACCGAGACCGACAGTTTAACGTGCTCTCCGAGGCACTATAGTGGTGTTGTCAAACAAATGTACATATTTTTTTAAATTAAAAACTCATTGGTACACACCTGGATTCGAACCAGGGACCTAAGTGTTTTTAAGTCCAAGGTCTAACCAACTCGGCCGCCACGTATATATCCAATTATAAATTTTGGAATTAAAACTAAAATCATCTTGACCTTTAATGTATAAAATGAATGAAGTAAATAATATAATAATAATACCTATTTAATTTTTATTAAAAATAAAATAAAAAAGGAACATCCAGACATTCCTGTCCTTCGCATAAAGAAGCCTTTTTCCTTTTCTCCCGCGTTTAAATCCAATCGTCGCGAGAGCAGAGTTAATACACCAATAACACTAAACTAAATCAATAGTCGATGCCCAAAACAATATGTTCTCGTTAACATACCGCATTTGTCTCAGAATACGCCCCATAAAGATGAAAAAATGACCATTTTCGATATTTTTAAACGAGTTTTATTACGGGTTATGGGCGATTTTATTCTTGTTTATAGGGTATATGGAATCAAAGGTGGCGGTGTGGTCTAATGAACGACCATTTTTTTCTGGTTTTGTTCGTATGGAATCTATACTAATTGTAAGTTTATTGGTTATTGGAAATTATTAATATCGTTAAAAATTATTGTTAGAATTAAAATTTAAAAATAATATTGGTATATTATTTCTTTTATCTATTATCTTATCTGAAAATAGGAAGCTTTTGATATTAAAAATAAATAAGATTATTTTTTATATTTAAAAAATGGCCCAGCCTAGTTATTAAGTCACTGCGCAGCTGATAACAAGGTTAAGCAGATGACAACAAGGCCGGCCTGGGATGGGTGACCGCTTTATACAACGAGGCTATTTCATCATAAACACCGCAACAAGCTTGCCACTTATTAGGTGTTGCTTCCGAATACCATCGGCGAAATAAGGACGGGTTAATCCCTCCGCTGGTACCCTGAGGCCGTTTAAACGGTTCTCGGGAGCCAAATAGGCACCCGTGATGGTATGGTGGTATATAAAGTTATTTTATAATAATAGCAATAAAAAAAATCTTCAGTATACATAATTAGTTTTGGCAATCCATACATCTGCCACACTATTAAAAATGCTCTACCAGCAGTGTTTTTTACTCTTAGTACAGTGGACCCTTTAAAATAATCGAAAATCGGCATCTTAATTTGACTCTACATTATAATCTACCGTTTACCAATAGTGGGTGTAGAGTCACATGCTGCACCGAGATCGCCTAGACGGCCTAGAGGGCGGTAAGATTTTAGTCCCACTTCGTCGTAGTGAAATTTTGAGTCTACACCGAACAAGTGGTATATATCATAACAATTACATATTATTATCCAATGAATTAAATAAACAATTGAAGTTAAATTCATAACAGGATATTAAATAAAATTGTAGTTCTAAACGATTATTTTTTTAATTCTGAGTCTCCCAAGGTCGTTGGCTACTATTAGCGCCTTTAATAAAAATATGAATCTCTACCCATTTTAGTAATTTAAAACCTCTTTTATATTAAAAATCAAAGTCATAATTTAAGTTCTGTCGTTTTATATGTAATTTTAACCAGAATATATCTCTGTCAATACATTTTATTGGCTATTACTGTAAGAAATTTCGGGTTATGCGACAGTTTTGGGTTCGAAATTTAAAAAAAAACAAGTCTTGATTGGTTTGTATGCTTTTAAACGTAATAAGTATTAGTTATTATTATTAAGTAATAATTTCAGGTAAGCATAATAATAAATAATGACTTAAAGACAGTCACATTATAATGATAAATAATGTTGAAATTAAAAACATTTGTATTTACATATTAATGATATGTATACACATAAGTTTTTTTAAGGAACTTTAGTTAAATTAGAGCTTTTAAGTTATTTTATAAAAACTTATAATACATACTCAAAGCATAACTAAAACTTTATGCAGTGGAAGTTGGTGCAAGAGGAATTCCAGCAAAGACTTTGCATCGTCTATTGAAGGATCTTGGCTTTCCCAGATCAGCCGTCGGAACTTTTATGGTGCGTGTTTTCAAGATGGCGCTAACAGGATCATATAGTATTTGGTTGAGTAGAGAGGGTAGTGAACACAGTGCAGGTGAGAGTTCAAAAGGCCTTTAAACCTACTTCGCGGCCACAAGTCCGGGAACGCTGCAGTTCATTCCCCTGCCTTTCAACCACGCGAAGGACCCGGCACCCGCACGGTGAATCCATGGTTTGCTAAGAACATTGTCTCTCTCCAATAAGGAAAATGTCTTAATATTTTTATTATTATTAGGTATTTTTTATTTTTATTTTTTTATTTAAAATTCTTTATTTCACTAAAAGGTTTGTGCAAAGACGAGCTTAATGCCGATTTATAAATAGTTCTTAATACGTAGGTATATTTGTTATTGTAATTCTCTACATCAAACAAAGGCCTTATTCTACTAAATCAATTGTGTACCTAGATATCTACGGCATATCAAAGTAAAAATTTGATATTATTATCCATACAAATTGTATTAAATTTTAACTTTGAAATGCCATTGATATACAATTGATTAACTTGAATTGTTAGTTACTTTAAATAAAAAAATAAACAATCATCTTTCATTTATTTATTTTTGTTTAGGCACATAGAATTTATAAGATTTTAAATTTAATTTTTAATTTAAATTTAATCTTTCTACCTAAATTAAATAGACAGACAAACTGAGATCCCATCCGGTTACCATTTTTATTTAAAAAAGCACAGAACCCTAAATGAATCACTAATGAAAAACAGCGCGGGCGCAGTTCTAAATTCAAAACAAACAAGCAACAGTGGCGCCGCTGAAATGGTGCGGCGACAATAATCAACTCAGTTGATTAAACAGACATTCGGTACACGGTCGATGTTTTAATTAGTGCTAGTGCATTCAATTATATCGATTATGTTGTTAAAAATATCGATGTGTTTTTTTTTTATCGACATATTGTATTATTTTTTTAAGTATCTGTATAGTCGTTTCCCTGATGTCATATCATACGAACCACACTATATTAATATTATACTAGATAGGGGTAGATCTAGAATGAATTATTATTTTTAAGAGTTTAGGAAAAAACTCATTGATAACGTCTAGACGGTCTCAGGGTACCTAGTATTGAGATTTTGTTACCAGCTCGTCGTACCCGATGGTATCCGAGTTCAGAACAAGTAATAGCTCATTGTGGTATTTGGATAGATTCCATAACTCATCTTAGTAATCAGTTTCACAAGTTGGACTATGTTATATAGTGAAATTGGGACCGAGGGCTTAATTTGCTCTCCTAGGCACTATAGCCAAACAAATACTCAATTTTTTTAAATTAAATACTTATTGGCACACTCCGGGATTTGAACCAGGGACTCATGTGTTGCAAATGAAAAAAAATGCTTCGCCATACAAATTGATAATTTTAACATTACTAGTTTGTATGGAGAAACTATTTTATTTTTAATTTGTGCTTTTACATGGTCCTTTGGCGAAAGTTTTTTAATTTAACCAGTAGAGCCTCTATTAGCCCAAAGCCAACCTTTCTAAATCACCTTAAATAAAAAATATCGATACCTAAATATTATAATAAACAAAATATGAAGAACATCACTATTAGTGTTAATGGTTGTAACACCAGAGTCATTGAATGGTCATAATCGTAATTATTTTTAATTAATAATCATCACGATATTCGTACGGGACGGGACACCTAATGCGGATACAGATAATTGCCATGTATTAATAACACATTTCCATACACATATAAATATTAAATTCCATAATTATGAAAATTTTGAATAGAAAATGAAAACTAATTTGTTAAGTTTGATAATTTTTATTTAGATAAACTTACAAAATATAAAATTGGAACTAACTAAAAATTTACACAATAAAATTATAAACTAAAACTTCTTAATAAATAATAAAATAAAATAAACATATTAAACCTATGTAAAAAACACTATAAATTTGTTGTTGATGAAATTGTTTATTCTAATATTTTCATATATATGAAATATAGACTGGTAACATGAAATTCTCACGTTGAATAGCTATAGCTATGCGTTGTGCGAGTAATGCTCCAGCCCTCTGATCACGGCTAAATTTAAAGAGCCTTTTGGAAAGCTCCTTGAAGATGACTTTTTTTTTTTTTTTTTTTCGAGTGTAGGCATAAATAAAGAAGTACACATTTTGTTTTCTCTGGTGAATATATTTATTTAAAATATAAGAATTCAGTATTTGGTGCTGTGTAATAAGTAAATGAGTGTATAAGCTGCTTCTACACATCTCTGCAACATTCATTTCTCACCAACACAACACAAATCAAGATAAGTATGGAATCCAACCGGTCAGCACAGGAGCCCATGTCTACACTGCGTAATCTGGAGGATAAGTTCCAGAAGTCCATGGAACAATTTGAGGCTCGTTTTGCTTCAGCATCCTCAGCGGTTACTCTTGCTCAATTGGCCAAGGACTTCCAACTTTTCAAGGAGTTTGTCCGTGATTCCTTTTCTTTGCTCAGAGCCCAAATTAACAGCTTGGCAACCCTAACAGATGATCTGGAAAACAGAAGCAGGCGTAAGTTCTTGTTGTTCCGGGGTATTAAGGAGGGTCCTGGCGAGAGCGCATCACAGCTTATCTGTAGCCTGGTTGCAAATAAAATGAAGCAGGAGATTGGTAGCAGTGATGTTTCATTTGGCTACAGGCTTGGCAAGGATGTTGATGCAGATAAACCCCGACCAATCCTGATAAAATTTTCAAATACTGAAATGCGGTCAAAGGTGTGGCGTTCTAAAAAACTACTGAAGGAGTCCGGTGTCTCTGTGGCTGAGTTTCTGACATCTACTCGGAGGCTAGTGTTCGCTGAAGGACGCAGCGTATATGGCATAAACAATTGTTGGTCACAGGATGGCAAAATTTACATTAAACTGCCGAATGGGTCCAGACAGTGCTTGCAGTCTACGGAACACCTTAAGGAGCTAATAGCTAAATGCCCTCCACCATCGCAACCAGAGGCACATAAAAAGTTTCGAACGGCCAGAATGGGTAGGCAGACATTGAAGTAACCTATGTTAAAATCAAATTATATACATCACTATACATGTAGCACCACACCGTACGTTTTCATAATTTTAAGTCTGTTTATTGGAATGGTAGTATCTATGGTTTATTAACTTTTTCATTTTGTATTTTTATTAGAGGTTAATGTCAAATGTGTAACTTTTTTTTTTTTTTTTAATATAAATTAAGTAGGGATCATAGAGTATAGTAAAGATCATTGATCAGGAGCACAGATAATATTTTAATGTTTCTTTTTTTTTATTATTATTTCTATTTGGGTTCTATAGAAGTATTAAGGACGGAGGTGTTTTGAAACATTTCGTCATATAAATATTTTAATGTTTTTTTTTTATTATTATTATTTCTATTTGGGTTCTATAGAAGTATTAAGGACGGAGGTGTTTTGAAACATTTCGTCATATAAATATTTTAATGTTTTTTTTTTTTTTTTTTAATTATTTATATTTGGGTTCTATAGAAGTATTAAGGACGGAGGTGTTTTAAAACATTTCGTCATATAATAAGTACTTTTTACTGTTAAAATGTTTTTTTTTCTAATTTTTCCAATGTGTTTGTTTATAGATGTAGGTACCGGTTACGGTGTGGTGTTTTGCTCATTTTGTTAATTAGTAATACTGTATTGTATTGACAGAATAATAGTTTTGCCAATATAGTATAATTGTTTTCAGCAAACGTTTGTAAACCAGCTAACTGGCAGGTGATGTGATGATAGCAGTTTTGTTAATTTGCATTATAAATATTAATATTTTATCTATTTGTATATAAGTATTTATTATTTTCTTACCTATTTATTATACTATTTTAAGTAATTTTATTATATATTGTTATGCCAAATCTCTCAAATGTATCTTCAGAAAATGATTCTGAAGAGTTCTTTTCTTGCAATTCATCAAGCTCGGATGACTTTAATGTTAGCGGAAGCGATGTTCACCTTGGCGATGCGCTTCATAGTACTTTCTCTTATTACCCCAAAAATCTTAACGTTTGCCATATTAACGCGCAAAGTATTCCTAGTCATTACTCTGATCTCTTAGCCTCGTTTGACAGCGAGCATATCCATGCCATTTTAATTTCCGAATCATGTCTTAAACCAACTCTTCCCTCCGCTTACTTTCCCCTCCCTGGTTTTGTGCTTATTCGCAATGATCGAATTGGTAAGGCTTGTGGCGGTGTCGCAATATACCTTAGATCTTCGCTCACTTTCAACGTTATTTCTCAATCTCCTTCCACTTACTCTCACTCTTCTGAACATATTCTAGTTGAGATCGATTTAAACTCGGTAAAATTTCTCCTTGGTGTCGTTTACTCTCCCCCTACTATCGATTACTTTAACTCTTTTGAATTACTGCTCGAACAACATCTTCCGCAATACGAACACAATCTCATCATGGGTGATTTTAACACTTGTTTATTGAAAAATGACACCCGTAGTAAAAAACTGAACCTAATCACTTCTTCCCTTAATGTTTCTATTCTACCTTTAAATAGCACTTTTCAAGTAAACAATTCCTGTAGTCTCCTCGATCTCATCCTCACTTCTAATCCTAAAAGAGTATCTTATTTTGGACAATACCCAGCTCCTGGTTTCTCTCACCACGACCTCATCTTCGCCTCCTATAAAATAAAAACCCCTAGATTCAAACCAAAAATATTTTTACAACGTAATTTTGCCAGAATAAACCGTGAATTGCTACTGGCGGATGCTGCTAATGTGGATTGGCAGGGGTTGACTATACTTAGCACTGTGGATGAAATGGTCTTAGATTTTAATGGTCTCCTTTTAAACCTCTACAATAAACACGCCCCCATAAGACCTGTGCGCATGAAGAGACCACCGGCGCCCTGGCTTGATCACAAAATTCTAAAGGCCATGAGGTGGAGAGATGCCTTGAAAAGAAAACATAAAAAATCTCCAGGCGAGGCGAGCTGGAATGCTTTCAAGTATGCGAGGAATCGCGTAAATCAGATGTGTAGGAACGCAAAACGCCATTACATTCATTCTTCTATTAAGACCTGCACCCCTCAAAATACTTGGAAATTCCTGCGTACACTTGGTTTTGGGAAGCCCAAACCTGACTCTTTTCTTCCTACTGACATTAACGGCCTTAACCAGCATTTTTCTTCCCCTATAGCTTCTATAGACCCAGCCGTTAAATCCGTTGTCATCTCTCAAATTAGCTCCACAGCGGCCCCAGTTCAATTTGAGTTTTACCCAGTGACTACTGGAGAGGTTAAAAAATATATTAACCAAATAACCAGCAAAGCCGTAGGTTTTGATAACATAGGTCGCGCCCTGATTACTCCAATAATTGATATAATTCTCCCGTCTATTACTTACATCATTAATACTTCTATTTCTTCAGGGATTTTCCCTCCAAATTGGAAAAACGCTCATATTATCCCCATACCTAAAAAATCTGCACCAACTAATTTTAATCAACTGCGTCCCATTTCTATTCTCCCTTTTCTATCTAAAGTCCTTAAACACGTTGTCCACAGGCAATTTACTGACTTTCTAAACAAAAACTCTTTGTTTAGAAAGAGAACTCTGAACCCGCGGCAGTCCGGCTTTCGATCGTCTCATAGCACCAACACTGTTCTCGTAAATATTACTGACGATATACGCCATGCTATAGATGAGAAGAAGCTAACACTGCTTGTTCTTTTAGACTTCAGTAACGCCTTTAACTGTGTAGATCATGATATCCTTATTGCTATTCTTCTCTCACTAAATATTTCTCCTACTGCGGCACAGTGGTTCGACTCATATCTTCGCGGACGCAGGCAGCGCATACGGGTAGACGATGTCTTTTCGGACTGGTGCTCACTGTCTGCAGGTGTCCCGCAGGGTGGCGTATTATCTCCTTTACTCTTCTCGGTTTTCATAAATGCCATGGTCCAAGTAATAAACTTCAGTTCTTACCATCTGTATGCCGATGACTTGCAACTATCGCTGCACTTTGAAATGAGCGACGTAAATGGCGCGATTTCCAAAGTGAATAGCGATTTGGAAGCTATTCGAGTACGCTCGCAAAATCTCGGTATCCTAGTCAACCCTTGCAAGACGCAGGTCATGATCCTTGGCTCCAAACACATGTTGAGCAGACTAGATTTGGGAGCCATTTCTCCAGTATTATTTAATAATTTACCACTTCCTTTTTGCCAACATGCTAAGAACCTTGGTGTGCACCTGTCCTCCGATCTTTCCTGGAATTATCACGTCGCTGATGTCAGTAAACGTATTTTCTCCAGTATGCATTCGCTAAAGCGGTCTCAGTATCTTATTCCTTTTAAGTCAAAGCTCATGTTGGTCAATTCACTGCTTCTACCTATCATTGATTACGCTGATGTCTCCTATTCGGATGTTACTGAAGATCTACTTAACAAACTTGACCGCCTCCTTAATATGTGCATACGTTTTGTCTTCGGCCTGCGTAAATTTGATCATGTTACCGAATACCGCAAACAGTTAAGGTGGCTTAATATCCGGTCTCGTAGATCAGTACATATGCTATCCTTTTTATATAATATACTATATAACCCTAATACTCCCTCTTACCTTAAGACTCGTTTTCTTTTCCTTGGTGATTCGCACGATCGTCCCCTCCGTTCCTCTGTCAATAACCTTCTAAAAATCCCGTCACACGTCTCTTCCAAATATTCAGATTCGTTTACGGTGTCAGCTGCTCGCCAGTGGAATTTGCTTCCTCTGACTATAAGATCAGCCCCTTCCATCGGGGTGTTTAAACGCTTGCTCACTGCTCATTATCTGAACGCTTAAACCAGATCTAAGTGACAATTTTGGTATGGTATGGTATGTATGTTTATGTATTACATTTATTATATTATATACAGTATTTAAGTAGTATAAGTATTGTTATGCATCATTGTTAAAATTATATGTATATCCTTCTATCGAAAGTTCCGCACCCTAAGCATATTTCACTCTCTCAAAGGTTAGCTGGTAGAAAATGCCTAAGGCATTAAGCTCGCCTATGTACAATTTTGTGCAATAAAGAATTTAAAATAAAATAAATAAATAAGATGCCGTGAGGGCCTGGTCCCCATGGTCCCAGTGTCTCTCAACGCCAAACGGCTCAAATATACAATCGCTGCCGAGATTTGAATAGTTGCGCCGTTTGAGGTTTTCAGCATCCGAAGCTGCAGCACCTACCTTGACTAATGTATTCGGAAGATGCAAAGGGTATCAACGCAAGTAGCATCCCAAACTAGCGGCCTTCCCACGGTTCTTCCACGGTAAATTATCATACCATCCGTGATCGGGTGCTGCTGTGGCTGTGGGGGCCTTGGATCTCAACCAGCTGCACGCATAGTTTAATTATTGTTAAAAGCGGAAGTCTCGCAAAATCGTCGGATAGCTATGGGCATCGGGGAGCTATGATATTCTGTGATTCTGTACCTACTTCTATATTGTTAAATGGTTTATCTGCTATGGGGTGTTCTACTAGTGCTCTTCAGCAGGATAAAGGTAAATTATCATATGCTATGATCATAAGCTAGTAAATAAGCATGTCTCCTGATGGTCAGGTACGTATGTTGAACGCTAGAGTTTTTTACTTGCTGCAGGTACCTTTTTCTCCGGGGTGTCTCTGGGGGACAAACTTAATACATTTTTGTACTTTTATATTAATTATTACTTATAGTGGATATTTGGGGCGTAGATATAGTCTGTTTGGTTGGTCGCCTCGGTGGCACCTTTGCAGTGCAGATAACGATGGACAGGTCAATGGAACCAGCTAACCACCTAGTCTTACACTAGTTGGTTATGTGGTGTGTGTTCGGTTTGGTTTCTATTTATATTATGCACACTTAGGAGTGCGATTGGTTAAAAGAAAGTAGATGGGTCCTCAATAGAATACCTATGTAGAAAACTATAAATATCTAGGCCAAATAATAACTCATGGGCGTAGCCAGGGGGGGGGAGTATTTAGGGGTTTAACCCTAGCAATGTTTGAAAATAGATAAATTTGTATGCGGTAGTAGACATGTGCTGAGTGTTTGTAGGTTGAAACCCCCCCAGAACAGGTAACGATGGTGTGTTTTTTGATTATTTCTCACCAAAAATCGTGAGTAATGCGTATATGATGATAGTTTTTTTGTTTATTTAAAAAAATTACAACCAAAAACATTTCAAAATTTACGAGGCTTAAACCCCCCCCCCCCCCCCCCGATATTAAATGGCTCCTGGCTACGCCCATGTAATAACAATTGTAGTAAGAACATGCAATTAAAAGTACCTATACAGTTTTTTTTTTTTTTATGACAAATTAAGGTAGATTATAACTTATTTGTTAGACTTTAAAGGTATGTAAATTATTTAGAATATTTTCTAATAATATTGTGAAGACCGTGACTAATTCTCACTAACCAACACGTCACACCAACTTGTGTCGTAGTCAATAAAAGTTTATGGTATTTTTTAAATGTTTCTATTTTAATATTTCTATTCATGTTTCTTTCGGCTTTCGTCGTGGGTACACCTGTTTTTAGAAGACAGCGACTTTATATTGAGGTGGTAGTCTCCATTCAGGGCGCAGTTTGAAGACGATAAGACAGCGAGGATATTCAAATATATTTGTAATGCCTTAACATAATAGTAGCTAACAATGTTTTTAAACAATAATGTATTGATCGACTCCATTCATGGACTTTGTAGATCAGGACAAAGTCAGATGTCGTGCTTCAATAAAACATAAAAAAAAAATATTAAAACGACGAAGCAATCATTTTTTTTTATTCTCTATCAATATGATGAATGTTTTAGTATAAAAAGTAGAAGCAAAATCTTGCTATTTTTGTTATTTTTAGGCATTGTTTGTTATTTTTAAACTATTGGATTATTAAAATCTTGAACTATCAACTTGTAATGGAAGGTTCATATCACTGTATTTTTTGTTGTTGGTTGTAATAGGATTATATAGAGCTTGAAAACACCAAAAAACTGAAGTGGTTACGAAACAGGCGGCGACATTCGTAATAGTTAAATTAACTGACCGTTTCGTAACCTCAACCTGAAAGGAGATAGCCACCTCGATAAGACATCGATGCAATAGTCTCACGAAAAACGGTGAAGCCACAGAATCCAAAACATGACTAGATCATAGACTAGACGGTTTTTGCAACTGCATGCGCGGTGGTAACAAAATCAGTCGGTCGGTCTAGTGAAGTTATAGATTTCAGCCAATTAACATTGGATAATCATACCTAACTAATAATTTAGTGTTTTAACCATTTATAAACGTTATTAAACAACAATATATTGATCGACCCCATTCATGGACTTTGCAGGACTGCTTACCATCAGGTACCTGTCATATGCCGTGCTCCGATAAAAAAAGGTGTCAAAAACATATATAGACATTTAAATGTTGTCCCAAAACTAAACCTTACCACAACATGCCCACTTCGTCGATGTCCAAGAGTGGTCCTATATCGATGAAGATCAGGAAACACTAAACAATTGATTTATGTGAGAAACACAATAAAACCCTAAGACAAAGTAAACTCTCTCACCAAGCCATAAAATTCAAATTTCTTTACTAACAAGAACACTTACTTCAATCAATCGAAATACAATCTTAAACGGTAGTAAATAAGATTGAATTTAGTTAGGTAATGAAGTGTAAAGAATGCCACCAGAGTCGAATATGCCAGTTTTCTCTTGATTTATGCTCGATACGCCATATTAAAGGTTTTGTTTTGCTGGATCTCGGTAAAAATCTGTTATTTATGGAGTCAAAATCGAATGCTTAGATTAAATTATGTCTGATAGTATTAAGATTTATAGCTGAAACATATTGGTTTGGGTTTATAAGGTTTGATTCGAAATTTGAAAGTATAGCTTCCTCAATTTGTCTATATTATTGAATTTTGTAGTAAATCGTCATTATTTTGTGCGCAAGAGTCTAACCCAATTAATCTGTGATAAAGTTTAGTTATTAATATATTTGTTACAATAGTATATGTTTATAGTGTTTTGTGTTATTTAGAGCATAGCTAGAAAGTAGATCTTTTTAAGTGTGAATTTTGTTTTGTGCCTTTCTATACATACCTACATACATACATATAATCAACATTGCCTTACGGCACCCGAGACCTCCTAGACGGAGGGGTTTTTAATCCCACCTCGTCGTAGCAGATGGTATGAATCTACAAAGAACAGGTGGCTAGCTCATCGCGATGTTTGGATAGACTCAATAACCCATCTCTATACAGTTTCACAAGTTGGTATAGTGAAACTGGGGCCGACAGCTCAATGTGCTCTCCGGGGCACTATAGTGGTGTTGTTAAACAAATGTACACCGAGGTTTGAACCAGGGGCCTAAATATTTTTAAGTCTAAGGTCTAACCAACTCGGCCACCACGTATACTTATAAAAAAGATATGTTGTATTATAAAAGCTAACAAATAGAAACAAATCGGTAAACAAAACATTAGCAAGTGATTTTGTTTGTATGGCTCGGTGGTCATACATACGCCGCCTACAGTAGCGGCCGCCTACGGGCTGGCGATTGCTAGATCGGCCCGCCCGGCTTGCGATGACCGCCGAGCTACAGTAGTGTGGAGACAGCTTGTTTTCTGAAATAAAAAAAGTTTAATATATTATTCCATTTACTACTTTCATTATTCCATTTTCATTATTTTTATTATATTTATTGTAATTGCACATCTATCTTAGCTAACCTTTTTTTTAAACTTTGTGCAATAAAGTTTTTAAATAAATAAATATTATATAATTATCATGGCAGAGTTGGTGGTGAGATCTAGGAAAAGAATGGGTCATTAGATCTTAAAATTATTATTGTATAATGCAGGTTAGTGGGAAGGTATTGCTTATATAAAGCATAAAAACACATGGCACGCGCTAGTGTACACTATATTATTTAAAAAAAAAATCTTAGTCTCTCCGGGTAAAGTAATTTTCTGTGCGTATAAATTATTTTAATTTATTATCACAACTTGTTCCAGATTGAGATAAAACGTATATTTATACATTATAAAAACATTATACATTATAAAAAAAACGCTAGGCCATGCACTAGATCTTATAAATATAATATAACTTATAAAGAACATGGCTTTATATTGAAGTAATAAGAAATATCGATAAAAAAGGAGGTAACTTTGTGATTTTTTTTCTATTGAGGCAAATTTTATTTTAACGTTTTTAAAAAAGCTGGTTACTTCTAAAAACTTTGTATTATTACTATATGTTTTTTATATATTTGTTAAGTTTGAGGTATTCTCGTAATCAGAGATCTAGATTTCTGATTTATGCTCTTAACATGATGGAAATTGAACCTGTCCTACACCACGGTCAAAACAACAAATAAAATAATTCACAAGTGCATTCCATATAATTTTACCTTTTGTTAAACATCTACAAAGAAGAAAATCTTAAACTAACAAATCATATGACATCCATTCAGTTATTGTGCGCATGATTTTAAATAATAATAATTGAATCAATTTTAAAAGCTTCATAGATGTATCTGCATTCTGATTTATGCACAGTACTTTATAAACTATTGTTAAATTCCTCAATGCGAGTTATGTTGTTTCTTTTATTTGAATAGTAAATGTTAATACTGTTTTATTTTATTGGAGATTAAGGGATTATTATGTAACATAATACTTACCTACCTATATTGTTTTTTTTTAAATGCAAGATTTCCACATAAAATTACCGGACTCCGTAGACTAGTGGGTGCGCCTTTGGCTTTGTATCCGGAGGTCGTGGGTTCGATTTCCACGCATGGCAAAAAAATATTAGTACGTTTTTCTGTACATTTTTGTCATGGTCTGGGTGTTTATAAAATATAATATGTAATAATATTGTTTTATTTTTATTGGAGCACGACATGTGACTTTGTATCTACCTGGTGGTGAGCAGACCTACAAAGTCCATAAATGGGGTCAATCAATATTTTTTTCTTAAAAAATAGTGATCGCTCGTACTATGCCGGCTAAATGATGCGATTACGAAATGGGGGGCGATAATGACGAATTGCATTACGAGTATTTTTTTAATATACTCCCTGCCTTATCGTCAATTTAACTACCCATTTCGTAACCGCACCTTAAAAGGAGACTACCACGAGATTAGGAAACTAGACGTTGTTTCTGGTGCACATAGTACGCAAGCATTAGTTTGTGACCAGAGCAATAAGTATATAATGGTATAAAAATAACTAAATGTATATTAGGTAGGTATATAATAATTAGAGATGTGCCGAATAGTCGGCGACTAGTCGGTAAAGCCGACTATCCGGCCACTATCATAGTCGGCGAATATTCGGCAAAGAGCGCCGACGCCTATATGTATGTAGGGGAAATTAAATTATATAAAAACCTTGATTATTTATATATATATATATATCTTCACGGGTGCCTTACGACGCCCGAGACCGCCTAGACGGCCCCAGCGTACCCAGCAGAGGGGTTTTAATCCCACCTCGTCGTAGCCGATAGCTTGATTATTTATCAATATTATTATTTTATTATCAGTCACATTTTGAAATGAAAAGCAAAGCAACCTTGCCTTTGGAAATAAGTAAAATTTATTAGAAGTAAATTATGATGTAAAAAGACTAAAGGTTCTGCCAATGATATTTTAAGTAATTTTGTTTTTTATAATATCATTAGCTTCTGCCCTTTCTGGCAGCAATCGATTTCGGCGGCACGGCGTTTGCGACTTTCGCGCGAATCAGCTGTAAACGAAAAGTTACGGAAGTCCCCGAAACCGTGATCGGCGTGATCACGACTAGCCGACTAGTCGGCCAAAGTTAATAATCGGCACATCTCTAATAATTATACTATAAAATATTAACAAAGACACCATGAAAGGTTGTACTTTGGACTAATATGAGGCATTACAGATCATCCCAAAAAACTTTTCTCATAGAACTTGGTGTCGTAAATGAAAAGAAAATTGGCTTCTCCATACAAACTAGTTATGTTAAAATAACCAATTTGTATGAAAAAGTTTTTTTTTTATATACGACATATATAATATACATCTTTCAATGGAAAAGTTTTTTGATTTGTTCATTAGAGCTTCATATTAGCCCAAAGTACAACCTTTCAAAAAAGGGCACGTTAAGCTGTCGGTCCCGGTTTTACTATACCAACTTGTGAAAATGTTTATAGATGGGTTATTGAGTCTATTCAAACATCGCGACGAGCTAGACAGTTGTTCGGTGTAGACTCATACCATCGGCTAAGACGAGGTGGGATTAAAAACCCTTACGCTGTGTACCCTGGGGCCGTCTAGGCGGTCTCGGTCTAGGCGCCGTAAGGCACCCGTGATGATATGTATATATGTATGTTTATCCATCGACGCGTCGATCGGTTTATCGATGTGGCTTCCTGGTATGGCCCAAGTTCACCCTGTAATTATATTAATTTCCTTGATATTTCATACATTCTGTCAAAAGTTCCCAAATAGATGTTAGGTAAGCAATTTGTTGTTAGTGTCTAGTATACAAAAAACCAAAATCTCTGGACCTCAAAATTACTAATTCGATTTTTTTGTGGTGAAGACCATCATTGGCTTATAGACACCAGACGCAAAGAAAATTATCCAGAAGACAAAAGTCGAAAACCGTCTTTATTCATAGAAGGTTTAGCTCTAGGGGTCCAGAAGGGCAAATGCAGCAAATGATCTCGAAACTCTGGAAGAGACTAGTGACTTCCTATATACATCAGATGTTTTATCTATAATTCAATAAACGACTGATTGTTTCCTGAATAAAAAAATAAATAAAAATTAGAATAAGTGTATCATAATTTTGCATGCCAATATTGGCAGAGTATGTGAGTCTAATTAATATTGTGTTCAACCCATATTCTTCAAAATGAAGAAATTTTATTTAATTTAGTTTATATTTTAATATACGTGGTGGCCGAGTTGGTTAGACCTTGGACTTAAAAACACTAAGGTCCCTGGTTCGAATCCCGGTGTGTACCAATGAGTTTTTAATTTAAAAATGTATGTACATTTGTTTGACAACACCACTATAGTGCCTCGGAGAGCACGTTAAGCTGTCGGTCCCGGTTTCACTATACCAACTTGTGAAACTGTTTATAGATGGGTTATTGAGTCTATTCAAAACATCGCGACGAGCTATTTATTATATAACTATGGTGAGAGGTGGGTCTCTATAACTTCGCTTATCGACCTACCAGTTTCGTTACCACCACCGATTCAGATGCAAAAATAGTCAAATGACCTAGTCATGTTTGGGTTTTAGTCAGTGGGTTTTCAGGAGACTATTGCATCGTATTATTGATTCTATTTTCTTCCATTTACTTCTGTTCTTTACCAGTTTCTTCCATTTACTTCTGATCCTTAATTTTTTCTCCTGCAACCTCTTTCACATCATCCCCGCACCTGTTAAAAATCTTCCTTTTCTTTCCTTCTGGTCCCATTATGCCGGCTAAATGATGCCGTTACGAAATAAGCGGCAACAAAGAGATAAAATTCTATAAGTGTTTATGTTAAAAGCCTCACTGCTTTATCGTCAAATCAATTGCTCATCTCGTAACCATGCCTAAGATAATATTTTAAAGATCGACCCTATTTATAGATTTTGTAGATCTGCTTACCATTAAGTAAATACAAAGTCACATGCTCCAGTAAAATAATAATATAAATAAATAAAATCGATAATGTAACATGACAAATTCAGTTATTTTCCGCAACACTTTCAATGCATTTTTTTTGTAAGAATTCTAATAATTTCACGACGAAAACTTTTCTCGACACTTTTATCTCGCATCCCATTAGTTTACTTAAAAATCGGAGTGTTAAAACGGTATTTTAAATCGAGATAGGAATCGGTTCTGGGCCGTCATCAAAGTAAAACCAAATTAACCGCTACCGTATAATCCGAATACCGACGAATCGAGCCGAATCGGTATTCGTACCCGGATGATAACATCGAATAAATGTACGAAAATCGAGAATCGTTTGTCAATCTGTCGGGATTTTGTATCTCGAATTATTTTGATCGAACTAATTTTGTTATGGTATTTCTTGATATATATTCCTAGTTTTTGGACTTCTTTATGCAACAGAGATCATTTAGATTTAATAAAAATATATTTAAACCAGTAGATATATTATGATATATATTTTATTATTTTAATGAAATACCTGCAACAGGCTTACCCGGAACCGGAAAGCTACAGGCTCCTCAAACTGGAGGACATCCTCAAATATGTCTGTATCATATTTGATGGGAAGGACGAGTGAGGTGTAAAGGACTGGGGAATACACAAAAGATCCCACTGGGTCGAAGTGTTCCGACTGATGTCAGCCCCAAAAACTAATAAGATAAGATGATATATATATATATATATGGTGTCCGAGTTGGTTAGACCTTGGATTTAAAAACACTTAACAACCAAAGTAAAAAAAACAAAAAAAAATACCATCAATGTTGCGTTTTGGCTCCCGAGAACTGATTTTAATCAGTCACAGGATACTCAGGAACTAACGCATCCTCATTTCGCCGATGGTATTCAGACGCAACACCTAACAAGTGGCGAGCTTGTTGCAGTGTTTATAATGTTATAGCCTCGTTGTATAAAGCGGTTACCTATCCCAGGTCCGCCCTTGTTGTAATTTGCTAAAATTTGTTATCAGTTGCGCAGTGACTTAAACAGCTCGGTACGCTTTTTTGAAAAAAATAATCCGTTATTATTACAATTCAATAGTAAATAATAATAATTGATTGCTACGTTTTACATAACACATTTATCGGAGATGCGCGGGCGTCGCTACACGCGTCTAGCAAACGATTTATTGCAGTACGATGAACGTAAATCGTACATCCGCCAGCGAAATATTTACTGGTGCACTCTTGAATACTGCCGTCCTTACGATAAATTGTCACGCGTATGAAGAAAATAGAAATATTATTGTTTTTTACTAGTTTTCGTGTTTATTTATTGAATTCGCAATAGAAGTTTTTAGACGCTCTCTGTAGACATTTTAAGGACCTCGTGATCGCCCATAAATATCAGGTTTAGCTCTTCCAGTAATTCTCGACTACTGTTTGTTGTTTATTTATTAATCTTTTAGTAATAAGTAGGTATTTTTTTAAAACAGATAAAAAACAACTTTATTGCACTGTAAACAAAAGTTATGTACAAAGGCAAACTTAATGCATTAGACCTTATCTACCAGCTAACCTTTAAGATTGTGTTCGAAGTCGGATGCTTAATTTTAATTTTAATAAACTTATTCATCATCATCATACCAGCCTTTCACACGTCCAGCGCTGGACATAGGCCTCCCCCAAGGATCGCCACAACGACTGGTTCTGCGCTGCCTATAGCCATCGGCTTCCCGCGACCTTTTTCAGGTCGTCGGTCCATCTTGTGGGGAGCCTGCCTCTGCTGCGTCTTCCAGCAATCGGTCGCCACTGATGCCCCAACGACCGTCCGTTTCTGCGAGCTATGTGGCCTGCCCACTGCCATTATTTTATTACTTACCACAAAAAGATGTTTATGTACAGTTTAAGACAGCCTCCGTAGACTAGTGGTTGCGCCTTTGGCGTTGTATTCGGAGGTCGTGGGTTCGATTCCCACACATGGCAAAAAATATTAGTACGTTTTTTCTGTACAGTTTGTCATGGTCTGGGTGTTTATAAAATATAATATGTATTATATCGTTGTTTCTGGTACACATAGTACAAGCCTAGAGCTTAGTTTGTGACCAGAGCAATATGTGTAGGTAATTTGTCCGAAAAAAAACAAAAAAAAAATTACCAACATAATAATAATTGAACTTCGACTAACAGCTAAGTTCTAATATTGGAAGTACATTTGTATGGGCGTCAAGGTGCACTTCAGAGCATACGGTAACGCTTTCCATACTATGTAACCTTTCACTTATTTTGTTCCACGAATGAAGTTGATCAATACATTGTTGTTTAAGAGAATTCATTGCAGATCAACTGCCCCTTTTGTAACCGCACCCAAAAAGGAGACTACTCCCTCGACAAGCTCGTTGAAACCTAGTTTTTTATTGCAGTTAAACAGTACCCAGTCCTGATCTTACTGCATAACTAACTAACTAACTAAAATTGTCACGCCTTTTTTCCACGGGATAGGCAGAGACAAGACAACCTACAAAGATCCTGGCACAACTCTCTCGCTTCCTTCACATCCACCACTCTCTTCATAAAGCGCTACAGGTATGTTATGTTACTTCTACTTACTGCATTTTGCATACCATTTAGCACCAGACAGAAGCAATAGTACAAATCCAAGTGTTGTAAAAAATAAAGAGCTGCATCCCCAACAAATAGTACCAATACCGCATTTTTGGCGGATTTCTTTATCCAACGGTAAGGGTTAGTTATTGTCATATAAAAATTACAATTAGAGATCTGTAACTAGATCTTTATTTTTATATGGTAAGAATGAACCGTTATAGTTCCTCTCATCTTCTTAGTTGAGATAGTTAGATTTTTAGGTGAGAGGAAGGCCTCTATAACTTCACTAGGCCAACCTACCGGACTTGTTACCGCCCATACAAATGCAATAACCGTCAAGTGACCTAGTCATGTTTCGGTTTTAGTCTGTGGGTTCACCGGTTTTTTAGAGACAACTTCATCGATTTCTTGATGAAGTGGTAGTCTTCTTTCTTAGTGCGGTTACGAAAAGGGCGATTGATTTGAGGATAAAGCAGCGAGGATATTAAAATAGACTCATAATGCAATTTCGCCTTTGTCGCCGGCCGTTTCGTAACCGCTTCATTTAGCCGACATAGTGGGAGCTATCTATATTGTTAAACAATGTTATTTAATGACCCAATTCATGTACTTTGTAGGTCTCCTTACCACCAGGTAGATACAAAAGTCACATGCCGTGCTTCAATTAAAAAAAAAAAATTGCTGCACTCTTGACAGTATTGTGTGTGGGGTGGTGACAAGCTTCACAGGCCCATGCCATTCCTTTCTAACTTCTGCTCTCCTAGTACTTTTATCTAATGAAAGCTTTACTGTATGTACATTATAGAAATCCGCCTTTAAAGACATCAATTCTAGAAAATAGATAGAATACCAGGGTAAGGTGTTGTTTCCCCTTAATATATCAGTGCAACATAAATTTATGCGCACGCGCCACGACGTGCAATCGAACAGCATTTAGCTTTTTATCGGTGACTCCTTGATTTATTAGTCCTGGAAAAGTCAATTCTTCACCGCGATAGCTACAACATGTATCTGTAGGCAACTTAAACTCGGTTGAAGCATCAGTTTTAACATCATTTTGAGCTTTGTTTCCTAATACAAAAGATACAGTTTTGAAAGTGATAAAATTGATTAACGAAGAACACTGTTTTCCCAACGTAGGTGTTGGTATAAAATGTGAAATTTATTTGCAATTTACATGAGTTGTATAAATAATGCTATGTCAATATTGTGAAATGCTATTTTATCAAAAGTCAAATGACATTGTTTTGTTACCAACTTTATTTTTAGGACAGCCTTGTTGGTGTATAATTATATTAAAGACACTGCATTCGCAATCTCGAAGTCTGCTTTTTCCATATAAAATGAGCTTTCGTACTTCCAGTAATATTTGAGTACTGTTTGTCGCAGAATTATAATAATCGTTTGTCGGTCAATGCAATAATTAATCTTTTTTAACTATAACTACTAATATCAAAGTTGTAATATTGGAAGTACGTTTGTTTGGGCGTCAAGAAAACTGCAGAGCCCACATTAAGAAATAAAGTCATTTTCCTAGTTTTAATCAACGATCTACAGCTTTTCAGTCGAATCTAAACAGCAAAATTAATGTTGAATTAATAATCTGAAACAAAGTGTGTTTCTTACTAGGTAAAATATATAAATTAAAGCTACAAAATTTTATTGCCAAATATTTCGCCTCTCTTTGGAGCGGCGTCATCAGTGACTGTTAAATTAATAAGGAAGGGTATATTATCGATGAATTTAAAATGCGGAGAGAACGCGTTTTTTTCTTTATTCATCTTATCCAATTAAGTATGTCCTTCTTTCTTTCTAAATTGCAACTAAGTATGTCTTTCCCATAGATCTAGTATCTTTCTCTACTGTCTATGGTCTTTCCTCATCAGTGTCTCTTGTTTATACTAAAAATACATTTCCTAGACAATATTCTTGTCTTATCTCTCTGGCTGATTTCATTAAAGATACTTAGACCTAATGGTGACTTTTATCTCCTCTCAAACTCCTTAAAATTAAATAGAGTTTTCTTTATTTTTTTCTTTAATTACTAATGAAAATGTGAAATGTAATTTGACGGAAGTGTGGTATCTCCTGTTACACAGGTCTCTTGACTTAGCACATGAGTCCCAACATCCAAACAATGTAAAATTTTTGTAAATAAACAATTTTAAATTTAAATTTAATTGGATCATGCCCAATTCGTAAACGCATCATTTAAATGCTGTTATACAACAATGTCGACCAAGTTCATGGTATTATAGGTCAGCTTACCATCAGGTACATACCGTGCTCCAATAAATAAATAAAAAATAAAGGATCGAGTTATTATTTCCTTTCAAACATCAATGAGTCATTTCACGCGTGTGGATGTCAATTTGATTGAGGAAACATTTGTCTGAGTGTCAGATGAGTAGCACTAAATTGTCCTACTTGTTGTGTCTAATACAATTTCGTAGAGGCTATGAGGTCAGACGGTCTTTATTCTTTATCATCGGCATGAGTTTTGCGACCATCTATAATCTGTTTTTTTTTTCTTAAAATTTTAAGCATTGGTAGTGGAGAAATATACTTCTGTTTTCCTCTTGTAAATGGCTACTACTTGTAAATGACGACTAGTCTAATACAATTTCGTAGAGACTATGAGGTTAGACGGTCTTTATTTTTTATCATCGGCATTAGTTTTGCGACCATCTATAATCTGTTTTTTTTTTTTTAATTTTAAGCATTGGTCAGTGGAGAATATTCTTCTGTTTTTCTCTTGTAAATATATACGACTAGGCAAATGATTATTAATGTAGTCAATAGGCAATAGGTGGATAAATTGGCAGGGATATTTCCGCCGGCAAATTGGCTCACAAAAAAATATAACTAATATTTTTTTTTTGTAATTTTCTATATTATCAAGTAGATACAAAGCATCACATGCCGTACTCCAATAAAAAAAATATTAAAAGGCCATCCAAGAAATAAAATGGCTTTCTAAACTTTCTGGCTGTATTTCAGTTATTAACATGTTTAGTTTCTAAATTTTATTATACAGCGTACTCGCAAAAATAAACTGACTTACACAATAAAATTAATTAGGTCTAAATAGCGCAATTAGTACCTTTAAAGTTTCTAAATTCATATTCTTTTCACATTTAAGCCACAGCGTACTCCCGAAAATAAACTGACATACGCAATAAAATAAATTGGGTACAAATAGAATAATTAATAACTATCTATTAAGTTTATAAATTCAATTTCGTTCTACTAAAGCCACAGCTCTCGCGAAAATAAACTGACATACGCAATAAAATAAATTCGGTACAAATAGAATAATTAATAACTATCTTATTAAGTTTATAAATTCAATTTCGTTCTACTAAAGCCACAGCTCTCGCGAAAATAAACTGACATACGCAATAAAATAAATTGGGTACAAATAGAATAATTAATAACTATCTATTAAGTTTATAAATTCAATTTCGTTCTACTAAAGCCACAGCTCTCGCGAAAATTAACTGACGTACGCAATAAAATAAATTCGGTACAAATAGAATAATTAATAACTATCTATTAAGTTTATAAATTCAATTTCGTTCTACTAAAGCCACAGCTCTCGCGAAAATAAAATGACATACGCAATAAAATAAATTGGGTACAAATAGAATAATTAATAACTATCTATTAAGTTTATAAATTCAATTTCGTTCTACTAAAGCCACAGCTCTCGCGAAAATAAACTGATATACGCAATAAAATAAATTGGGTACAAATAGAATAATTAATAACTATCTATTAAGTTTATAAATTCAATTTCGTTCTACTAAAGCCACAGCTCTCGCGAAAATTAACTGACGTACGCAATAAAATAAATTCGGTACAAATAGAATAATTAATAACTATCTTATTAAGTTTATAAATTCAATTTCGTTCTACTAAAGCCACAGCTCTCGCGAAAATAAACTGACATACGCAATAAAATTGATTGGGTCCAAATAGCGCATCCTGTCCTCGCCATTTAACTCCCACGCGCCGTAATGATATCCAGTAGGATCAAATTCTTTCCATTACGATCACTAATTTGAATGGTCATTGGGCGAATTGTTTTATGAGTCGTTCGCAATTTTCTAGTTACGCATAGGTTATGTTTGTGGATAGTTATGTTTAGACATGAGTATGGAAATAGATTTGAATGTTGTTTTTTTTTTTAATTTTATTGTATTGTATTAGAAATATAAAGAATTTTACTAGAAACACAAATGAAATTACTAGCAACTGTTTTAAAACTCACATTTATGCAGCGAAAGTTGGTGCAAGAGGAATTCCAGCAAAGTCTTGCCATCATCTATTGAAGAATCTTAGCCTTCCAAGATAGGCCATCGGAACTTTATGGAACGTGTTCCAAGATGGCGCTAACATGATTATATAGTATTTCGATCTCAAATCAGTTAATTCCCTGTCTTCCAACTATGCGATAGATCCGGCACCCGCACGGAGAATCCATGGATAGCTAAGAACCTCATTAACTATTTGGCTGGGTTAAGATACCTATTCACGTTTCGTTTAAAAGACTCTTTCCTTCCTCTTATAAAGAGGAAGGAAACACACAAGCTGGTAGACCGTTCCACATTTTAATAGTACGGCAGATGTATGAACCGTCAGAACGTTTAGTACGAGTTGGTACATCCGCCACGGTATACATATGTAACGGAAAGAGGAAGTGGGAAATAATGTTGAATAGCTCTTCAGAGCACTGTCCATGGTATAGGCGGTAAAATACGCTCAACGATGCCACATCCCTGCGAAGCTGCAACGGCTCCAAAGTTTTATTGAGCGTTTCGTCTCCAATAATTCTAGTCGCTCGCTTCTGCAGGGTATCGAGAGCAGATAACAGAAATTTGGCAACACAAGTTCGAATTTGAGCCTTGTATAACATTATTCTTAACCTGGCTGTAAAAAACCGACACTTATTTATGATGCCAAGTTTTTTTGATGATGTTTTAGCAATTTCTTTCTGTTAATAAAAACAGAGGTAAATGTTACGCTACGATCTTTAGATAACTAAACAAAAAGAATAGTCAGTAAAAACAAAGTACAAACAGCGAATACAAAGTAATAATCCGGTTCATTTTAAAGTAATCTACGAATAAAACCGTGTGGCAAAGTTAGTAATAAATAAACTTTATAAATAAAATAAACACTGTTCATAGAATGTAATGTAACAAATTTTATTAATTGGTACAACAGTTGGTGGGCAAAAAGTGAATCCAAAGCATAAATCTCTTGCCTAAGCGGTGGTCCCGTAGAAGACCCTAATGATTGCAATGTATTATTGAAAACGTATTATTTATTATAATTACAATCTTAATTATTACGGACGTACTCGTTAGTTATGCTTGTAAGTTTATTTGTGCTTAAGTTAATTGTTTTTTTTTATTGGCTTGGATTAACAGACCTTTGAAGCCAGTCATCAGGTTCTACTCTAAACTTCTATTTGAACTTTATACACTTTATGGGACAGTAAACAAAAGGTGGTTGCAACCTGTGATTTTCAAGGAAATTTCTAAGCGTTTGGTCTAATGACCTGATGTAATCATCAGGTTATCAAATTTACCTCAGAGAGTATTGTGATTCAGCGAGGATACTCGTCCAGTCTTTTTTGGAGCACAGGTGGGTTATTGAGTCCAAACTGCGAGAGCTGGCGACTTTTTCGGTGTGGACTCGGAACACCATCGGCTGCGACGATTTAGAAATAAAACCCCGCCGCTACAGCGCTGGGTACCCTGAGGCTGTATTAAGCACTCGTGATGGTAAAAAAAAAATCACGGGTGCCTTACGGTGCCCGAGACCGCGTAGACGGCTTCAGGGTACCTGGCGGAGGGGTTTTTTCTCCCACCTCGTCGTAGCCGATGCTATTAGTCTATACCGAGCAAGTGGCTATCTCGTCACAAAGTTTTGATAGACTCAATAACCTATCAACAGTTTCATAAGTTGGTATAGTGAAACTGGGACCGACAGCTAAACGTGCTCTCCGAGGCACTATAGTGGTGTTGTTAAACAAATTTAAAAACATTTTAGGTACACAGCGGGGTTTGAACCAGGGACCTAAGTGTTTTTTTAAGTCTAAGGTTTGACCAACTCGTGATGGTACTTTAAATTATTTTTAAGTAGATGGAAATAAGGTAGGTACCTAGATATAATAAAAAACAAGCGTTGTGTTACGTAAATGAAGCAATAAAATTAAAACTTGTTTGTAAATCAATACTCAATCGACCATAATTCTTTACGAAGCTTTACAGTTCGTAGAGCGCGCAATTTATGAACTTTAGAACAGTTCAAAACTATCACTTATAGAATCGGAATTATACTAAATTATGTTGTATGATGTTGATGTGTGATGGAACTTACATTTATACCATCACGCCTATGTTCCTATTAAAGGCTACGCGAATAGAAATATACTTTACTTCACATGTTCTCTATTTCCTAACTTCCTTCATATCCATGCACCTATACATACGCAGGCGCGTGTATTTTTATACTTCGTACTTGCTCGGTTTTGAACACTTGTTTGAACTATACAACAGATATATATATATATATCTGTTTGGTATGTTTTTGGTCTCACTTTCAATCAACTGGCCGAACTACCTTCAACATAACACTTCCAATCTTCGATATAACATTATTATCTATTCCACTTCTATCTATACAAATACTGCGGCGAGCTGGCCACTTGTTCGGTGTAGACTCAGACTGCCATCGGCAAGTTGGTATTGTTGTTTCTGCACTTCAAGCCTATATCTCAATTTGTGACCAGGGTGTCCTACATATTAAACTATGTATAATAATCTTCTTTTTTTCATTAACTGCTATATTAAGAAAGTTATATTTTATTTCGATCACGGATATTTTTTTTTTTTGTGATTAAGTTTATTTTAACGATTATTTCATTAATTTATTAGTAGAAAATTGAAAACTAATTTACATCGGTTCACTAACCAAATATATTTCACCGAAATAAAAATCATGACAGTTTTTATCATATAATTATAACCAGCACTCACAATAATGCGGTTTCTAATACCACAATCTAAACCTGATGTAATATTTCAAGAACACCTGCCACGATAAATTAGCCCTTATCTCTTATGCTGAAGCCATTAAAATTGTTAGCATAATATATTTTACAACACCATAATCGATCAAAATGACGGTTCTGACTATTAACAATCGATAACCGATTATTTATGTATTCGAATCCAATAAGTTTTCGATGTCGTTGTCACAGCAAAATCGATGCCGATGAATATTAAATTAAAGTATAATTTAATGAGTATATATGCTAATTTTAATTGGTTTTACATTATTATTAATTAATTAAAATTAATTTTAATTAGGCCTGAAGTTTCTTGCTGGCTTTTTTGTTTTGAAATTAAAATAATTATAGATCGTATGCGCATGATATGTTTTTTTTATTAATATTATTAAGAATAGCAAGAGCAATATATTTTCAAGAAAATATTAAGGAACTCAAATCATTTATTTGTAAACAAAGGTGTTCATTATAATTAAGGATAGCTTTACCTGGTCAATACTCAATATGTGTGAATGTCTTATATAAAATTATAATTATTTGGCATCTACAGTAAATATTAAATAAGTATAATAATGTTGATGTAATATTTACTTTATTAAATTTTTTTTAAATTATATCTAAACCTATAAAGCACACCTACAAAGTCTATTGGCTTTGTATTGGGGCAAATTAATACATAATATAGCATTAGTGGCTTCCATAATGCTGGTAGATGATACTGTTATGAAACAGGCGGCGATAAAGTATAAAGTACAACGAATTTGTATAAGTACTTGTATATCTTCGCTGCCTTATAGTTAAACCAAAAAAATCGATGCAGTAGGCTACTAAAAACCGGTGAAACCACAAATCAAAACTGAAACATCACTATGTTTCACTTGACAGTTTTGGCATCTGGATGGTCAAGTGTTAATCACACTTTTTATAGAGACCTAGCGAAGTATAATACCTAAAAGGTTCACATTCATTTTGAAACGAATAAAATTTACCCTGCTTGTGACGGTAGTACCAAAAAAAAATTATTATTACCGAATTCAAAATGGACATAGGAATCTAATATAAAAATACTTATATGTATCATCACCGAAATCGAAATTAAAATAGGAAGCTAAAATTAAAATATTTGATGTATCTACACCGAATTCAAAACAGACATATAAAGCTAAAATCAAAAGATTTGTTCACTGAAATAAAAATAGAAATAGGAAGCTAAAATACCTGGAGAACAAATTAAAATAGGTAGCTATATAAACGACCAATGGAAATATTTTAACAAAACCAATTCGAATATGGGGACATTCATCGGCGACTTCCCGGAAATGAAAAATTCGCGGGTTTTTATAGTAAAATGGCGACGGTCAATAATTAGGGGCGTCGGCTTCAATTAGGTAGCGGTCGTCCCTTACACCGAACTGTGAGTAGTTGTTGATACAGATACAGAAACTAATATAGACAGAGGATAAGCTGTTGTAGACAAAGGAGAAACTGTAATATTCAGAGGATAAACTGTTATAGAGGATGGATCATGTGATGCCTCAAATGCTATTCACGAAAATTTCTTTACAATAGATCCAGTATTAGATCCTTAGTCATAAGAGACGTAAAGGTTATATATATTTAGAGTAAAAATATGTAAAAGTGATGATATAAATTACAATTTATATTATCTATGGTTTGTTTTAATGAAGCATGATCAGGTTGATAATGATAAGTGCAAATGAAGTCTAAGAATGTTATTAATCAAAAATAACAATGATGCTATATTTGGTTGGGTCTACTATATCTGTGTGAGAAACTTACTTACGCCGCGCTTAAAGGACCCAAGATTAAAGTAAGAAGAGAAAACGCCGGCAGATAAGGATTTTTGAAAATAATGACTTACGTATAAAGAGATATAACTATTGTGCCTTCTATTCGCACTATTCGCTTATAGGGTCATCAAGCTTTATTGCGAGTTTATGACGACTAAATAAAAGAAAACTTAATAAAAGGGTCACTTTAGTCATCACTATTGTTGAATTCTTCATTACCTTATGAATTATTATCATCACCTTATGAATTATTATCATTATCAGCCGAAGTATCATCATAAGCTTATGAATTAATATTATCATTAGCCAAAGTATCATCATCACCTTATGAATTTTCATCATTATCGGCTAAAGTATCACCATAACTTTATAAATTATTATTACGTATTAGTTACATACAACTTTTTTTTATATTTATAAAAATTGGCACGTATAGTACTGACAGAAATTAATAAATAAGCATCATTAAGACCATTCTATGCAACAATAACTCTGTAAAACTGACAATTAACGATTGAATTATATTTATAAGTCGCGTGCGTTTCCTCATGAACAGTTAAGTAATGGATAATACTGTAGAAATATTTGCTGCCGTCCGTCCGATCACCTGCCTTTAATGTGCAATGACGGGCCGATTCTTGTACTATTTACAGCATATGCTCTTTTAGGCTTTTAAGAATGTGATAATAAGGCTTTTTGCGTAGTTTCTGATTAATAGGCGGGTTTACATGATCGCTTGACAAGGAACAGGATGTCGTAGGTTTCTTTCTTGTATGTTGTCTTATTATTGTAAGTAGGACAGTAAATATTTTATTTATTTATTAATAAGTAGTCAGGTCGTTTGTATCAGGTTTTTATTTAACTGGCTTGTCATTAAATTTAACTTTTATATTATTTTATTGGAGCACCTGATGATAAGCGGCCTACAAATTCAATAAATACATGAATGGGGTTTGTCAATACATTGTGGTTTAACAGCACTGATCGCTTCCACTATGCCGACTATATGATAGCGATGACGAAATAGGCGGCGACAAAGAGAACTTTACATTACGACTTTACGTTAATATCCTGACCGTTTCGTAACCGCATTCTAAAAAGAGACTAGAAATCGATTTAGTAAACTTCTGAAACCCTAAGATACTACAGCCTAAAGTAAAGAATTTATAAGAGACCTCCCACCTAAAAACTGTACAAATATACTAAACTGAAAACATTTCGAAACTAGACACACTACTTAGGGTTTTAGGAAGTTAAAATCAAATATTATTTATTGGTTAAAACAAAGCACATTTATGGTAAAAATGATGTGACGTGCTAATCTAGCAAATGTGATGCTAAATTAGTAGTAAAATCTAAGTCTAGATCAAACAAGCGACAAGCTGGTCTTAGTATTTGTATAGATTCACCACATACCTATATCTGCTCGGAATCAGAAATAATAAAAACTATTAAGTCTTTAAAAAATACAAAGACAGTTGGATTTGATTGTGTTGCTACTAATGTGTTGAAATCATGTGTTTTGGCTATAGCGCCAGTAATTACTTACCTTGTAAATTTCTCTTTGCTTGAGGGTACTTTTCCAACTCTTTTGAAATACTCAATCGTTACCCCACTTTATAAGAAAGGTGACAAAGAGGCAATGAGTAATTATAGACCCATAACAAAAATATCAATATTTTCTAAAATCTTTGAAAAGGTCATTCATAAGCGTATGACAACTTTTTTTAACAAACATAATGTTATACATACAAACCAAAATGGTTTTCAAAAGGGTAAATCAACGGCGCTTGCTGTGTTCTCACTTATTCGTAATGTGACAGAACAGATTGACAAAAAAAAACAGGTTATGACGATCTTCTTTGATATGTCAAAAGCGTTTGACTTTGTTGACCATACACTGCTATTAAAAAAATGTGAACGTTATGGTTTAAGAGGCCCAGTCCTTAAATGGATTACTACTTATTTAGATGGCAGAAAGCAATGTGTGGAAGTCATGAGGGTTTCTGATGGATTGAAATGTACACAATATAAATCTTTATATAAACATAATAGATATGGGGTCCCTCAGGGAAGCGTACTGGGCCCACTATTATTCTTGTTGTACATAAATGACCTTCCATTAATAACAAACTATGATTGTGTATTGTTTGCAGATGACATTTCTATTACTATACCTAATGATAATACTAGGGATGTGGATCCCTATGAAAAAAATATAAATGATACCGTGAATTCAGTACTTAATTGGCTAGAACTTAATAATTTAAAGGTTAACTTAGACAAAACAAACTATATACAATTCCGAAATTATAAATCAATGAAACACCAAATTAAAATACAATGTCGTGGCACAATTATAAAAGAGATAGAAGTAATTAAATTTTTAGGATTAAATGTCGATCAGCACTGTAATTGGAAATCACACATTGACGTAGTATGTAGCAAATTAAATAGGTTTGTCTACGCTTTAAAGAAACTGAGGAGAATATCAAGTGAAGATGCAGCTCTAATGGCTTATCACGGTTATGTTTCCTCAGTGTTAAGATATGGTCTCCTAATATGGGGAAACTCCACAGAATTTAATAAAGCTTTCATAACTCAAAAGAAATGTGTTAGAGCAATCTGTGATGTTGGGCCCTATGAAACATGCAGGCCACTTTTTATGAAATTAAATTTGCTAACTTTGACATCATTATATATATTAGAAATAGTTTTATTTGTAAGAAAACATATACACATGTTTACTGTATATAATTTGAATGCAAGGTTTGTACCTCGAGATCCTTCAAAACTAATGATGTCAAATTGCCACAGTTCCTTATATAGTAAAAATGCTTACATTATGTGTATTAAGGTTTATAACAAAATACCGAGGGAGTTTAGGGACATGACTGATAAATTATGTAAAATTAAACTGGAAAAATGGCTTCTCGATAAATGTTTCTACTCAATAAGTGATTTTTTTGATTTTCGATAACAAGTATTGTCTAATTTGTATGGAAATGGAATTGATATAAATAATTTGATATTGAAATAATAAATATAGAATAATATAATATAATTGAAATAAAGAATTGATTTTTGTTATTTTCAAGATTTTTGTTAGTTTAATTAATTTATAACGTTTGTTTCTGTGATAAAATAATAATGTTTAATTAATTTATAATTGTGTACCTATTTATTTCTGTGATAAAATAATGATGTTTAATAAATGTATAATTATGTATTGTTTCTGTAATCTATAAGTGTAATATTAATATAAAAATGTACCTACCTACTTATCATTTGCATACTGTAAAATACAGTAAAATATGTGAACCGAACAAACAATGTAACATCTCTGTACCATATTTTTTGGCAAATAAAGATTTATTATTATTATTATTATTATTATTATTATTTATTATTATCCAAATTAGTATACCTAGTGAAACTGCTATGCTGCAATAAAAAAATAACTAAAAACAAAGTGAAACAAAGAAAAAAATATTCGTAAGTCTTTCCTCAATTAACTACCACAAAACTTGACAATTCCGTTTTGTATCCAAAAATTTTTGGCAAGCAATCATTACAAATCCTACTGTCTATCTAACTTCACGCCAAATTCTTTAAAGGGTAGTCCATTTAGGCAATTATCGGTGTCATCAAAATTTTCTCCAACAATTTGGAAGCGAAGTGCGGCGCGGTACCACAAAGTGAGAATCCGAAAATCTATAATTATGCTTTTAAACATAATTCCACTTGCTGCGGAATCCTGTTTGAGGATACCCTCGGATGCCGTCTTTGCTCCAAGTACTGCATTTATTCCTTAGCTTGGTTAATTAATATGCATCTCAATCAATGGGTATTTAGAAAATGTTGTTTGTTGTTTGCCTATCTTGTTTTTTTGTGTTGTATTCTTTACATTGCTTATTACTAGCTGATTAAGCAGTTTCTAGTTGACTATTAGGGTTTAGTTTATTTTGCATTCCAAAAGTGTTTTAGTCAAATTTATAATAGGTACTATGAAGTTTATTTATTTTAATTCTCCGTTTGTAATTTTATTTCTTTTCGTTAGTAATTATACACGAGCTTATATTCATTTCCTGGTAATACCAATGTTTTTTTTTACTGGAATACAAAATATCCTATATTACACCAGCGATTACCCTAAATTTCGGTACAACCCTTCCTGGGTTATTATATAATATCTCAATTAAGTTATTTTTATGATAGGTACACTAAAGGCTTATTAATAATTGTTTTAGAAATGATATATGAATTCATTTGCAACAAGCTCATACTTATCTATAAATACTACCTATATTTTAAATGACAAGAAAGTAAACCAAAGAAAACAAAAAAATATTGTTACACCAATGACCAAATATTGATAGGTCAAATAAAAGAACTAAACCCGATTCCATTTATTTATCAAAACCTATTGATAGATTTGAAGATCAACGAACTTAACAAAAAATTAATCCAAATCCATCACTTCACAAATTTGTTAAAGCATCGATGGGAACTACAGATCAAAATCAATAGATATGCTGTCTATATGGTCTCAAATAGAAATAATGCGTGCCTTATTTTCAATAGACAAGAGGCTCTACCATAGGTTTGCGCATTGTAGCAACGTAACGTATACGACTAACTAACGTCAAACGAATCGTAATTGTACACACTATTTTTTATCAATTTACTATTACCTACCTCAATTAACTTTAAGAAAAATAACTCTAAACTTAATTTAAGATCATCGAGGCCCTTTGTATCACCATAATTACCTACTTACTGCTTAATTTGTCCCAAAGGTTTGACCGGTAGAGAATGCTTAGCGGCATTAAGCCCGCCTTTGTACTAAATTTGTGCAATAAAGTTTTTTAAATAAATATAAATAATCCGTCGCAGATGGCTTTCCAGCTTAATATGTACTGATATGTCAGAATGAAATCACTATCTTTGTGCTAACTTACTCTATTTTTACTATAATCTGTGATGGGAACCAAAACTCGATTGAAAAGTACCGATTCATCAGAACTTTTTTGTTGGTCACCTTGTAATTGTAATAGAAAATAATATCAATCTATACGAAGTGATATCTCTCGACAATGACTCAGTTATCGAATTGATACTGGATAAGTTAAATTGATTTCTATCTGATAGCTTTAGGTGGCAATAGATCTACGTTCTGTTTTGTTTATTGTTTGTTACGATGATTTTTTACCTGCTTTAAGACTGTTTTCTACTTTTCCACGTGCTTTCTTCTGTAGATAGTTTACATTTTCTTGCACTTCTTACAATTATTGTTAATTCTAAATGAAAAAAAAATGAGCAGATACCTACTGTTTTAGAAATACTGTTTTAATATATTATTATAATACCTGATAGTCAGACCTACAAAGTTGACGAATGAGGTCGATTAATAAATTGTTATATTAAACGACACCATTGGTCGCACCAATTATGCCGGCTAATTGGTGTAGTTACAAAATGGGTGGAGACAAACACAAATTTGCATTACCTGTCAATTTTAATATACTTGACGCTTTATAGTAAAATCAACTGTCCATTCTTTGAGGGTAGCCCGAAGACTGTAGACGCGTGTATGTTACAGTTATCAAAATTAATTCTATTGAATATTATTGTGCAAAAGTGTACTAATTTTATAAAATAAGCATTCGTATAGTAATATTAAGTTAGAGAAGTGTAGCATTTACGCAGTGTTCTTGGTGTTTGTGCTCAAGTGTAATCTCAACGAATCCCTTTATCTTCAGTAAAATGGCGGTACCCATTTTACTGTTGATTATTTCCTCCTTCACTTGACACTGGCATCACTATACCGTGTGTTTGCATACGGTCATGTGGCCATTCCTTTTTCTAACCTGTCCTTTCCCGATTCCTTCCCATTCTGTTAGCCCTCTTTCACAAATAATATTTAATGAGTTTACCCACAACTACCCACTAGACACTGGCAAAATTACGTGTAACGCGTTGACGCTATTTTTTACCAAAATATAATAATAATAATAACTGTCCATTTTCTGCTGCACCCTGAAAGGAGACTACTACATCGACAAGAAACCGGTAAACCCTGATGATGGTTTCAATTCAATTAATTCCATATGAAATAAAACTTATACTCAAGTTAAAAATAAAACAAAAGGATGAAGATTGACTCCTCATTCCCAGCTAAAACTATGAAATTACAATTGAAGCTGTGTTTTCTATTATAATTTATAAAAGGGGAACAACGAGGATAGATTAAAAACTGCATGTTTCTTTTAAATATTATCACAAATTAATAGACAGATATTTTACAATTTGGAAGAGAGATGTATGACGGGCGAAGCCTGGTCAACTAAAACTAGTTAATATTACAAATATGACGTGACAATAAATAAAGCAGGTTGTAAATTTGAAGAAGCTTTATAAGCATACAGTTTAAAATAAATAAAACCGAAACCGTCACACTAATCTGCCTCACCAAATAAATTATCTTACTTTGGAGTCGTTAATTTTAATTTGATATACTTTTAAGAATGCATTTTATGTACAGCTCACCATAAAACCAAATCACGGTCAATTTAGGGCTCGTTCGATCGTCGGGCGTCTGACAAAATCAATTAACGTTTGTTAATCGGAGGAAGACCAATTGACCGGTCGTTTTGGATTACCAGAATTTGCCGGCAAATGCAAAGGCTGGATATGTTCATTTTGCCGCGTTTAGTCCCGATTTCTTATTAGCATTTGATGTTAGTTACTTTTTTGGAATGAAGGTAAAAATTAAAAATCTTAACACTAAAGTTTTCACAATAATAGATAATAAAATAAATACCATCACGGGTGCCTTTTTAGCTCCCGAGAACCGTTTAAACGGCCTCAGAGTACCCAGCAGAGGGATTAACCCGTCACCATTTCGCCGATGGTATTCGGAGGCAACACCTAACAAGTTGCAAGCTTGTTGCGGTGTTTAAGATAGTATAGCCTCGTTGTATAAAGCGGTGACCCATCCCAGGTCCGGCCTTATTGTCATCTGCTTAACCTTGTTATCAGTTGCTCAGTGATTTAACCACAAGGCCGCTTATTTCGCAATAATTATACAATATTAATCTGTGATTAAAATTATTCAAGAAGACAATTTATGATCGGTGGAATATTTACGTGATATGACATTTCATCAATCATATGTTTTGTTAGCAAATTTTAATCATATATTTTTTTAGGACAATTTACACATATTGCTCTGGTCACAAACGCTCTACGGTTGTACTGTTTATTATTATTTTCTTGAATTAATGGTGTCTACGCGAAATTTTTCACCGTCTAGTGAGTAGACTTAAAAAAATGATATTAATACCTAGTAAAAGAGGGATAATTGGATGGAAAGGAATTGGGAAAGGACTAGGGTAGAGAAAGGAATGGTAACATGACCGTATGCAGACATACGGTATAGTCCTGCCAATGTCAAGTGAAGAGGAAGAAACACAAACGATAAAATGGGTACCGCCATTTTATCGAAGGTTAAGGGATTCATTGAGATAACACAAACACTGAGACACTGCGTACATGCTACACTTCTCACACTTAAGATCACAACGGAATGCTTATTCTACAAAGTTGGTACATTTTTGCACAATAATATCCTATAAACTTAACTATAAAATATATATCAGAAACACACGACTACAGTCTTCGGGCTACCCTCAAGGAATTACGCTTGCACATGTGCACCAAAAATAATGATATATAAATAAATAATAAATACCATCACGGGTGCCTATTTGGCTCCCGATAACCGTTTAAATGGCCTCAGGGTACCCAGCGGAGGGATTAACCCGTCCTCATTTTGCCGATGGTATTCGGAGGCAACATCTAACAAGTGGCGAGCTTGTTGCGGTGTTTATGATGAAATAGCCTCGTTGTATAAACATGACAGCCTCCGTAGACTAGTGGTTACGCCTTTGGCGTTGAATCCGGAGTTTTCGTGGGTTCGATTCCCACCCATGGCAAATAAATATTAGTACATTTTTCTGTATAGTTTGTCATGGTCTGGGTGTTTATAAAATATAATATGTACTATATCATTGTTTCTGGTGCACATAGTACAAGCCTAGAGCTTAGTTTGTGACCAGAGCAATTTGTGTAAATTGTCCTACATATTAAAAAATATATATATATATATTATCGTTGTATCCATAGCTATCCAACGCGGAAACGCTGCTAGTGCATGGGTACTTTTTCAATGGGTGTGAATCGTACCCACGCGCACGATACAACGCCAAAGAACCACTAGTCTACGAAGGCGGTCTATTTAATCGTTTTGCGCTATTTTAGAAAAACAATTTTAACAAATTTTATATAAAAAAAAATTATATAAAATTTGCTTGTTTTATTTTTCGCTATTACCTATATAATAGTAAGTTTTGTAATATTTACTATTAAAAAAATTTTGGTTCCAACAGTTATTGTATTTTATAATACATTAATTGTAGCATATAATTCAGTTTAATAAATTTATTTATTGCTTTATTTATCGCATTTTTATGTGTTATGTAGACATCGTGCAAAATTGCTAACATTACTCTCTGCCTATTCCTTAACAGGGATACAGGCGTGATAGTGTGATTTTTTTATTATTTATTTTCTTAAACAAATAAAGTGTGTTAGTTATTTCTTATTTCTGTTTCTTATTAGGTAAAATATATAAATTGAAGCTATAAAATTTTATTGCCAATTATTTCGCCTCTCTTTTGAACGGCGTCATCTGTGACAGTGACGTTTTCATAAATTTTGAAAAGTTATATTATTTTTTTAGCACTAGTAATAGATAATGCACTATACAGTTTAATTATTAATTATTTTTCATAATTTTTGTTTGTTAGTTTGATTGTTTATGTTTGATAGGTTTCTTGTTACGTGAGTAGATTAAAAAAACTACGTTTCAGATAAAAACTCAATACACCACTAAGCCATCACAATAATCTTAAGGAATATTTTTATCCCCAGCAATGACCGTAGCGGCTACATGAAAGGACTATGGTGAGATCATTTATCTCACTCCAACTAATGGGTCTTCAATAGTTGGTAAGAGACAGAGGTATGTCGTTAATATAGAAAAAGTTTCCTTTGAGTTTGTATGAAGCGATGCCGACGCGTTTGTCATGGCAAAGTTAGCATTTCTTGTTAATTATATAATTCTATTTATCTTATTATACTTCATATACGTCCTTGAGTCCTTGACCTTGCAAAATAATTAAGTTAAATCATGGAGAAAAATAAATTATGATGCATAATTTTTGTTTCATATTATTATACGTGGTGGCCGAGTTGGTTAGACCTTGGACTTAAAAACACTTAGGTCCCTGGTTCGAATCCCGGTATATACCAATGAGTTTTTAATTAAAAAAATATGTACATTTGTTTGACAACACCACTATAGTGCCTCGGAGAGCACGTTAAGCTGTCGTTCCCGGTTTCACTATACCAACTTGTGAAACTGTTTATAGATGGGTTATTGAGTCTATTTAAAAACATGGCGACGAGCTAGCCGCTTGTTCGGTGCAGACTCATACCATCGGCTACGACGAGGTGGGATTAAAACCCCTCCGCTGGGTACCCTGGGGCCGTCTAGGCGGTCTCGGGCGCCGTAAGGCACCCGTGATGATATATATATATATATATATAATTTTAGTTTCAATTTTTTTTTTTAATTTACCAGCGCCCATATTCTCTTTCTTATAACGGAAACGTAAGGTTGAAATAATATATCTTAATACATATATAAAAACATACATATCGCCGTGTTAGAACAAAAACCAACTAAGTTAGCCATTTTTGCACAATTAATATTTTGAGGAAATGCGTTTTGAAAGTTTGTGGTCTTTTTTCACATATTTGTCAAGACATTGAGAGATATAAGAGCAAGTAGGTAGGTAGAAAATTTTATAACCTTTAAGTGTATTTATATAAATTAAACAAATACAACTTACAATATTGTTAAAATAGCTAAAAACTTTTTTGGGTGACTTACTTAATTGGTTTTTCTTCTTGAACCAAAATCACAACTTATTTTACAAGGTATTATAGGAAGGCAGCTAATAACTAATTTCCAAGTTAAATAACAGCATGTTTGTTCATACTAGCTCATAAAACGAAATATTTTACTTACTGCGTAGAAGTTATTGGCAAAAATGTAAATAATAGTTGGTTTTACCAGTAGATAAAAATTAAAATTAACAATATATGGGGTTTTAATATTTAATTGATTACATTAAACTTTATAAAGTTTATACCAAATGCAAGGTCAAGTCATCAAAATTAAATGAAACTTATTATTTTTTAATACCCCGATAAGAAAAAAATGGTTCCGTGCTTCAAAGACACGTTAAACCGTCACCCTCGGTTTCAATCACTGTTCAAATGGTTTTTTTACATTACCCATGTTACAGGCGGTTTTAAACTCTGACACTAGGTCTTGTTAGGTCAATCGTCAATCCACAACCTATACAATGAAGGAAAGATTCTTTTATTTTCTAATAAATATTATTATTTAAATTATGTATGAAAAAAAAACAACATTTTGTATTATTAAGCTTTATTATTTAATTAAATATTCTTAAAATTAAAGTTGAGTTTATCACAAGTAGTGTGTTTTGTGTGTGTGTGTTTGTGTATGTGGAAGTGAGCGTTGGTGTGGGTGTGTGTATTTATATGTAGATAGTTAAGTAGTTAGGGTTAGTTTAAGCTTGACTATAAAGATATTCATCGATTTATAAAACGTTTTACAAAAAAAAATCTGACAAACTTCGTGCCTTGTGTCATTAATTTAAAGGAAATACATTTTTGTGTTTGATTGTTCAGTTGATCGCGCTTCTCAACGCTTCAACTATATTGTTTTTGGCCGATGAATTTTAATTCATCCCAAAAGAAAGTTCTCATTGCTGGTATAGTCCATACTCCAGTATTTTCTACAAATGCTTACTCGGTCATCTTCTGTAAAATTTGTAGTACATTTAAAAGTAAATTTTAAACAGTCAACTATTTTGACGAAGTAGGTTTAAAGGCCTTTTGAACTCTCATCTGCACTGTGTTCACTACCTCCTCTACTCAACCAAATACTATATGATCCTGTTAGCGCCATCTTGGAAACGCGCTCCATAAAAGTTCCGACAGCTGATCTTGGAAGGCCAAGATCCTTCAATAGACGATGCAAAAACTTTGCTGGAATTCCTCTTGCACCAACTTCCACTGCATAAAGTTGCGTTTTAAATCCGTTTCTAGTAATTTCGTTTATGAGATCAAAATATTTGTTAGACTTGATGTTGTGGTCCTTAGGAATGTTTGTTTCCCACGGAACGGTGAGTTCTATAAGTATTACTTTCTTCAAGTACCGAGAGTACACCAGTATGTCTAGTCTATAGGCTGAAACTGCTAGTTCGTTTGGAATTTTGTAATGTATTTTGAATGCATCCATGAATATTTTCCAGTCTTGTGCTTTGTCCAGGATTGAGAAAGGTTTACTTTGAGTTTTCTTGAGTTGTTTCCTTTACAAAAGTAGTTAGTCTTCCATTTGTTGATAATCCTTTTCTGGCTCTAGCAATACTGAGACTTACAACTTCACGAATAATTTATTCTAAAACTTTATCATGTCGGTATTCTAGAACTTTATCATGTCCTTTTTCAAGTAGAGTCTTGCACCCAAGGAAGTATATGTCTCGCAGTCCCAGCATGGCTTTTTAAAATTCATCCCAAATTGTTGCTGTCCCCTGAACAGCGTGGAGGAGTCAGCGCCCTGTGCTAACCCAAGCCAAGACTTAAGTTTTTTTACGACAATTGCATCCAGATTTACTAGAATAGTTTTGTTAAAGTCGTATACAAGAAAAGGCTATGTTAGACGAGATGTTAGGTAGTTGTCATACATCCAAGCTTTCTTCACATTACTAATTGGCTGTTGATCTACCTTGTTTATGTCATTAATAAAGCGTTCCACAACCACATCTAAGGATGGTGTTCTTCCTTTAAAATCGATCCTTCTGCCCAGAAATTTTCTAGTTTGGCTATGATCCCGTACTTTGAGACGTTAAGCAGGCGTTAAGTCAGTAGAGGTGATTTAAAAACTATAATTAACCAGTGCCTCTAGTGTGAGTGTCTCCACCAATCAGATAGGATGATTTTAAATGTTTAGGTAAGTGAACTGTTCTGGTTGGCGGAGAGTGCTCGATAAACGCAACAGTTAACATAAACTACTATGGAATTAAAACTCACACTACAGGTACAGATTGATGTTTTTTTAAGCATTGGGCCCTGAAGACGACAATTTGGCCATGTAACAATCAGGCAAATGGACCAACATATTAAGGTAGCTATAATAACATATTAAGTACCTGTATAGTTGGGTACAGAACCCTAAAATACAAATGATTTTGTAATGAATAAGTCAAATAAAAATAACTTTGCAGCCTCTTAGAAGTTGGACACAGGTCCAACAAATCTATAGACAAAGATCATTACGTCTTACCCACTTACCTACAAACTTACCACTGTCAAAGCCTATACAGTTTTGATTGAAGGCGACGCGACACGTCGCCTCGCCCGAATTATCTCTAAGACCCCAGGGGCTTTACCAAAGAGCCAATCGATAATCGAATCGAAATACCAAAAGTTTTTCGTTATGGCTTTTGAAATAAGTCGTAGGCCTGGGATATTAAAAAGTCCTCTTTATCATCCATTACATTTTTTTTCGGGAATCATCTACTGCCTAACAGTAGGTAGGTTTCATAATTTTCTGAATACTTAGCCTGGAAATAATAATTATGTTTTGTAAATAATGGTGTGTTAGTACCGTACGTACTGAAAGGAATAAATTTATTTTCAAATACAATATAAATGGCCAAAATAAGTAAAACATTTACAATTAAAAACCCTCCGCAACATTACCTCAAATATAAAGAAATGAAGACTTACCCTTTAAAATCTAAGAAAATCCTTTAAACTGCTAACTAATTATGTATCAACGATGATTATTTTTCTGCCACGTTTTAATCACTCCAAGACTTAGAAACCATTAAAACACCGGATAATCGCACGCTGACTCCCAAACTAAAACAGCTAACATGAGATAATTGGTTTTTGCGCTCGATATTATGAGTTAAGAATGTTAAGATACATTTGCATATGAGTACTAAAACCATCTATCTCATTATAGCGTATTTTTGTAGTTGGTTATTTATATTAAAAACCAAAAAACTTCGCATGCTAAAAACACTTAAGTTTCGGTATAATGTTTTACTATTAGATTTTAGTAGAATCATGCTAATATAATGGAGAAAAAAAGAAATTAAAAACTTTTAATCGGATTTTTTTCTCAAACAAATTGATATTTGCTTAAGAACTTATCCAAGTAAAAACAATTTATAGGGAATTAGTCGTATCTACCACAGCATAAATATGAAATCAAAAATATTATCCACATTTAATTACTTTTGAATTTATGTTTTCGGCTAAAACCGTTCGTTTAATTGATTTTAACACCCACTATCTTCGAAACCAAACATCCTAGAGCTTAGTCGATTTTATCATTGGAGAAAGCGGAAGTTTATGAAATGATTGGCGTAAAAAAGTGAATTTACCAAAAAAATGAGTTAGTTGGTTTTCGCTCTAACACGGCGATATAGTTTACCTAAACTACACACAAATAAAATGGAGAATAGATACTGATAACACCATAAAAGATCAAGATAAACTATGTTGATCAGATGTTCTGTTTAATGTTGAAATTATGTTTAAGACCCTAAAATATTAGCCAAATTTACTGTAGCAATATAAAATTAATATTTATTTCAACAGAATTCATAATAATCGCAAACTTTCCCAGAGATCACACAATTTTTACTAGCAAACTTTTAATCAGTCCCTATAATTTGGTAGAGAGATGAGTCTTAAAGTCGTTACATGGCGACATTGGGCTTAAAAATGTTCCCGTAAATTACGATCTTCGGTTTTAATTAATTCTTCCTAGCTTCGTTAGGCGGGAATATTTTCTCCCGCTGAAGGGTTAGTGAAATATTTGAAAAAGTTATGCTTCGTTCTTTTTTTTTTCAAAGGCTCCACCTGTGCCGTTCGTTCGACTTTTTGTGCGACAATTTGTAATCTTTGTTGGATTAATTAGTACAAGGAATGATTTTTTCTTTGACGAACTTAGGTTGGTTGGAATGATTCTTTTTTTGACTATTATATTATTATGTAGATAGGCTAGTTTGCATATATTTTTTTAATACTGTTTCAGTTTTAAATGTTAATGATCGTTAGCATTGTAAGGCAAGAGAAGATATTTAGAAGATTTTATTTTAGCGGCATTAAATTTTTTGTACATCGTTTGGCGCAATGTGTTTTCTAACTACATACATATCATAACGGGTGCCTTACGGCGCCCGAGACTGCCTACACAGCCTCAGGGTACCAAGCGGAAGGGTTTTTAATCGTTCGTCGTAGCCGATGGTATAAGTCTACAATGAACAAGTGGCTAGCTCATCGCGATGTTTGAAAAGACTCAATAACCCATCTATAAACAGTTTAACAAGTTGATATAGTGAAACTGGGACCGACCTTAACGTGCTCTCCGAGGCATTATAGTGGTGTTGTTGATGAAATGAACATATTTTATTTAGATTAAAACATCATTGGTACACAGCGGGGTTCTCACCAGGAATCTAAGTGTGTTTAAGTCTAAGGTCTAACCAACTCGGCTACCACGATGGTATATTATTATGTGTAACTATATAAAAAAAATTACTAAATATTAATCACAATAAAGTTTTTTTCCAAACGAACAAAGAAACCGACAAACAAAAAAAAAAAAAATCGTATAGGATTTTTTTTTTGCTAAATTTTATAACCACGGAATGTCTAATATTTTGTTAGATATATAGATTTATAACAAAAACATTAACAATAAAAGATTTATTACTCTTTTAAAATAAACAAAAATGTCACAATGGACCTCTGAAAAGGGTCCCTTCCCTGTCCAAGGGCTCTCCAGCCTCATCCGCCAAAGGGTTGTTTCCGTCTGTCATGTTGATTTTCAAGAATTTTCCGATTGGTACTTGAGTCTGCCCGATCGTGACTACAGTTTGTTTTTCACTTGTCATTTCCCAACAGATTTTCCTGAAGGACTCTGAAGAGTTCTCGAATGGTCTAAAGAGGTTTCAGAGGGTACGTTTGATTTGTTTGCCCTTAAGGCAGTTTTGTTTTTATTGATATAATAATAGCTGTTTGTGTGATTGAATTCTTATGATTATTTAATTTTATTTGATTATTTAAATTATATATTTTTTATTTGCAGTATCTACTTTTTGTCAAAATAACAAAATCTTTTGGTCACGACACGGAATGCACTTTCAAGATGAACCTTTAATACAAGGGAATAATATTTTTTTGGTGACGTTGTTTATGGTATTTGTTACTGGAGCTCGTATGTGACTTTGTATCTACCTGGCGTAAGCAGACCTACAAAATCCATTAATGGGGTCCAAAACTAGTCTATTACCAGTATACTTTAGTAGTCTCGCTGCTTTATCATCAAATTAACTGCCCGTTTTATAACTACACCCTAAAAGGAGACTACCAATTTGACATTCAATTGGTCCAATAGTCTCCTGAAAACCGGTGAACCCACAGGCTAAAGCCAAAAC